>OX439483.1:104548746-105817988 GCA_949320155.1 Melangyna quadrimaculata
TACTGAAATGAATTAATAGGTTTGTTTAATGAATAAAACCTAGATCAGAACAGAACAGCACAAACTGTCAGAACAAGTTAGAACAGAAAAGTTCAACTTTGTGGTTGACAGTTTCTAATCAGCTGTGAAAAGTGTGAAAATGAAATTGATTTGGTTAGAATAAATTAAAAATATTGTTTTTTTTTTAAATGGATATTTCTTCAGATACTTCCCACTTTTTTATTTCTGAACTGTAGAAAGATACCAGCAGTGAAAATATTATTTTCACTTCCTCGAAAAAACATCACCAACCAATTACCACAATTAAAACTTGTTTTGTTTTCATGCTGAACGCTGACAGAAATCAGTCAGCTGTTCTTTGACACTTGTCACGCACTTGCACCACATAAAAAGGAGGTGCAGAAAATATTGTTCTCATCTTTTCTGAAAAACTTCATGGAACACAAAAGTGACAGAAGGTAGAACAGATGAGTGCAAGGTTTTTACTCATGGAACACACAATCTTGTACTTTTCTAATCTTTTTTGTTCTTTTCTGTACTTTTCTATTCCGAACAGATTCATTAAACAGACCTAATGAAAACATGCACTTGTCAAAATAACAGCTGGCAATTGTACTGGTGTTAGTAAAAGGAGGGGTAGATTCACCGAAAAATACGGACCTGCAAAATTCTGAATCAAAAAGTATCAATATTTTTTGGAAGGAAGGTTTTATTTGTCAGAATCGGTGTTTTGACAGATACAGTAAAATGCTTTTGTTTGGGAAATCTGTTGAGGTTGAGTAGTGGTTTAAATAATAGCCCATGAACTACGGTACACTTTGAGTAATGTTTAAAAAAGATAAGCATGATAATATTAGTAGGAAAAAAATAAACATCAATTTAACTCTTATTTCGTCTGGCAATATAATTAAAAACGGAAACAAAAGGTTGTCATAACATTAAAAATCATTGAAATTTCAATATTTTAATGTGAATATATTACATAATATATTATACATAATCTTACAGAATCTAGGATATTTTGGTGCAAGGTATTTTGTCTCGAGGAACAGACATTTATGTGTTTTTCTGATCTTTTCTGTGAAACTGAAATCAAACAAACACAATTGACAAAGAGCAACGGATTTATTTGTAATATCTCTCTACATTTTGGCCAAAAAAGCCTTTATAATTTTTAGTCCTCAGGTTTCATGCCTCAGTTAAAGGTCGCCATCAAAGACCTTTTCAAATAGATCTTGGATAGATTTGTGTTGTTGTGATCCCCCGTTAGAACTCAGCCAAGGCTTTAGCCAGACAAATATTTCGGATAGATATATGATAAGTAAGTTACACTTGTTTAAAATGACTTTAAAACGTAAAAAATCAACATTTTTTTTTTTATTTTTTCGAAGATTTTTGATGCACTGATTTCAGGTTAAAAATTGCAAATATCCGTTTTTTGGTATCTCCCCGCCCTCCCCTAGTTACAACAACACAAACCTACCCGAAGAGTTCTGGATAGGTATTTGAATGCGGCCAGCATACCGTAAAACACTCGTACAATTATGTGATTATCCATATAGACTTGAGGAGTAGTTTTTTTTTTTTTAATAAATAAATAGACTTAAATTGAACAAACATTATTATCACAACGGAAATACATTTAATATAGAACCTTTCAAAAGATGTACCTATAACAAAAACGTTTTAAGACTCAAGATTATAAAAAAGGCTGATAAGCCGAAATAAGATATTTTTTAGCCGGATGCTCAACAGTGGCAAAGCGGAGGATTAAAATTCAATCTGATGAAGATAATATTAAATTCGAAAATAACGCTTTTATCTGGGAAATCAACGAAACTAGTAAAATTTTCATTAGAAGACTGTCAAATTTGTTTACGTTGAGGAAATTAACTATATCTACTGAGGAAGTGATAAAAAGCAAAAAGGATTGGTAAATCCACGCAATTGGTGCAAACTCCCATAACCCTTACAAAATCTTTGCAATTAGACAGGACCGCAATATCGAATAATTCTCAAGAATAATACGTAGAAGGAAAAAGCATATTAAATGTTGACGTTGATTTTAATAAAATGTGCAAAAATTCTTATTTCAAATGCGCATCTTGCCAAATGCACACCTTTAGAGACAAAAATGTATCAGAGCTCTTGCTCTTCAAAATGTCCCGAATGGCTAGATAAAATCATTCAACTAAAGGAATTTGATAATAATTCCACTAATTGTGTCATGGGCAAATTCCTTTTCCAAAGAAATCCCAATTTTGCAAGCCAATATTGAATAAATCATTAAAATCCAATTACAAAATATCAAAGACGACACCAACATAAGCCAAACAATATCGCACCCCAGCCCAAAGTTGTTTTTGTTTTGTGGATATAACCAGCATCTGGGTAGGTTATGAATGTCGTAACCGACCCAACCCGCACACCAAACGAAATAGTAGCAGAACATGTCAACATGAATTTCAATCAACAAGCGGATAAATTAGATTTTTTTTTTTATCAATCACCTGAGTGAAGCTGTTCTTCCAGAAGCACACAGATCTATTTAACGCTTAACTGATCTTCAATGTTGATTTTAAATACGAAAAGAACTTTTAAAACTATGTAGGTATATACTGTTTTTAAACATGCACAAATAAAATGTTTAAACTTTGTACAAATAACTAAGTTTACATTCCAGTTTCACAGTGAACACTTTACCCTTGTAAGTTGCACTTATGTCTTGCACTTTGGTCCTTTTTTAATTTTTGCAGTCTGAATTAGTGACACTTAAGTGCCCAGCAAATCGGATATCATTTTTTTTCTACTCCATTTCAGTCTATAAGCCCTCCATATCTATATATGTATCTATTGAAAGAGAATTTCCCTACCACACCAATTAAATTAATACAAATATATTTTTTCCTCAGTTCAATTCCTAACACAATGATGAATTGCCCCAACGAACAATCCATCGAAGTCCAGCTAAACAGCCTAGACTCGGACTTAAATCCACAAATGAAAGAAAAATCCCGCCCACCTAGCGTCTACAAGTCTAAAGTATTTATTGTCACTTTAGCCTTCTCAGCGACTCTTCTAACACTACTTTGCATTGCCTTTATGATGAACTACGAAAAAGACTCTGAAGTTACTTCTAAAGTTAGCTTTTGGAATGTTAATCTTCCTCCGGAACAAAAAATCTGGTACGATAAAGGAATTGATGAGCTGAAGGAAGCTCTTCATCAGCAGATAAACATGAAAAGGGCCAAACACGTAATACTCTTTATTGGCGATGGAATGGGACCAACTACAGTAACTGCGTCAAGAATCTATGGTTTCAAGGAAGAGGGCCTACTAAGCTGGGAGAAATTCCCACACATGGGACTTTTAAAGGTATGAGCAGTGCGAAAGAAGCCTATGTATATAAATTGATATGAATTTCACTTTTCAGACATACTGTGCCAATAAACAAGTACCAGATTCATTTTCTACAGCCACAGCACTCTTTGGCGGAGTCAAAGTCAACTACGAAACTGGTGGAGTCGATTCCACAGTGAACTTGGCCAATTGCACTGCTGCAATGAATGCTACACATCACGTGGAGACAATTCTGAAGTGGGCTCAAGACGACGGCATGAATACAGGATTTGTAACCACAACTAGGGTTACACATGCAACTCCTGCTGCCTTGTATGCTCATGTTCCCGATCGTCGTTGGGAATGTGAAGCAAAAGTTCCTGAGAGTGCGAGACATGCCGGTTGTAAGGACATAGGAAAATTGTTGGTTGAAGAAGAACCAGGAAAAAATATCAATGTTATCATGGGTGGTGGACGTCAATGCCTAGTTTCTGGTGTCGAATCATCTCCCGCTGACCCACTTGACACCTGGGCTTGCAACTCCAAGGACGGAAGAAATCTAATTCGCGACTGGGAAGCTCAGAAGGTCGAGGCTGGAGAATCTTACGCTGTGGTGCAGAATAATGAGGAACTTGCCAATCTCAATGGAGCTGACATAGACTATGTTTTGGGTAAGATTTAGTAAGTCATTCAATTTTTAAAAAACTTCATAAGAATTTTGTTTTAGGAATTTTCGCAAATGGCCATTTAAAGTATGACCATGAACGTGATACTAGTCCACAAGGAATGCCTTCTTTGAAAGACATGACCCTCAAGGCACTGGAAGTCCTCAAAACAAAAGCAAAAGGTTTTCTGTTGGTCGTTGAAGGAGGCAACATCGATCAGGCACATCATAGGGGTGCAGCACGAAAAGCTCTTTCAGAAGTTCTGGCTCTAAACGAAGCAATCGACGCAACGGTTAAAGACATGAGGTAGTATATCTGATACATAAATAGAAATTAATTTTAAATACAACTTTTTTCGCTACTCATAAAAGTGACCATCTACATGAAACGCTTATTATTGTAACAGCCGATCATTCTCACACTCTGACGATTAACGGTTATCCAGAAAAAGAAAATAATATTTTAGGAATCGCTTCAAATTCCAAAAGCGATTCAACTCCCTACACAACTCTGACTTATGGAACAGGATACAATGCCTTTCAACCTGAATTAGACACCCAAACAAATAAAATAAAACGACGCGATCCGAGCAAGGAAGACACAACTTCATTCGAGTATGTTCAGCAGGCGGTCATCAATACGGATGAGAATACACACGGAGGTTCAGATACTACAATCTTTGCTAAAGGTATAACCATTTTAAATAATTTCTATAACAGACCTTTATTTTATTCTTTTTTGTTCTCATTATTTTAAGGACCTATGGCTCATTTATTCCATAATGTTCATGAACAAAGCTATGTAGCACATGTCATATCATATGCCCTACGGATTGGACGCTTCCGTGATAGCAGTGTTGTTGAGTCGTTGGCGGATATGTTGCCGATATAAGAAGATAGTCGCAATGGAATCAAGAACATTTATCAGATTTATGTGATATTAAATAGTAATGTTTGTAATGTTTTTTTTTTCAATTTAAGTACTTATTGACTTGGAAAAGTAAAAGACTTTTTAATCGAGCACAATGTTCCATTTTTCACTTCTTAAAAAAAAGCTAATAAAAAGCATAATGATACAATTTCTATAAATAAATTTCTATGTTTGTTCCTTTACTCTGAATACTCTGAATTTCTGTGCATTTTAGTTCGAAGTTCTGTCAATTTATTTTTTTTATATGAACTTGAGAGGAGGTTAAAAACTAAAAACAGGACTGCTGTTTCTGTCGAGGAATTCACAAATCCTCCAAGAGTATCACTTGTCCCGAATAAGTGCTTCTTGTCTAGCCGTTTGGATTCGGCATAAAATTGTAGGTCCCTTCCATTCCTGTCGACAGGCGCACACAGGAATGGTTGCGAGTTGTTAGTCACTAGGCCCTGGTTCTTCACGAGCCGTTGTGACACCCAATTTGTTTATTTATTTATTTATTTAAGAGGACTTTGGACTACGATGTACAGAAATTCAGAAAAAAGGAACAGACCTATTTTAAAACTAGAATTGATATTTTAGCGAACAAAAACATTTTTCTTTCCACAACACTCATTAAAACTTTAAATCACCTAAAGCCTTATTTAAGTTAAAGAATAAAACAAAAAATCCCAAAAAAACGAAAAAAACGAAGAACCTTTTTTTCTTTTTCATTCGACTAAAAAATAAGATAATATAAGATTATAAAACAATAAAAGCTAAATTAGTAATTATTATTTACGTACAATTTAAAAAAAAAAAACATTTATATCTTACTTTCTTCAACTTCTTTTGAATTTTTAGTTCATAAAAAAGTTTGTTTTTCAAAAACACAAACTTGATTCAAAAACAAAATTTAAAAAAATGTGTTTAAGCATTGTATATGAAAACTATAATAAGAAGATGAAGAAATTTAAATATTAAAATATTGAAATTACTTCTGTTTTAAGTGGAGTGAATGAATAAAATTCAATTAAAAAGTACAAGTGACCTCAACTCCAGAAATTATTGTGTTTCGCCCAAGGTATAACAGTGGGCTCTTCAGTCAGTCTGTTATACCCTACTAAGACACAAATTTTGGTCGATGTTTACCGACTCTTACAAAAATCACAGCAAAAAGATACTGTGAATTTTATTATTCTAGGGGAATTTGTTTAAATTCGTGCACCTAGAAAATAAATACCCGTGGTCAGGTTTTTTATAATAAGAAGATGAAGAAATTTAAATATTAAAATATTGAAATTACTTCTGTTTTAAGTGGAGTGAATGAATAAAATTCAATTAAAAAGTACAAGTTACCTCAACTCCAGAAATTATTGTGTTTCGCCCAAGGTATAACAGTGGGCTCTTCAGTCAGTCTGTTATACCCTACTAAGACACAAATTTTGGTCGATGTTTACCGACTCTTATAAAAATCACAGCAAAAAGATACTGTGAATTTTATTATTCTAGGGGAATTTGTTTAAATTCGTGCACCTAGAAAACTATTGACACCTGGTAAGTTGCTTTCCACGCCACCTGCATCTCAAGCGCTTAAGCTTCAAAAGGCGATAGAATTATTTTCGATTTGACGTCCAATGTATTTCCCATAAGAGAAAACGAAAAAAGCGCCTGACGAAAATTAGTTATACCAAATTATTTTATATCAACGGGTATCCATATTTTGATTGAAATAGAACCAAAAAATGTGTAAGCTTATAAATCAACTCGAAAATATATTAAAATAGATAGCTAAAATGCTTTGCTTTGTAAATGAAAAATGTAAACAAACCACCCTTACAACCAGAAACAACAACAAAAGTACTCGATTAGAAATAGAGAAAGGCAGAGGCGTAGTCACGAATATTAAAAAAATATGTTTGTTCGTAATTGAATAAATTGATAATTTGGAAAACTAATTTTCGTTGGCTTATTACATTTACTTAAGTGAGCGGTTTTGACTGTTATAATTCTATTTTTACGAAAGCAAAAGTGAACGAAATTAATCGAAAAATAGAAAACCGCAATTATTGGTGCAACACATAATTTCCTGGTATTATATTTTCTTCTTACGATCACTAAAGTGGACCTTTAACATTTCTACTTCATTCTTTACTTATAATAAAAAGGAAAATTAATGTTTTATTAAAATCCATAAGAAACTCTAGCCCCCTAAACTACTACCTACCTACGCACATGATATCGTTCTGACTGACGCCTTGCATCCATTTTGGAAAACAACAACAAAAAAGCACGTTTGTTTACATATTTCATCTGCAAAATAAAGCAAATTAGTAATAAGTTTCGATATATTTTACGTTTGATTTGCAAACTAGCATGTTTAATTATTCTATTGCAATTATAATACAAACAACCGTTCATATAAAATTAATTTGTTAAATTAATTTTGCTACGAGCTGTTTTTGTGTTTCTCTTATGGGAAATGCATTGAACGTCAAATGGAAAAGAAATCTATCTCGTTTGTTAGTTTCACGCGCTGGCTGCTAGGTGCCGTGACTCCATGTGCCAATAGTAATATCATCGGAAGCGCCGACTACTGAGTCACGTAGTGTCGAAATCCACCAACTTCTCTCAACACTTTTTGTTGAGGAAACAAAGTCCCGATCTACATTGCCCGATATTTCCACGAAGATTTTTCCAGAAATCGTGTGAAATGTACACACAGAACGATTTTTTCCATGAGATTTTTTCTTTGTCTTCTTCATTTTTTTATTTCTGTGCTCTTCATTTTGCATTGATATTCACTCACACCATCAACCCAATGGCACACTGACACCGAACACACACAAAAAACTGGAAAGAGGGTGAAAGAGAACATAAACAGACTGGAAAAATCGTCTGAGTTTTGTGGTACAAAGTCCCGGTCTATATTGAACGATTTTTCCAGTGCCGATCTTTTGTTCGTAGGTGAAAGGAGTGAAAAGTGAGGGGTAGGGATCAAATCGTTTGTACCACAAAACTCGAACGATTTTTCCAGTCTCTTTATGTTCTCTTTCGCCCTCTTTCCAGTTTTTTGTGTGTGTTCGGTGTCAGTGTGCCGTTGGGTTGATGGTGTGAGTGAACATCAATGCAAACTGAAGAGCACAGAAATAAAAAAATGAAGAAGACAAATGAGAAAAAATCGTTCTGTGTGTACATTTCACACGATTTCTGGAAAAATCTTCGTGGAAATATCGGGCAATGTAGATCGGGACAAACGATTTGATCCCTACCCCTCACTTTTCACTCCCTTCACCTACGAACAAAAGATCGGCACTGGAAAAATCGTTCAATGTAGACCGGGACAAATTTGAAAGTCGAGATCTAACTCCCTTAGTGCCCGATTACACGATTCGTTTTTTCGGTTGTTTCGTCTTTTTGACAGCTTGGGTGAGGGGAGTAGAAATGTAGAGGGAAGGAAGTAACGAAAGCAGGAATGAAAATTTCAAGACTTTTTCTGGTTGAACTTTGAAGTTTCTGATTTGGCAACCACAATTCTCCTCGATGTTAGCAAAAAACGATTTGAACAAAAATTATTGAATGAAAAAATTGATTTTCGTAATTGGATACACCTAATACGCGTTTGTATTTGCGAAATAAGTGATTAAAAAATATTTTTATTTATTACTATTGATTATTTTCTTACAAAACATCCCCCAATTCCATGAACGTCAAAATAACGAATGGAAGTACGTACGTATTTTCGCGAACCATGTAATCATGAACGTTCTTGCCTGTCAAAAACACGAAAGACGAAACGAACGGGAAAACGAACCGTATAATCAGGCTCTTACAATATAACAAGACTTATGTCGAATTCCTTACAACCAAACAAATTCGAATTTTTCTGAACAAATCGAATTTTTTCTAAACAAAATCGATTTTAATGCTGTCAAACAAATCTTGCGTTTTAAGCTAGATTTCACATCAAACCGCACGCACACTATCAAGATTTGACATTTCTCATGCATCAGGATGAAATTAAATGCTCTCATTACAATTTTGTGAGGACGTTAAAAATGAAAACAAATGTTAAAGTGTTTCAAATTATTTAATATTTCAGTGAATGATCAAAAAAAGTAAAGATAATTGTGCATATATCTTCAAGAAACAAAAATCCCATTTAAATAACATACAATTCGCGAGAAAAACACGTTGCAAATTTATTTATCTTCGTCCCCTAGTGAAATATTCAGAATAGATCTTCGCTGCTGTGTCTGGATGGATTTTGGATTGTAATTTTTTTACTTGATTACGCGCACAATTGTTTTTGTTTTTTTTTAATTTTCAGCCGAAATATATTTGGTTTTAAATTATCAAAACAACGCGAAAAATAAAATACACTTTAATATTTGTTTAGCGCGCACCACTTCTTTGTTTTTGTGCGGCAACAAAATTCCTGTCAAATTGCACTCACACACTCACAAAAAAAAGTCGAATTTTTTTTAAAATTCCTTCTACCAAGAAAATTTTTTAATTGAAACCGACTTCAAATGGCTGTAAGGAATTCGACATTACTCTTTCTAAAAATTATTGTCTACGCTGTCAAAATCATAGAACATGTTGCAAACACATGCGCCACCAGCCGTACAAATCCAGCGAAAATAAAAACGACTCCATGATAATACTATAGTGTTCATATACCTACAATGCTACCACACAAAAAGTGAAATGTAAAACACGAGTGTATCAACTCCGAACTTCCAAATAATATTTTTAGTTTGATTTTGTCTTAATTTGTTTATTAAAATTTACCAAAAACTTTGATTTTGGTTGCAAATTTAATTAAAATGGAAAGTTAAAAAAAATATGAAGTACATTGCAATTTGTTGTGACGTTTGAGTTTGAATGTGCTAGTACTTCTTGAGTGGATTCTGATTTGAAATCCAGAATCGAATTTCTCTTCTCAGAATTGTCAGAAGCGTATTTTTTGTCCCAATAAAACGATGTACGCCATAAAACGATGTGCCAATACTATATCATCCCATCATCTTCTCTTAATCCTTGGTACCGTTGATAAATCATTCGATAGTCAACAAATCATCAGCTAGACAAAATCGCACACGACCAGAAAGAAGAACAATTACGAACACGCAACGGTTACGCCATCATCGCGACGCATCGACCTTTTTTTATTATTTGCTAATCTTGTTTGAAGTTTAACTTAAATTTAATATTTCTGAATTAACTGTAATTTGTACTTTTATTTTATTTTAGTTTTTAAAATAAAACTTTTAAATCAGTTTTACTCAACAAAACTGTCTTGTCAGCGCACCCCTCCCACATACATACACACATAGGTATGTACCTACAATTAAAAAAATAAAGAACAAAACAAATAAATGATTTAAAGAAGGAACATAAGCTCATCAGATATTCATGTTTTCGTATACACATTCGGTGAGATAAATGTAAGGATAAGTTCATATCCTTCATAAATTATATTTATCGCCTGATTTTATTTTTTTGCAACAAACTGCCATTTTCATATATAAATTTGTAAAAATCATTGCAACTCAATTTATAGTTATGGTTCGCGAAAATGCGTACGTACTTCCGTTCGTTATTTTGACGTTCATAGAATTTAGGGTTGTTTTGAAAGAAAATAAACAGTTGTAATAAAGAAAAATATTTTGTAATCAGTTATTTTGATTATACACTTGTAAACTACGTTTATTCAATCACGAAAAACAATATTCCAATTCTATAATTTTTCTTTAAATCGTTTTTTGCTAACACCAGGGAGCATTGTGGTTGCCAAATCAGAAACGTCAAAGTTCAACCAGAAAAAGTCTTGAAATTTTCATTCCTGCTTTCGTTACTTCCTTCCACCTACGTTTCTACATCTCTCACCAATTCTGACGAAACAACCGAAAAAACGAATCGTGTAATCGGGCACTTTTATTATCCAACTGTAACTGTCAAAGCTTTACCAAGGGTTCACGTACATTTTGCTCGTGAATTGCCCGTGCACGAAAACTCTCCACTTAGTTCTCCACTCAGCTTCACGAGGACGTTCACGGGTGAACGAAAAAGCGAAATTTGTATGGGTTCACGAGATTGTTCACAAGTATGTACTAAACAAAAAAATAACTCCGGGCCGTTTTTTAATTATCAAATTTCATTGGAAAACCATAATTAAAATCAAATATTTAGTTAAATTGTTAACCGTACGTCCAAAAAACTGCTCTTAACTTTATGAGCTCCTTAACTTGGAAATTATTTGTGCTATTCACCAACCACTCATAAATATTTTTCCATTTTCGAAAAAGAGAGCAAATGTTTGAATACGAGAGCAAATGCTCGTAAAAACAAACCAAACATTCCCAATTGGAAACGATAGACAGACGCCAAAAGAATATCAAAAAACTAAAAACATTTTTCACTTTTGTCTGTAAATAGGTATAATCTCTGAACAAAAATAATAGGTAGTAGTTTTTTTTAAGAATTTAACATTGCAATAGGCGTGTTTTTTAGTGCCCTCTATGTTAGCTTAAAAATTCCATGTAAAATACAACAACAAATATGCTTAGTTCGCGGCGATAAACATTTCTGCTAAACTGGCCGAACACAATGGTGTAGCTGTAGCTGTTGCATGTAGCACTGTCAAAGTTGAAAGATACGAAAATGGTATACATCGACACAATGGGAAGCTGTAGCTGTAGTAAGAAAATTTTCTGCCGCAAAAGTTGGCTCAACTTTAACTTTTGGCGGCGCTACAAGCTGCATTTGAGATGACATATGGGTTTCCCATGTCATTTTTTGACTTTTCACTTTTTTTTTGGGAACGTTCAATGCATCATTCAAATTCAGTTCACATACAAATTTCATATGCGTTGAACACATCTCGAATAAATTTACAATTCAAAACAGATGTGATGATGCGCTACATCATTGTAGACGTCCTTTGCTATATAAGTGAGCGTTTTTATTGATAGATTTTACTACAGCGATTATTTTAGCTACAGCTGCATCCCATTGTGTTCAAGGGGTAAGAATTAAGCTAAAATAAAAACAGTGCTTCCATGCATGAATGAATAAATAGAAGATTACGACAGCTGCTGTTTCATTTTTTGATTTACTGCGCACATACGTCACAAGAGACAGTTTTTTTTTATTTATCGCGGTGTGCAAAAATTTTTATTAAAATAATATTTTCTTGCAATTAAATTATCAAAAAATTAAAAGTTTGGTATAATTTGTTAGTTAAATACGCCAGTTAATGTAAATAAGTTTTATTTTGATGTCGTTGTGGGTAATAGTCCCTTGAAAAGCCAATTTCCTGAAAAGAAGTGCTGAAAATGTAAACAAAATATAATAAATTCAAAAGAAGAGATACTAAATTGATGTTTATGTTATTGTTTTATTGAGTTTTCTTTTTTGCGACTTTGTGCTTTCTATTATTGCCCGGTTTAGCGTTCTTATTCGAAATAACATTCGGGCTCGGGAAAATAATGTTTTTATTTTGATGTCTACCGCAACATCCTCGGCCAAATCCAAAAGATTCTTATGGTAGTTATTGCATATAACTATGTCTTCACCGTTGAAAGACATGAATATTTGGTCTAATTTATTCATATGCGACATCAACTCTGGAGATGGCTCCAACAAACCACCTTCACTAACGTGGCTCACCCATGAATTGAATGAATGCTAATTAGTTTGTTGGGCGAAGGTCTCAACTGGTAATCTGTGGCAAATATACCCAGCCAGATTTTCAAGTCCATCATACGCCAAGCTTTTTAGCTCCTCTGTTCTTGACAAGTTTTTGCCTCCTTGGGCTTCCACGCAATTCTCTTTAAAATGGTGCCTTTAAAAGTAACAGAATATTGTTTAGCTTTTGGTCAAAAACGACGAAAATATGTATTACCAGTTATGGGTGCCACGAAATCTGGAGTTTCATCCGAGCTAACATTAGCGTTATCAGAAAAAACGCCTTCGTTATGCCCTAAGATGTGAGACCGCAGTCTGTATTTAAACTCCTGGCGATCAGGGTGCTCATGAAGCCCTCCTTTAGCCCTAAGTAGACAAAACGTATTCTCCAACACATCTTGGTTGAGTCGATACGTAAGGATGTACTTAAATCCGAAGCGGTCCTTTATTTTTTCGTACAAAAGCCTTACCGCTGTGTTTGATTGAAAAATACCTTAAAAATAAATTGAACCTTTTATTTTTTGTACAAATTTATATAAAATAAGTATACATTCTTACCTTTTTTGGAATGGCATTAGAGTGTTTTTGCCGATTACCTTCATATTTGTCATTGTGTCGGACATGGTGTCGAGAATCTGGTTTTGAATTTCAGTTGCTAGCCCATAAGCATGAAGTCTTTCCCTTGAATCGGCTTTGGGTACTCGAACATTCATAACATCAAACCATTCATCGACCTTTAAAAAAGGAAATAATAAAATGTTTATCAGTGTAACATTACTATATTGCAAAAGGATCTTACTAGCTTGAACAGTTGATAACATTCTCTCCAGTTATCCCCAAGAAGGTTAACTGAAGCTGCTCTTTCTATTGCTTTGGCAATGGTGTGTGAAAATAGCTTAGTTGCCAGCTTCACTTTTTGCCTTTCTGCACCCTTGACATTGATGTGGTATTCGCTTATCTTGTGGGTTATTGTGGCAGTTCACGATAAAAGCTTTGCGATAGTGTCCTTTTTGACCTCATTTCCTTTTATAAGAAAGCCACTGTCTATGCAGTGGTTTCGAAGAAGTTGTATTAGATGGGGAACGTCAGCAAAAACAAAAACTTTATGTTTGCCATTCAAAAACATAAAATTATAGATAAGGTTAGCAATAATCTTACTGGCTTGAATGTATTACCATGGTTTTTCTGTTGTAATATTTAGTTCACTGTATAGTCCCCTGTTCCCTCCTTCCAAGTCACTGGCCATGCCAACAACGGTATATCCACAGTCTTCAGTGGCACTTAAAATTTATTTTAAGATACCAGACGTCATTTTGAAGTCAAAAGAGTACAAAATCGGCTGCTTCCAATTGCTCATAAGTCCTTTAAAGAAAAAAAAAAAACATCAAATTAGGTACTTCCAAAAGTGAAATAATTTTACCTCGCTACTTGGGCGTGATTTGCTGGAGCCAAAGTGGTATCCGTCGGCTTTTCATAACAATATGCCTTTTTAATTTTCATCTCACCAAAGCTGAGGATGCAAGCTTTTTGGCTTGTATCAAGCTGTGTTGCAGCTTTTAATATTTTCACAACTGGCTTTAAAATACCTGGCGAGATGTCGATTTTTTGAGCCCAGCGTTGAAGCGTTCTTATCGAAGGAAGTGGAAACTTGTTTTTTGCAAAAGTCTATATGCTATTGCACTCGCTGAGTATAAGGTAATTGACCTAGCGACATCAACTTCTAACCAATGCGTAAGCTTTGCACCACTCTTCAAATTTCTAATTTGGCCGTAGATGAAAATGGAAGCCAATTTGTTTTCAACATTCTTGCTTTCACACCTACTTTTTGTCAAAGAAGTTCGTAGATTCTGTTGATTTTTGTTTAATACGTTGATCTCATTTTCTAATTTTTGTCTGAAAATAAACAAATTAATAAGGAGCTCAATAGACAACTTCCTTAGACATACATTTGTGTTAGGTGCTCTTCAATTTGGTTTCGTAGAACATCGCAGTTCTGACAAGAACTGATTTGTGTAGCTTCGTCGATGCTCTCACTTAAAATGCAAGGAGTACCTTTCTCTGCTTTCGTTAAACAATGCATCTATAGCCCTCTTATCTTCTCTTCCCTTGACTCTGTTTTTTCTGTTACCCTGAGTGGAAGGTACCTCCACGTTTTCAGTTATGGAAATAGAGGGAAAAGAACCAGGTTTGAGTAAGAGCCGTCTATGAGTCACAAAACCTAAAATTAATACTGGTACCGCTTAGATAATAGCTCTTGTTTAATTTGTCTGTGTAATTAATTACCCATTTCGTACTGGAGGTTCCTTTCGAAGTCATCAGATCCAAAATGCTCACTACAAATCCTACCCGTCTTTGTGTTGATTTGGTATTTGCGTTTACAAAAATGGATCCAACTTTTTAGTATCCCAGAATCTTTTGGAAACGTAAAGAACGACACATTTTCCTTATTATATTTGTCATTTTTATTATTGTTGTTATTACAACCACACACTACACATCGCATTTTAAATTTTAAGATATTAAAAAGTTTTAAAAATGAATTAATTTAAAAATTGCCCGGATTTCCTTTTTGAGTTCGCGCGTTTTCGTCTCTTCATACGTCACAGCTAATGTCAAAAAAAGTAACACATGCGCGTGTCGTAATCTATTTATTTTTCATTCATGGCTTCCATGTACTATTTTCTACGTTTTTCCGATGATTTATCAACCAATGTCAAAAATTCATCCAAAAATTCATTAATTTGGCAGATGGATTTGAAGCACAGTAAAAACCGAACATTTTGTATTTGTAAAAATATAATTATTAATTTAAAATAAATATACCAATAAATTAAAGAAAGACCTGGTCCAGGGAGGAGACGTTTCTTTTAATTTATCAAAATTTAAACGATATTTTGTTTTTTGACAAACAGTTGACAGCCAAAATGGCGGCGATCAAGAATCAATGATTTTGTATCCATATACCTAGCTTTCTGAACAACCAAAACCAGATAGATTACCTGAAAGTATTTTTTGGCAAAATTTTTCGCTGTAACACAGTAATTTGCATTTTATTAGGTATATTGTTTTAATTATTTTTTCGATGAAATCAAAAACACAACTCGACGACGGCAAACAAATCTCTCAGTTTTGCAGTCAGCGGTTTTTGACATTTCGCATACAAACGTATACCAAAATTTTTCGGATAGTGGGATTACAACAACACGAACCTATCCGGATAGCTCTACAAAGGTTTTTGATCGCGGCCAATGTCATTGTTATATTAGTGCTGCCAAATTCTTTTCTTACAACCCGAATCCACAGGCCATGAACGATGTTCATAATCCAATCTACAATCCGATCCGTAATCTGATTTGTATGGATATGTCACTGCTTGGACATGGATTTTTGCGACTCCATGGGATTTTTTTAGACATGTTCCATAGTCTGGCCATCGTTCATATGGCCTGTGGTGTCGGGGTGTTAAGAAACGATGAGCGTTTTTTTGTGCCATTATTTCTTAAGCTAACATAGAGGGCAAAAAAAAAACACGCCTAATATTATGTTATACTACGTTTTCATTAGAGCCCAAATGAGGTAATTTCGAAATTTGGCAAAAAAGTGTTTTCTTTATCAAATTAGCTTATTTTATTTGACATCTTATTTCATTTTGAATTTGGAATGGCATTTAGTCGTTTATTTTTTGTTGTTTTCTCTTTCTGTTTTATGTTGTTGAGTATAGTGTATTGATATTTTCATACAAAAGCTTTTAAGAGCTTTTGAAACTGTTTCGCGCTGGATGCATTCACCTAATTTCCAACCTAATTTCGTGCAAATGAGGTTGAAATTACCTCATTTCGAAATGTGATTTTGTATGGGAAATTAGGTAATTTGGATCTCATTTGGAAATTTGCAACGAAATTACCTCTTTTGGCCCAGTGAAAACACCATATTATTCTATTATTATCTAAAAATAACTCTGTTGAATGGTTTAATTTTGACTTCTTTAAACAAAAAATAATAACAAAAGATGATTGTGAGCTGTGACACCATAGAAATACCCAGAAATACCACGATGGCGAATTGGGTGTATCAAATGAGCATACTTTTTTCTGTTTATCTTGGGGAGAAGGGACGTTTTATTGCGAAAGTTTTCGGACAACCTTTCGAAGAGAGCGCTCGTAACTTAGGAGTGCCCGAGACCGCTCATAACTTTTGCGAGCGCTCGTAAATGTTCACTCATATTGCTTGGTGAATAGGTTTATGAGGATCTTAAGTTATGAGCGCTCGATGAATACCAGCCTTAAAACCCTTCCACCATTGACATAGGAATGTATGGACTGCTAGCCTGAAACTTCAAATGGTTCCATTTATTAACAAGCGCTAATGTAGGACAAGCGGAAAACACGTTGTAACTTTTGACAATTATTGAGTTTGCTGCTAGTAAGTGACAGACTGAGAACGTTGAAGAAATTAAATTGTTTTTTCGTTTTGTGTTTACCTTTTTTAGTGCTATTTTTTGTATAAATCAACATACTAAAATTAATTAAAAAAAGTTTTATTCTTCCACATTATTTCCACATAAAAAACCTAAGCTGTGCAATAAAATAAATTGAAATGCCAGCATAAGATACCGAACTTGCCACCAAAACAACCCGAAGAAGAAATTGAGCCACCACCACAAAAAACTATCCGGCCCAATAATTGGCATCATCTATCCTCCACCGGAGCACACTGGGGCAAAACACCGCTAATGCTGGCATTTAATAAAATTTTGATGTAGAGCTTTGATTGAAACTACTGTTTTATTATTGTTGTAAATAGGATAGAGAATACAAAATGAGAATGCGACAGTTAATTGGGGGCACGTGGTCTTAGCATAATCGTCACGAATGGAGAATTTGATAATTTTTTTCATCGAAGCCAGACGTGTTTTTTTTGTTTTGAGTGTCAACATTCAACTGTGTGTAACTTCTTACAGCTTTTTATTACAAAAAAAAAATTATTGCAATGGAATCAGTAGGCTCAGGTGAGTTAATTATTTTTTTATTTTTTATGATAAATTTTTGTTTTTGTCCTCTCAATATGTGGTTAAAGATGAAAAAATGTGTACAGAATACGTTAATTTTTGCATTAAGTCAAATATCTTAGTCGTTTTAGATGTGTTGGCCGTGACATGACGTGAAGTGTTATATATATTTGTGAATAGTGGTTTGTCTAGTTTTAGAATCTGTAAAGTTTTTTTGCTACTTTTTGCTACTTTTCGTACAGTTGACTTTCTTGTTGGTGACGTCACTCTCAAAAAATATCGATTTTTTTCTACTTATTTGATTTTAATTACTTCTTAGACCGAACACCTTCCAAAACTTTGTCAATTACAAGAGAAGAGCTGTATAATATTATGAAAAGTTCAACCGGAGCCCGTAGGTTAGAAGTATCCTTTTTAAACACAAAAAAAAATATTGTGCCTCATACTTATTTTCAACAAAAAAAACTTAATTTTCCTATATTAAAATAAAAACAAAGATATTATTGATAAAACTACAAGTTGCGTTGCAAGAAATATGTCAATGCCTTCCACACTATCCCACTTTGTATTAACACATGTGAAAAAAACTGGGAAAGAAATCATTTATTTTTCCAGAAAGCAATCACTAGATGAAAGGAAATGGCTTTCTGAAAGCTACTTTTCACTTTAAAGAAAGCAAATTTTCTGAAAGCACATTTCGGGTCGTCCCAAAAGCGAAAGTGCTTTCTAAAAATAAACTATATTGTCGCCTGAGAATTGTTTTGTTTTGCTAAAATAAAAACAGTGCATCCATATACTATTTTCTACGTTTAACCGATGAATTCTCAACAAATGTCAAAAATTCATTAATTTGGCAGATGTAACTTGAAGCACGAGTCGAACGATCGAGAAAAAGATGACAGAACAAAAGGGAAAACCAAACATTTTTTTATTTGTTAAAATATAATTATTAATTTAAAATAAATGGTACTTTACAATAAATAAAAGCAAGATCTGGTCCAGGGAGGAGACTTTTCTTTTTTTTAGTTAAATTTTTTTTTGTTGACAAACAGAGTTGACATACAAAATGTCATTGTTATATCAGTGCTGTCAAATTCTTTTCTGAAGCAATGATGAGCGTTTTTTATGCCATTATTTCTTAAGCTAACATAATGGGCACAAAAAAAACACGCCTATTGGCCGCGATCGAAAACCTATGCAGAGCTATCCTTGCAATCCCGTGTGTTAGCTATCCATGCTATCCGAAAATTTCAAAAACTTCTGACTGCAAAATGCAAAATTGAGATTTGTTTGCCGTCGTCGAATTGTATTTTTGATTTTTTCAGAAAAATAATTAAAATAATATAATAATAAAATATGGATACGAAGCTATCTTATCGCATCGATTCTTGATCGCGGCCATTTTCTGACATTTTGGCTGTCAACTGTTTGTCAACAAAAAAACATTGGCCGGTGATTTTCGACAAACATTGCGCGTAATTTCACAATCAACTCCAACAAAAAAAAAAATTCATCGAATTCGGAGCTACCAAAATTGAGATATAAGAGAACATGTAACATTCCAAGGAATTTGGAAACAGCACAGGTATTACAACAATGTAAGATTATTGTGTGGGATGAATGCACGATGGCTCATAAGAAATCATTGGAAGCTTTGAATATCTTCAAAACAATCTGAATTTATTTGGCGGTTTCTTTATATTATTGGCCGGTGATTTTCGACAAACATTGCGCGTAATTCCACAATCAACTCCAGCGGATGAAATAAATGCATGTTTGAAATCACCTAATTTGTGGAGATATGTCAAAACAGTCAGATTGAAAATAAATATGCATGTCCATTTGCAAAACGATTCATCGGCCATTATTTTCATAGCAGTTGTTGAATATTGGTGATGGCAAAATGCCCTTTGATGATGGATTAATAACATTTTGTAAGATTACCCAAACTAAAGAAGAATTGATAAAAAAGTTTGTCCAAATATTGGACAGCGATAGAAAGATCATGCTTGGTTGAGCGAATGAGCAATATTAGCAGGAAAAAATAAAGATGTTAACGATGTTAATTGGGATATTCAAAATGGAATAGTTGGTGAATTAGTATCATATGAGTCAATCGATTCTATTATTGACGTAGTGAAATATCCAACAGAATTTCTTAATTCACTAGTAAATTTACCAGGAAAGCCACCCCATAATTTTCGATTAAAAGTCACTGTGCCAATCATCATGCTTCGGAATATAAATCAAACAAAACTTTGCAACTGAACTAGACTTGCGTAACTAATGCGTAATGCATGCAGGCTTAACTGCATAGGCCTACTTTTGTACAAAAGTAAAAAAGTTAGAAATAAATATGTATTCTGAAGACACCTGCTTGTAAAAAAACAATGGAGAATGGAGCGTGGTGGTTTAATTTATATGTCAGAACAATTTCCGTATGTTTTTTTTGCAAAGCATGTTTCTTTGGCGAGCATTTTAATTTCTCACGTTTGTACAAAAGAAAGTCTATGTAGTTGAGGCTTTAAGCTGAGATGTTTATCGCCGCGAACTAAGCACATTTGTTGTTGTATTTTACATAGAAATTTTTTTTAAGCTAACATAGAGGCCACTAAAGAACACGCCTAATGTTTAAATAAGCGATTGCATTAATTTTTCTTTTTGTTTTTTTGTAACCGGTAAGCAACGGAATTGCAAATAAATAATTTTTGAAATAATTGTTTTCAAAACAATCATGTAGAATCTGACAGCTCTTTTTTTTGACTAGCTGTCAAACAAAATTGTCTCAATTGCAAGTGTGGGCACTTTAGGTAATTTTGAAATTGAAGTCACGAAATTGCGCAATTTCAGGACCAATTTTAGCTCCCATACAAAATTCTTTTATCCAAGCTAAATTTTTGAGAGAATTTTGTATGAGAGCTAAAATTTAGGCCGATCTGCGTACTATAGGCTTTACGGGAAAACAAATAATTTCGTATACGTGTTCAGAGAATGCAATTGTTGTTGTGTATTTATATTTGTTTGTATTGCATTGTTACTTAGGTTTTGTATGCATATTAATGTTTTAAATCCCATTTGTTCATTCATTCGTGAGGTCTGAAAAATTTGTATAATTATTTTGATAAAACTAGCAATAAACTGGAGACGAAAACTATTCGTAAAATTCAATCTATCATATAAATTATTTCATACATAATTTCAAAAGGCTCAGTTTCAGAAGAAACAAACTATTTCTTTTACGTACAAGTTTCACCAGTTATATCCGTACTTCTATATTCGAGAACTCAGTATGTAGTAGTAACGGATATAACCGGTGAAATGTACACGCTAAGAAGTACTTTTCAAGGACAAGTTTCAGTGCTTTCGCTATGGTTTAAGAAACGACTGGCGAATAAGCATTAGAAGTACTTCTAGTAGTGTTTCGCTGATATACATTTGAAGTACCTTTGTCAGTACTTTAATGGAGGGGAAATTCAATACATTTCGCATGCTAGAAAGAGATAGGTGCTTCATGTATTCTCATGTATAGGAAGTATATAACTGAGTTTTTTCCCGAGCCCCTTTTTTTTCAGTGGAAAAGAAGTACTTCTATTACGTACATATTTCACCGGTTATTTATGTAGTTCTACGTTTGCGTGGTCTTTTTGTGCAGTGGAAACACCAAACAAATTTCATTACCTAAATCTCGGTTTAGTGGTTGGTGGAAACGTAGTATAATGGAAAACGTCAACAAAATCTCCAGCAACTGGTTTCCCTGTGTGAAAGGTGACCATAACGTACCTCAACCTAATACCCCGACTCCACAGGCCATGAACGATGGCCTGACTATGGAACATGCCTAAGAAAAATCCCATGGAGTCACAAAAATCCATGTCCATGCAGTGACATATCCATACAAATCAGATTGTGGATTGGATTGTAGATTGGATTATGGACATCGTTCATGGCCTGTGGAGTCGGGGTGTAACATTTGACAGACAAACAATTTTGCCCAAAGAAATTTTTCGGGCAGAATTTGTCAGGAGGGGAAATTGTTTTAAGGCTCTCCCAAACCAATGCGAAACATTCGTTGCGGCTAAGAAACATTCGTCAGTCAAAATTAATTCATATGTTTGTTCACCGCGTTGGTGTGGGCACTATATCACCACGTAAATAAACTTTGACATGCGAATGCTTCTTCGTCGCAACGAATGTTTCGCATTGGTTTGGGAGAGCCTTTATTCTCTCGTCAGCGCTCTCATTTGACCAAAACTACCAAATTTGTGAAGTGTGGAACAGGATTTGGGCAAAAATTAATTGTTGACAGTTGTTGACAATTGGCGGTTTCGGTCAAGGTTGGGAACAGACCTAATGTATAACTATAATTTCGCGAAAAGCCCAATTAAAATTACCTGGCAAAGAAATGCCCACCCAAGCAATAAATTGCCATCGCCATTGCAATTACAAATGCCTCAAATATTACCGACGGAGCAAAGAGCGTGAAGTACGCTATAGTGAATTCACAGCAGTTGGTGACCACTCATGTGAATGAAATGTTAAAAATCGCGATGATTCGCATTTCGTATCTCAAGGCAAGGCACTTTAGGTTCTATAGTTTCCCAACTTGTGTAATAACCTTAAAACTGTTTGAGAGCCCCTGCTTTACAGTTTGACATCTATTTCTCTCCACTATTCAGCTGTCATTTGTAAGAATGAGAAAAAGAACCGGCGCCAATTGTCATCTATTTCGCTTTTTGCGCATGATTTTGCTTTGTTTTTTCTTTTTATTTATTCTTTTTATTTGCTATTTTCTTTTGATAATCACTTCTTTTCTCTCCCATTCAAATATCTCTCTGGATTTTTTATTTCTGGAGACATACGATAAAAACAAATCCATTTGGAAAAAAATATAAAAATAAAACTATTTTTCAAAATTACC
Source organism: Melangyna quadrimaculata (assembly GCA_949320155.1). Taxonomy (NCBI): domain Eukaryota; kingdom Metazoa; phylum Arthropoda; class Insecta; order Diptera; family Syrphidae; genus Melangyna; species Melangyna quadrimaculata. Next base: position 104,571,272 of record OX439483.1, read on the forward strand.
CAACCAAGTATAGCAACTCGCAGTCGCAAGTCCAACTTTTGAAAAAATTAAATAAAATTCCAATCACACAAAGTACAGTGTACGTAACAATCTATTTCAAATTGCTTCCATTTGGTAGTTTTATTTATCATGTTTGGGACATACATAAGTTATAAGTAAATGTACAAAAGCGCACAAAAACCAAATATTAAATTCCAAAAAATATGTACAAAAAGTGTGTAGACCAAAAAGTTTAACCCAAGTGTGACGAGGAGAATAAAGTTTGTTAAATGCCATCACTAAAAATCAGCACCAGCTGCAGTGCAACTTAAGAAAACAACGACTTAAGAAAATTAAATCAAAAGTCCAAATTAATATTTTAAACAAAGGTTTTTCTGTGTCGAGTTTTTCAATTTGTTTTTACGGACGAACGAAATCCACCGCTATTCGGTTTCAAAGCTCACATAATAGTCGCAGTTTGTTATTTTTCTTTGTTTCTTCTCCCATATTCATTTTTCTTGAATTTCTTCAGATATATTTGTGATTCTGCCTTCTGTCAGTCCCAGTCCCAGTCGTGTATACGAATTTCTCGGGGGCGTGTGCGTCGTCTTGTTGTTCTCGTTTTATAAAACAAAAAAAATCTTGACTGACTGAAAAATCCTGCTCTACAATCCACACCTGAAACAGTTTCAGAGTGTATCTATCTAATCTTTGGGGTGCATCCCCTTCCATTCTGATACTCATTTATAATAGATTAAATGAAAAACCCGTGTTGTTGTTGTCATTTTCCCTGCGTTTAGTTATTTTTCTATAGAATTACCTTACCAAGTGTTTGTTTTTTAAGTTTAGTTATTTTCTAACGTTAGTGTGATATGGGTTCAAAGTCGCTCCAGCATCCGGCTTTGCGGGGTCGCAGGGGTTGTTACTTATCGCTGGCTTGTTCAATCGGTTCCATAAGCATCGCGTGTGGCAGCTTGCTGCAAATCCAAAACTCCACCGATCGGATCTCTTTGCAACGAGGTCTCTTCCTCACTTCGATGGGATTCATCTACTTTGTCTCGTTGACCGACTTTTTCAACAAGTATTTGTTGGAAACACCACAAGGGATTAAGTTTCGTAAGAAATATCGACTGATGATGTCTGATGTCATGGAAATCACTAATAAGTAAGTATTTTTTTTCTAGTTCTTATTACTCCCACAAAACCTACTTCGCGACCTCCACCTTGCCTTCTCCTACTAAGTTGTAGTTATTTTTTAATAGATAGGTACATTCTGTATGTAATAGATGTGTACCTATCCACCTAAGCGGTTGCATCATCAAGAATAATATTTATGAAACAACACCACACCGATCTAATATAGAGATACTAATATAAAATCATGTTAACTTTTCATTATTTTTGTTCTTTTCGATTAGACTTATTTTAAAATAGGAATTTGATCAGTTCAGTTGAGTTACGTGTTTGCCATGATTATTTCTGAAATTTTAATTGCAAAGGTAGGTAGGTACTTAGGACTTATTATTTGTTTTTTTTTTTTTTTTATTCTTCATTTATAAAACCAAAGCACTGACAATGTCGTCGTAGGGTAGCTATACCTTCCTTGTAGTACTCTACTCTCTCTGTAGTACAAATGAATGGCCTTTCATTAACTTTGTCGTATCGTATTTTTCGTTGTGTGACGTAACAACACACACCAAACGGATTACAAAAATTATTACGATTGTGAGTTGGGTTTGTTTTGAAGAAGAAAAATGTTTTATTGAAATTCGAATTTGAACAAAAATACTATTAAATATTTTAATTCTTCTTCGAGCACACAAACTGGGTCAGAATGTCAAATAAGAATGTTATTTGTTATGTATGCGCATAAAATTTGTTACAAAAGTACCTACCTACATACATACATTTATGTAGGTACCTCAATATGTAGAACCTTTCTTGTTGGTTCATTGTTCAAGTGACCTTCAAGCTATTTTTAAATAAATTATTTCCCTAAGTTCTTAACAAAGTAATGTTAAGTGGATATGTATGCACCTATGTAGGTTTTTATTTGATAACGTCATGGACATTGTCTAGAATGACAGAAACTTCTTAATAATTTTGTTTTCATTCTCATATGGAAACAAAAAATAACGGAAGTCCCACATAATCTTGAGAAAATAACAATATATTCTCTCAAAACATTGTAAATTTTGTAGTCTAACGTCTAGATAAGTATGAAATGCACCAACCTGTGTACATTTATGTAGTTCCGTTTGTATATAAATAATTGATGTAGTAATTAATTGGTACAATTTAAATAGGTATCTATTATAAAAAAAAACAGTGAATACCAACATCCTTTATACCTACATGTAGGTTCCTAGGCTCGTAGTGTCATTTTCCAGTAGGCAAATTTGGTGCACCACCCATATTTTTTAAATCGTGGAAAATGTGGTCACGAATCAGATCTGTACCAGCCTGATTTTGTTGGATCTATTTTGTTTGTTAGATGATTAAAATGTGTGACTTCCCGGACAATCTGAAAAAAAGCATTTTAGGTGTCTTTAACTACGGTTTAACCATTGATTTTGCTAACTGATAATATTAAATTTAAGGCTTTTCGGAGCGGTTTATTGTTTTTCTCATTGTTTTCCCAATTTCGGAGGTGGCTGCATGCTTAGTCCAATCTTATGATCTTAATAGCGACCATAATCCTGATACTCTCCAATTTGAGCATTTTTATTTTCGGTAAGAACGCTTACTTTTGTCAAAATTGTTAAATTTGTAAGAAAATGTCTTCAACTATTTATTATTCGAATGTTTGCATACTATTTTAAAAACTTTTAACTATTTTCGGAGCTACTAGGTTGTTTTTGAAGGTGTATTTAAACGAATGACACAAACACAAAGCTCGATTTTGTGACTAAAAGTGTTCAAAGAGCCATAAGACTAACAATTTTTTAGGAGGATTCAAAATTCTTCCTGGGTCTTAATCCTCATATTACACTTAATAAATTCTATAATTAGGTTTTTCATAATTATAAAAGGTTATGGAGAAATATTGTTAAGAATTTATTGAACAACATCTGTATTTAAACGAGTGAATTGGAGTGTACATAGAAGCAAATGAATCCTAATAAAAATATTACTTTGAAATTAGTTCCGGTATTTAAAAAAAGTCACTGGTTTTGAATATACATATATAAACTCTGAGATTTATAAATGTGCTAAATTTGTGTCCAGCTTGGAATCAACTTGACGACCAACAATCACCACTTTTTCTAAAACTAGAAATTTATTAGATATTTAAAGCAATGATTTTTGTTGAAAAAAGTGTAGGTTGTTAATGAGAATGACGCTGCTATTAAAGTGTGCTAAATTCATGTCCAGCACTGTATATCATGCTAAGTTATAAAGACTATTTAGCTAGTTTTCTTCGGATATTGTGTCAGTCCAGGTTATCACTAACATTTTATTAGGCGCGTTCAGAAAAGAAATATCGGAGATTTTGATCCATCAAAAGCTGAGCAAGCGAATCCAAAAAAATGTTTCCTCAGTATTTGACATTTTGACCTTTTGACAAAACATTGAATGTGAGTCCGTAGAATAGAAATTCGAATTTTCCTATAGCTCATCCAATTGCCATAACATATTTTGGTTTAAGGGTTCAAAAAAAAAAAAAAACAGAAATAGGGTTTTTTATTTGAGAAAATTGCATTTTAAATATAGCATTTTAAAAACAGAACATCAAGCGAATAAATTATTTGATTTAGTTTTCTTGACATCTTACACACTTTCTTATATCAGTGCAATTGAATTAATAAGCCAATACCATACAATGGTTGATCACATTCTTTACCTGAACATCAAGATCAACAGCATGCTATCCAGTCATCACGCTTTTTAAAGATCGTTTAAAACAACCAGTAAACAAAATTTCTTTTGGATAATTTTATTTGTTAATTTACGATTTGAAATACATAGAATATAAATATTTGCGAATCGATAAGAAATCATTGGAGTAATTTTTGTCAAAATGATTCTTTGAAACAAATATTTTTTTTTTTTTTTCAACAACAAATAGATACGTGGTGAACAAATATTTTGTTGTTTTTAAGTATTTAATTATTTTACTGGTGAAGGTAAAAGTTAAGTAAAATTAATTGCCCTAAGTACTAAACGATCTTGAGTCAAATCTAGCTTGAATTCTATTTTTTTCTTGAATCGAAATTTGTTTATTACTTGGGGCCAATAATTAATTAAAAAAAATACAAAATTTGTCGTCACACCATGCAAAGAAAGTGCTTTCTGAAAGCACTTTCTTTTTGTCCCATGCCGTGAACGTTTTTCTTAAATGTCCAAGAGTGTTATCTTTTCAACACCCAAACAAGATAATATATGTATTGTCTATTTTAAAAATCAATCCGGGACTACTCAAATCAATAAGAAACGGACACTCTGTAGAAACATTTTTTTGTTTACTGATTGCTGTAAGCATCCTCTTATTTATTTTTGGTTTAAGATCCATTTCGATATCCGTTCAATAATTAAATTCTGTTTTAACTTTGTAAGTACGTGTTGACAAAGGCCAGGTCATAACCTCTCAGAATTTGGTAACTTGTCCATATCGAATCATAATGATTTTTGAGTAACGGCTATTTTTTGAAGTTTGAAAAAAGTATAATTCCACCAAGTTTTTACTTTTTTTGCATTTTATTCAATAAAATAAGTACAAATATTTAACAATGTTTTGGTGCCAATATTTAAAAAAAAAGAACTACATTATGTAATAGGGTGAGCAAAAAATTGGTGCAAAGTAAAGTTTTTTTTTTTCAAATTTAAAAAAACAGCCGTTAGTCGAAAACCTTTATGATTCGGTATGAACGAGTTAGAAAATTCTTGAACCATTGTTTTTTTTTTAATTAGGGCGCGCACTAAAGGGTTTTTTTAATACCCTTAATATGGACAAGCACAGTGCGCTTATGTAAATAGGGAAGGTTTTGAAAGGAGATGGTGCACATTGGTTTTGAAGTTCTGAATATCAAAATGGATGGAAAAATAGGGCCAGGTAAAACATTCCGCATTCTTGTTGTGCGACTAAAAAAAAATCTTCACACTTAACAGTACGTCCCAAAATTGGGCTCAAGGGCAAACTCATGAGCATTCCTAAAAGCGCGAATATTGCGGTTGAATTGTTTAAGGGGGGGGGGGGGGATGCAACTGACTATTTAACTTGATTTTTTATAGATCTCCAAGTACACCGGTAAGTTTTTTAAAAACATTTTATATGAACTGGTGGATAGAAGAAATGGAAGATGAACATAATGTTATTGTCGCTGGTGATTTTAATATTGACATGCTATCTTCCAATTCCAACGAAAGCTCAATGAGTAATATGCTTGCAGATCAAGGAATGAAATTACTTGTTAAGCAACCTACAAGAATAACAAATACTTCAAAGACTTTGGTTGACTATGTGCTTACTAGTGTAGACAGATCGAATGTGAAAATAATTATAGACAGTGGTGAGAAGATATCTGATCATGAAACTATTCGAATTGAAGTTGATAGTAATAAGTAACAGGGTATTTGCAATAAGAGATGTATAACCTTCCTAAATTATAAAATAGACGTAATGAATCTTTTACTTAACTCAGTGAATTTCAGTGATTTATTCTATAATGATAACGTAGACAACTTATCCTTTTTATTCCATTCAAAAAATTTAGAATGCTTACAAAAAATGACTGTAAATAAAATAGTGAGAGGTGAGAATGCAGTGGCTTGGTTTACGGGTGAACTAGATAGGCTAAGGCATGAAAAAATAAGAACATATAATAGAGCAGCTTACTCCAATGATCCTGCGCTTTGCAATTATTACAAAACAAAGAGAAATAGTTTTAAAAATGCAATTGTTTCCGCCAAAAATAACTATATTGAAAGACAAATTATTTCGAAGTGTGGGGACCAGAAAAAGTCTGGAGGGTTATCAAAACAATGGTTCTAAATCAAAATATAGAAAATAATATTTCATCTATTGATTTCGGTCAAGAAAGAGTTTCTTCAGCTAAATTGATAGCAATCAAATTTAATAATTATTTTGTACAATTACTTTGTACAAATCGATACCAAATATTCAATATAATAGTCTATCAACCCCTGTACCTGCTAGATTTAACTTCCATTACTGTGATATAACTACGATCTGTGATATTGTACAAAACTGCAATAAAAAGAAAGACTTCAATGGACTAAGCTGTGATATTATTTACCTATCGTTAGAATTAATCGGTCCTATTTTGATTAAAATTATTAAAAAATCATTAGAATCTGGAATTTTCCCAAGTACCTGGAAAAAAACACGGGTAATATATTTATAGAAGAACAGTCTGGATTCCGTGGTGGTCACTCTTGTGAAACTGCCCTAAATTTTTTGGTTTTTGACTGGAAGAAAGCTATGGACGAAGGGAATTCTGTGATAGTGATATTTTTAGATTTAAAAAGAGCCTTTGAAACCATTGACAGAAATATCTTGTTGAAAAAACTTTGGCAGTACGGCATTTAAGGCAAAGAATAAGAATGGTTTCGATCTTATCTAACGGGAAGAACACAAAAACTAAAGTCAATAACGAGTTTTCAGATGCAGTTGAAGTACCATTTGGAGTACTCCAGGGATCGGTCTCTGGAGTTTATCTGTTTTTATTGTACATAAACGATATCAAAAATAATTTGAAGTTCTGCAAAGTGAAACTTTTTGCTGATTATACACTAATTTACATAAGTGGAAAAAATATAAATGAAATGGTCGATCATTTAAACGAGAATCTTGTTAATTTAAGTCAGTGGTTTAAAATGAACAAACTCAAGCTTAACGTTAGCCAAGTGGATGAGCTTTAACTGTAGAACTTATATCATGGTTTTCATGGATAACGAACAAATTGAATGTGTCAATAGTTTTAAATACATAGGTGTTATGTTAGACAGTAATTTGAAGTTTAAAAATCATGCTGAATATATTTGTAAAAAAATTGCAAAGAAAGCGAATTACTTAAAAAGATTAATGAGTGTTGTGTACATGCGAATCGCCTTACTCTTATATAATACCTTAGTGTTATCGCATTTTACATACTGTTCTACACTCTTATACACGTGTTCAAATGAAATAAAAGAAAGATTGCAAATTCTGCAAAACAAAGCAATGCGAATGATATTGAAGTGTAGTGTGTATACTCCGATACAATTCATGATAAAATTATTGAACTGGATGTTTGTCAAATAGTATCTAACCTTCAATGCTATGATTTTCATTTTAAAAATTCGAGAAAATATGCTTCCTGAATATTTGAGTGATAACTTGGTTGCTGTTGATTGGAAAGATTCAAGAGAAGCCGCACGCAGAATTCACTAATGTACAGAGGACTTTTATTTTTCAACAGTCTGCCTGAAGAACTTAAAAGTGAACATAGATTACAAGCATTTAAACAAAAACTATATAATGTTATTGTAAATATGTAAATGTATAAAAATGTCAAAAAATATTATATTTCAAATTAATTTAGCCGTCATAAAAGTTACACATTTTATAATTTCTTTAAAAAAATATTTTGTATTGTTAAAGTTTTTCTAAACTAATAAATAAATACTACTACTAACACTGTTTATAAAAATAGCGATAGAACAGTGACAGACAGGTGACATTTAATGGGACATAATCGGATTCATATTAAATCGGATTCATATATCAGTTCCGATCTGCAATCCACTGTGAGTGGACGTGTGCGGGAGTGGTGATTTACATAATTAAATATCCCCAGTTTTTGATAATTGACTACACAAATCATTACAATAGTCCCATATAAGTAACAAAAAAAAAAAAAGTGCAAGTGCCACAGTACTAGTGCAAAACAACAACAAAAAGTGCACCTTCAAGTAGCGCCGCGTGAAACAAAACAAAAATCAATAGCCCATATTCCCTAAAAAAAAAAATACCCAAATTAAAGTTCAAGTGCTGGCACTGGCACTTGAACTTTAATTTGGGTATTTTTTTTTTTAGGGAATATGGGCATAAAAGAATCAACAAAAAGTGCACCCATGCATCAAAGAAGATGATGCTCAACTACAACTATCCATAACACAGCGGTAAATTCCTATCTCTCCTTCCCACATCACTCACAGTGATGTTTAGTCATTATATGCAGTGTGTGTATGTACCATACCATACAATGCTTATAATTGATTGAGCCAAAGCATATCAGATAAATTGTTGTTATTGATTTTGGGTATCCAGGGGCGGATCAGTGCATTTGCTATTTAGGCATAACACTAGTAGTATTTGTACTGTGAAGTTTTTTGGGGCCCAAAATTGATAACAGCATAGTTAACTGTCTGATTTGGTTTCTTGTGTCTGTTTTTTCGTAATGGGGGGTTAATTTAGGGTTGACCACAGCAACATTCGGGGACTTAGGCAGAATTTTTGTGCTGCATATGTCCATACTGTGAAAAACAGGCCAGCTATTTTGGCACTTAGTGAAACCCAGGTAGGGGAAAATACCGATCACTCGGAATTCAGCCTACATGGTTATAGCTTAGTGCCTTTATTTTTTTCTCATCATGGTCTCGCCGTGTATGTTCGAAACGATGTTGCTTATCAGCTTCAACCACAATATGGTTCTTGTTTGAATACAAACTTTAATTTCATGTGGTTTAAATTCACCATCCATAAGCGCATCATCCATACTTGTTTTGTTTATCGAAGTCCTAGTTTGGATGGTAATTCGACTTCCAATGAACTCGATGCACTATCTGACTCCATCCAGAGAATTATTTTCCATTTTCCGCACAGTGAAATCGTTGTTACGGGCGATTTCAATGTACATAATTCTTCGTGGCTACGCTATTCAGGTCAGACAACACCCGAAGGAAGGTACGCCGAGATTTTTGCTGAGTTAAACAATTTAACTCAGCTTGTTGACGAGCCTACTCGGATTCCTGACGTTGCAGGTCAATCCGCTAACTCTCTAGACTTGTTCCTTACCTCTGACCCTGATAAATACACTATTAGTATATTATCGCCTGTAGGCACATCAGACCATTGTGTCATATCTGCAAATTTCTCATGCCAACAAAATCCAGTTAGAGAAAAAACTCCCAAGAGAACCGTTTGGCAATATGAGAAGACCAACTGGGACGGTCTCAATGATTTTTTCAGGAGCTTTAACTGGTCACTATGCTTCCTCGATAGTGACGTAGATGCCAGTGCAGATATGATCACAAATTTAATTCTTTGTGGAATGAGAAATTTTATCCCGAATAGGGTTAAATCTTTCAAACCCAAAGAAAACTCGTGGTTTGATTCGAGCTGTAAAGAGGTTATTAGGGTTAGAGAAGTAAGTTTCCGTAGTTACAAAGCCAACCCTACTGAGGAAAACCGGAAAAAGTTTCAACAAGCCAGAAAGACCTGTAACGATCATATTAGAAGAACCAAATTTTTGCATGACCAAAAATTAAGGCAAAAAATATTACAATGTCCCAATAGTAGTAAAAATTTTTGGTCATTTGCAAAAAACATTCGAAACACTTCTTCGTCTGCGGTTCCAACACTCGTCTTCAACGACACACCTGCTGTCAGCTCGCAAGATAAAGCCAATTTGCTCGCAGCACAGTTTGCTGTTAATTCGACGCTGCCAGTAAGTGATATAACTCCGCCTGTAATTGAGAGAGTAAACGATATTATGGGGCAAATCTTCTTTCGCACTCGCGCAGTTGCTAGAGTTCTGAAAGATCTCGACATTCACAAATCCGCTGGCCCGGATAGTATCCCTCCCATTGTTCTGAAGAAGTGTTCTTCAACGCTGGCAAAACCACTGCGTAAGCTTTTCCATTTGTCCTACTCTACTGGTCTCTTTCCGAGTTGATGGAAAACAGCATTTGTCCAGCCTGTCCCTAAAAAGGCGTGTCTTCTTCCCCCTCCAACTATCGACCAATTGCGCTTACGTCCCTTCTTTCCAAGGTCATGGAAACGCTGATTAATTTTCAGCTCAAGAAATATCTTGAAAAACGAAAGCTTCTTAATGACCGGCAGTACGGCTTTCGTAGCAATAGGTCCACTGGTGATCTGATGGTATATCTCACCGAACAGTGGCACAAATCTTTACATCGTTTTGGAGAAAGTAAGATTATTGCGCTTGATATTTCAAAAGCATTTGATAGAGTTTGGCATCAAGCTCTCTTATCGAAAATGCGTGCATTTGGTATCGATGAATCTCTTCTTCGTTGGATTAGAAATTACCTTTCGGACCGCTCAATACAAGTTGTATTTGACGGTTTCAAATCTGAAATCCACAAAATAAATGCTGGTGTGCCCCAGGGCTCCGTTTTGTCTCCGACCCTCTTCCTAATATTCATAAACGATCTCTTATCTGAAACTTCTAATCCATTTAACTGTTTTGCTGACGACAGTACCCTCAGCTTTTCATATTCGTTTCTTGATTCACATCCACGTCTTTCGGATGTGGAACTTGAACGGCAGCGTATGATAAGCTCATTAAATTCTGATATTGACAGTATTGTCCACTGGGGAATAAAAAACCGTGTAGAATTTAATGCTTCGAAAACTCAATGCTGTCACCTGTCGTTAAAGCGGAACCCACCCCCAATGCTGCTATAGATGAGCGGCACTTGCATAGAGGAAACTGAACAGCTTTCAGTCCTCGGTATGTGTGTCACAGACCACCTTTTGTGGAACGACCACATATTTGACATCGCCAAAAATGCTGCTAGGTGTTTAGGTTTTCACCGTCGATGCAAGAAATTTGTCTCCCCCTCCGATCTGGCTGTGATCTACAAAGCCTTTATTCGTCCAAAACTTGAGTACAACTCCCATATTTGGGCAGGTGCTCCAATAACCCACTTGAGTCTATTGGATAGAATTTAAAAGAGAGCTCTTAAAATGATAGGTGAAAGAACTATAACGGAAACGTTTACATCTCTAGAGCACCGTCGAAATGTTTCATGCCTTTCGTTATTTTACCGTTATTTTAACAAACATTGCTCTAGCGAAATAGCCAGTTTCATTCCTCCCCTAAAACAACTCAACCGTAATACTCGCGCTTCTAGGAATGCCCATCAGTTTACCCTTGAGCCCAACTTCGGACGTACAGTTAAGTACAGAAATTCTTTCTTTAGTCGCACTACACGAATGTGGAATGCTCTACCCAGCTCTATCTTCCCCTCCCATTGTGATCTACAGACATTCAAAACCAATGTACATCGGTTTCTCCTTTCAAATCCCCTCCAACCTACCTTATCGCTCGTGCTGTGTTTATCACTATAAGGGTATTCATAACCCCTTTAGCGCGCGCTAAATATAAAAAAAAAAAGAAAAAAAAAACTACCCATTTCTTTGCACAGATTTTCAAACAATCATGACTTGAGTAAACGCATTTGAACGTTCCTAATAAGCGATCTTCACAGATTCACTAAAATTTTCTTTTAATTAAAAAAAATTAATAAAAATATTAGGTACCAAAACAATTAACAAAAAAAAACTAATTGGCTGGCTGAGATTATACCTATTTATATGTTTTTCTCGTTATCGTAATGAATAGCTGCATTTGCACCTGTTTCTACCATTGTTTTGATAATTTTGCCTAATTCCACATTTAATAAGATCTATTTTCTAAGTCTTCTTGTTTTCCGGCAGTAACATAGTTATTTAAATAAAATTAAATAAAATAAATAACACACACACTGCAAGCATTTAATTATTTTATACATAGTCTAGTAACCTTGTCTTTTATGGAAGGCACCGTTTGCGTCAAATCTGGTATTTCTGATTTTTTGCTGAGTTCAGGACATTGACCTTGTAAATAACCTAAGTTTTCGACCTCGAGCGGCGACCGCTTCATGGTCAAAAATAAAAAAAACTGCGATTTTTTCGCGCTTTTTTCAGTTATTGGCAATTTTAGTCCTAAGAAAGTAATTTTAAATAAAAACATTGTTCTACGATTTTAAAGTAACCTACTTTGCTTCAATTTAGTCTTAAAAAAATTTAGTCTTAAAAAAAAATAAAGGGTCCGCCATCTAACGTGCTTTTGAGAAATTAATTTCCAAACATAAAATATTGAAAAAGAAATTTGCTCCAATGATCCTGTTTCTACTGAGTAAGTAGTAGAATATTCTTTTTCAGAATGTTGAGTTTGGAAATTAATTTCTCAAAAACTATCGATTAAAAAACTTTATTTAAGAAGAAAATTCAAGAATGGGTTTCTGGGCTTAAGATAAGCTATAAGAGAATATTGTGGGTGTTACCAATGTCTTTGAATAGTGTTGTTTCTACCTTAAGTGATTTTTTTAGATAATTTAGATAACGGGGGTATGTAGACCCCCTTTCGGTATGATTGTTCTATTATTCTGGCTCAACCTACAAGATCTATTGCTTTGATTCATTTATGTCAACCAGTCTTTATTTTCCATTATACTGTTTGATAATACTACTTGTTATGTTTTTATTTTTTACCGCTAAATTTTGAAATGCTGTATTTTGGAAATCATTCGGGTCACAGAGATGGTTTGGGCCCAAATTGGAACAACGTAGGTGACTTTGAAATCGTAGAACAGTGTTTTTATTTACTTTTGTGTTTTACTTTTTTAGGACTAAAATCGTCAGTAACTGAAAAAAGCGCGAATAAATCGCTTTTTTTTTTTTTTTGATTTTTGACCATGAAGCGGTCGCCGCTTGAGGTCGAAAACATAGGTTATTTACTAGGCCAATATCCTGAACAACTCAGCAAAAAATCAGAAATACCAGATTTGACGCTTACGTGAATGTACAGTCGTGGCCACCTAATTAACGATATTTTTATAAAATTTTAAAATGCATAACTTTTGTATGGAAAATCTGTTAAGGGTGCATTGACTTGGCATAGTATGGTTGTTAAGTTAGAAAAAATTGCTCGAATTGACCAGAAAGTTTATATAGACATTGAGGAACATGTTATGGAGTCTTATTCATTTGAAATCATTCCCATACAATTTGTTTTTAAGGACGATAATGATCCAAGAAGTCCTCAACGGATTGCTAAGAAGGTGTTTGCGCAGTCAAGAAGTCCAAAGCTCGGGCCTAAATTCTAAATGGTTAAAGAAAAAAAAAAAAACAGTTTGATCAGAATGTTCTAAATCTTGAGGAAATCTGATAGAGTACACCACTATCAAGATTCCATGCCTTACGCGGAAATATGCAAGGAATTTTGTCTGAAATTATAAAGAATTAAGGTTTTCCTACAATATATTCACATTAACATATTGAAATTTCAAAGATTTTTATGTTATGACAACATTTTGTTGTCATACTTATATTTTTTAAACATTACTCAAAGTGTACCGTAGTTCATGGGCTATTATCAAAACCACTACTCAACCTCAACAGATTTTCCAAACAAAAGTTACACATTTTATAAATTTATAAAAATATCGTTCTTAATTAGGCGGCCACGACTGTATATAGTTACTGCACTAACAAACAAGCTGTACATTTTTTTATCAATACGGGATGTTTTAGTAGAATGGAAAGCATTTGGGTATCTTTTTGCGTGGATTCTTGATGCGAGTCTAACTTTGCCTTCACATTTTCCTTATAAAAATAAAATAAATCTAATTCCCTTGTTTTCAATGACACAAATAATATTATAATGCTGTATTGGGGTCCAGTTTTCTCAGTTCTGATGTTAACCAGGTTAGATTAACTCTTATCTATTTATTAATTTTTAATTTCTATTTAAGCATAAAGTAAACAAATACCTATCCATTTAGTCTTTAGTTTATCTATAGTTAACTCATCATTGACTGTCTCGAGATTTAAATTGTCAAAAAATGTGTCTTAAGAGCTAAACTATGCCAAGCTCGGATGATCTAGCCTTAAAAAACTCGGTCCAAATGAGAATAAGTTTTCCATTAATACAAAGGAGATTTAGTAAAAATTTAATAACACGAGCGTTTGGTACTGAAATCTAAATTGTGGCGAATTAAGAACCTTCATTTTGTAAGTAAACAAAATCTAACTTTAACTTGTTCTTAAAAACTCTGGTTTACTGCATACATTTTATTTTTGCCGCAATAATAGTATGAGGTCAAATAACATTTTTGTTGTTATCAATTATTTACGTAGGCACTCGTTCTCTGTCATCTAAATCTAGCTTCCATTCTATTTAAAATTGATTTTGCTTCCCTTTGTATTGTACTCTCAAAACATGCATGATATACCTAGCCTACATATAATACGAAAAGTATTTTTATTTATTGAGTAAATAATATGGACTCTTATGACGGGTATACTACTAAATGCTATCTCTAGTGCTGTTATTATCTTTCTATAATTAAAAAAAGAAATTAGCAATATTTTCTTATAAATCAAATTGTGAATTTTAAGCAGGCCTGCCAGATTTCAAGATTTATTTCAAAAATTTAAAAAGAAAGAAAAGGTTCCGCAGTGCTTCGTTTTAGCAATTCTTAAACTCACAAACTAATAGGAAATCGGAGCGCAACATTCGCCAATATTTGAAAAAAATTACATACACAATACTAAATTAAAAGCAAACTTAAGTCCACGAATATTTCGCGTCGCGCTGTGGTCCAAACTTTTTCCGTTGCAAAAATCATAACTTTTGAACGCTTCGGTTTGGAAGAGCGATTTGACTTTCCATCACTCGACATATCAAAATAAAGGTAGGTAAGTTATGTACACCTGTTTTAACAAGCTAAACAAAAAGTAATTCTTTTTATTTTATTCCAGTTCTCTCGCATACGACAATTGTATGTTAATCAAGAATTCCACATACCAATCAAGTTCACTCACGATGCTCATTAAGTCATTACTCATTACTCAATAGAGATTATACTGTAGATTAATGTATGCACGTACCTACATAATGAAGTTTAAATTTCATCAATCAGATTTTTAATGTGTGACAAACACAGTTCTAGTCATCGACACATGTACCTATGTAAGTCATCATTTGACCTTGCAAAGTGCGCCCAATCGAAAGAGTTGGTTGATGCATTTTATTTGAAAATTAATCCCTAAATAAAATTGATGATGTAAATAACAAAATTAATTACCTTCACCTTAAAGGTACATACATATGTATATCGTTTCAAAATTAAAATTTCAATCAATTGGCATATTGATTATTTATTTATTATTTAATTAAAATAAAAAGTCTACACAATACCCTATTCCACTTTTAAATTTCAATCTGGCAACGCTGTTAACTAGTCAATTATTCTATGGTTGGAAACACAAAACAAAAAGGTGTATATGTAGGTATAAATGTATATACCGTGGGCCGTGGCAGCACATGATACAAAGTTCATTCATAATTATTATTTAGCTCGATTTTAAAATATCGCACAATGACATTTTTATTACGTAACTTGATTGTCTTTCTTCAGACAATTTTACTGATCAAATTGATTTCTTTTTTTACAAAAATAAATTTTTTGTTGCGACCCCGATTTAAATAGATGCTGATGGTTGGCGTGATGTTTTTTTTTTTTTTTTGTATTTCGGTATCTCTTCGCAAAGTAAATATTAAAAAAAAATAAACATATATATATTTTGTATCTTAGCTAAAAACGTGGCCACTATCATTAAGAAGGTTATGGTTATGAAATGATTTACATGAATAATTCTAATAGTGTTGTTAAGAGCTAAGTTGTTGTAGATTTGATTTTTTTTTAAATTTTGTTTTTGCAAACGACTTGTCCGATTTTTATATCACTGGAATTGTATGAATGTTTAGATAAAATTCCAAATCAAAATTTATAAAAATCATGTACACTGTAAAATGATAACGAAGATGAGCAAATTTATTTATTTCTGTTTTAGGTAGAGTGACTGTAAACAATTCTGTTAAATGTAGAAAGGGATCTCAACTCGAGAAATAAACGCGTTTCGCCCAAATATCACAGTGGGCTCTTTAGTTATACTTATGTGCATCACAATCATTTGAAAATGGGTTCAAGAATTTGCAAGTGTATTTTAAGAAAATACTCTAAATGAATTTTAATGTTGACTTGTTCTATAAGGCAAGAGTATTGCTTTCATGTGAACAAAATTCGAGGTTTTAATGAAATCTAACATTTCCAACAAAGAAGTGATTTTCGTTATGAAGTCCTGTGGCCTGTGCTTCCCTGCGTCTCTTAGTTCACTGTACACAAAGAAAGAGCCTTAACTGGTAGTACGATGCGCTTAAAATGTATTAATTATAGCATTTGTATGTGGTTCTCTAGAGAAGAAATGTTTGAATTTTTGTTTCTAGCTCCTTTAGAACAGGTAGCTGCCATACAACGCTCTCAGTTTTGTTTTCAAACAGCAATAAAGATTTTGACTCTTATGTTTGAAGTTATTATTTTCTGTGGGGCTATGTGAAGTGGCTTGTCTACACTAATAATCCAAAGTCGATTGACTTGGAAAACATTATTTACGGCGTTATTGCCGATATACGACCCCAAATGCTGCAAAGAGTGATCGAAAATTGGACTTCAAGATTGGGCTACATCCGAGCCAGAAATGATATTCAAATACAAATGGTAAATAATTATCTTTCAAATAAAGTCAATTTTATGGTAACTAATACAATTTATCTGTGTATTGTTTCATTTTATAGTTCTATACCTATAGAAAACACCCTTAACAAAGAGACAGGTCTACATTCCAAAGCTTTATTTCACTGCTAACACCGACTATCAACATTTGGAAGTACACAGTTATCAGAGAATTCAAAGGAGAAATATAAAACGAAATATTTTTATTTCCAATACTGATATCGGACAATGCTTTTGTCAATATTTTAAGTCTTACCTTCAAATTGTGCAGTACCTACTTTGACAACCAATGCAATAATGGAAAAAAAACTTACTTAGTTAATCTTAAATATTAAAATAACTTTAAGTTTTTTTTTTTTATGAAAACAATTTTTCCTACCAAGTTGTTTAAATTTTTATTTTCTACAACTTGCACATTAAAGTTATCAGGAGAGAGGACTATTCATATAATGTAGGCACTTACGTATGTATGTTGGGATGCAAGGACTACCAAGTAATACTAAACCTGCATATTATCAAAGACTCGACCCAACTCCCATTACTCCACCCCTATTTGAAGATAAATTTTGAGTATTCCTACTATTTCAAAGGTTTTCCATATACATAATAACATTTATAGCAGTCAACATTTTGTTTCAACCTTTGATTTTAGAAAATGGATTTCGTAAGTTTATAATCATTGCAATATTATTTCTAGGAATTTTCGTGTTTAAGAAGAAAAATCGTCATAGAAACGTGATATAACTGACAAAAATGTAGGTAGATATATGTATAAACGTTCCCAATTTGCAAAAATTCTTAAAAATGGTCTTTCATTTTATTTCCATTCCATTGATTAATTAATTTCTTTCTTTGCTCTAAATATGCCATTACACCCATAACCTTCTGATTTATTTTTTTAAACTACAACACAAAAATTGTAATAAAATTACTCACGTTATTTAGTCGAGGATGCAAGCAATCCTTTTCTGGAAAATAAATGAAGAAGCATTGAAATGAAAATGAATGAATCATTATATATGTGTTTGTACTTCTTTCAAGAACAATTCACATTAAGTACATTGTTTTTATTTTCCTGCATGACGCATTTCCAAGAATTCAAATATCTAACTATGGACAAAACAACAAAGTCATCTCATTTCAAGTAATGCAATTTTCCATACAGCTAAAATGACCCTTGGCGATGGTCCAAAATGAGTCATGGAATTGCAAAAAAAAATGAAATTTACTATTTTGTGATGTCAAAATCAGAACCTACTCGTTGATAATTATAGTCTATGGAGGTTAAGTTGATAAGTAGGGTAGGTAGTTATTTTAAAGCGTGCGATTTGCACTTAGATGTTTTTTGATTTTTCCAGAGCATCTTCAGATAAGCATTACCATACGAAATTTAACCAACCACAAGCAACATATCTGATCAAGAATGGACTTTTGAGTCCATTTCTTTAAAATCATCTCCTTACCTTTGATTTTTGACAGTTTGTCCATCTGGCTTGGGAGATAAAATCGAGTATACAAATATTTTTTAGGTCGAAAGTTTATAAACTACTCAGAGCGACGACCAGTAAGTTTGTTGTAAGTTATCGATAAGTAAAGCTAGTTTTTATGAATTTTTTTCGGGCTTTAATTTAAGAAAAATTATAAGAAATAAAAATGACCCGTGCAGAAAAAAAATCTAGTTTTCGACAAGGCAGTAAAGAGTTTTACAAAGATTCTTGCAAGGCACTAGCAAGATTTAGCAAAGGCACGGGCCTTGGCGATTATGAACCCTTTTGCCGCGTCAGGCTGTCTTATGTGGGACTTGATCCCGCAATCTTCTAATTGTCAGTCCAATGCGCTACGCACTGGGCTAAACTGATATACAAAAATTCAATGTCGAAAGTGAATAAGTTTCATTCCATATTACATAACAAATACATACAGAATAGAACCGGACTTTATGTACTTGCTTTTAAGGTAGGACAACTTAGAACAGGTTTTTCCTCATTTAACAGTTCTATGCAGATGTCTCACACCCATAGTAAAAAGTGTGATACAAAGAATAGTCAAAGGAAAGAGAGAAAAAAGTGTCATATGATGCTGAAATTGAATGGTGCTTACAACATTTTTGTTTTTGGTGTACAGTTTTCACAAGCGACAAGTTTTTACTAGGAAGGGCGTCACGAGTGTTTGAAAAGTTTAAATTTTTTGTACTGAAATCCAGCAAGGGCTTGCCAAGTATCTGACACGTCTACCTTGTCTAGATTTTCCCTACTGAAAATTTACTAGGGCCTTGCCCAAACTAGACAGAAACGTGGCATTTTCCACCCAGGGAACTTTCTAAAAGAACTTACCTGATCCAAATAACTTTCTTATTTGCAACATCCCCCTGAACTATTTTTAGAGGAAATAAAAGGACAATGTAAAATATGACGTAAATATTACATTGAGATTCGATGACTTCATACAATTGCTTAATAAAGTGAATTTAAAATTATTCTATACCACAACATAACACCATATCAAATCACATACATATTTACTTATGTCATTTCTTATAAGTTTCATGGATGAGTAGGGTTGGTAGACAACGTTCCTTCCTACCTACAACACATGTATAGTGAAAGCTTAATAAAACATATAATTTTATGTGAAACTTTAAGGAAAACATTTTATTTTTATTTTATTTGCTCTCCTTAACTATGAACTTTCATGTTCATTTAAGCGAACCTTTAAAATGTTTACGGATACGCAATAAATTTTAACGTTGGTTGAGTTATTTTTGTTTTACATTAAGTCATTATTCAGTTCAATTTGTTATTATAAAATTATTGTTTATTAATAGTTTCTTTTTTTTTCATGTTCAAATGCAAAAGGAGAAAACAGAAAAAAAGACGGATGCAATTTAGTTCTGACTGACTCATTAATCATGTGACCATGGGATTAATTTTAGCACTCAAACTGTTTCTTGACTCAAAGTAGCAAGTGCTCGCTTGGCCTTTTAAGCAGGCTATGGCATTCATCCGGTTATGCGCCATAGGTTTTCCAAATATAGGTGGTACATATGCAAGAATACCCCGAGTTCAGAAAAGCAGAAATGCTGCATCACTGAAAAATACTTTTGTGAAAAAAAATGGTACCATTTATGTAAGTTTTTAGTAAAATTTGATGTAATTGTTGAGAGGAAAAATTAATTCTTCTAAAACAATAGAAATGTTTTTTAATGGACAATATTTGTCTTCAGAAATGCAAAAGTAAATTTTGCAGTGTTGCAGAAATCCTGCATTTTTGAATTCGGGGATGCATTGATTTACTTTTTTTCTTAAATTAGGAAAACGAAAGTTAGTAAATCATTGCCGTTTTAACAAAGAACACAAATATCTTACGAACTTATATTAAAGAGACTTAAGCCAGAACCATACCTGTGTCATGTGTTGTGTTGTGGAGTCGTGTGTCGCTATCGCTACAATGTATTTCATATGCGTAGAACCATATTTGTCTCGTGTGTTGTGTTGCAGTGTGGCGCATAAAATATATGGAATGACATCGACACATGACTCCACAACACAACACACGACACAGATGTGGATCTTGCTTTACTCATTCATCGATTGAAAATCATAGCAAAGGTCTCAGTTGGGTTGTGTCAAACTTGTGGAAGAGGACCTCAGCCAACTTAACTGGTGACAGTTATGTCAATTAGATAGACCTGACTGAAGAAGCTTATTGGTTTATGTCCAGGTCGGTTCTGGACGTCTGAAATGTAGCGCCACTTAGGGTTGAGATAAATCAGGAAGTCCCACTAAGTCCATATTTAAAGCTGCTGTTATTCAGCCTTATTGCGAAGATCAACTATCAACCG
The DNA here is from genome assembly GCA_949320155.1 of Melangyna quadrimaculata. Taxonomy (NCBI): domain Eukaryota; kingdom Metazoa; phylum Arthropoda; class Insecta; order Diptera; family Syrphidae; genus Melangyna; species Melangyna quadrimaculata. Next base: position 104,591,679 of record OX439483.1, read on the forward strand.
ATTGACGATTGATAGAATATATCAATTCAAATCGAAATTGGTATTGTGAAAATTAATTCATAAAATATTGTGCTATAGTGAATCACAGTACACATATCTAAAGCTGGCCTTAGACTTTCGGTGTTATCATCGGTGTACGTTGTTCGTTGTTGTTCGTTCGCCGAACAACGAAAATGTAAATGAGAAAACCGAACAACGAACTAAGAACGAATGAAGAACGTGCAAATTCAAATCAGGTCAGAAATTTCCATGTTCGTTGTTCGTTGTTACCCTAACAACTTGTGTTTAAATGAGAAAACTATTTAAATGAACATTGTTTTGGAGTGTCGTGCAACTTGTAGGGACATTTTCGAAGTTTTTTTAATTACTGAATGGCACAAGAAGCCTAGTTATATAAATAAACAATTTTGTAAATAGAGTTTAACTTTCTAATACAAATGCTTTCTTCGTTGTTCGTTGTTGAGAGAAGAACGAACACCGAACAACGGACAACGAATGAAGAACAAAAGTCTAAAGCCAGCTTAAGGTATTATCAGGCGCAGCTTGTCAAATTTCAAGATGGCTGCCCCTTGCCTTGTGTAAGTTAGTACACAGTAAACAAAAACAATTTTTTGATGAAGATGATTGTTTGAAATTCAATTTTTTTACTATTGATTTTGACAACATGCGCAGAACTGAACAAGAATGAAAACGCTAGTGATATTACCTGTGATATATGTAGCTTGATTGTGAATGCCTTCAAAATTATTTTATTATTCTGAATGGGGGTTTGTGCCTGACAGAAATTATGAAATAATAAAAATTAAAAACAAAATACAAAATATGACATCGACTTTTTTTTAGAAGAAGTTTGATGATTTTAATAATTTGTTGAAAAGGCAAGAATGCGAATGAGTTTGAAGGATACACCCAATCCTTTGGCATTGAAAAGTCAAATTTAGTAAGGTTTCGATTTTCAGATACAAATAAAATAATCTTTTCCGTTTCCATTAAAAAAAAAAAAAAATCCGGCTATCCAAGGTTGCATTTGTTGATTTTTTACAAGAAATAGAGGACAAATTGAAGCCTTGCTAAAACACTTCAGCCGTGTCGAACATTTTGAAACTAGCAACAGTCCAAAGATTCTGTGTACATGGTAACTAAACTAATAGTTTAGGAAATGACTTCAATCTTAGTATTGCACCATCAACTGCATTGCTTGTCCTAAGTGAAGTCCTTGGCGTCATAGAAAACCAATTCTTTCAATTAAATATTTGCTCCCACTTCGAATTAATAATTTCAATCGATAGCACTCCTTCAAATTTACGCAGTAAGAACAAAATATTAATCATGATCAAATTTTATTTCATACACTGCCAGTCATAAGGTTAGAAGCAGTAATTTTTGAGAATTGAATTTGCAATGTCTTGTGTTATACGACAAGGAGATCGAAATTTTGTTTAATGTGCCATAGCAAAACTAATGCTTGCACTTTAAGAACAAAAATTAACGGCAGCCAAGAGAATAAATGTTAGCTGAGTCCCTTTTTTAAGTAATTTTATTGTGTCATAAGGTTAGAAGCACATACAAAATTGAAAAAAAAAAAAAAACGATGGTTTAAATTTTTATTAATTCTTTTTTGCGACAAATTTATTTACTTAATAGTGTGTGCTGCCACCAGCTTAAAACAAAAATTCCAAATTTCGATGTTTAAGAGAGTTATACAGTGATTTCAGATAGACAAGTGAAATTTTACTCAAGGCCAAATTAACGGTGTGAATCAGTCATCGCATTGCTTCGATTTTTCGTATACTTTTTATGTGAGCCATCCCAATCAATTTTCTTTTATTTTGAAGTCCCGTGAATAGGAAACCAAGGCAGCAATGGAACATTTGTCCTTAAAATAATGATTTAAACACTCGAACTGCATGAAAAGGAGCATTATTTTGTTGAAAATCAATGCGGTTTATCCGAAAAGATAGTTGGTTTGCGGAAAAAATGCTTCTGGCAACGATTTGTAGTACCAAGATGACTGGATATCAGGCATCTTAGTACTTCAAACAGCCAAGTTAATTGTTCCCTGATCATTCCGCCTCCTTCCCTTGCTTCGTTTACATGGAGAATTGTATCAGACTTGAAGTCGGATTCAGTTCCATATAAACTTGGATCGGATTCAAACAGGATTTCTCGATCCGATTCCACTTTTACTTCGTTTACATGGAGAATTGAATCAGACTTGAAGTCGGATTCAATTCCATATAGACCTGGATCGGATTCAAACAGGATTTCTGCATCCGATTCCACTTTGCGAGCTGAATCGAATCGAAAAATACAAGTAGACCTGGATTAAAACATTAAAGAATCGAGTTTTAAGTGTGTGTATTTCAATTTGCTTTGTTTTGTTTTGTTGTTTATTTTTTCTCTCGTAGTCATAAACTTATTTCCACACGCACACAATAAAGTAATGTGTCACTTCAAGTTTACTTCGATTCTGTTTGAATTCGATTCAGTGAGGTCGTATACCTAGATCGAAATATCAATCCGATTCGATTCGATCGTCGAATCCTGTCATGTAAACGGAGTACCTGTTCTGATGAAGATTCAGAAATAACTAATTTTTCATCAACAAGATGGCTATAGCAATTTTTCTACGATACGAGAAAAGAGGAACGATTTCTGAACTGTCGTCACAACAGGGAAGGAGGCGTAATGATCTGCGCCGCAACATCATATAAGGGAACAATTAACTTGGCAGTTTAAAGTACTAAGATGCCTTATTTCCAGTCATCTTGGACAAGTTCAATTCTCAAAAATTACTGCTTCTAACCTTATGACCGGCAGTGTACGTCAAAAATAAAAAGGGAAAACATTTTCGTAGTAAAATTTAATAGAAGAAATCGCCTGTTTTTGGTGTTTTAATTTTCATAAATTTACATAAATTAGTTATCCTAACAACCATCAAGACCAGTTTGCTAAAACGAAACTTTTATATTTAAGTTCAACTTAAATGCTTATGTTAAAAATTTTCCTCATCGTAGCCTGTCGCATAAGTGCGCCTATGATGAACTTAAATATGTAAGTTGCGTGTCAGCTAATTGTCCTAAGGGTTTTTTTTTTTTATTTAGATAAACTTCATATTTTGTTGAAAAGCTTTTTTCTCGCTGAAAACTTCATGATTCTGTTTTTCTAAACTTGTGCTTCTGAAGACATACAATTCAGGTCGACTTTTTGTCTGTTTAATTGCTTTAGAACAATTAGCAATATCATTTGGAAAATTTGTCTTTGCCTTGAAATTGCGTAGCCTCAAATAAGAATCCATCTTTTGATATTCTGTTGCTTTTGTTAACTTTTCCTCTTCAAATTCCCTCGCCCTTATTCTTGGCTGAAAAGGTGTTGAATAAAACCTACTTATCATTTGTTTATCAGATTGGTGAACTTTTCTTCGGGAATAAATTGATGGTGATCTTGAAATACTCGTAGAGCTTTTGTTATTCGTAATAGTTGCATCTTGTTCAAATATTAAGATCCGAGCACTTGTCAACTGTTTTGGCAACCGTTCGTTTTCATGGGATTTATGTAATTTTCCTTGAACTACTTTCGATAAAAATATCCGCATATTTTTCCAATTTCCCTGATCAATTTCTGGTTCCTTGTAATCTTTTGGTACTAAAGGCTCAATCATAAGAGCCTTGTGTTTTGATGGAGTAGTATTCTCTTGAGTGGGGAGATTCGTATATGACTCAAGTAATTGAACAAACTCTGGTGACACTCTTTTGTATTTTTCTTGTGTTTTTTGCGTTTCATTCTCAGTGATTTTTGTAAGATCTGGATATTTAGACGTTAAATTTGATCTAGTGATGAGATATCCTTTTGTATTTTTTAAATACGGCGAAGTATTGGTCATTTCGGTGAAAGTTTGATCTGGATAATGGGAGATACTAATTATGGAAGCCCAATTAGAGGTATTGATGTCTCCAGATTTCCGACATGCTGGACATACCATCATACTTCGCAATGGTACATGTTGAGTCTGATGAAACGGAAAATGCTTCAAGTTTTTACCAGATATATTGAGAGAATTTTTTAGCGGCAATCGGCTTGTTAGCCTACTAACACTGGTAATTTTTAACATTTTTTTGGTTAATTTAAGAAAACTGATTTAAATTTTTAGTTTATTTTAAACAACTTTTGATTGAATTTTGTTCAATCGAAAAAAAAAAACAATTTAATTAATAAGTATAAGCAACCTCAACTCCAGAAATAATTGTGTTTCGACCAGGTATAATAGTGGGCTCTTCAGTCAGTATGTTTTTCCCTACTAAGACACAAATTTTGGTCGATGTTCACCGAGCCCACTATACCTGATGTTCTACACGTCGATCAAAGGCCAGGTTAGAATTTAAAATGTTCTCTTTAATTCAATTCCACTTTCACAAAGTATATACATTTTGACATTAATTTAAGGAGTTGCCAGAAGGGTAACATAATATTTAATTATAATAATAAGTGTTAAAATAAATATAACATCTCTCCATTTAAAAAGGGTTTCAAAAATTATAAGCTTGAACCGAAAACGTGTGGCTTTTTAGTTTCTTTAGGTACCGTAGCGCGTTACATAAACCCGACCGATTTGTTGAAGTCGCAGTGTTTGGTTTTATGGTTTCTTTTGTTTCTAATCTATTATTTGTATGTTGCAAATTCTTTATATTTTTATTTGAAACCGTATCTTACCGTTCTGCTCCAATGGTAGTGGATGTTCGATCATGAATGAAAGGAGTATGGCAGGACCTTCTTAAATGTTCAGTGTTTCTACGGATTTTTCTTCCATTTTCATTTTGTATTTTGTATGGGCGCGGAGTGCGCGGTATGTTTGTCAACTATTTTTGCAGGTTCCCAAGTTTTCCCGTTTTTAAAGACTAAATTTTCGCCTTTACTAAAGTTAACTTCACTTCTCTTCCTTCCTCATCGTGAGCTTGAGTGTATTTTTGTTGATGCTCATAAGATTTTTAGTATATGTTTAGAATAATCTTAGGCTGTAATGCCTTAATACTTATGGGAAGTTTCGTTCTTAAATTTCTGTTCATTAAAATTTCCGAATGGGAGTACCCAAAAGTTGAAAGAGGAGTTGACCTATATTCTAACAAAGCCGTGTTAATATCAGTGCCCTGTTCATTTGCTTTTCGAAGTATTTGCTTTGCAATATGGACGCCTTTTTCGGCTAATCCATTTGAGCGTGCATAACGAATACTTGAGTAACTGAAACTAAAATTCCAACTTTTGGCAAAGCTTTTCAGCTCATATGAGCTACACGGTTGGTTATCTGAAACCACAATCTCAGGAATTCCGTGTGTACTAAAAATCTTTTTAAGTGCGTTTATATCACTATTTCCAGTTTTGTTTGGAATAGACTTAATTTCCAACCATTTAGATAAATAATACACTAATATCAAATATGATCTACCTCCAAAATCAAGTAAATCACAACCAATCTTTTGAAAAGGATTAGTTGGAATGGGATGCAGTATTAAATTATGTTGGCTATTGTTTGCTCTAAACTTTTCACATGTACGACATTTAAAAATCATATTTTCTATGTCTCGATTCATCATGGGCCAGTAAAGAATGCTTTTAGCTCGTGCTTTAGTTTTGCTCACACCAATGTGTGACTCATGCAGAATATTAATCATTTCTTGCACCAAATTTTTTGGAACAAAGATGCTATCATCATAAAAAAGTAATTCATCTTCCATATATAAATGATCTTTAATATTCCAATAAAATTGTAGCTCATGTGTAAGAGTATGTTTTGATTTTGGCCAACCATATTTAAAGTTTTGTATAATAGACTGTGCAATTTTGTCATTTTGAATAGCTTTTTTAAATAATTCTTTCTTAGAGTCGCTTAAGTTAACAGAGTTCACAACATCTCTCAACGAACTATCCATATTTATAGTATTATTATAGTAAGTCTGCTACGTGAAGCAATTTTCCCGGTACATACTGAAAATCTAAATCATATTTGAGGGGCTTAATTTTCATTTTCTGAAGCCGCGTAGAATGAATTTGACTCAACTCTTTTTTTCATTATCGAAACTAATGGCTTGTGATCAGTATGTACGGTCACATTTCTACCATAGATATATGCATGAAACTTTTCAAACGCATAGACTATGCCCAAAAACTCTTTTCCTATTTGTGCGTAGTTAATTTCTGTAGCCGATAAGCTCTTGGATGCAAAATATATTGGTTTCCTATTTTATAACAAGCAACATCCTAAACCGTTTTTAGAGGCATCTGTTTGAAGGACTATAGGGACGTCATGGGAAAAACTATGCAAAGAGGTTGCCATCGCTAATTTATCTTTAATGCCTCTCAAAATCTGAGAATCTTTTTCCGTCCAAACGAATTCTAAATTTTTGCGTAACAATTCTCTTAAAGGTGCATTAATTTCGGCAAAATAAGGCACAAAAGATCTTAAAAAATTCAAAGCTCCGAAAACTTTTTGCAAATCTTTTTTATTCTCATTATTTTTGATTCCTTGGATATTCTTTCTAGGTCAGGTGCTAGCCCATCTTTAGAGTAAATGTGCCCCAAATACTTCACCTGCTCTACTTTATATTGAAGTTTGTGTGGGTTAAATTTTACGTTAATTTCTCTAGCTCGCTGCAAAATTCTTTCTAAATTTTCATCGAGTTCCTTTTCTGATGGACCGCCTACTAATATACCGTCGATATATACAAAACATCCTGGAAGACATCTAAAATATTTTTCATTAATTTTTTGAAATTTTTCAGGTGCTATATTAACACCAAAAGGTAACACATTGAACTGATAGCATCCAAATGGAGTGCTAAAAACTGTAAGATTTCTTGATTTTTTGTCTAGTTCTAACTGCTAAAACCCTTCCTTTAAATCAAGGACAGGAAAATGCTTCAAAACAAAACAAAAATCTTCAATTTTTGGAATGATAAAGTGTTCATGTTTTATATTTAATTTAATTCTTTAGGATCTAAACAGATCCTTAAAGTCCCATTAGGTTTCTCCACAATAACAAGGTTGTGTGATTATTCTGCAGGTGAATCTTCTTTCGTGATAATTTGTTTTCTTTCCATAGCTTTTAACGATTTTTCTAATATATCTCTGAGACTAATCAGAATCCGTCTAGGAGGGCGATGACAAGAAATGGTACCTGACTTAACCTCCATTGAACATTTATCTGGAAACCAACCGATTCCACTAAACACGTCCATGTTTCGCTTTATTAAATTATCTTTTTGACTATCTGACTGCGTTAGTGCAAGTGCATTAACTCTATTTATCAAATTAAATTCAAAACAAGATTTTAGACCTAGAATGGGTTTCGAATTTACCTTGGCAACAACAAATCTAGTATTCAAACATTTCTCCTACCCACACCATCGTCTCTACTGTTCATTACGAGCACCGGTAAACTTTTTCGTACGTACATATGTCGTCGATGCTACTTTGACTTTGCATTGTCTTCTCTTGACGTGCTGTCAATTTAGCCACGCGGCGAAACTCTTTTGCCAAATCCAAATTGTCGATTTTTATTAGCTGAGCTTGGACATTTTGATCAGCGATTCCAGTGACAACTTTATCTTTGAGCTTGGATTCTTTTTGCGTACCAAACTCACAACTTTCCACCAATTTTAATATATCAGCCATAAAATGGTCGAACGGTTCACCTTCCCGTTGACCTTTTGTATAAAAAACATACCTTTCATATACCACATTGCTACGAGGATTGCAGTAGCCTTCAAAGGCATCCATAACATTTTTAATTATCTTTGATGAATGAAAAAGTATTGCTTCCACACGCGCACAGCTTAGAAATTTTGCCACCTGGACGTCTTCTGATTCTTTGTCTGTTTTGCTGACCACTGTATAAATTTGATATAACTGTTTAAATTTTGCCCAGTTATCATTTAAATTTCCATTTAACAATAATGGATTAGGTTTCTTAAAATCCATTTTCAATTTTGTTTATCACAGTGCCACGCTTATAAAAATCACGCTTTTATGTTTTATAACAAATCACGTTTTTGGTGATCACAGTAATATTGTTTTACGACTGCGCCATGTTTTAATTTATAATGTTCTCTTTAATTCAATTCCAATTTCATATACATATATGGGTGATTCTCCACTAAAAACTCCTTTTCGTTCCTTTGGTTCAACAAATTAAAAAAACTTATTTATTTTGTAGTCAATAACAGCACAAGCAACGTTTCTAACTGGGCCACTTCTTAATTTTAAATATTTGCAGATATGTCATACAAAAATAATTGTTTTTATGGTCCAAAAGTCATTTCCGTCGCGTGTCTCCTCCTTGTTTCAGCGCGGAAAAATGTATTTTTTGTTTGTTTTTAAATGCATACATTTTAATTTGACTGAGTTCCAGGATTAAGAATATGTACTTGAATAGAACTTCCCTTTCAAACATGTGTCTCCATCATTTCCGTAAAAAATGTTAAATGCTTATAAATTCAGATTAATGGCCGTCAATTTATAGGATTTAGACTGAATAAAGAAACTCATTCATGCTTTTTTTAAATATATTCAATTAAATGGGTCGGACACCAGTTTCGTGTGTTATTTTAAAGTAAGTGGTTGTATTCGTTACGTGTTTCACCAATTTCGTCATTTCCGTAGGTGCAAATAATTTTAGTAAGTGATAGTAAAAAAAAATATTTTGTTACATTGTGGAGTTATGTTGCAGTTATTCATACAAAATTAAAAAAAAATATATACTTTCTATTTTTCTTGTCTAAAAAGCTAAAAAACATCGATTTTCGTCATTTCCGTCACTTTTATTGGGTTACGGCGATGAGAAAATGGTTACGGTAATGACTTTAGATGTGTTTTTTCTTAAAAAAATCATGAATTAATTGTAAATCATTAAAATTTTTGTGCATACATTTAAAACCCCTAAAAGGCAATTGCAGACCGTAAATCTGAGATAGGTGGGGAAGCGAAAACGTAACAAATTATTTATATTTGATAGTTAAATGTCATTTTCGTACCACACAATCATTTCCGTAAATGGATTAAATTTAGATTTTAATAATTTTAAATAAATTCCAGTAATACCGAAAGTCTTTTAAATGCATCCTGAATCACACGGCTCTTGTTACAAGAAATATTTTCCGTATCGAAGGCGTCATTTCCGTATCAAGCCCAAATTCTTAAAAACGCTTAAAATCAAGTGCCCGCACTTTAAATCCTTAATTTATAACAACACTTGAATGTACATAATTTTTTCTTAAATTTAGGTAGGGGACATTTTGGGTGGTGCTAAAAAGGAGCTTTTAACAGAGAATCACCCATATACATTTTGACATTAATTTAAGGAGTTGCCAGAAGGGCAACATAATATTTAATTGGTAGGTGTTTTTTCGTGATAACAGTTGCAGTTAGGCTGCATAGCTTTCGCTCCGTCATTTTTAACATTGAAGGTTTTGAATGAACAACAACCACTTGTGTTGGCTACCAATATTTAATTATAATAATAAGTTCTATAATAAATATAACACCTGGGCGAAACACAGTCGTTACTAAATCATGTACAATTTTGAAAAAAAAATTTGATTGGAAATATTTTATCACAATTTTTTTTTTTAAAAAATGTGACCTTTAAAATATTTGAAAAAAACACAGTTTTTCAGTGTGGGGTGAAAGTTGAAACCCGAGTTAACGCACCAAGTTTATTAAGTTAACCCTGGATAAACTAAAAAAAAATCTTTTGATATATTATCTTCCGTGTTTTAAAGACATTCTGCATGCATTCTTAGTTAATAAACTGCTTAACCTAACTGTAGCCAGTGTTAGGTTGTAAATTATTCATACAAAATAATAGATTCTGGGTAGTGTGAAAATCAGTTCCCGAATGAGAACGGAAAAGTGGGAAAATTATGGGTGATATCTAAAAGATAGGTTTTGAATGAAAATCGAATGATGCCATATTTAAGTTCCATTTTTGGGCTTATTATGTCATCCTCCATCCTCCTTGTGGTGGACCCAGCTTGACGTCAAGCTGAATCACCACACCTTAAAACACAAAATTTAAAAAAAATATATTTTTTCACAACACCTTAAAACACAAAATTTAAAAAAAAATATATTTTTTTTAATCAACAGTGGAACATATTCGTTCCAATGATATGTGTTCCTTTCTCTTCCTGAGCTCGTCTCTCAGGTTTTCGTTCAATGATCGACTCTTACCTCAAATTTAATTTGTGTATAGGGACTGGAATTTTCAATGAAAAAAATTTTCATGATGGCTATAACCGACTTGTCAAAAAATATTCAACCGTTTCACTGAATTGTGTTTCAATGATGGATTTCAATGAAAGCTATAACTGACGCCTAAGTGCCTTGAAACTTTTTGGCAGGATATTCAAGCTTCTTTGTGATCTCTGGGGTTATTTTGAGCTATTCTTCCCAAAGTGCATTTTGGAGGTCAGTTTTGTGTTTTCGAACATTGCTGTCGAACAAAGCCCACGTAGTTTGAATCACACTCCTTTCAGGTGACTGTCCCGGAGGTTCCATCAGGTAAGACCAATTCTTATTTAGACAGACAAATTATTTTTAAATATCAGTGAGTTACATATTTTGTTCATCGTCCTCTGCATGAAATACAAATTTTCCACTGAAGACATAGAGGCCCATACCATAACGCTTTCCCCTTCATAACGCACTGTTGCTTTCAAGTTATCTGTTGTAAGCTCTGTATTTGGCTTCCACCAGACGTAAGACAACCGGTCAGAGCCAGAGGAATCCAAGTTCAATATTTTTGGCTCTGTCCACACAAACATATACAACAATAATAAACACCAGTGAACGCAATTATTGTTAACTTCTTTCTTTCATGTTCTAGTATATCATAAGAGCCTCATTAGCGGTGTTTATTTCTATCAGGAGCAATTATTGTTCTTAGGTTTTTGTTTTTGAATTTTGATACCTATCGAAAGGAACACAAAAAATTAATCGATTTTTTTGTACTTAAACCTACTAGAAACATACATAAAGATTATAGAGCCTTACCAATAAGCAAATTTAGTGAGACTTAAATATTTTAGTAAAATAACCATGCATGGTAGTAGCCCCGGAGCCCGTGACATATTTTAGTCAGTTACTCCACAAGATAATTTTGTTGGGATATGGTTAATTTGATGTCATAATGAAGCCTAGTGAAAGTCAGCTGACTGAGCATGGATGGGTGTGGCTACAGCAGCCTCCCAAACATTAAAAAAAAAGTTGGGTTGCGACTCCACCAAAGCTGAAATTTGCTTATATGATAGTTAACACCTTATATTATGCAAAAACAAAAGTCAGCTGGCTGTATGCGGGTGAAAGATCGTCAGCTGACGTAGTTAAGTATGCACGCATAGAACCACGGTACGAAGCCATGATCACAATTCACTACGTCAGCTGACGGTCTTTCCACCCACATACAGCCAGCTGACTTTTGTTTTTGCATAATATAAGTTGTTAACTATCATATAACCAAATTTCAGCTTCGGCGATATAACATTTCTAAAGTTATTGGGTAAAACGTGCCTTATATGCGTGCAGTTTAAATCGTAATCTAGACTTTTAGTATGGGGCATTTAGACTTTAGCTGGGAAATAAATCCGAGGTCAAATTTGACTTTCACATTGGAAAGAGTATTAGTACACGAGTCGAAAACCCGTTTTGCACAACTCTACCTAGTGTCATTTAGGAGCCATCTTGTTTTTAATTGTCGCTTGGGTTTTGGCGCGTAACTCAAGTATTTTTCATCCTAGACGAAAAAGTTGTACTACAAACTTGTATCAAATTTAATTGAGCTCTTTAACTTTTAAACCATTAAGATATGCGAAAAAATTTGCTTAATACATTTTATGGATGATTAAATTTGATACAAGTTTGTGGTACAACTTTTTCGTCTAGGATGTAAAATACGTGAGTTACGCGCCAAAACCCAAGCGACCATTAAAAACAAGATGGCGGCTAAATAAAACTAGGTACAGTTGTGCAAAATGTGGTTTTCGACTCGTGTACTTAAACTCTTTCGAATGTGAAAGTCAAATTTGACCTCCGATTTATTTCCAGCAAAAGTCTAAGGCCGAATTTATTCAGTATTGCTCAACTTGCTGAGAACTGAAAGTTGAAAAATACTTTTATTCACTACTTTGAATTTGAACTCCACAGTTGAAATTCAAAAGTTGACCAACCTGCAGTTTCCCAAATATCCTTGGGATATTTGTGACACATGACATACAGAACGTCAGTTTTAACTTTCGGTTTGCATTACAATAATTTTGCTTTTGAGTGTGAATAAGTTTCTTATTTTCAATTTGGATATTCAAAATATTTGGAACAAGAATTTTGTGTTTCCTTATTCAATGAAATATTCAGTGTAAACCATTATTTTTTATTGTTTATTCATGCCGAATAATTGGAATACAGTTTTTGTTCCATGTGAAGCGCGGAATCAAAAGATTACAATTTTTATTTTTAAAATAAATATGTTAGGGGTGTCTAATAATTTTTTTTGTCAGATATTCAAAATGGGTATCGTGGAGCTTGTAGAGGATACCCACACAAGTATTTTTCTACGTCTCGGAAATTTTTTTAAAATGGTACTTCCAGACCCCGCGGCCGTTTTTTATGTAAAAACACGTTTTTTTTCAAAGTCAACAAATGATCAAGAATTTCGCGCATCAAACGTGGTTTGACCGACTTTGAAAGATTTCTTTTTACTCTCTTGGTATGCTAATAATAAAATAGCACAAGTAACTGCCCCTTAAAATTTCAAAATATGCCTCTATTACTCGATAAACGGCTGAAAACCCCCAAAAATCGGTTGATTTTTAAGCTCTTCTCGATTTTGAAGACCTCCATGGGTTCAGGAACGAGCAAGTTAAACTCGTATCATAGAAAATTTCTGAACTCAAATCTATCATCCGTTTTTCGCCATCACCTCTAGTTTTTGAGATATTTCAATCTGAAAATGGAATATAAAAATTTTGTCACCTATATTTGAGATTTTATAAAAATTCGAAATGCTTTTTTTCAAAACAAATGCACCGATTCATCAAACTACTGCACTATGACTCATGTTCATGTATGAATCGGTGCATTTTTTTAAAAAAAGCATTTCGAATTCTTACAGAATCTCAAAAATAGGTGAAAAAATGGTTATATTCTATTTTCAGACTGAAATATCTCAAAAACTAGCGCTTATGACGTAAAACGGATGATAGATTTGAGTTCAGCACACGAAATTTCTTATGATACGAGTCTTACTTGCTCGTTCCTGAACCCATGGAGGACTTTAAAATCGAGAAAAGCTTAAAATCAACCGATTTTTGGGGGGTTTTCAGCAGTTTATCGAGTAAAAAAGGCATATTTTGAAATTTTAAGGGGCAGTTACTTGTGCTATTTTATTATAAGCATCCCTACAGAGTCAAGAGAAATCTTTAAAAGTCGGTCAAACCACGTTTGATACGCGAAATTCTTGATCATATGTTGACTTTGAAAAAAAAGGCCGCGGGGTCTGGAAGAACCATTTTAAAAAAATTCCGGGACACAGAACTACTTGTGTGGGTATCCTCTACAAGATTTACGATACCCATTTTGAATATCTGACAAAAAAAAGTTATTAGACACCCCTAAAATATGTATGCATCACATCTAACAATAAGAGGTAAGTTTTCCTTTTCGCACACTTATTAATAAGCCTAAGGTATATATATGGACTTTAAATAATTAACCATACATGGTTCGATTCTTATTTAGAGTTCATACCATCACGTATGTACCCTAGCGTTCATTATTTAAAGTCCACTTAAAATTTTAGTAATGCAATAAATTTGTATTATATCAAATTTAAGTAAATTCAAAAAGTCGGAGGTTTCTGTCCACCGTCATAAAAGTTAAAGTAAAGCAAATTTTTAACGAACAATTTAATTTCAAAGAAGCTCTGATAAAAATCTTTAAGATCATAAGTTGTGAAGTTATTGTAGTTTGGGAACCTCGGAAACGAGTTTTCCTTGCGAACATAGTTAAGAGGCAACGTTTTGAAAACTTTTATGACTTTTTCAAGTACATGCAATACAAAAAAACTCACATAAAGAGAAGAGCGTTGTGATTATCAAATTATGATGTCCGATGTATAACAAGTATTTTTTTTTGTATTTATACAACAGAATATCCCATTGGAATTTTTAGATAAGACCCATTTGTACAAATCGATAAAACCTTGAAGCGCTTAGAAGATGAAGGACGTAAGCGACATTTTTAAACATTTGAGTTATAACCATATAAAGTTTATTGCCTATAACTTTTTTTATGAAAATAATAAAAATACTGTATGGATAATTTAAAGTCAATAAAACTCAGGTGAATTTAATTTTAGGAATGTTTTTTATTTAACGCAAATAGTTGTTGAGATATTTACACTTTTGTGCATTTAACACCTTTATCTAGGAACTTTTTTTGTATTAAATTTAATTTTGTTTTTATAAAGGTGTTAAGTGATTTCTTGATATGTTGTAATTTAATTATTTTTTGTTTGTTTTTTTCTCTTTCCCTTCTCCAGTATCTGCTGAAATTGCATTTAAATAAAACAATTGATTTTCTACACGAACGAAATTCATCTGTTCTTTTAAATTTTTAATTTTTTCTGCAGAAAGTTGTTTCAATTTGTTCTCTCTTGGCATAAAATCTTGGCATTATAGTCAGGACGTTTGTTGCTATAATAACCTTACTATAAGAAACATATTTATCATAGCATTCTTTGTAATGGTAAGAACCATACTCCCTGCGAATCCATTTTATTGAGTCCCTAAATTGAACCTTGCAATAAAGTAAAAATAAAATTAGTCTGCTGGGGTGTTCTTCACGGAATTTCGGTCTGCGTTTTTGAACTTTAGCCTGTGAGAGTGTCCTGAAGCAAATGTTAAGCAAATGACTTGACTTCTGTCATTTTTGTCACACCTAAGGTCAATTTAACACCCATTCGTCAAGGGTATCGGCTTTGTTTTGGTATGGGTTACAACATTACGCAAATGACTTGACTTTTAATGTCGTTGGCTCTTAGACTAATAGATATGTGTGAAAAATAAAGCTTTCAAATTGTGCGTAAGACTATACAAAATTTAGCCATCATGTTAAGCCACCTGCGTCGGAATATTCAAATTTGAAGAAGTGTGTGTTGGCTGGTGCCTCTTGCCTGCTCATGCACTGATTTTTGTGGTGTTCACCTATAATGTCTTATCTTAAAGTGCCCACTTAACACCTTTATGCGTGAAATGAAAAGCTCAGATAAAATTATTTTTGTATAAAGGACTTAATATAAAGGACTTAAGCGCATTTAACACATTCATCCACAAAGTTTATTTTTAAAGTGATTGCATATAACACCTTCATCTTTGGATAAATATGAATCTAGAGACGATAGAAGAGTACACATGAAAGTGTGTAGGTAAAAAGCCAAATTTCAAAAAATGTCACTTAACACCTTCATCTTCTAAGCGCTTCAATTCTTCTTCTGATTTATTTGATAAATTCCTGTAGTCAAAAAAAAAAAAAACAAAACATCAGGAATATTCTCTAAAATATTCTTTTTTCAAGTACATAGTAGGTACCTATACAATATACTCACATAAAGAGAAGAACGTTGTGATTATCAGATTAAGATCTTCGAAATGAGACGATAAAACATGATTTTGTTTTTAATTTTCACAGGAAATCCCAATGGATAATGGAATGTAATTAGATAAGACCCATTTGTTCAAACCGATTATTCTTCTTCTGATTCATTTGATAAATTCCTGTAGTCAAAAAAAAAAAAAAAACATCAGTAATATTCTCTCAAATATTTTTACTTCGATAACACCACCATGATAAAGCATGATAATTTGTATTGGACTTTGAAACGAAACTACTCAATATGATGTGATAACGATGAATATAATAACTGTCATGTTTGCAAAACAAAAATGGCATCAAAAGTGCACGAGTCAATTACCTATAATTGTTTTCAATATACCTATCTAGGATTTCTATTTGATAAATATACAAATAAGTCATAACGGCGCGCGGTGTCAACGAAATGCAAACAAATCAACACTTTTCATTCTTACACATTATACCTGAATAAAATTGATATAATGTATACTTCGAATCGTTTGAATAGGTTTTATGTATGTTCAACGATTTTTTTTTCATTAATTCATGGCGTTGTTGGTTGACTTCAATGACAATTTAGTACAAAAATTTCCAAACTTTCTAGAAGTTGTTATTATTGTACTTTGTCCTTAATGTAAATTAATGAAATAAGTTTAAGAGAAAAGGCGCAGCTTTAGAGTTGTCATCGGCGAAAGGACCTCAAGAACAGTTAATCAGTTAATAATAACTGTTAAAAGTCGCGTATTTTGTTATCAGGAAAGATCCGTATGGAATTATCTGATACGTTCTACCATCGATCTATGTCTATTTCACAAATTCGACATAAATGTATAGCAATTTATTTTTCGTATTTTATTTGAATCCTTGAACTTTGATAAAAATCTAAAACCAAATGCAAAACAACAACAAAAAATCGAAACCTTAAAAGCTTAACAGTAATTTAATTATGTTAAGATAGCAAGTGCGCAGAATATACAAATAGAATAGATAAAAGAACAGTTCGTATGTATAATGATAGCAAAAAAACAACAACACATTTTTGTCACCAACTCATCTTATCAAACAGATGTTTTGAAAAGATTGGGTCGTGAATCAGAGTGGTTCAGTAGATACCTACATAATATGTATGCAGGATTGTCGGTTAATTGTTGATTGTACGGTGTCGGAGTTATTTGGATGAAGTGGATTAGATCTTGTAGTCTAGGAAAGATAGGAAATTTAATATGGGCAATCGGGGACAAATTAATTCATGAAATTTGATTGCGGGTATCGACGCAGAATTGTATCCTCAACAACAGATCCAAAGTCCTCCTAAATCCCTGAATTGACTTTTTGTTTAGACGCATTTTAAGAGGTGGAGAGGGGAGGGGGTGGGAGTTTGTCAAGCTGAAAAATGTGTTGTAATACAATCTTATCATATGACACATGTTTTTAGGGTGCTTTTCAACGCTGATTCTAAAGAGACCAAAACATGTATGTATCCCGTGGAAAGTTAATGTCATTTTTATGGAATGATCACTTTTTTTTAAAGTACAACACACCACAGATGTTTTTGGGGACTCTTTTGATTCTTAGTAAACATGCCAAATGAAACATTTATACCGTTATTTAAAAATGGTTTTGGGTAATATATTACTTGTTGTACTTTTAAAAAAAAAGTGATCATTCCATAAAAATGACATTTACTTTCCACAGGATACATGTATCATTTCAGTTTCGGTCTCTATAGAATCAGCGTTGAAAAGCACCTTAAAAACATGTGTCATATGATTAGATTGTATAACAACAAATTTTTCAGCTTGACAAACTCCCGCCTCCCTCCCCTCTCCACCTCTTAAAATCCGCCTATACAAAAAGCCAATGCGGTGATTTTGGGGGACTTTGGATATGTTGTTGAGGATAAAATTCTGCGTCGATACCAGAAATAAAATTTCATGTATTAATTTGTCCTTGGTCCGATCCTGTCTTGCTTAGACTATTAGGACTACTTGGGATTACTCATGATGGTATTTTTTTTTATTGTATGGGGTTTTGACTTTCTCCTAATTAGTAAACACAGTGTGGGCTTTGGGAAAATAGGGAAGGAGTTAAAAGTAGATACCGATGCAGATTGGTTTTGAAGTTCTGATAATATGGGAGAGAAAGATAGAGTCTGGCAAAGCACTTCTAATTCACGTGGTGCGGGAAAAGAAAGAATCCCTGGACTTGAAAGTACGTCTGAAATGAGACTCAAGGGAACGGTAGACTGATAAGCATTGCTAGAAGTGCAAGTATTACGGTGGACTTGTTTCAGTAGGAAAATGCAACTGGCTATTTCACTAGAACACTTCGTTTATTACAATAGCGACAAAAAAAATGCTAAATGTCAGATTAGAATCGTGCTAGAGTTTGTCTTATAGAAATCTCTTCCAGTTGTTATGTGAGACACTTGCATTAACAAGGCTGGTTAGAAAACTACGAAGGAAGAAATAACATCAAATCTGTTTTTTTTTTGTGTGGAAAACGGTCTCAACAAAAATCCATACAAATTCGCTCTTTTTTCCGAGGTTAAGAATATAGTGCGAGATTTTATTTCAAGTCTTTTTTCATATAAATATATCTTTTTGAACTTTTTCCATAAAAAAAAGAAAAAAAAAATCAAAAAATAAGAAGAATCCGGCGAAACAATCATTTTAGCTTCGGGTTCCTCTTTCACTTTACCTCCACCTGGCGAAGTATCCCCTGTGTGGTTCGCCGGCCAGGCCTTCTAGTTTTGCATTGTTCTATGTCTGAGGCCAACTATATGCAGGTGTCGTTACATTCATTTGGTCCAGGGGTTTTTGTACCTGCATTTTTTAAGCTTTTAAACTGGTTTTTTAGGGCACCTTTTTTGTACATAGCAGTCATGCTGTTTATTGCCCATGATGGTATTTTTCAATTTTGTTTGCTTCTTAGTCGTTCAAGATTTGTGATTTTTGGCTGTCATGAGAAGCATGTTCATTTTAGCTGGCGTCAATTTAGTTTCATACGTCCTTACATTGTTCAACATTTTTAACCACATGTAAGCGCTGGACAGCCAACTGCCTTGTAGAACCTTCCTTTTAGTTTAGGAGGCAATTTATCGATCACAGAAGATGGCGGAGTCATTTCATCCGTCCTACGATGTTTGATGTCGTCATCACAAGATGCTTCGCTATTGATCATGATCATAGATCCAAGTTATCAAAACATTTTGCAATTGGAAAGCGCACTGTGGTGTCAACTTTGGAAGGCCAATGTTCTAGGACGTATAGTTTGGCCGCAAACCGAGTTTAAAGATAAAAGTCCTTTTCTTCCTAGATCACGAACGTGCAATTTTTAAATCCCTACAGTGCTTCGTTTATCATAAAATCGCGTAACTTGAATTTAAAAATCGGCGGGAAAATGTTAACCGGTGAACTGAGTTGCGTAAACGTAAATATCCCAGAAATTGTAACTGATAGAAGAGCAAAAAACATATGTTCGCTTTCAAGCAAGCGAAAAATATTAACAAAGAGTTTCTGAAAGCAGAAAGCGTTTTCTGAAATTGAAATTCTGAAAGTAGCATTTTGCTAGTTCTCATCAAAATGAAAACAGAAATAACAATTCTCGTTCACCTTTTCACAGTTTTGCATCATTTACGTACCTACTTCTTAGACTCGAAATGAAAACAAAATTCAGAAAACAATAAAGGTCAAAAAAAAAAAACACAAACTGAATTAAAAAAAGGAATTGAATTTTTATTTTTTTTTTCTTCACTCCAAGTATTAGAAGAAGGTTACATTCCTAATAAAAAAAACTGTAAAAAATGAAAATTGTGACATATATTTGTTTTCATTTTGATGATGGTTGCATAATGCTTAGAAACAATATAATTTGTTCCTTTTATTGTATTTTTTTTTTATAATTAACGCGCACTCGAGTGATTATGACTACCTTTTAAATGTTGGTCAAACTTGTACATTCCAAAATTCCAAGTTTCTGTCTAGTTTGGGCAAGGCCCTAGTAAGTTTTCAGTACGGCAAATCTAGACGGTGAAAACATGTCAGATACTTGGCAAGCCCCTGCTGGATTTCAATACCATACAAATATACGTGGTAAACTTTTCAAACACTCGTGAGGCCATCCCTAGTAAAAACTTGTTGGACATGTTTCGGTACCCCATCAGGAATGTATAACCACCATGCAATTTCAGTATCGTACGAGACTTTTGTCTGTTTCATTTGTCTTCTTTTTCATATCAAACTTTCTCTATGGGTGTGAGAAATCTGTATTCTATGCAATATGCTATGAAACGGTAGAGTGTGAAACTTATTCACTTTTGACAATGAATTTTTGTATAGCGAGTTAGCTCAGTGAATAGTGCATTGGACTGACAAGACAAGCAGCAAATCGCGGGATCAAGTCCCAATTAGCCATTTTTGTTTGCCTGAGAAGGCAAAATGGTTCATAATCGCCAAGGCCCTTGTTTCAGCGTTTGCTAACACTTGCTAGCCATTTGCCTTGTCCAAAACTATTGATTGTTTTTCTGCGCGGGTTGTAAAAAATGTATTCAAGTTTTCAAAACTTTTCTAAAATTGTATGTGGACAAAGCTGAGAAATTAGTGGTCAAAGACAAAAATACTTTTTTTTACTTCGAAATCAGATTTCTCTTAACTTGATTGAAACTGAAGAAACAAATTATCTGATTGTTCATTTAATTGACGCAAAACCAAATTTCCAAATAAATTAAGCCCTTCAAACAAATCAAAAATTGAAAATGCTTTACTCTGTCTATTTCTAATAGTTACCCAAAAATCTCAAAACTAGAAAAATAGATCTTTAGAAAACTTTTTGGTCACCCTAATACGACCACTTTTCACAGAGATACATTTCTTCAAAAAAAAAAAAAACAACAAACAAAAACTGACAAACATGTTGTTCCTTTAATTCTTTTGGCAAGTATATATGATTTTTGTTGGCCCAACCTACACGCTCTAGATCTTTAAGGCGCCTCATGTGAATTACTCTGTACATAGTATGTATGTATGTTTATCAATAGTTGAAAAAAGTTGATTAAAATGTACTTCCAACTTAGAGCTACAATACACCAAATTGGGCTCTTTATTTAACGAATGGGAATGCACTTCAAATCTTAAATAATCAAACAAAATATTGGGATTTCTATAATCGACACGATTTTCTATGTTGAAGTTCATTCTTGTTGCTTCTTAAAACACAGCACCAATTCAAATGACCGGTAATGAACTGACAAAACACTTAATAAAAATCATAATTACAATGACGTGCGCGCTAGAGAACTAATAAATTAACTTAAATTATTTTTTTGTCTGCTGTCTAAAACGACACATACCACAGAGGTGATTAGACAACAAGAACAACAAAAACAAAACAAAAGAAAAAAGTTGTTAATGAATTAAAAGCCAAAAACAAACAAATTATCTTTTCGAACATAAATTCATTTTCTATCAGACACTGTACACTGAATAATAATTTAGGTTAATAATATATGAATTTGGTTCCATTAGTTTTGCTATCTCTCGCGGGATGATGATTAAAAACGTCACGTTCATCAAGTGTATTTCAATACGCACGTTCATATATCACTTGTTGTGTCTGTATGTAAAACATCTGTATCTTGTTGAACAAATAGACATTTTTTTTTATTTGAATTGATAGATAGTTATGGCCAAGGGTAAACAATTTCTGTCCACATATGTATTATACTCTCGGTATATTTGATTTAATTCAAACAAAACTTCTTAGGCATTCGATGAGAAAGAAAAATAATTTTATTTATACTTATTATTATGACTTTGATTCAATATCAATGTCATCAAAATAAATAGATAGATAGATATCCATAAACATATTATTTTGATTTAAAATTGGTTTTTGTGGTTAAGTTTGTCTATTTATTGGAATTATTTTTATTGAATTTCTTCTCGTTTGAATTGTTTGATTGGAGATTGCTACAATAGTGAATTTATTTACATTAGAAAAAGAGAATTTTCGATAAATAAAACACTTAAAATAAGCTATGACTTCACAACACAAATCTAACAGTCTGCACGTCGTTTAGTTGTTTTGTTCAAAAATGTTACGCTCGAATTAGTTTTTTTTTTTGTAAGCAAAATACTATTTCTACGTCTTAAGCCTAGTTCACTGCTGACGCGAAACAAAAAATCGCATACAAAAATGACACAAGGAAATCATAAACGATTTCGTTCTGCTTTTCGTTTTGCAGTTCACTGTTCAATCGCACAGTACAGATCTAAGGTATTATTAGGCGCACCTTTCCAAATTTCAAGATGGCTGGGCTTTGTGTAAGTACATAGTAAACAAAAACAAATTTATTGTGGTTGTTTGAAATTCAATTTTTTTACTATTGATTTTGACAACATGCGCAGAACTGAACAAAAATTAACATGCTAATGATATTACCTGTATAATATACGTATCTTGGTTCAATCGAATGTTCGATAATTGTAGCAGATTATTAGGAGAAGTCTCCACTCTTTTTTCGCAAAGAATTAATTGACAAGATCATTAATTTGTGTGATGCGAAAAATGACATTTGAGTGTTATTCGTGTTTGGATTTGATTTTTCTTTCATTACAGCATGGCTTTCTGTGATTTTTTCTCGTTCTGTGCGTTTTTTCGTTGGTGACACTTTCAAAAATTTCGTTTCACACTAGCTGCGTACTAGATTTTAAGAGATGATTCTGGAACACCCTGTAACATTTTTCTTAAAATTTATTAGTTTGAATGCATTAGAAGTTTTTGAAAGCCTAAGGTTAGGTTAGGTTGACAGTTGGTCTTGTTACCGTCACACTTTGATCAGTGTAGATCTTTTTTGGTACCCAAGGGATTTAGTCCCCATAAAATAAACCTATGATAAATCCTATCACATAGCCTTTACGGGTGTCGATGAAATTCCAGCAAGCTATAGCCTGAAAAGTCGTAGGGTGTTTTCTAATTAATTGAAGGAGTGTTTGTCGCTACATGCACACCGGGTTAAGGAGAGGTTGACACACCATTTTCTTTTAAGGGCGTGTTTCTTTCCTTTGCCCCCACCGAATTGATCATCCTCACACAAGACCCGTAGGAGCAGTGGCTCCATGTAACGTCTGGTTTGATGGATCCGTGGTTGGGGCAAGCGGCTGCCCAGTTCAGTTAGATTAGCTTTCAGGTTATTGAACACTCTCCGTCGGTACAATCACCGGGTTGAGGAGAGGCCAACGCACCACTGTCCTTTAAGGGCGTGATCCCCTTTACCCCCACCAGACCCGTAGGAGCAGTGGCTCCATGCAACGTCTGGTGGGTAAGTTTGATAACTCAGTGGTTGGTGTATGTGGCTGTTGGAGATGTGTCTGGCGACGGATAATCACCGGGTTAAGGAGAGGTTAACGCAACATTGTCTTTTAAGGGCGTGATCCCTTACCCCCACTCCCTCCACCAGGCCCGGCCCGTAGGACCCGTGGCTCCATGTAACGTCTGAGGGTGAGTTTGATAGATCAGTGGTTGGTGCATGTGACTGTTTTGTTTAGTAAGTCCTGCTTTCAAGATGTTGAAGAATTGTCTGACGGCACATAATCACCGGGTTGAGGAGAGGTTAACGCACCATTGTGTGTTAAGGGCGTCATCCCTTCCTTTAGCCCCACTAGGTGAATCAACCCTCCACCAGGCCCGTAGGAGCAGTGGCTCCATTCAACGTCTGGTGGGTGAGTTTGATAGATCAGTGGTTGGTGTATGTGACTGCTCTGTTTTGTCAGATTTAAGAATGGTCGTAGCATTTTGTAGCGTTTATAAATTTTAACATGTTACTGCTTGTTGTGTCAGAGAGTTCCTCTAAGTCATTGAAGAAGTGTCTTCCGAGGAGTTTGCTTCTGAGATGACATAGTGCAGATCAGTGGCACAGGTAGTCAGGAGTATCCTCATGTATCTCCTTATCACCACAACCTCTACATCTCTTTCTTATCATCTTTTTCTTATGGTAACACAGTTGGTTGAAGTAGATAGTCTTTTTTTTTAGATAATTTTTTTCCTTAAAATTTACTAAATGTAGTGCCTTGGAAATTTCAAAAAAAAAAAAATTTCACCGAAAAAAATCAATTGTTCATTGAAATGTTAATATCTGAGTAACGCGTTCGAAATCCACGTTATGTAAGGGGCTCCTTTTGTTTTGTGCTTTTTCGGTTACTACCGATTTTCTACGAAAGAAAATCATTTTGGAACATTTTATAATTATTCATAAAAACAAAAACATATTGGGGCATATTCATAGTCGCAGATAGACCCAGGTTTAAATAACTACAATTTAAGACAATTTTGACTCAATGAATACACACCGATTTTAATTACAAATTGTTGGTTTCATATTTTTATAAGATAATTAATTTGGCATACTACCCAAATAGCTTCAAATATTTTGAAATGACAGACTTAAAAAAAAGAATCAACGTCCGAAAATTCAACTAAACCTATGTTTAACTTAGACCCAGCTCTAAAATGACTAAATACACCCCATTGACAGCACAAAGAGATAGGCATTGCAAGGCAATTGGAATAAAACAAACATGTGCTGGTAAACATCAATATTTCAATAACGAACTGGAAACCATGTAAACAATCGTAACTTTTCTCCGATCTTAAGTTTCGGAACGGGTACGATGATAAGACCCAACAATATGAGCCACTGTTTTCTGCTAACAATTTGTCAAAGCGAGTAGGCTTTGTCTTGAATATCTCAGAAATGTTTACTTCTGCAGAAAAATGTTTGAAAATGAAGGTGCCGTCACACACTGAAAGGAAAGTGCTTCCAGAAAACAGAAAGCTTTTTGAAAGCAAAACTTTCATAGTGTGACGACCAGAAAAGTACTTTTGAAAGCGTTTTTTGAAAGTGATTTGGTTTCTTGAAAATGCTTTCACAAAAAAAAAACTTTTACTGTGTTGGTCACACTGAATGCGTTTTCAAGAAAGCAAATCAGTTTCAGAAAACGCTTTCTGCTTTCAAAAACTGTTTGTGAAAGTTTTTCACTTTCTTGAAAACGAACGTATATTTTTCAATTCATCCGAATTGCTCTTTTATCAGCTGAATTTTGTGGATCGTTACGTTTTCCCGCCACTCAGTTGACCGGATAACGTTTGCCCTCTGATTTTAAAGTACATTTACTAACTCTATCTCGCGAAACATGATCTAGGGTGTGTCACCTTTCAATCGATGTATTGGACGATATGAAAACCCAATTTTTCTCTATGCAAATGTAATTTGCGGCTAAACTAAGAGCCGTAGAAACTTTAAAATTGCACCTCGGTGATCTAAAAAGTGCCAACTTTCAGTCGATTTATCGTACAATACGGAAAACGAACTTTAATTTTTAAATTAATTTTGCGGTCAAACTATACGCGTCGTAGGTGACGTCCAAAAGTGGCACCTTTTTTTTCTCTTAACGCGAATACCGGCTAAACTAAGCATCTAAGGGCCAGTTTTCCAGTGCGGGGTTAGAGTTAAACCCGAGTTAACTTACCAAATTTGGTGAGCTAACTTTGTATTAACTCAAAAATTGTTTATGATATTTTATCATCCGTGTTTTCTAAGGCATTCTGCATTCATCATCAATTAAAAAAAACAGCTATCTGATGTAACTGTAGACACATCTATTTCCAGAGTTAGCTTACCCGGGCTTAACCCAACACTGAAAAACTGGGCCTTGGAGGATTAAAAATTGCATATCGTGATCTAGGGAGTCCCACTTTTTAATCGATGTATCGCACGATTAGAATCTTCTGTATTTTATATACCTACACAACACGTGTGATTTATATATTTATATTTTCAGAAAACACTTTCAGAAAACGATTTTGCTTTCATAGTGTGACTATACCCGAAAAGTGATTTCAGAAAATTTGCTTTCAGAGAGCGCTTCCCTTTCATTATAGTGTGACTGCTTTCTGAAAGCACTTTCAGGAAAATTTAAAAATCAAAATTTTCGAAACGCTTTCTGAAAGCATCTTCCTCCTTTCAGTGTAAGCGGGACCTTAATTTGTGGCCGAAACTGGTGTCGAGATAATTCAGTTATAAAACATGGAAAAAATATTTTAAGGAATTAATACCCAATGATAAGCATAATCAGAGTTGGGAAAGAATGCAATCATTTTAGTATTGCAATCAAACTGAATAAAAAGACTTATTTTAAAGTATTTTAACTTCACCCTAGTATTTTAACTTCACAATGTAATTCGCAGTCAATTTTGAAGTCTTTTATATTGCAATCATTTTGAGCAGTTAAAAGACTTTAAATTAAAAGAATGCAATACTAAAGACTTATTGCATTCTTTGAAGTCTTTTATAAGTCTTTTGCATTGACTGCATTCTTGAAGTCTTTTGATTGCAATCAAAGTACTGCAGTCTTTTGACTACTTTGAAGTCTTTTTCTCTTGGAGTCTTTTTTTTCTTGGAGTTTTTTTCTTATTTAAAGTTTAAAAATACATACTACTATCTATAAAGGCGACAAATCAAACTTTTTACCTTTTATCTTTGCCGAAAACAATATGTACAATAAGACAAAATATAAATTGTACAATAAAACCCATAAATGTTTGTTTTCTAATTAGAATATATATATATATACATGGCCAACATAACAGCAACACTCGTTATTTTTCTTTAAATTTGTGTGTAGAACTAACGTAAGGCATTGATATAAACCGAAGACCATGAATTTTAATTGGACACCAATTTCCTAGTTTAATCAACATATTAAACATCTAAAAATGAAACAACATATTCCTCCAATGTTTCCTAGCTTAAAGAGAGTCATTGTGAATTTGATGGAATTTTGCAAAAGAAATCCGCTTTTGCCTGTGTACTTTTTTAGCAACGGAACTTTTCTTGTCGAAAGCGAAGGTAGATCACGACGACGGATCGTTCTGCAACTCACACTGATCCCAGTTTTCCGATGCAGATCTTTTGATGAAAGAAATGGATCTGATTTACGCTTCCTAATCAATGGAAATTTGCATCTTCTGGTGATTTTTGTTGACCGTCCTCTGGTTTCCGGGGATTTTTATGAATTTGAGGGCATTAAAAACCATTCTTGCAAAGCTGTCGGACTTTCACGATTTATCGTATCGACTTTCCACTCTTATGCAAAGCTAAAATGGCCTCACGTTGGTCTTCGGTACAGTGTTTGGCCCTTCCCACTACTAGCTATAAATAATGCAAACAATAACCAAAGGCACAGGAATTACAAAGAAGATGGTAAATCTAGAATTTTACCTCAATTAATCACAATACAAAAGAAAAACAGCTATTTTTTAATTTTTTTTTTCTGCGTGTTGCTATTTTTTTGGGTAATTTTTAAGTAACAAAAAGAATTGTGGGTTCAATTGCAATGAAAATAAACATTTAATTATATTGAGTACGTTAAATAATACAACTATATTGCTCAATAGTTATTGCAGCTATATCCAATAATTAAAACCCTTTAGCTTTCGCGTTATTATGCAATTTTTTAAGCTTTGCAGTTACACTCGTAGTTTTTTGTTTGTAAAGTTTATAAAAGGCAATAAAATTCATTTGTTGCTCACTTTGTCGCTTTGTTTTTGTGTGATCGTTTATACACAAATGCTCATTCAAATCAAAATTAGATATATACTAAATGTGGTGTGTGCAATGCGATGTTGAAGTAGTGGATGAGGCAGTTTTCGTTGCATTCTGGACAATAAATTGAAATTGAGATGAAAATTGTATAAATTGATGGTTCTTATAAATGATCACGATTATACAACGACGACGATGAGAGCAATAACAATTTAAAAGTGTGACTATGAGTCTATCATTGTTTAGATAGACGAAAGTGTTATTATGAGGTATTTTTTTTCCTCCAACCTAATGCCGAGCAATGTCATGTGTAAAATGGGGTAGAATTCAGCTACAAAAAAGGTGATTTGGCACAGTCATTACCCATTGGAAGCATTTTTATTACATGTACAGACATAGGGAACTTCCCATAAGGTTCGAAAATCTAGGACATCTGGGTTAATTTGAGACAAACAAATATGGTAATTTTGTCTTTCATCTTCCTTACGGTGGGAAGCGTCCGTTTTTAAACTCGATGATGATCGATTACATATTTTCAAAATTAAAATAGGTACTTCTTAAGCCTAAGACATAACCAGTTGTTTTTTTTTTTTTTTTTTTGTCGACTCAGAGTTATTGTTTGACAATCTCCTTTATTTCATTCAAAAAAACAATAAAAATAAAAATAACCAACCAATATGTCAGAGCCTTAATAGATGAGCTAATTTACATACAATTTTAAAAGCCATTTTGTGGCTTGTTCGCATGCTTAAAACTTGAAAACGACTGAACCAAATTGGATATTTTCTTCTGCGGGTTTGTTCTTAACTGCTACGCAACTTACTTACTTACTTTTGATGGCGCTCATAGCCCAGGATGGGCTTAGGCCTCAACTAACAAGCCCCTCCAGCCAGCTCTGTCCCTAGCTAGCCGCTTCCAGTTGCGCACACCGAGTGCTTTGATGTCGTCATTCACTTGTTTGCGCCACCTGTTGCGGGTTCTTCCTCTGCTGCGTACCCCATCGGGGTTGGATTCGAAGACTCGTCGGGCAGGTGCGTTGCTGTCCATACGCTCCACGTGCCCTAGCCATCTCAGCCGCTGTATTTTTTAGCTTTTTGACCAGGTCAACGTCGCTGTATAGCCCGTATAGCTCGTCGTTGAATCTTCTCCTCCATACTCCTTCGATACACACCGGACCGAAAATCACACAAAGAATCTTTCTCTCAAAGCACCCTAGCAGATTTTGATCCGAATCTTTCAGTGTCCATGCTTCTGACCCATAAAGCAGGACCGAGATGATTAGGGCCTTGTATAAAGTCTCCTTGGTTCTCTGAGAGAGGGCCTTACTACTTAAATGCCTTCTTAGACCAAAGAAACAGCGGTTGGCAAGAGTAATTCTTCGCTTAATCTCTGCACTGATGTCATTCTTCGATGTAATAGTGGATCCCAGGTAGACAAAGTCCTTGACAACTTCGAAGTTATATCTGTCCATCGTGATATTTTGCCCGAGTCGACGATGTTGAGATTCCTATCTCGATGACAGCATATACTTGGTCTTGTCCTCATTAACCGCCAATCCCATTCTAGCCGCCTCCGATTCAATGCTCGCAAATGCCCCTGCCACAGCTCGCTTCGTTCTGCCGACAATGTCTATGTCATCCGCATACGCTAGCAATTGAACGGACTTTTGATAGATTGTACCGCTGGTGTGGACATGTGCGTTGCGTACAATGGCTTCAAGAACGATGTTGAATAGGTTGCATGATAACGCGTCGTCTTGCCTCAATCCTTTCTCAACATCAAAGGAATCGGTGGTTTTCTTACCAATTTTGACGGAGCAGCGAGATTTCTCCATTGTCATCCTGCACAGGCGGACGAGTTTGGTAGGGATGCCGAGACTCGAAATGGCTCTGTATAGTTCGTCCCTTTTCACGCTATCAAACGCGACTTTAAAATCGATAAAAAGGTGGTGTGTATCGATCTGGAATTCCCGGGATTTTTCTAAAATCTGCCGGAGTGTGAACATTTGATCGACGGTGGACTTGTCTGGCCTAAAACCGCACTGATAGGTGCCGATCAGATCGTTGACAAAAGGTTTTAAGCGGTCACACAGGATAGCCGACAAGATTTTATAAGCGAAGTTTAGGAGACTAATTCCTCTGTAGTTGGTACATTTCAAAACATCTCCCTTTTTATGGATATGGCCACTGTACCGAGGTTCCATTCATCGGGCATACTTTCATCCGACCAAATTTTGCAGATGAGCTGGTGTATGCTCCTAGCCAATTCATCTCCCGCTGATTTAAATAGTTCGGCTTGTAAGCCATCCGGACCAGCAGCCTTGTACGACTTAAGTTTGGATATCGCCAGCCGCACTTCGGTTAGGTCGGGTGGACGGAACTGTTGGCCATCATCATCCAAGTTGAATGGAGCGTTCTGCCTATTAGCGCCATCTTGGCTGTCTTCGCCATTAAGCAGTCTAGAGAAGTGTTCTTTCCAGATCCTCAGCACTGACTGTGTGTCTACTACCATATTCCCACTCTCATCTCGGCAGGCTTCCGTTCTAGCCTTGAATCCTTGGGTGGATCGCTTCACCCTCTGATAACATTTTCGAACATCTCCCCTAACGCTACAACCCTCAATAGACTCTACCACCCGCTTCTCGTGCTCTCTCTTTTTCCTCCTGAGAAGTCGGCGTTCCTCTTTTCGTTTCAGCCCGTAGAGCTCCCGGGCTACTCTCTCAACAGCTCTTGTTCGAGTCTGCAGCATTGCCTGGTAGGCCTCGTCCTTAGCTGCATGCGCTAGCCGGCACTCTTCATCGAACCAGTGGTTTCGTTGTATTCGCCTAGTGAAACCCAGCACATCAGAGGCGGCACTTCTGATGACTTGTTGACAGTGTTTCCACTGGTCCTCTGCACTTGCTGGTGGCGGACTTCCTGAGAGATTGAATTACGTGGTCTGCAAAACTTCTGGCGGTCTCTTGCGATTTAAGCTTCTCGAAATCGTACCTTTTCATAGCATCTGTTCTGCGTTGTCGCGTCATGGATATCCGCATACGTAGTCTAGCTACCACCAGGTAGTGATCCGAGTCAATATTGGCCCCTCGGAACTTTCGGACGTCCAAGATACTGGAAGCATGTCTCGCGTCGATCGCAACATGGTTTATTTGGTTGACGGTTCGTTGGTCACGCGACCGCCAAGACCCCTTGTGTATATTGAGGTGTGGGAAACAGGTGCTTGAGATGATGACATTTCGCCCCGCCGCAAAGTCTGCAAGCCTGTGTCCGTTGCCGGAAGTTTCGTCATGAAGGCTGTGTCCTCCGACTATCGAACCAAAGATGCCCTCCTTTCCGAATCTTGCGTTGAAGTCGCCAAGAATGATCTTCACGTCATACTTCGGGCACATATCATACGTTCAAATAAATAAATCGGGTGGCACAACGGCTCATGAAGAACCAGGGCCTAGTGACTAGCAACTCGCAACCATTCCTGTGTGCGGCTTTCGACAGGAATGGAAGGGACCTACAATTTTATGCCGAATCCGAACGGCTAGACGAGAAGCACTTATTCGTGACAAGTGATACTCTTGGAGGATTTGTCAATTCCTCGCAAGAGGCAGTAGCCCTGAAAAAAAACTTTTTAGTTTTTAGGTGGACGAGGCTGGGAAGCGATCCCAGACCTCCAGCGTGACAGTCGAACGCACTAACCATTACGCTACGGGCTTACTACTACGTTGTCTCCAGGAGATCGTATAATGCCTCTTTGGTTGAGTCATCTCTCTCTTCATGGGGGGCGTGAACACAGATCAGCGATTGTGCCAGATTGTGACCAGGCGCTTGCTTACACTACGAAAGCCTAAGACTTCTTGCCTAAGTCTCCCCTTATCACAAAACCGCAACCAAAAATTCGCTGACCCTGCTCCTTGAAGCACCCGCCGTAGTAGATGTCACACGATTTCAGTCTGTCACACGATGTCACACGATATCAATCTCCGTATGCCCTCTCCATCCCATCGCACTTGCTGGGTGGGTAAACAAAAACAAATTTGTGGTGATTGCTTGAAATTCAATTTTGTTTACTATTGATTTTGACAACATACGCAGAATTGAACAAAAATGAAAACGCTAGTGATATTACCTGTAATATGTGTATCTTGCTCGTATGTACATTTGTTTACCTGCTGTACATTTGTTCATAATCTTAGATAATAATGTTTTGAGTTCGTATTTCAATTACGTGTTACATAATCGTAAAATATATTTTAATGAGCAAACCATTTTAAGCTAATCCAATTACGCACTAGGGTAGTTTTATGAGATAAGTGTCATATTTTGTAAACGTTATGGACCAGAAGTGTGTACATTATGGTGGTCCTTTAAGGGTCATTACTTAATTTTGATAGTATTACGTGAGTACATAAAAAAGTACAATATAGCCCCATGTTGCACACGATTTATTCAATATTTATTAGACCACAATAATTAAGAAGTTGTCAGATTTCTGAAGACTTAATAGTATCAATGCAATCGGTTTAGTTGTATATGCGCCTATGCGGAACAAAAATGCCCACTTTCGTTTTCATATGTACATATATACTCGTATTAATAATGTGTTCCATGTAACATGTGTAGTTACGTCTATATGCTCATAAACTGAGCCGCCCTCTAATGATTGTTGTTTTTTTTGTTTTGTTTTATTAATTATTATTTTTCCTGCAATTGCAGAGTTAGGTATGTACTTAATTTACTTGGTCAACTATTTATGTTTGCTCACGCAGCAAATGCATGGTCACTGATGTTGTTTTTGTTCGGTCAATTCCCCTCAAACTATTTCAATTGTAAAATATACGACCATCACTCTTAAACGAACCCTGTGCTGCACGCTAGAAGGAAAGTGCTCAACGCTGACTCCCGCAATCAAATCACTTAAATATTCATAGTAATTTATAGTGTGATTAGTGCGGCAGACGCGAAGCTCTGACGTTTTACAAGGTCATTTTATTAAAATATATCCCCCGAAAGACACGCGATTATTTTACAAACTTTTACACCGTTGTGTTCCTTCGAAACTGGGCAGGAACAAATTGCTGGTTATTAGTTTTGTTAGTTTTTGTTTTATTTCGAATGTTTCTTTTTGAAATTAATCTATAGAAATATAGAACACTTACATAAGTATAGGAAGATAAGGAATGATGGTGTTCTTTAGTGAAACAATAAAGAGAAAATAATATGTCTATTTAATAACGAAGGTAATTTCCGATGACCTTTTCAAATATAAATTAAATATACTTTCAAATCGTACAATTAAATAAATTACATGTTAAAGGGCTTGTAAGGATTTAAAAAATGCTACGCCATTTCTAGTTAATTTCTAAAAATATTGGCTTTATTTTTCTTCTGGAGAATCAAAGTTCTTATGTGCGTGATTTTTTTGTAATATTAAAACGAAAATTAGAACGGCTTTTGTGAAATTTAATAATTTTTTTTTAATCAGATTTGTTGACTTTTCTCTCCACACATATAACAGACTGACTGAAGA
Source organism: Melangyna quadrimaculata (assembly GCA_949320155.1). Lineage (NCBI taxonomy): Eukaryota > Metazoa > Arthropoda > Insecta > Diptera > Syrphidae > Melangyna > Melangyna quadrimaculata. Next base: position 104,624,473 of record OX439483.1, read on the forward strand.
GCCCAGTGTTATACCTGGGCGAAACACAATTATTTCTGGAGTTGAGGTCACTTGTACTTTTTAATTGAATTATACTCGTTCACTCCACTTAAAACAGAAGTGATTTCAATATTTTAATAGTAGTAGTAGTAGTAGTAGTAAAGTGTGATTTTATTGGCATTTAAAATTAATAAACATAAGTAATTACACAATGCTTAGTACAAAACGAATATTCACAATAGGACATTGGCATTATGCCGTCAGCCGAAAAAAGAGTTCTTTTATAAAGCAGTAAGGTTCTTTGTTAATTTATAATTTATAGTAAAATACAAAAAAGATAAAACGAATAGATAAATAAATATAAGTACTTATAAAAGTTAAAATGATTCGTTAATAATTTGTTGCCGATATTTTAGTGCAGATTTCAGGTAGTTGTAGAGAATATTCCAATTTTCACCATTTAATGCGTGAATAATTTCATTTGTTGAAAGTGTAGTTTTTCCCCAAAATGACCTTCGGATCGAATTTAGAATAGGCCAGATGCCAATTACGTGGCCTATATCTTCTCTGCATCGCAGGTTGCATAACGTGCATTCAGGACTTCTATCATCTCTATATGGCAAGTAGTTCAGGTTAATAAGCTCACCCCTGGCTTTAAAAACTGTTGATATAAAATCAAGAGTGTTTCGGTCATCGAAATAATTTTTTTCGGCAATATCATGATTCAGTAATTTATAAAAAGTTCTTGATTGGCTATGTTGGCTTTGTTCTTTGAAGTTTCTTCTTGTTGATTCTTCAATTTTCACTAAAAGCACCTGAAGGGTGCCACTGAAAGTTCTTTCATTGTGTTGGGGAAATTGAATACCATGGCGGTCACCCAATCTCGTCCATTCAGTGAAGAATTGAAGATTTCTGTCTTTGAGAAATAAGACTATTTTATTTGTAAGCCGATGGGTTGGTTGATTCAGAATTTCTAAAATATATGAAAAATTCAGCTGAAGTGTGTGTATAGAGAGGCGGTAGACCAGTTTCTATGTGTAACATATACGTTGGCGTATTTTCTGGAAGTCTGAAGATTCTCTTGATGAAATATCTAAGAAGTTTTTCTACATCATCAAACTCGAAAACACCCCAAATTTGTGCTGCGTAGAACATAATTGATCGCATGACTGCTTCGAAGATTTTATATTTTGCACTAGGTGCAATATTTTGTTTGCTCAGAACGTTTTTCCAAGTGCAGTTTTTTGCTCGCTTTGACGCCTGTAGTTTAACTTGAAGGTGTTTCTTAAATGACAATGTTGAAGTGATCAGAACTCCAAGGTACTTGTATTCTTTCACTGTTTCAAGTTTTTCATTTTGCCATGTCCAGCATTCATCCCTCGCGTGCCGACCTGTTCCATTTCGGAATATCATTGCTTTTGTTTTGCTTGTGTTTAATTGAAGGTTCCACAGTGTACAGTAGTGTTGCAACTTATTTATCATTAATTGTAGCATGTTTGGGGTTTCAGCAAGTATGACAATGTCATCGGCATAAAGTAAGAGTTTTATTGAAAGTCCTTCAAACGTTATTCCTCCGGGCAGAGCGGTGGTCAGGTCATCCAAATAAATTGAAAAGAGGAGCGGGCTCAAGAGACATCCTTGTTTAACTCCTGTTGTTGATTCGAACCAATTGGAGAGAATATTTCCATCCCACACTGCAGATTTGTTTTCTTCATAGATCTTTTGTAAAATATTTAACATTTTAGTTGAAACTCCGAGGTTGCTTAGTTTGTAGAAAAGGGCTCTTCTGTCGATACAATCGAAAGCAGCCTTGAAGTCTACGAAGAACGCATATAGTTTTTTCCCCTTGTCCATATACAACCGAGCGATACTTGTCAGAGAAAAAATGTTATCAACTGTGCTGTATTCTTTCCGAAAGCCGGCTTGGAACTCGCTTAGAAGGTTGTTATCGTTTATCCAATCTGTAAGGCGATCCAGTAAAATTCCCGTAAAGATTTTAGTAATCGCATTTAAAAACGAAATGCCCCTGTAGTTACTCGGTTCATTCGGATTATATTTTAATATTTAAGTTTCTTCATCTTATTATCCTCACATATCTCTTATTATTGCTCCTAGTGAAAATATGGGTATAACTGTTCTCGTAGACGGTTTAGTTTACTTTCATTTGAGTTTTTCGCTTATACGCTTAGTTTTAAAAATATTAAGGAAAAGATAGAAAAGGGGATATTTACTTCCTATCCTCGCTAAAGCTTACGGCCTTGACCCGAGGACTTAAATTAACTTATAATAATCCTCATATATATAAAAATCTCGAGTCACGGTGTTTGTGGTCGAACTCCACCGAAACGGCTCGAGCGATTTTTATGAAATTTTGTGTGTGTATTTGGTATAGTTATAACAATAGGTAGTACATTTCATACCGCTAGGTGTTTTTCATCATTAAGAACAACAATTTGGTATGTTTATGTGTGTGTTACAGTAAACGATGATCCATTCTTTGATGGAGATCAAACGGATATGTGGGGATGGGATCTATGACAGAAAGAGGAATGCAGTGTTCTATTTAATCGATAAACGATCGTTTTATTTTATCGATCGCGTTCGATCAATTTTATCGATCGTTAAAACATTCAAACACACTAAGAATACATTCGTTATCTCTTATTTAACAACCAAAATATTCATTAGAAATAATTTATATGACAGAACGACGTTTGTCGGGTCAGGTAGTATTAAATAAAATTCAGCAATTTAATCAATTGTTTTGAATAAACCATTTGGTTGGTAAGTTTTATTCTTTATAAAAAAGTTCTTCAGCATTATCTCGAAATTTTGCTTTGATTTCAAGTTACATACATACAGGGTGGGGCAAAATACAAGTTTCTTTTTTATAAATGAACAACATTAAATGTTTTAATATTTTAAGGTAATTGTCTGAGTTGGTTTTTAGTTAGTTTTGTTCTTTTAATGGGGGTAAATTTAGGGTTGATTATAGCAGCCTCGTCCACCACCACCACCAGCCTCGTCCACCTTAAAAACTAAAAAGTTTTTTTTTTCAGGGCTACTGCCTCTTGCGAGGAATTGACAAATCCTCCAAAAGTATCACTTGTCACGAATAAGTGCTTCTCGTCTAGCCGTTCGGATTCGGCATAAAATTGTAGGTCCCTTCCATTCCTGGCGCACACAGGAATGGTTGCGAGTTGTTATTCACTAGGCCCTGGTTCTTCATGAGCCGTTGTGCCACCCGATTTATTTATTTTTTTATAGCAAAATTCGTGGGCTTAGGAAAAATTTCTATGCTGCGTATGTCTTTACTGTACAAAACAGGCCAGCTGTTTTGGCACTGAGTGAAACTCAGATAGGTGAAAATTTCGATCATTCGGAATTTAATTTATTTGGGTATAATTTAGTGCCATTATTCTTTCCCCATCATGGTCTTGCTGTATACATAAGAAATGATGTTGCGTACCAACTTCAACCACAATATGGTTTGTGTTCTAACACAAACTTTAATTTCATGTGGTTAAAATTTACGGTAAAAAAGCACATCATTCACACATGTTTCGTTTATCGAAGCCCTAATTTGGACAGAAATTCAACTTCTAACGAGTTTGATGCTCTGTCCGACTCCATTCAAAGAATTGTTGCCCATTATCCTCACACTGAAATCGTCATTGCGGGCGATTTCAATGCATGTACACAATTCTAGTTGCCTTCGCTTTTCTGGCCAGACAACACCCGAAGGAAGGTATGTTGAGCTCTTTGCTGAGTTAAACTACCTGACTCAGCTTGTTGACGAGCCAAGTCGAATCCCTGATGTTGCAGGTCAATCCGCCAACACACTTGACTTGTTTCTTACCTCTGACCTAGGCACATCATACCATTGTGTCATATCTGCTAATTTCTCGTGCCAACAAAACTGAGTTAAAGAGAAAGTACCAACGAGAACCGTTTGGCAATACGAGAAAGCCAACTGGGACGGTCTCAACGGTTTCTTCAGTAACTTTAACTGGTCACTTTGTTTCCTCGATAGTGACGTAGATGCCAGTTCAGATATGATAACAAACTTAATTCTTTGTGGAATGAGAAATTTTTATCCTGAATAGGGTAAACTCTTTCAAATCCAAAGAAAACTCATGGTTTGATTCGAGCTGTAAAGAGGTTAATAGGGTCAGAGAAGTAAGTTTCCGTAGTTACAAAGCCAACCCTACTGAGGAAAACCGGAAGAAGTTTCAACAAGCCAGGAAGACCTGTAACAATCATATTCAACGAACCAAATTTTTGCATGACCAAAAATTAAAGCAAAAAATACTACAATGTCCCAATAGTAGTAAAAATTTTTGGTCATTTGTAAAAAATATTCGAAACACTACTTCGTCTTCGGTTCAAACGCTCGTCTTCAACGACACACCTGCTGTCAGCTCGCAAGATAAAGCCAATTTGCTTGCAGCACAGTTTGCTGTTAATTCGACGCCAGCAAGTGATAGAACTCCGCCTGTACTTGAGAGCGTAAACGATTCTATGGGTCAAATCTTCTTTCGCACTCGTGCAGTTGCTAGAGTTTTAAAAGACCTCGACAAACACACAAATCCGCTGGCCCGGATAGTATCCCTCCCATTGTTCTGAAGAGGTGTTCTTCAACGCTGGCAAAACCACTGCGTAAGCTTTTCCATATGTCCTATTCTACTGGTCTATTTCCAAGTGGATGGAAAACAGCATTTGTCCAGCCTGTCCCTTAAAAAGGCGTATCTTCTTCAACCTCAAACTATCGGCCAATTGCATTAACGTCCCTTCTTTCCAAGGTCATGGAAACGCTGATTAATTTTCAGCTCAAGAAATATCTTGAAAAACGAAAGCTTCTTAATGACCGGCAGTACGGCTTTCGTAGCAATAGGTCCACTGGTGATCTGATGGTATATCTCACCGAACAGTGGCACAAATCTTTACATCGTTTTGGAGAAAGTAAGATTATTGCGCTTGATATTTCTAAAGCGTTTGATAGAGTTTGGCACCAAGCTCTCTTATCGAAAATGTGCGAATTTGCTATTGATGAATCTCTTCTTCGTTGGATTAGAAATTACCTTTCGGACCGATCAATACATGTTGTAATGGACGGTTTCAAGTCTGAAATTCACAAAATAAATGCTGGTGTGCCCCAGGGCTCCGTTTTGTCTCCGACTCTCTTCCTTATATTCATAAATGATCTTTTGTCTGAAACTTCTTATCCATTAAACTGTTTCGCTAACGACAGCACCCTCAGCCTTTCATATTCGTTTTCAGATTCACATCCATGTCCTTCGGATGTGGAACTAGAACGGCAGCGTATGATTAGCTCATTAAATTCTGATCTCGACAACATTGTTCAATAGGGAATCAAAAACCGCGTAGAATTTAATGCTTCAAAAACTCAGTGCTGTCTACTGTCGTCAAAACAAAACACACCCCCATGCCGCTATCCATGAGCGGTACTTGTATTGAGGAAACCGAAAAACTTTCAGTCCTCGGTATGTGTATCACAGACCACCTTTTGTGGAATGAACACATATTCGACGTCGCCAAAAATGCTGCTAAGTGCTTAGGTTTTCTTCGGCGATGCAAGAAATTTTTCTCCCCTTTTGATCTGGCTGTAATCTATAAAGCATTTATCCGTCCGAAACTTGAGTACAATTCTCATATTTGGCAGGTGTCCCAATAACCTACTTGAGTCTGTTAGATAGGATTCAAAAAAGAGCTTTGAAAATGATAGGTGACAGAAATATAACAGAAACACGGAGCGAAAGCTATGCAGCCTAACTGCAAGTGTTATCACGAGAAAACACATTTGAATGAAATTTAATTCTTGACCAGTGTCAAATCTTTCATACAGTTTCCCTCCTTATACATATGCAACGAATTGTTGCGGTGATAACGGAGAAGAGAAAAAGAAAGAACCCGAATGTATAACATCTAACTTGTGTGTGGCTTGTAAAAATGCTAGTTGTCCAAATGCAATTGTAAATTAGAAAAACTTTCATTTGGATGGGCACGATCAGGTGACCTCGGTGATGCAATGCGTAGTGCAACGGCCTCTGAGGTAGCTTGGTCTAGGTTCGAATCCAGTTGACGGCAAAAACAATTTATAAATTAAAATTGAAACTAAAGACTAAGCACCACTAAAAGGAATCTGATGATTCGTGTGGCAGCCATAAAATTGCAATAATTCCAGCCAAATGTAATACTCGGTAGTAGCCAACACAAGTGGTTGTTGTTCATTCAAAACCTTCAATATAACAGAAACATTTGCATCCCTCGACCACCGCCGCAATGTTTTATGTCTAACATTATTTTACCGTTACTTTTATAAACATTGTTCTAGTGAAATAGCCAGCTGCATTCCTCCCTTAAAACAATTCAACCGTAATACTCGTACTTCTAGGAATGCACATCAGTTTACCCTCGAACCCAACTTCGGACGCACGTTCAAGTACAGAGATTCTTTTTTTATCCGCACTACCCGAATGTCGAATGCTTTACCCGGCTTTATCTTTATCGGTATCTCCTCTTAAATCCTACCCTATTTTCCCAACGCTCGCACTGTGTTTAAACATTTAAAGGGCAGCCAAAATCCCTTTAGTGCGCGCTCAACTAAAAAAAAAAATGTATTATGGCTTTATTAGTAAGAGCTAACATTCCCATTAAATTATGGAACACAACGTGGTTCAAGTGGCTGCCTCGGATGGCTTCGCAGTAGCGCATTCTTTCAGTCCAATTTTTCATGACCTTGGCTGCAGCTCACAGATTGCTTGTATGATATTGGCCTTAAGTGCTTGAATCGTTTCCGGATTCTTGCCATATCACGGTTCCCCACAAAAATCCAAAAGGGTCAAATCGCAGTGATGAAAATGCGCCTCGTCAGAACAGATGATTTTTTGTCCAAAATCACTTTGGAAATAAGTTTACATGATAGAACGGGGTAGACGCAGACACCAACCACTAATCTATCAATCTCACTCACCAGACGTTGAATGGAGCCACTGCTCCTACGGGCCTGGTGAGTGGATGATCTATTCAGAGGGGGTAGAGGTAGAGATCACGCCCTTAAAAGACAACGGTGCGTTAACCTCTTCACAACCCGGTGATTATGCGCAAACAAACTTCTCCAACACCCTAATGGGACCAACTTAACAAAGCTACCACATACACCAACCACTGATTTATCAAACTTACCCGCCAGACGTTGCATGGAGCCACTGCTCCTACGGGCCTGGCGGAGGAATGATTTACCTGTTGGGGGTAAGGGAGAGGCTCACGCTCTAAAAACACTGGTGAGCTGGCCTCTCCTTGCCCGGTGATTGTGTCGACGGACTCTCCTTATCTGACCTAACTGGGCAGTCGCTGGCACCAACCACTGATTTATCGTACGCAGCGCCAAACGTTGCATGGAGCCACTGCTCCTACGGGTCTGGTGTGGGGTTGATCAATCCAGTGAGGGTAAAGGAAAGGGACGCGCCCTTAAAAGACAATGGTGCGTCAACCTATCCTCAACTCGGTATTCACACAGCGACTGACACTCCTTCAATCAATTTGTAGACGACTTTTCCAAGCTTCAGCTTGTAAGAACGGTATTGACGCCCTCTACGGGCTATGTCATTGGATTTATCATAGGTTTCTTTTATGGGGATTAATCCCCAGGGTATCACAATGGATCTACACTGATCTAAGTGTGACGGTAACAAGATCAACTGTCAGCCCACTAACCTAACCTAACCTAACCTAAGTTTTCAATATTTCCCAACGTTGTTAAAGCGTAAACCGACTCATTCCGTTCCGCGGAGGTATGATACTAACTTCCTTTCAAAATTTCGAGCGGAAAACAGCTGTCAGTGTCAAAATAACCTATGATTTATAAAAAGTCCCTCCAATTTGAACCTTCTATCTTGATAGCACTCTGCGATTTTCTTATGTCCAATGATCTATTTAACGACGTTTATAACCCAAGGATCAAAACAGGGCCCAGATCGCGTAAGACAAAAACGATTGTTCGATTGAACGCTCGTCGTCTTGACGATAACCGTCTGTATACACTCATATAGAAAAATATAGAGCGAGCAATATTCGAAACGGCGATCGTTCAATCGAACAACAGTTTTAGTCTTACGCGATCTGGGCCTAGCAGTTCATAAACATAAACAACTCAAAAACACCGACAGCTCCAGAGTCAGCATTGTACCATTGACAGCTACAGCTTCACACTCCCATAGCTCTAAGGGCCAGTTTTACAGTGAACCTTTACCGGAATAAGTTGCACTTAAGTTTTGCATATTGGTACTCTTTAAAAAAATTTGGCAGCCTCGGTTATTGACACTTAAGTGCCCAACACGGGAGACTTAAGTGCAACTTATTCAAGTAACCTTAAACTGCGAAAATTGGCATTTTGTATCCGATATTGCAAACTTAAGCGCCAATCCTATGACTGTGAAACTGGCCTTTAATGTGCTGAAATCACCCTTTATCTAATAGTTTTGCTAAGTACAAATAACTAGACGGCATGCACTACACAGCTGACACTACACAGCACTTCAATACCGACACTCCACATATCAACTTGTGCTCGAAACACACTACGCTCGAGTTCACAAATCTAATGGTTTTATGTGAAATTGAGAATTTATATCAAAAACGTTTTTTCTTCAGAGGCTCACAGCCACCTCTAGAAATTGCCAATCTCAAACTAGCACAACAGTACGATTTTCGTCTAAAGATATTTAGTTATTGGGTGAAGAGCAAATTACCCACTTTTCATTAACCTCAAATCTAAAGTCTAATTAAAAATACCTACAATCTGAAACAGTCACAGTCAAAATGTTTTGTTATTATTTTTTTTTTTTTTTTTGGACCACCCTTCCCCTTTATGACCTTCAAGGTTTAAGCTATGTTAGTCACCCAAGAAATGAAAACCCACATTTTTGCGTCCACTGACAATCTTTACTTTAAAAGACCTCAATACATATCCATGGGAAGGTCGTTTAATACCTTAGTCATGTCGTTGTTAAGGTAGTCAGCTCAAAAATATATCATTTTTGAAAATATTATCCAAAACATGTTCAAAGATGCCTTTGTCAGTTCATTGACAACTCTTTCCACTTGGTTTAGTCTTTTCCGAACTGACACTCATGGTCAATGAGATTTACGATGAAATTTGTGTATATGTATGCAGAAGGAGTTTATGTAAAAAGGGTGTAGTGCCAGAACTTGGCTGGGCACTACCGTGCCCATTGATTTGGTTTCAAAAATCAGAAATGGTAATGATTTAAATGATTTTTTAATGGTAATGCAATTATACTCTTCGAATTTTCATTTATTTCCGATTTCATTTAAAAAAAATTAACATGCAGTAAAAAAAAAACTTTTCAACTGTGCTTTATTTCAACAAATTCCTGCACTGAAAATCTATGACAAATCAAAAATTTGTGTATGACACCTGAAATTTACATTCGTCTATTTTCCAACCATTTCCAATTAACATTAGTCCAGGAGTAGATTCCCTAATTCTTTTTTTAGCGTCTAGAAAATTTTACTATTCTCTGAATTATGATAACTTATACTCTGGTCGTTCATTTTATAGAAAAACATTTTTTATACCCGTCCAATTACAAAAAAAAATAACTTCAATTTGAAAAAAATATCCACTTCTAATTAAACTTTATATCTGTCATATTATATCTGTCATATCAGATAAAACAAGTTGAACAAAAATTTTCTTTGTCTTTCAAAGACAAAGTGACATTTCGTTGGTCAATTCAGTTATTTCCACTTGTCTTTGAAATTCGTTGTCTTTCATTGGCAAGAAGAGTTTGCCAGTTCAAAGACAAGCAATTTTAGGGTATTTCCACTTGTCATTTTGTAAAAAGACGCCAAAATAGGTCTTTCGTCAGTTGGTAAATGACAAGTGGAAACCTAGCATCAGCCACAAATTAATTTTAATTTTCTCGAAAATGCCCATTTTTTGTAAACTACCTAAATCCGACTCTGGACGTGAACTTATTTTTAAGACGATGGACAACAAACCACACCCACAAACAATTTTCTTAATTTAGATCAACTACCGTCATGCGGCACAAAAAGGTGTAGGTACATGATAAAATAACATTGCGGGTTTATTTTAGGCGATGATTTACTTTGTGAAATGAGAAATTTGTAACTTTTTTATAAGGAGCGTGTGGAGGTGTAAGATTGCGTTTTCAGGAGGTCTTAACATCTACTCTACATCTATTGTATCATCGATTGGAATAGAATCAGGGCAAAGCAGGCGTGCTACAATTTAATTTACTAAAAGTAACATTAAGTTGAATTTGATAACCAATATTGATTTGAAAAGTTTATTCGTACGAGTAGCTGGTATATATAATTTAGAAATAGTTAATTTAGTGATTTTTTTCCTATTTCGAACACTTAAACACTTTGGATTCAAGAATTCGACTCGAAATACAAATGGTATCTTTTTGTTTATGCTTTGGTTGAAGTTTTTAGTAAAAACTAAAATGGAGTCAAAAAGGAAAAATAAATCGAAATTTTGTTAGAAAGTTGATTTCTTCTTTTATTAATATTAAAAAAGTCCTTTACTTTACCCAGAATCTGGTTTTAAAGATAGAGGTTTGAGGTTTTTTGAGTTAATTGCCTTAATTAGGCTATTCGCACATAACTCGTATATAAAATGAGAAAATACTCACCGATTTTGTTTTGTTTTGTTTAATTTCGCTTTACTTACTTAGGTCCTCGGACCTATTACGTCCGTGATGTTTCCCTTACGGGACATAGGGCCTCCACTACACCTACGCGCCATCGTGTACGATTTCTTGAAATATATTTCAGCTCTCTCCAACTTTTCCCCAGTCGTGCCGATTCCTGTTCGACCGTTCTTCGCCATGTACTTCTAGGCCGCCCACTTGTCTTCCCTCCTGTGTGAGCGGGTTCCACTACATTGCTTGAGATGCAATGCACCGATCGCCTTTTCGAAGCGTATGGCCAATCCACTGCCACTTTATTCTTCGTATAATGGAGTCTATGGGCTCCTGACCCGTTCTCGCATGAAGTTCGGCATTGGAGATACGGTTGGGCCAGAAAATCCTCAAGATGTTTCGTAGACATCTATTAACGAAGGTTTGCAGCATTCTAGTGGCAGTGTCAGTGACTTTCCAAGTGCTGCAGCCGTAAAGCAGAACGGATTCAACATTGGAGCGGAACAGTCGTAACTTGGTCTTTAAGCTAAAAGAGTTGATTCTCCATATTTTGGACAGCATTCCGAACGCAGCCTTTGCTTTTCTGATTCGGCTGTTTACGTCCAGTTCAGTTCCGCCACCCGTAGAGACAATACTCCCAAGATATTGGAAATCCTCTGCCATCTCTACCGGTTGTACAGAAATATTTACTTGGATTGATGAGGAAGTTCCAAGGCTGATCCTTTTAGTTTTTGCCGAGTTGATCTTAAGGCCTACGATTTCTGCTTCTCTCTCCACCCTTGTTGCCATTTGATGGAGATCCATGATCCTATGAGAAAGTAAGCATACGTCGTCCGCGTAGTCCAGATGTTTGAGGTGAGATTGCAGAGTCCACTGAATTCCTCCATTTCCACTTGACAAAGCTGCGTGCAGTACGTCACTTATCACCAACAGGAACAGTATTGGTGACAGTATACAGCCTTGCCTAACTCCACTTTGGATTTCAAACTCCTCTGACAGCCTACCTTTGTGCAAAACGTGACACTTGGATCCATCATATGTAGCCTTGATAATAGTAATCAATTTATCTGGGATGCCCCTCCTGCGCAAAGCAAGCCAAATAAATTCTCTATTGACACTGTCGAACGCCTTTTCAAAATCGATGAACAGCAGGTGAAGTGGTGATCGATATTCAACGCACTGTTCGATGATGATCCGCAAGGTGTAGATGTGATCCACACAGGAAGACCCAGTGCGGAAACCTGCTTGTTCGGCGTCGAGTGTTTTCGAGGTGGTCTTTAATTCGGTCCAAAACTATCCTTGTTATTATCTTGGCTACTGCAGGCAGAACGCATATTCCTCTCCAGTTTTCGCACTGTGTGAGATCTCCTTTCTTTGGGAGCTTGACAATCATTCCTTTTTTCCACTCTTCAGGAAAGCTCTCTGTTTCCCAAGCTCTCTTAATAAGTGGGTGCAGTAGCTCGCTCGATGTCGTTGGGGTTGCTCCTAAGAGCTCTGCAGGAATACCGTCAAGTCCAACCGCTTTGTTGTTTTTCAGTGCTTTGATGGCGGTGATAATTTCTTCTTTACTGGGGGGTACGGTGCGTATTCGGGAAATTATTACCTCGGGTAGCTCACTGGGAATAGGGTTCACTTCACTGGCGAAAACGCGGTTTAAAACCGCAGAAAAGTGTTCCCTCCACCTTATGAGCTGGTCCTCATCCGAAATTAGCAGGGATCCGTTTGTGTCTTTAACCAGGTGTTGTTTAGAGCTCTGGACACCAGTGAGCTCTTTGGTAATTCTGTAGACGGTCCTACTGTCACACCTACAAGCGGCTTCTTCTGCTTCTGTGGCCAGTGCGTTGATGTAGTTACGCTTATCACGTCGCACACTACGGTGAACTTCCCTCATCTTCATGCGGTACGTAGACTCAAGCTCGTTTCTCCCTGCTGCTGGGGTAGCTGCGATGCGAGCTTTAAGGTGTTTCCTTTCTTCGATCCTTGCCCAAGTTTCGTCGGAAAGCCAAGCACTGTTTCTCCCTTGCGCCCGGCCGACTATACTTTCAGCACCGGATATGAACACATTTTTCACAGCACACCAATGATTTTCGATGGAGATAACTTAAATATTTAAACAGACTCTAAATAATGAACCATACCAAAAAGTCAATTTAATAATCAGCTTAACGCTTAACATCACTTTAAATTTTAAAGTAAAGAAACGCATGTTGTGATAAAGTGTAAACGCCATGATTATGCTGTCATTCTCACAGTTCATAGCAAAAAAGAAAAATAATTTTCCTTACCTTCTATTATTGATCATAAAATCCGATCCCTAACTTTATTTGTCCTGAAGTTTATTTGTTGACGTGCTTAGTGATTGTTAATTGGCAAGGCCCTTTGTGTTTACAATGCAAGACACCCTAATCCTAATGAATTACAAGATCAAGTTCGGATCCCAGTATCCGTCCATTTTATTTTCTAATGAGCGCAAAATCACAGACAAAATTAGTTGCAACTTGGCTGAGTACAGTAGGGCTTAAAGTCAGCCAGACACCTTAAAGCTTTTAAACTAATCGTTATATTTACATTATAGTATCGAAGCTAATTTTTATATTTGAGCAACTATTTCAAAATATTTACCAATCATCAGACACACACAGTGGGGCCTTACGTCGCCTTAAAAATGTCAAAATAATCGTGCGTTGATACCATAACGTGAGTTTTACGCTTGTTTTGACAGTTTTCAAGTGTCTATCTAATGAACTAACCCACTGAAGAGAAATGACAAGTGGGAAATAAAATTAGTGACAAACATCAAAAATTCAGATTTGATGAAATAACTCATTGTTACATCATTTGTGTGCAAATTTAACACTCGCTACTTCGTGATTGTCCTCAGATTCCTAGTTTAAATTTGTCTTTACCTACTATAGAATAATGTTTATAGATAAAAATCTTGACTATGATAAGATAAAATTTGTCTGGCATTTATTTAATTTATTCGATTAGAACTCTTGTTTTTTTGTCGATGAATGAGTTTGAATCCTCGGATGAAACGATCTTTCATTTTGGAAATCCGAAATTGGGAAGTTTACTTCTTGTTTTGATATTCCAGCCTTTTGAGAGTCAGATCTATGTTTATGTTTCAACTTAATAATTGCTTCACTTCCTCCTAAACCACGAACCTTAGGTGCCGATATTGAAGCTTCTTTAAAATCACCATGCTTGTTGAAGATTGTTAAATTTTTATTCTTCTCAACTCGGCTTTCATTTTTGTTAACAAGTTCGTATTTAGAGGAATGTAGTCGTGGTTGAAACGATGTTGTACATAACTTGGATTGATAAGCCATAGGTGTTCGATTTCTTATAGTTTTTAATGATCTTTTTTTACTTTGATTAGTTGCCTCGTTTACCAATCGACGATCTTTAAGTTTTGGTGTAAATTGTTCCACTGAATCAGGATTCCGCTTGTTCTTAGATTTGCTCAATGGAATGAGAGCATTTCTAATTGTCTTACACGGTTGATGTGATCGTGATATAATAGCTTGCTGTCGTAAAGGTGCTGTCGAAGTATAGTTTCTAGCAGCGACTGTCCTCGATTTTTCCAAACTACCAGAACTTCTTCTTTCAATTGAATTTTCGACTAAAGCCTCAAATTTAGGAATATCAATTTCTTGCCTAAAAGCAGCCGATTCGAAAGTTAAATTTTCATGAGGATGATTGTTTGTTCTTGTTTGTGAAAGTTTACTGAGATATTCACACATGTTTTTCCAAGCACTATCTGATGCTGCTGTTGTGACTGTAGATTTCCCTATTGGTTTTGCTTTATTTGGCAAAGATGACATAAGAGATAATTGTTAGAATTTTGATTGCAACTCTTTTTTTTAAATGTGGTTATGAGAAGAATTAATTTTTTTTTTTTATTTTATCTTAAAATACTTTAAAAAATGTGTCTTGACATTTGGAGCTTTGTGAATATTCAGATATATAAAAAAAAAAAAAAACTGAAACGTTTTCATTTCCGTTCAGTATTTCGCATTTGAAAGTTAAAAAAAATACGCTTGCAGGCAACTTCTGTTTTTTGGAAACGCAGGATTCTATTTAATTTCCCCAATATCGTGATTAAATTAAGTAATCTCAGAAAAAAACTTGATTGATTTATTTGAATTTATTTTTATAATATTCCTTATCTTTAAAATAATGTTTAAGGCTATCTTATGTTTGTTAAATCGTATTACTTTTTTTTTTTTTACAGAACTCTCTGCGTGTATGGGTATTATTAACTCTTAATGTCTTTATCTTTTCAGAATTGTTTCCGCTGTCCAGGCAGCATTCTCCTGTTTAGCTGGCTTTATTGTCTGCAAATCAACTTGCAGCAAATCTTTTGTCTATGCATCTCATTTTTTCATGGAAGCTTACGCCTGGTTTGGTACAGCCTACTTCATGTACGACATCTGGTCCATGTACAAGGTGCACACTCAAAAGATCTCCGATAAGCTAAAGCTTATGAAGCTAACATCGAATCCGGCATTCACACCATCGCCAACTTTAAATCACACAACAAATGGTCTCTATGACAAGCATATTGCAGCTAATGCAAAGAAATCTTTTGCTTCCTCATCAACATCTTCCACAACTTCCTCACCAACAGCTAGTCCAATAGATGAAACATCGCCGATATTTTATAAGCGTCTTCATGAGGATGATATTTACGATTATGATGGTGAACCCATTCAGATTCCAGAAGGTGGTAATTGGGATTTTCTAAAGTACGTGATCACACATCCAGTGATGATGATACATCATGTGTTTATTGGAACATTTGGACTTTTGGTTGTAACGGTATGTGTCTATGTGTTGTATATCGATAAGTCTTTGTTTCAAAATTATGTAAGTGTTGGGCTTACGAAAAAATTAAACATTCATAATATAGGATTTTCTCATTTTTGTTTTTCATTTACATATGTTTAAAAAAAGAGGACAAATTAAAAAAAAACTGCTCTTATTTAAACAGCAAAAAATGGGTATTAAGGCTCTTACAAACCATTCGACGCGGCGGAGAAACTTTCGCCAGTCAATATTTATTTACGGGGTGATAAATGAGAGTGCCTACACCAATGCGGAGGAGAAACATTCGCCTTTCAAAATTTATTTACATGGTGATAAATGAGAGTCCCCCACCAACGGCGAATGTTTCTCCGCCGCGCAGAATGTTTCGCGTTGGTTTGGGATAGCCTTTACAGTTATTCCGAAAGTTCTGATATTAATCTCTAAAAGCAAAAAATAAAAACAGTTAAGAATTCTTTATTTTCATATTGCAGCTATTTCATGGCAGCACCATTTGATGATAAAACACGCGCTCTCTAAGAGATATGAACCATTTGTTAAAGCGTGGGTTAAGCACAAAAGCTTGATCAAAATTTAGTTTTGTGAATAAAGGCCTTTGAAGTAAGAACCTCGATCTTAAAATTTTAGTGACAGGTATATTAGGTTTGGGTGTTCATAGTTTGTCCACGTTTATCCAACCAAAACAATCTTGTGTACATCCGCAGGTTGCTTGAAGCTTTTCTTGTTAATAGCAACAAATACTAAATTTTAAAAATTATTGGGCGGTTTTTTTTAACAAAATTGTATTTTTATTACCGTTACCCTTGAGGCGAAAATGGGGCTAATTGCTCATCATGAGTTTGTGAATAAACTCGTCGTTCTCTCGGAACAAATCTTAAAAACACCAAGAATGCTTACTTTCCTTTCAACTTGAAAACCAATTAAAACTTATATTGAAAAAAGTGTAACTGTTGTAAAATTCTTTCTGAAGACCGCCGAGACAAGTTTCGGGGTTTTGCTCAATATTTGCTTGCAACCGAGCAATGTTCAAATCATTTTGAACTGCACGCGGCCCCTTGTTGCTCAAAACGCCGGACTGTTGCAGCACAAAATGCATTTCAAACGAGTCTTCCTATCGTAAATTTTCCAAGTTTTTAAAATTTAATTCTAAAAAATACATTAAAAAAAAATGATTCAATAATTAAATCAAAACGTTACTTATCCACCACCCTGTCTTTTATAAAAAAATTAAGTTAAATTACACAATTTCAATAGAACTTGTTAATTTACAATTAACACATTTTGTATTGCTAAGTAAGTGGGTTAATAGTTTTTAAACGTTGCGTTGTATGGAATTTTTTAAACAAAACTACAACAATTTTCATCTTCAAAAATCTTTTTGTAGAACCCTAAATGTTTGTTTTGACGCTACAATGCTGTTTTATCAGCTTACCGATATCCTTTTTCTTTGCGTCAGTTAGTGGAACTCAAGTAGCTTGATATTATATGTATTTATATTTATTAAAAAAAGAATTAAATTAGATTGTTACTTTACTGAATAAAGACGTGTGTTCTTAATATTTATATCGTACATCCATAAAAAGTTTTTCTGTATTCATCATAAAAAAAATGGCAACTGATCCGAAGATTCTAGAACTTCTCGAATTGCAAAGCAAACTTTTGCAAAAACTAATTCAAGAAAAGAATCCGAACCGAGGACAGGAGTTTACAATGGACTCTTTGGCGAACAACATCCAAGAATTCGTTTATGATCCGGCAAATGGTTTGACTTTTGAATCTTGGTACAATCGTTTTGAGGATGTATTTATTGTCGATGGTGCTTCGCTGGACGACTCAGCAAAAGTTCGTCTTCTCGTGAGGAAACTGAAGTCCATAGCTCACCAAAAATATACCAACTTGATTTTACCAAATAAAATCAAGGATATTGGTTTTGCGGATATGTTTGGTCGAAAAGGCACTCTTTTTAATATTCGTTTCAGCTGTCTTCAAACAATCAAACGAAAGACAGACGATTTGGTTACCTACGCATCATTGGTGAATAAAAATTGCGAAGAATTTAAATTGGGGGACCTTTCAATCGACCAATTTAAATGTCCAGTTTTTGTTACTGGATTACAAGCTGCAGAAGATTCTGAAATTCGGACAAGGCTTCTAGCGTCGCTTGAAGATGAAGAAAAAGCTAAATCCATAACACTCGACAAATTAATTTCTGAAGCTCATCAATACCTCAACCTTAAAAAGGATACAGCAATGATTGAACAAACACCACATTCATCTTCGGTTGTCAACGCAATTCATAACTACAATCAAAAGGAACGCAACGCACCGTCTCAACAACGCACTGATTCAACGAAGACACCAAGAACACCTTGTTGGCAATGCGGAGGTATGCATTTTTCTAGTGACTGTTCATATTCACAGCACAGATGTTCACAATGCAAAAAGGTAGCCCACAAAGAGGGTTACTGCTTCTGTTTCGCCAAAGCTCATTCATCTTTAAATCAAGGAAGTGTTCAACAAAAGAAGTCCAATTTTAAAGGTAATAAAATACAGTATTACAAAAAGCAATCTTTCCAGAGCAATGCAATTCAAACTGTTGTGAATTGTTTTGATCATTCAAGCAAGCGAAAGTACATCACAGTTCACATCAGTGATGTACCCGATGCAAGACATATTAAGGACACACCCTTACGGCTCCAGATAGACACAGCATCTGACATCAGCATCATCAGTCAATCAGTTTTGAATAATCTAGGTAATCCAGGTTCAAGTCTAAATCAAAAAGCAAAAAGTGCAACACGACATAGCATAAAGTTGGTTGCTAAATTTAACTGCAGCATTAGTCTTCGTTCTGGTGAGATAAGTCAGGGTAAGTTTTTTGTAACTGACATAGAGCTAAATATTTTCGGGATTGATTGGTGTCACAATTTCAACCTGTGGGATAAACCTCTTAGCAATGTGTGTTGCCAAATCAATCACAAACCGCACAACCGTGATGCAGCCATTGCAAGTATTCGCAGTGAGTACAAGGAGCTCGTCAGTGATGAACCATCCGCCTGCATTAACGCCAACGTTCAGCTTCATCTCAAACCAGGAGCAACACCTGTTTTCAGAGCAAAGAGACCCGTAGCATATTCAGTCATACCATTGATAGACAAAGAACTACAACGTCTAGAAGATCTGAACATCATAACACCAGTTAACTTTTCTGAATGGGCAGCACCAATTGTTGCAGTAAAAAAAACAAAATGGTAACATCAGAATTTGTGGGGACTACTCTTCAGGACTCAATAATTCTCTAGAACCGCATCAGTATCCTCTTCCAGTACCTGATGACATATTTGCGACATTAAGCAACAAGAAGATTTTCAGTCATATTGACCTAACAGAAGCTTATTTCCAGATACCAGTTTCAGAAGATTCTCGAAAGTTACTGACTATTAACACGCACAAAGGTTTGTACAAAGTCAACCGATTAGCACCCGGAGTGAAGTCAGCACCATCCACAATCAAACGGACAGGCGTAGCGTTTTGTGGATACGTTTAAAAGAGCCTTGAAGAAACTTCATCAGGAGGGGACGAGCCAGGAGAACCTTGAGACATTTCTTCAAACTTATAGATCAACACCAAACAAAGCTATTGACAACAAATCGCCAGCGGAACTGTTTCTTGGTAGGAAGATTAAAACAACATTAGACCTTATGAAACTTAAACAGCATTCTTATATAACACCTGAACCAAACCAACAAAACCAACAGTTTAATGCTAAACACGGCTGTAAGAAACGCGAATATAGTCCAGGTGAACTTGTATACGCAAAATCTTACAAAAGAAATAAGAAATTATGGATTCCTGGGACCATCATTGAACGCATACGCAATGTTAACTATAATGTATTAACTCAGTTCTAAAATCGTTCCAGACCTATCCGTTCACACACGAACCAGCTTAGAACTCGCTATGCTTCTGACAGTTTCAGAAGAGTCTCGAAAGTTGCTGACTATTAACACGCACAAAGGTTTGTACAAAGTCAACCGATTAGCACCCGGAGTGAAGTCAGCACCAGGAGCTTTTCAGCAGCTAATCGACACATTATTGGCAAGGTTGAAAGGAGTTGCAGCATACCTGGATGATATAATCATTAGTGGTGTCAACTAGGAAGAGCATATGCATAGTCTTCAGGAGGTACTCAAGCGACTTTATGAATAAGGGTTTCGAGTCAAAATTCAAAAATGTTCATTTTTCGCATCACAAATCAAGTATCTTGGACACATAATTGACAAAGACGGATTACGACCAGATCAAGCTTAAATTAAAAAAAATTTAAAACATGCCAGCACCGCCGAACTTGACACAGCTTCGATATTTCCTAGGAGCTGTAAACTACTATGGCAAATTTGTCAAAGAAATGCGACAAATCCGTTCACCATTAGACAAACTCTTGCAAACTGAAGTAGAATTCAAATGGTCAAGTTCATGTCAGCAATCATTTGACAGATTCAAGGAAATACTTTCATCAGACTTACTTCTTACTCATTACAATTCAGAGTTACCAATCAAGGTCGCTGCAGATGCCTCAGGTGGGGGAATAGTAGCATTTATTGCTCATATTTTTCCAGATGGAACAGAGAAAGTTGTCATGCATGCAGCAAGGGCCTTGACACCAGCTGAAAAGAAGTACAGCCAAATCGAGAAGGAGGCTCTAGGACTTATTTTCGCAGTGACCAAATCCCATAGAATGATTTATGGACGCAGATTTTGTTTGCAAATTGACCATAAACCTCTGTTAGCAATCTTTGGAAGGCAGAAAGGTATACCAGTTTATACTGCCAACAGACTGCAAAGATGGGCACTGACTTTGACATTCAATATGTTTCGACAAAAGAATTCGGTTGCGTAGATGTCCTATACCGTCTCATTGAAACTCAATCAAAACCTGAAGAAGATTATGTAGTTGTATGCATAGTCTTAGAAAACGAATTGTCACAGAATTTGAATGAGCAACTGCGTAATTTACCATTGACATTTAAAATAGTTCAACAAGCAACTTTCAAAAGTAAAATTCTCCAGACAGTCATCAACTTTATGAGATCTAGGTGGCTAAACAAAACATCAATTCCTGCTGAATGTAAACCATTTTTCGATCGCAGAGATTCACTTTCAGTTGTCGACGAATGCTTACTTTTTAATGACAGAATAATTATTCCACCATGTTTCCATAAACGAGTTTTAAAGCAGCTTCATCGAGGCCATCCAGGAATCGAAAGGATGAAAGCAGTCGCAAGAAGTTACGTTTATTGGCCGAACCTTGATGATGAGATTACAAGCAATGTCCAACAATGCCAAAGCTGTGCAACTGCAGCAAAATCACCGATTAAGACAACATTATCATCCCGGCCGAGACTTTATTCCCAATGGAACGTTTACATATAGACATAGCAGGTCCATACAATGACAAATTCTATTTGGTTGTAATAGACGCATTTTCCAAATGGCCTGAAATCTTTCAACTACAAAATATTACTTCATTAACAATAATAAGCAAGCTCCGTCAAATGATGTCCCAATTTGGAGATTGTCAACAAATTGTGTCAGATAACGGTACACAGTTTACAAGCTTAGAATTCCAACAGTTCCTCCAATTAAAAGGTATCCAATATACGCGCACAGCTCCATACCATCCACAATCAAACGGACAGGCGTAGCGTTTTGTGGATACGTTTAAAAGAGCCTTGAAGAAACTTCATCAGGAGCCAGGAGAACCTTGAAACATTTCTTCAAACTTATAGATCAACACCAAACAAAGCTATTGACAACAAATCGCCAGCGGAACTGTTTCTTGGTAGGAAGATTAAAACAACATTAGACCTTATGAAACTTAAACAGCATTCTTATATAACACCTGGATCAAACCAACAAAACCAACAGTTTAATGCTAAACAAGGCTGTAAGAAACGCGAATATAGTCCAGGAGAACTTGTATACGCAAAATCTTACAAAAGAAATAAGAAATTATGGATTCCTGGGACCATCATTGAACGCATAGGTAATGTTAACTATAATGTATTAACTCAGTTCTCAAATCGTTCCAGACTTATCCGTTCACACACGAACCAGCTTAGAACTCGCTATGCTTCTGACAACACCAACACTATTGGAAAGAAGATTTCAAACAACCTCAATGAAATTCTATATGAATTCCAGCTGTTACCATCTGAAAGAATTGATAATATATCTCTTTCTGTTGAGGAACAAGAAGCCACACCATTAGCTGTTGAGGAAGAAATCTCACCATTATCTGTTGAGCCAGTTGCAAAAATAGCTTATTCCACCCCAGTGCTAATCTACCAACTTCAAGTTCCAACCAGAATGCTTAATCAGAGAATGAGACAGTTGATAATATTCCGGAAACCAATGTTAGACGAAGTGGAAGAAACGCCCGTCCTTCAAGTTGGTTTAAGGACTACAACATATTTTAAATAAAAGGGGGAAATGTTAGCAACATAGCAACCACTCATCATATAAACACTTGTTAAATTTACTTGTTTTTAAATTAATCAAGTAGCTTGATATTATATGTATCCCCAAGGCTCCGTATTGTCTCCTACACTCTTTCTCATCTTTATAAATGATCTCTTGTCTGTAACATCTAATCCAATTCATCTTTCATATTCATTTCCGGATACACAACCCTGTTCTTCGGCTGTGGAAATGCACCGGCAGCATATGATTAGCTCATTAAATTCCGATCTTAACAGCACTATATAGTGGGGTATTAACAACCGCGTAGAGTTTAATGCTTCGAAAACACAAAGCTGTCTTGTGTCAGCAAAGAGAAACATAACATCATAGCGAAATGCTTAGGTTTTCTTAGAAGATGTAAGAATTTTTTCTCCCCATCTGATCTGGCTACCATCTATAAGGCATACATCCGTCCAAAACTTGAGTATAACTCTCATACTTGGGCGGGTGCTCCGATAACACATCTGAATTTATTGGATAGGATCCAGAAAAGAGCGCTTAAACTTATAGGAGACACATCCATTACTGAAAATATTGTTTCCCTTGAACACCGTCGTAATGTTTCCTGTCTTACATTGTTTAATCGCTTTTTTTATCATCAATGTTCTAACGAAATTGCCAGTTGCATTCCTCCCCTTAAAACTTTCCGCCGTAATACTCGTTTAGCTATGAATGCCCATCAGTTTACCCTTGAGCCTAACTTCGGACGTACTGTCAAATATAGGGGTTCATTCTTTAGCCGAACAACCCGAATGTGGAATGTTTTACCTCACTCGATCTTTCCCCCTCATTAAATAAAATAAATCGGGTGGCACAACAGCTCATGAAGAACCAGGGCCTAGTGACTAACAACTCGCAACCATTCCTGTGTGCGCCTATCGACAGGAATGGAAGGGACCTACAATTTTATGCCGAATCCGAACGGCTAGACGAGAAGCACTTATTCGTGACAAGTGATACTCTTGGAGGATTTGTCATTTCCTCGCAAGAGGCAGTAGCCCTGAAAAAAAAACTTTAGTTTTTGGGTGGACGAGGCTAGGAAGCGAACTCAGACCTCCAGCGTGACAGTTGAACGCACTTACCATTACGCTACGGGCTACTACTCCCCCCTCATTGTGATGTGCAAAAGTTCAAGACCAATGTGCATCGACATCTACTATTAAATCCTCTCCACTTCTCCTAACCGCTCGCACTGTGTTACATCGTATCATTATAAGGGTAGTCATAATCCCTTGAGTGCGCGCAAATTTAAAAAAAAAAAATTATATTTATTGAAAATAGAATTAAATTAGATTGTTACTTTACTGAATAAAGACGTGTGTTCTTAATATAAAACACATGATATCTATTATCTAATAACTTACAGCTGTTTACAGGATGTACGACTGACTTTGAAACACCAACATCTTTGAAACACCAACATGAGTTCTGACCTGATTCTTATTACACCCATCTTCTTCATTTGAAATTGCCGATCTACCTCGCTACCACTGCACAATTTTCAGTTCCAAGTTATATCAGTTTATGGTGCTAATAAATAGACCCCTTTTGAAAACAGATTATAGATCTTTCATGTCTTTTACAAAATAAATAGATCCGTTTTGAAAACAAAATCATTCATTGTGAAAAATCGGTATGTTTTGATTATTAAAAAAAAACATTGGGTAGGTTCGTTTTAATTCTTAGGTCAAAATTCAAGTGCTCACAACTTTTAAAATATATCGATTTGAAATAAAAAAAAAAAGCTTCCTATCTTTTAGCTCTCTTCGAAACGAGAATGGTATTATACTACAATCCATATATTAAAAAATGTGGCTATAGTGTCGTTTTGGTTCTAAGCGACCCAATTTATTGTTTTGGACTAATTAATTTTAAATACAACTTCGATAGACACAGTCGTACTCTTTATTTCGCTTCTTTTTTGTATAGTTTTTTTTTGTTTCTTTTCTTCTAAAAAAAAATCAATCAAATTAGATGACTACCGTTTTCACTTTTGTTGCAATGGTCTTCTATAAAAAAAAAAAGTGTGCCAAGTGATGGCACTAACCTTTGATGTGTGCCATCGTTATGCAATATGTTCATTGTTGATTTGTATTTTTCATTCACTTGGAATTTCCTCTTGTTTTCTTTTTTTTTTAACTTTTCATCGAGTTTTCTTTTTGTTGCCGGTATACAAATTTTTGTGCTGATTCGTGTGCTAAATAGGCGGTTGTTTTTATTTTGATGCAATATCGTCAAAGAAGAATTCGTTTATATGCCATAATTAGTTTTGTTGAGGTTTTTTTTATAATTAAAAGTTATAAAAAAGACACTTTAGTAAGCAGTGGTAAATACAAATTTGTAGACCAATAATTGGTGTAAAGAAATTTGTACCGACTCGACTTGCTCATTGCCTAACTTTTTGAATGTAACTATTTGGAAATACTTATATTTTGTTTGGGATGTTTACTGTTGCGTTAAATAAAATACGGACGACAACAAAATTTGAGGAATTTTTGGCTCCGTTGACATTGTCTGTGCTTCATTTGTGTGTTATATTTATTTGGTTTAAAAATTATATGCTTTTTTTTTGGCTAAAAAAAGGAACCGTCTGAAGAAATTATAATAACAAATTATATACTCATAAAACATTTATCGCTCTAACTTAAATTTTAATTGACAATCTCTTCCAAATTTTCCGCTTTCGAGCAAATTTAATGCTAAATAAAAGTTACTACTATACTACTAGCCTCAGGTCTGTGTACTTTTTGCACTCCTAGCCACACCCATCACCGTTTTCCGCTACGTAATTGCTTTCAGGTCAATTTTTCTAACTATTTCCAAAAACAAAATTCTTTCTCTATTTTTGAGGTTTTATACCAACGCTACGTAATTCTTTGGAAAAAAGTTCGTATAACGATTTCTGAAAGTACTAGCCTTCTAATCAATTGATGTAATTTTGTTCATACATAGGTGTTTTTCTCGTGATAACACTTGCAGTAAGGCTGTTTAGCTTTCGCTCTGTTATATTAAAATTGAAGATAATTTTTTTCTCTTTGAGAAATATTAAATCTGTCAAACAGCTCTTTTTTTACATATTTGAATTCTATTGGGCAAATTCTGATTTAAAATCAATTTGGCAAATATGAATTTCTCAGCAGATTTACTGATCCGTGTACTTACGCCATTACAATTTTTAGTTTTTACTTCGTCCCCGAACCGATTTGGCTTTTAGCCAGCAGGGAATCCTACAGCCAAATCAGCTCCAAGTTGAAATCAATTCTTTTATGATTTAAATCTGACCTTACCAATAGAAAATCCTATTGAAATGTGTAAGTTTTGCATATTAATTATCAAATAATGATTATGTTCGGTCTAGAAAAGGTTAAAAACCAACTAAATCTCTAATTACTTGTTTCTAAACGGAGACTTAGACGTTTCTAATATAAAAAATTGTTGTTCGAGTTAACCCTTCCAATTTACATATTAAACCTTAAAAACACTGTAAACTTAAAAACACAAATAAAAAAGTATTTCTTTTTCAAAAGTGGCTTTGAATTTAAAATTGGCAACATTAGTTCTAGTGACAGAATATTTTATAGCTGGCTTAGTATATTTTGCCATTTAGAATTATTGAAGACGCGTGATCCTGACCATTATATGCGTCTTACCTCACCCTTCGGCTGATTGATAAAATTTCAAATGACAACTATCAAAAATTGAACTTCCACAGTTTCTTTATTTGAGTAAACGCGTCACTTATATGCCCGAGATTCACATACGAGTACCAAACTGACCTATATTAACGTTAAAATAATTCTGTTGGCTCACATACGAAAGCTACAAATTGCTACCAATTTTAATCGAAAGTTCTGTTAAAGTTCAATAAAAAAAAAAAAAAAAAACAATAGCCCCCAGTTCAAAAATGAAGGAATTCAGCAACACTGCAAAATTTACTTTCTATTTCTGCAGAAAAATACTGTCCGTTATAAAATATTTCTATTGTTTTACAAGAATTAATGTTTCCTCTCAACAATGACATCAAATTTTACTAAAAACTTTCATAAATGGTACCATTTTGTTTACAATTGTGTTTTGCAGTGATGCAGTATTTCTGTATTTCTGAACTCGGGGTAGAGCTTTTAGTAGGAAGTAGGCCAATAGACAATCGAATTTATTTTGAATTGAGTCCTTGCTATTGAATAATATCCCAATTAAAAGACAATATTATTAGCTTGTCTTTTATAATAAGTCTTTATTGATTGAAGGTATTTATGGAAGTGATTTTTCAATTAAATATTTAAATACAAATACACATGGATCTAATTCTAAGTCTTAAATCAGAATTTGTCAATAAATGACTTAAACTTTTTATTCCAACAACGCGATGCCTGTTTCAAACCATACAAACTTTTGGATAGTTTGCAAACTCGTTCACTCCCATCTTTGTATCCAATGGGCTGGTTCATGTAGACATCTTCTTCCAAGACACCATTGAGAAATGCTGTCTTTACATCAAATTGTTTGAGTTTCATACCTTTTGATGCTGCCAATGCCAATATTGCTCTAAGCGATGTAAACTTGACAAAGGGACTAAACGTTTCTTGATAGTTAATTCCATATTCTTGGGTAAAACCGCGCACTTCCAGTCTTGCTTTATATCGATCAATGCTACCGTTTGGATTAAGTTTGATTTAAAAAATCCAACGATTATCGATTATCTTTTTATCAACTGGTGCCTTGATCAAAACCCAGGTACGATTTTTGATCAGTGGATCATATTCTTCATCCATCGCATGCTTCCACTGTTCATGGTCATCTGATTTTATTGCATCCTGATATGTTTTAGGTTCGTTAGTAACAGCCACTACCGCTGTGTGAACTTCCGATTCGAAATACGATAAACGCCTTGGCTGAATTACACTTCGATCTCGAAGACGTCTTCTGACAATGTTCTTTTTGTTGATATCACATAAAGCACCTTGCGTTTTATCATGTTCCGGTGTTATTATTTCTTCTTTTAGTTTATCTTCACAAGAATTTTCTTTCGGTGATGAGTCTTCAGTGTTGAAAGATACCATGGAACTCTCCACCAAAAATATGACATCTCGAGCAATTTCAATTCGGTTAGAATTAGGATTCCATACTCTAAATCCCTTTGATTGAGTATCATATCCGACGAACACACATTTAACAGATTTCGCATCAAGTTTTTGTCGCTTTTCCTTTGGAATATGGACGAATACCTCGGTACCATAAATGTGTAAATTTTCAATGTTTGCTTCCTTGTTGTACCACAGTTCATAAGGAGATTTATCTGAAACAATACTCGTCCCAGTTCGATTGAGCACATGCACCGCTGAATTTACTGCTTCAGCCCGAAATCGCTTAGCCATTTGTTTTGAATGAAGCATGGTCCTTGCTGATTCAACTATCGTTCGCATTCCCCTTTCTGTGCTTCCATTTTGTTCTGGCGTGAACGGCACTGTGCGCTGGTGTTAAATACCCATTTCATCGAAGAAAGTTTTAAGTTCTCCGTTTACAAATTCAGTTCAGTTGTCTGATCTAAAAAAAGCGTATGTTGTGCCCATGTTCTTTCTGCATTCTTTGGATACATTTCTTGACATTTGTTGCCACTTCCGATTTATGTTTCATGAAATACACAAATCGAAAATGTGAGTAATCGTCCTTTATTACCAGAAAATACGTGGAATTTCCTATAGAGTTTTCTTGAAACGGTCCGCATACATCTGAATAAATTAGTTCACCACATATCTTCGATTTTTCTTCAGGACTCTTGAAGGTGCCTCTATGATGCTTTCCATATACACAAGCTTCGCACGTGAAGTCATCGTCAATGTAATCAATGTTTAGGTGCTTTAAAAACTTTTTTACATGAGCGATGTGTTGGTGTCCTAATCGTTCGTGCCATAAACGAAGTGATGTCTTCTGAACTACTACATTTGCTGCGCTCATTTGGACTTTTGATGATTCTGTTACCTTGAATAACATCTGGAACAACTTTTCTCGACGAACTCCCACTGAAACGATATTTCCATCCTTCAGCAATTCAGAACGCTTGTTAGTAGATTGCATTCGATAGCCCAAATCCATTGCCTTACCCGAAGAAAATAATTACAGTTGAATTTCAGGTACAAACAAAACATAAACCATGCGTTTGCGAACCCAATGATTGCCGTTGAATGCAAGAATATTAACATTGCCTGTACCTCGAGACAGTATTTTCTTTCCATTTCCAATTACATAAGTTGTGATTTCTGTGAAATTCTCAAACCATTCACGTCTATGGCTCATATGGTCACTTGCTCCTGAATCTAAAATCAAAGTGTCTTTGTCTCCATTAGATGTTGATCCGTGACATATAAAAGCGTCAATCGAAGAGGTCTCATCTTGCTTTTTATGTAAATTGCTCTTTTGTGGACAATCCCGCTTCCAGTGGCCACCTTGGCCACATTTAAAACATTTACCTTGTGGTTTTCCACCTTTATTTGTGCTCTTACTGGATTTTGACAAATTATCCTTTTTAAAATTTGTCTTCTTGGGAAAAGTTCGTCTAGCGACAAGAGCCTCCACTTTTTCGACCTGAACCTGCGATTTCAACCTCAATTCCTCTGCCATCAGCCGTGCTCGCAAGTTTGCCATTGTTTGACTATCTGCGCTAGTTGATTCCCATGCGCTTTGACAATGATTATAGTCAGCAGGCAACGCCATCAAAATGTTTGTCATGACCATAGACTCGGATATGTTCTCCTTTTGATCCCTGAGTTGCTGTACAATTTCTAACAGCTTCGACAGAAATGTTGTTATATCATCTTCTGGATCCTTCGAGAAACTTTAATATTTTTGTTGTAAAAACAAAATATTAGATTTGGATGCCTGCTCATATGTGCTTTTAAGCGTTGTCCACATGTCCATAGCAGTTTCGCAATTCATTATTTAAAGTAGGGGCTGCTCCATACAAGATGTTGAAATTGATCGTCCTGCTTTTGCATCCAATTTCTTCCATATCAAAATTGCACTTGCATAATTTACACTTCCAACAACTGGCTTTAAAATGGTACCATCGACAACATCGAACAATTTATTGGCTTCCAAAATTTGACGAATTTGAAATTTCCATGTAAGCCAATTGTTCCCACCCTCAATGCTCATCCTGTCGATTTCCATTTTAAGTTCCCAAGTCTTCCTTCTCTTAATCTGGGATTTAAACAATCACAATCTGAGTCGTACAAATTTCGTAATAGAATTTTCGGTACAATTATTGCAAGTTCTCTTCTAGTAGTTCAGACGTGAACTGGGTCCATAACCTTTTGAATTGAGTCCTTGTTATTGAATAATATCCCAATTAAAAGACAAGACAAGACAAAGACAAGTATTTATGGAAGTGAGTTTTGAATAAAATATTTAACTGACAAAATCAAAAATGAATACTAAAATAAATAAATAAATCGGGTGGCACAACGGCTTATGAAGAACCAGGGCCTAGTGACTAACAACTCGCAACCATTCCTGTGTGCGCCTTTCGACAGGAATGGAAATGGAAGGGACCTACAATTTTATGCCGAATCCGAACGGCTAGACGAGAAGCACTTATTCGTGACAAGTGATACTCTTGGAGGATTTGTCAATTCCTCGCAAGAGGCAGTAGCCCTGAAAAAAAAAATTTTTAGTTTTTAGGTGGACGAGGCTGGGAAGCGATCCCAGACCTCCAGCGTGACAGTCGAACGCACTAACTATTACGCTACGGGCTACTAATGGTACCATCGACAACATCGAACAATTTATTGGCTTCCAAAATTTGACGAATTTGAAATTTCCATGTAAGCCAATTGTTCCCACCCTCAATGCTCATCCTGTCGATTTCCATTTTAAGTTCCCAAGTCTTCCTTCTCTTAATCTGGGATTTAAACAATCACAATCTGAATCGTACAAATTTCGTAATAGAATTTTCGGTACAATTATTGCAAGTTCTCTTCTAGTAGTTCAGACGTGCACTGGGTCCATAACCTTTTGAATTGAGTCCTTGCTATTGAATAATATCCCAATTAAAAGACAAGCTTATTAAATTAATAAGTCTTTATTGTTTGAAGGTATTTATGGAAGTGATTTTTGAATACATACATACTGACATAATCAAAACTGAATACTAAGTATATAATATAATATTACTTTACCTAAAACATAAAGTAGAAGTATAATTTTCTAATTTTAACAATTTACTTTTCAGATGAAGTAAACGGCTAATTGCTTGTCAGTTCAAACGTAACCAACCCATCCTTCTATCCATGAGAGGAACTTGCATGATCTGGCTGTAATCTATAAAGCCTTTATTCGTCCAAAACTCGAGTAAAATTCTTACATTATTTGAACAGGTGCTCCAATAATCCATTTAAGTCTATTATATAGTATACAAAGAAGAGCGATAGTAGGCTATAGTAATATAAAGGAAGCGTTTCCACCACTTGAACCTCGCCGCAATGTTTCATGTCATTCATTATTTTAGCGTTTTTTTTTTTGTATATAAACAACGTGGTAGTGAAATAGTCAGTTGCATTCCTCCCCTAAAACAATTCCATCATAATACTAGTACTTCTAGGAATGCCCATCAGCTTAGCCTCGAACTCAATTTCGGGCGTACTTACAAATAAAGATATTCTTTTTTAAGTTGCACAGAATGTGGAATGCTTTACCCGGCACTATTTTTTCCTGGAATTTTGATATCTAAAGGTTCATCGGTATCTACTCTGAAATACCTCCCTATTTTCCTAACTCTCGCACTGTGTTTAACCATTTTAGGGGTAGTCAAAACGGTTAGGTACAAACAAAATATTTAAAAACATTTTTGGAAACATAAGAGAAATGCAATAAATTTTGTCTTTGTTGAGCTCGTTTTTGAAACTAAATATTTAATAAATCTTAATAATTATTCCTTTTTACTTTACAGTACATCCGTGGAGGCGGTCATTGCATTTATAGCTATATGTTCATGATGGAGTTCTCTACACCATTTGTCTCATTGCGCAGCATTCTTAGTACATTAGGAATGAAGGATTCACGAGCATACATTGCCAATGGCCTTGTAATGCTTGGTTCGTTTTTCCTATGCCGGATTGTTATGTGGCCATATGTATTTTACAAGTACAGCGAAGTGATTAATAGTTCATTTATTGATGTAAGAATCAACCTTCATATATATGCACTTATACATAATTAATTTATTGCATTTCTTTTTAGTCAATTGCAACATTACCCCGTGGATGCATCATCAGTGTATTGATCCTCTTCCTTCCACAAGTCTATTGGTTTTTCCTTATGTTGAAAGGAGCATTAAAGGTATATATACTTTTAACAGACTTTATTATTGTATGTTGTGGTTTTAAATATTATTTCTTCTCATCTTCATTGCAGGTTTTTTTACCTTCTAAAAGTAAATCTTTTCCTATACCAAAACACAAAGAATCTAAAAACAATAATTTTTCACCGATGACACAAGTTTCTAAACAATTTTTGTCGCCGCCATTATTAAAAAATGGTAATCTATCAAAATTACAAACTACCAACACCAAATCTACCACCGGAATTGACCTTACATTAACCACAAATGGTAAAAATAATTAGTTATTGTTCCACCACAACAATTGTCGTTAAATAATTTTTTAGTATTTTTTTTTTTAATTTTCTTGTTCTAAAATCTTAATTTAATTATTTAATTCTTGTTTTTGCTTAGTTTTATATACATAAATAATTAAACAAATAATAAAAAAAAATGAAATTAAATTATCACATAAAATCATGATATAAGCATAAATACAAAAAATAATAACTTTAAAAAAGACAAAAAACAACTATACTGAATGTGTAATGAATGTAATAATTTATAATATATAGTAATTGTATTTATAATTTTACAAAGATATACAGACAAATTGCGAGGGTTATAATAGAAAGTTGACTATGAAAAATATATCTAATGTGTATAACACAAGATACAAAATAAATTTAAAAAACAAACCGTCAGTTGTATGTATATCACAAAACAGTTGCACATACATTTCCACGCACACAATTGTCATTCATACACCAATGAAAACTGTTGAACTTGATTTTTACATACCCCTCACAATAGGAGTTTTGGCTATGAAAAAAACATTTCGGGCTCAGAGTAGTAATAATGATGTCTGAGACCTAAGGTTTAAATGCAACCTGCTTTGCAAAAATGTTTGTGAACCCAGTGGATTGGAAATGCTTTAGTTTCAATGTCATGAGCGGTTCTCGCCAGTAAATGTCTTAGCGATTACGAAAATTAGTGAAACTGCTTTTTTGTTTTATTTTTCAAAAGATTATTATTTTATGTGTACATTGGAATCTAATTCTTAGGATGGCATTAAATTCTTTTAGGTGTGTAAGAACCAGTTCACCACATTTGAACTACTAAGAATGCAAAAAATAGCCCTTGAATTCACTACGATAACAAAATTGCTTGAACTTTTACATGCTGCATGCGATGAAGAATAAAGTTGGACAAAGTGTTTTTTTTTTTTCTGGCGAATCCAAATTTAATTTGTGTTATCTAAATGGATGTTACTATAATGTATACCATATACAAATAGAACCACGATTTGTAGAGTAACATCATCTCACTACAGGCGGCATACATACAAACAAAATTAACATATTACACATTTACCAAAGCGCTTAACACAGTAAAAAAAAAAGGTTTTTTGCGATAGGGACACACGACACTTGAAACAAGTGTGGTTTGGGCTTAAGAGTTGAAATTGAATATCGAACTCACACCTACAACTTAGCTGTTCAAAGCTACATCCAATGCAAACCTAGCTTAGTCGAGGGAGAACAAAGGATACAGTTTGTTAATAATAAAATTGGATAAGAGACCTTGCTTGAAATTTTTCAATGTATGGCCCATGAACCTTATATTTGGTCCATAAATCTGTAATAGCCACCTGTACCAAATTTTTCTGACGGCAATAACGTCTGATATCTCTTCGTAAGATATCATGAAAACATGGTTTCAAGAAATGTTGGCCTCTATCGGCGCGAAGTTTAAATGGATATCCTCTCATATCGTATATGATAATAGATCTTACGTGAGATTTTATTCCGCTGGGAAGGAGGTAACCTTTGAAAATTGGGAACATGGATGATGCTGGAAATACTTCTCCGGAATTTACTGATATCGAGTATACTTTCCCCAGAAGAATTTGGGTATCATTTCATATAGAGCCCTCTTAGACCGAGAGCTATCAGGAGATTTTACAGCCATTAAATACATTACTCAGAGGATTATGTCTTATTTATTAGCCTAATGCATTTTGTTATACTATAACCCGACAAAAACTGACACAAAACAACAAATCTACTTTTCCATCAGAGTCTAAAGAAATTAAATAAACCATGAATTTCTATCAATCCGATGATAAACTATCGCAACCACTGGTTCCTTAAATATTAAACTAGAGACTTTTATGTTTTTTCCAGGGGATTGTATTTTTGTGTGCACAAAACTTAATTTTTTTAACGGTGACACTTTTCTTCCACATACAATAATTGCAATAAATTATCGATCAGATGATATATTAAAATTATTGTGTGTAAGCTTTCTATTGTTCCCTTAAAATTGCAACCAATAGCTTTCATTTAACAACATACAAACGAAAAAGAACATGTGAACAAAACAAAAAAAAAAATGCCTACAAATACCTGAAAAATTAAAAACTACATTAAACATTTTAAGCACAAAGCTACATTTAAAAAAAAAATAAAATATACCATGTGAAACAAAATATGAACAAAAAAACACCATAAGAAATAAGTCGCAAAAAAAGAAAAAAATGCTAATATTATAATAACGAATATAAAATAGAATCATAGCAAATAACGAGCTTAATTTTGCTTCAAAAACAATCAAACTCACACATCTTTAAATAAATAAATACTTTTGTATAAGTTTTTAAAGCATTTAATAATTCCATCAATGTACAGTGCATATAAAACAAAAACAAAGATAGGTTTTGTTTTTATAAATAAAGTGTTACTTTAAAAAATGTACGTACCCATTCAAATTATACGGCAGTTTTACCATCTACTCGGATAGTTGTTTATTTAAAATTAACATTTGAGTTTTTGCATACGAACATCAGGTGTTTTAAGAGAATTAATAGGGCAGTACAGCATCGATTGTTTTATCATTAAAACCCGAAAACAACCGCCTTGTCAGACATTGTTGTTTGGCTCTCCAAATATTTTAAAAACTCCGTTTCCATTGAGCCAGTTGTAAAACATGTTGTTCCATACAAACGTTCAATAAAAAAAATCCATTTGGTTGGAATGTACATGTCTAAAATGTATGCTGTTACAACATCTAACTAAATCTACCAACGCAGAGTGTGAGCGATGTTATATAAGTTGACCAAAATCGTTTTTTCGTTGCATTTTTAATTTAAAAAAAATACTTTAGGAAAAAAATATTAAAAACATTTTACTAAGTATAAATAAACGCATACAGGCAAAGCATAGGTAGATGTTTCCGTCACTGCATTGTATATTATTTTTGTCAATCATTGTAAATAAATAACAATTTATGCTGAATTTAATTCTACAATTTCATGCAATGTTGGTACTATTGTGAGAATTTGGCTTTCTATATAATTTCTCTCTTTTTTTCCAAGGTAATCTGTTTTGTGAGTAAACTTCAAATTAATTGAAGGACAATATTTTGTAACTGGAGTTCTTATGTTGCGAGAAGTATAAGTTTCTGCTGTATTTGAACCCTTACGATGATTGTCTTAAAGCCTCAAAGACACACAGAATTTCTTGAGTCAGCAAGTGTTTCATTTTAAAACCATATTAAACCACATTAAAACCCCATATATTAATTCTAATTATTTTTGCAGGTTCCTTACATTTCTATAGAATAATAACAATAATAATAACACAGTGGAACACATATTTTACGGCATACAACAAATTATACTTTTCAGAAAGTTGTTTGTGTTCTAAATTCGAATTTGATCTCAGAATTTTTTAGGCAAGATTAGTAGTTTCCAATTTTGTAATGATGATTTTTGTGTGAAAACCCTAGATTTTGAAACTTTTTAATTAAAATATCTCAAAAGTCGAACAAATTTAGAAAAGTATAATCTTGTGTCATTTTGTTAAATTTTGTTCCCCTGTGTAATTAATTCTTATTGAAAAAATTATTGCATCAGACGTTATGACGTAGTCAAGCAGTTCTAGAAGCTGGAACTTGTCTTTGCTTTTGATAATACTATATTGATAAGTTGTAAGCTGAGAACTACTAACAGACAAAGTTGCTGGTAAATGCTTAATCGACTCAGAAGGTTTCACTGCATTGAAAATAGTCGGTAATTTTGGTTTATCACTTTGAAAATTTTGACACCTGAGGAAATGAGTCTTCACATTTGCGTCGTCATATCTATTTTCGCCAATTTTCATACAATCAGCCACACAGTATCTACCTCGTGACTATAAGAAAAATTAAAAGCTCACAAGAAGAAACCAACGCATTGCAGCCTTTAACAGTATTAACCTTATTTAAAACTAAACTGTTTGTGAGAAATAAACAAATTAAAATGACTGCTCAGGCTCACTACAATCTTAATGTTTTCTTCATGACGTTCGCCTCCTTATCCACCTCACCGATTTCTGTAATCCTAAACAAACAGGGTCTTATTTTATATGCAAGTTCAGAAAAAAATGAGATTTTACAAAAAGTTGAGGTAGTAAATCACATTTTCTTTTTTTCTCTTTACTAAAGTAAACGACGTGACGATGATTCCAATAATTATCTACCACTTTTAATAGAAATTAAAAGAATAAAACATCACATTGCATTTTTGTTTGTGATGGAGGATTTTCGAGTAATGAAATTTTGTATTTTTAACTATACCTCGTTTTTTTTTAGTTTTCGAAACTGCCGCATAATCAAACCAACTTATCTTTTTAATTTAAATGCATGCTACGTTATAAAAATGTGTAAAACAAATACTTTGAGTTCAACAAAATATTAAAAAAAAAAAAGAAAATAATTATTTAACATGAAATGCATTTTCCATAAAATATTGTTCGATGAAAAACATAAAATAAACTCATAAATAAAACCATAGTATCTAATTGTTGCTGTGATAATAATTCACAAGAATCTATTGCATTCTTTTTAATAACTAATAAGCTCTGATAAGCGTAACAATTTAAATAAATCGGTGTCATACAAAAAATACAATAATATAATAATAATCAGTTCACTCATTCTCACTTAAAAACAAAAAATTAAAACAGTTTTTTTTCTTGCAATGAAATGACTGCTTCTTTTTACATAAATTGTACACAATTTTACTTATTGCCAAAAGCTTATAATTTTTGTCACTAATTAATAAATATAAAAAAACAGAAATTTATGTATGAACGATAATGTTTTTTGTTGTTAAAAGAAAAGACTTACAAAATTGTGGGTAATTTTTACCTTAAATAGAAAAAAAAAACATAAATAATATATACATACTTATATATGCTGAGTGTTAAATGTTAATGCAAAATTATATATGAAAAAAAAAAATTGTTTGATAGAAAGTCTTTAACTTTATTCCAATGTTTCTCATAAAAGAATAATTATTATATATGTATATACATAGAACTATTATATATGTATGTTATTGTTTGTTGTCAGTGTATTCAATTGAAAAAATATACACATTTGCATAAGAATTATGTAGGTATGTATTATTAAAATTGATAAAGTAAACACAGAGAGTCTCAGAATTTATAGAAAAATAATGATAAGATTAGGTTAAAACTCTCCAATCTATAGCTTTTATCATGGAAATCAACAGGCTTTTAGTAGGAATAGTTTAGGAGCAAAAGAAACGTTGGTAAGAATTGATATCGATCAGAAAGTTTTTTACCTAATAAAGTTTAAGTATTGTCCTTCAGGGGAAAGCTTTTTTTATTGATGTTAAAAACTTTCTGACGGTATTCATGATTCCGTTTTTATGTGAGAACGAATCTTCTTCGAAAATTAAGATAGGG
This sequence comes from Melangyna quadrimaculata, assembly GCA_949320155.1. Classification (NCBI taxonomy): domain Eukaryota; kingdom Metazoa; phylum Arthropoda; class Insecta; order Diptera; family Syrphidae; genus Melangyna; species Melangyna quadrimaculata. Next base: position 104,661,588 of record OX439483.1, read on the forward strand.
GTGTATCGTATATTTGAGTCCTTCATTTCAAAAGTTATCTAAGTCCTTTTAATGAAATTATCACGTTGGTGATAAAATTAATTGCATGTTTTCATTTTAAACTGCAATTAATGACAACTTATTGGTTGCACCCCCTAAAAAAGAAGTCATTAAATAATTATGTATATACCCATATTAATTATATTAGTTAAAAAAATGAGAAGACCTTTAAAATAGACGACTCAAATGTGCATAAATACGTGTGTCAGGAGCAAAATCTTAAAATAGGTATTGAGTGAAAAAACATTCCCACCTACTATTGGGCCATTTCCCAAACATCGATAATGAGTTGTGGCGTTTTCCAAAAGTCCTCCGCCCGAGCTTGGCATTTGATCTTTTGAAAAAAAAAAAAATAAAAATAAAGAACAAAACGTGTTTGATATTGACAAAAATGTACAACAATTTCCAATAAATAATTGGGTTTTGATTTGATAAAATCCGCTTTGAAATACCGCAACGGTATATTGGTCGTTTTTTCACTCAGTGAGAGTTTTCTGATTTTGAACTTGAAATATTAAAAAAATATTAAATATTTTGGAAGCAGATCCCTCGCAGAAGGCAGCTTAACAATTTTATTGTTTGAAAATATAATTGTTCCCGTATGAGGTTAAGTAAACAGAGAACGTTTTAAACAATAAATAATAAAATCTATTCAAAATAAAATTAACATTTTAAAACAATAATAAATTGAACAAATTATGAATAAATGTGTATGAGTGAATTATACTCAAAACTATTTTGAGTGTTTGAATTGAACACACTTTATAATGTTAAAAACAAAGAAAACAAAATAACATATTTTACTGTGCGAATAAGAATGTTTGTGTATGCCGTTGTTTGGAAAAATAAAATACATAATAATTATTATTATTGCAACATAGTTTTGTTTTACTATTTTTTTAATATGACTAAAATATAACGAACGATATACTTTTGGATACAGTCAGTTAAATTAATAAAATGAAGGCCATTGTTTTTGGTAAGTACTCACATTAAGCGAAATCTATTTAAGTCAAAGAGGTTTAAATAAATATAAAATCAAGCCTTTTAAATTTTTGTTAAAAATCAAAATATATTATTCTAATATGCAGTTTTTAGAACTTTTTGGAAGACTCTATTCCAAATTTGATTTAAATCCGATTAGCTGATAATGAATAAATAAGTTAAATGAAAGAAGTGGTCATGTGGGTGGGATATATCAAAATCTATTGGCAAAATTGTTTCCCCCGAAAAGATACATGGATATGTATATCAGACTTATTCTAGTTGTTTTCGTTAAAAATAAGACTTTCCTACCGTAGATACCGTTATTTTTGATTCTTAGAACAATATTTCTTGTAAACTGTAAAGCTGGCTACACACCACACGATGTTTGTACTCGTGCATTGACACCGAAAATCAAAGGTTAGTATGAAAATTCGGCCGATTTTTGCCATCGTGAACAAAATCTGTTGCCGCTTGATTTTTCATTGATCCCTGAGTAGGTACCATGAACATCGAGAGTTTGGATGCATCAGTTTTTCTCGAACAGTTATATAAGGCAAGCTATTGCGTGGTGTTTTCATCATTCTTCATCGTGCGAGGAACATAAGCAATATTGATAACTGATAATCAACGTATAGTTTGAAGGGTTCTGCCAATGTTCAGGAATCGTTCCAATTTAGTTGACGGGATTGAATCACGACCGCGAGCAAGCACTCATGTGGTGTGTAGCCAGCTTAAGAAGGTGTTTATAAACTGGTTATAAAAGAATTACTAAGTGGTTTTCGACTTTCGAGTTTTCAAATCATAATTTTGATTTCTTTTACATCCGAACAATATAGACAAAGAGCCGACATCAAATTTGGGGAGTGGATTGATAACCAAAATATGAGTAGAGGGTTTGTAGGTGCATATATTGTGGTATGGAAGCAAAGTCTGGCAGATTTTTTTTTAGTCTTTGGCGGCGGCGGGATTTTCAAAATAGCAATTTTCCAAGCCAACGAGAAAGCGGAGCGGCATTGGTTATTTGTCATTTTTTCTATCAATGTGAATGAATCGCCGTGCAGAGCAAATTTTTCGTGTTGGTTTGAGAGAGCCTGCATTATAATTTAGTCATTAAGGGGCCAGTTAGGCGCCAGTTATAGCGATAATTAAAAACCATCAGTAAAAATTTTCTTTTGGATAATTTGCTGTGTTAAAAAAAGAATTGAAACATTAAAATGGTACGAATCGATGGCAAATCAATGAAAATATTTTTTTCTGACAAAAAATAATCCCAAGGATGAATAATTTTTGTAAAAAAAGCATTTATTTATTTTACTGATGGAAATTCGTTTTACTGAACAGCTGATTGGCAATTTACAAAAAATGGAACATTTCGTTTCAGTTTTCTATTTTTTTTTTGCTGTTCCATTCATCAGTAAAAAAATTACTGAAGCATTTTGCATCATTAAAAATAAATAAAAGATTGCGGCTGTGGGTTTGACATTAATTTACTGATATAATTTTACTGATTGCTATAACCGGCTGTACTTAAAAAATTCCAGTTTTCACCTGGTTCAACTTTTACTGATGTTTTTAACTGATCGCTATAACTGGCCCCTAATTAATTATTTACACGAAAATGTCAATATTTCAGCCAATATCCTTAACATTAATTGCCTGAATCGTACCTTGAAAGGATGATGGCAATAGCTGATGATTTTGTTTTGATTGTGCGGCGTAAAAACTATTATGATAAACTGCAATAAATTCATGAAAATATTTCAATCGAAAATAACTATTTTTCTCAAGACAAACAACTCAAGTCTCTTTTAGGGGCCTGTTATAGCGATCAGTAAAAACCATCATTAAAAATTTTCTTTTCGATAATTTCATGTGTTATAAAACAATTTGAAACATAAAAATGGTATGAATCGATGGAAAATCAACTAAAATATTTTTTTCTGGCAAAACATAATCCAAAGGAAGAACATTTTTTGTAAAAAAAGCATTTATTTATTTTACTGATGGAAATTCGTTTTACTGAACAGCTGATTGCCAATTTACAAAAAATGGAACATTTCGTTTCAGTTTTCTATGTCTTATTATTTTACTGTTCTACTCCATCAGTAAAAAATTACTGAAGCATTTTACATCATTAAACATAAATATAAGTATTTACGTTCAACATAAGAACTTATGTGACAGCTTATGCTGAGGAAAAAGGAGATCATAAGCGTTTATGTTAAACTTAAATATTTATTTAAAGGTGTTTTCTCCTGATAACACTTGCAGTTAGGCTGCATAGCTTTCGCTCCGTCATATTTAACATTGAAGGTTTTCGAGCGAGCTTCAAGCTCGCTTGGCCCCTTTGTATACCTGCGTTGACTTGAAATGAGCTCCGACCGACTCGATTCCACTTCAGGAGCGGAGTCGAGTCGAAATTGTGGATAAAAAACCTGGGTCGAAGAGTCGGTCTTGAGGATGTGTTCACCACAGTGTTTTTGCACATGTGCGAGTAAAACTATTTATTTGTTTTGATAGCTATGTGAAGTATGTACTTTAATTCATTAAATTTGAACTGTTTTTGTTTAAAATTAATATATTGTTGCCATTCCATTAAATGTAATCTCAACACCATATCGACTCAAATTCAAATGGAGCTCTCAACTCACGTGACGAAACACCTGGGTTGAAAATCCGACCCTAATCCAACTCGAGCTCTCGATTCTGTTTGTAAACGGGGTATGAATGAACCACAACCATTATTGGTGATTGGTGTGACAGCCATGAAATTGCAACAATTTCAGCCAAAAATGTAAAAGGTACTCGGTGGTAGCCAACACAAGTGGTTGTTGTTCATTCAAAACATTCAATGTTAAATATGACGAAGCGAAAGCTATGCAGCCTGACTGCAAGTGTTACCACGAGAAAACATCTTTAAATGAAATTTAATTCTTGACCAGTGTCAAATCTTTTATACAATTTCCCTCCTTACACATATGCAACGAATTGTTGCGGTAATAACGGAGAGGAGAAAAAAGAAAGAAACCGAATGAATAACATCTAACTTCTGTGTGGCTTGTAAAAATGCTAGTTGTCCAAATGCAATTGTAGATTAGAAAATCCTTCATTTGGATGGGCACGATCATGTGACCTCGGTGGTGCAATGCGTAGTGCAACGGCCTCTGAGGTAGCTTGGTCTAGGTTCGAATCCAGTTGACGCCAAATTAAATTTATAAATTAAAATTGGAACTAAAGACTAAGCCTCACTAAAAGGAATCTGATGATTGGTGTGACAGCCATGAAATTGCAATAATTCCAGCCAAAAATGTTTTTTTTCATTCAAAACCTTAAATATTTATGTTTCGTATTAGCAAACTGGCCTAAATCACCTACAGACGAGGATTCCTCATCTTCAATGTAATTGCCCTGCCCTATCTCAAAGATGACGTCTCCATCTGGAAGACTTTCCTACAATTATCCGAGTGATCTAGCAGGTATAGACATCATAGTATTCTCGTGCCCTTCATAAGGATGTCCAACTGCTTTTAGCCAGCTAAATTTTAATAGAATCAATCCAGAAGTTCGAGTTTGATAAATTCAATCAAAAAATTACTTTTCGACAAATAAAATTTAAAGTTAAATAGTCAGAAAATGCGATCGCAAACATTTTGTTTAGTAACAAATTAAGGAATTCGTGAATCCAAAACTCTTAACATTTTGCTGATGAATCCATTTTATCATTTCATGAGATTGCTGCACAATTTGTCTGGCGTTGCTAGTAAAATGTTGTTTTTTTTTAATTTTATTTATTGGATTCTAAAAAAAAACAATGGAACTAAGTTATAAATGAATTTGAAGTCCAATCTAGCTAAAATTCAAGTTGTTGGTATGGGATAAACTCGACTTTAGGCTAAATTCGACTCTAATTTCGTCTTTTAGGCGCCAGTTATAGCTTTAATTGAAAACCATCATTGAAACACAAATCAGTGAAACAGTGGAATATTTTCTGACAAGTCGGTTAAAGCTATCATGAAATTTTATTTCATTGAAAATTCCATTCCCCATACAAAAAACAACTTTGAGGTTAAAGTCGATCATTGAACGAAAAACTGACAGACGAGAACAGGAAGAGAAAGGCATACATTTCATTGGAACGAATGTGTTCCACTTTTGGGAACAAAATATCAGCTGTTCATTGAAAACGATTTTCATCATTGAAAAACAAAAAATGATTTTATATGAAAGTTGTAAAGAAAACTAAACATTTTTTTCACTAAAAAAATTATATAACTGACAACCATCATTTTGGTACCAAAACGCCATCAGTTTTATTTGTTTAAGTGCATCAAAATTGAAAGACAAAATTTTCAATGATGGTTTTCAATGGAAGCTATAACTGGCGCCTTACTTAGGGCCAATAAATTAAATTTGTCAAATTTCCTTTGTTACAATCCAATTATGTAAATATTTAAATTAACATTTAACGGATTTGACAAAGACTTATCATTTCCGTTGTGGTTTCTGCCATTTTCCATGATAAACTACAATAATCCAACAACAACGACTACAATCCTACATTTGAAATCAGCGACACAGTTCTTGTCATCCACAGTTATTTCGGTTTTCAGTCGATGGCTTGTGTGAAAGAGAACACCCAATTCAGTGTCAGTCGTTTTTTCCTTCTTTCAAAAAAGGTTATATTTTTTTCTTTTTCTGGTACACAAAAAAAAAATTTCATTGCACATTTTTTTTCTGTTTCTTTCTTCAGAATAGCTGCCACCTTTTTCACACTGATTTGCCGAAATACCAGCTGTTTGCAAAAATCCCTAAAAGAGAACCAAGAAGTCACAAAAAAGAGCAAAACAAAAACCAGGAAATGAGATAAAATTGATAAAATGGAGCAAAAATCCTCCTCATCGAAGAGAAATAAGAAAGTAAGTACAAAAAAAAGGAGGGGAACAAATACTTTAGAAGCAAAATCCCACAAAGAAATATTTTTCAAAGGTTTTTTCTCGTTCTCACTTCGTCAATGTCTGTTGGCTCGGTTACTCGTGTGGTTATATTCGCGCATTGCTTCGCTACTGTTCGACAAGAAAAAAAACGTGATAAAAAAGAAAAAACCCACATCCAATATTCAATTTCGTTAAAATAACCAAACCAACTGTATCTTTGCTTTACATTTTCGAATTCCATGATAAAAAAAACACCTCGCCTTTTGAATGAATCACATTTTATTACAATCTCTAAGCATGCGGTGCAAATAAAAGCTGAAAAAAGTGTAACCAGAAAAAATCGTTTTGCATAAAATAAAAAAATTTCCCGATTCCAGTGTACGCCGTAGATAAAGACGAAGAAAATTGAAAGATTTTCGTCGGAAACGATTTTGCTGTTTTTCTTTTATTGTGTGCTCAGTGCAGAAGAACTACAGTTATTTTGATTGGATTACGTTTATATAATTTATTGGATTTATTGCCAAAAGAAAACAAGAAAAATGGTAAATGAAAAACAATTTTCAATTTTTTTCTCATTTGGGATATTTTTTTGTCTTACTCGCTGGTCGCTGTCATTCCTTGTTATTTTTTTTTTTTGTTCAATTCGAAAATTTTGTGTAACTTTGTTGTACATAATATTTGTATTTTGTAGTCTTTATTTAATTTAGACAATATATTGTTTTATTTTCAAAAGGTGGCTTTTGAGTTAAAAAAGATGCAAAGAAAAAAAATGAAAAAACTTCCCTTTTCATTGACATGTGATTGGAGGGGAATTAAATACAGGAAACAAACAAAATTTCCCACACCTTTTTGTGGTGTTGGTTACACTGGTTTACAAAATTTCCCCCCAAAAAAAAGTAAACAAAACGTATTTTTTCATTAATTGCTATTTCAGAATAATTTATTATGGTTTTTGAATTTATTGAAACAAAATATGTATGTAGGTGTTACCTATGCACGTTGTGCAATGTTTTGGATTTAATTTGTTAGAGGGTAACGCTATCAGTATAGAAGTCTAATGCAGTGTCAGGTTTAAGGAAATTATTATTAACAAAGTAACCTACCCATAAACAAAGTTTTCGCGTCCATACATACATGGCTTGGGAGTGACTTCCTATTAGTTTCTATTCTTCAGATTATTCGCTTTGTTATTTCTGACTAAACTTACAATCCATAGATTTTAAATGAAATGCAAGAATCATACCAAAATGATGTAGGGTAGGTTACTTTACAAAAAAAAGTACCTAATTCCTGAAGTGATTTTGAACTTAGGTGCCAGTTATAGCTATCATTGGAAACCTTCATTGAAAAAGTTAGCTGTTGATATTGAGACCCATCGAAAGTTTAATCATTAAATATTTTAATGCAGAAAGATAGCTTACGACTTTAAAATTATTTCTCCTCAAAAAAAAAATCATTTTGACCCATATCTTCCCCATAACGTAACTTTTAATTTTTTCAATGATCATTGGTAAGGTAGTTCATCATTGAAAAATTAAAAGTCATTATATGAGAAAAGTTGTGCCAAATTGAAGTTTTTTAAACCTAGAAATGTTTATTAAGTCAATTAGATTTCCTTTTGCATCAAAATAATCATTTATTTTTTCTTTGAAACCTCTCAAAATTGACAAATAATATTTTCAATGATAGCTATAACTGGCCCTTTATTTTAACTTTCGCTTCCTCAGCAGTGCAGCATGTGTCGCACTATGGTGCGTTTCTATCTTAAATCAATGATTATTACAGTGGACTGTAAATATTCAGCTACAAATTTCAAACAGGCATATGTATGTTTACATATAACTCTTTCAGATAATAGCTAAAAGGGTAGAGGTCTGCAAAAGTTTGCAAAAAATTGGGCGGGATAGATCAATTTGAAATAATAAATGGGGGGGGCGGGACATATTTAAAAAAAAAAATATTTGTGGATTACCTATTAAAAATGTAGGCAAAACAAAGTTCTAGAGATAGTAGTACATACCTCCTCAATTGTAAACAAATAATACCAAATGCCTTTGGTTTAAACACTCCTCTTCACCAATCAGCATTCTAACAGCTCTCTGTTATAGCTGTCGATTCTACAATCCCATAAAGTGCTATGACTTCTCCTGTACTTGAGTGCGTAAAGGGCTGGTCAAACGCAACGCGGTCAAATGTTGTATTCAGTTTAAAATAAATCGCATCATCTACTTTGTTCTAAATGTTTTTGAACAAATTAACGTGAGGTACATACATAGGTCTGAAAACAAGGCGATATGTATCACCAGGGAACGATTTTGTTGACCTATGTATGTGTACATTTACGTGCCCGTTATTTCCCGAACTCATTTTTTCAAATATGAAAGAAATTGATGGTTTAATAGTCAAGTTTTAATTTCAAAATTAAGTAGGTAATTAGGTAATAAAAAAAAAACTTGCTAAGTAAACCAACTCAATTTAAGTCAGTTATCATTAAATAACAGATTTCTCTGATAATTTTGATGTTCTTTGATATTTAAATAAATAGGTACATAAATAAATTGGGTGACACAACGGCTCGTGAAGAACCAGGGCCTAGTGACTAACAACTCGCAACAATTCCTGTGTGCGCCTGTCGACAGGAATGCGGCTTAAAAACTATTATGATAAACTGCAATAAATTCATGAAAATATTTCAATCGAAAATAACTATTTTTCTCAAGACAAACAACTCAAGTCTCTTTTAGGGGCCTGTTATAGCGATCAGTAAAAACCATCAGTCAAAATTTTCTTTTCGATAATTTCATGTGTTATAAAAAAATTTGAAACATAAAAATGGTACGAATTGATGGCAAATCAACTAAAATATTTTTCTCTGGCAAAACATAATTCCAAGGAAGAACATTTTTTTGTAAAAAAAGCATTTATTTATTTTACTGATGGAATGATTGGCAATTTACAAAATAAATATATGTAAGTATTTACGTTCAACATAAGAACTTATGTGACAGCTTATGCTGAGGAAAAAGGAGATCATAAGCGTTTATGTTAAACTTTAATATTTATTTAAAGGTGTTTTCTCGTGATAACACTTGCAGTTAGGCTGCATAGCTTTCTCGTGAAGAACCAGGGCCTAGTGGCTAGCCGAGAAGCACATGACAAGTTATACTTCTGGAGGATTTTGTCAATTCCTCGTAAGGCCTAGTTCACACGAGATTACACCGCACGTTTTTAAGCTGTACACATCCAAATTTTACAGGTAAATACGCTTTTTGCAGAAAAATCATCCTGTGAACAGTTCTATGTAAATGTATGCGCCACTGCTCATTAAATGTTCTGCAGACTTGAGCTGTTTTTTTTTTTTGATTGAAAGAATTGAATTTTTTAAATTGAATTGAAATCGTTACTGTCCTGAAAAAAAAATTGGTGCTTTTGTCCGGAGATTTCATATCATCGCAAAACTCGACGAGAGGCGACCCCACTAAAGTAGAATAAAGTCAAATAAAACTTGGTTTAATATAATTTATTTGGTTGTGCTAGAAGATTATTCTTATTTTTTGTATGCAAACAAAAAAACTTAATAGAAATTGTTAATTATGTTATCTGAATAAACTGCTTCCATTCTGATCTACCATCTTCTTTTGGATATACCCAACCAACTGGAATATTTGACAAAATATCACAAAGATTCCCCTTACCGTCTCTCTACAAATTCTCCAACGTCAGATAACATTTCAAATTCAAATTTTCCACCAAATAAATCTTTATCTTAACGTGTTGCCAGTGAATTATTGGTTATCTCTTGATTTGTGCAATGTTCAGTGGCTTCCCAAATAGATTTGATGGGTTTAAGAAATTCTTTAAATTTACAAGAATCTCCTCCACCTGACCACCTCTTAGCCGATGCAGTGTGTCCCAACATTCTTAAGAAGGAAGATAACTTTTGGAACTACGTATTTTGCATTTTTGTAATCCACTTAAGGTTCTTTGTTCTTACACAAAAGGAAAAGTGGATGACGCGTCGTCCTGGTGAAGAATCCCCTTGCCTGTGATTTCACCATTCTTTTGCTTTGTTTTCAACTTTTTGTGCAACATTTCGTTTTTTTTTTTTAACTTGTGTTACTATTTTATTTAATGAATCGGATTTTTTTTTAATATATATAGTTTAGCTTGAAGCGAAACCTTTCCTTTCTATCAAATTTCATAATTCTTCATAATTAATTCTCCGTAAATGGGTGGTTGCCACGCACAGTAAATTTTGCCTTTGCTTTTACTTCAAGTCGTACCGCTCTACCAAATTTCATCATTCTGCAATAATCAGAAGTTCTTCAAATATTTTTTATGAATTCTTAAAAAATGGGCGGGTACCACGCCCATGAATGGAAAATCTTAATTTTTTGATTTTTTCCTTTGTATGCACCTCAAGGCCTACCGTTGTGCAAAATGACCAGATTCGATGATACTAAAAAGTTCAAGTCTGGCGAGGCGTCTGCGATTGATGAGCTTAGCAGATATAGGTTCTGCGAATTTTAAGATTCTGACCATTGGAACTGAAGTTAGTGTTTGAGCTTGATCCTCTAAACAGGGTGAAGTGCCAAAACTTGGCTAAGCACTACTGTACCCTTTGATATGTACTAATGTTGTTGCTGTGAGTCCGACAACTTTTGTAAAAACAGCTATTTTCTAACCCTTCGCGTTTTGGTCCAAAAATTAACCAAAAAAGTCCATTTTCTACCTACAGCAACCTGAAAAATCTTGTGTCTGACCAGCTGCAGCGGTTTTATTAATGTTAAGACTAGTAGTCGACAATCGATAATCGAAAAAAGTCGATCATCGATTAGAAAATCAAAACTCGCGATCGGGGTCAAAACCTATAGTTGGCATCATCGGTTTCAACAGCCGCGATGAGATAGGTAAACCTACGGTCGCCTTCTGCAAATGCAAACAAAAATATCCAAGAAAAAGGCGATAAGGTTCACTTATATATCTTCATGGTTGCCACTCGACAGGAAAGTCAGGGAATTTTAAAAGCGGTCAGGGAAAATTTTGTTCAGCACTGAATTTTTTCACATTAAGATAATTAAATCTTTCGTTCAACTCTGCCCACATTTTTGCGCCAAAAGAATGTGTATTCAATGAGTTTCAGTTCAAACTCATTTTCTATAACTTATTTGTTGGCAAAACATCATTTCTAGAACTGAAAAATTAAAGGTTATAGAGCATTCTTGTCGTTATATACACTGTCACTTTTAAATATTTTTTTGTGGAAATACTGTATTTTTTTCATTTACGAAGGGAGCTTTGAAGTGAAAACAGTCTAATAAATATTTTAAGAGTGTCATATTTTGCGATAAATCTTTAATTAATAGCTCTACCAAGAAAAAAAAGTAGATACAAACTAAGATGATTATGAAATGGAGCCATGGAAACTTTAAATTGCGATTTTTGAAGTTTATTGAGTTATGACGTTGATCTTTTTAATGAACAATATACACATGTACAGATTATTTTTATAAAATGTTTAAACATACGAATATTGTTTCCACATACATAAAGTGCTCTTGCAAAGATTAAGTTTATTTCATAATACAAATATCGCCCACTGGGCAAAATTCGTCCACCCGAAATTCACATTCAAAGACTCTAGAGAGTCAAACTATTTGTTGGAAAATTAAATCAAAAAATATATTTTTAGTTTTAAATTTTTTTTTAATACGCACAGTGATCGGCAGTGCAAAACCAAAAATGGCCCACAGTGTGTTCATGCGTGTCTCAGGTTTATTCTGCACATCTCCGCACCTATGGCTTCCCAATCATATACAATTTATCGAAATTGGTTGGATACTTTTGAGAAATGACGATTGTGAAACTTGGTCAAAATTTCAACTTACCCGGGGTTTAGACAAGCGAGTAGAACTAGTAGTATTTGTATCATAGTGTTAGTTGTATGGAGAATGTGTGACTAGTAGCTCTCTGCTCGTTTTGTCAACTAGTATGATTTTTTAAAAATATTTCATACAGAAAAATATACACATTATGGAAACTATGGAAACAAAACAAATAAATGAAAAAATACACTACACTAGTAGTATAACTGGCAGGCTACTCGCAGGCAAAAATATTATACTATTCGGGCTACTAGTTTGCTCTCTCGTGTTCTGATACACTAACACACATAAACGCTACTAGTTCTACTCGCTTGTCTAAACCCCGGGTTACCGACAGAAACATTGTTGGATAAATCAACAAAATTATTAAATGTGCTTGTTCATTACGTTGAACATTGTGGAGGTTTCATAATGTGCAAAGGATAGATGGCTTTATGTGTTTTTTTTTTTTCATTGTTTTTCTTTGATTTTAAGTAAAAATTATGCATGTGGATAACTTTGTAGATGCACTAGTGTTTTTGAAGTGAAACTTCTTTGCGCGGGTTGAGAGTGAAATTTCAAGGTTGAATTTTTGTGAAACCAAAAAATGTAACGCCAATGTTCTAATCATTGATTAGCTAAGTGGTGGGGGGTAGAGTAAAAGTAAAGATTTTTATTGATAGGCTTATATATTTTATAGTGCAATAAGTCGGAAAACCTACTTTCTTCAACTGATTTATATCTTTTTTATGTAGATATATTTTAAACAAATATAAAAATAATCTGAAAGAGTAAATACTTTTTAAATGCATTACATTTCGTTTTTGATACAGCTTCCAACTAAGAACTACAGAATACTTTTGAAAAGCTAATAATTTGTCATTCGAGTAATAAATAAGAAGAGAAACACTCTCTTAAGTTAGCCAACTGAACAATTTCAAAAAACATTTTTTATTTGGTCAGGGAAAACATAAAAATTGGTCAGGGAAAGATAGGGAAAGTCAGGGAAATTTATTTTGAAAAATAGTGGCAACTATGATCTTGTGTTCCATTAACTGGATTGGCAACATTAAGATGTTTGGACTTCGGGAAAATGACATAGAATCAATATAGGTATATTTCAACAGAATTAATTGAAATGATTCTAACCCTTAAAAAATACTCGAAAATCGATATTTCCCACCTTCACTCCGTCAAAGGCTGAGAAAACATCTTGTTAGACTTTTGTTTCCTATGTATGTACATGTACATACATACATCACGTCACTTGCATATAAATCCCTCTTGCTCATATTTTGGTTACACACCAAGTCCAAAATTTGTTGCCGGCTCTTGTTCTCTTATGATAAATGACATTTCATTTTTTAAATCGAGATTACCATTACATAATTTTGTTTAATTTGTTTAGGTTTATAACATAACAGCATAAGGCCTTGGCCACGCACTGAGCGACGAGCGATAAGTTCAAACAAAACAATAACAATAAATTGCCGTTTCCAAGTAACTTTCTAAAACTTTGTTTACTTTTGAGAAAATTGAGTACATTCTCTCGTCGCTCAGGATTAAAATTCAATAAATAAATAAAAAAAAAACAGAACTGAAAACAGAGCTAGGTCGTTTCTGAGCCACAGCGACGGAATTACTACCTATCTCCGCAATTATTGTTACTAGTACCGCCCAGTGGTCGAAATTCGACCATTTACCTATATGAAAGCCGTTCAATAAAGCTTCCCAATTTTCTGCATAAACACCACTGGGCAAAAGTGAGTTTCCTAGTGACTTAAAATGCATATTCGTGATCTAAGAAGTAAATTGTTTAAACCGATGTAGCGGATGATATGAAAAACCAACTTTTATATTTAAACGCTATTTGCGGCCACTTTAAACTCGATTTGCGGCTAAACTACTAAAAAGTGGCATATTCGTGATACAGAAATTGACACCTTTCAATCAATTAATTGCACGATACGAAAAACCAAAAAGTAAAGATCAAATAGGGGCTAATTTCTACGAAATTACAAAAGTGATAAATATATATCGTAAAAACATCTACTTGTTAAAAAACAGTTAAAATTTTTATATGGCGACTACAATTATCTGTCGGAACAATTTCCGTTTGTTTTATTGCAACGTTTCTTCATCACTCACGTTTATTTTTCAGTTTTTGGAAAAAGTAGGCGAAATTAAGTTACCCTTAATGCCCCAAAGAATGAATTTGCTCATTCTATTGACAGTATACTGGCAGAAAATGGCAATCTGGCACTCATGTAAATGTAACATTATATTGACCATGTTCATTCGTGTGTACGGCACCTAAATTTAATTCGTGTAAGTGCAGCATAATATTGGCAATATGGGTATTCATCAGTGTTGCCCCCCTACTACAAACGAAGCGTTTTTAACATTAAAAAAAAACTTCATAACTTCATAGAATTTATGATTACCTGATTAGATTACATTATTTATTTTAATTTTGTACTGTTTTGAAGTTATAGTTTTCTTAACTTAAGTTCTTTATTTGTTACTTTCGATTCATATTTGGTATTAAAAGATTGAATTATCGTTAAAATGTTGTTTTTTAATCAATTAGGATGTCCTTTTCAAAAAAAAAAAAAATAAGTTTCACTACATTTTAAATCCGCAACGCTTCATTTTGTACCAATTGGGGGGGCAACAGTGGTATTCATGCAAACGCATAAAAACCATAGAAAGCTTATAACCATTTTTTTGTGTATAAACTTTTGTATAAAATTCTATAGTTTCTAAGTTTTATCTGGGTTTAACGCGTTTGCATAGACACCCCTAATGTTACATTCGGAGGTACGGCCCCTAAGATTAACCAAATATGGAAACAAAAAGAAAAAGAGTCATGCCGATATTGTAAAGGGGCCTTCCAGAATCCAGAAACTATCTTTGACTGTCAGTTATAGAAGGGAAAGACCCCTTTCACACAAGGAAACTGAGTTGCCGGCGATTTTTAGTTTGTAGGCGAGAAGGGCGTAAAAGGAAGACAAAAAATTTCCTCTCACACCCTTCTCGCCTACAAACTAGCCAGTTTCTGGCAACTCAGTTTCCTTGTGTGAAAGCCGTCAAACAAAGGAGTACGCGAACTAATCAATACATGCATATAGACGGTGTGGAACTTTTACATATTACTCACAGTAAAGATACATTTTGCGCGCACTAATACATGCATGTATATGGTGTGGAATAGAAAGAATCAATATTGTGCTTGCGTTGTAATGCATAGGCGATTTTTACCTAAATTAAAATTGCATTTCACTTGCGTTAAACGCAATGTTTAAAGTTAAAACTTATATTCGGCACATCTACTCGAAATTACCTTTTGATTGATGTAGGTTTTAATATGATTTTTATTATTATATTTATTAGTTTAAAAAACTCTTAACAATAACATGTTATACTTAAATAATACTTAAAAAATATAAGCACAATATTATACAGCATTATTCTTTAAAAGAGGTTTTAATAAAGATTTAAATTTATTTAAGTTTCGCTCAGTCTTTAAGGTATTAGGAAGGCTATTAAAAAGTTGGATGCCTTTGTATAGTAGGTTGTTTTGGGTTGCAGCTCTTCTGTATAACGGAAGTCTAAAATCACCAGTATTCCTTAGATTATAAAACGAATTTGTTATATAGCTCACGTTCCGTTGTAAATATTTAGGATATATTTCATTTTTGATTTTAAAAATCATCACAAGCGCATTAAATTTAAGTCTTTGTTCAATATTTAACCATCCGAGGACCGCAAGCATGTCATAAATTGGTGTTCTATATTCGCACTTAAGCACTGTTCTCATTGCTCTATTTTGTAATATTTGAAGTTTTCTTATATTTTCACTATTTGACATGTATATTATCGACGAACAGTAATCGAAATATGGTAGAATCAATGCATTATATATAGTTAACGCACAATTTAAAGTTATATACTTTCGAATTCTTTTGAAAAAACCGATTTTTTTAGAGATTTCGTTAGTTGATTGCGCACAATCTCTTCGAGGATCTTTTCATACGTGGGAAGCATATTTATAGGTAGCCAGTCTTCAGGATTTTTTACTTTTTCAATCGGGATAACAACTGATTCCTTCCAGCTTTCTGGGAACTCACAATTTAATAAAGACAAATTTATAGTTTTTAATAATTTTGGCAAAATTTCATCATAACAATCAATAACTATACTACAATTTAGTCCAAAACAGTCCTTTTTCTTATTCATAGATTTGATTGTCTGTTCAAGTTCTAGAATGCGGATCAACTTAAATTTGAAATTACTTCTATGGATTGGGATATTATCAGAGTATGCAATTTGTTCTATACTATTATGAATAACTTCGACACTTCTTACAAAATATATATTCGATTTGTTTAAGTGTGCTTAAAATGTACTGCAAAATTTATTCACCGCGTATAAATTGTCGCTTGTCGCTTAGTGCGGCCAAGGCCTTAGATTACAAAAATATATTCTTTTAAATATTTATAGGCTGAAGTACCTAGTTTGTAAACAATACAGTGAAACCTTCTATTACGGACTGATCCCTTAAACGGACCAATTCCCGCTACCGTGGATCTAAGATTTAAATTCCATACATTTTATGTTCCTTAATGCGGACATTCCATTGATTGGACGCGAACAAGAATATTAGCTGCAATTTGTTTAATTTAATTTTCTTAAGCGAACAAAAACTTGCTGTTATTTCTGATTTCGTACCTTTATTTCAGCAAAACGTGCACACTCGTTCTCAAAGGCATTTTTTGGTTATTTTTTGGTTTAGTCTTTCAAAGTTAATATACAAAAACAAAACAGGACAGGACTTGGAATAAAACGCAAAGAAAATCGTGTAAAGGAAAATGCATTAAATTTCTTCACTTGAACGGATAACTTCCTTAAACGGACAAAAGTCTTGTCACCGTCGCTGTATGAATAAGGGAAGTTTCACGGCGCAGGGACATAAGCCCCAGGGACATAACGCCCAATTTTAATTTTTGGGGATTATGCCCCACTTTAGTGGGACACAAGGCCCAAATGAAATTTGGAGAATAAGTCCCGCACAAGTGAGACCCAAGGCCCAAATAAAAATTTTGGGGGTTATGTCCCAATAAATAGGAATCATCAAATGGTAAAACTTGGAACATTTCAAAGATAACAAAAATATTTAACTGTTCCTTTCTTATTATTTAGGATGCAGTGCATTTAAGACCACGGAACTATCCCCCGCGGGTGTTAATCCAAAAAAAAGGAACTAACCCGCGCGGGTGTTGTAATAAGTCCTATGTTTACAGTCGTTCTGGTTTCAAAGTTCGTGTACTAAACAGTACTTTGGGTGGCCCGCTTCGCGGGTTCAAGGATTTTAACTCCCTTTTTGGGTCCTCTGTCGCGCTCACGCGACTCCGTCACTCCGCTTAGGGTATGGTCAGTCGCCAGGCAGGCGCCTATGTTGTCAGTTGGTCTGCTTTCAAAGTGTTTGTTTTAAACAGTGATTTGGGTAGAAGCATTTATGAATCAATCAAAAGGAATTAACTCCCGCGGGGGTTATTTCCTTTTTAAATTGGAACTAACGCCCGCGGGGGTTGATTCCTCTTTCTGAAGGGCATTAATTTCAATTTTAAATGCAAATAAAACCCATTGAACAACAAATATCAACAAGTGTAAAAAATGAACAAACTCAATTTTCAAATTTTACATTTCTAATTTACTATTGTTTTAAAATTTCACCAACAAAATTAATACTCACTATTCAAAAGTATAACAATAGAAAAATATAAATGTAAAATTTTAAAATTCGCGCGAATTTTCAAATTTTACATTTATATTTTTCTATTGTTATACTTTTGACCATTAAGTAATTATTTTAAAATTTGCGCGAATTTTAAAATAAATACTCAATGGTCAAAAGTATAACAATAGAAAATAAGAAATGTAAAATTTGAAAATTCAAGCGAATTTAAAAATAAATACTCAATGGTCGCGCGAATTTTCAAATTTTACATTTCTAATTTTCTATTGTTATACTTTTGACCATTGAGAATAACACTAGTGGGTCTAAGTGTCGATTCCAAAAGGCAGTAACACCCACGTGTGTTACTTCTTTTTTGTAGTGGAACTTATTACCACTTTAAAAAGGAATTATCCCACACAGGTGTTATTTCCTTTTGTTCTTGGGAATTAACACTCGCGAGGGATAATTCCGTGGGCGTTATTGCACTGCACTTCCATGGGCGCCTAGATAGAATATCAAACAAATTTTTTTTTACTGTATTGAAATGCGGAAACTTTTTACGGTTTTACCTTTTAGAAATTTGGGCTCTGTGTCCCATTTTTAACAAAAAATATTTAGGCCCTGGGTCTCACTTGGGTGGGTCTTAATCCCCAAATTTTATTTGGGCGTCATTATACTGAATAAAGTCTGCTTCAAAAAAATCCCAATCTAAACAAAATTTTCACACACGGATACAATTTAAATTATTTATCAGTTATACATATATATGTACGTTATACTATACCGCCCATTATTTACTATTTTATGATATATTAATTATATTTGTACTGGTTATGATATCTTTTTTGAATAAACACTTAACAAATCCATATTAAGTTACTTTCGATTTGTTTAACGGTTGTTATTGTTTATTATAGTAAGTATGTACTCGTATCATCATTTGTAATGATGAAGAATTTATTTAAACACAATTTTTGTTCTTTTCGCCATGTAAATATGTTGTTAAGTTTATAAACCAGCATCACAAAGTCTATTCGTAAATTCTCAAAAGCTTTGCACCGAAAAAGATTACATTTTACCATTAAGGAAACCACAAGCCCAACATACGAACAGATACGACTTAATAATACGAATTTCGTAACAGTGGTGACTACAGTTTTTTTTTTTTTTATATTTTTAAACAAAAAATATTAAGTGGGAAAACATAGTGCGATTTTCGTGCGATTATTATGAGGCTGTGAGTGTAAAAGAGGAAGATATTACTCAAATTTTTAAGATCATATAAATAACTAGCCGACCCGTGCTCGCGTTGCTTCGCAGAAAAATTAAAGGATATTGTTGACATTTGTATACCTTCCCACCTATGTATTTTTTTATTTTAAAGCTTCCGGATACACAATGTTTTGGCAGTGTAGCCATTTTGTAATTTGTGAAGTGTTTTTTGTATGTGTTTAATTTTTTTGTTCTAAGTTTTCGTTATATACACTCCAATTCACTCGTTTAAATACAGATTTTTGTTCAATAAACTTTTAACGATTTCTCTATTATAATTATGGCAAATCTAATTATAGAATTTATTAAGTGTAATATGGGGATTAAGATTCAGGAAAAATTTTGTATCCTCCTAAAATCAACTGTAAAAGCCCACGAATGAGATCTCTGCCAGCCTGATTTCGGTGGATATTTTTATGTTTCCAGATGGTTGAAATGTGTGGCTTCCCGGACAATCTGATAAAAGCATTTTTGGTGGCTTTAACTACGGTTTTACCATTGATTTTGCTAACTGATAATACCCGTGTTTTATTGGAAAAGCTATCCATAGTAGTATTCCATACTAGCTATCCATAGTAGGATTTTACATGAATAACAAATACAACATCGGCAGTATGAATACTGCCGATAAAAGTTAAAGTAGAATCATACTGCGGATAGTTTTCCGAGTCTCTAATGGATTTTTGGTTATTTCATTCTCAAATGTTGGTTACTACTAGTATTTTCGTGAAGTTAATTTTGACTGCTTCTGATTCTCACAAATATTATATATTTTTTTTTTAATAATCTGACAGGTGTTCTTTCAGTTAAACTAATTTTGAAATACAAAAACCAGGCTACTGCGGATGCGTTTTTTTGGTAATTTTCTACTGTACTATTCATAGAATGCCAAAAAACACGGGTAATGTTGAATTTGAGACTTTTCGAAGGATGCGTTGTCTTTCTTGAGGTGATGTAGTCATGTTCGCTAGCGGTTTGTTGTTTTTTCATCGTTTTCCCTATATCGAAGGTAGCTGCATACTAAGTCCAATGTTGTGACCTTCACATCGACTGCTATGACCATTGTTCTGATAGTCTCGAATTTGAGCATTTTTCTCTTCGGTTAGAACACTTCCTTTTGACAAAATTGTTAAATTCATGAGAAAATGTCTTTAACTGTTCATTATATGATTTTTTGCATACTATTTTCTGAGCTACTTGGTTGTTTTTCAAGGTGTATTTGGGTGATTCTCCACTAAAAGCTCCTTTTCGTGGCCCCGACCAAAAATGGTTCAACAAATTAAAAAACTTATTTATTTTGAAGTCAATAACAGCGCAAGCAACGTTTCTAGCTGGGCCACTTATAAATTTTAAATATTTGCAAATATGTAATACAAAAATTATTGTTTTTATAGTCCAAATGTCATTTCCGTCGCGTGTCTCCTCTTTGTTTCAGCGCGGAAAAATGGAATTTTTGTTTGTTTTTAAATGCATAAATTTGAATTTGACTGATTTCCAGGATTAAGAATATATAGTTAAAAAAAACTTCCCTAAAAATTAAATTTATTTATTTGAAACAATTAACTTACAAGCTTTCAAACATGTGTCTCCATGTATTTACATCATTTCCACAAAAAAATGTTAAATGCTTTTAAATTCAAATTAACAGCCGTCAGTTTATAGGATTTAGACTAAATGAAGAAACTAATTCATGCTTCCTTTGAAATATATTAAATTAAATGGGTGGGACATCAGTTTCGTGTGTAATTTTAAAGTAAGTGGTTGTATTCGTCACGTGTTTCATCAATTTCGTCATTTCCGTAGGTGCATATAATTTTAGTAAGTGATAGTAAAAACAAAAATATTTTGTAACAGTCTTGTGAAGGTATGTTGCAGTTAGTTATACAAAATTTAAACAAAAATATACTTTCTATTTTTCTTGTCTAAAAAGTTAAAAAACATCGATTTTCGTCATTTCTGTCGCGTCATTTCCGTCGCGTCATTTCCGTCGCCTTTATTGGGTTACGGCGATGAGAAAATGGTTACGGAAATGACTTTAGATGTGTTTTTTCATGAATTTATTGCAAATCATTAAAATTTTTGTGCATGCATTTAAAACCCCTAAAAGGCAATTGCAGACCGTAAAACTGAGATAGGTGGGGAAGCGAAAACGTAACAAATTATTTATCTTTACTAGTTAAATGTCATTTCCGTACCACACAATCATTTCCGTAAATTGATTTAATTTAGATTTCAATAATTTTAAATAAATTTCTATAATACCGTAAGTCTTTTAAATGCATCCTGAATTACACGGCCCTTGTTACAAGGAATATTTTAAAAGGAAAATTTTTGTACTGGTACATTATCATTTCCACTATCGATGGCGTCATTTCCGTATCAAGCACAAATTCTCAAAAACGCTTAAAATCAAGTGCCCGCACTTTAAATCATTAATTTATTCCATAATTTATAACAACACTTGAATGTACATAATTTTTTCTTAAATTTAGGTAGGGGACATTTTGGGTGCTAAAAAGAAGCTTTTAACAGAGAAACCCATTTAAACGAATGACACAAAAAATAAGGTCTCCCGACTCTCTTCCTTATATTCATAAACGATCTTTTATCTGAAACTTCTAATCCATTAAATTGTTTCGCTGACGACAGTACCCTCAGCTTTTCATATTCGTTCTTAGATTCACATCCATGTCCTTCGGATGTGGAACTTGAACGGCAGCGTATGATAAGCTCATTAAATTCTGATCTCGACAGCATTGTCCAATGGGGAATAAAAAATCGTGTAGAATTTAATGCTTCAAAAACTCAATGCTGTCTATTGTCGTTAAAACAAAACCCACCCCCCATGCCACTATCCATGAGTGGCACTTGCATTGAGGAAACCGAAAAGCTTTCAGTCCTCGGTATGTGTGTCACAGACCACCTTTTATGGAACGACCACATATTCGACATCGCCAAAAATGCTGCTAAGTGTTTAGGTTTTCTCCGTCGATGCAAGAAATTTTTCTCCCCTTCTGATCTGGCTGTGATCTACAAAGCCTTTATTCGTCCAAAACTTGAGTATAACTCTCACATTTGGGCAGGTGCTCCAATAACCCACTTGAGTTTATTGGATAGAATTGAAAAGAGAGCTCTTAAAATGATAGGTGAAAGAACTATAACGGAAACATTCTCATCTCTTGAGCACCGTCGAAATGTTTCATGTCTTTCGTTAGTGAAATAGCCAGTTGCATTCCTCCCCTCAAACAATTCAACCGTAATACTCGCGCTTCTAGGAATGCCCATCAGTTTACCCTTGAGCCCAATTTCGGACGTACTGTTAAGTACAGAGATTCTTTCTTTAGTCGCACTACTCGAATGTGGAATGCTCTACCCAGCTCAATTTTCCCCTCCCATTGTGATCTACAGACGTTCAAAACCAATGTGCATCGGTAT
This sequence comes from Melangyna quadrimaculata, assembly GCA_949320155.1. Classification (NCBI taxonomy): domain Eukaryota; kingdom Metazoa; phylum Arthropoda; class Insecta; order Diptera; family Syrphidae; genus Melangyna; species Melangyna quadrimaculata. The sequence goes on from OX439483.1 coordinate 104,683,859, forward strand.
CTCCTTTTAAATCCCCTTTAATCTACCTAATCGCTCGTGCTGTGTATACCATCTTAAGGGTAGTCACAACCCCTTTTACACGCGCTCAATTAAAAAAAAAAAAAATAAAAAAAAAAGTTCGATTTTTTGACTAAACTGTTCAAAGAGGCATAAGACTCACAATTTTTAGGAGGATTCAAAATTCTTCCTGAATCTTAATCCCCATATTACACTTAATAAATTCTATAATTAGATTTGTCATAATTATAAAAGGTTATAGAGAAATCTTTAAAAGTTTATTGAATAAATCTGTACTTAAACGAGTGCATTGGAGTGTATATTCAGAAATTAAACTGTTAAATTAATATTACGGGAAATTCGTAATTTGTCATGTCTTGGAAAGTTGCTTTATTTATTTGATATAATGGTTTGCCTTAAATAATGGCCTTGTGCATTTCAATTTTTTTTTTGGGATAAGATATTTAAACTTAATATTTTTCACTGTGTTAGGTACTTAAATAAATGATTAAAAGTGTCAGGAGCTTATTTATACGGGGCTAACTCGTTTTTTGTTAGGTGTTAACACAGAAGAGAATTAAGAAATCAAACTCAGCCTACCCGGGCAGCTGATGTAGTAAAAATAAGAGTTCTATAGATTTCTGCATTTATTAATTTTTTTTCGGCGAAGAAAATATTCATGCCTTTAACGATAACCAAAATATTATTCTAGACGAGTGGGGGACATTTCACAATTGTGTTAAAGACAATTGTGTAACACCAAGTTAATGTACCTATATTGAGGATAGTCCGCAGATTCGGAATCGTGAATAATTATGTCAAATGTGACTCGCTGGGTCGTGCGTTGTATTCTGTAATTGGAGGTTATCATACTTGCACCCCTAATTTTTGTTTGCTTTAAATTTGTTTAATTTAATTTAAAAAGAAGAATACAAATCCAATAACGAACACTTGTATTTAGTATTTATTTGAATAAAATATACGCAAATATTCACATACCTATTATACCTTCCACCTACTCTGAAAATAAATCGTTTGAATTTAATTTTCTCTATCCCTAGATCCCAATCAAAATACCAACCAAATCCACCCTCTCACAATTATACCTACCCAACTTAAATGTAGGTATAAGAAACGCTCCATGTGTGTCCAAACTATTGCGTAAAGCCCATTTCACAAGTTGCCTTCAATAACCAAATCTACCGAAACTTCAAGACATGCGCATAATTGTACTGGAACTCTCCCAAAAACAACCCCTGGATTTTTTTTTTGATAAAATAAAAAAAACTCCCTTTTCTAAAAGGGTAGTTTTCAAAAAAAAAACTAAAGAGAAATAAAAAAAATATCCCTTGTTCTCGTGCTGATACCAGTGCTATGCATGAGGAACCTTAAAAGAATGCAAAATATTTACCCTATATTTGAATTAATTGAAAACTCTCTCATTTTCGGGGGAAGAGGTGGGGGTGGAATAAGCGAATGCCAGTATCAAAAAGAACGAAATAAGAAAAAAATAAACAAAAACATAAATAAAAATAAAAACGAAAACAAAAACATCACCGGTTCGAGAGTGTCAACTGATTGTCAGTGGTTCGCTTCCTTTTTTTTCTGTTTATTGTTTTGCTTGCTGTATTCTTGTTTTTTTTTTGTTCTTCTTTTTTTTGTTGTTCTTTTTTTTCTGTGGAGGTTAATGTTAAATATTGTCCTGACAGTGTCCTGGATATAGAAACATAAATCACTAGGTGTACTCAATCATTGTGATGAATCGTTTTTTCAGTTGAATTATGATGCGTGATAAGGACGAAAATTCAATTGAATAAGGTTTTGGGTGTGGCTGCGACTGACTAGGTACTTATATGATTTTGGTTGGTGAATTTTCAGCGAAGACGTTGGCTGGTATAATAATTGCAAGGACTTATATTTGTATGCCTTCTTATTGATTTTCAGACGTCGTCGTCGTCGTCTTCTTCATCGTCTTCATCGTCGTAGTCGTCCTCATTCATTTTCACCTCTCGCTCTCTCGACCAAATTTAGCTGTTTCCGACCGTTTAATATAATTTAACAACGTCTGTCTATGTATGTTTGGGGCACTTTAAGTTGTCCTTCTACTAAGTTTCCAGGACAAGCCTTCCGTTCTGCCTCCCGTTCCATCCAACACTCCCACTACCCACCCTAAACCATTCCCACCCAATCATATATTTATCCCAATCGAATGCACTTGTGCTCGACGAGGCTTGAATTTCCCATCACATTTATAGAGATATAACTTAAATATTATCCTTTGGGTGATTACCAACCTCCGTATATAGTGAAGGCCTCTCTATTGCCGCAGCCGCCGATCGTAGCAATTTTGGGTTGCGATTTGGTAATTCAGGCCAACAGCATAACGAACGAACGAGCGAAACAACAGACAAACGAACAAACGAACGAACGAACCAACGCAATGGAACGGCATGGCACCCTGAAGCTTGCTGAACACTGAACATATGAAGGAATAGAATAAGTTGAGTGAAGCTAACGGTGTACGAACATCAGCGAGCTACAGCTACAGTACAGAGTGTGTCAGGATATTGGTGTTGCTCCTGCTCCTCTATGCTGCTTCTATACTTATATATGTAGTTAGTTATAAGGGAATCGAGAATTGGTTATCCTTGCTAAACATAAGTCCACGGAAAGGGTTCCTTTTTAGTCGAAGAGAATAGTACGTGTGGTGAAGACGTGTTTTTGAGAGATAACAATAAATTTTATTCTAAAATAGGTTGTGTTTTTTTTTTGGTTGGTTGTATTTCCACTCCATATAAAGTCTGTGTTTGTTCCAGAAGGAAGACTTTAATAAAAAGGTCATTTGCATTGAAATTTAAAAACTGTTCTTACTGTGAGTAGTCGAGTTCTGATTCTTTTCAAAGCAAATAATAGTGTTACAATTTGAGAGTTTTTCTGTCTGTGTCCTGTGTGAAAAGTGAGTTATTGTGAAAATTGAATTTTCTTGAGAGAATTATTAGGTTGATTTTTTATTGATTTTCTAGGATGGGTATGGTGTTGTGTGTGTCGTCGTCGTCGTGGTTGTTGTAAGTGTAAAATGGAATATTTTACTTGATGGCATGGCATAGCAGATGCCTTATCCCTTACATGAGCTTAAAATTTAAATAAATGTTTATTCTCTGTGCAATTATGGATTTTGGAGTTGGGAGTTATTTCTTTTGCTCTAGCTTAAGGGTTGTGTAGTATATGAGTTTGTATGTATAAAGTACCGATTTATGTTGGGTTTGCGTTAGAAGCATATCCTGAAGTAAATATACATTTTCGGATCGATGTAAGAGTGATGTAGTTACATACATAGAAGTTAAAACTTGATTAAAACTGATGTTATTAATCATAAGATTTTATTATCAAGAATTGAATTTTAATATTACTATATTTGAGTGAGACAAAACATTATAAATTGACTGAACGATGCAAATGCAACTGCAATGCACATAATATGTTTTACATTACAGATGTAGATCTTTTTTTATTATTTTTTGGACAGAACACAACATTTAATAAGGTGTCCCTGTTTTTATGGACTCGAAAAAGTTTTATTTAAGTTTAAATAGTTTATTAATTTTGTTATATGTTTAGAGTAAGTTATTATTAAATTATTGTAAATCGAATAGTTATTCATTAAGTGCCAGTTTTTCAGTGCGGAGTTAAAGTTAAACCCAAGTTAAATCACCAAATTTGGTGAGTTGACTTTGTGTTAACTCAAAAACTGCTTTTGATAGTTTATATTTCCTTTTTTAAGACGTTTTGCATTCACAAAAAATTACTTGACGTAACTGTAGACAGATATATTTTCAGAGTTAAATAACTCAGGTTTATCTCGACACTAAAAAGCTGAGCCTAAGTACATAATTCTCGTATCCATTAATTTTTTCATGTCAAAAAGGGTGGCGCGTATTTTGGCAATACATTGACTTTCTTAAAAGTGTAAGATTTTTAACTATGTGCAACTAGATGGTTGCAAGACGCCAAAGGCGCCCGTCGAACATGTTATGTTGAGCGTCAATTTTTAATTTAAAAATTCTATGTATATTTCTATTAAAATCGTGCTGTGGAATAGTTGACATTTTCCAAATTAAAATACCCCGTAGTTTGTAAGGTCTTGTAATTAAAATTTTTAATAAAGCCTATTAGTACACAGGTCGAGTGAAAATGAAATATTCATACAGAATCATCGGTGTGAATTTTGTTTTACTTTATAATTGATTGTCAAATGTTTAGTTTGGTAAAAGTTAATTGATAATACTTTGTGGAATTCGCACCGCACCTTTAAATTTTCATTTAACTTATAGCTAACTTTTACTTAGTTAATTGATAATATCAAAAACTTCGTACATGTTTTAAGTACCTTGGTATCTAGTAGGAGGGCGGCAAAACCAGAGCCACTCTAATGTTCACATTCCATTCATATTAAAGACTTTGTTTAATTGGACAGTTTATTAGGATTAAGTGAAGAATAAAAAAAAATAGGTATACGATTACATTTGAATACAGTTGAATTCACTTGAATACACTCTCAATTCACTTCAATACACTTTTATTTTGCTTGCATACAATTCAATACATTTAATAATACATAGAATAATGCACAATCATGTGGGTGAGCGCTATTAGATGATAAGACGCACTCGCCCATAATTTTCTGTCTGCATTTATTTATACTTCCAGTTTTACTAGTTTTTAATGTGCGCATCCGATTAGAGTTGGTCAAGAATGCTCATGACTCGTGAGCTGGAGTTTTTAATTTTCCTTTAAATTAAACTACACAGATAATAAAGTAACTAGCTATCTATGTGATCTTGGAGTTATTTGCGATAGACACTCAAATCTTCATTCTCACATTGTTACCTATATTCAGCCCTATTGTTTGTTTCACCCGGAAAACATTTCGCCCGAAAATCTTTCGTTCGCCATCCATTTTACAACAAGTGTGGCCTCGTTCACCACCAAAAATCAAATGGAAATCTTGCTGTAAATGACATGACATATTTCACACAAAAAAAAAATGTTGTCAATAGTGCCAATAAGGGAATTTTTACGAACAGGGAATATTTTTCGCCCAAAACTCACAATAAGGGAAGAGTGAAATGTAATTTTTCCGTGCGGATTTTCATTCACGCGGAATATTGGAATAACAACATTGGAAATTGGTTTTAAAATTTGTATAACAACGAACGTTATATTCTTTCAAATCTTTTTAGTAAATTCATACAAAAAAACTCAAAAACGGTTTCAGGCGATTGTTAGTAGATTTTATGAAATTTTCTAAAATTATTCCGAAGACTGTATTAAAGTTACCCCGTTTTATGATTACATAACTCTTTTGATCTCTAGATGAAATGATGCCACCAATTGGAATACTAAATCGTCATATAGCTATACAGCAAGAATTAAAATTTAGGTGTTTGGAGACTACTCCCGGGCCATCAGTTACGCTCTTATTTGGTTAACAATAGCATTACATATGACGAGGTAAGCAAACATTTCTGCATCCCTCAGAGGAGTCCTCTATTTGCATGCTTGGATGTGTAATGCCAGGTCTGCATTCTCAATAAGACATGAGCGAATTAGTGCCAAAGTAAAGGTCGGCGTCTAAAATCGAACATTTTCCTTGAATTTATGGAGGCGGGGTATTTGTTTTGTAAAATCTATAGGAGATGGACCCTTGGACAATCACTTAGGAGGGTCACCATCCACGGATCTTAAAAACAACGATAGGTGGTCACTAATTGACAATTGTCGGGTTTCAAGAAATCTTCGGCCGGATATTTCAAAGAAAAAAATCAGAATACTTACTTACGCTTAACAGACCTCAACTACCCCTCTTGATTGGAATCCTAACGAGTCACAACTCAATGGGAACCCACTTAAACAGAATGGTCATCAGCGCATCTGATTTATGTAGAGGGTCTGAAGATGGACAGTCGGAGAAGGGCTCATCTGTCTTTGAATGCCATTTTGAATACAATTTGCCATGAATTTCTTAAAATGTTTCCTTCAGAAATCGGGAACATAAATCATATTTGAAAGCTTCCCTCGGAATTTATTTGTTATTGGGAATACATTTTCCTAAGTATTTGTTTCGTCCCTTCAAAAGGGCAAATTAAAATTAAGATGGAGTATTGGAAAAATATAAACATTTCCAATTTTCAAAGAAGCAAAACATACCTAGCGAAATTTTATTCACGATAGGCTCTAATAGGTATACATTACAAGGGGTATTTAAAGGGTTATTTTCAAAATTCAATATGAGCTTGAGCACCTTCCAGATAAGGTCCAGACAATTAAACACTTATTTTATGACACTTGCGTACCAAAGTATTGTATTTTTTCCAATAACACTTTTGTTGGGGATATGAAACGAAAGTAATACTATCCACCGTGGTTAGTCCGCGTCTTCACAGATTCGATAGTCATTAATATGGCAGAAGAGAAGCGGACTCCCTCCGCCGGATTTAGGAATCGGGTTGAATATTGTATAATAATGGAAAATTGGTATTTTGAATTCCTATTCGTGTCCAGTGTCCACCAAAGACTAAATATACTAAACTGCATATTTATATTTTGTTAATGCTTCCATTTGGAGGCATTTATCCGGATGTCCCATTTCGTTTAGACGACTGAAGTAGAAACTTATGATTGGTACTCAACTCCGCTGCTAAGAGGAGATATCGATGTGGCGTATGTGCGGGAGTCATCAGCATACAGGAGATTTTCGGATCCAGTTGTCACAGGCTGATCAGATTTCATTAGGCTGTAGAGAAAGGGGCCTAGCTGTGAACCTTGTGCAATTTCGGCTTTGATGCATCTTTAATTTTTGAGAGGAATGTTTAGCTGACAGAAGTTCTAGAAACATCTTCTTTACTGTGCATTTTGCATTTTTGCATTGAATGAAGACGTATACCTATAAGAAAAGCTATAAGATTTAGTACATACATAACTCCTCTTTTCAAAATAATTTTTGATTCTTACAACAACCAACTTGGTCGGAGAAAAAAACAAATTGATTTTCAGGAATCGTGACTAAACTTGCAGATTTAAATTCATTCATGGTTAATTCTGGTTCCTTAATGTAGGTACAAAAGTCTGAAGAGTTGCTATCGTAACTTACAAGGAAAACGAAATTTCCCTTGTAAAATTTCTTCTCTTGGGGTCAAATGTGAGGTTCCAAAGAGGCACGAAAGCCCAGTCAATCATATAGCCTACTTTGCTTTGTGGATAAGACGACACTGCGTTTGTAAAATCTATAATTTAAGGCTCTTACATTTTTGAAACAGTTGACATAGTTTTTATTTATTTTTTTATTTTATATTAAAAGCCTTTATCTCTTTTTTTTTTGTTTTAATTTTCATTTCAGACAACTCTAAAGAAAGCCATAGACTTTGGTGATGATGACGTTGACGATTCGTCTGGTTCAGATTTCGATGAAGACGATGACCCAGATAAAATAGAAGTACCAGGTAAGTGTGTGTTTGATTGCGGGTTTTTAGTATCATGTTTTTCATCCCTTGAAGTTGTTTGATGAAAAGGTCGTAAGAAGAAAAATTATTACAATTTCACATCTTTTTGCATACACAAAATGTCAACCCCCTTTTTGGGTCTTTTGACAAACAATGAGGACTAAATTAGCATATTTTCCTTTCCACATTCATCGGATTTGAATTGTCTCTACATCGTCGTTGTTGTCCACACCTTTCTGTTACTAGCTAAACTTTTCGGCTATGATGTATTTCTGTCTTTATAGCTAACTCTGTGAAATCGATGATGAGGATGATGAATCCTTGCTAGAGTATATGTATTTGTGCATATCCTCATCGTGTCGTGCGTGTGTATTACCTAGTGCACGCATTCGCTTCACTCGCTCTTTGGTCGTGAGTTGCTATGGGGCTGGGGGCAAAATATCCTTTCAGGAATTGCTTCCTCCTCGAAAACGCATTGCAGTGCGGGGAATAATGCCTTTTGTACTATGGTCACTTGCCATCGCCTTCCAGCCCCCGTATATCTGATGGTTAGTGGTTCACCCTGTGTGCACATTGAATATATAATAATATGATTGCCGTTGTTTTTGCAGAAGCTTAAGGACATGCCGAAATGCGAATGACAATTTTCGCCTCAGCTGAAACACATCAATGGCAAAAGGATTGTTGGGTTGATTGTATGTACTTATACGTAGAAATAGAGCTCGGAATTCTCTGGAATGTTTCTCCGAGAGCATACATATGTACGTACTATATATGGAGGCTTTTGTGCGTTTGATTAAGTCCGAGGTTTTTGAGTTTGTTGTTTTTTTCGGTGGTTTCCTTGATTGGTGTTTTCCGAGAAATACAAACAGCACGCCAGGGAAATACTACCTACAAATAGATATCATGGACATAATATACATACATATATTTACTAGATTCCAGAAGCTTTGAGGTTATAGAATGGTGATAATGGTCAAATGAATTTGAATAGTAATTGATGGAGCCTTTTACGAAGGCATTTAATTTGCAAGTTAGTATTGACTTCAAGAGTTGAATACAATTTGGAAGGTATCCCCACAGGGAATAAATATTCTTGTGTTGGAATTGCATTTAGGACAAAAGTAAAGTGCTAGCAGATGCAGATTTATTCCTTATATTAAAGTGAATCTATTCCGTTCTACGTTTGGTTTCAGGAACATACATGCATTTGTGTACACAACATTTTTGTTATTTAAATACAACATTTAGATTAACAACTTAAACGAATACGGATATAGTATTTTTATACCAATAGAATAGTTTCAGAGGAATTCTTTTTGATTCTGGACACTTCCGGGCTATTAATGGAAAACCGCATCAATCTACGTACAAAATGTAATATTCTTAGATCTTAGCCCTTAAAATATCTTTATTTTGATTTGATGATATAAAAGTCCCACAGGGCGTCTTCAGGCATCTAAAATTGGCAATTTTTATAAAAAATCGGAGAGGAGAAAAATATACAGTGGTGGCCAAAATAATAATAGTGAAAATTTATAGTTTCGAAAGTTGATTAATCCGTTATTTATAATCCTTTCTATTGTAAAAAAAAGTATGCACAAATTATCATTGCCTTTACTATAAAATATTTATAGCTCCGTCAATCGATTTCCATAAGCGCCTTCTAAATAAAATAAAAAATAATAAGAGTGCGTTGCAAGTCTTTATTATTTCGGGTTTATTGCAGTTAGTTCTGCAAAATCTTTGATCCAATTAAATGAGGGAACTCCATTTTAGTGTGTAAAGTGGGTTTATTTCTGATTAATATGACGCGGGAAACATTGCCTCGAGGAAGAAGAGCGTTTAATCATTGAACTAATAAATCAAGGCAATTCAATTGGAGATGCTTATCATAGTTCACCATGCTTTGTTACGAGGCAGGGTACTAAGGAAGTGAATGCTATCAACAAAACAAAACAAGAGGATCCCAAGAGAAACTCCAATTTAGCTGGAAAAGGAATTGTTAGAGATTTGTAAAAGCGCATATTTAAACAATTTTATCATTTGGAAAATTAAAAAAATACTGTTCACTTGATAAGCGCTAAGATTATAAAGCATTATATTCAGTTAGGTAGTTTAAAACGCCGAAGTTTTTTTTTATAGAGGTGAGATCAAGGTTAATTAGTTTTTCTTCCTTCACACATAAAATATCCCATCAGAATCATTTAAAATATTCTTTATCTGGTCGCTTTAAAAATATTTCGGCAAAATTCTATCTACTTACAAATACAAATGTTTTATCATGACTTTTAGTTGAGTAGAAAAATCAAATGTTAGCCTCTTTTTAAGGTTGGCAAATTCTTGGATTATGAATTGCTTGAAATAATAATAAAATCTTTATGAAAGTTTGGCTGAACTCGGAAATGAGAGTATGGCCGAGTTTCGCATTTAATGCTTAATGTTTAAAAAGCAGCAAGTTTCTAAACGCATCCGATACGCAGTCGATGCGCATTAACTGAGGATGCTTTTATGTGACATTTGTTTAGAAAGAAAAATTGCCTTAGCAGTAAGCAAAAGTTTTTTGCATTGTTTAGAATTTATTAGTTTTAGTAAAATTGTGGTATTTTTAAGTGAACAAAACGGCAAAGAAAAGTGAAAATGATAATGATGCATGTCTGCTTATTCAAGTTTTGAGAATTTGCCCTTCTTCGATGAATTTGGAAAACTTAAGTACATACGTGCTTGTGCTTTAAATATGTGAATATCTGACACATACATTTTGTTAAATTTCTGCTCTCTGAACAATGTGCGTTCAGAATTGCCAAATTTTTACAAAGTAAAATGTTTACAAAGCAGCATGTTTGAGTAGCTGATGCGTATCAATAGAGTATTGCTGCTTCATCAAAACTGTTTGTTTTACATTTTGGAACTCAGCCTATATAATTACTCCATTACCAAAAACATATATACAAAATATCTATAAAACGATAAGACTTATTACAATGTAATTTTGATAAAGAGTAATGATTTCTTATCCCATTTCGGAACCATACAATGAAAAGTTCTGTTGGTGGATTTTAATTTTTGGTTGTTCAATCAGGTGTTATGGGTATTAATTTAATAATTTATTAATAAAAACTATGAAGAAATAAGAGGCGATAATTCCATCATCAAAATTTTACCCTGTAACCTACTACGGTCCCACAATTCAGTGGAAAAATTGGAAACAGCTATACAACGATTTTAATATTTTTTTTTTTTTTTCAATTTGTATATAAATTATCTAACGATTTTGTAGAAACTTTGTATAAGATATTAACGAACAGTAATTATTCACAAATATTGCTTTATCTTTGGAATCTAACACACAATGTTTTGAACTTGGTTGAAATGATTCTACCACCAAGTTATTTTTTGTTTGAAGTTATAGCTATTTTACGAGTGTTTTGTTTGAAACGTAGCTCAGACTATAACCAAGGTGTTTTTGGTGTTTTACTTGAATCGGACCTAAGAATTTTTCAATGGGGTCTGGCTTGATATACCCGTTTTTTTAGGTATTTTTTTGAGGTTATAATGTAACAACAGAAATTTATTTTTTATATCAATATTTTCCAAACGTTTTTCATATGAACCCGAGCTCCAAATTTCTCCACCAATTCATACGGTTTTGAGATATCGTAGTTTAAACATGAAAGAAGCATTATTTTCTTTATTTTTCAAGTTTTGTAACAAGGTTGGGTAATTTTTTTCAACAAAACCTTTAATCATTCTGAAAAGTTCTAATCTTACGTTGTTTCCTCTCAAAATATTGTTGTTTTGTAGATTGATTTTCTTAAATTTATTTTCTATTATTGTCACCCTAATTGGCAACGAAATTAGTGGTTGAAAAGTAGTTAAAAACAAACAATCAATAATCTTTGCAAGACTTATAACTTCCAATGAATTTGCTTTCAATGGAATTGCTAGGCCAAATTCAATTCATAGAATATTTCGTCTAAAATATACATAAATTCCTCATCACGGGTTATTGTTTTGGAACTTTTAATGCAAAATGCAAAAACAGTTTGCGCAAAATTCCTGTGCATAATAATTCTGCTATACCGAAAACTTTAAACTGAAGAATCATATTGATTTTGATTATCCTCCTTGGATATACCCTCAATATATTCCTTGAGAAAATATTACACACTTACATGCCAGTCTCCATGTATAAAATACACATTCTAACAAATATGAACATTTGTACATAAGATTTATATTTAAACATGTAGGTATGAACTAAAACATTAATAAATAAACATCTAAATGGAAATAGTGCGAAATTAAGTTGATGCATGTGGAAGTGGAGGGTTGACTATGGCTTCACGCAACTTTAGAGAGAACCTATAAGGCAACAACATATAGATACACCATATCTAATGGCTTCGCGCTGCTGCAGCTGCACTGTCTTAGGATATAGTTCTATGAAATGGTGTATAACATTTGGTCACGACATCAACGACGACGGACCATAGGACAATATATAATGGAACCCAATTGAGCAGACGGAAAGAGCTAGCATAGAGTCCAAATCCGAGACCTCCAATCAAAATTGCTATGAATATAATTTTGGAAATATGACAACGATGATATCGAATCCATGGGATGATATTGCTTCGGACAGGAATAAACAAACGGATATGTCGTCTGATGGTCAGACCAACATAGGAAGGATGCACTGCTGATGCAAAGTGCATTTGAGAGATGGAAATGTGTATATGCAAAGACTTGATCCAGCAATGTGGCACATTGGGTACGAATTGCATGCGTGTTAGGTGTTTCGATATAATTTCGATTAAAATGCCTAATCAAATTAACGTGAAACCACCATGAATGATTGTCCTCTTGACATCTTCTTATACATATGTATACATACATACATATATGGGGGTCTCTGCGTATCTTTAGTTTGTACTTTGAGGCATGTGTTTCGTCTTCTCGGTTGGATTTCGGGTGGGTTGGGATTTTCTTGGGGATTGTGTAGTGTTTGTGATTTGAATTCGGTATTTGATTATTTTATCGATTGTTTTTGATATCTTCTCTCTGTGATGCTGCAGAAGACACATACCAATACCACTACCCACATATCCCTACTTGTATAACACCCACGCGATGTGGAAATCAAAGCCAAATACGAGATTTCGACGCAAATTTCAACATCCGACGAAATTTTGGCTAAATAATTAATGTCCATAGAAATGTTATTATTTGATTAGTAGGAATAGGTATTAGAGGTGGAACTGGTGTCCCCCCTCCTACATCCTCGTCAGAGTTGTTGTTCGTGTCTCATCACCCACTAATTTGGGGACGAAATGCAAATGACATGAAGCTAGCTTAGAGATTATCGTTTTGTATCTATTCTGGAAGACCGACAAGAGTTTCTGTGAGTATATAGTTCCAACGTGTATGTATATTTAATATGTATCTACATTAAATATACATATATTTAGATAGATAAACAAGGAGGAAACGTTTTGGAAATAACCGATCATTTTTTATATATTTAAAAATACAAGAGATAGAGAATTAATAAATTAACCAATATGCATCTTTGTTGATTTATTTACACAAGACCCCCACCCCCCTTCCCGTATTAGCTGCTATATTGCTGCTGCGGTAATTATAGTATGGTATAAATGTATTTTATCATGATTTTGGTATCTATAAGGATCTATATATGTAGTTTTGAATTTAGTCATCTCGTATCGAATAAATAATGCAATTACTTAATTTATACAGAATTTTGATGAAGAAGATTATTTTTTTTTAGGAATCCTAGCAATTGTTGTTGGCAAAAATTGTACCGAGCTTATAATTTTTTTTTTTTGTCTAATTTTAGATCGCTGAAAACGAAAAAGACACTATTTTTTCAAAGTATTGTTTTTCGAGATAACGGAATCTAAGACTGCCAACAAAAGTACAGGCGTAAAATTTTAGTCTATTTAGTACGATGTTAAATCATTTTTAGTATAATACTAGGTTTAAAAGTGTATTTTGCTAATTTTAAACGAGTTCAGCATCATACTATCTCCTAACATTTTACTAAATTTAAAATCACCAAATGGCTATTTTATATTTTTAGTATCATACTAAATCCATATGACACTTAGACCTTGAAAATTGTCAAAATCAGGGGTGTTCTTGAATTGTTTGCACTAACTGTCACTTTTTTGGACGTGTTCAGCTGAATTTTATGAAGGAAATTAGTTTAGTATGATACTAGTTAAAAAGTATTTAAAATTTAGAAAATTTTAGCAAACTGTTACAGAATTAGTAAAATGTTAAGTAGTATCATACTACTTACTTACTTACTTAGGTCCTCGGACCTATTACGTTCGTGATGTTTCCCTTACAGGACATAGGGCCTCCACTACACCTACGCGCCATCGTGTACGATTTCTTGAAATATATTTCAGCTCTCTTCAACTTTTCCCCAGTCGTGCCGATTCCTGTTCGACCGTTCTTCGCCATGTACTTCTAGGCCGGCCCACTTGTCTTCCCTCCTGTGTGAGCGGGTTCCACTGCATTGCTTGCGATGCAATGCACCGATCGCCTTTTCGAAGCGTATGGCCAATCCACTGCCACTTTCTTCTTCGTATAATGGAGTCTATGGGCTCCTGACCCGTTCTCGCATGAAGTTCGGCATTGGAGATACGGTTGGGCCAGAAAATCCTCAAGATGTTTCGTAGACATCTATTAACGAAGGTTTGCAGCTTTCTAGTGACAGTGTCAGTGACTTTCCAAGTGCTGCAGCCGTAAAGCAGAACGGATTCAACATTGGAGCGGAACAGTCGTAGCTTGGTCTTTAAGCTAAAAGAGTTGTTTCTCCATATTTTGGACAGCATTCCGAACGCAGCCTTTGCTTTTCTGATTCGGCTGTTTACGTCCAGTTCAGTTCCGCCACCCGTAGAGACAATACTCCCAAGATATTGGAAATCCTCTACCATCTCTACCGGTTGTCCAGAAATATTTACTTGGATTGATTCCAAGGCTGATTATTTTAGTTTTTGCCGAGTTGATCTTAAGCCCTACGATTTCTGCTTCTCTCTCCACCCTTGTTGTCATTTGATGGAGATCCATGATCCTATGAGAGAGTAAGCATACGTCGTCCGCGTAGTCCAGATGTTTGGGGTGAGATTGCAGAGTCCACTGAATTCCTCCATTTCCTTTTGACAAAGCTGCGTGCAGTACGTCACTTATCATCAACAGGAACAGTATTGGTGACAGTATACAGCCTTGCCTAACTCCACTTTGGATTTCAAACTCCTCTGACAGCCTACCTTTGTGCAAAACGTGACACTTGGATCCATCATATGTAGCCTTGATAATAGCAATCAATTTATCTGGGATGCCCCTCCTGCGCAAAGCAAGGCAAATAAATCCGCTATTGACACTATCGAACGCCCTTTCAAAATCGATGAACAGCAGGTGAAGTGGTGATCGATATTCAACGCACTGTTCGATGATGATCCGCAAGGTGTTGATGTGATCCACACAGGAAGACCCAGTGCGGAAACCTGCTTGTTCGGCGTCGAGTGTGTCTTCGAGGTGGTCTTTAATTCGGTCCAATACTATCCTTGCTATTATCTTGGCTACTGCAGGCAGAACGCTTATTCCTCTCCAGTTTTCGCACTGTGTGAGATCTCCTTTCTTTGGGAGCTTGACAATCATTCCTTTTTTCCACTCTTCAGGAAAGCTCTCTGTTTCCCAAGCTCTCTTAATAATTGGGTGCAGTAGCTCGCTCGATGTCGTTGGGGCTGCTCCTAAGAGCTCTGCAGGAATACCGTCAAGTCCAACCGCTTTGTTGTTCTTCAGTGCTTTGATGGCGGTGATAATTTCTTCTTTACTGGGGGGTACGGTGCGTATTCGGGAAATTGTTACTTCGTATCATCAATTGTACTTAGTATCATACTAAATCATTAATAACAGGCTGTCTAAAATTTTGCGCCACAGTTTTTTTTAGCTACTTTTAAGGCTATGATACATCATGCAATTATTTATTTCCTAAAAGAAAATCCTATGGAAAAAACTAATCTCTTTCTTCCGAATAAAACAATAACCTTTGGAATCTTTTTTTACTACTATAAGAACATCGTTAAAAAGATATGGGCTTCACAAAATTATCAATATCGTATTATTGTGCAACATTGATAAACTTAAAATTAGCATTTATTCGAGAAAATTACAAATTTATGTTTAAAAAAATGAAGCTTGTTGTAAAAAAGGGGTTGGGATCAAAATTGTGTATGTGCCAAAATTCCGTTTTCATAATTCTGTATACCAAAATTCTCTTATTTAAAATTCTTTATTCTAAAATTATGTAAATTCTAAATTCTGTGAATCCATAGTTTTTTATTCCAAAATTCTGTATTTCAAATTGCTTCGGATGTGGAACTTTAACGGCAGCGTATGATAAGCTCATTAAAAAACCGCGTAGAATTTAATGCTTCTAAAATTCAGTGTTGTCTCCTGTCGTTAAATCGAAACCCACCCCCAATGCCGCTATCCACGGACAGCACTTGCATCGAGGAAACGGAACAGCTCTCGGTTCTCGGTATGTGTGTCACAGACCACCTTTTGTGGAATGACCACATATTTGATGTCGCCAAAAACGCTGCTAAATGTTAAGGTTTTCTCCGTAGATGCAAGAAGTTTTTCTCCCCTTCTGATCTAGCTGTGATCTTCAAAGCCTTTATTCGTCCAAAACTTGAGTACAATTCTCATGTTTGGGCAGAAGCTCCAAAAACTCACTTGAGTTTGTTGGGCAGAATACAAGAGAGAGCTTTAAAAATGATAGGTGAGAGATCTATAATAGAAACAATTATTATATCTCTCGACTACCGCCGTAATATTTCGTGTCTTTCTCTATTTTATCGCTATTATTATAATCAGTGCTCAAGTGAAATAGCCAGTTGCATTCCTCCCCTTCTAGAAATGCCCATCAGTTTACTCTCGAGCCCAACTTCGGATGTACTGTAATGTACAGAGTTTCTTTCTTCAGTCGCACCACACGAATGTGGAATGCTTTACCCGACTCGACTTTCCGCTCTCATTTCTATGTACAAACATTGAAAACCAATGTAGTATCGGTATCTCCTTCGAAATTCTCTCCTACTTACCTCCCACCTCCTTTATTATATCATGTATAGGTACATATTTTTAAATTCTTTATCAGTTAACCGCATGTCAAATTCGGTGTGTGACGGAAGTTATTTAATTTTGGATAAAATGAGTTTTACGTTACCAATTACAAACCTATTTTCATTGTTTTTCTTTAACATTTTGTGTAATTTTTAAATAATTATTGTTATGGGTTTTTAATTGATCTATTTTCGATCAGCCCGTAATAATTCTCTTCGTTATTAAATAAGAAATAAGATTAACCCCTCATAATAATATATAAGAGTTGTTTGTCTTCCTCGGTTCGTCGTATTGTCAGCGTTGATTATATGCAGAATTTCAATAATCATTCTCTTGTTGTAATGTGTTAGGGTAGTGGTTGAGGGTAATACAGTGTGATGTCAGTGTTGTCTTCTGTGCTGCATTACTTTTCAAGTCGGATTTTGTTCGACTTGAAACATGTATAACCTACAAATAGTGCAGTGTTTTGATCAGGAAAAAAATATAAACGTTTTTTTCTCACTCGCCTTTTAAATTTTTAGGGGTCGCTGAATACGAATTTTAACTTTGCTACTTTCTACAGATATGGCTTCACAGCGAAAATTACAAAAAAAGAAAACTCAAAATGTTCGACCTTTTTTCAGTTTTTTGCTAAAAAGTCAACAAAATATACACTTTTTGGATAACATTACCTTCTACACTTTAATAATAATAATAATTTTAACTATATGGCTGTTAGACCTCAGGTCTTTAATATGCAATGCACGGCACTAGTTAGAAGGAATTGAAGGAAGGGAAAGATTTTTGTCGGCACAGTGGATTGAGAATAAGATGTAAATTATCTCATGAAATTCCACGGGTGGCATCCAGTTGAAATCGGGGAATATAGAAAAGAATGCTACCTAGACACACACACGTCCAGGTTAGCAGTCAAACAAAAAAAAATAAAGTACATTCGAAACAGGCTCAAAAGTTTTGGTTTGTCAAAAAAAAAACACAACTGTAAAAATTTAAGCTCATAATATTAACGTTTAGACCTGCCTCATTGCACTTTTCGTTTTTCCATACGATTTGTATGGGAAAAAACACAAGTTCTTACACATGGTTTTTAATCTTTAGAACACTATGTTTCCAAATCATGAGCATAACTTTTTCTTATAGGAAATTTAACGTTGTACAAAAAAGATCTTAACATATTTTATCGTTAAATCAACCGTTTCAAAATTACAGCCTCTCAAAAAAATCGTATAAAATAAAAATGTTAAATTAAATTATCTTTTTTTTTGTATTTAACGTATTATCTTCACTATTATCACTCTTATCAAAAAATTACCCAAGACCTTTTTTGTAGAGGACAAAATTTCCTTTCTCACAGTGCCCTTTACCCTAGTTATAACAATATATTATTCGAAATATTCGTATAATATATTTTCTGTTGAAAATTATTTAAAATCGCATAATTGTTTTAAAAAAAATATATAAAACGTTACACAGCAGCAGTTGATTTGATAGTTGACATATTATTAATATACAGGGTGATTGGTATCAGGTGCACCAAAAAGCTGTAAAGAGTAGGTTGGATTAAGACAAGAAAAAAACCGTATGGGAGGGGGGGTCTATTTCCCCCCATTTAGGCGGGAGGGGCAATTTTCTAAAAAATTGCCTTAAAACAGAAAAAAAAATATTTAAAAACAACGGTAAAACTTGCGTTGCCTTGCTATACCTTTTTGGAAAGCCAGTAATATCTTCTTTAATTTCCATTTTAAATTAAGTTGCGTTTGAGAATAGTTTTTAAAATATTAATTTTCAAACTGGAAATTTTGAAAAATTTTTTTTTTTTTAAACTTCAAACTAATTTTTTTCAAAATTTTATGCAATTAAGCATTATTTTTGTTTTTTAAGGCAATTTTTTAGAAAATTGCCCCTCCCGCCTAAATGGAGGAAAATAGAGACCCCCCGTCCATATGATTTTTTTCTTTTCTTAATCCAACCTACTCGTTACAGCTTTTTGGTGCCCCTGATACGAATCACCCTGTATATTAATAACATGTCAATTATCAAATCAACTGCTGCTGTGTAACGTTTTTATTTTTTTTAAACAACTATGCGATTTAAAATGATTTACAACAAAAAATATATTATACGAATATTTTGTATAATATATTGTTATAACTAGAGTAAAGGGCACTGTGAGAAAGGAAATTTTGTCCTCTACAAAAAAGATCTTGGGTAATTTTTTGATAAGAGTAATAATAGTGAAGATAATACGTTAAATACCAAAAAATATAATTTTATTTTAATTTTGTATTGTATTAGATTTTTTTTGAGAGGCGAGGCTGTAACTTTGAAACGGTTGATTAAACGATAAAATATGTTAAGACCTTTTTTGTAGAACGTTAAATTTTTTATAAGAAAAAGTTATGCTAATGATTTGGAAACATGGTATTCTGAAGATAAAAAAATCATATGTAAGAACTTGTGTTTTTTCCCATACACATCGTATGGAAAAACGAAAAGTGCGATGAGGCAGGTCTAAACGTTGATATTATGAGCTAAAATTTTTACAGTTGTGTTTTTTTGACAAAACAAAACTTTTGAGCATGTTTCGATGAAAATCAAAAATAAAAAAAATAATTTGAAACACTCTAATATCCACTGTGCCATTGCCACCCGCAACATATATATAAAACATTAAATTTCCTACAAACATTTTTGTAGAATTAACGGTCATTTGGAAATTAGTCCTTATCCTCTCGGTATCAATATATAAATATTGTATGATACCTTAAACCATGAATCACCATAGATGTACAACCGGTTTTCACGGAGCTATGGTTGTAAAAAATTAGGACTTAGTGTTCTATGTTTTGTAAGAACCGTATCTTAGTTGATTTTTTGTTAAAACACTTTTAAAAAAAGTCACTTTAAAGAAAGTTTTATTATCTTTCTTTTCTATACCTATCTCTACTGGAAAAAAAGTTATAGACAAATAAGTAATAAAAAAAAATCGATTTTCTTAAATGTTTTTTAAAAATTTTTTTTTATTTTTACACATTAAAAATGTATTTAAAATTTTTTAATAGATCAATTGTATAGTAAATTTAACTCTCTCCAGAAAGGCTTTTTTTTACAATGCAGGCATGGTTCTAACGAGAGAACTGTTTTTTCCAAAAAGGACGAAATTTTGTTATTTTTCACCGTACTCTAGTGGCCAAACTGTTAATTTTTTTAGGAAATTTTACTTTCTACAAAGTGTAGACGTTAATTTTATCCCAAAAGTGTATATTTTGTTGACTTTTTGGCTAAAAAAACTGAACAAAGGTGGAAAATTTTCGGTGTGAAGCCATATCGGTAGGAAGTAGCAAAGTTGAAATGGATTAAGCGACCCCTAAAACAAAAACGACGAGTGAGAAAAAAACTTCTATATTTTTTTCCTGAAACTGGCACTCCAGGTGACGATTAGACTGGACTAAAAGTGAATTTTTTAAAAATACTTTGTATACATTTTCAAAAATTTGTTTTTATTGGCATTTCATGTGAGGTAATTTTGAAAATGTTTCGAGGGGGATGTTGTCTTTAAAAAAAAAAAACAAATTAAAATTTCTTTTTTTAAATCGTGTGATTTTTTTAAAAATACTATTCCGATATAAAGCAGTTAACTTTTTTTAAGGTAGCCACTCAAAGATTCATATTTTGCAAGTGAACTCCGTTACATAATTTAAAATTAAAATTATAAATACTAATTTTTTGGCAGAATGAACTAACTCCCAATTATTTAATGGTGAATGAACTAGGTCCCAACTGAACTAACTCCCAAATTTGTGAACAAAGTCCATCTTAAAAATTCGGTGGGAGTTAGTTCATTTTGGATAGTGGGGACTTAATTCTCTTAGGAGTTAGTTTGTAGGGCCGGAATTTCATGATTCGTAAAGATAATTTGCTGTAAGGCTTCTAAATGTTGTGATAAAAACATGCATTTGCATGAAAATCCGAGACTTAGTTCTCATCCATAGATCGAAATGATCAATATTATTAAATACATATTTTTTATCAAAACTTGCCTACTTGAGTAATATTTTAACTAAGCATAATATTGTTAGTTTTGCTGTTGTGTTTTAATAATTTTCTTTCTATTTTAAGTCAATTTTTCTAATTGACGATTTTTTCTTTTCTCATCCCAACACGCTCTAGCCTTTTGACGCACCTTTCCAAAATACCATACTACATAGACATAAAATATTCTAAACATAATTTTGTTTTATTAAGTTATCTACACAAATGTAAAGCCTCGGAAATAAATCAGCATTTAGCAACTAAAAGCATTAAGTATTTTTATTAAATTATCAATTGTTTCTTCTATGACTTCGCTTCGATGACATCGATGCTTCACAAATATTGATTTTGTATTAATTTTTTTTTTTTAAGTTTTAAATTAAGCGAAACAACATGGGTCAGTTGGCGTACCTATTCATATGTGGTTGTATTTTGGGCTTTAGGTCAATCATACTTTCAATTAAATGAAAAGGTACAACCACATATTTTATCAAAACAAAATATTACAATCGGAGGGCACGCCGAATTGTCATTTCCATCTTTTGACTGATGAAGATGATTGAAATAAAAATATAAACCTGATGATGTCTATAATCATAGACGAAACGTCGTACAAAACTAGAAACATTTATCTTTTCATTTAATTGAAAGTATGATTGACCTAAAGCCCAAAATACAACCACATATTTAATCAAAATAAAGGTAATAAAAATCACAAATAGTACCTATGCATATGTTTATTACGTTTTTATTCAAAGTTGTAATGCTTATGGTGTTTTAGTCCTTTCTGTTCAAGACCTTTTCTATTAAACAAAACAAAAAAAGAACTAGCAAACATGTGTTTAAAGTGTTAAACATTTAAAACATAAATGTGATATAGTAAAATCGCATGTTTCATTTACTTCCGCATGGAAATAAGGTATACAAAAAAGCACGTTTTTTGCTAATAGTTTTTTTTTTCTTCTTCTAAAATTAAACTTACAAAGTCTTCAAGTTCTAATCTAGTCCCCTTTCTCTTATCTTACAAATCCTCAAACAAACCACCACAAAATATAAACGCTCTACTCATACCTCATTTGATAGACAACGGTGCAGGGCGGTAGTGTAGATAGATTTTCAATGTCATTGACAAATTTAAATGTTGCGAAGCGGTGGCGGTTCCATCACAACTTGTCGATGAATGTATTTTTGCTCTTTTAAACTATGCTATGGTTTGCTAATAGTACGACCGGTAGCGTTGTATTTTTGATTGTAAATTCATAGACTATACATTACAGCTCATGGAGAAGCAAGTCATGGACTTAACTCTCAACCACTCATGTAGTATGCGTGTGGCTATCGATACAAATGGAGGGGCCAACAACTTTCTTCCGAATCCAAATGGCAAAGATATATCCTCGATGCCAATAAAAAGTCTTTCCTTTCATTCTGTTCCTTCTAACTAGTGTCATACAATTAAGGTTGCATTTAAAAGACCTGATGTCTTACCAGGGTTATTGTTAAAATTATTCTATATATATTTTTTTGTTTAGCCCTGGGCATAGACTTCGATATGAAAATCTACTCAGCTCATGGTAAGATTTTGGTAAACGTTAGATTTTTTGTTTTACGTGGATTTTATTTGTACGTTAAATGAAAACAAATCATCAGCCCCAATAAAATGGTTTTCATATTTTGAAACTTGCAATACCAGACTATTATTTGTCATCAACTCATTGATTATGTTCATGAGAAAAATTATTCCAATGAATGAAAATAATAAATTTGTGCCGGCCCACACTATAAACTTTTGTAGCTCTCATTATTTCAAAGGTATCTACTAGGTATGCGTCGATAGATATATCTGAAAAATCAGCTGACTGTCTTCTGTTTTAAGTTGTTTTTTTTTTTTATTTTTAGAGAATAGTTTACCAAATTGTTCAGATAAATAGTGTTTGTTGGTATTTATATTTAATGAAAGCGATGAACTTTTAAATTGTTAGTCAGTGTTGCCGTCTGTAGTTTATCATTGTTATTTCATTGCATTCATTAATCTTTTGCTTGATTTGCAAAATATACGCACCTAATCTTCCTCTTGCAACAGCAGAGGTGGTAGGAACACTTACTAAATAATCACAAACAAAAAATATATTTTAATTTTTCAAAAAATGGCAACTTTTCCAAAATTCAGCAAATTCAAAATCACAATTGATTTTCGTTGTAAAAATGATGTAAGTTGGACTGAACTTAATAAAAATTGCATCTTGATAAGGTCAACTGAAGAGTCCAAGTGAGAACGCCCGGGACGAAACGCCAATTTTTAAGGACTAAAGGCCGTAAAAAGCAACTTTGAATAAAGAAAAATTGCTTTTTTTTCTTTTGAATTTATCTCGTTTCAATAATGTTTATTATTACAATCTTTTTTTTTTTGAAAATTTTGATATGCAATACACAATTTAGGGGGGTAATTTCGTAACTAGATTATCGCTAAACGATGTAGTTAGAGCGATAGCGTTTACTTTATTTGCTTCATATAGGTATCATGAAAACCCACTTGGCATCAAGTTTCAAAAAAAGAGTAAGGCTGAATTTATTGACCATTGCTCAACTTGAGGAAAACTCCAAATTTTGAAACTTACAAGATGATTTCAAATCCGTAGTTGAATTAAAAGTTGAAAAATGCTTTTATTCACTACTTCGAATCTGAACTCCAGAGTTTAAATTCAAAAGTTGACCAACCTGCAGTTTCTAAAATATCCTTGGGATATTTGTGACACATGACGCACAAGACGTCATTTTAAACTTTAGTTTTGCATTAGAATAATTTTGCATTTTGAATAATTTTTCCAAATAATTGCAATGGATTTCTCATTCCATGTGAAGCGCAGAATCAAAAGAATACCAAGCTAAATTGAAAGCTATACAAAACGGATTTGGTACAACTTTTATTTTTAAAGCAAATATAAATCTTACAATAAGAGGTAAGTTTTCACAAGCTATAATTTGTTCCTTCTATTTGGTTTTCCTAAAATGAAATTATGAAGGAAGAAAATAAAGAGAAGAATAATGTAGAGTACACCTCCCATATTTGGGCAGGTGCTCCAATAACCCACTTAAGTCTATTGGATATAATTCAAAAGAGAGCTCTTAAAATGATTGGTGAAAGAACTATAACGGAAACGTTTACATCTCTTGAGCACCGTCGAAATGTTTTATGCCTTTCGTTATTTTACCGTTATTTTAACAAACAGTGCTCTAGTGAAATAGCCAGTTGCATTCCTCCCCTTAAACAATTCAACCGTAACACTCGCGCTTCTAGGAATGTCCATCAGTTTACCCTTGAGCCCAACTTCGGACCTACTGTTAAGTACAGAGATTCTTTCTTTAGTCGCACTACACGAATGTGGAATGCTCTACCTAGCTTAATTTTCCCCTCCAATTGTGTTTTACATACATTCAAAACCAATGTGCATCGGTATCTACTTTTAAATCCCCTCCAACCTACCTAATCGCTCGTGCTGTCTTTAACATTTTAAGGGTAGTCACAACCCCTTTAGCGCGCACTTAATATAAAAAAAGGGTCAAACAGGAAAAGCCAAACAAAGATCAACAACTCCATGAAACGTAAGAACTGTTTTGTGAAATGGAATCATGAATGGATCCATGTTCATGAGTTGTCCGGCGAAATCGTTGCCCACTACATTACAAGACCAGCAAATCATTTGTATACAACATGGAACACAATGCTGAAGTGATCTGTTTATTTAAATTGTATACCTGTTCTAGTTTTTGGTGGGGAAAGGCACAATTTTTGTAAACAAATTTCAATAAGAAAAAAAAATATGAAACCAAAAAAACTCATGGGTCCTCCATCTTAGTACTAACTCACCCGACAATGCTTTATTTCGGTGATCGATCGAGAACTGAATAGCATGAATGAATAGACACAAATAAAGAAAAATCTCAAGTTTGCTCGCTAACTTCTACTATTTCGGGGAGTTGAGAAAATCCAAAGTTGATCAACTCTAGAGTAGAAAATCAAAAGTTGAAAACGTCAACATAGAGTGAATAAAAACTATTTCTCAAGTTGAATGTAAAAATCCCAAAGTTATATTCAACTTTGAGTGAATATATTAGGCCTAAGTCGTTTTTCAAAAACATATCGAGTTTCCGAAAATAAAACTTATTTAAGGCTTAATTTATTCACGTTCCATTAAATTAAAATTTGCTATTAAAAATTAGAAATTGATCGTTTTTAAATACAATTTTTAACGATTATAAATGACTTTTCATTTACTAACTAATTTTTAATCAAATTAAAATCGGTTTTAACTAAAACGACATAATCCACCTTTTAAGAGGGGATGTTTAGCCTCAATAGATGATTTATTGTTTGCTTATTTTTTGTATTCATAAAGTGCGATGTGAAAAACAAAAGCCCATTAAATTTAAAATACCTTTTGTTACAAAAACATCTATAACCATTATAAATGTTTTTGGTGCATTGAATACGAATCAGACCTCAAAATTTGCAATTCTCCAATTTAAAAGTAAACAAAAAAAATAAATAATGGAATTGCAATAATTCCAGCCAAATACAATGGTGGTAGTCCACTCAAGTGGTTGTTGAGAATTCAAACATTCATAAATAACGGAGCGAAAGCTATGCAGCCTTACTGCGAGTGTGTTATTGTACGAAAAATCACAATTAAAAAAATAAACAATTTTGCAATGATTTTTGATTGGATTATCTCGAAAAACCTACAGAAAGGATTTAGGGGCTAGATTTGGATTTAGTGCAACAAAAATATTCTAGAAAGTATTGTTTGTTTTTTCCACCACAAGGAATTTTCAACTTTGTCGCTTTTTGATATTCATATCGCATTTTCAAATTATAAAAGAAAGATAAGCACACACAAAACTGACTGAACACGTTAATTGAGAGTGAATAAAGACGCTCTATTAAACCTTATTTAGTGCTAAATTTATAGTTAATCACACATCAGTCACAATGAAGAAAAAAAAACAAGGATATTAAAAAAAAAAAACATTTAAATTTAAAGAATTTATTTAAAGCGAGCCAGTAAACTAAAAGCGAGTGAATTAATTTAAAAATTAATGAAGTATTCTGAATGACACTATTATGTTAAAAGCGATAGAAGGACACAATCCAGTTTTGAATGGACTGTGAATGAATTGGGCGTAAGTCTCATAAGCTTGGAAAAAAATCACTTCAGCTGTTAAAGTTGTAACTTGTAAGTTGTTACAGATATAGATAGCAAGATTAACTTTTTTCGTCTTCTCTATCATCATTATATCAAGTTTGGCCAAAATATCGAGTTCGAGTCATTTAGGGCCAGTTTACAGACACAGGAGTAGCACTTACATAAGTGCGAAAAAGGGTATGCATGCAACCTGTCGTAAGTTTACAAATTGTGTAAAATGAAAAGTTTACTCAAAAGTTTGCGTGAACGACTTTTTTTTCTTTTCGTCAAATTCTGTGTAATTGAATCAGATGGTCGTTAAACGTCAAATATAAAACGTACAAAATTAGACTTGTTCAGATTTCGAAGTTATTTTCAAATGGATAAATCTGTTTCTCGGTTCGGTTTCTTGATTTTTCTGTAACTTTTGTTTTCAAAAGTGAAGCTCATAGAAGTGAAACGTGACATTTGTTGAGGAAGAAAAAAAACGGAGAAAGAGTGAATTATGGCTCATTTCTGATTATCATTGGCCGCATTCGGAAACCTATGTAGAGCTACCCAGATACGTTCGTGTTGTTGTAATCCCGTGTAAAATAACAGTGGATTACAAAACAGCTTTTGCTGTTAGATAGCTTCCAACCTATCCGAAAAATTTTGGTATACGTTTGTATCCCCATGCGAAATGTCAAAAACAACCAATACGTTCGAAAACCTATATGGATACGAAACTATCTTAGATAGGCTATCGCATAGGTTTCCTAATGCGGTTTTACCAAATCATTTTCCCAAGCGAATTCATTGAAGAATTTAATCCAAATTGAGTTAATTATTTCCCATACAAAATTTGACAGTTCATTAACCAAATGGTAAACTTACTCAAATGGTAAACTTATCTAGTGTTTTACATCGTTTCATGAATACCCATATTATTTATTTATTTAGCTACAAATTTAACAAATTATTAGCTCTCAGACTGTTAACAAATTATTAGCTCTCAGACTGTAAAATTCTATATTTTTTAAATAATATTTTGATACATTGAAACATGAATTCTATAATTTGTTCTGTTAAATCTTTGGCTTAAAAAGTCCCCAGATCTTAAGGATCGTGAGTATATTTAGGTTGAGTTGAGATAAAATATTCTGAATCAATTTCTCCAATCAAAACATCATAAATAAATAACTTACTTAATAAAGAACTTACTTTGGGAAAATGTCTATTAAAGGCCATTTTCACAGTCAGAAGAGTACAAATTAAGTGCGCAATATATACAAAATGCTATCCTATTTTCATAATGCTCCAATCTCATACTTTACAAAATTTTAGAAGAAATTAATGTGTTTCGCTCAGATATGACAGTGGCCTCTTCAGTCAGTCTGTCATACCCTACTGAGAGAGGGAATTTGTTTAAATTCGTGCACCCAGACCCCTGTTCAGGTTTTTTTTTATAATAAGAATATGAAGAAATTTAAATATTAAAATTACTTCTCAGTAGAATATGACAGACTGACTGAAGCGCCCACTGTCATATATGAGCGAAACACCTTAATTTCTGGTCACTTGTACTTTTTAATTGAATTATATTCATTCACTCCACTTAAAACAGAGGTAATTTTAATATTTTAATTTCTTCATCTGTTTATTACAAAATTTTAGAAGACAATTTTTTGTTCATAAAAAATACAAGTCTTATCTAATTTTGACTTTTTCTAACCTTTTTTTCCCAATTTTTGTCGTAAAGCATTACTTCGAATTCTCAATGTTCACCTATTTTATAGCCTTGAACCACAAGAGGAAGTTCAGGCGATCCATTACTGTTTTTCATTTGTATACCTTATGAGTTTCAAAAATTAAAAAATATACAAATAATAAGTTGTTGACTTGGACCTGTGAGAATTTTTGCAAAAATTACCAGGGGAAATTTTGTTTCTCTTTTCTTGTGAACGAATTCTCTTATTATTTTTTTTTTTCTGTTTTACTCTCTAAACCTTAATTCTTAAATTCTCTAAAATATCATAAAATAGAGAGAAAATAAAAATTTAAATAAAACTTTTACTCTCATCAAATGAGGGAACAGTGTTTACGTAAATGTATGTATTGTATATGTATGTATGTAATTAAAAATGTGTTGTTTGTCTCTTTCTCTTATCGTCACTAAATTTTCATCAGATATGTAAATAAGTATTCAAAAAAAAAAAAAGAATAATATTATCTACCAAACCGAATAAAATATGTGCCGGCATTTCACCCAAACAACCAAAAACACGTGGTCTCGTTCTCGTCTGGCCTGGTTTTGGTCATCTAATGTCACTTTGTTTTTTTAACTTTTTGTCCCATCGGATTTTGAAAGCAAAGGTGGTTGGTGCTGGACTGGTGCTATAGTGCCTGACCATGTGGTAGGAAATATTTTCAAAATAAAAATGTGTCTTTTTTTTTGATAGAGCCAGCCACACAACCACGAGGTTATTATGAATTATTGATTAATTTATTGTACCGAAGGTATGTACACATACCTTTTAATTGAAATAAACATTTTGTTTATTTTTGGTTTAAAGTTGATTATAGGCATCCAGATGGGATTTTGTAGCTCAATATTTATGTTTAAATAAGAATACTTATTGTTGCACGTTTATGTTTACCACGTGCTTAGTTACCTATTCAATTTTTTAATATGATGGTAGGTAGGTAGGTAGGTACCTATCTAGAATGAACACAACTTATAAAATTGGGTCAACGTGTTGTTGTTTTTTTAATTAGGAAATATTTTAAGATAATAATTAAATTAAGAACAAAAGGAGTGTTTAAGTTAATTTAAGTAGGTAGGTAGGCAGTAGAAATAGTTAATTGAGGGCCTCTGTTTCACTGATGATTCCATAAGTGGGATAATCTGGATGACGTCAATTAATTATTGGAATAGGCGTTATTTAATTATTATCACTGATAAACAAAATATAAACAATAGCCGTTTGAAAAAGTATGGATTGTGCATCTTTCAATAGAGCTTTTTGCTAATCTGCTTTTTGTGTCTATTATCGATTGCATTGCAATTTCCTCACAAAGTTATGAACAAACGAGAGAGCGTTACAAATTGCTATTTGGTAAAGAACCATATGGGGCCTTCCTTTCACGTAATACATTATACCTACGTACCTTTACAAAACATTGTAGGATTTTGATTTTTGACTTTGACATTTTTTTTTTACATTATGTAAATGTATCTCTATAATCTACAGAATTGTTAACAAGCTATACAAAATATGATACAATAATGTACGGAGAATAGCCTGTGACCGGATTATAGAATTCGATCCGCTTCGGATTGCCATTTTCCGCTTCCATTAATGAATGCTATTATCCAATTTTAAACAAAATACTCACAATATTTCGAGCCAAGTGACATCGATGTGTGCAAATTTACACGCAAATCACTTGCGGCTTAAAATGCAGCCATAAACTTTTGAACCGAAAACCAAATGGGCTACGGTCAACCCGCTTTTTCATTGAAGTGATTTATGGTAGACAGCATTTTTCGTACAAAGCGGGATGTTTGGCGACACGTGAGCATGCCACATACAATTGACCATGTGAGTAATATGGCAATCCAAGATTGATGCCACAAACATCCAGCAAAATGTCCTTGCAAATTATTAATTCTCATGCGACTTATTAATTCTCGTGCGACTTTTTAATTCTCATAGCGCAAGCGCGAAGCACTGGAAACTGAAGACGCTTAATTACAAATGTCAAATCGCTAGGGATATGCCACATTTTCGCGTCAAATTCGTCGCTTGAAAGACAAATTTCATGAGATAGTTGTGGCTTCGTTTTCATCCATCAAGGAGTCGATGGAATTGAATAAATGTAACTCTTCGGCGATTTGATTTTGAATGACGAAATTCAAATGATATCCTTGTTTTCTGCAGCCAAAATCGCTCGTGCACTCAGCCAATTATGGTCAGCACAGTTCTAAGCAACACTCGGGGTAACATTGGTGTTGTAATATGGGAATCCAAGATTGATGCCACAAACATCCAGCAAAATGTCCTTGCAAATTATTAATTCTCATGCGACTTATTAATTCTCGTGCGACTTATTAATTCTCATAGCGCAAGCGCGAAGCACTGGAAACTGAAGACGCTTAATTACAAATGTCAAATCGCTAGGTATATGCCACATTTTCGCGTCAAATTCGTCGCTTGAAGGACAAATTTCATGAGATAGTTGTGGCTTCGTTTTCATCCATCAAGGAGTCGATGGAATTGAATAAATGTAACTCTTCGGCGATTTGATTTTGAATGACGAAATTCAAATGATATCCTTGTTTTCTGCAGCCAAAATCGCTCGTGCACTCAGCCAATTATGGTCAGCACAGTTCTAAGCAACACTCGGGGTAACATTGGTGTTGTTGGCAAAAATTCAATCAGAATTTCAATCGGGTTATTCGACTGGAATCACGCAATTGCCCATCGCCAACAATTGCTTCGAGAAATGTGCAGTGGATTGGTCATTTCGTAAAGCAACTCGCGTGCCAGGAGCCAAAGATTTAATTCCCCATCTGATTTTCCTTTCTGATAACTTTACAAAACCTTTCCCAGACTTGCGCTAAATACTAGCAATTTTCCAGACGGGCTGGAAATTCTTTTTCGATTTTCTTAATCAAACACTTCACCCCCTTCAGCATAATAAGAGTATTTTTGTAGTCTGTTAAAATAAGCAACAAGAACCATTTTAATATATTTTTATCCTTTTCAGGTGGCGGTCGAGATCTTCAAACAGCTGTTACATACGCAAAAAATAGCTCCCTCAATAACAAAAACTCCTTGCTGCTATCATCTGCAACATCGTCAAATCCATCAGCATCACCAGCGAATACAATTAAAACCACCATGGCGCAAAGTAGTGTCAATACAAAAAATAACACAGGTAAATTACAACCTGCACAACAAATGCAAAAGTCACAGCTACAACATCATCAACAACTACAACAACAAAAACTACCATCATTATCACTACTTCAGGCAGGAATCAATCCATCTGCATCTGGGTTTGATGTTCTAAAACAGCAACCATTATCCCAAAGTAGGTTTTCACTTGTATTCCACTTGAGACTTGATAAACAAAAAAAAAAAAATAGCCCTGTATTTAGAAAAATTGAGAAGCTAAAGCTTCATTTTAATAATTATAGTTCTTGGTTCTTTTTGGAAATATTTTTTTTTTAATTCTATGGAATTTGGTTGTTTTCGAACTTTTAATGCTTTTTCTTTACATTATAACAAAAAAAAAAAAAAAAGAATAGTAAAAATAATTAATGGCCTGATTCAATGTAAGTTGGGCTTTTGATCAAACAAATTCCTCTTATGTATTAAAGTTTTTAACAACTCTGATTGGGGATCGCTAAAAACAAAAAAACAAACTTGCTTTGAAATGAGCCACACTAAAGTACTTTTCTAATATAACAAAATAAATCAATAAATACAAATTAAATATTTAGCCGCAATGTCATATCTTGGTGGTGGACTATTAGGCAATTCCGCTGCAGGTGGAAGTAGTAGCACTGGTGCTGGTAGTATTGCCGGGATGAACATGAATCCAGCCCAATTGATGAACATGGCATATGGCAGCGGGCTGCCAGCATATTATCAAAGCAATTCCATGGCGTCTATATTGGCGCAGAGTAAGTCGAGTAATGTTGATGGTTGAAAGAAAAAACAACTTATACATTTTTTTTCTTCTATTGACCTTCTTTTGGGTTGTATTTCATTTGATTAGAATTCCTTACTTTTATCTTTTAAAAATTTTCTTGGTATTAGTTTGATAAAAATTTTGCTTTTGTAGATGATTTTTTTTATGTTTTGAGTGAATAGATATTTTTGTTATTTGATTCCATACATTATTTGTACTCTGGAGTTGCAGAGATACAATATTATTTTGTCGCCTGTGAAATCTGATGTCAAGGAAGTGATTTGTAAAAAACGACGACTTAAGGTGCTCTGAAAAGTTTTATATATACAGAATTCTCAAAATGGGTGCGATAGGATTAGCTATTACATGAAAGATCAAGGATGTCTAGATCTAGACTCTAAAGTTTAAACAGAAAGATTTATTTTAGTTTAACTTTTGTGTATCATTACCAACTTAGTTTATAGACTAAAGTAAATGCTACATAGCGTGCCAACAAGATCATAAGACTTCTTTCTATGGCACTGATTCTTAAATTGTTCATAAATGACTGAGCGCCACACAAAGAAGGATGACGATCGGGTTGGCACTCGTGAAGAAACTATAGCTTCAGTCAAGAATAACTTGGTGATGGTAAAACATCTGAGTTGCCGTTGTTGTTTCATTGAAAATGTTCAATTGTAAGCCGATAATTGTTTCGCAGTCTGTTTGTTTATCATTCAAAACCTTGAATTTGTTTTAAATTTGGAACTGATCATTTATGTTTTCATATAATATAATTCCTTTGATGAAAAATTCCAATTTTGTTTATCTCATTTAAGACGGGTAGCACTTAGTTCCAAACATATTTTTGTTTACTGAAAGTTTGCCGAAAAGATCACTTAAAAAATTGCGTTCAAGGTTTTTACCGAAAAAAAAAAAAAATAATTTAACCAAATTGTGATTTTGGCAGTTCTTCGTAAGAAATTGTCTTATTTTTGGTTTATTCTTGATTATCTCGTTAATGGACTAAGCTAATTTTGTTCAACTTCTTTATAAATTTTTCGCACGCTTCAAAAAGTTTTTCAAAAATTACTCTACATCTTCATTGTCAAGCCACATTTTATTAATTTAAACCACAAAAACAAGTTCATGCGATTCAATCATACTTTGGGTAAAAATTTGAGTCACAATTTTCCACAAATGAAACTATACGTAACTAAGGTGGCTTACATCTTCCCATCTCCCTTCAAATGCTGAGAAAAGAGCCCTGCCAGACTTTTGAATTCGAGGTATCGTCACTCGAATATTCTTGTAAGTTTCGTTCGTTGAACTTTACCCAGGGTTGAACTAGGCTTTCTTGACAACCCCTAAAACTGTCAAAAAAACCTCAAAAAAAACACCCAAGATCTCTTGCAGCCACTTCTAAAGTGTAGGTGGGTTGGATGAATTCACTGATTGCACAAACTACAACTTCAAACGTTTCCATTCTATATCCCTTTGATTTCATTAAATTAATGTACATGAAAAATGCTTCGAAACTCATATCAGTTTGACAGTTTTTTAGTAACCTCAACTCCCCCCGAAAAAATGCCTTAATCTATTTCATGGCGAGTTGAGCGTGACCCTAGTTAAGTTCAGGTTTTTCAATAAATGTATAGCCCCCGGGTGACTACAGGGCTTAAAAACAAACACATTTACACGTGCTTGTGTGTTTGTTAGAAATATACATACTTCCAAAATTTGTTGTCTGTGCGACTTAAGAACTTCAAATATTAAAATATTTTATACAGTGTGTCCTGTAATGCAACCGTTTTCAGTCACCACAGTCTTTCCAAAAATTATAAGCACACATTAAAAATACATATATTAGGTTCAATCCTGAACTCTGTGAACGAAACCCACAATCTGTCAAATTTTGGAGAGCAAGAATAAATATTCTCAAAAATATCAAAACTTCTGTGCAAAAGTACGGGAACGCAAATTCACACAAACTCCGTATTACCTAATGTGCCAGCCAAGTACGGCACGATGTTTGGCTTTCATTCTTTTACACTCAAAAAGACATTTAGTCCCCTTTCACACAAGGAAACTGAGTTGCCACCAACTGGGAAATTGTTGGCGAGAAGGCCCTTCTCGTAGGGAAAATTTATTACTCTCTAGTGAGCGTTCTCTGATGTAAAAAATTGCGAAATTTTTGTGTATGGGAACGGCTTTAGCGTGAAAATCACACAATTGCACAGAAAATTGATAAAGGAACGGACCTATTTTGAAAGTCGGTCTCAGAAGTTCCCACTCTCATACTCTACTGAGGAAAAGTTTAGATTCTTTTGCTCATTTTATTTTCACAGTGAAGCCTCTAAAATCTCATTTTCCTGAACTAATATGTTCAGTAATTTGTATTAAATTTGTATATGAAATATTTTTTTAACTTCCTGAGCTCGTAGGCACTGCCTTGTTTTTTTTTTAACATTGATTCTAAAATGTTATTTCAATTTCATAGCTAATCAATATTGATGAAACAAAATCGTAAACACACAAACCTATTGGTTTTCTGACACGAGAACAGAGGACATACAATTAATTATTGGAGAAGTATTGATTCTCAAGGTTATTGTCCCTCAACAAAAATATCAATAAAATAAAAAAAAGTGCGTATACGCCCCAGGGTACCATTGTTTTATCTTCGTTTTAAGAGGGAACACAAAAGCGGAATATTTAGCATCATAATTTAATGGTTTGTTTCTTTTTCTAGTGAATACGTGCATTGTTTTTATTTTTGCGATGAAATCACAATATTTAATAAAAAATAAATTAAATGAATAGAGAATTCATTCTCATCTAGTTGAGCCAAAATCACGAAAGTGGCACATACCTATGTATTTATAGACAAAATTGCCGCGAATCTGGCCCATTCGTGTATAAAATGCCAGATAAAAATGACGAAACAAAAAAAAAGTGTTGAGAAACTTTTTTAAAGTAAAAAATCTACCGCCATTGAAATTTACCTTTGGGAAATCCCTTATTATTGAAAAATTAAACATTTTATTGTTAATTTTTTATAACGTAAAGTTGAATGTGCCAAATGAAGGGGAAGGAGAGGAGTGACAGCATTTAAATGCCATCAACTTTAAACACAAAATGAGAAATTAACAGGGAAAAATCAATAAACATTCAAACACAATTTTTCCAAAATTTTCATTTTGCACATTTATGATTCTGTCATAAGGAGGACGATATACATATATATGTATGCAAGTCATTTTGATACATAAATATAGATTTATTTAATACCTCCACTACATCGCCTCCAATCGAATCCAGATTGGGTTATTTTCATAAAATTGTAGGTCCCTTCCATTCCTGTCGACAGACGCACACAGGAATGCTTGCGAGTTGTTAGTCACTAGGCCCTGGTTCTTAATGAGCCGTTGTACCACCCGATTTATTTATTTATTTATTTTTTACATATACATATATTGTGCATATCAGTAATTTAGGTCTTTACAAAGTCTACAGAATTTGTTAATAGCTTGACTCAGGCACCACCTATCTGATAAAATTTCATACCTAATATGAGCTTTTACGGATATTGAAAAGAAAAAAAAAATTGCCAATTGACTTCACCTATTTCTCAAGTGATGCATTCATCAACAAACATCAGTTGAATTTTATTCACTATACATATGTAATTGATTTCTGGTTCAGTAGTTTGTTTAGTTATTTTTTTAAAATAAATATTTTATCTTTCTCAATTCTACACAGTTATAAGCTTTACAACAATGTTACTTTTTGTTCCCTTTTATTTTAATAGTTTATTGCTTCATTCGCATTTATTCATTATTTTGCATTATTTGAAAAAAAAAATCCTTATACTAATTTTAAATATTTTTTTATAGTGGGTATGGCCGGATTTGGAAATTTACTTGCTCCTTCAACAGCCACATCAGCTGTTAGAGCACAGCCAGCTGCAACTCAACAAATGGCTCAAGATCCAATGGCACGTATTAATCAATACGTTTTACAAAATATCCAAGCACTGTTAGCAGCTAATCCAAGCTTCCTAACAAGTGGTATTCCCAATAAGCTTTTATCTCAAATGTGGATGCCGGCCCCAATGAAAGTGAGTAAAGAACAAACTAAAGGAATAACAAATTAACTAAATAAACATATAATTTTAATTTTTTTTTGTCAGCCCAACAACCAAGTTGCCGAAGAAGAAGAGGCAGATTTTGAAGAAATGGGTGTTGCAGAGACATACGCTGAGTATTGGCCCGCAAAGTGTAAGTTTCTTATAAGAAATTTTAAGCAAATTATGTTTTACTACATATTCATATAATTTTTTTGCAGTAAAATTTGGTAAAAAACATCCAGACCCTGTAGTAGAAACGGCTTCCCTTTCATCGGTAGAACCATGTGATGTGTATTACAAACTGTCCATTCCACAGGATACCATTCAAAGTGGTCAATTGAGTGCGTTACAGTTAGAGTCTATAACTTACGCATCCCAAGCACATGACCATTTATTGAACGATGGCAGCCGAGCTGGATTTTTAATTGGTAAGTTTGATGATTATGATTATGAAATGTTACTGACTAGATTTTTGTTTTGTTATAGGCGATGGTGCTGGAGTGGGTAAAGGTCGTACCATAGCTGGAATAATTTTTGAAAATTACCAAAAGGGCCGCAAGAAGGCCCTATGGATCTCAGTCTCAAATGACCTGAAATACGATGCGGAACGTGATCTTTCTGACATAGGAGCAACCAAAATTGATGTACATGCATTGAATAAGGTAAGCAGTTAAACTACAGTTGCAAGCTTCATCGAAGAAAAACTAATTAAAAAAACTTATTTGTTTTAGTTCAAATATGCCAAAATCTCATCAGATGTCAACAACAACTGCAAACGTGGAGTCATTTTCAGCACCTATTCTGCACTTATAGGGGAATCGAACAACAAGACTGGCAAATATAAGTCCCGGCTAAAGCAACTGCTTCAATGGTGTGGCGAGGACTTTGATGGACTGATCGTTTTTGATGAATGTCACAA
Source organism: Melangyna quadrimaculata (assembly GCA_949320155.1). Classification (NCBI taxonomy): domain Eukaryota; kingdom Metazoa; phylum Arthropoda; class Insecta; order Diptera; family Syrphidae; genus Melangyna; species Melangyna quadrimaculata. The sequence goes on from OX439483.1 coordinate 104,720,441, forward strand.
AGCTAAAAATCTGTGCCCAGTGGGTTCGGGAAAACCAACAAAGACAGGTTCAACTGTGTTGGAACTACAGAATAAGCTGCCAAAAGCCAGGGTTGTTTATGCATCGGCTACAGGTGCGTCTGAACCAAAGAATATGGCTTATATGGTTCGTTTGGGAATTTGGGGTCAAGGAACAGCTTTTCCGACATTCAATGACTTCATCATGGCTGTGGAAAAGAGGTAAGTTATAAAAATGCAAATTCTATTCGAATAAATCATTGTTTGATATTCACAGAGGAATTGGCGCTATGGAAATTGTGGCTATGGATATGAAACTTCGTGGAATGTACATTGCTCGACAGTTGAGTTTCCATGGAGTTACGTTCAAAATTGAAGAAGTTCCACTGTCCACCGATTTCCGAAAGGTCTATGATGATTCTGTAGAACTGGTAAGAACCTTTTGGATGCAAATTAAGAATCCAGTCAACAGTTTATTTCTTTTAAGTGGGTTGAAGCAATGCAAAAGTTCACTGAAGCCGCAGAACTTATTGATGCGGAGAGTCGTATGAAAAAAACCATGTGGGGTCAGTTTTGGTCATCGCATCAACGTTTCTTTAAATACCTTTGTATTGCTGCTAAAGTAAATCATGCCGTTCAAATTGCACGAGAAGCTATTAAATATGGAAAGTGTGTTGTAATTGGTTTGCAGTCAACAGGAGAGGCAAGAACTTTGGAGCAATTGGAGAGAGAAGAAGGTGAACTGAGTGATTTTGTATCAACTGCTAAGTGAGTATTTAAAAACTTAATGTAGATGTATAGTTATCTCTATAAATAACATATCCTATTTACCAGAGGTGTATTCCAATCGCTGGTGGAAAAACACTTCCCAGCTCCGGATAGAAATCGAATAAATCGCATCCTAGGTCTAGGAACTAATAAGAAGAGTATACAATTGATAATTGAGGAGAGTAAAAAAGAAACAGCAGCTGCTGCTTCGACATCCAAACGAAAAGCCAGTGCGCGGGCGGCAGCTGGGAAGGTGGCGGGCAAAAAGGCTCGTCGACGTTCTTCGAGTGGCGATGAATTTGACCAAAATTCCGATGATTCCGATTTTAAGATGATGTCTGCATCAGAATCGGAAGAATCCGACCACGGATCGGACAGTGGACAAAGTAGCGATTTTAATCCATTCTATTCGGGCAGCGATAGCGACGCCGATCCATGGGTGAATTCAAGGAAGAAAAAGAAGCCTAAAGAAAAGACAGCAGCAGTATCGGCTGCAACAAAGAAAAAACCCACTTCCACCCAAGATAAAATTCAGGAGTTGCTGCAGAAGAAGCAGGAACAGAAAAATACCGTTACCCAGGTGGGAATAAATGGTATCAAAATGAATTACGGGCCACCACCCAAGGATGCAATTGAGAGGGCCTGCAGTATGAAGGAGGAGTTGTTGCGAAAAATCGATCGACTCGGAGACAAGCTTCCTCCTAACACATTGGATCAATTGATCGATGAGCTTGGTGGGCCGGAGAATGTGGCTGAAATGACTGGTCGAAAAGGGCGAGTTGTACAGTCCGATGATGGTTCGATTCAATATGAATCCCGATCCGAACAGGACGTTCCCCTAGAAACGCTTAATTTGACTGAGAAACAGCGTTTTATGGACGGAGAGAAGGACGTGGCAATTATTTCCGAAGCTGCATCGAGTGGTATTTCTCTGCAGAGCGATAGAAGAGTGCGTAATCAACGCCGACGTGTACACATCACATTAGAGTTGCCGTGGTCTGCAGATCGGGCAATCCAACAATTTGGGCGAACACATCGTTCGAACCAGGTAAATGCACCTGAGTACATATTCTTGATCTCTGACTTGGCCGGAGAAAGGCGATTCGCCTCTACCGTGGCCAAACGTTTGGAGTCATTGGGTGCTCTGACCCATGGTGACCGACGTGCCACTGAAACGAGGGATCTCTCGCAGTTCAATATTGATAATAAGTACGGCCGAACTGCATTGGAAACTGTTATGAAGACGATAATGGGCTATGAGTCTCCACTTGTACCACCACCCACGGACTATAAGGGAGATTTCTTCAAGGACATTGCTGGAGCGTTAGTTGGAGTTGGAATTATTGTTAATAGTGAGTCAAATCCAGGAGTGTTAAGTCTGGATAAGGATTATAACAACATATCGAAGTTCTTAAACAGAATTCTGGGAATGCCCGTAGAGCTACAAAATCGTTTGTTTAAGTACTTCACAGATACCCTGAATGCGATCATTAGTCAGGCTAAGAAAGGCGGGCGTTTCGACTTGGGTATTTTAGGTAAGTTTACTTTGCACTTAGTTTTTCCTTACAAATCCTGAACTCATCGGGTAATCTTATAAGAAACAGTTCTCATTTATTTAGTTAACTTCTTCTTTCAGATTTGGGCGCAGCCGGCGAAAATGTTACCCGAGTTAAACTCATGAAATTTATTCGTAAGCACGCTACTGGTACTGCCCCAACAGAATTGCATACAGTTCGTGTAGAACGTGGAATGATTTGGCAGGAGGCTCTCGACAAGTGAGTAACGTATTGAAAGAACAATCCAAAGCGTTTGTGTGGAAATATAGTATTTTAGAAAATCATTTCTAATAAATTTTCAATTATCCAGGTATGCTGATCTTGTCAGTGAAAAAGAAGGATTCTACTTATCGCATCAACTACGCAACAACAAGAGAACAGCAATCCTTGCTATTGAAATCGAGTCCACGATACCACCACTACAACAAAAAAAGAAAAGTGACTCCAAACCTAGCAGAAAAGATGTTATGTTCCAGGTTTACCGTCCCAACACTGGTCTGCAATTTCGACCAGAATCTTTGGCCGAGATTGAAAAGAAGTATAAGAAAGTCGCATTGGAGGAAGCTGAAACCCACTGGACCCAGCAATATGACGCTTCGGTGAATACCTGCTCCCATGCTTATTGGAATGGCAATTGCAGAAATGTAAATATGGGCCAGGAATGTGAGGTGAGTTTATAAAAATGAATAATTCGTTTTGATATGGTTATAAACTGGTGTCTCAATTAAGGTCGGCTTGCGACAGCGTCTCTACACAGTCCTGGCTGGTTCTGTGCTCTCGGTATGGACTCGCGTGGAGAATATACTTTCAATGCGCAGTGCGGTAAATAACAAAATGCAAGTTATTCGATTGAAAACCACCGAAGGTGAAAAAATCGTGGGAACGCTTATACCAAAAACCTGCTCCGAAATACTTGTCCAAGACTTAAAGTCGGACGCTGAAAAAGTCGAGGAGACATCCTTTCAAAAGGCTTAGAGTAGTTAACGAGAAGACGATTTCCTATTAGTTTTCTTTATTTGTTATTAAAAAAAAAAAAAAAAAAAACAAAAAAAAAAAAACAATATTTGAACATAACCAATTTATGTTATTTAATTTCTTCATATCGTTTAATTTAACTACTTAGGGTTACATCCTAAATTAAATGTGATTTTTTTTATATTAAATAATATAAAAACTTTTGATTTTATTTTTTGAACGAAATACAAAAAAAAAGAAGTAAAATCTTGCTTCTTTTACAAGAATGCAACTTAAGAATAATTAATTTTTTTTTTTCCTTTTTTTCTATTTAAGTTTTATACTAAGTATACAACAAACAAAATTATAAATATAATATAAAACTTCAAATAATATTAAAAAAAACTACATATTACAATGGACATTTTTTGTTTAGTTTATTTTTTAAGAAATATTGATTTATTTAAAGAACACAAAAATAAATAAATTTAAAAGTATGTTTAAGAATTTAAATGACTTAAAAATATGAATTGTCTTTTTAATTTGGGTATAAATTAGTAAAAGAATTGGCTTTAATTAGGGCATAAAATACTTGAGAAAGAATCTGCAAAATTGAAAAGGAATCCAAAAACAAAAACACTAGGAAGAATGAGATACCTAAAACAAGAAAGGTGACCTGAAATAACGCCCTACGAAATAAATCTACTTGAGGTCTAATTATAATTTCGAACTGAAAAAAATCCCCGATGTGTCATGTGGCCTTATTTCATTGAGTTCTACAAAATAGGGCTGGGGAAGATAATTCTATCTAACCGGAACAAAGTTAAGGTATAACTATGATTTTCGTCTGGGCACTGAAGCTAATATCGAAAAGTAGTAGTAGTAGTATTTACTCGTGACACCACATATGTATGTCCGTGACACCATCGCATATGTATATATCTACGCCCCCCATCATCGTGAGGATGATTTTTATAAGAGTCGTTCGTCATTGACCTAAATTTTTGTCTTAGTAGGATATGACAGACTGGCTGTAGAACCCACTGTCATATCTGGGCGAAACACATTCATTTCTGGAGTTGAGGTCAATTGTACATTTTAATTTAATAATATTCTTTCCCTCCACTTAAAACAATAGATATTTAAATTTCTTAGTTTTCATTATTATTATAATAAGGCCTTGGCAAAACAACCGAAGAGGTATGCGGTGGCCGCCGCCACTTTTCCTATTTATAAAAACAGTTAAAATAGTTATTTTTCTCTTTCTGAACTAAGCGAGATTGATATTAGGTGTTTTTGTGCCGTTTATGCTAGCTAATTAACATGTAAAATACAACAACAATTCCGCTAAGTTCGCGGCCATACACATCTGCTTATGAATTAAGCTAATTTTATAATAGCATTTTAATTTGTTCGACCAACTCTTTAGGTACATTCCACGGTCACGTACGGATAAATCGTACTCAAATTTTGATCTTATTATGAAGATATTTTTATATTCCCACATTTAAAGTAATTCTTTTGTATCGGAATTGTTGAATAAATCATTCATCTTCGAGGCTCATTCAAAATTGAACTAATTACGTCACGTACGGACGGTCAAAATCTACCAAGTAGTCAGACGCTTGTCGAAAATAACATTTTTAGCTAATTTAAGTGTATGAAGAGTTATTGTAGTCCTATACCGAAGCTACGTCATGACAAAATTTGAAATTAAATAAAACATGGTTTTTATTAATAATTGTTTAGGGTGTCACATACGGACACAAAACGTCATGTGAAATAAAATGAACAACAAAATCTATAAGAAATAACGGATTTTTTTCTGGCAAATCCACACTCCTTGCGTTTCACAATTTTGCTCTCCGAGTCCATGAAGTGGAATCTGGAAATTCTAGCTAGGTACCACCTTAACATAATCCACTTTAAACTTTGTCCCTCGTAAAAAAAACTTCCGTATTTTAATGGAACGCACCATTATATGATTGGAAAATATGAAATCAGATAATTCCGTTCTCCTTTGGACGTCCGGAAGCGTCCAGAAGCGTCCGGAAGTCGTCTGAAACCATTCCATTGGCACAAAAAGTACGCTTCTGACGATTCTGAGAAGAGAAATTCGATTCTTGATTTCAAATCAGAATCCAATCAGTCAAGTTAAATTTATCATTGTGAATTATTTCTTATAAACTTATTAGTCTAGCCGACAGCAAATTTTGGGAGTGGATGTATATAGATGCATATTTTGTGATATCGAAATCAAAAGTCTGGCAGGTATTTCGTTCAGCATTTGGCGGGGGTGGGGGGTTGAAAATAGAGATTTTCTAAAATTCTTATCAGGGGTATTATCACTTCCATCAATTTTTTAAAAATACCTTATGATGCTCTGTCATTTTCCCTAAGTCCAAACACCTTAATCTTAAATTGAACTGACGATATAAGCTTTTTAAGCGAGCCTAATCGGTTTTTTCTTGGAGATTTATGAACCGCAAAAAATCAACAAAACTAAGTCTCCAAAAAAAGTCGATTAAGGTTCGTTTAAAAAGCTTATATCTTGAGTTCTACTAGTCATATCACCAAGATTAAGGTGTTTTGAGTTAAGGAAAATGACAGAGCATCATAATGAATTTTCAAAAAATTGATGGAAGTGATAATAGCCCTGATAAGAATTTTAGAAAATCTCTATTTTCAACCCCCACCCCCGCGAAAGACTGAAATAAAGACCTGCCAGACTTTTGATTTCGATATCACAAAATATGCACCTATAAACCCTCATACTCAGATTTTGGTTATACATCCACTCCCAAAATTTGCTGTCGGCTCTTGTACTATATGGTGTTTTTGATTGGTAAAATAAATCAATTTATTTTTGATCTAAATCTGCCAAAACGCAGATTTTACATTCCAATGGGCAAATAAATTGATTTATTTTTTGATTTAAAATCAAATTTGTAGATCTAGATTTTTCGGCAGATTTACCCCTCTTACACTAATACCACTACAATTTTAAGTTGTCACTTTATAAAATTTTTTGTATTGTTTGAATTTATTTCGGTTAATGAAACTTGTGTTCTAAATAAAAAAGGGAAGCGTTTCTGATATAAAATGGAAGCTGTTAAAAAATAATTAGTAAATTCATGAAGCTCATTGTTTTCTTCTGAAAGTGCATCAAGTGATGACGAGTTTTGTGATGTTATGAATGATACATAAAATTACACGAATACAATGACAAAAATAAATCAATTTGAATTGGCGTTCGATTCACCACGAAATAAATCAATTTTTAGATTGAAATCTGAATTTACCAATCGAAAACACCATTAATTTCAGTTGTTTTGTATGTGCAGTGATGTTTCGGAAAAGAAATCGTGTATTTTCTTGTTATTATTAGGTACATATAATTATAGTGACCAGTGGCCTGATTAAGGAATACGAACCGAATCGTTTAAGACGGCGAAAATTAGATTTAGTATTACTGCTTTCGCTTTCGTCGCTGTCGTTTTACATTCGCCCTATTTTTGAAATCGAAAGCGAATGCGAATAGACATTTCAATTTTTAACGCGTGAATTTCCGATAGGTTTTTTCTGGCGGATTTGAGTATCGACACGGTAGAAAGTGGTATTTTGTTATTTTAATTAAAATAAATATAAATGCGAGTTTAACAAATTTTTTTTTTTATTAAAACAAACTAAAAAAATATACAATATTTTCTTTAAACAAACGTGTGGGAGTCCAAACAGCAACACACGAACCAGCAACAATTTTATTCGCTCATTTTTATATTTTCTTTAAGCTAAGAGTTTTGTACAAACAATTATAAACTATTCCGAATTCAAGGTTGTATTTATATTTAATTTCAAAGCCAAACATAAGAAAACAAGTTGAATTCTCACAATGCATGATTTCAATAGCAAAAATATTTCCTGGAAGAAGCTGTCAGCTGTCTGGAAATCTTAGAAGTATAATTAACGACTCGCTCCGAATTCGATAATTTATCAATACGAAGCGAGTCGAAAAGGAGATATCGAATTGAAAACGATTCGCTTCGTATTCCCTAATCAGGCCACAGTTTTATTTGAAGCAAAAGCGGCACACATTTTCAAAACTTCACAGGCAGTGGAAATTATAATTTTTTAAAGTAAAAATTTAAAATAGTACGCAATATAAACGACAAATGACATATTAAAAAAAAAGAACTTCATAACAATTTTTAGTTTTGATAAAAAAAGGGATCAGTAAAAAATGTATGTTAATCTACTAAAATTTGTTTTAGTAAAAACTTTACAAAAAATCAGCCTCAATATTGTTAACGTATTTAGACAAAGTCAAAGTAATAATAGTTTTCTAGGAAATTAAAATTAATATAAGTGTTTTAAATAGGTAGGTACCAGGTACCTTACAAATTTAAAATTAATTCTTCTATTTGGGTGCAGAATGAATTTCTTTAAGAATTCCATTATTATTTTTAATTTTTTCATAAAATTATCACAGTCATCAGGAATGGATATTTTTTTGTTTAATCTTCCGAGAATATACAGACACTCCCTCTTGCATTTTTTTGGCTGCAGCTGAATTCGATGACATTCTATTTCTATTTATGTATAACGAAGCGTTAATATTATTAATTTTTGTGCTAACATATTTGAGTTGTCTTTTATTTACCATATTAGGTACAACCTCAATCCAATCTCCAATACACTTCACTTCACAGCAAACTGTTTTGTTTTCGATTTCAAAATGACAGACTTCAAGATAAACTGACAATTATTCATTTAACACGGAATATACAATTATACATACATGAGCTAACGCTTGTTTAATCTTCCGAGAATATACATATAAATATGCTCTACCGTTTGTTTAATATGCGTCAATTTGTATGCACACGCACAGGGTTGTAAAGTAGAGTTTATATAATAACTTCATTTTGAGAATTGTTGAGGCCGTTGGCGTCGCGTTCGCGTCGTAGTAAAAGTGGGACAGTTACGGCCGCGGGACAGAGACCTCAAAAACGGAACTGTCCCGCTGAAAACGGGACGTATAGTTACACTGAGGAAAAAAGCTATGCACTCATTACAGAAACTTAATTGTAAATATTATGTGCTGAAGTTTGTATGGGATTGCTATAGAAAATCTCTTTACTGAGTAAACTTCATGTGTGCTGGTTACAATTGAATTCATGTAGGTATCAAGTGAAACCCACCACCATCAAGCTCTGTTTCTATAAATACGTTTATTGAATGCAAATCGTACATACTCAATACACATCTATCTGGCTGACTTATGTAATGCAAACACAAATATTGATAACCCGCCACCAAATTATGTACCACATACAAGCTACATGTGGTCTGTATCATCTACGTTTATTAAGCACACGCGTTATAGACTCAGTACATTTCTATCTGCTATTTTATTTAAAACCCACCATCAAGTTATCTGCCAGGTACAAGCGACATGTGATGTGTACACGCGCTATAGACTACATTTCTATCTGCTATTTTATTTATGTGGATTTCCTTTCAACAAAAAAATCAAATCTGTGAAGGTGAAATTTGATTTGTTTAGAAGAAAAGATCAAATTTCTCTAGCTATTGTTTACGTTTGGCTTTTCAGTCAATTTGTTCAATTGAATTATATCCGTGGTGTAAAAGAATAAAGTTCACGTAGTTCAGTATATAAAATAAAATAAAATAAAATAAAATAAATAAAATGTACTTTATGTACATTATGTAGATAGAATTACAATAATTTTCCATTTCAAAAAAAAATTAAAGAATTGTGCGTTCGGGCCTGTCAAATTGCACACACATACAATAATAGAAAAAAAAATGTTTTTTTGTGTATTCCTTACAGCACAAAAAAAGATTTGATCTCCAATAGTTGAAAAGAAATCGACATTAAAAGCCCACCACCAAGTTATGTGGCAGGTACAAGCGACATGTGATGTGTACATGCGCTATAGCATAGAGTAAGTATACTACCTAGAGGCCCGACTCGTACCCCCCTTGCCTTAAACACCCGCAAAATTTATTTGAGGTGAGTAAGAGAAAACTCTCTTAATCTACTCTTTTTTTCCTATCCGTGAATCCATGTGAGTGGTGGATTAAAAAACAAAATGGCGAAATTTGCTCAAACTGACAGGTAAGTTTTTTTGTTGGTTTATCAAAAATGACAGTTCTCAAAAAAAAAATACGTGAAACGTGAAACTCGTGAAATAAGTTTTTATTTTAACTTCAATAAAAGTATATTAATTTTGTATAAAAGTGTATTTTTAATATCTTTAAAAAGTTTTTTTTGTGTTCAGAGCATTGTCTTCAATGAGATTTTACCGCCAGGTGCCCTGGACTCATACATCCAGCCTTTGTAGATTAGGAGTAATTTGAGTGTGTAACGCATTGTAAAACATATTGTCAGCCAAACGACAAGGGAAGCAAGGAAGCACGCTAATAATTGATAATTTACTGTATTTGTAGGAAGACGGAATAGAATTCTATTTGTTAAGTTAAAGGCGCATTATAGCCGGTAAAATGTAATCCAATTGCTTTGGCTGTTATAAGCCAAAGACTTTGAATATGGACTGGATAGACACCATTGCGTATGCCGTTCTAAGTTAAAGAAGAAAAATATAATTTAGATTTTAGGTACATAGTAGTAGTTGGATTTTAGAATTAAACTTACTCTTGCTCTAGCTATCCGTTTTTTCCATGATCGAACGCCCGAATCCCAAACAAGATTAAGAACTTCTTGATCATAATTAATGTCCCATCCTTCGTGAGTTATCGAAAATGAGAAGGCTACAGCTGAATGGGCTTCCCCCATGGCGGCTTCTTGTAAGCAGCCTTAGAAAATAACCAAAAACCAATGCGTGAAATAATTTTTTCTTTTAATTTTTTGTCTTTTAACATTTATTTTATTTTTCACCGTTTGATAATTTGATTCACTTTTGCATTTGCTTTTCAATTGGAGCGCAATGTTTTTTTTTATTCTATCTGTCAAAATTCTCGACATGATTGAGCAAAACTGATCTATTTCTTGTGATGGAAGTTAGGGCACATACGCATGGAATTTCAAGGGGTGTGATTCTACTTTTTGATTACATTTTCTTTGTTTTCAATAGAAATAGTAATAAATATTACTGGATTTATATGCCAGAAGCAATAAAAGGCTATATCAAATAAAGTTTTTGTTCATAAACATTTAGAAGCATCAATTTTATTGACAAAATATTTTATTTTTCAGTTTTTTGAATTTAACGGATTCCCTTTTTTAAATATCCGATTCACCAATTGAGCACATGACCACGTTTGAGCAAATGCCCTAATGCATACATACAAAGCTCGTTTTGTCCCATTTAAAATGCATTGCAACTGCACACATCCTTACTGAATAGGGCATAAATCCTCTCAATTCAGCTTGTAGGGTGAAAGAGCATGGACACCTTAAGTCGGTTCTCTAGGTAGTATTTTCTCTATGCGCTATAGACTCAGTACATTTCTCTCTGCCCAACTAAATAAAAGGAAATTGTGTAAAGTTTTCAACTGATTAACATTTTGCTGAAGATTTATATATTGGAAATTAGCTCAGTGGATACCAGTTCAAATCCAGGTAAGTAAAACTTGACATTTTTTTCAAATAAAATAATATAATTTCAGAATTTCAGAAGAGAAGAGAAGAGAAGAGAAGAGAAGAGAAGAGAAGAGAAGAGAAGAGAAGAGAAGAGAAGAGAAGAGGAAGAGAAGAGAAGAGAAGAGAAGAGAAGAGAAGAGAAGAGAAGAGAAGAGAAGAGAAGAGAAGAGAAGAGAAGAGAGAGAAGAGAAGAGAAGAGAAGAGAAGAGAAGAGAAGAGAAGAGAAGAGAAGAGAAGAGAAGAGAAGAGAAGAGAAGAGAAGAGAAGAGAAGAGAAGAGAAGAGAAGAGAAGAGAAGAGAAGAGAAGAGAAGAGAAGAGAAGAGAAGAGAAGAGAAGAGAAGAGAAGAGAAGAGAAGAGAAGAGAAGAGAAGAGAAGAGAAGAGAAGAGAAGAGAAGAGAATTTCAGAAGAGATGATATACAAACCAGAAGATAGCAAGCGCAGCAAGCTATAGACGTTGCATCAAACTATAAATAGTCCATCGTGAAGAGTAAATAAAAATATGTACTCAGTAACATATGTACTCAGTACATAAGTATGTACTGAGTAAATAAATGTATGTACAGATACATAATTTTATGTACTGAGTACATAAATGTATGTACTGAGTACATATATTTATGTACTGATTACATATATTTATGTAATGAGTATATATCCAGTGTACCAACAACATCTTCCTTGTACTCAGCACAAATACCCAGACCTAATTTATTCAATTTATCAATGCAATATTTATATTTATGTAATGAGTAAATAACAATTGTACCCACTACATTATCTTTGTACTCATCAGAAGGACCCAACACATATTTATTTAATGAATCCATGCAAAATGTATTTTTATGTTCTGAGTACATAGGAAATTTAACCACTAAATCATCTATTTACTCATCACAAATACCTGGGGCTTCATTATTTCAAGCATCCATAAAATATTTATATTTTTGTAATGAGTACATAGCAACTACATAGACGCTTAAGCCATCGCAGAAAACCGGCATTTATTCATTTATGGAATCAATTTCGTATTTATAACTATTCACTGAGTACATAGAAGCTGTTCTTACTACAAAATTATTAATTATGATTTGTGATAAGTCCATAGGAGAATTATATTTGTATAATGAGGGCATAGCATATGTACCTACGGCATAATAATTCAGATTCGCGGATGACCGACGGGCTTGGAGACTATACTCACTACAATATTCATTGACTCATCACAAATAACCTACGAATCGATATGTACTATGACCATAGGGTATCAATATTTTTGTGGTGAGGGCATATCAGCTGTGTTCACTACATAAAAGGGTCAAAACCACGAAAATTCGGAAAAAAAATTGTGTAATGGGTCCATAGAATTCTTTATTGGCTTAATTATTTAGCCAGTAAAGATTTCCATATTTAACTAGTACATAATGTTGTGTGTGCAGAAATCTATGGGATAGGTACATACATACATTTATGTGCTGAGTGCATACATTTTTCCCTCAGTGTACTATACATATAATACATATCTGTAATGAAATCTATATTATACATATCTCTATAAGATCGTGTATTCGTGTTGCATTGTGTTTACCTACCTACCTATAAAAAAAAATGTGTGAGTACCGGGACTCAAGGGGATGATGTGTAAACATCAGTGTAGTATATAGTTTATACTATAGCTTACAGTATATAGTAAACTGATGAGGTTGCCAAAGGCGCCCGTCGAACATATTATGTTATTTCATGTGATTCAGGGCTGAGCGTAAATATGTATTTAATTTTGTTTCTAACCTTCAAAAAAGGTACTTTTAGAGAATGTGGCAACTCTTAAAATCATACCCAATTTAGACCTTAAAATCATTAAATAACAGCATTTTCCACAATTATATGATAATGATAATTTTCCCGACACTATTTAATGCACAAACCGTTGGCTTGGTTGGTGTCGTTGGTGTATTACTATACCCAACCACATTACCGACATTTACCACATTATCTCAATTTACTCTATTCAGTGCACGAACCATTCGCATCCATTAGTTAAAAATCTAAATAAACAAGATGGTGGCGTATCCGTAATTTTGTCTTTCCTCTTTCAAGTTTACCCATACCGAGAGTTTGTTTTTTTCTTAATACCTAGCGCTAAGATGTTTACACATCAAAAGTGAATTCAATGTAAAATATAAAATCACTTAAGAAATCAATTAAGAATAAAATCACGTGAAGGCATTAAATTGTTCTTAATTAGGTACCTACCTCAAAATATGTATAGGTATGCAAGAAATATAAAATTGGATACCAATTCTGTGAGTAAAAACTTCCCCATCAATTTCATATATTCCACATTACATACCTAGGTAGTGAACCACCCACTTCCAAAAGAAAGAAGGTACATTGCAGCAGCGGTGAACCCGAATTCGCAACACAGAGAAATGTCACACAGGAGAATTTTACTCCATGTATGGGATGGGAAGGTTCCAGGTTCGATTCCTGCTCGTAACCAACTTGTTTTTCTTTTTTTTTTGTAAACAATGAGGTTAAAAATGATAAAAATATAAACATCGAATACTTATTTAAAGAATATGATGGATTTCCATCAACATATAATTAATTTACAACGCATAAAAACAATAATTGTATTCATTAAATTCAAACCCTACAAATGTTCTGCTTTTTTTAATGATCACTTTACGCAGAACAAAGTAATAAAGTCGATAATCAAAATTATTGATGATCAAAACAGCGACAGTCAACTATCGCCTTAGCCGATTCCACCACGAATCGATGTGAAGTTAAATTTATCATTGTGAATTATTTCGCATACTTAATTTCAGTTCTTTTGTTTGTTCATGTTTGAGTGTATTTACTCTACACTGAACCATGTTTGTAATCTGATATATTAATTTGTTTTATGAGTTTTGTTCCTTATTGATTACAAAAGTTTTAGTTTTGTACTTTTTAATTGAATTTTATTCATTCACTCCACTTAAAACAGAAGTAATTTCAATATTTTAATATTTAAATTTCTTCATCTTCTTATTATAAAAAACCTGACCACGGGTATTTATTTTCTGGGTGCACGAATTTAAACAAATTCCCCTAGAATAATAAAATTCACAGTATCTTTTTGCTGTGATTTTTATAAGAGTCGGTAAACATCGACCAAAATTTATGTCTTAAGCTTTGATTAGACGGTCAATGAAAATGGTCAACGCATTAGGTCTCTGACGTCAGAATGACGTCAAATTCTGTTCCATGGCTTTCAAGTCGTGTGATTGTCATTGCAAAACGTTCTGACATCAGCGTTGACACTAGCGATGACACGGTTTGAAAAGTCAACGCATTGACTGTTTTCATTTACCGTGTAATCACCCCATCAGAATTTTTCGGACACATTGACAGATATTTCCTGAATGCCCATCAACGCGTTGTCCAGGTACCAACGTTGACACGCTATAATTTTCTGCTGTGTCAAAGTAGCTGGCGTTGACATTCAATTCATTTAAAGAAACACAACAAGAAAAAAAAAAAACAGCAACATAAAAAAAAACAAAACATTTCCAAACAAAAGTATTTTAAGTTAAATTAGTTTGATTAAAAAAAAATGACCCTAAGAACCAGTGAGTCGGATAAGTAAATGCGCGTCCTGCTGATGAATCGAAGGAAATTTTGTCGGATAAACGTAAAAGAAAATTACTTTACTCGTGGACCAAACAATACGAGGTCTCCGCTTTGATTGCGGCAGTAGAGAAACGACCAGCGCTTTGGGATGGAGGATGCAGCGACTATAAACTAGTTATAGTACAGGCAACGGGAAGTCAAATAAGGGCAATATGAAAAAAGTTTTTACGTCTGAAAAGTTTGAATGCAGTTGTGAAGAGGGGTTGGTTCTTAGCATAAATCTCGATTTGTAGTCTTGTGGGGCGTCCGCCATCTTGGTAAGAAGAAAGAATTTTGAGTTTGAAAATTATTTTCTCAAAAACTGTTTGCTCAAAAAACTTGGTTTAAAAGTTTAATATAAGAATAGGTTTTTGGCTTTCAACAACGCTATAACATGATATTTTGATATTTTTTTTAGAAAATTGTCCCTTCTGCCTAAACCTAAATTGCCATTTCCATTTCGTTTGTTTTTAACATTGTTCCATTACATTAAACCGAAATACATACATTTATTTGACTGTTTCACAAGCGCCATCACTATGTGTGAGCCTCAACTCGAAAAATTACAGATTTGTACTTTTGTCAACGGTCAAAGCGCGTGGACATGGTCAAGCCGTGTGATCGTCAACGATTACTTGTCAGCGCATTGACACCGATTTGGATAAATCTCGTTGACACATATTACCTGTCAACGCATTTTGGGACAACATTGACGGACTTGTGTCATTTGTGTGATCGTCCATATTTCAGGTGTTGATACGGTGAGCGTTGACGTTGCCATGTCAGTGCTTTGACCGTTTTTTGGTGACGTCAGAGAGTCAACGCATTGACCATTTGCGTTGACCGTCTAATAGTAGCTGTAGTAGGGTATAACAGACTGACTGAAGAGCCCACTGTTATACCTTGGGCGTTGGGCGAAACACAATTATTTCTGGAGTTGAGGTCACTTGTACTTTTTAATTGAATTTTATTCATTCACTCCACTTAAAACAGAAGTAATTTCAATATTTTAATATTTGAATTTCTTCATCTTCTTATGATAAAAAAACTGATAAAAAAAGTTCTATCCCAACCACAAGAAAAGATAAATGCATTTTTTTGTTCAGTGCATTATTTTTTGCCTTACTTTACATTTTTGAATATCACGACAACAAGAGAATGAATTCCACCGTTTTTTTTTTCGTAGCAATATTTTAAATTATTTGTGCCAAAAAATTGGTAGAAGAAAATTATAATAACTGTTGTACTTCTTAGAGAAACAAATTATTTGACTTTGATTTTCAATTTTGATTTGTTTTTTTTTTAACTCAATGGCTAAGGACAATTGAAAATTGACTGAAATTATTTTTTAGGATATAAAAACAAATGAACTAATTGCAACCAACTCAAAACAACCTCAAAAATTCAACCGTTTTTTGCACTTTGTTGACATTTTTAGTAATGTTGCACTCGGCCATGTCTGTTAAAAGCTTGGATTCATATCATTAGGACAAAATCATAAAGACAAAAATCTACCATGTTTAACGCATGGCATTATATTCCCGTCTACTGTGCTAATTTTGAAAACTTTTGTTTTTGATAAATTGACTCTAGTATTGCAGACTTTTACCAATAACTTGCTATTGAATCTAGATACAATTACAAGTTATACCAATTTGAAATCCGCATTTAACGCGCATATTTTTAAAATAGTTGGCCACTTATAGCTATCATTGAAAACCATCATTGAAAATTTTAATTGTCAATTTTGAGAGATTTTGAAGACAAAATAAATGATTATTTTGATGCAAAAGTAAAGCTTATTGACTTAATAATTATTTCCAGGCAAAGTTAAATTCAATTTGGCACAACTTTTCTTATAAAATGACTTTTAATTTTTCAATGATGAACTACCTTACCAATGATCATTGAAAAAATTAAAATTTATGTTTTGGGGAAGATATGGGTCAAAACGAATTTTTTATGGACAACAAATAATTCTGAAGTCCTAAGCTATATTTCAGCATTAAAATATTCAATGATTAAACTTTCGAAGGTTCTCAAAATCAACAGCTATCTTTTTCAATGATGGTTTTCAATGAAAGCTATAACTGGCACCTTAGGTATTCATCCATTTTCTTTATAGGTACCAGAGATGATTTAAATTTTTCAAAAATTATTTTCTTTCATATTTTGCAATGAAAATCAAAGATAAATAATTTTTTTCTCCAAGAAGTCCAACAGTTATTATAATTTTCTTCTACCAATGTTTTGGCACAAATTATGTAAAATATTGCTACGAAAAAAAAACGGTGGAATTCATTTACTTGTTGTAGTGGTATTCAAAAATGTAAAATAAGGCAAAAAAAATGCATGTATCTTATCTTGTGGTTGGTATAGAACTTTTTTTATCAGTTTTCAGGACGGTCATAAAGCCTTCTATGAGGAATTTCAGGGTTATCCATTACTTACGCGGCACCCTGTATATTATCGCTCATCACTGATTCACTGAATTGCTGACTATATAGGAACGCTGCTGACTATGACTAACATGTATGTTCGACGGGCGCCTTTGGCGTCCCGCAACCATTTAGTTTTTAATAAGAAAAAAGCTGAAATTGATATTAAAAATAAAATACAATTCTGAAGACGTTGGAAAACGAAGAAAAATTTGCAGGCGAAAATTGTGTGGCCCATTAGCTCAGTTGGTTAGAGCGTCGTGCTAATAACGCGAAGGTCGTGGGTTCGATCCCCCCATGGGCCAGAAGTTTTTTTTTAAATTTAATTCTCGTAAACAAAACAGAACTTTAACCCCTTATAACTTAGGATCAACGAATGCTACGTAAAAAAAAGTACACAGACAAATTTAGTTTCCCACACTCTAGAGGCGATGTTTTTTATTTTTTTTTTTTTCTATGTTCTTAAGCCATTTATTTTTGCCTAGCATTAGGTATAACAAAACGAAAAAATAACAAAAAGGCCAGTCGGCAGGTTTTTTAATTTGCAAAAAAATCCGCTCGAATTTGATGATTGAAATTGGTAAATGGATTGTCTCTGAGTATAGAAAAAAAATCGTCACGGGTTTAATTGTTGTGCGTCAGCCGCAAATTTGAAAAACGCGATTAAGCTTGTATCTCGAGAACGACTTATCGTACAATTTTTTTTTATATACAGGATGTCCCGTAAAGGATGGTCAAAACTGAATATGGTGATAGGCCAGGTCATGACCTTTCAGAATTTGGTAACTTGTTCATACCGAATCATAACGGTTTTCGAGTAACGGCTATTTGTCGAAATTTTAAAATAACTTTACTTTGAACCAGGTTTTTGCCCACCCTGTCCATAATTGACTTATGTTTTTTACAATTTTTACACTAAAACTTTGGCTAATAGTTTGACTTATTTTACCGAATAAAGAAATGTTCATTTACACCACCATTTGCCTGCAAACTAAAAGATAAACTCGAACTTTGACCAAACTTAATTTTTGACCTCAATCTTCTTAAGAGCTCCATGAATAAAATTCGTATGACACAATACAGGTTTTATATTCCAAAAATATCCCGTTTTTCTGTAGTTTTAAAAAGGTATAAAACTTGCTAAGGCGGTGCTCAGATAGAAAGTAATAACCGTTTGAATCCAATAAAACAGGTTAAAAATAAAACATTTTTGTTCAAATATATCGATAAAATTCAAATATCTTTTCAAATATAACTCCGACAAAGCTGAATTTTGGTGGAGGGTGAAATGGGAAAAGTCCAGTATTTTTGAAAATTTCTCGAAAAGCATCAGGTTTTTTTAAGAACTGTCTTTGGAAAATCGGTAGCTATTAAAATTCCGCACAAAAACGATCAACCACTTTTTTCGCCGGAGCAAGAGATTTTGAAAGCACAGAGACAAAATGTGGCCTTACTTTAATGTGGTATCTTACACACCGTTGCATTTGCGTTCATTTGTCACAAAACCATTAGTCTAACAAAAAAATCATAGTTATCTATTCTTTGTAGAATATTATAAGCTACAATTTTTCCAAAGACAGTTCTTAAAAAAACCTGATGCTTTTCGAGAAATTTTCAAAAATACTGGACTTTTCCCATTTCACCCTACAAAATCGAAAGTCATTGCCCAAATTGAAGGTTTTTATTTTTAAAAAATGCGTAAGACATCAAAATGGAGCCCTCCACCAAAATTCAGCTTTGCCGGAGTTATATTTGAAAAGATATTTTAATTTTATCGATAAAAAATGTTTTATTTTTGTTTTATTTTTAACCTGTGTTATTTTATTCAAACGGTTTTAACTTTCTATCTGAGTACAACCTTATCTAGTTTTATATTTTTTAAAAACTATAGAAAAACGGGATATTTTTGAAATATAAAACCTGTTTTGTGTCATACGAATTTATTCATGGAGCTCTTAAGAAGATTGAGGTCAAAAATTATGTTTGGTCAAAGTTCAAGTTTATCTTTTAGTTTGTAGGCAAATGGTGGTGTAAACGAACATTTTTTTATTCGGTAAAATAAGTCAAACTATTAGCCAAAGTTTAAGTGTAAAAATTGTAAAAAACAAAAGTCAATTACGGACAGGGTGGGCAAAAAACTGGTTCAAAGTAAAGTTTTTTTTTTAACTTCGACAAATAGCCGTTACTCGAAAACCGTTATGATTCGGTATGAACAAGTTACCAAATTATGAAAGGTCATGACCTGGCCTATCACCATATTCAGTTTTGACCATCCTTTACGGGACATCCTGTATATAAAAAAAAATTTTACGATAAGTCGTTCTCGAGATACAAGCTAAATCGAGTTTTTCAAAATTGCGGCTGACGCACAACAATTAAACCTGTGACGATTTTTTTTCTATACTCAGAGACAATCCATTTACCAATTTCAATCATCAAATTCGAGCGGATTTTTTTGCAAATTAAAAAACCTGCCGACTGGCCTTTTTGTCATTTTTTCGTTTTGTTATACCTAATGCTAGGCAAAAATAAATGGCTTAAGAACATACAAAAAAATAAAAAACATCGCCTCTAGAGATTGGAAAAATAAATTTGTCTGTGTACTTTTTTTTACGTAGCATTCGTTGATCCTAAGTTATAAGGGGTTAAAGTTCTGTTGTTATTTTTTTATGTTTCATTGTTAAAAACGCTTAGCAATAATAATAAAAAAAAAAAAACTAAGGAACATCGCCTCTAGAAAAGGTCTGTTCTACACAGCGCAATTTTTTTTTAACCGTTAGTTTGGTCTATCTGCTCGTTTAAAAAAAAATTAAATTTTAAAATGTTAAAAACTAATTTTAAAAAAATATAACGGGATGCAAATTTGAAAAAGTAACGGACATCGCCCCTAGAAAATTATTTGCACAACATTTTGGTATTTGAAATTTTCCAATATCATTGATACTTTTCGGGGTCTGCTACTTTAAAAGAAAAAAAAACCTCGGATGCAGCGATCATCAGCTTCATCGTAAACAAGCATTATTTTTATGATTTAAAGTAGCTTTTAACGGCAAATTCAAGTAATAATTCTGTGTTTCAAATAAGTAATCGCTTAAGAATAATGAAACAAAAACCGTTTTTTTGAGATAGAAAGTGTAAGCAAGCAACCCAGCAATTTTTTTTAAAAAGGACAGAAGAAAACTAAATTCTTTAAAATAATTTTGTTTGTTATTGTTGTAAACAAACATAACAAGTGAAGATTTTTAAACGCAATTGTCTTTATTTTAACATAAGAAATATTGTCGTGAAAGCTTTGAGTATATATAATATGGAGTGTTCGCTTACATTCCAAAAACGTAAACATTGTGGAGGGCGCGGTAATCTTTGCTGTAATTCAATTCTCAATATAGAGATGGTTTTTTACAAAATACACCATCATAGCTGCAGCTGTCAAAATACTCTCTCTATATTGAAATTAAGCCCTCTATCACAGGCTTAAGTACTACAATGCATTAGGGATAGGAACGACCCAACTAACAATTTAACTTCTGTAAGGGTCTATCGAAGTAATTTCCTAATCAGCAAATTTGACTCTATTAGGCCTTAAGAATCACGTTTGGCCCACATTGAGAAATGAGAAGTTCGGAAGGCTTTTAAGCAATCATTTATAGGTTTATTGGAAGTACTCAGTTTATTTCGCTAAGGCCTTATAGAATAAAACTACACTCAAACATTGCAAATGTAGTAGTGTAGTTTTGTTCAAGTATTTCGATAGGCACATCTTAAAACCGTTATAAAAGGCTTGTCGACGCCTAAGAGAAGCCTTTTCGAAGCTCAATGCCAAACAAAATAAAAATAAATTCTTTATTTTTATTTCTACATTTTCTCCTTTATTTTCATGCAAGTAATGATTTTCTTCTGGAACTTAATGCACAATTATTATTTATATCTGAAAAAAAACACACTGCTTACTTGATGGATTTTGCGGGATTTGAACCGAGAATGGTTGGGTTAAGAGTCGGGCAACTTAGGTATTAAGCCAGCCTGACATGAAAAATGGGTGCCAAATTGGAACCACTTGAAACCGAAATTATCTTCCTAAAAACTTCCTTGGGACTTCCTGATGAATTGAACTAATTTAAAAAATACAGGTGACCATTCATCTGTTGCTTTCAACGGAGTTTTTTTTACTAAATGTTATTTTTTTTTTTAATTTTTAATGTTTCCATGACTACGCATCAGAGAAAACAAGGAAGTTGTCAAACAAACATACATTTTGTGAGACAACAGTTAAAACATATGTAAGTTCCATTTTAATTGAAATCGATTGTTTTTAAGAACGGAAGGCTTTTATTTTGAGAAAAAATATAAAAACAATTTTATGCTCCATAAAATATGTACTTTTCATTTTGTACGCAAACCATTTACTGACAATTTTAATTTGTATCTTTTTTAAAAACACTAATTTGCCAAAATAAAAAACAAAAACAATAACGACCATCATTATGTTTTCTCAACTGAAAGAAACTTTTTAGTATAGATATTAAAAAACGTTTAAAATGTAATTAAAAAACTACTGAGAAATGAAAGCTTCATACCAAGATAATTTTTGAACACATTCGAATTTCTTAACGTGACAATATTTTTTAACGATGAAACAGACACTATACTACGGTCACCTCGTTTGTGAATAATTCAGCCAGCAGTAGCTTATTTTCACATCAATACTACTTTCCATGCGAAGTACCAGCTTTTAGGACCAAATAATCGGAATTATTACTTCCCGCGCATGCGCCTGAGAGGATGATTAAAATTATGTTTGCATAACCACCTCTTCACAGGTCTTATAGAAACAGATTAGGCTGACATCACTTCGCTGAGGCAAATTCATCGAAATAAATGCTTCTCGCGCATGCGTCTGATAGAGTTCACACAATTATTATGCCTGTGTCGGGCTTGTGTTTGATGGGTTATTGAACTAAAATTGGATGTCATGCTTAATCAGACTTACCACTGCGATCAAATTTAATTCTGAGGAAATCATTTTTATTGTTGGGATCCGGGGGTATTATGTTTTATAGAAGTTAAAAGACAATCAATGAATATGAATAAAGTTTGTCTGTTTTTGTTAAATCATTTCTAATAAAAAATGATTAAATAATTTGTATTTGTACCTACTGCAATTCTAAATATAAATTACATAATTATAGTTCGATGTAAAAAAATAAATATATTTTTTTTCAAGTGAATTTAAATTGATTTCTTTTTCCATATTTATCTCAATACAGAAAAGAAATGTATGTATCATTTTTGTTTTGCAAAATTTAAAAGCTTTACCTATACTCAATGAATCAGTTTAATTTAAATTTTTAAAATGATACAAATTTACATATTTTTATTTTCATAAATAATTTGACCTGTGGTAACCCTCTCTCGGCAGTAGAAACATAAATGCGCCGAACAGTATACAAGATAATGCTTGCATCGGGCTTTTCCTCAAGGGGCTTACAGAAACAAAATAAATTGACATAATTCCACTAACAATTATACTTCCACTAGACTTTTGTACACATAATAGCTTGTTTCAGGCCTCTGTAAGCAGGCCCTTCCAGAGCTCTTGGCTGTGCTTCCTAATAAAAGCTTTTTCTTTGCTTTTATTTCGCATGCCTCTCAAAACTAATTTCTGGGAAGCCTTACGAAAACTATAATCAAATTGTAAATATTCAGGCTTGCAGAAAATTAAAGATTCTGCTTGTAATAGGTTTGAAGGAAGCTGTTTTCAAAAATATAACTTAGAAAATTTGCAACTTCGATGTCCAATCTAAATACAAGCCTTGTAGAAATAATAACTTATAGAAATTCAAATAATGAACATTATAGAGGAAAAATTGTTAGTTGGGGAGCACTCCATATTATATATACTCAAATCGTGAAAGTCGAATGTCAAATCGTGTGTCCGTCAATGGTTAAATAAATAAGGTTAAATATAGAAAATATCAGTTCTTCGAATAAAACTCCGAAACGGTAAATGCTACCGAAAAGTGTTCCATACGAAACTTATAGATCGTGACACCCAAATACAAAATTATAGCAATTTTTTTTTCTACGACTTACCGCTAACAAAATATCTACATTTCAAAGAACGTAAAATGTCATCACTCGTTTTCACATAGGTATGTACATATGTATAACTGCTAAACGGTTCATATTTTCGAAAACATCTGAATACAAAGTTTTGTACATTATGTGACCTCCTATAGGAAAAACATATTATTGTTACTTAAAAACAACCGTTTTAAGAGATATAATTTGTATAAAAGTTTGACAAAGTCTAAATTTCTTATTTTTATTTATTTATTTTTACTCTTACATCCGGGTTTAGACAAGCGAGTAGAACTAGTAGCGTATATGTGTGTTATGTCGTTTTCGGTTGGAGGTTCGGAGTTACTCCTTTTTGCCTCCGTTTACTCCAAAATAATTCGATTGGCTGTTACGAGTAATGTTTTGGGAGTATCTTTCTGTTCCGGAATTAATAAAGGATTAGACCCGGAACACACATATACATAAATGTATAAACCCTTTCATGGGATTATCTGTCAAATTAGTTTTACTCGACTGAACGTGCAAAATATACATAAATATTCAGACAATTTACGCACACACACATAAATATTTCATAAATTAGTTTCGGAACAATAGAAAATAATTCGATTGGAATCAAAAAGGAGTAGTACTGTTCCGAAATCCAATCGAAAACGACATTAGTGTATCTGTACACGAGAGAATCCACTAGCAGGGCAAATATTGCCTGCGAGTAGCCTGCCAGTTATCCTGCTAGTGTAGTGTATTGATTTTATTTATTTGTATTGTTTCCATAGTTTCCATAATTTATATATTTTTCTTTGTGAAATACATATTTAAAAAAAATCATACTAGTTGACAAAACGCGCAGAGAGCTACTAGTCACACATACATCCATAAAACTAACACTATGATACAAATGCTACTATAATTCTACTCGCTTGTCTAAGCCCCGGGTAACCTGAGGTTTAGACAAGCGAGTAGAACTAGTAAAGTTTATGGGGCAGATAGACCCAGGTTTAACTAAACTACAGCTTAAGACAATTTTGGCTCAATGAATACAGACCGATTTTAATTACAAATTGTTGGTTTTATATTGTTATAAGATAATTAACTTGGTATACTACACAAATAGCTTCAAATATTTTGAAATGATAATTTTAAAAAAATAAAATCAACGTCCGAGAATTCAACCAAAGCTATGTTTAACTTAGACCCAGGTCTAAAATGACTATGAATATGCCCCTATGTGTGTTAGTGTATCTGAACATGAGAGAGCCAACTAGTAGCCCAAATAGTGTAATATTTTTGCCTGTGAGTTAGTCTAGTCAAATTGTGACCGAACCTAGAACTAATTGCAATACAATTTCTGTGACCCGGGGCTTAGGCAAACGAGTAGAACTAGTAGCATTTGTATCATAGTGTTAGTTTTATGAATGTTTGTGTGACTAGTAGCTCTCTGCGCGTTTTTTCAACTATTGAGACTTGGTAAGTTGCGTTCAACGCCGCCTGCATGTCACAAAGAGTACCCTGTATGTGATATCAATTTTTTTTCGATTTAGCTTTCAATGCATTTTCCATAAGTGAAAACCAAAAACAGCTCTAAGAAAAATAAGTTTTACAAAATTATTTTATATGAACGGGCATACAAAACACAATTACTATAGAGTAATAAAATATGTAAGTTTGTAAATCAAGAGGAAAATATTATTGAAACTTAAAGCTGGACATACACGACCGAGCCGAACGGCTCGGAGCCAATTGGCTCCGAACATTTTGTACTGGATAAATGTCAAAAAGGTTCGCCGAACCATTTGGATATTAAGCCAGTCGGAAAACCACGAACCAAATTGGTTCCGAACCGTTCGGCTCGGTCGTGTATGGCCAGCTTAATACTTATTTGCTGAATTTTGCAGATAAAAAAGTAAACAAACCTGTGTTGTTGTTTTCTAAAATGGATGAATGTTGCCGTCAAAATGATATATTATTTTTACATATTTTTTTCAGTAAAAGAAGGAGAAGAATTGTGGTAGATGCACTTATGCGGTCGCGCGAAGGAATATAAATGTTGTATCGCCTAAAATAAAAAAAAAAATTATTTAATATTAAAACTCCTCTCTTCTGTGGGTTTCCGGTCGGGTGTCGATATGTCAAAATCTGAGGATGCCAATCGATTTAGAAGGATGGTATTACCTAGTGTTTCGGCCAGCGCTCTAGCACCAACAGAAACCGAGAAATTTTACTTTGAAATTTGTGAAGTGTCGAAATGTCAAAATCTGAGGGCGCCAATCGATTTAGTTGGTGGATTTTACCTCCTGTCACGGGCATCACTATAAGCGCAGTGGAAACTGAAAAATCCCACTCGACACTTTTACAGTTGTTGATAGTCCGAAAAATCACACGTTTCACTTTGACAGTTAGTAGTTAAGGGTAAGATATACAAACAAAACGAGAAAACCCCAAGATTATGGCGAAAAGTCAAAAAACCGATGCGTTCTAACTCCAAAAGAAAATGCGCAAATTTGCACTAAAAGTCTTGAATATCTTTAATGTAGAAATGTAAGCATTTATGGCAACATGACATGAACAAAAAATTAAATTATGTATTTATTTCGTTTTCATTTGGTAGTCCAGAGCTACTCTTTTTTTTATTATTTCTGTTGCATTCCTATCGAATATTAAAAATCTGGAGTAGAAGGAGTAATTCCAAACCGTCAACACGAAACCGAGATTACGCTCATCTGTTTCATTGCAAAAACTGCAGTGAAAAAAAAATTTCATCCATTCAAATACATAACTTCATTTTAACAACTAAAACATTTTGTATGAATCAAACAATTCAAATAAATTATTAATAATCCTTACTACGCCTCTGTTTTGATTTTTGTCTAACCAAGCATTATTGTTCTTGTTTCTCGTTGTGAAAGTAGTTTGTTTACATTTTTCATCTACAAAGCAAAGCATTTTATTTGTCGGTTTCCATATATTTCACGCTTGATTTACAAACTCACATGTTTAGTTATTCTATTGAAATTGTAATATGAATACCCTTTCATATAAAAGTAATTGGAAAAAGTAATGTTATTGAGGACCCTTTTTCGTTTTCTCTTATGAGAAATACATTGAATGCGAAATTGCTAAAAAAATTTATATCACATTCACGCTTTGACTGCTAGGTGCCGTAGTACCAAGTGTCAATAATCTGTCCAATGAATATGTGCAGTACCTTCTCCAAAGGGTGCCTGCTGCATATAAAAATATCTCAAATCCCCTTAAATAACCACTGTCTTTATGTGCATTTTCTCGTATTATCAAGCGTACACCCCACTATGACATGCCTTTCTAATGGCTCGAGCCGTACTGAGCTCTGATCGTATCCTCGTTAACAATCCTCTTTGTGTGTGCCAAAAATAAGCACATCAAATCAGAGTTACTGTGGCAATGGTAATGCTTACAAATACATATTTTTCTTTGGATTTTATAAAGGAGCTTTCAGGATGGAAGCTTTTTCTACGCTTTTAAGGATTTGCTTTTTTTTGTTTCATAGAGTTGGTTTTTTTTGCTAGTTTGAAAAAAAAAATTAAAAGCCATTAAAAAAGTATTTGGCTAATTCAAATAAGAAAAAGGGTTCATTTGAGTGGATTTTCGAACGCGTGCGGTTTGGTTTCTCACATAATTTGTATTGATGTTAAAAGTATTAATATAGTCCGTTTACTTATGGCGTTTTCATTGGTTTCACTCAAGGTTTCACTCGATCTGAAAACCAATAGGGGGGTTCACACTCATCGACAAGTACATTAACTCGTGCCGAAACGTCACATAATTTGTAATGTGAACACAGGTTGAACGACTGTCGGAAGTTTTTCAATTTTTTTGATATTTTGCTCGGTTGAACGACCGGTGTAGCTAATGTGAACACTAGTTGAACAACTGATATGTCTGGAAATTTGGATTTTAGTGTTTCTTTTTAGTTTTTTATGTGAGATTCATAAAGAATGGGTTGAAATAGAAGTAAACTCACAAAAGGAAGGTAGAAAATGTATATTTCCTTCGCTGAAACTCGTGCAAAAAGTTACATCTACGCCGTGTTTGCTTTTTGCAAATTATTTACACTTTTAACCCAAACATGTTTTTTGTCCGAGCAATTGTTTATATACTATAGCCCTTGAAAGCTTCATAATCGCATCTTCAAACGTAGAATCGAAAAAATTTATTCAGTTACAAAAGTGGGTGTGGGTATCGCACGGTGTAGTGTTTAAATGGTGCATGTGCACTGTAAATAGAATAGTTTCTTTTATTGTTTGTGGCGGATCGTATTCCGGTAATTTGCATTATTATAGCTCTAGTTATCGTGTATGTAATTGAACAATAACTTTATTTATGGTTTATAAGATTATTATAAATACATAAATAATAATTATTGGGAGGCATACATACAATATATACACTTACGTGGCTTTAATTAATTTCAAGTACCGGTGCATGAAGCCTTGGTTTCTTACATGAAGGACCTGGCAGACTATCTTCTGGGAAGGTAATCGTGCTAACAGTTCTTCATCCTTCGCCCTCTGAATCATCGTCCATGATTGGTTGTTTCATGGGGGCATTGTTGAAATTCTCCCTACAACAGTGTTGGCAAATTGCTTTGCTATGCAAACTTTCACACACTTTTTCGCAATTTTTGGTACCTTGGCAAGAAATAAGCTTGAGGATCGAACTTGGTGCCGGATCTTCATCGCTTGTTTGAGGCATCCAACGCAACGTTGTTTTTTTCAACCCCCAATCACTAGGACTTTTTTCATTTATTTTGCTCAACCACTGTTGAACTTGAAAATATGTCCTATATGAGTGATATTTTGCTGCTCCTTCTGTTAGGGGACGATTGACGATTCATCACACATCACTGAGCTCAACATTTATTACATTGGTTACATTTTCGGGGCACAATCCAGTAAGAAGAACATGATTTTTAATTTAAACACGAGTATGTACGTATATGTAGATATATACATATTAAGTAATAAATGATTGTGTCAAACAAATTTCGGCAAATATACATAGGTACCGCGGGCTATTTCAGTGACGGCTATCGGGTCAAATTTCAGATGATACAGTAGGTAAACAAACAACTTCGCATACGAAAAAAGTTTTTAAATAAATTTTAATTTCTTCTTCTTATATATGTAAGAAATGACACTTTTTGCAAAAGTCCTAAAAAAATCTTGTTTTAATTGGTTTGTTGTTCCAATACCCGTATTAAAGCTGTTTATATCTGTACATAAGTAGTTTTTAAACATTGACAAACAAAAAACTCATGATAAATTAATTAAATAATACGAACTCCCCTAATAATGTGACTAACTATAGGAGTAGTATGCTTACAATTTTAATTAAATTTATGAAACTCGATACAGCAATATACTTACTTTTGATACATAAACAAATGTTTGGTTCTTTGCCGAGTTATTGTATATATATATCAATATTACCTATTACATGTAAGCACTTAACTCTTATAAGCTGAGTCCTACAAATACTAAATTGTGAATTTTCTGCGCTCACAGTCGTGAACTGAAGTTTTTAGTCCAAAACTGAAGTTAGTAATCTCCATCATTCTTAAGAATTTCAGATTTTTAAAAATATACAGTTCAAAAGCTTGACAAAATTGAACTCCAAAAGCTGAGGTTTTCAAAACTTTTCTGCGACTAAAATCAACACATATTTCAAAAATTCCTCAAAAATAATTTTTAACTACCCTTCCAAAAATATAAAATTTACTATAATAAAATTTCATCCTGATTTACTGTAAATTATTTCTAAAACGTCTACTTTCCCGTTTTCGACTTTTAAACGATCATATCTCAATGCCTACATTTTTCGGATTCATTTTTTTTTTGTGTAAGACTTTGTTGTATTTTTTAGTCTATCGGTTACAAAAACAAAAGCTCCTGTACACACCTCCGTTTAAAAAATACAAAACACCGTGTTGAGCCTTAAAATCTATATAGCGACAACCCTGCAAAGGATCCATGGTCGAAAACTTGAACTTAAGCTTTTTATAAAGTTATCTTACTATGCCCACAAAAAAATTGCTTCCCCATATGTTTTTTTTAGATTCCCATAGGAGCCAAATCTAAAATGACTGGACTACATAGAGAATGGGTTGAAATAGAAGTAAACCCACAAAAGGAAGGGAGAAAAAATGAATTTCCTTCGCTGAAACTCGTGCAAAAAGTATACGCCGTGTTTGCTTTTTGCAAATTATTTACAAATGAAGTTGATGAGGCGGCCGTTGAATGTGAACGCTAGCAACACGACTCAGGTTGATCGACTTGTCGATGAGTGTGAACCCCCCGAATGGAACGCTTCATGTTGCTTCTACTCAATTCTTAGGTTTGGTATATGTATAAGTGAATCACCAAATAGAAATTATTTGCTGCCACACAAAACGTAAAATGTAAAACACGAGTTTATCAACTCCAAACTTTCAAATAATATTTTTGATTAATTTTGTATTGATTTGTTAATTAATCTTTATCAAGTACTTTGATTTTGGATGCAAAATAAATTAAAATGGAAAGTTAAAAAAACGTGAAGTGCATTGCAGTGTGTTTTAACGTTTGATTTTGAATGTACTCGTATTAGTGCTTCTTGAGTGGATTCTGATTTCAAATCCAGAATTGAATTTCTCTTCTCAGAATCGTCACAAGCGTATTTTTTGTGCCAATGGAATTGTTACAGAAGACTTCCGGACGCTTCTGGACGTCCAAAGGAAAACGCGCATTATAATCGTATTGATTTCTGGTTGTGAAACGAAAAAATAAATGCTCATACTTATAGTGACCATACGTCCCGTTTTCAGCGGGACAGTCCCGTTTTTGAGGTCTCTGTCCCGCGAACCAAAACTGTCCCGCTTTTCCTACGACTTTTGTAAAGATGTGTGTGGCCCTCTACAATTCTCAAAACTAAGTCATTATATAAATTCTTTTTAACATCCCTGAGCATACAAATTGACGCATTTTAAACAAACGTTAGAGCTGTTAAAGGAAGATAATGAGCCCATGTATATTCCATGTTAAATGAATAATAAATATTGTCAGTTTAACTTGTAGCCTGTCATTTTTAAATCGAAAACAAACCAGTTTGCTGTGAACTGAAGTTTATTGGAGATTGGACGGGAAGTTTTAGATAGGTAAATAAAAAACAACTCAAATGTTATCACAATAATTAATAAAATTAACGCTTCATTATACATAAATAGAAATAGAATGGTATCCACTTCAGCAGCAGGAAACAAAAAACGCAAGAGGAAGTGGACCTACATGCTTGGAATATTAAACGAAAAAATATCCATTCATGATAACTGTGATAATTTTTATGAACAAATTAAAAACAATAATGAAATTCTTAAGGAAATTCATTCTGCATCCTAACAGAAGAATTAATTTTAAATTTGTAATTAAATCATTTATGTAGGTGCCTATTCGAAACACTTATTTTAATTTTATTTCTAGAAAACTATTTATTATTACTTTGACTTTGTCTAAATACGTTAACAGTATAGACGCTGATTTTTTTAAGTTTTTATTAAAAAAAATGATAATGGATTAATATACATTTTAACTGATCTCTTTTTTTTTACCAAAACTAAAAATTGTAATGAAGTCTGTTCTTTCTTTTTTTAATTTGTCATTTGTCGTTTATGTTGCGTACTTAAAAAAATCATAATTTCTACTCCGTGCGAAGTTTTGAAAATGTGTCCCGCTTTTGCTTCAAATAAATCTGGTCACTTTACTCAAACTAATTTTAGTGCTGTGTAAGATAAACTGTGTTTTTGCTTTTACTTTTGAACCTATGCACACACCTATATAATGTATAATGGGACGTATTCATAGTCATTTTAGAACTGGGTCTAAGTTAAACATAGGTTTAGTTGAATTTTCGGATATTGATCATATTTTTTTAAGTTTATAATTTCAAAATATTTGAAGCTATTTGTGTAGTATACCAAGTTACTTACTCTACTTTAGATGGCGCTCCCAGCCCAGGATGGGCTTCGGCCTCATCTAACAAGCCCCTCCAGTTGCGCACACCGAGTTGTTTGATGTCCTTCTCCGCTTGTGTGCGCCACCTGTTACGGGTTCTTCCTCTGCTGCGTACACCATAGGGGTTGGATTCGAAGACTCGTCGGGCAGGTGCATTGCTGTCCATACGCTCCACGTGCTGTATTTTCAGCTTTTTGACCAGGTCAAAGTCGCTGTATAGCCCGTATAGCTCGTCCTTTAATCTTCTCCTCCATACTCCTTCGATACACACCGGACCGAAAATCAAACGAAGAAGCTTCCTCTCAAAGCACCCTAGCAGATTAGAGCAGGACCGGGATGATTAGGGTTTTATATTTTTTTTTTTTTTTATAGTTGACGTGCACTTAAGGGGTTGTTAATACCCTTAACATGTAAAACACAATGCGAGCGTTAGTAAAATAGGATAGTGTTTAAAAGGAGATACCGATGCACATTGGTTTTGAATTTCTGAATATCATAATGAGAGTGAAAAATAGAGTTAGGTATAACGTTCCACATTCGTGTTGTGCCGGTAAAAAAAAAAGAATCCATGTACTTGACAATACGTCCGAAATTGGGCTCAAGGGTAAACTAATGAGCATTCCTAGAGGCGCGAGTATTGCGGTTAAATTGTTTAAGGGGAGGAATGCAACTATAGCTATTTCACTGGAACACTGTTTGTAAAAGTAGTAATAAAATAAGACAAGACATGAAACATTACGTCAGTGCTCTAGAGATGTTAATGTTTCCGTTATGGTTTTATCACCTATCATTTTTAAAGCTTTTCTTTAAAACTCAAGTAAGTTGGAGAAGCACCTGCCCAGATATGTGAATTGTACTCAAGCTTTGGACGGATGTATGCCTTATAGATCGTAGCCAGATCAGAAGAGGAAACAAATTTCTTGCATCGCCGTAGGAATCCTAAACATTTTGCAGCGTTTTTAGCAACGTCGAATATGTGATCATTCCACAAAAGGTGGTTTGTGATGCACATACCGAGAACCGAAAGCTGTTCAGTTTCCTCAATGCAAGTGCCACTCATGGGTAGTGGCATGGGGGGTGGGTTTTGCTTTAATGAAAGGAGACAGCATTGAGTTTTTGAAGCATTAAATTCTACGCGGTTTTTTATTCCCCAATGGACAATGCTGTCGAGATCAGAATTTAATGAGCTTGCTTATCATACGATGCCGTTCAAGTTCCACATCCGAAGGACATGGATGTGAATCTTAAAACGAATATGAGAAGCTGAGGGTACTGTCATCAGCGAAACAGTTTAATAGATTAGAAGTTTCCGACAAAAGATCATTTATGAATATAAGGAAGAGAGTCGGAGAAAAAACGGTGCCCTGGAGTACACCAGCATTTATTTTGTAAATTTCAGACTTGAAACCGTCCAATACAATGTATAAAGTCTCCTTGGTTCTCTGAGAGAGGCCCTTCTTAGACCGAAGAAACAGCGGTTGGCAAGAGTAATTCTTCGCTTGATCTCTTCACTGATGTCATTCTGCGATGTAATAGTGGAGCCCAGGTAGACAAAGTCCTTGACAACTTCGAAGTTATATCTGCCCATCGTGATATTTTGCCCGAGTCGACGATGTTGAGATCCCGCTCTCGATGACAGCATATACTTCGTCTTGTCCTCATTAACCGCCAATCCCATTTTAGCTGCCTCCGATTCAATGCTCGCAAATGCCCCTATCACAACTCGCTTCGTTCTGTCGATAATGTCTATGTCATCCGCATACGCAAGCAACTGAACGGACTTTCGATAGATTGTACCGCTGGTGTTGACATGTGCGTTGCGTAAAATGGCTTCAAGGACGTTGAATGGGTTGCATGATAACGCGTCGCCTTGCCTCAATCCTTTCTCAACATCAAAGAAATCGGTGGTGTTCTTACCAATTTTGACGGAGCAGCGAGATTGCTCCATCGTCATCCTGCACAGGCGGGCAGTTTAGGAGACTAATTCCTCTGTAGTTGGTACATTTCAGAACATCTCCCTTTTTATGCATGGGGCACACTATACCGAGGTTCCATTCATCGGGCATACTTTCATCCGACCAAATTTTGCAGATGAGCTGGTGTATGCTCCTAACCAATTCATCTCCCGCTGATTTAAATAGTTGGGCTTGTAAGCCATCAGCACCAGCAGCCTTGTACGAGGTACGACTTAAGTTTGGATATCGCCAGCCGCACTTCGGTCAGGTCGGGTGGACAGAACTGTTGGCCATCATCGTCCAAGTTGAATGGAGTGTTCTGCCTACCAGGGGAATCTTGGCTTACTTTGCCGTTAAGCAGTCTAGAGAAGTGTTCTTTCCAGATCCTCAGCACTGACTGTGTGTCTACTACCATATTCCTACTCTCATCTCGGCAGGCTTTCGTTCTAGCCTTGTATCCTTGGGTGGATCGCTTCACCCCCTGATAAAATTTTCGAACATCTCCCCTACCACTACAACGCTCAATAGACTCTACCGCTAGCTTTTCGTGCTCTCTCCTTTTCCTCCTGAGAAGTTGGCGTTCCTCTTTTCGTTTCAGCTCGTAGAGCTCCCGGGCTGCTCCCTCAGCAGCTCTTGTTCGAGTCTGCAGCATTGCCTGGTTCGCCTCGTCCTTAGCTGCATGCGCTAGCCGGCACTCTTCATCGAACCAGGGGTTTCATTGTGCTCGCCTAGTGAAACCTAGCACATCAGAGGCGGCACTTCTGATGGCTTGTTGACAGTGTTTCCACTGGTCTTCTGCACTTGATGCTGGTGGCGGACCTCCTGAGAGATTAAGAGTTACGTGGTCTGCAAATGTTCTGGCGGTCCCTTGCAATTTAAGCTTCTCGACATCGAACCTTTTCACAGCATCTGCTCTGCGTTCTCGCTTCACGGATATCCGCATACGTAGTCTAGCTACCACCAGGTAGTGATCCGAGTCAATGTTGGCCCCTCGGAAAGTTCGGACGTCCAAGATACTGGAAGCATGTCACGCGCCTATCGCAACGTGGTCGATTTGGTTGACGGTTAGTTGCTCACGCGACCGCCAAGTCCCCTTGTTTATATTGAGGTGTGGGAAGTAGATGCTTGATATGATGACATTTCGCCCCGCCGCAAAGTCTGCCAGCCTGTGTTTCAGCCGGAAGTTCCATCTTGTAGGCTGTGTCCTCCGACTATCGAACCAAAGATGCCCTCCTTTCTGAATCTTGCGTTGAAGTCACAAAGAATGATCTTCACGTCATACTTCAGGCACATATCATACGTTGTCTCCAGGAGATCGTAGAATGCTTCTTTGGTTGACTCATCTCTCTTTTCATAGGGGGCGTGAACACAGATCAGCGTAATGTACTTAAATTTGCCTTTTATGCGGATTGTGACCAGGCGCTCGCTTACACTTTGGAAGCCTAAGACTTCTTGCCTAAGTCTTCCCCTTATCACAAAACCGCCACCAAAAAGCCGCTGACCCTGTTCGTTGACGCACCCGCCGTAGTAGCTGTCACACGACTTCAGTCTCCGTACGCCCTCTCCATTCCATCGCACTTCCTGGATGGCTGTTACGTCAGCCTTTAGCCTGTCCAGGTTCTCCACTAATTGTTCGGCTGCACGTGTTCTGTATAAGGACAGGACATTTTACGTGCAGATCCGAAATTCAATGTCCTTGTTTCGTTTGCTGGGGTCGTCAACTTTAAAATGGTCTATCTGCGACTATGAATATGCCCAATAAGTTTAAATGACGAAAGCAACAGCAGTTACTCCTCTTTATATGAAATAGTGTGATATGCTGCTGTATAATTTACATAGAAATTAAGTTCATTACTTATAGCCCAGTCAACGAAGACTCAAAATTATAAAATAAATGCAAAAAACAGTGCTCTCTGCATTATTTTTTTTTATGGTAGGAGTTACCCCCAGGTTTAACATACCCAAAGTCCCCAGCCCAGGGCCGCGAGCTAAGCTCAGGAGGGGGGGTTAAATGTACTCCTTTTTAGATTTTCGTGAATATTTCCACAACCTAGCATCTTAGCGGAAAAGTCTATTCTTCTTAATTAGAGACAATTAAATTGTCTATAAAAATATATATTCACATTTTTTCTACGGTCAATAATAAAGGAGATGCGGGCGGTAGAATTAATAGGGGTAGTGAACAATAAAAGCCAATTCTGCATTTTATTTTATAATTTAAATACAAAAATCAAAAACGAAATTTTCAATTTTTTTTTTTTTTTAATTTTGAGTTTGAAAGTAATTTTTTACATTAACATGAACAAAAACTATGGACATCAATAACTTGATTTGAAAGCAAAATAAAAGAACGTATTTCTGGCTTTCAAAAAAGGTAAATATTTTTGTTGTAAGTGTTGCCGTTGTTTTTTAATATTATTTAAAAAAAAAAATGCACCTCCTCTCTAAAGGGGGGGAGAAAGAACCCTCCTCTATGGCAAATAAATTTTGTATTGTGTTCCTTTAAATAAATTGTTATCATTTTTTGGCGCGATATGAAAACAACTCTTGCTATTTAAATTTTGCCTAGTTTAGTATACATCAACTTTTTCGTATAGCTTCGGATATATAGAAAAAAAAAGGAAATTATAACTCCACTCTCAGCATCATGATAGGATGAAATAACAGTGAAGGAATGTGTATTTACCTTTTTTGTTTTTTCCAAGTAAATTGGTCAGAAAATATTCAATATCTAAGACAAAAACAAGTTTTTCAGATTTGTTGTCTTTTCTACCGCCCGCATCTCCTTTACTATTGAACGTACAAAAAATGTGAATATATATTTTTATAGACAATTTAATTGTCTGCTCCTCGACTTTGGTTGCTATATTTGGATATGGTTAATGTCCTGGAAGAATTCCTAAAAGCTGGAAGAACAGGGAATTGGAGCTTTCAACTTGCAGTGTCAAATGAAATGATATCTTTTATTGCAGCATGCGGCCAATATTCATATGCTAGTTCTACTCGAATGTTTTATGAGAGAATGGATCAGCTTGAGTTTGAAGCCCCCCCATGTACACACGGCCGGCATTTACAAATGGTCTTGATGTTCCCCGAAAAAGTGATAGGTTTTGGGGTGGCCTTTCCACTGATTTGATTATTGAACAAGTTCTAATGAAGAATATAAAAGGATTTGGTGGAATGACTCATCGATCGAAAAAGCATGACAGTACAGCAGCAGTATGTCTGGGTTATGTCACGTCCTATTTGCGCCAATTTGAATGAATGTACCTTTCAAGCAAAATCACGGACCCGAATTTCTCGGTTCACTTTGGAATCACTTGGGAATCCAAAAAAACTGAGTGTCTCGCACACATTAACAAATTTTCTGTGTACGCATGTAAAAAGAAGAAAAAGAATTTTTCAATGCACGGAGAAATAGAGAGAGTACAGTCATTTTGGTTTGATTTCCACCACTTTTTTTTTTAGTTCAGTTTTATAGGTAGCGTCGCGAAGACCATTGCTTGTTTACTTAGAAGAAGAAATAGAGGAACTGCCCTTGTTGGAAAAAAGTGAAGCAGTTTTTAAAATGGTGTGAGGTCTCACAAACACAAATGCATTACAGCAGGGACTGAGTGCTCTTTGAAAGCAACTCACTAGGGCGCCATCAGAATAGTCATTTTTGTTATTTTCTGAAGTTGTTTTAGTGGAATGTTCTAAAAAAAGAAAGAGTACGTGCGTGAAGCAATTTGTCAATCTGAAATGTCAAATCGCTAGTTTGATTTTAAAACAGATCAATCAAAAAGTGTTACAAATTAAGACACATATATATAAAAAAAAAACTTTGAAAAGACAAACCTTTGCAAGTGAATAAAATAGACATTGTAGTTATTTAGCAATCAACAAAAAAACAGTGAGTTTTATTATATTTTTCTCAAAGCAAGTGCTGTTAACTGTTTGTTTTTATGTAGATTAATTAACTTTCGAAGAACATATTATTTATAATGGATTAAACATTAAACATGAACCATGAACAACCAAATATGAACTGATAGACACCTTACTGAACAGACAAATTAACATTGAAATATGAACTTATAAGTTGGCGACGGAACAAATAGATATTTTATTACTAACTTAAAACGTAAAAAATCGATTTAATAACAAAAAATAATTTTCTCATAAGAAGGGCGCTTAACAGATAGTTGCGCCTTTCAACCTCCAATATAATCTCATGCACACCTGTTAACGAGAATTTCAGTTTGACATTTCTGGTTCTTAAATTGTAGCAAAAAAATTATGTGCATATTTTCAACTAAATTATAATATTCTTGACTTAAATTAAAGTGTAACTCATTCTAAATATATTGTTTAATAGTTCATCAATCTAAAGACAAAAACATTACAGCACTTTTTTTGAGAAAAATTCACTTGTGAAAGGAAAAGCTTTTATCCACCTTGTTTTGTTGATTTCCACACCCCTGAACAATACATTTCATGTTTTTTTTAATTTATAAGAAGATCACCACAATGTCTATCTAAAGAACTTTAATTTATTTGTTTTTTCAAAGTTATTGTTATATTAATTTTGGTTTTAACTTGTACCAATTTGTATTTCTTTGTTTTTTCTAATCACACGCTAATGATTTGACACTTCTGATTCTCACAAATTGCTTCACTCACGTACACTGTATATGTGACAAATACCTCTTCCTCTATTTCTTCTTCTAAGCTTTTTTATCTTTTTTTCTTGTGAAAACTCCAAGAAATTTCCAATCAGAAATACAAGTTTACTGTTTATTATATGTATATGTTTAGTTGTGGAATTATATAATGTACCTTTTATAATTGATAAATAAAAATAAAGTCTTGAAATGAACAAAATTATATTTGTTTTTTTTTTTTTTTTTTGTATGCAATGTAGAAACTCGACTAGATGAGGAAGTTTCTTTTTAATACAATACATTTGTGTATGCCTCGATTCATTCATTTTTGTTGGTCCGTTTTGGATTCCATTTAGGCTCCGTTTTCTCGGAGTATGGTGAATTGGAATACTCTATCTCACAATACATTCACATAATGGCTCCGTGGTGATTCTAATTTCCATACTAATTTGATCCGATTTGGAATCGTTTTGGATCCGGTTTTGGGTCCGTTAATGAACTAATTTCGGATCCAAAACGGACTCGCTTGTTTGAAGGGTATGCAGAAATTTGCTTCAGTGAAACATGCAGTAAGTGAACAACATTTTACTTTGACCAGTCAAAAATCGCACCGATAAAGAGGACATACATATTTATTAGGGTGCGCCTTATTCTGAAACTTTTGAAATTACGTTCTCCCAACCCTTCAACTGGGTTGTTTCTCATAAAAAAAATTGACAAAAAAAAATTTCAAATCGGATAAAATTTAGGAGTCGCTACCTGGCTTTGAAAATTTACCTGGTCAGCCCAAATAGCAACAACTATACTGGTTTGAATCATCTTCTAAGAATTCAGTATCCCTTGGAATTCTTAAGTTCCCTGGAATTTTTAATAGTATCCGGAACCTCCTCCGAAAAAAAAGTCGTGTACCTACCCGGAAAAATATTGCGTGACCTGAAAGAAATTTCACGTCTTCGGAAAAAATTCCGTGCGATCGAATGCTTATAGGATTATCCCTTGGAAATTTTGTGACAGGGGTGAAACTTTCGCAAATGTAGTTTGTGAGGCAGCTATTGTATGGGGAATTGGAGATAAAGTTAAGTGCTAAGGTTTTGACACAACATCAGTCAATACGAGAAGAATAAATGGGGCATGCCTTCTTCTTGAACACAAAATGGACATGGACTTGCTGTGGTTGGCATGCCGTCACCACATCCATGAGATAATGTTGGAAGAAATGGTCACGAGATCAATTCTTATTTTTAAAAGATTCAAAAAGCATTGGCCCAACATCGATCGCCAAAAATACGAAACAGCCTTTTCCAATGAAATTTTCGCAGCCGCAATTATTGAAATCAAGGAAGAAATTATTGCCTTTTCTACATCTCAACTCCAAAAGTTCCAGCCACGATATGGCTAAAAAAGAAACGAAAAAAGGAAAGAACTAACAGTTATTTCCTCGGGAGGATTTTCTGAGAAAAAAATGTAATTTAAAGCTCCAGCTGGACTAGACCGTGCTAGATGTATGCCGAAAGCTATCTTCTGCCTTAAAACATGGATGTTTCGCTGTCAGAGTTTCAACTTACAAAGAGGGAACAACAAGGAATTCGTGATCTTTGCCTATTTATTGTGAGAACCTATGTAAGGACCTGGATGACTTCTTCTGATTCAACGTCAGCTCCACGAAATGATCTGGAACTTCTCAAAAATCTTGAAAGCTTCAACAAAATAAATGAAGTTATTTCAAAAGTAGCTCTCCAAAAGTTCCTGGTGCATCTCTGGTACTTGTTGGAAGAACTTGTGGCTTTTGGATTTTTCGATTAAGGAGTTTTCAATGAAACAAAAAAGAAAATGGAAAATTGCCCTCGAAACAGAAGGAGTAGAGATTCCCTTGAAGCGATTAACGGTGGATATTGCTAATATTCAGTCAAAAGGATTGGAAGATTTCGTTAGCTCAAAAATACGCGTCGGTTTTCGGTGACCCGAAAACGAGCCCTACAATGAAATTAAACATTTAGATCGATATATAAGAATGGTCAACGACATCGCTGAGAAAGGAGTAAAGCTCATGGATGAGTACAACCAGCTACATACTAACAATGAAGAAGAGAAGCAGTTTCTCTTGTTGGCAGTTAAAGATTACAGAAAGAAA
Organism: Melangyna quadrimaculata; assembly: GCA_949320155.1. Lineage (NCBI taxonomy): Eukaryota > Metazoa > Arthropoda > Insecta > Diptera > Syrphidae > Melangyna > Melangyna quadrimaculata. The sequence continues at coordinate 104,760,272 of OX439483.1, forward strand.
TATCCTGACAGGAAGAAATCTATATTGATGAGATGAAAAAATCTTCATTTTTATATTTATCTTTAATGTTTGCATGTTTATTAAATAAATAAAATAAAATCTGTTACCAAAACTTTCACTTTTGTTTTTTATAATAAGTTTCACAAATTTTATTTATATGATGGAGCACCCTGTAATATAAAATTGCCGGTAGCGACCTCTATATATTGTCCAATTTTCATAAAATTTTCAGATAATTTTTTTTTCATTTAAAAGAACAAAATAGTGGGTTGGGACGTTCAAAAATAACAATTTTCATTTTTTGACTGATATAAGGCGCACCCCAATTTATATCAAAGAGCAAGTACCTGGCTTTTCGATCATGCTCATGCCTATCAATATACATTTTGTCATTGATGGTGGTTGGTTACTACATCGCCTTTCTTGGAGTCAAGATAAGCCATTCCATGATCTGCTTTGCTTATGAAAGATATGTTCCATAGCAAAGTATGACAAGACAACAATAGTATTTGACGGATATGGATATACGTTCTCTACAAAATCAGAAACCCAACAAAAAAGAAACCGAGGTATTGTAAGAACAAAAGTAAATTTTACAACTTCTACATCTATAGAAGCTGCAATTCCATCGAAGTGGACATGAATGATGATTGAAGTACTTATATATTTTTTTTTTTGCTTAGAAGTGCCTTTTTTAATTTTCATTTTCAGTATATTTTTAAGATAACTTGAATTAGTAAATTAAGTTTTTCAAATGTAAATAAAAAACAACCTTAAAGGCTCTCCCAAACCAATGCGGAACATTCGTTGCGGCGAAAAAACATTCGCATGTCAAAATTTATTTACTTGGTGATATATGAGAGTGCCCACACCAACGCGGCGGAGAAACATATGAAATAATTTTGAGTGACGAATGTTTTTTCGCCGCAACGAATGTTTCGCATTGGTTTGGGAGAGCCTTAAGACCGTGATTCGTACGTTTTTATGCGTATAATTACCGTTTTTCATTGTGTTAATCCCGATTGTTAGATTACCTAGTCATCATATGCAATATTTGATGGTATTTTTGAATTTATCGTACCAAAAAACATATAAAATGATACCCCACATGAACATGTAGACGTTTATAGACTACTAGCGGAAACACCCGGCGTTGGCCGGGTCCCTTTTGTTAAAGGATAGTTTGTTAACAAATCTTGAACAAAAAATTTCCCGTGGAAAATAGTTTTCCTTGAAAATATTTCTGCTATCGTGAATATCTCTGAAATAAATTCGATGAATTGACCGCCCAATTCCCCAGGCAAACTTATTGCCGACATCAATAAATTTTCAACATCATTCATGTTCTCAATTTTCAAAGGATAGAAATATTGTGCAAGTGTTAATTATTATTAATATAAAGCTATATATTCACGTACTTCTAAATATCTATGCTAAAGACACCTACTTGTAAGAAAATATTTGAAAAATTTGTATGGTTTGCTATCTCGCCCCCAACTATGAACTGCCAAAGCCAAAGGTGTGATTTTTCGTATTTTTGACATTTCAACACCATCACTGTCAACTGTCAAGTGCGATTTTTTTGACTTACTTAAAGTAAAAAATCCACCTCCTAAATCGATTGGCGCTCTCAGATCTTGACATTTCGACACCTGTCAATTGAAAAGTGGAATTTCTTATTTTCTGTTGGTGCTAAAGTGCTGGCCGAGACATTAGGTAATAACAACCTACTAAACCGATTTTTGACATTTCGACACACAGAAGAAAGGAGCTGTAATACAGCAGTTTTTGCTCTTATAGCATTGCTGTTACCATTTTTGTTATCATTGTGAATGATTTACTCTACGGAGCGGATGTTTCTCACTGATTTGGGAGATTGTGAAAGTATTCGCCGTGTTGATTTCAACATAACTAAATTTTCAGCGACCATGTAAATCAAACATGAATGGTTAAGGATTTACCTTCCACCACAATCCAATCAACAACCAGCGCATTTTGACTTACTTGAGAATAATATCATGCCATTCATTAGCCTTTCATAACTACTTATTATATTTTCCAACATTCTAATATTCACTTACACATTCAACAAAAACCAGGAAAAAAACTCATACGCACTTGAAACGTCAAATGTCATAGCTAAGCTTTGTACAACGCTCATGTCTTGTTCAAAAAGTTATATTTTTCGCCATGTCGCTGCATGGAAATAGATTTTTTGGACTCCATTGGATTTTTTCTGGATATGTTCATAATCCTGCCATCTGTTTAAGCGTATAAGTCTTTTAAATTGTATGGTTCTCTATTAATATTTTGTATTTATTTAAATAGTGAGACAACGACCTTTACAAAGCCATCTAAATTTTCGGATAAGTACTTTCCGATTTATATCCCATTTTATGCAGTTAAAATGACAATTTTAAAATTTTTTTCTGGATTTTATCTGTACAAAATATTTCTAATGTAAAATTTTAATATTTGAAATTATTTTGTGAAGCTTGTAGCAACGCACAGTTATGTTTTGTATCCATGATCCATTTTGCATTTTTTTGGTAAATAAATCAATAAAGCTAATTCTGGAGTGGCTTTTGTTGAAATGATCACTTAATATTTATTAGAAATATTTTAGAAGAGGATTAGAGCAATTGGTGTGTTAGTTTTGTTTTTCAAAATTTATCAATTTTTTATTAACTTTTGCATTTAAAGTACCAAACAATTTTAACACAGAAATTTATTTTATAAATTTTTACCTCAAATTCATGTATCATTTGTCATGAACTATTAAGTATTACTCAAGTTTGAAACCTCTTAATTTGGGTAAATGGAGCTTTATTGTGATATATTTAATTAAATTGCCCCTACTTTTTTCCCGTTAGATTTACAAACACAAAATTATCACACATTTTTTTAGAAGAAAGTTACACCTATAAGAGTGCATCCTTTGTTTTTTATATATATACATTTTTGATTAACTTTTGTATTTAAAGTACGAAAAAATAAGTTGATTTTTCATTAAAACGCATTTTTAGTACACATGTTTTTAATATTTTGAAATAATTTTTACACACAAATGTAAGTTATAAATTTCTTTCTAAATTCATTTGTTATGAACTATTAAGGTTTGCTCAATTTTGAAACCTCTTAAGTTGTCTAAATGTAGCATTTTTTGTGATTTATTTATTAAATTACCCCTACTTTTTTCCCGTTAGATTTAGAAATACAAAATTATTCACATATTTATAGAAGAAGGTTACACCTATAAACGTGCATCATCAGCTTTTTGAAATTAAAACAAATTTCATCAAGTTTTGAATTTAATATATGTATTATAAATTTGACGGGTCATTGACACACCCTTTTAGTATGAAATTTTTCACCCCCCCCCCCCTCAATAATTTGTATCCACAAATTTAGACACATCTCATAGCTAAATTCTGAGATCAAAACTTTAATAATCGTCTGAGTAGAAATGAAGTTATGATTTTTTATATTAAAAGAACTCCAATTAGAAATTCAATTCAGATAACGGTGTCCTCCACTGGTAGACGATTGATAACAATGAACAAATCGTAGCATTTTTATGGATTTTATTCGATTTTTTATGAATTTAAAAAAAAATCAATTGTGACGCTAATATAGGCGGTAGGTTAAAAATTGAGGTATCAAATTAATGGTTATTCTATTGAGATAAAATATAAGAAAAACTAAATCAATTCATGCACACACCCACATGTTATTAAGTAATATGTGTGAACAATATTATATTGTGAATTTCTCAGGTCAACGGTACAATAGGAATATAATTTTTTTTATACAAGTTCCTAGGACATATATTATTGCAAACCTATAAAAAATAAATCGGGTGGCACAACGGCTCATGAAGAACCAGGGCCTAGTGACTAACAACTCGCAACCATTCCTGTGTGCGCCTTTCGACAGGAATGGAAGGGACCTACAATTTTATGCCGAATCCGAACGGCTAGACGAGAAGCACTTATTCGTGACAAGTGATACTCTTGGAGGATTTGTCAATTCCTCGCAAGAGGCAGTAGCCCTGAAAAAAACTTTTTAGTTTTTAGGTGGACGAGGCTGGGAAGCGAACCCAGACCCCCAACGTGACAGTTGAACGCACTAACCATTACGCTACGGGCAAACCTATACGACTGTTAATTAAAAAGATATTAATAAAAAACCAAAAAAAACAAATTTCATATAGGCAACATATTTTTATTATTGTTAAAGATTTCTAAAAAAATTTCCAATAAAACCTCATTCACAGAAATTGTATTGCAATTAGTTCTAGGTAAGCCGGGGCTAATTTGACTAGACTAAGTAGCCTGCCAGTTATCCTGCTAGTGTAGTGTACTTAATTTCACTTTTTGTTTTATTTCCATGACGGTGTTCACATTGGACGTCAACAAAAATCCACAAATTTTTAAATTTTTTAAAAATTTACTACTTTTCTCTCTTTCTAACTATGAAGTGGGAGTGGGATAAATTTCATAGAAGTCAAAAATAGTCGGAAGGGTCAGTCCAATGTGAACACCGTCCATAGTTTCCCTTTTGTTTGTATCATCAAAAACCTAGTTGACAAAACAAGCAGAGAGCTACTAGTCACACAAACATTCATAAAACTAACACTATGATACAAATTATTGCTACTAATTCTACTCGCTTAGTGCTGGGATATACGAGCGCAAAAAAGAATTAATTCACGAAAGAGAACGGATGATTTTTAGAAAGAAAGAAGGAAACGGAAAAAATGACATCCATTTCTTTCTTTCTAAAATTCATGCGTTCTCTTTTGTGAATTAATTCTTTTTCGCGCTCGATACACGAGCGCAAAAAAGAGTTAATTCACGAAAGATAACGGATGATTTTTAGAAAGAAAGAAAGAAACGGAAAAAATGGCATCCCTTTCTTTCTTCCTAAAAAGCATCCCTTCTCTTTCGTGAATTAATTCTTTTTTGCGCTCGTGTATCCCAGTATAATCTAAACCCCGGGTAATTGTCGAAGTTGTTGAAAAAAATCTTACGCTCAATTTAAGGATTATATGGGCCATAACACACTGGTTCAATTTTGAGCTGAACTAAAGCCAGACTAACTTTTCCATCAATCGCACACGGGGTGAGCTAAGCGGGCCATCGCACACTGGCTCAATTTTGAGCTGGCCAGACTTACTTTTCCTTCCATCACGCACGGGCTGAGCAAAGCTGGCTGAAAATTGTGTGAACATGAACCGGCTTTAATTGTATAGTACTCTCAGTTTGAGAATAACAAAAAAAAAGAAATAATTTCCTTTAAATTTTTCAGTTTCGCATGACAACAGATTTGTTTAGTTTGCCTAGAAACGAACAACTGTGTATGTTTAGTAATTATACTTTGTTAGGCTCGTTTCACACACATTCGGTTTCATTCGGTTCGGTCTCTATTCGGTTTGTATTCGACTGTGCCTGATATGTGTGAAACGATAAAACGGCAAAAATAAAAACCTAATAGAAACCGTAGAGCACCGTTTTATCGTTTCACACATATCAGATACAGCCGAATCAGTGTTGTCACTTTAAAACAATTGTGGTAGATCTACCTCTTTTTCTGAATAATTTTCAAATCTATCACTTCTACCACGGTAATCAAAAATTCAACCACTTTTTATCAGGCATAAAAAATCCTTAAAATTCAAAAAATCAAAGCTAGCAAATTTTTCAAGCGAAAAAGGTTCAACAAAGCTTTAAATGCAAACTTTAGTAAAATAAACTAACCATTGGTACTAATGCAGATCGCACTAAATTTTAGCTAGACCTATTCTCCCCTAACATTTTGGTGGTGAATGTCACAGAAATAAAAAAAAAACAAATACGCCGAGGAAATTGTTGATAAAGCCTAGTACTCAGTTCAAGTGAAAATGAAATTTCTATATAAAAGTGACATTTATTTCACAACGATGAAATTCATTACGAGAGCTGAGTATTAAAAATGTGAGAGCGAAATATGAACCGGTTCAAAATTAATTTCATTTCATAATTTTCATTTCCTAACGTACGACCACTATGAAAAAATAATTGAAGTGTGAAAAAGTGTGGCATTTGTCAATAAATTAAAATAAAAGTTGTAATAATTGAATAAAAAATTCTAAAGAATTATTTTGGATCTTATGATTGTTTATTTTTAAATATGAAGTGTTACCGACAAGCCAAAAATCAAACTATGGATGGATGGAAATAGTCTTCTCAAGCATTTTAAGATTCTGTTAAGCTGTCAGACAAATCAAATATTTTTTTTTCATTCAAAGTAAGTACTAAAAATTTTCAAACTGAGGACTGAAATTTCACGTGGATAATTAATTATGTTTTCACAATGATTATTCACGTGAATTTCAAACCGCTTTTATTTTTCATTTCGCTCAGAGGTGAGTACTAGGCTTAAATCACAAATCTTATATTTTATTGTCGAAATAATTTATAGATGATTATTTATTGAGTTTTTGTGTCATTATTGAACCTTAATGCGCTCTTAAAATTATATTTTTTTTCGTAGGTTGCATAAATTCATAGTTTGTTCTACTTGCACTTCTTTCCTCCGCCCGTCCCACTAGACCACTTATAAATATTTCATTCTGCAATCGTTCAGAACAACACATCGCGTTCTGGAATTTATAATCACGATTTGACAAAAGAATCACAATTTGTTTCAACACGTACGTCCTCGTAATTGAAAAGATTAACAAATATTAAAGACCACACTCGACGGAACTAAACTTCCTTTGTACCTTTGTTTATAATACCAACAAAATAAAAGCTGCAAAAATTAAAATTTAAAAATCTACCCCGAAAAATCTGAATCTACCACTTTTTCTTAGCTCAATCTACCACGTTCTTAAATTTGGAAGTGACGATGCTGCCAGAAAGTGTTATGACTCCTCCTGTACTTGAGAGCGTAAATGATTTTATGGGACAAATCTTCTTTCCCACTCGTGCAGTTGCTAGAGTTCTAAAGGATCTCGATGTACACAAATCCGCTGGCCCGGATGGTATCCCTCCCATTGTTCTGAAGAGGTGTTCTTCAACGCTGGCAAAACCACTGCGTAAGCTTTTCCATCTGTCCTACTCTACTGGTCTCTATCCGAGTGGATGGAAAACAGCATTTGTCCAGCCTGTCCCTAAAAAAGGCGTATCTTCTTCACCCTCTAACTATCGTCCAATTGCACTTACGTCCCTTCTTTCCAAGGTCATGGAAACGCTGATTAATTTCCAGCTCAAGAAATATCTCGAGGAACGAAAGCTTCTTAATGACCGGCAGTACGGCTTTCGTAGCAATAGGTCCACTGGTGATCTGATGGTATATCTCACCGAACAGTGGAACAAATCTTTACATCGTTTTGGAGAAAGTAAGATTATTGCACTTGATATTTCAAAAGCGTTTGATAGAGTTTGGCACCAAGCTCTCTTATCGAAAATGCGCGCATTTGGTTTCGATGAACCTCTTCTTCGTTGGATTAGAAATTACCTTTCGGACCGTTCAATACAAGTCGTATTGGACGGTTTCAAGTCTGAAATCCACAAAATAAATGCTGGTGTACCCCAGGGCTCCGTTTTGTCTCCGACTCTCTTCCTTATTTTTATAAATGATCTTTTGTCTGAAACTTCTAATCCATTAAACTGTTTCGCTGACGACAGTACCCTCAGCTTCTCATATTCGTATGTGGAACTTGAACGGCAGCGTATGATAAGCTCATTAAATTCTGATCTCGACAGCATTGTCCAATGGGGAATCAAAAACCGCGTAGAATTTAATGCTTCTAAAACTCAATGTTGTCTCCTGTCGTTAAAGCGAAACCCACCCCCAATGCCGCTATCCATGAGCGGCACTTGCATCGAGGAAACCGAACAGCTCTCAGTTCTCGGTATGTGTGTCACAGACCACCTTTTGTGGAATGACCACATATTTGATGTCGCCAAAAACGCTGCTAAGTGTTTAGGTTTTCTCCGTAGATGCAAGAAGTTTTTTTCCCCTTCTGATCTGGCTGTGATCTACAAAGCCTTTATTCGTCCAAAACTTGAGTACAATTCTCATGTTTGGGCAGGAGCTCCAAGAACTCACTTGAGTTTGTTGGACAGAATTCAAAAGAGAGCTTTAAAAATGATAGGCGAAAGATCTATAACAGAAACAATTACATCTCTCGAACACCGCCGTAATGTTTCGTGTCTTTCTCTATTTTATCGCTATTATTATAATCAGTGTTCTAGTGAAATAGCCAGTTGCATTCCCCCCCTTAAAAAATTCAACCGTAATACTCGCGCTTCTAGGAATGCCCATCAGTTCACCCTCGAGCCCAACTTCGGACGTACTGTAATGTACAGAGATTCTTTCTTCAGTCGCACCACACGAATGTGGAATGCTTTACCTGACTCGACTTTCCCCTCCCATTTCGATGTGCAAACGTTCAAAACCAATGTGCATCGGTATCTCCTTCTAAATCCTCTCCTACTTACCTAATCGCTCGTGCTGTGTTAAAAACATTTTAAGGGTAGCCATAACCCCTTTTATGCGCGTGGAATATAACAAAAAAAAAAAAACAACACTGAGCGTGTTTCTTTTCGTTGTCATGACGATTTTATTCATTATTAATTTAATTTTTTAATTTAGTAGTATAGGAATGAGAAAAAAAAGATATACGTATTTGCTTTCAGATTCAGATTATTTCACGTACATTTGTGTATTCATATATGTGGTGGTACCTATTTTTGCTAGTAGTATTAATTTATTTGGTATAGTTTGTAAGGTTTTTATCGGGTATTTTTCATTAGGAACAAAGTTTGTTTTTGATATCGTTAAGGCAGTTAGGGAGTAGGGACTATAGAGAGTTTGTATGAAAGGCAACGTTTGCGTCTAATATGGTATTTCTGATGTTTTGCTGAGTTGTTCATGATATTGGCCTTATAAATAACCTAAGTTTTCGACCTCGAGCGGCGGTTGCGTCATGGTCAACAATCAGAAAAACCGCGATTTTGTCGCGCTTTTTTCAGTTAGTGGTGATTTTAGTCCTAAATACCTAATTTTAAATAAAAAATTGTTCCACGATTTCAAAGTAACTTTATTTGCTTCAACTTGAAATTAAAGTCAACTCTGTAGACCCAATGGTTTCCAAAATACAACAATTCAAAATCTAGCGAGACAAAATTTAATATAGGTAACGAGTAAAGTAATCAAACAGTATAATGGAAAATAAAGATAATGGTTGACATAAATGCATCAAATCACTGAAGCGATTAGGTTGGGCCAAAAGAATAGAACAAGTTTACCAGGAGGGGGATCTATATACCCCCGTTTAGATGAGAGGGGCAATTTTCTTTAAAAAAAATGACAATAAGTGGTACCAACACTATTGAAAAACAATGGTTACACCTAAAATATTCTCCAATAGCTTATCTGAAACCCAGAAATCCATTCTTGAATTTTCTTTTTAAATAAAGTTATTTCAATCTATAGTTTTAGAAAAATTAATTTCTAAACTCAAATCTATTAAAAAAAATATTCTAATATTTACTTAGTAGAAAAATCCTTGGAGCAAATTTCTTTTTCAAAGTTTTGAATTTGGAAATTAATTTTTCAAAAACTATAATTACTTTAATTAAAAAGAAAATTCAAGAATGGATTTATGGGTTTCATATAAGCTGTAGGAGAATATTGTAAGTATTACCATTGTTTTTCAATAGTGTTGTTTTTATCTTATGTAAGTCATTTTTTTAGATAATTGTCTCTCCCATCTTGACGGGGGTATATAGACCCCCTTCCGGTATTTTGTCCTCTTATTTTGGCTCAACCTACAAGCTCCAGTGCTTTGATGAATTTATGTCAACCATTCTTTATTTACCATTATACTTGTTATATTAAAATTTTTATCGCTAGATTTTGAATTGTTTTATTTTGGAAACCATTGGATTTTCAGAGTTGACTTTGGTCTCAAGTTGAAGACATTAAGTTTCTTTGAAATCGTAGAACAATGTTTTTATTTAAAATAACTTTTTTTTTCGCCCGAAATTTGAAGGCATGTAATTTAATGTAAGCCAAGAAATTTCTAAAAAATTTAATGCCAAATAAAAAAGAACAAACTGCCGAGTAAAAAAAATGCATAACAACAAAATGCCAAATAAAAATTGCAAAACAACAGAATGCCAAAAAAAAAAAATAATTGCCAAACTTCAAAAAGCCAATTAAACAAAAAATATAATAAAAATTGCACAATAAAAAATTCGAAATTAAGATTTGTCACATCATTAAACCGGCGAAACGTAGTTTTCAAAATGTTAAATGGGAAATAAAAAAAATGCGAATCGAAAAACGGCCGGCCCAATAACCTTCCACGAATCGTTAATTTGCTAAGCAATTCTGGTGATACATACAGGTATCATACTCCTTATTTTAATATTTTCTCTGGGCAACTATTTCAGAATATGTTCTTCACAGTACCTACGTGTTTTGGTAATAATTCCAGAGGACTTTCACCTCCTCTAAAAAAAATCCCTTCGGTCATACTTACCTTTTTTATTTTAGTTTTTATGAAAAATAAAACATTTAATCCAGACCATTTATTCATCTTATTATATTTCACTCACAGTTTGGCTGAGTTCCGAAATGCATCAGATGCGCATCTGATGCAAAGTCATAAGTTCCAAAACTCAAACGTGAAAATGTTTACAAAGCGAAAGCACCATGTTTGCGTAGCAGATGCGCATCAATAGAGTATTGATGCCGCATCAAATTTTTTTGGAACTCAGCCTTTGTTCTCAAAATTTTAAATTTTCATAGATTTGTTTTAACGTCTTCTTTTGTGAAGTCAAGAATAGTCCGGAGCAGTCAGTCCAATGTGAACACCGTCAAGATATTTCTAATTTGATAGGGGAAACTGTCTTGCCAAGTTCATTTAACCTAAGCTAAGTGCTTACATATCACCACACCAATTTAGATCTGCTGGAATATTATGAGCTTAGTGCTTTTAGTGCTGCTTGGTTGTCTGGCATAATGGCAATGTGGCCTAGAATCTCACACCGTAACAAGGATGGCCCTATTCCTTTTATTGCGGACTAAAGTATGATGGGAAGTCTTCAGCTAGAGTCTTAGCGAATAGACGGATTTGACTCAAATTTTGTGTGAAGCATTTTAATGTGATTCCCTAGAAGATAATTTCATATTTTTATCAAAGCATATCTAGAACGGGAAGCTGAAATACAAAGCTTTCGGTTGTATCAAGTTTTGTCAAAAACGGCTATATAACGATTTTGATCAAACTTTGTACATGTAATCTCTAGAACAGTTTAAATAATATTGTAGCAGTGGTTTTTGAGAGAGTGTATAGCAAATCAGCAAACATTTTATACGCAAAACAATAGAACAACAAATTATTATAAAGAATTTTGTTTGTGTTTTCCGTATACAAAATTTGCTGAGTTGTTATTCACTCATTAAACACGGCTTGTACCGGCAGGAATAATTTCAAGTTCCTGTCTAGTTTGGGTAAGTCTTAAGGCTCTCCCAAACCAATGTGAAACATTCGTTGCGGCGAAGAAATATTCGTCAGTCAAAATTAATTCATATGTTTCTCCGCCGCGTTGGTGTATATCTCGTATATCACCATGTAAATAAATTTTGACATGCAAATGTTTCTTCGCCGCAATGAATGTTTCGCATTGGTTTGGGAGAGCCTTTAAGTGGGGAAAATCTAGACAAGGAAAGCTTGTCAGACACTTGGCAAGCCCTTGCTGGATTTCAACACAAACAATTGAGACGAGGGAAACTTTTCAAACACTCGTAAGGCCCTCCCTAGTAAAAACGTGTTGGACATGTTTCGGGTACCACATCATGAATGACTCTTGTACACCAAAAAATTTTTGTAAGCACCATGATGCAATTTTAGTATCGTCTGACACTTTTTTCCCTCTTTCCTTTGTCTTCTTTTTCATATCACACGGACTTCAGTTAGTCAGATCAGAACAGCACAGATTTGTGAGAAACGTCAGACAAGTAAGAACAGAAAACCCTGTTCTAAGTTGTCCTACCTTAAAAAAATGTATGTTACCATTGCCACATTCATGCATATCATTAAGGCTTTTTCTTTGGTTTTTGGTAGGGATCTTTTGAGGATTTATTCTTTTTAAGAGGTTTTGAGAACAAAGAATTCAACTTAAGGAGGAAAGGTATTGTCAATTTCCGGTTTTTCTGTTACCATGTTTACTTTTATTTGTGGAATATCCGATAAAATGCGGTACTACAATGGTTGACTATTTTCTTTTATGAGTAATAGCTATGTATTTGCAAGGATTTACCCAATATAGTGCGGCCGGCGGTAAGTGATGTAATTTTCAATTCCTTACCAAATTAATTTGTTTTGGCGCTAAGATAAATCAAAAGACAAATTTGTTTGCAATTGTGTAGGTATCAATCATCGAGTGATGAAAAAGTCATTTGTGATATGTTTGCTTCATATTTGTTATCGAATTATGTCCTTGATTCTGTTCCAATTACCCATGTTATTCGATGCGGTGAAAATATAACAAATTTAGGTAACCTTAGCTTGTCGGTTGGTCAAGTTTTGCTTCAGATTTCATCTTTGAAATTTAATTTTAAGTTATCCCCTGACAACTTTTGCCCAGCTTTCCTTAAAATGTGCTCTAGTAGTCTTGCCGTTCCACGTACTAAGCTTTTCAACTTATCACTCTCTACCGGTGACATTTTGGAAGAGTGGACGTTGTCGATGATTAGTCCTATACATAAATCTGGCTCAAAATAAGAGGTTATTAATAACAGAACCATTTCAAAACTGAAATTAATACCGAAAGTTTTTGAAGCTATTGTTAAAAAATGCATTTATTATGAGGTAAAGTCTAGCATATCAAGTAACCAACATGGATTCGTAAGTGGTAGATCAACTGTATCAAATCTAGCCTTGTTCACAAATTTTTACATCAAAGGTATTGAACTTGGCAATCAGGTTGATGCAGTTTATACAGATTTCTCTAAGACATTTGATAGAGTTCAGCATGATATCTTGTTAAGGAAGTTAAATTGCCTAGGTTTACACTCTAATCTTCTTCGTTGGTTCTAAAATTACTTGACTAACCGCAAGCAAAATGTAAAAATTGGAACAGTGGTATCAAAGGAGATTCTTATGCCGTTTTCCATTGGTTTCACTTAAGGTTTCACTCATTCTGAAATCCAATGGAACAGTCCAAGATGCTTCTACTCAATTCTGGGGTTTGGTATCTGTATAGGTGAATCGTCAAATAAAAATTACTTGCTACCACACAAAATGTGAAATGTAAAACACGAGTGTATCAACTCAGAACATCCAAATAATATTTTTTGTTTGATTTTTTCTTAATATATTTATTAAATTTTATCAAAAAATCTCATTTTGGATGCAAATTAAACTAAAATGGAAAGCTAAACAAAACATGAAGTTCATTATACATAGTTTGTTGTGACGTTTGAGTTTTAATGTATTAGTGCTTCTCAGAATCGTCAGAAGCGTATTTTTTGTGCCAATGGAATGGTTTCAAGGCTTCCAGACGCTTCTGGACGCTTCCGGACGTCCAATGAAAAACGGCATTAACCATTCAGGTGTTCCCCAGGGAAGTCATCTAGGACCTCTCCTTTTCATATTGTTTATAAATGATCTTCCATCTAGAATTAGCTATTACAATTGTTTGCTCTTTGCGGATGACCTAAAGCTATTTAGTTCAATAAAATGTGTGTTGGACTGTCATCGACTTCAATTTGACTTGGATCAAGTTTCAGCTTGGTGTAATGAGAACCGTTTATTCCTAAATATAGCTAAATGTAAAAGCATTACATTTACAAGATCGCTTGCTGCTATTAAACATGTTTACGGCATTTCTAATTCACCACTTGAGTCAGTGTACAGCCAAAAGGACCTAGGAGTTATTTTCGATTCAAAGTTATGTTTTGAAGTGAATTTGGATTACATGATGTCAAAAGCGAATAAACTACTGGGATTTAAAATAATGAATTCAAAACTATTTTCGGACCCATTAATTTAAAATTCATAAATAGCTTTGAGAAAATATATCTAAAAAAATGTATAAAAGGAATTATTTCGAAATTTAATTATTATAATTGTTTTAGACTTCTAAGCGTTTGGAACGTTTTAATAATTGTACGGAGGTACACTACCGCCTACAATTTTTAAAGGTTTTAAACTCTTTTGCTTTGTTAGTTATTATTAAGTAAAGAATATTTTTTAAGAACTCGAGTTGTAATTTGGTCGGACTTAACTTTACCAACACAACCCGTGTTACATTGGCGCCCAACGTGGGCCCGGATTCAATTCTTTTTACAAAACATTCATACCGAACAAAAGAAGAAGAAGTATTCAAAGATGTCTATGACAGCTAAGCAATTTCAAGAGTTCTTGGAAGCAATGCAGTCTAGTTCCAAGACTAAAGGCAGCTTTAGCCAATGTGCAGAACGCTTTCGAGGAGAACGAGACCCAGATGTAGTGGAAGCATTTATCTCAACCATTGACATTTACAAAGACGTTGAAAAAATAAGTGACGAAGATGCCATAAAATGCTTTCCGCTTCTTTTACAAAAAAATTCCGTTATATGGTGGCAAGGGGTTAAAAAAGAAGTAACGAAATGGGAAGATCTGTTCACACTGTTACGCAATGCATATGCGCCAGTTAAACCTGACTACCGGATCTATTAGGAAATTTTTGAAGAGCGCCAAAAATTAACAGAATCTACTGATGATTTTGTTTACAAGAAACTTGCACTGTTTTCACAGTTATCGCATGCTGTAACCAAAGAATCAATGATGATGGACATGATATATGGACTTCTGAGTTTCCATATCCGTGATGCACTACCTCGAGATAGTTTCAAAACTTTCAAGGAACTATTGAGCAAAGCCCGAGCAGTTGAGCTTTCAATTTCTGAAAAAGCTGCCCAAAGACCTCCAAAAGTAGAAACTGCAAAGAAGAGATGTAGCTTTTGCAAGAATATTGGACATATAGCTGGAAGGATGCCGCAAGAAACAAAGACAGGAGCAGACAAAATCACAACCTTATACTGTTCAACCAACAATCCATTGATATAGATGCAAGGCTCCAGGATTTGTCCGCTCAACTGTCCAAATTGTAAGGATTTGCCAAAAGGACCTTCAACAGTTTTGTTCAATTGCCTGAAAACCACAATTGGTACTGACTTACCCACAATACCAATTGTTTCATATGGAAAAAATAGAATAGAGTATCTAGATACTGCAGCTCGAACAAGTGTCGCTGGTAGAGAGCCTTACATTCATCTCTTAAATAATGGAACAAAGTTTTCACAAATTAACGCTGATGTTACGCTAGCTGATGGAAACTCAAAATCAGAAGAACTCTTTATTGCTGAAACAAAGATCTCTATCGGAAATCAATTAAGGCCCATCAAATTTAATGCGCTTCCAAAAGCAACAGATAACAGCACATTGATTGAGATTGATTTTCTTGAAGAAAACGGAATAGTGATGGATCTTGGTCAACAAGTTTGGTATTATGCAGATCAAAAAGAAAAAATATTTGATTTTTACGACACGAGTCAAACTAAAGTTGTATGAAATCATCTCAAAAATGATCTACACCAAAATTTTTGATATTCCAATGACCATTGATGACTTCAAACATAACCAGACCGTCAACATCAGAAGCTCATGAAAGTTCTCAAGATTCATAGAAGATATTCAATTCAACAATTCAACAAATATTCCAAAGCTCACTAAGTAGCAATGAAGTGACGTCTGAGCGAAAGAAGGATAAAGAAAATCTCTTTCCCGCCTTGGTACATGTTAAGGATGAAGAGACCTTTTTGGAACCTTTTTTCACAGAAATCCTGGCCATTGACATTAAACTTCGTGAAGATGAAGCAAATAAATTGTGTTTAGTCAATAAAGATCAACTTTATCAATTGATAGATGATGAAAAAAGTGTGTTTGATGCACTAGCTAAGCCTACACCATTTGCAGTTCACAGAATCAACACTGGTGACCATGCCCCAGTAGCAACAACACCGTATCGACTGTCACCCACCAGAAAAACTCAACTGAATACGGAACTAGAAAAGTTATTGGATAATAATGTAATTGAAGAATGTGAATCTCCTTGGGCGGCACCTGTTGTGTTGGTACCCAAAATAGATGGAAATATAAGAGTTTGTGTTGACTATAGAAAAATTATTAGCCATACAGTTCTCGACCCATATCCATTGCCGAGAATCGATGATCTTCTCCACTCTACAAAGAAGACACAATAAAAAATACACTTGATCTTCAATCCGGATACTACCAAATTAAAATAGCAGATAAGGATATGGATAAAACAGGATTTACTACACCATTTGGAATGTTTCGCTTTAAACGCATGCCTTTCGGCTTACGAAACGCCCCGGCGACTTTTCAACGGCTCATGGATATGTTTTGAAATGGACTTCCTGGAATACTGCTATTATAGTACCTTGATGACCTAATAATATGTTCTAGTAGTTTTGAGGAACACCTAAGTGCCCGATGGACACTTCTACTGCAACCTTACAATTTTAAAATAGAATATACCTCAGGAAAAACTAATACAGTGACCGATAGGTCATCGAGGCCTCCCTGCAATAGTCAAAAACACAGAGAAAACAATTGTGAAATTTGCAATTTTCACATCGACATAGCAACAAGAACACCCAAAGAAATCCGTGAGGGACAGCTACAAGACGAGGAATTATAATCAAGCATCGAATCATTTGAAAAATGTACCAAGATGGACCTCAGTGAATATATCCTCAATAATGGGATATTGTATAGGACCCGAAACTGATGCTGAAAATGCGCAACTGGTTTTACCTCACAAGGAACGTCAATCGATTTTGAATAGCTATCATGATGCTTTTAACGCTGGCCATAATGGTATAGAAAAAAACATTCTACAGAATCGCTTCTTGTTACTATTGGCCCGGGATGCGAAGCGATATAACGAAGTATATAGGTAACTGTCTTGCTTGCTTAACATACAAGCCTAGCCATATGAAACCTTCAGGATTACTTCAAACAGTTTCAAGTAATCAACGCTTTGAGGTACTCGCAGTTGATTTATTTGGTCCATTACCTGCAACTAAGGATGGTTTTCAATGGATCCTTATAGTCGAAGACCTTGCCAGCAGATGGATTGAGATATTTGCCCTCAGAGAAGCTACAGCTGAAAATTGTGCAGTTACCTTAATGAATGAAGTCTTTCTTTGTTACGGAACACCGAGAGGTCTAGTGACAGATAATGGCTCACAATTTAAATCTGCATTAATGCAGCAGCTTACACCCATATATCACTCAGAAGCCAATCCATTGGAACGTAAAAATAGGGATTTGAAAACTCAACTCGCTATTTTAGTAAGAAATAATTAACTCCGTCAATTAGATTTGCTATGAATACCGCCAAATGTCAAAGCACCAGTTTTACTGCATCCCATTTAACGTTTGGACGTGAATTAAGGACCACTGATATTTGTCACGATATAAGGTGCCAGTTATAGCTATCATTGAAAACCATAATTGAAAAAGTTAATTGTTGATTTTGAGACCCTTCGAAAGTTTAATCATTGAATATTTTAATGCAGAAAGGTAGCTTACGTCTTCAAAATTATTTCTCCTCCAAAAAAAATTATTTTGAGCCATATCTTCCCCATAACGTAACTTTTAATTATTTCAATGATCATTGGTAAGGTAGTATATCATTGAAAAATTAAAAGTCATTTTATGAGAAAAGTTGTGTCAAATTGAATTTCGTTTTACCTAGAAATAATTACTAAGTCAACAAGCTTGACTTTGGCATCACAATAATCATTTGTTTTAACTTCTAAATCTTTCAAAATTGACAATTAATATTTTCAATGATCGTTTCCAATGATAGCTATAACTGGGCCCTAAGAACCATAATACAGTCAGGAAATTTCATCCCTCAAATTACTCCAAAACTTGTGCGACTAGCCGACGTCATGCAAGAAGGCAGAGAAATGGTGAAAAAATCACAAGATCACAATAAAAAATATAAAGACAAAAAACAACAACCAAAACTAAAACTTGAAGTGGGAGAATTATATGCCGTTTTCACTGGGAAAAATGAGGTAATTTCACTGAAAATTTCCAAATGAGATCCGAAATTACCTAATTTCCCATACAAAATCACATTTCGAAATGAGGTAAATTTGGAAATTAGGTGAATGCATCCAGCGGGAATCAGTTTCAAAAGCTCTTAAAAGCGTTTGCATGAAAATATCAATAGGTACACTATACTCAACAACATAAAACAGAAAGAGAAAACAACAAAAATAAACGGCTAACTGCCATTCAAATTCAAAATGAAATGAGGTGTCAAATTCAATTAGCAAATTTGATAATGAAAACACTTTTTTGCCAAATTTCGAAATTACCTCATTTCGGCTCTACGTAGTAAAAGTAGTAAAACGTAGTATTAGTACTTGTCACTACCCATGTACTTAGCAAACTTCCAAGCATATTACATCCAAATTTGCACCAAGGCTAGATGGACCTTACGTCATAATTCAACAGCTTGGTAAGTCAACATACCAAGTTGCTTCCAAAGATGACATTTATATTCCTTTGGGAACGTATCACGTGCCCAAAAGAATATACGTACGAAATTTACAACATCAAGAAAAGATAAAGATATCCAACCAGTTCAAGCTTAACGAAGGCGAGGACGACCATCCGAAAACAATCTTCCTGTCGCATCATCGGGTCGATTTCAGCGACAGAGGAGGAGATTATAACACTATAATTTATTATTTACTGGATATGTTTTGTTTTCAATACTTTATAAAAAATAACTTTTAAAAATTAATAATCTAAAATTCATAAATACATAGTTTTGAGAATATATTTAAAAAAAAAATGTATGGAATTATTCCGAAATTTAATTATTATTATTGTTTTACGGCCAATTTCTTCACAAAAGTACTAAGCCAACCTAGTACCCAGTCTAGCTAGACCAGGTACTAGTTCTAGTACTCAGTCCTAACGAAAACTTAGTACCTCAGCATTTCTTCACATCATTAGTACCGGATCTAGGTTCACATAGCAGTATTACGAACCTAGTACGTCTTAAACTGGTCTAATAGTGATTTTGACACTTGAAATATTATTTTGATATTAAATTATTATTTACAGAAGTTTTTAATTATGTTTCGTACTTACCGCCTCGAAGACGGAAATTCTTGAAGAAAAGCGACGAAATTTGATTGCCAAGGAGGTAGAATTTGAAGGCCTGATGTGCTAGCTGCTTTATCAAGACGACTGTGCTGGTTGTGCAGCAGACCTTTGACGTAAAAGAATACCACTAGTTTTATAATAATGTTGTTGTTACGTTCGCCTGCCAGAAAATATTGTGACGGCGTTGCCGAAAAAATTGCATCAAATGATCAAATACATTCTCATCAATGCATCACATTTCACAAACCGATATGCATAGTCATTGTACTCGGCCATTGGATCTTTGATTATCGATACCTGCATATGATTATGAATTATGACAAACGTTAAATTATAGACGTTATTCATACCTTCGACCCGAAATAAGTTTTTGTTGACGTTTCTGTGCAGCCACCATCTCAAATGTGATTTTTTTTAAGTTTTGGGAACCAATTATTTTGGGCTTGGGGAAGGAGTGCATTCGATGCATCGTAAAAATTGCACTTTTCCTAAAGCTAAAAAAAAACGATATTTTTAAAGTTAGGTTCATATGGTTCATATTGCGCCTGCAAGACGTTGCCACGTAATATATGTTAAAAAAGACTATAAGAAAAAGTGCATTTTTAAGATGCATGGTAAAAATGCACCTTTTCAACAACAACAAAAAAAGGTTTATATCTTAAAATACATTTCATTAATAATTTTCAATCATCTGTGTACCGAATATGACTTTGCATCGTCTTAAGATGAATGGACACTCATATATGTACCTACATTGCATATAGGTATGCATGTACTATTTAAATCCATACATTATGCATTATGCCTAAATTTCGACTGTGGAAAAAAGTGCAGTTTTATGGTGCATTTTTTGCTTTAATTTAATATTAAGCACCTTGATAACAAATGTATGTAGTAGCTTTTTCAGGCCAAATGGAAAAACGTCTTTATCGTCTACAGTATGTTTTAGGTACGACATAGAATAAAAGTGAGTACAGATATAAAAAACGCGCTATTATAAGAAAACAAAAAAAATCATCTGAACCAAAAAAATAGAACAATATCTATTAAAACGAATCAAAAAACTAGCTTTGATTCAGGTACTAACGCTGTAGACTGTAGATTTGGAAGTACTAGCTAATACCGGGTTCTAACTGGTACTCGGTACCAATTTAACAGAACAAGGGACTAGTACTTCTATGAAGAAATCACTTGATACCGATTTGAGTATTAATAACTGGTATAATAACCAGGTACTAGCTGATTTTGAGGAGCTAGCTAGTACCGACTTCTAACTGATACTCGATACCAAAGTGACAGGACTAGGGCCTTAGTACTTGTGTGAAGAAATGAGTTGGTACCGATTTGAGTACTTACTTTAGGACTAGTACCAGTAATAGCGTACGTACTCTGTGAAGAAATTGGCCGTTAGACTTCTAAGCGTTTGGAACGTTTTAATATTTGTACGGAGGTACACTACCGCCAATAATTTTAAAAGGTTTTGCACTCTTTTGCTTTGTTAGTTATTTTTAAATAAAGAATATTTTTTAAGAACACGAGTTGTAATTTGGTCGGACTTAACTTTACCAACACAAGCCGTGTTACACGTTGAAGAAATATTGTTTTTTTTTTTTTTGTTGTGTGATAACACCATAGAATGGCTTTAAGTTCTTCGAAGGACAATTAGAAATTTCAAAAAAAAAACAGGTGTTAACCTTTCTGATATTTCTCACTTATTTGTGTTTATTTATCATGTTAACTACCGCAGCCGTGTAAGAGCTTTCAGAAAGGGACATGTTATTGAAATTTATTACAGTAAGAGTAAGAAACAAATGTCCTATCTTCCCTATACTGACTATTTTTGTATTAGGACGCCAAAGGCACCCGTAGATAAAATATTTCGCTTAGGGAAAATATTTCAAAGGATGAGCCTAAAACTATGATTTAATTCGGTATTTACATAAAGTGAAACATTAAACTTTTCTTTAAATTCTTTTATTTTATTTTAATTTGTTAACATACATCATACACCATAACCTTTGTAAACAACAACAATTATTTACTAAGCGCATCAACAAAAACATAATACAAAACGAGAAACAACATTTAAGCCGGGACCAAAACCTGCCTCGTGTGTTGTGTTGTGGGCTCATGTCATGTGCCGC
Organism: Melangyna quadrimaculata; assembly: GCA_949320155.1. Taxonomy (NCBI): domain Eukaryota; kingdom Metazoa; phylum Arthropoda; class Insecta; order Diptera; family Syrphidae; genus Melangyna; species Melangyna quadrimaculata. The sequence continues at coordinate 104,781,680 of OX439483.1, forward strand.
TGTCATTCCGTATATTTCATACCCCCGTACAGTAAAATTAGAAACGACACAAATGTCCTCCTACCGATATGAAATACATTGTAGCGATATCAACACAAGACTCAACAGCACCAACACAACACACGAGGCAGGTGTAGTGTTTCCGGCTCTACGCACTTATTTATAATTATTTGTATTTTCGCCAACACACTTTTGTATTGAAAATGTGTCCTTATTTCTTAAGTTTTTAGAAAAAACGGTCGTTTAACCTCGGTAAAAAACAAGGCCCTCTCTAATTTATCTATTGTCTAAAGCGCAACGAAAAATTATATAACAACACATCACATCCATTTAAAAAAAAAACATTTCCTAAGAATAGTCCAAATTGTAACAGATCTTTGGAGCTTAAACAATCTTAAAACTTAAGCTTATGCTTAGGATAGCTTATGGTCAGCAGCAAAACATTACAATCTTGGTAGGTAGTAACTTTTACTTATTAGTTTCTTTGGCAAGTTATAGAAAATTCACAATAACTATTCTCATTCTAATTTTTTAAAAAGAATCTCCAATTTTATATGCGGCGATTCCACTGGCAGAATAGGTTTTCCACATTCATCTGTATATTTGGCGTAGTTTACTTCGTGAAGTGATTCAAAACCACACGACTTGATTATCTTCTGGGAGAAAATTCCAGTTGCATCAGCTTTAAGAACCTTTAAATGCACAAAAGATTGTATGAAAAGTTCAAGGAATAATAATTTATTATTTACCTTAAATCCACAGCACTCAGCTTTTGCAACACTTCGCTTCACCAACTCTTTAGCAATACCTTGTCCACGAAATTTCGCATCCACTGATAAAATTCTCAAATCAAATAATCTATCGACTTGGAATTTTTCGAATAAATCAAACTTTAAGTTTTGGCTATAAATTAAATTGAAAATTTTCTTGAAATTCTCATCGTCGCTCATGTTGATTTTTTTCTGAGACAATTCCATGTCACCAGGTTGTAGAACACCATTTAATACTACTCCAGCAATCTAAGAAATTAAAAATGTTAGTCATTTTTTTTTTCAACTTTAAAGGAGAAGAACTTTGAGAAAGAGGATAAACATATGTACCTCATCATCTTCAGATACCGCCATCAAACTAAATCCATCCTTTAAAGTTGCATAACTGAGTTCTTCTAATTCAGCATGGCCTTCACCTTTTTGGCACAATCCAGCGGCTTTGTTAAGTGGCTCATCAGCAAAAAAAGTATCTCGTAAATGTTTGATAACTTCACCAAAACGCTCCTCAGGGATGCAAGTGTATTCCATGATGTTTTTGAAACTGAAAAAAAAAAAATTCTAAATTAGTATTTTGACTTCCAATGCTCATTAAGGTATACAAATGTGGAAAATATTTTTTCTATTTTGAATGCATAAGTTGATGATTTCATTAAATCCACGTACAAAATTTGAATCGATTAAGTAATAAACAGCTATTTTGTTTTGGTCCAAAAAAGTTCCGAAGAGAACATAACTTTGAAGAATTTCTTACTTTGTTACTATTACCATACTGCTATCCCCACCATAGATTGAGAACACAATCGGCCAGACATTTTTATTCAAATATCATGATGCCAACAACTATAAACCGATACTAAAACGAATTAATATTTTGGTTCTACATGCACTTGGTCTATTAGTAGCATTTTTCTCAGTTTTTCCGGCACGGATATAAAAAAATCTGGATGAATTATGTCTGAGATCTCAGAAACGAGAACTGTCTAAACGAGTTTGATGATAATCCACATACAATTACATACATATGTATATCACTAAGGCTTACGTCAAAGTGTTTTCATTTATGAATTTTATTTATTTTCATAAAAGAAATGAATTATGAATAAAAGTATGTGCAGTTTCAGGCGAACGTGGTTTTTTTATTACAAATTGATGATTATTATCTAATCAAAGAATAAATTAAAAGTTCATCATCATTAGCATCAAGTTAATGATATTTGTAAACATTTATATTTTCTGAGATTAGATGTGTTTACTATTAGTACGGGAGGCGACCGTAGGTTTACCTATCTCATAGCGGCTTCAGAAAAGAATGATGCCAATTCATAGTTTTAGTCTTAACATTAACAAAACCGCTGGTCAAACAAGGTTTTTCAGGTGCCAATGGGTAGAAAACGCACTTTTTCGGTTGCATTTTTGGTTTAGTGTACCTAAACCATGATGGATTTTTATAATTGGGGTATCAAATGAAAGCTTAGACTGCCCTCTTTACAAAACCAGTGGTCGGACAAACTTTTGTTGGTTGTTCTGGCGGGTCCGACCACTTTTGTCGGAAACTGAAGCTTGGTATATAAATACAACGGTTGACGCATTTTCAATACATTAAAAAAAAGTTTAATTGTACGATATTTGATAAAATTTTCGACTGACATGTTAAGGAGGTTCTTGAATAAATGTGATACGTGGTCATATCGGCGAAGACCATAAATATATCGTATTATGCTATTGAAAGCTACTTTCAACTTTCTTCTACTTTCGCTGTCGCAATTAGAAAAAATTTCACAGCCGTGTAGAAGTGTTGGAATAGCTAAGGATTTAGCTAACATCATTCTAGTTAGGAATGGCATGTATGATTGAGCAACCCATTGTGATCGCAGAACTCCATAAGTCTTACCAACAACATTGTTGATACGATCATTCCAAGTAAGAGATCGGTTAAACACTATACCCAAATTTTTAGCTGATTCAACATATTGGATAGGTAAATCATACAAGGTGATAGCAGAGAAGTACGACAGATCTAAGCTGTTTCGGGATATATCTAAGCATTTGCATTTGCTAGGATTTAATGTAAGGTTGTTCTGCAAGGACCAATTCGAGATATTTTTAAGAGCCTGGTTAATTCTTTCAACACAGTTCTCAATAAGACCAAGAGGGCAATTTTGGTAAATCTGGACATCATCCGCATAGATATGCATCATCGAAGATTGTACAACGCTGGGAATCTCATTAATATAAATCGAGAACAAAATCGGGTCTAAAATTGATCCTTGCGGGACGCCTTTATGAACAGGTAGAAAACTTGCCAGAGTGTTTCTCGCGTGAACAGCTTGCTTTCTCTCACATAGATAGTTAAAAATTAACCTAGTTGACAACTCGGAAAAATTAAAAGAATAACGCAGTTTGTTACATAGAACGGTGTGGTCCACCATATCAAATGCTTTCGAAAAGTCGAGTAGTACCAAAAAACTTATATCGTCATTTTCAAGACAAATACGTATGTCATCAATTACCTTAAGAAGACCTGTAGTACAGCTGCGCTTAGCACGAAATCCAGATTGTAGTTTTGTTAGTAACTCATTTTGGTTTAAATATTCATTGCTTTGTTTTTGTAAAATTCGTTCATAAACTTTTGATAGGAAAGGCAGTATAAAGATCGGTATAAGCTCAGTACATCCAGGGTTTTTAGGTATGGGAATAATCTTAGCCAATTTCCATTGGCGCGGATATAACCCTGTAGTGAGTATATTATTGAAAATATGTGTTATATAAGGGGCCAGTTATAGCTATCATTGAAAACCATCATTGGAAATATTAATTGTCAATTTTGAGACATTTTGAAGAAAAAATAAACGATTATTTTGATGCCAAAGTAAAGCTAATTGACTTAATAATCATTTCTAGGTAAAAAAAATTCAATTTGGCACAACTTTTCTCATAAAATGACTTTAAATTTTTCAATGATGAACTACCTTACCAATGATGATTGAAAAAATTAAAAGATACTTTATGGGGCAGATATAGGTCAAAATGAATTTTTTTTTGGAGGAGAAATAATTTTGAAGTCGTAAGATATATTTCTGCAATTAAATATTCAATAATTAAACAATCGAAGGGCCTCAAAATCAACAGATAACTATTTCAATGATGGTTTTCAATGATAGCTATAGCTGGAACCTAGGGCAATATTGTGTGCAAAATTGCCTTAACAAACACTGGATGAATACCATCCACCCTAACCGCATTGGATTTTACCGAAATCACTGCCTCAACCACGTCAAGGTTATTCAATCCAGAGAAATCAAACATATTTTCGGATGTAAAAATTGGCAAGGGATCAGCGTTATTCTGATTAAGAGCTTCAATTGAGTTAATTGTATGACTGTTTGAGGAAGATATAGTTGGAAAATTTAAAAATCTACTATTTAGATCATCACCATTTAGATTACAGCAATCTTTGCCCTTTGATTTACCTATGCCCAACTCGCGAAGATTTTTCCAAAGTACTCGTCCGTTCAAATTAGTTTTTAGGCGATTAGAAAAATGTCGAATTTTCGCTGCTTTTATCTCACGAACAACAGAATTTCGAAACGACTTATAAACTCCGTATAGTTCTTCAATTCGATAACGCTTCCAACGGTGGTACGCTCGATCACGCTGCTCTATCAGTAATCTAATGTTCATAGTAAACCAGGATTTTGACTTACTGTTAACTGTGACTCTTTTCATTGGTACGTGTAAGTTAATTAGAAGGTTTAAATTATCATAAAGAAATTCAACCTGCTCATCAGTTGATTGCATTCTATATATATTTTCCCAAGGAATTGAATAAATATGTTGTTCAAGTGCATAACTATCAACGTTTTTAAAATCTCTGTACTCAAAAGAAGAAGGTGCTGAAAAGGACGTTTCAAAATCATATATAAGAAAAGTTAAATCGTATTTTGAAAACGCTGGGGCCGATATAATTGGTCATAAAACTTTAAACTTTTTGTATCGTTTATAAAGAATTCGTCCAACAGAGTACTTGTGACGGCTGAATAATGAGTTGGAACAGTAGAGTTCACAGAATGAAAACCAAATGATCTCATATTTTCGCTTAGATGCTTTTCAATTAAAAGATTGCTGTTAAAATCTCCGCAAATAATAATATTCGGGGATCGAGTAGAAATGTCTTCTAAATCAGCATAAAAAGGTGTTAAATCTACCACAAGAAGACTCTCACTACCGCATATTATTTTAACAAAAACGTAATTAATTGGCACACCAGTTGATGAAACCCATTTTTTTTAGACAACAAACCCTGTTTAACATAAACAGCAACACCTGCACCCACACGATCACATCTATCCGAACGAAAAACCTTATAGCCATTTAATTTAATCCGGATATCATCATCACTGGCTGCGGAAGGAAACCAGGGGTGGAATCGGGTAAGGTGATATGTGATAAATGATAGTCATTATCGACACATTCCGTCTGCGTAAGGTGACTGTCACCAGTGATAATCATATTTTTGAGACTATTTTTGGTGACAGCTATTTAGCTATCACTTTCATGTTAAACTATTCATGTATGCTATATTTTCTGCATTTTCAAGTTACTTACTTACTTTTGATGGCGCTCACAGCCCAGGATGGGCTTCGGCCTCAACTAACAAGCCCCTCCAGCCAGCTCTGTCCCTAGCTAGCCGCTTCCAGTTGCGCACACCGAGTGCTTTGATGTCGTCATTCACTTGATTGCGCCACCTGTTACGGGTTCTTCCTCTGCTGCGTACCCCATCGGGGCTGGATTCGAAGACTCGTCGGGCAGGTGCATTGCTGTCCATACGCTCCACGTGCCCCAGCCATCTAAGCCGCTGTATTTTCAGCTTTTTGACCAGGTCAACGTCGCTGTATAGCCCGTATAGCTCGTCGTTGAATCTTCTCCTCCATACTCCTTCGATACACACCGGACCGAAAATCACACGAAGAATCTTCCTCTCAAAGCACCCTAGCAGATTTTTATCCGAATCTTTCAGTGTCCATGCTTCTGACCCATAAAGCAGGACCGGGATGATTAGGGTTTTGTATAAAGTCTCCTTGGTTCTCTGAGAGAGGGCCTTACTACTTAAATGCCTTCTTAGACCGAAGAAACAGCGGTTGGCAAGAGTAATTCTTCGCTTGATCTCTGCACTGATGTCATTCTGCGATGTAATAGTGGAGCCCAGGTAGACAAAGTCCTTGACAACTTCGAAGTTATATCTGTCCATCGTGATATTTTGCCCGAGTCGACGATGTTGAGATTCCTCTCTCGATGACAGCATATACTTCGTCTTGTCCTCATTAACCGCCAATCCCATTCTAGCCGCCTCCGATTCAATGCTCGCAAATGCCCCTGCCACAGCTCGCTTCGTTCTGCCGACAATGTCTATGTCATCCGCATATGCAAGCAATTGAACGGACTTTTGATAGATTGTACCGCTGGTGTTGACATGTGCGTTGCGTACAATGGCTTCAAGAACGATGTTGAATAGGTTGCATGATAACGCGTCGCCTTGCCTCAATCCTTTCTCAACATCAAAGGAATCGGTGGTGTTCTTACCAATTTTGACGGAGCAGCGAGATTTCTCCATCGTCATCCTGCACAAGCGGACGAGTTTGGCAGGGATGCCGAGACTCGACATGGCTCTGTATAATTCGTCCCTTTTCACGCTATCATACGCGACTTTAAAATCGATAAAAAGGTGGTGTGTATCGATCTGGAATTCCCGGGATTTTTCTAAAATCTGTCGGAGTGTGAACATTTGATCGACGGTTGACTTGCCTGGCCTAAAACCGCACTGATAAGGGCCGATCAGATCGTTGACAAAAGGTTTTAAGCGGTCACACAGGATGGCCGACAAGATTTTATAAGCGACGTTTAGGAGACTAATTCCTCTGTAGTTGGTACATTTCAGAACATCTCCCTTTTTATGGATGGGGCACACTATACCGAGGTTCCATTCATCGGGCATACTTTCCTCCGACCAAATTTTGCAGATGAGCTGGTGTATGCTCCTAGCCAATTCATCTCCCGCTGATTTAAATAGTTCGGCTTGTAAGCCATCCGCACCTGCAGCCTTGTACGACTTAAGTTTGGATATCGCCAGCCGAACTTCGGTTAGGTCGGGTGGACGGAACTCTTGGCCATCATCGTCCAAGTTGAATGAAGCGTTCTGCCTATTAGCGGCATCTTGGCTGTCTTCGCCATTAAGCAGTCTAGAGAAGTGTTCTTTCCAGATCCTCAGCACTGACTGTGTGTCTACTACCATATTCCCACTCTCATCTCGGCAGGCTTCCGTTCTAGCCTTGAATCCTTGGGTGGATCGCTTCACCCTCTGATAAAATTTTCGAACATCTCCCCTACCGCTACAACCCTCAATAGACTCTACCGCCCGCTTCTCGTGCTCTCTCTTTTTCCTCCTGAGAAGTCGGCGTTCCTCTTTTCGTTTCAGCCCGTAGAGCTCCCGGCCACTCTCTCAGCAGCTCTTGTTCGAGTCTGCAGCATTGCCTGGTAGGCCTCGTCCTTAGCTGCATGCGCTAGCCGGCACTCCTCATCGAACCAGGGGTTTCGTTGTATTCGCCTAGTGAAACCCAGCACATCAGAGGCGGCACTTCTAATGGCTTGTTGACAGTGTTCCCACTGGTCCTCTGCACTTGATGCTGGTAGCGGACCTCCTGAGAGATTAAGAGTTACGTGGTCTGCAAAAGTTCTGGCAGTCTCTTGCGATTTAAGCTTCTCGACATCGAATCTTTTCACAGCATCTGCTCTGCGTTGTCGCGTCATGGATATCCGCATACGTAGGCTAGCTACCACCAGGTAGTGATCCAAGTCAATGTTGGCCCCTCGGAACGTTCGGACGTCCAAGATACTGGAAGCATGTCTCGCGTCTATCGCAACGTGGTCGATTTGGTTGACGGTTACTTGATCACGCGACCGCCAAGTCCCCTTGTGTATATTGAGGTGTGGGAAGTAGGTGCTTGAGATGATGACATTTCGCCCCGCCGCAAAGTCTGCCAGCCTGTGTCCGTTGCCGGAAGTTTCGTCGTGTAGGCTGTGTCCTCCGACTATCGAACCAAAGATGCCCTCCTTTCCGAATCTTGCGTTGAAGTCACCAAGAATGATCTTCACGTCGTACTTCGGGCACATATCATACGTTGTCTCCAAGAGATCGTAGAATGCTTCTTTGGTTGAGTCTTCTCTCCTTTCATGGGGGGCGTGAACACAAATCAGCGAAATGTTCTTAAATTTGCCTTTGATGCGGATTGTGACCAGGCGCTCGCTTACACTTCGGAAGCCCAAGACTTCTTGCCTAAGTCTTCCCCTTATCACAAAACCACAACCAAAGAGCCGCTGACCCTGTTCCTTCAAGCACCCGCCGTAGTAGATGTCACACGTTTTCAGTCTCCGTACGCCCTCTCCATCCCATCGCACTTCCTGGATGGCTGTTACGTCAGCCTTTAGCCTGTCCAGGTTCTCCACTAATTGTTCGGCTGCACGTGTTCTGTATAAGGACAGGACGTTCCACGTGCAGATCCGAAATTCATTGTCCTTGTTTCGTTTGCTGGGGTCGTCAACTTTAAAATCATCCATATCCGAGGCTTGTTGTTGTTTCGGAACAACTTTTTTTTACGTGGTAGGGAAGTTACCCCGACGCACAACCCCCGACCCGGAGGACCAGACCCTTCGTATAACTCCAAGGGTAGGGAGCCGGATAAACCGCTCCTTATAGGCCTGAGCTACAAATATGTCGTAGTAGCCCATATAAGGTGTTCACTAAGTAGTCCAACCTAACTGGAACTGTAGACGCCACCGTTGATTCCATCTAGAGAATTCGTCCGCTGCCGCCTCGATGAAAGGAGAAGTGCCTTAGTGGGAACACTCCTCCCCCCCCTCTCTCGTTGGCTGTCCCCAACAGCTTTCCACGGGGATTTAAACCCCGTCTCCAGCTGAGGTACTAGACACCCGATGTTCACCACGTGGAGGTGAGAGTAGGAGTTGGTAGACAGAGGTGGATTTTGAGAAAAACCTGTGGACGCTTGTGTCCTCTTGAATGCACATAACTACCCTTTTGAACATCCATTTTCAAGTTAGGTACCTTATATTTTAAATGAATGTATATTCAATGAATATCTACATAGTTTTTTTTTATTTCTAAAAGGACATTAAAACACAATTTGTCATGAAAAAAACATTATCTCAATATTGCTTGCATACATACGAGTATGTATGTAGGAATAGTTTCATTATTATGTCCAATGAGGATCATGTCTCCTTACAAATCTATTCAAAAGTTCATTGAATGGTCACGTCTTTTTAGCAAGTATTAAAATGAGTTGATATCAGTGAATAGTTGCCAAAATTAACACAAACAATTGTGATTTTATTCCAGAAAAAAATAATCTTCAATAATGGATGGAATTCGAAGAGCGGGTTTCTTTAAATCAGCAGAGAAAAACATCCGGGACGGTTTCTTTTAATCACTTGAACTCGAAACGCATTTATATTTTTCAATATTTTAAAAATCTATCCACCTCACAATTTTGTTGAATTAACTTGCAACTATTCACTAAAATTGTTTAATTTCAACACTTTTGAATAAATTTGGTGGCCGCAATAAAGAAAATCTTCAAATCGACTTGTGAGAAATGTCAAATCTTACTAGTATGTGTGCAAAACAATGTTTTCTCTGAAAGTGATACCAAATTTGCACTTTTTTTTTGGTGATTACTTTATGCAGATGGAAAATCAAATCCTATCACCTGTGACTGTCACAAATGTGATGATCACAAATCACCTTACGCGATTCCACCCCAGGTTTCGGATACACAATTTACATCTATTTTAGATTCAATAAAAATGTCACGAAATTGATCAATCCTTGGCGGCAAACTTTGAGCATTTATGTGGCATATTTTAATACCTTCCTTCTGGGAACAGAACACTCCGAGCATAGTACGTAACATTCCTATATCACCACGGCCTACAGAATTCACATTACTATCACTTTGATCCATTTCGCCTTAAAAAAATTATTATTAAAAGAAAGATGTGCGACATGCAACGAAAACCAATCTTTTTTACCTTTATCAAAGGGACACATTCTGTAGTCACTAGTATGTGTTGCTGAATAGACGTGTCTAGCAAAGTAGCAATTTTATTTTCTATTTTCAAACGTTAAAAACGAACCAAGGTCTTTGTTCTTGTATTAGGAGATCGCGAAAACAATTTTTCTTGACTGGTTAAATAAAATAACAAGTGACATTAACTTTTGATTAAATTGTTTTAAATATTTTGTTATTTAGTTTGGCTATTGAGTTAACCTTAAAATTTTATTTCAAGCGTGACAAATAAGAGTGACTATATAACACCAACACAAAAACCTGCTCTGTGTGTGAAATAGATGTCAAATCTTCTCTTTAAAAAAAAAATACATTAAATTAACTATTTAGCTCAATACCCCACCCAATAAGTGTAAATATATAACATCAACACAAGAGCCAACTCTGATACTGTGTGCGTAATTAAATTTCTAACAACGAGCGACAAAAAAAACACTGCCTTCGCGATCTCGGACAATCTTCTGATGGTGCTGTTTTTGTGCATGAATGTTTGACCACAAGAAATAGAGAACTTTTGCAAAATGCACTGAGGTTGAAGAAGAACGGAAATCTGTTTACCGCTTTCACTCTGCGTGGGTTTGTTTATGTAAAAAAGAACCGTATTGACAAAGCTCTTTTAATTGAGAACATTGAAATGCTGAATGAACTTGCTACGAATAACTGATGACAACAGCTGATCAACATAAATTCGTATTTCTTATCATTATTTCATACACATTATTATTATATAAATATATTTTTTTGTTTCCTTTTTAATTTTCTTTCTCTTCTTTCTTCTCTTAAATTCGTATTTCTTATCATTATTTCATACAACATTATTATTATATAAATATATATTTTTTTTTCCTTTTTAATTTTCTTTCTCTTTTCTTGTTCTATGATTTCTGAAACATTTGCATCATCGTGATGGTCTTCGTCATCACAATCGGGGTCTTAACGTCTCTTTATTTTGTTTCTATGTTTAATTTTGTAATTCATGTTGTTTTGTTTAATACGTCTTCAACCTCAAGAGCTTCGCTGCAGTTTGTCATTTTATATGTCTTGTGCCACTGGACCATATTGTGTCCTTATCAAAAAATTAAAATAAGTTAAATGACTGACATAAATGGTCAGAATAGAGTTTCCATGATCGAACATGCTCATAATACACGTTCCATGATTCGGGTTTTAGGTGAGCAACGAAAGGGTTTAAAAGTGTGCCACATCAATTCACAAAGCTTAGGTCCTAAACTAGTCGAATTTCAGCATTTGTTTATCAACTCTGGCATCGATGTGGTATGTGTTAGTGAAACCTGGTTTTCTCATAACTCTGTTTGTCAGGTAGAGGGTTTTGATGTTTTCCGATTTGACAGACTAGGCCGAGTTGGAGGTGGTGTAGCAATTTTTACACGCAGAGGTTTATGCTGCAAACTTATCCGTAAGGATCCACCTGGTAGTGAGATTGATTACCTATTCATCGAAGTTAAATCTCATAATAATATTAAATTATTGATAGGATCAGTATATAGGCCTCATCGGAATATCAATTTGTCTCCACTTTTTTCTGTTCTTGGTGATTTATCATTTGTTTCACCTTTTCTTATAGTTGCTGGAGATTTCAACAATAATGTACTTCAAAACACAGAGTTGACTGATAGTATGAGATCACTTAGTTTGTTTCCAGTAAATGTTGCAACACCGACACACTTCACTAAAAACCATAGTACCCTCTTAGATATATTTTTTGTAAGCCATTTAAGTAAAGTTCTTCTCTACAGCCAACTTTCTGCCTCAGCTTTTTCCAATCACGACCTTATTTACCTGACTTTCGAATACTCGCCAGACTTTTCTCCCTCTTATTTTACATTCAGAGATTTTAAAAATTGTAATAAACATCAGTTGGAAGTTGATTTGGTTGATTGGTGTCAAATTTACTATCTACCATCGGTAGATGACCAGTTAGTTTTTCTGCATATGAACATTAACTATCTCTACGATGTTCATGTTCCGCTTAAGAGAGTTTTTCACCAAAACAAGGCTCGGTATCGGTTAAATAACAACATAGTTAAACTCATCAGAGAACGCGATATGGCATACAGACGATGGAAAATATTTAAGCTTGATGCATTGCATAGTAGTTATAAAAGGCTAAGAAATAGAGTAGTTTGTGCTATACGTGAATACAAATAGCTTTTTTACGCTCCTAAACTTGATCCTAGTCTAGCAAAAGGTAAACTTTGGAAAAACCTTAAAGATATTGGAGTTGGAAGTAAGAAAATCAATAACTTATCTAACGTTGACGGCGAAGTTCTGAACAAAAATTTCACTGAACTAAATAGTTTAGGTCGCAGGTACATAGTTGATGAGAGCGAAATGAATTTTGTTTCGGTTGACAATCAAATGTTAAAGTTTAATTTCTCGTTTATTGAGGAAACAGATGTACTCGAAAGTCTGATAGCAATAAAATCCAACTCTGAGGGGATTGATGGCATGAATCCAGCTTTTCTCAAAGAAATTCTACCTTATATACTTAAATATATTACTGATTTGTTTAATAGTATTTGTATGCCAGGCACGTTTCCGTCAGGCACGTTTGCGTAAGCATAGCTGTACAACAGCTCTAATTGACGTTACTGAAGGAATAAGAAGCGCAGTTGATAATGACAAAGTAACCATACTTACTCTTTTAGATTTTTCAAAAGCTTTTGATACGGTCAATAAAAATATACTATGCATAAAGCTCTGAAACAAATTTAATTTTTCATCGTCCTCAGCTTAATTAATTTACTCATACTTATCTAAAAGATCGCAATCTGTTTTTGCGAACAATATATTGTCTTCTCTTCCATTGCATAGAGGTGTTCCCCAGGGTTATATACTGGGTCCCTTGCTCTTCTCAATGTACATAAATGATCTTTCTACCTGTACCCTAAACTCCTCTTTGCACATGTACGCAGACAATGTACAATTATACAACAGTTTTCCTATTGGTATGCTTGAGAATGGTATTTATGAAATAAATAATGATCTGCACAAAATTGCAATATGGTCTCAGCAAAATGACCTTTGTCTGAATGCTAAAAAATCAAAATGCATTGTTATAGCAAAAACACTCATAGATACATCTTTTTTTCCCAGCGGTTTACATGAGCAACACCCCGATTGAGTTTGTCGCCTCTGCCAAAAACCTAGGACTTTCATTAAATCGTACTCTGACCTGGAATAATCATATACGACTCACTTTAGGAAAGGTATATGGAGGTCTACGATTACTCTGGGCTTCTCACCATATAACTCCGCTCAGAACGCGAATGATATTGGCGAAGACGTTGTTAGTTCCAATTTTACTTTTTTGTTGCGAAATCTATTGCAATTGTGACTATGCTCATAAGAATAAACTTAATGTAGCTTTCAATAGTATAGCACGGTATGTCTTCGGAATAAGAAGGAGTGAGCACATATCTAGTTATTCGAAGTCAATGTATGATATGACGCTCGATAATCTCTTCAAATGCAAAACTTTAACCTTGCTGCATAATATCATACAACTTCGCCAACCTGAATATCTTTTTAACAGAATTCAATTCCCTCGATCTCATAGGTCTGGAAATCTTATTCCTCTTCGTTTCTCATATCTTGTATCTGAGCACCAGTTTTATGTCAATGCTGTTCGACTATGGAACTCTCCTCCAACTCATTTAAAAATGATAATCTGCACTACTCAATTTAGTAAAATGTTGAAAGAATTTTATAAAGCGACTTGATGCACTATTTAGGGGCTAAAGTATATGATGGTGATGATCTTGATGGTGGTGGTGGCGGTGATGATGGTGTGTCATAATCTTGAACTTTTTTTTTATGTCTCTTTCTTAGAATTTATTTAATATTCAATTTTTATTTCCTTTAAATTATCAATTAATGAACTAATTATTTACTTAAAATGAAATGAATTGTCAATTTATGCAACATATTATATTATTTTATATTTTATAGAAAGTACTACGTACTGATATTTGCTCTAAATTAAAAGATATTGTATCTTACTGAGTAATTATAACAATAAACTGAAACTGAAAAGAACAGCTTACATTATTATTATTTAAGATTGTTGGCAAAAGCAATAAATCAAAAAAGGATAGAGTACAAATAATAAACATAATTGAAAGAACAGAAAAAAGAAAGAAAAATAATAAAAATAAGATACTATTTAATATAAATGTACATTCATTAAACGTGGTTTGTTGTTTCATCTGCTGCATCGTCGTTTTGACATCTCGCGGCAATGGCACTCAGGGAATCATCATTTTGTATAAGTTTAGCTCTTCCAAGTTCACTCTCTTTTAAAAACACAGCACCAGAGCGAGTAAAAACAGAAAAAATATATTGAGGATTGTGCCGCTTTAAATTAATAGCACGCTGAAGAAGAAATCGATTTTTCAAAGTCAGGCTTTCGTGCATGTAAATGGGACGACTGTGGTTGTCTGAAGAGAAACCAGCATCTTGCAGGCACAGCTTCCGTTTGGTGGCAATACGGTAGTTACGTAGTGACTTAAAAATGGAATTTCTTTCTCTAGGAGAATTAAATTTTAAGATTATTGGAGCGTCGTTAACTCCGCTCTTGTTTCTATTTTGACCTTGAGATTTAAAAACAGCTTTCAAAGGTGGAATGGAACAGTTTATGGTGGTGCATATTTTATCAAAGATCATCTTCACACTTTCTCCAGGCAAATGCGGAATACCTAAGAGAACAGCATCAGCTGCAAGATCTTTCCTCTCTATAGCATCACATTTAATTTGTAATTCAGCCACTTCTTTCTTTAGCACATCAGATGGAATAGAACTTAACTCAATTTTATTCACTCTTTCTCGCAAATCACAAAGCGAGTTGTCGACTTCCTTTATATGAGATTCAATTTTGTGTTCTATTAGATCAATGCGCTTTGAGAGATCATTTCGGAGATCCATCATTTCTTTAGTTAGGCGACTTACAATTTCGTCTGAGAGCTTACTTATCCGCTCCTCAAATGTTTGTGCGGTGACCGGTGATTGATGTTTTTGTGAGACGGGTTAGAATGTCATCGGAGAGCTTATTTATCCGTTGCTCAAGTTTAAATGGAGTGTTTGCTGCTGCTGATGATGTACTGGAACTGGAACCAGTCCTAGTGGTTACACCTGTAGAGACCGGCCGGCGTGGCGGGTTGTTTTGTCTTTGATGCTGAATCTTTGTTCTTAGCACCTCCTGCCATATTTGTGTTTCAATAAGAGAAACAGATGAAGAGAATAAGAGTAACACTGTGCACGATATGTATATATATTATAATATCGCACCAAAGATCAATATCAGAATTTAATAATTTCACGATATGGAATTTATGTGTTTATAAGAAATGAGAATTTATGTGTTTAAATCAATGAGAAAAATAGTGTTTTGTCTTTTTCATACATTTTTTATTAACTTGGCACTATTTGAACCTATACAAATTTTGCCGGACAAGATTAAAACACGTCTATTCACTCTTACGCATTGCTTGAAGCTTTTGCACAATTAGACAATTTTTGACCTATTTTTTGAACGCTTCAAAATTACTTAGTTTTTCAGAATTTTTGTTCTTACTCATGTTTAGATAGCAACTCAAATATAACATACATGAATTTTAAACTAATGTGGTCTTGTAGAAAATTTTAAAACAAACAAGAATATAGTTAACGGTTTTTTCCTAAGTTGCATATTTCCAAAGTTATAAAGGAAAATGTCGGAAGAAATGGGGTGATTTTTGATTTTTCTTCACTGTTGCATTTTTCCTGCAGCGAGCACAGGTTTTATACAGACTACTCTAACATGCCCCAACAACATATCAAAAATGCAGAACTACATCGTACTTTGCGAATTTATTGTCGAATTTGACTGGGCTAAAAGAAGATATTAATAAAACATGTATCTATCTAATTCAAAAAAAATTTAATTTGAAAGAAAAAAAAAAAAAAAATAGAGAATATGCGTGGAGGTATTTTTTTTTTTTTAACATGAAGATTTTTAGGTCAGTCATTTAATAAAAGCATTTTTAGATTGTGCCAATGCGTGCTATTTTTTTTTTAACCTTCGTAGTTTGCAAAACCTGCAAAAGTACCAAAGTAAAAATAAAAATTTGCTTACAACACGACATCATAGAAACAAATTTTTATAAATCTTACCGTGAGACACTTCACTTTTTTTAATAACACTAAAATTATCAAAATCGGTTCATAAATACGCTCGCAGTAAGCAAATAAGTTCGCGGACATAAAATAGCATTTTTAAGTTATTTTGCTTTTCGATTGTAATTTATACTAAGTAAACGTTAATTCTTGCCCAACATTTTCGGGATTGTCTTTAGTACATCTATTAACTATCGAATGAGACTAAAATAAGCAACATTGAGAGCATTTGGTTTTTCGAATTTAGGCCGTGTGCGAGTTGCGTTAAAATGTTGGTTAAATTTTCTACCACGGTTAAGTTTTGACGTTTGTTTAAAAAAGGGATCAAATTTAATTTATTGCTGTGCGAATTGGGATAAATGGGACTTTTTTGACACTACTTTGATTTAAATTCCCTCAAGATAAAACAAAATTACCCTCAAAGATGGTTTTTCCTATGTTCAATTAATTATTTTTTTTACAAAATCCAGCTGAAAAAATATCAAGTTAAATATTATTTTATGAAAACGTAAGAAATTCTCAATTTCACATACTTTTTTTTTTATTTTTATCGATAGTTTCCCACTTCATTACGATCAAAAATACCATTGTGACAGTTTGTTAATTCAGTCTTCAAACTCTAATTCATAGTTCACAGCTGTCAACAGAATAGAAATAAAAAACAAACAATGAAGTCGTATATATTCCATTTTTCAAAATGAATAATAAATTGAGGAAGTGATTTGTATTAATATTTTTACATTTCTGGCCGGTCCATTACGCTTTCAAAAATAATTTCAGATGTAAACTTCTCTCTTGAGAAACATAAAAATTTTAACCACTAGTGTCATATTTTAGCCTGCTCCGCAGCTAATTAAATTTGAACACGTTTTATTCACCACGCTAGTGTCAAAATTTAACCAAACATCAAGTGTTTATACACATTTTAACGCAATTCGCATTCGGGCTTATTAGCGCTAAAATCGCATTCTAGACCATGGTCTAGAGTCATGGTGTTCAAAAACTTAAATCTTAAGGTATAAATAAAACCTGAAAAAAAAAACAAATCCACATATCTTTTGGTATTCTTGGAATACACCTTACGTATATCAGTTTTTAGTATAGGTATAGTTTTTCAACCAGCAATAATTTGGAAATCACGCTTTTGTTCTTAAGAAGGGAGATTTGAAAGGTTGCAAGTTCACTTTTTTGATCACCTTACATTACAAATCACTTGTATCACATATCATTCAATTGGTTCTTAGATGATGGGTTCCCTCCATAAAGTGCTGCTAAAAAGTTGTTTCTGGAGTTCACAATGTCGCTGGGATTGATGTGATAATTTATACAAAATGTGAAAATAATATGACTGTGATGGTAGGAATTATTCCACACTTTCCCATACTGAAAATTGCTAACGTGTCTCATTCGCCTTCGGAAATAAATGTTTCTCGTATTTCAATGCAATTTTTTTCTCACACCATTTAGAACTGCCTAAGACCAAATTATTTTTACGAATCATATAATTTCCTTTAAAATGGCATTTTATTGTTAGTGCAAATTTTATGCAAACATTTTTGTAGTACATATTTTTCAATTAACTGTGTTTATATTCGAAAAGAGTTAAGAAGCTCTTGTCACCGGTTAAAATACTATACGTTTACATGAGGTATTAAAGTGAGCTTCGGTCTTTCTAAAGGTAAATCCAGTTGAAATGAGCTTGAAATGAATTGATTCCGCTCGAGAACTGGAGTCAAGTCGAACATTGTGACGAAAAACCTGAGTCAAGGAGTTTGTGTTTTTTTTTTCTTAGGTAAAATAATGGTTAAACGTGCATAATTTTTATTTTCAATTTCATATTTTCTAAGTGCATTCAAATCCTTACATTTTGGGAATAAATTATTCCTATAACTTCTACTTTCTCTTTTTCGACTTTTAAACGTTCATATCTCGATGTATAAATCTCTAAATCTATCGATTACAAAAACTTAAGTATGTACTACGTACATCCACCCATTTTTTAAATAACAAACAACGAATACAGCGGCAACCCTTCAAGGGCTTGATGCATTGATGGATCTCAAACTTGGATTTAAGTTTTCTATGAGGTAATCTTACGAAGCCAAAAAAATGTCTTCCCATTATTCAGATCTGCCCAAATAGACTGGATTTTGTTTGGAATTCAAAACTTGCCTTATATATAGTACCAATGTAGATACTATATCTTTTGTATGTTTATCCCTAGTAAGACTATTATTAATTTCTTAATATTGTATTTACAAAAAAAAGAACACTCATACGCCACAGTGCACCTTGCTGGAAATGGAAACAATGAATCAGCTACTTACGATTGCCTTTAATGTCTTAGACCCAATTTTTCAACGATACATCTTCATTAATTAAATATCATTGCTCCCAAATAAGAATCGAAATAACATCTGTTCAGAGTGCTCTAAATGCATTCAATGCATTATTTGCGATCATCACTCTGGCTAGTTAAATCTTCTTTACCACAGTAATAATAAATTCATTTTGTAGCATTTAAAATTTAAAAGCTATTAAACCTTCTTAAAATGTCCACAACAAAACAAACCGCTTGCCCCGTACACAACCAATAATAATTTTACTACGATTGTATGTATATGCCCGCCCTCTGCCGCCAATTAAATTACAACATGTAAACAACATCATTCGCCATGTGGATATCGTTCATCATCATAATATCCACTCAAGCCCCGCGGCCTTTCCTGATAGCTAAAGTGATGATGCTTCAACTCAATTCACCCACAATCGCACAACTATTCGATGCAATTTACACCGCTTAATGTCAACTGAGAGCGGTTGCAAGTAAAAAACATGTAAACAAACAACTTCCACGTTTCACCCTAAATACTTAACGGGCACACCGCACATATTGCATCGCGCTAGCATGCAATTCCCAAACAGGCGATAAAATATCCAATTATGAATCTGTCAAAATCGGCGATGGAATCAATTAATCCACCAAGCGATTGCGATGGATCTGGAAGTGGCAAGAGGCGCATCAGCTTCAGCTTTAGCGTGTGTGATATTCCGCTCACACTTTAAAGCAAACAAACAAAAACAAAAATGCAAGTTTTCCCCCAAAAGTGGAAGGTTATCAGCCACCATCAGGTGTTTTTTTATTTGCTGTCTCCATCATGGTATTTACACTTGGAATAAGTGGAAAGGACATCTTCATTTAGAAGGGCTCTCGACTGTCATCATAACCACAATGGATAGTAAATAATGATGGGTGGCTTTGGTTCCGCCTTCCGTTCTGTCTCCAAGTGTAAGAATGATAATGGTGGTGCCACAAAAGCACACAGAACGGCTCCGTGTGCGTGAAAGCTTTTACAAAAGTGTAGATGGAAGCAGACATGTCATGCTCACCCCACTTTATATTATTCGTCCTATGTCGTGCGGTATAGAAATTGTCATTATGCTTTGGAATTTGTTTTCACTTTTTCTCGGAGAGCCTCGCAACTCGGTCGGATTTCTGCCCCTATTTGTCATTTTGTACAACCGGGTTAAAGATGAAATTGTTGTTCTGCTAATTGATAGTGGGAAGAGTAGTAAGGAAAAGCATCTAAAAAAAAAAAAATGAGCTTAAAAGGTTTTCTTTTATATTTTGCACAAGGAGTATGGAAACAATGAGGAAGCAGTCAAATAATGATTCTTGTAGTGGAGCCAGGGTATACATAAGTGTTTATGGTTTAGTTTAGGTGTAGTAAAAATGATTACGTGATAGAAATTGCGATAGCGATACTCGTATATCGAAAAGATTCTATGAATTTAAGAAGCCTATCATTTTGTGTAAGAATTTTGACTATTCATTGTTTTATTGACATTGGCCCTAAATTATAGCCGAATTAAGAGTAAAATTTAGCCTATACAAAAAAAAATCGAATTCAATACTCAGGGCCATTAAGTTTAAGTTTTACAAGGATAGTTTATAAAATTTGCTTAGATTTTAATAAAGGTTGAAAATTTAAACTGTTCATTGCGGTGTTTCGGGCCAGTTTCAGAGTGCGCACTTACCGGAATAAGTTACACTTAGCAGTAGTTAGTTAGTTACTAAGTTAGTTAGTAATAATGTCTCCTTTATTTCTTAACATAATAACACTTTACGCAGTATACATAAGTTACCTCCAGTTTCACAGTGCAAATTTAAACTCCACTTTTGGTTTAAACTTCGGATCAAAAATGTATTCGGTTTCACAGTTTTGTTTAAACCTTGAACTGAGTTCAATTTTAAGTTTAAGTTCACCGCGATCATTCTGCCGTTTAAGCCTAAGTTCAACGTTTGGGGCCACTACATAATACATTATGGAATTTATTTACTTATTTTTGCTTAAAAGTTATTAACTATAACAATAAGCAATTCCATTAGCAAATCCATGTCTGCTGTTAAAGTTGTTATTTCTCTTTTTTTTGAACAATTATTGGTTTATTTTCCAACTTTTTTTTTTTAATTTTGTTCGTGTCAATTGAAAAAAAAAATGTCGACAAATTATCAACAACCCAAAATAATTGTTGAATAGACAAGGAAAGCTACGTACTGTTTTCAATACGTTACTTGGTGAAGCAAAAACGTACAATGCTGCCAACTCCTTTTCATGAAATCTAGTTAAACGAAGTTCAACTGATCTGAAGATCAGATTTCACTGTGAAACCGAACTAGTTAAACTAAAAATTTAAACTCAGTTTAAGGTTCAGCTGATCTAAAGTTTAAACTCCCACTGTGAAACTGAGGGTTAGTGATACTTGAGTGGCTAACATGGGGAACTTATTCAGGTAAGTATTCACCGCGAAAATGGGGCTTTCGCATCCTATTTTGCGCTAAAGTGTCACTTCTTTGACTATGAAAAGCTGGCCCTTAGTACATACATAGATGATTTTGAAATTTGCCCAGGTACTTCAGATTTGTTGACTGCATCATCGTTCTGTATAGTTTTATTTTTAACGTTAATTAGTCACACCTTCTTGTCTTTTCTAAAGAAAATAGGTCGATTAATTGAATTAAGATTGCTTTCGAATCAGTGGAGGGTAAATAATATTATGAACGGCCATGTCAATAAAAAAAAATTATTGATACTTAAAGAATATCACAGCATGAGCAGAGGTAATGATGACTGAAAAGGTGAATGTGAAACACAGAATAACCTTAATTTTATTTTACAAACGTTGATTTGGCATATAATAACAATAAGTCCCATGAGTGGTGAAGTTGGCAGGGCAACTCTTTCACCTAGAATAATGGGAACAACGTTGTAATTTGCAGTTTTTTGTATTTTGTTTGCATTTCTATTCCCGAGTTGGCAGTTCTTCAAGTAGTGAAGTTAGCAGGTGGAAATTTAGTTAGCATGTTAGGAATTTTCAGTAACACTATACATTTGCATTTTGTTTGCAGTCCTTCTTATAATTTGAAAACAAATCCATACTGCCCTTCTAAGTCCAAATTTGCAGCTTTTTTTGCATTTGAAGAATAGGATGGGTCCAAAGTTCAAAAGGGTAGTTATGTGCATTCAAGAGGACACAAGCGTCCACAGGTTTTTCTCAAAACCCACCTCTGTCTACCAACTCCTACTCTCACCTCCACGTGGTGAACATCGGGTGTCTAGTACCTCAGCTGGAGACGGGGTTTAAATCCTACGTCCTGTCCTTATACAGAACACGTGCAGCCGAACAATTAGTGGAGAACCTGGACAGGCTAAAGGCTGACGTAACAGCCATCCAGGAAGTGCGATGGGATGGAGAGGGCGTACGGAGACTGAAAACGTGTGACATCTACTACGGCGGGTGCTTGAAGGAACAGGGTCAGCGGCTCTTTGGTTGTGGTTTTGTGATAAGGGGAAGACTTAGGCAAGAAGTCTTGGGCTTCCGAAGTGTAAGCGAGCGCCTGGTCACAATCCGCATCAAAGGCAAATTTAAGAACATTTCGCTGATTTGTGTTCACGCCCCCCATGAAAGGAGAGAAGACTCAACCAAAGAAGCATTCTACGATCTCTTGGAGACAACGTATGATATGTGCCCGAAGTACGACGTGAAGATCATTCTTGGTGACTTCAACGCAAGATTCGGAAAGGAGGGCATCTTTGGTTCGATAGTCGGAGGACACAGCCTACACGACGAAACTTCCGGCAACGGACACAGGCTGGCAGACTTTGCAGCGGGGCGAAATGTCATCATCTCAAGCACATACTTCCCACACCTTAATATACACAAGGGGACTTGGCGGTCGCGTGATCAAGTAACCGTCAACCAAATCGACCACGTTGCGATAGACGCGAGACATGCTTCCAGTATCTTGGACGTCCGAACGTTCCGAGGGGCCAACATTGACTCGGATCACTACCTGGTGGTAGCTAGACTACGTATGCGGATATCCATGACGCGACAACGCAGAGCAGATGCTGTAAAAAGATTCGATGTCGAGAAGCTTAAATCGCAAGAGACTGCCAGAACTTTTGCAGACCACGTAACTCTTAATCTCTCAGGAGGTCCGCCACCAGCATCAAGTGCAGAGGACCAGTGGGAACACTGTCAACAATCCATCAGAAGTGCCGCCTCTGACGTGCTGGGTTTCACTAGGCGAATACAACGAAACCCCTGGTTCGATGAAGAGTGCCGGCTAGCGCATGCAGCTAAGGACGAGGCCTACCAGGCAATGCTGCAGACTCGAACAAGAGCTGCTGAGAGAGTGGCCCGGGAGCTCTACGGGCTGAAACGAAAAGAGGAACGCCGACTTCTCAGGAGGAAAAAGAGAGAGCACGAGAAGCGGGCGGTAGAGTCTATTGAGGGTTGTAGCGGTAGGGGAGATGTTCGAAAATTTTATCAGAGGGTGAAGCGATCCACCCAAGGATTCAAGGCTAGAACGGAAGCCTGCCGAGATGAGAGTGGGAATATGGTAGTAGACACACAGTCAGTGCTGAGGATCTGGAAAGAACACTTCTCTAGACTGCTTAATGGCGAAGACAGCCAAGATGCCGCTAATAGGCAGAACGCTTCATTCAACTTGGACGATGATGGCCAAGAGTTCCGTCCACCCGACCTAACCGAAGTTCGGCTGGCGATATCCAAACTTAAGTCGTACAAGGCTGCAGGTGCGGATGGCTTACAAGCCGAACTATTTAAATCAGCGGGAGATGAATTGGCTAGGAGCATACACCAGCTCATCTGCAAAATTTGGTCGGAGGAAAGTATGCCCGATGAATGGAACCTCGGTATAGTGTGCCCCATCCATAAAAAGGGAGATGTTCTGAAATGTACCAACTACAGAGGAATTAGTCTCCTAAACGTCGCTTATAAAATCTTGTCGGCCATACTGTGTGACCGCTTAAAACCTTTTGTCAACGATCTGATCGGCCCTTATCAGTGCGGTTTTAGGCCAGGCAAGTCAACCGTCGATCAAATGTTCACACTCCGACAGATTTTAGAAAAATCCCGGGAATTCCAGATCGATACACACCACCTTTTTATCGATTTTAAAGTCGCGTATGATAGCGTGAAAAGGGACGAATTATACAGAGCCATGTCGAGTCTCGGCATCCCTGCCAAACTCGTCCGCTTGTGCAGGATGACGATGGAGAAATCTCGCTGCTCCGTCAAAATTGGTAAGAACACCACCGATTCCTTTGATGTTGAGAAAGGATTGAGGCAAGGCGACGCGTTATCATGCAACCTATTCAACATCGTTCTTGAAGCCATTGTACGCAACGCACATGTCAACACCAGCGGTACAATCTATCAAAAGTCCGTTCAATTGCTTGCGTATGCGGATGACATAGACATTGCTAGAATGGGATTGGCGGTTAATGAGGACAAGACGAAGTATATGCTGTCATCGAGAGAGGAATCTCAACATCGTCGACTCGGGCAAAATATCACGATGGACAGATATAACTTCGAAGTTGTCAAGGACTTTGTCTACCTGGGCTCCACTATTACATCGCAGAATGACATCAGTGCAGAGATCAAGCGAAGAATTACTCTTGCCAACCGCTGTTTCTTCGGTCTAAGAAGGCATTTAAGTAGTAAGGCCCTCTCTCAGAGAACCAAGGAGACTTTATACAAAACCCTAATCATCCCGGTCCTGCTTTATGGGTCAGAAGCATGGACACTGAAAGATTCGGATAAAAATCTGCTAGGGTGCTTTGAGAGGAAGATTCTTCGTGTGATTTTCGGTCCGGTGTGTATCGAAGGAGTATGGAGGAGAAGATTCAACGACGAGCTATACGGGCTATACAGCGACGTTGACCTGGTCAAAAAGCTGAAAATACAGCGGCTGAGATGGCTGGGGCACGTGGAGCGTATGGACAGCAACGCACCTGCCCGACGAGTCTTCGAATCCAACCCCGATGGGGTACGCAGCAGAGGAAGAACCCGTAACAGGTGGCGCAATCAAGTGAATGACGACATCAAAGCACTCGGTGTGCGCAACTGGAAGCGGCTAGCTAGGGACAGAGCTGGCTGGAGGGGCTTGTTAGTTGAGGCCGAAGCCCATCCTGGGCTGTGAGCGCCATCAAAAGTAAAGTAAGTAAAGTCCCTAATCTGAAAAAAGGTTTAGATTGACCTGTTAACCTCACTGTAAAGTAAGAACTTTTCCAAAAAACCTATAGTCTAGTCTATTTAGGTATTTTTTTTTTAAAACAGATGGGGAAGCAATTTTTATTTTGTGATCGTTAGAGTATCATACAGAAAGCTTAACTCCAAGTTTTCGACCACCAACACCTTGCAGGGTTGCCACTATCTTGATTTAAAGTGTGAATTCGTTTTTCATGAATTATACCCGTGTTTTTGAGTTTATCGAAAAACTGAAAATACATTTTTGTAGAGAAACATACGTTCTACAAATTTGTTCATGTTCATTTTTTTTTATAATTTGTGTATTTAACAAGTTATAACAAATTTAAAAAAAATGGAGTTCACATTTTTTTAAAAGTCAAATACTTTTTTTTCGTTTAGTGTTCTGCAAAAATTTTCTTCTAGAAGTTGTTGAAAGCACTATCACCTACAATTTTTTACCCAAACATGTTTTTTGTCCGAGCAATTGTTTATTCACTATAGCGCTTGAAAGCTTCATAAAAGCATCTTCAAACGTAGAAACGAAATCATTTATTCAGTTGCAAAAGTGTGTGTGAGTATCGCACGGTGCAGTTTTTAAATGGTATAATGTGTGTATCATGTGTGCATGTGGAATGTAAATGGAATAGTTTCTTTTATCGTGTGTGGCGGATCGTATTCCGGTAATTCGCATTATTATAACTCTAGTTATCGTGTATGTAATTGAACAATAACTTTATTTATGATTTATAAGATTATTATAAAAAAATATTAATTATTGGGAGGCATAAATACAATATATACACTTACGTGGCTTTAAATTATTTCAAGTACCAGTGCATGAAATTTTGTTTTCTTACATGAAGGCCCTGGCAGACTATCTTCTTGGAAGGAAATCGTGCAAACAGTTCTTCCACCTTCGTCCTCTGAATCATCGTCCATGATTGGTTGTTTTTTGGGGGCATTGTTGAAAGTCTCCCGACAACAGTGTTGTCAAATTGCTGTGGATTGAAGACTTGCTTTCACACATCCAAAAGTTTTTTCGCAATTTTTGGTACCCTTGCAAGAAATAAGCTTGAGGATCGAACCTGGTGCCGGATCTTCATCACTTGTTTGAGGCATCCAACCCAACGTTGTTTTTTTCCACCCCCAATCACTAGGACTTTTTTCATCGATTTTGCTCAACCAGTGTTAAACTTGAAAATATGTCCTATATGAGTGATATTTTGCAGCTCCTTCTGTTAGGGGAAGATTTGCAAGTTATCTACTTAGATGACCTTACAAAGCACTTGTACCGCATATCATTTAAAGAATCCTTAGATGGGTTCCCTCCATAAAGTGCTACCAAAAATCTATTTCCAGCGGTAACAATATCCTTGGGATTGACGTGATCATTTTGGAATTGTGCGATTACATCACTGAGCTCATTTTTTTTTTCCAGAGCCGCAATAAATTTAAATTTTCCTGGCGTGCGTCGCGTCGGTCGTGCCGCATGTAAGAACAATATATTTTCCATTCCTGACTGTACATGCTTCAAGCTGGAAGCCGAGCGTATTTGGTCTGGAGATTGACCATGTTTTGGTTATCGGAAATAAACGTTGTTTACATTTTCGGGGCACAATTCAGTAAGAAGAACATGATTTGTTTGTAAACAAATGAATAAAGCGCTTTTAATTTAATCACGAGTATGTAAGTGTATGTAGATATATGTATATGAAGTAATAAATGATTTTGTCAAAAAAATTTCGCCAAATTTACCGCGGGCTATTTCAGTGATGGCTATTGGGTCAAATTTCAGATGATACAGTAGGTAAACAAACAACTTCAAAAAGTTTTTAAATAAATTGTAATTTCTTCTTCTTATATATGTACAAAAATGACACTTTTTGCAAAAGTCCTAAAAGAAAATCTTGTTCTTATTGGTTTGTTGTTCGAATACCCGTATTCAAGCTTTTTAAATATGTAAGTAGTTTTTAAACTTTGGCGAACAAAAAACTCATGATCAATTAATTAAATAATACAGACTCCCCTAATAATGTGACTAACTATAGGAGAAGAATGCTTTCAATTTTAATTAAATTTATGAAACTTGATACAGCAATATACTTACTTTTGATACATATACAAATGTTTGGTTCTTTGCCGAGTTATTGTATTATATATCAATATTATTACATGTAAGCACTTAACTCTTATAAGCTGAGTCCTAAAAAAACTAAATTGTGAATTTTCTGCCCTCACAGTGGTGAACTGAAGTTTTTGAAGTTAGTAGGTAATCTCCACCATTCTTAAGAATTTCAAATTTTTAGAAATATAAAATTCAAAAGCTTGACAAAATTGAACTCTAAAAGTTGAGGTTTTCAAAACTTTTCTGCCACTAAAATCAACACATATGTATGTATATCAAAACTTCCTTAAAATTGGTAAAATAGTTTTTAATTACCTCTCAAAATATAAAATTTACTATAATAAAATGTCATCCTGATTTACTGCAAATTATTTCTAAAACGACTACTTTCCCGTTTTCGACTTTTAAACGATCATATCTCGATGCCTACATTTTTCGGATTTATTTTGTATGTGTAAGACTTGTTAAATTTTTTAGTCTATCGATTACGAAAACAAAAACTCCTGTACACCCTCCTAACCCCTTTAAAAAATACAAAACACCGTGTTGAGCCTTAAAATCTATAAAGCGGCAACCCTGCAAGGGATCCATGGTCGAAAACTTGGACTTAAGCTTTTTATAAAGTTATCTTACGATGCCCACAAAAAATTGCTTTCCCATATGTTTTTTAGATTCCCATAGGAGCCAAATCTAAATAGACTGGACTAACCGATTTTGTTATCAAAAAAAAATAAAACAATCCAGGAAAAAACAATAACGATTGTTTATGTTTAAATTAGATTTAAAATAATTGTAGAGTACAAAAAATATTCTTTTTTGTATATTGATAAAGACTCGTTTCACACACATTCGGTTCGGTCTATATTCGGTTTGTATTCGTCTGTGCCTGATATGTGTGAAACGATAAAACGGCAAAAATAAAAACCTTATAGAAACCGTATAGCACCGAACAATCCCTCGACACGAATTGGTTTCATTCGGTTTCAAAACGGCACGTATTCGGGTCTAGGGCAGACAAAGTAAACGTAGCTTTCACACATATTTGGTTCGGTTTCGGTTTTTCTATTTTTTTTTTTTTTTTATTTTTAATACATTTTATTTAATTTAAATTATTAGTATAGTGAGTACAACCCGAATATGAAGCGTCTGTGTGTGAAGGGGTCTAGACGAAAACCGAACCGAATACAGACCGAACCGAGTGAAACCGAATATGTGTGAAACGAGTCTAAACAGTCTTTAAAATTAAAACTTACAAAAAATCTGAAAGTGGGTCTCTTTTTGTATGTCTTTTTGTTGTTTTGTGATGTTTAAAAAATATCTAATATTGTTTAAACATCACAAAACAAAGTAATAACACGTTATGTATTATCCGCACTTTTCCTTTGTTGTTGTTTACAGTGTAAAATTTTGCTGCCCTGCGTATACACTTACCAATAAAAAAGGCTTAAAATTGTATTTGGGCTTGTAGGTACTGTGCAATAATATACGCCACAATTATGCTCGCGGTTCTCAGTTTCGTGGATTTTATTGCACTGCAACGGTTTTACATACATGATAAAACTAAAAAAACTACCTACAATAGCATGAACTCTTTCCGGCATTATGTCCACCTCATCAGGCCATCGTACAGCAACTTCAAACAGGTAATCCACGATCGCTGTACAAACCCGATCAAAACACACCTGCACACTTTGGACTTGGAGATACCATGCATGTCGGCAATTCTATGATACTGCCCCCTATTGCCAATCCAGTGCAAGGCAGTGAGTAGTTGCTGCTTTGGGGACAATGCAACGTTCTTTTCAGTTTTGTGACTTATATGTCCTCCAACTAGAGATATTATTTCTTCTGCCTTGACTGAACTCACACGAAAACGCTCGTTAAAATAAAAATATGCTGAACAATTGTTTATTATACGATGACAATACACTCTTCTTCTTCGATTCAGAATTATATTATAATCATCATCACTGCTGTCGCTACTACTATTATTCCTTTGGCGCGCCGGACGTAAGGCCATTTTAAACTCACTTAATATGACTGAAAACAAATGTGTAACAAAATTTACATAGGTCTTGAGCCATGTAGAAAATTTTCACAACTAAACGGACATTTGTGAATTTTTTTTCATTGGTGAAATGGAAATCTACAAAAAACTTGAAAACTCACAAATTTGTTACTTGTAAATAACAACTTTTGGTGAAACAGAAAATGGATTTTTCACAAAATTTCACTTGTAGATCACAAGTACAATTTTGTTAACACAAAAAAGTGGTGAGATAAAATTTATCGAGTTTTTCACAAATATTGTGAAAAATCACTTATTTACAATTTTGTACGTTGGTGAAAAAGGCCCCTGATGTAATTTACATCGAACTAGAGCCTAAACGGTCGGACGGATTTTCTTCAAATTTTGTGTGAAGTGTTTGTAATACGTATAATGAAAATAAAATATGATTTTTTTTAATTGCCTTTTTTTATACTTATTTAGGTATGTATATTTGAGGCCATGAGAGCAATAGTTGCCTTACTGCATTTGCGCATTTGTGGTACTTGCATTAGAATTGTTATATCTAAGAAAAGTGTAAAAATTGTTTTTTTACGGTGGTATAAACTGCAGACAGTCCAGCAAATCCTTATTCCTTTCGATGAATATAGCTCTTCTATCGGGATAAAGGTTTGTAGGTTGAAGCTTGCTAGGTTAAGACTTATTCCTTTAATAATACAAACGGCTCCCGGAAATTACGCCAGATTTTTTTTTCGAAAAAACGCCTGAAAATTCTTCATACAAAATTCTGGCTTTTTTTCCTAGGAAAAAAGCCCAAAATTTTCTCGCAAAATTTCTGATATTCAGGATTTTTTTCCTTCAAATTTTCTGGCGTTTTTTCCATTTACAGAAATGAAAGAAAGGCCAGATAAAATTATTTGGAAAAAAAGCCAGAAACTAAATTTCTGGCGTTTTTTCCTTTGTATGTTTTGGAAAAAAACGCCAGAAAACTATGTTTTGTATAAATTGCTGTAATAAATAAACAGTTTTACATTCTTTGTCTCTATCTTCTATTTTAAGAATTATTGTTTAGTTGCTTTCGCGCATATATCATTCAAATTGTTTGTGGAAAGCAAAAAAACAGTAATCTTTTGAATATTTTTGAACAAAAACAATTGTATAAAAAAAAATATTTATATAACAACAAGCAGTTGCAGATTCACACGAAAACTTCAAATGTCCATGCTGTCGGGAAATCGTAGGAGAAACGTTGCAAGTTTACATTTAGTAAAAATATTTTGTTCTTTGGTATTTTGTAAAATAAATTGTTACAAATAAAAACGTAATTGAAAACTTTAGAAATTGTTTGTATTTTTTTTTAAATTCGCTACTTGGTCAATATTGTAGACAGTTCTATCACAACAGAAAACAACAGCCCCTGATATCAATCTGCGGGAGGGGGGGCGCGCAGCGACGCGGTCACGGCGCAGTTGTGGCGCCGCGTAAGCGCTGCGCGGGTGCGTTTTGGGTGTGGCCGCGTACCGTGCCGTGACCACGTCGCAGCGCGCTCCACCCCCCGCGGGTTGATGTCAGGGGCTGTTGTTTTCTGTTGTGATAGAACTGTCTAAAATATTGACCAAGTAGCAAATTTAAAAAAAATACAAACAATTTCTAAAGTTTTCAATTACGTTTTTACTTGTAACAATTTATTTACGTAATTCCGGGAGACCGTATCAGAAACAGGATCACTCTTGAGTCCATATACATTGATTTGGATTTTCCATGCAAATTAGTGTTTATTTTTGTCTAGCTTGTATAGACTCTCGAGCTCGTAAGTCACAGCTTTTGGTACTTCAACCTGACCAGTTAATTAATTATTTTTATTTGATTAAAATAACAGTTTATGTAAGATAGTTTTACTAGGATTTTATACTGATTTTCTCACCCAACCAAATGAATAAGGTTAAGCCTAGCTCTATATGAATTTTAATTTCAAATGTATGTATATATATCATTTCCGTGTTTTAGCTCAAGAACCTACTTAATTCTACGACCCACTGACCTTATACCTAAATACAAAACTTATCCACAGTATAGGGCTGAACCACAAAGGCATATTTGTGAGGCATATACTTTATTCTTGTTAAGTAAAAAACGTGGCACAAATATCCCTTAACTTCTTTAAGTGTGCCTTTAGTTTTTCATATACTCCTGGAACATTAATACTTTGCATTGACGATAGTTATTTTATCACCAATAAAAATTGTATAACACTCTTTGTGTTTTTTGTATACTACAAGTTCCCAGATAATAATAGTTATCACTAATTTGAATACCCCATTACAACTCGATCTTACAACACTAATGGACCATTACACATAATTAAATGAATGTAGACGTAACTCTTTAAAGATAAATTTATATCACTTTCACACTCTTTTGGGTCTCTTAATATTAATGTATGTGTATTGCACAACGTACCTAACTCCAATTAAATAACGAAAAGCAAAGTACGAGTATATCCTTTGAACGAACAATATTCCTTTGGCTACTTGTTAATTGTCTTTGCCAAAAAACCTTTTCACTTTAACGCCACGTATATTCCTTATTGACAGTAAATTGATTAAATTTTTATTTGATTTTCTTGGAAGGGAACAAATTTAAATTTTGTACTCCTTTTTTTTGCTTTTTGACTATAATATCCTTTTTTTTAAACTCTACGGAAGAATGTTATTTTAAAACGTTCAGCTCCACGCGAAGATTGAATCTAAACTGAGACAACCATAAATAGTATAGTATACGATAGGAATCAGAGATGAAAAGATTCTCAGATACTATACTATCCATCCATCCATTCGGTGAGGGAGAAAACAAACAAGAGCTTTTCATCTATTAAATCATAGGTCGGGAACACACCCCCTTTA
This sequence comes from Melangyna quadrimaculata, assembly GCA_949320155.1. Lineage (NCBI taxonomy): Eukaryota > Metazoa > Arthropoda > Insecta > Diptera > Syrphidae > Melangyna > Melangyna quadrimaculata. The sequence goes on from OX439483.1 coordinate 104,813,365, forward strand.
TCTGATGTTGGAAATTCAATATCAAACTGTTGCACAAAGTTTATTTTTTTTTTTTTTTTTTTTGAAGTAGCTTTGAAAGCTTTCAGCTCCTCCTTTTAGTAGAATTCGCTTATCATCATACACAAACCTACCCTTTCTCTGTATCTGATTATGCCCAGCTTCCATTTAATATCATTTTAATACAACAGCATAGCGCGTATATGCTAAGTAGATGTACATATGTAGGTACCTTTCTTTTTCATCATGCTATATAGCTAGTATCTTATAACCCCCCGAGCTACATCGAATGTTCGCTTAACTGAATTCTAGAAGTGAGATGAAGTAGCAAACCTTATAATGTCCAATATACCTACCATAGCCGAGGTTTGGTTAAAAAATGTCGGTATACAAAAAAGGCCGTAACATAGAGATGGTTGATAAGGGGAAGGGATTTCTGTCTTTACAAAAAGGTATAACAGGGCTCTGTAAATGTTACTGTTGTTTTTTAATAATTTGTTTGAAGTCAACTTTTTAGAAAAATATTCCCTCCCCCACCCCCATCCGATACAATTTTTTTCTTGTCTCGATCAAACCAACACGCCCAAGCCTCAGGTGAATCACTCTGTAAAATTGGATATGGTTACGAACCGATTAAACTCAAATTGTCAGGCAATTTTTTGTGTTCACCGAGAACTTTGGTAAAACTCGGTCCAGCAGTTTGCCGACGCAACTTGGCACGTAGAAACGCGTAGGGTACTTAAGCTAGTCCTTCATACATACTACATATTTCCCTTTGAAAGATTTTTCTGGCTACGTCCTTGAGAAGAATGATGAATGTCCTCTACATCGTTGGGTTGGTGTTATTGAAATTTGTCTCTCTTTGTAAAAAAAGAGCTAAGCGGAATTACCACGTTAAAGTGCATACATGCAATTTAGTCAAGTTTCATCCATTTAGATCCCGTTTAAACAAAGGTGTTGTAAAATATATATAGCTCCACAGATTTTTTAAAAGCTATTAGTAAAATCCATTTAAGTCATCAAATGTTTTACTTTGCATCGAACACCGTTTTCCTTTTAGAATATCAAACCATGGCACAAATTAATACTTTGCTTTCTGATCAAACTTCAATATGCATAAGTAGGTAGGTACTTAATTCTATATTACCAGTTTCTCTGAATTGAGTTCTTATATAAGTAAATTGAAAACTTTGAGATCGGAATTCTTAAATTATTAATAGGAATTAGGAAATCGTTGATAACAAATTATTTAAACAATATTTACACAAAAAATGTCTCTAAAAAGTACAATTTTTTGATGTAGTCGAAGTCAGAATGTATACTCTTTCGAAGATTTTTCATGCTGAACCTTAAATATAATCTAAAGAAATCTTCACCACCAGTAGCGTACGCAGGGGGGCTTAAAGGGCTGGAGCCCCCCCCCCCCCCAAGCAATATGGTATTCTGTGCTAAGATTTCATATATCATCGAAGAAAGTTTTTTATTATTTTTTAGTTCTAATTTTATTTTTGTTAATTTTAAACTTTAGCAGTATTTTCAATTTTAATTTAAAAAAAACTATAGACATTTTAATGTGGTCAAATGCTTTGGTTATGCTTTAACCATAGTACAAGAGCCGACATCAAATTGTGGGAGTGGATGTATAACCAAAATCTAAGTATGAAGATTTAAAGGGGCATAATTTGTGATTTAGAAATCAAAAGTCTGGCAGCTTTTTGTCTCAGCCTTTGCGGGGGCAGGGTATTGAAAATAGAGATTTTCTAAATTTCTTATTAGGTGTATTATCACTTCAATTATTTTTTTTAAACACATCATAATGCTCTGTCATTTTCCCTAAGTGCAAAGACCTTTATCTTGGGGATCCGACTAATAGAACTCAAGATATAAGCAATTAAAGCGAACCTTAATCGTCTTTTTTTGGAGACTTTGATTTGTTGATTTTTTACGTTTTATAAATCTCCAAAAATTAACGGATGGGGTTCGATTAAAAACCTTATATCTTGAGTTCTTTTGGTCGGATAACTAAGAATAAGGTCTTTGGACTTAGGGGCCAGTTATCGCGATCATTAAAAACCATCAGTAAAAGTTGAACCAGGTGAAAACTGGAATTTTGTAAGTACAGCCGGTTATAGCAATCATTAAATTTCTATCAGTAATTAAATGTCAAACCTCCAGCAACAACCTTTTATTATTTTTAATTATGTAAATTGCTTCAGGAATTTTTTACTGATGGAGTGGAACAGTACAAAAATAGAACACAGAAAACTGAAACGTAATGTTCCATTTTTGGTGAGTTGGCAATCAGCTGTTTCAGTAAAACGAATTTCTATCAGTAAAATAAATAAATGCTTTTTTTACAAAAATTATTCTTCCTTTGGATTATTTGTTGCCAGAAAAAAAATATTTTATTTGATTTGTTGGTGGTTTAAATGATCGCTATAACTGGCCCCTTAGGTTAAACAGTGGAGCAGTAAAAGAATAGAACACAGAAAACTGAAACGAAATGTTCCATTTTTTGTGAATTGGCAATCAGCTGTTCAGTAAAACGAATTTCCATCAGGAAAATAAATAAATGCTTTTATTACAAAAAATATTCTTCCTTGGGATTATTATATGATATAATATTAATCTATTAATTATATAATATTTTAATCGATTTGCCATCGATTAGTATCATTTTTATGTTTCTAATCTTTTTATAACACATGAAATCATCCAAAAGAAAATTTTTACTGATGGTTTTTACTGGTCGCTATAATTGGCCCCTTAGGGAAAATGACAGAGCAACATGATGTATTTTTAAAAAACTAATTGAAAGGGTAGTACCCCCGATGAGAAATTTGGAACATCTCTATTTTCAACATCCCACCCCGCTAAAGGCTGACAAAAAAACCTGCCAGACTTTTGATTTCGATGTCACAAAATATGCCACTTTAAACCCTCATACTCAGATTTTGGTTATACATCCACTCCCAAAATTTGCTGTCGGCTCTTAGACTACCATCTTCGCGCTGAGTAAACGTATCAAATATTCAAAAAATATTTTTAAATATCTGTTTTTTCCGAATCTTATTTCTAATGCTACGACTACGACACACAAAGCTGTAGAGTCAATTGATGACATTTCGGAAAACTGCTTTTAACTTGTATCAGAGGTAGACAATCTTCTCAAACTCTTTTTTAAAAGTTAATGGGCCGTATTCATAGTCGTTTTAATTTATTATGAATAGCCAAAACTTAAAAGATAACCTTAAAATGTATTTATTTATAGTTTTTGTCAATGCACTATTTTTGACGTTCAATAATTTAATAAACTTCTATTTTGATAGGTACAGAAATCGAATTGGAATTAATCGTTATAATTGATCTTATTTAAACTCTACTTAAATCAAACATGAGTTTAGCGAAACCACTATCAAAAAACGCCCCAACAATAATTTGTATTTATGAGGTTTCCATTGAAAAATGTTACCAATTTTTTCATTGTATAGCTACTGTTTCTGCTACTTTAAACTATTATTTTGTCTGTTCCTTTACTCTGCTGTGCATTTTGTTCCCAAGTTCTGTCAATTTCATTTATTTTATATGAACTTGAAAGGACTTTGGACTAAAAATCACAGAAACTCAAAATAAAGGAAGATATCCAATAAATAACATAGCTATGAGCTTATTTAAACAAAAAAAAACGGAAATTCTATTTATTAAAATGTGAATACACTTTTACTCCTCCCTATTATCGTTGACGTTGTTTAAATCGAGTCCATAAAGTTGAGTTTTGTCAAAGTGGATTTTTACAAAAAATATTTACTAACAAAGAAAGGTTAAATTCATTTCATAACTATAGAGTATTTTGTGTGTTTTTCCTTTTGTTTTTTTTTTCTATGGTTGTGGTTGATAATACAAAAGGCCTTAATTTTTTTGTGTTATTTTGTGATACCTTAAAAAAAATTTCACCAAAATTGAGACTGAGCAACCGCCTCCCCCCCAAAACAAAATCCTGCGTACGCTACTGTTCATTACGAGTGGTTTTTGACAAAAATCCCATATGAAAAACAAGTACTAACGCGATAGACGTTGTTCTGTGCAAATGTTAATTAATTTGTTTGTTAAAAGTGCGTATTCGCCCCAGTGGACCATACTGTTTTATCGTAGTTTATAGGGAGATTACAAAGTGGCGTATTTACGTATTTACGTGTTTTGTTGTGCGTTCGTTCTTATGGGGTCCAGAGAACAGTTTCTCTACTTCCTCTTTATATTGTGTCGTTGCCTCCTAAAGATAATTTAGCTGAAACTTTTTAATATTTTTTTGAAAAGATTGAATTTCACAAAATTCAGTAGAGGTGGAGAGTTATCGACAGTCGCTGCCATCCATAGTAGTACAAGAGCTACAGGAAATTTTGGAAGTGGATATAGGTAGGTATACATCCAAAATCTGAGTGGGAGGGTCAACCCTCCCATGATGTATTTTTTTTTTTTAATAATTGAAGTGATAATACCTCTGATAAAAATCTCTATTTTCAACTCCCCACCCTCACCAAAAGCTGAGAAAAAAGCTTGTCAGACTTTTGATTTTGATATCACAAAATACAGTGCTTTGCATAAGTATAAACGCACCTATAAAAATGCATTTTATATCTATAAAACTGAAAATGGAATCGACACCTTACTATTTTTTTTATTTAATGGTATCAGTAAACAATAAGTGAATTGAGGAAAAAAAAGTGCCGTAATTTTCCCTGGCGTTGTTTAGAAATTAAAAACAGATTTCTCGTATTGCAGAAGTATAAACGCACCATGCAAGTCTCGTTTAAGCTTCATTCAATTATGCGTTTCAAGATGACAAACAACCAAACCGCCTGGTACCACATTTAAGCGATACGGAAAAGGCCAAAATTCAAGAATTTGAATCAAGTGGCTTAAGATTTAGGACTATTGGAAGAAAAATTTCGAGACCGGGTACTTTTTCCGTAATTTCAGACAAGATCCAGAATCTTATGGAATGAAAGTAAGACCCGGCGGTGCGGCGGCGGCGGTCCGCAGATGCTGACATGTCGCGATAAGACCCGAGCAATCAACGTTGCATCTAATTCGATGTATTTTTCGCGGGAAATTCGTGACGAGATGGCGTAAGGCGTTACAGTTTCGACAGATTTTCGTACCTTAATAAGTAGGTAGTGGAGTGATTTTTTGGGGAAAATGGCGCCAGCTCACAACAGCCCACAAAAAAAAAAAAATATTGGAATTTGCCCGTTTAAACCGCAATTGGAAAACCGTAAGTTTAACATTTTATTATTTAACGCTTTAACTCTTCTAATTTTAAAAATGGTTTAATTAATTAATTAATTAATTAACAATCTAGTGCATTTTTCTTACAAAGATTATTTCCAGTGACAACAAGAAGTTTAGCCTTGATGGTCCAGATGGTTTTAACGGTTATTAGCACAAAAAGTGCATTAGATTGTAGCATCAAAATTAAGAGTTAATGCGTTAAATAATAAAATGTCATAGTAAATAGTCGGTAAACATCGACCGGAATTTGTGTCTTAGTAGGGTATGATGACAGACTGACTGAAGAGCCCACTGTCATATATCTTGGCGAAACACATTAGTTTCTGGAGTTGAGGTTACCTGTACTTTTTTTTTTTATTTTATATTAAGCGCGTGCAAAAGGGGTTGTGACTACCCTTAAGATGATATACACAGCACGAGCGATTAGGTAGATTGGAGGGGATTTAAAAGGAGATACCGATGCACATTGGTTTTGAACGTCTGTAGATCACAATGGGAGGGGAAAATTGAGCTGGGTAGAGCATTCCACATTCGTGTAGTGCGACTAAAGAAAGAATCTCTGTACTTAACAGTACGACCTAAATTGGGCTCAAGGGTAAACTCATGGGCATTCCTAGAAGCGCGAGTATTACGGTTGAATTGTTTAAGGGGAGGAATGCAACTGGCTATTTCACTAGAGCATTGTTTATGGAAATAACGGTAAAATAACGAAATAATTGAATTAAATTTTCCCATGCCTCTCCTTGAATAAACATAACAGTCTAATATTTTTTAAAAATTATTTATATGTACGTATTCTCTGACCCCAAATATTATATTTTACTGTCTTGAAGCATTGGGGTTATGACAATTGTGTTTACGTTGTTTTCCCTGACGCCAAATATGTGTACTTAGGCAACAAACTTGCGGTCCTTCTCCTTAGTGATTTCAAAAACGGCGGCTATAAAATCCAAGATGGCTGATTGTCGAGATGTGTCCTACTACAAATTGCAAGCTAAAGACATTTAGTTAGTAGAATACCTACAAAAAAAAAATGAAGCTATTGTCCGCCAAATTACAATTTCATGCAAACCAACCCTAGTATTATGTATCTGATAAAATGTATCACACAACCTTCTCAAACAAAAAAAAAAATTAAAAAAAATTATCTTAAAAACTTTTGCGCATCATTGTGCAGTGATGCGTTTGTGAATTTACATACTTTCGTTAAAATGAGTTACAAGAAAATATAACATAAATATAAAATAATTAAATAAATAATAACAATTTAAGTAGCTACCAAGGTCACATCATTGACGATTACTCCTAGACTCCGTTGCTTTTTTTTATACGAATTGACTGGAAAAATTTATTTTATTGCAAACATTCATTTTCTAAGGTTGGCTTCTCTATCATAATCCTTTTAGCCTCCATATAAAACTTAACTTTGACACAAAATATAACGTGGCCCATTAGCTCAGTTGGTTAGAGCGTCGTGCTAATAACGCGAAGGTCGTGGGTTCGATCCCCCCATGGGCCAGGAATTCTTTTTTATATTTAACAAAACTTCGGTTGTTTTTTTTTTAATTTATTTTACAAAAATATCCGTGTTTTTTGAAAGACTGACTAGCAATTCGGCAAAATTTGTACCCGCAAAACAATAACAAAACAAATTATTATAGAGAATTGTGTTTGTGTTTTCCGTGTAAAAATTTTACTGAGTGGTTAGTCACTCTCTCAAAAAACACGGCTAATATTGAAGTTATTTTGCACACTTCATATCCGTTTTCTAAGAAAATAAATGAAGTTGCAAAACCATGTTTTTAAATGAGACAAGTGGGGAATTAAAATAGAATTCGTCAGTTCAGAACTTTTAAAGTCTGGTTTATGTATTAATACAAAGCATGTTGGTACTAAGCTAGGTTTCCACTTGTCATTGAAAAGACGCAAATTGACAAACTTTCTAGGACAGGGTGGCTTTAGCCAAAAAGCAAAGAAAGTAGTAGTAGCGAGCAACTATAACTTACCCTGTTTTGGAAAGTTTGTCAATTTGCGACTTTTCAATGACAAGTGGAAACCAAGCATTATACATAATAGTGACCCATATCGACCTAGTGTTCTATTAATAGAATGATTATCAAGCCCGTTTCTTGATGGACTTCCTATAAAAGCAATGTTTCCACAAAGAATAAATGATTCCAAAAGATTAAAAGGTACTTCAGTTGTAATTCTTTTATTTTACTATCACCATTTTCATATTTATAAGGCAACACACCAAAATGGATAACTTTATTGACAACCTTTTTCTTTTAACTAATTACATCCTACAGTTTAAAGCCCGAATGTATACTAACAACGCCAAATGTCAAATTCTCATACTGAACCATATCAAAGCCGGCCTCCTCAATCATTCTTTTGAATTCATCTTGACGAGGAAACTTTCGAATGCTCTCCACAAGGTACTGATATGACTGCCATTGCCCCGCCAAGATCTGACCCATTGGCGGTATGACTTGAAATGAATATTGGTCATACAACCACTGAAGAGTTTCGTTATTCATATGGCTGAATTCCAGACACATGAATCGACCACCTGGTTTAAGTACACGATATGCTTCTGATAACACCTGAAATGATAAGTTTTCATTTTGTTTCCTTAAATAACGACTAATTTAATCTCTACTACCAACTTTATCAATATGTGTACAGTTTCGGATTCCAAAGGCAATAGTGTATGCTGAGAAAGTATTGTCATCAAAGGGAAGTTTTTCAGCGTTAGCACACTTCCATTCGATTGATATTTTATCTAGTTTTTCCTGAGTAAGTCCCAAATTATCTGCACGCACTGTGCCCACATCCAACATGTGTTGATTGATATCTGATATTGTGACATGACTCTCCCGACTGTTGGGATTTGGCTGCCTGTCTATGTATTTCAAAAATCTAAATGCAATGTCTCCTGTTCCGCCGGCCATGTCAAGCAGACGTGCCCCACGAATCGGTCCCAAACGTTCCATAAAAATATCCTTCCATATGCGATGGATACCCATAGACATGGCATCGTTCATAATGTCATAGGATTTGGCCACATCCTCGAAAACCTTATGCACTGTAATTTATTGTATTTAAAGGATTGTTTTATTGAGTATGATGATCAGTGTTGGTTTCCTAACCTTTCTCTACTTTTTCACTCTCTTTAACAGTTTGGTATCCAAAGTGGGTAGTGCCATTTTCTGAAAAGCTATCTGTCGCCGTTTGTGCTTGATTCGCTAGAGTGCGTTTAAAGTATGTTCTAGACACATTTCTTAAATTAAATTTAAATGAATGTAGTTTACTCTTGAATAGAATTAGAGGAATATTCATGATTTTTATAATCCTGTTCGAATAATAAATATGCGGTTATGTAGTTACGATGGATGAAATGACAAAACAGCTGGTACTTTGACAAGTCAAATTGACATAAGACTAGTGTTGCCAGTCAAAAGAAACGCAAACTTTTAGGCACCTAACAAATTGGAGAAGTTACAGCGGAAGCGGAAGACCCCTTCCACACATCGATAAGAAATTTGTTTACCCTTTCTATCAGTTTATAGATGAGAAGAGCTCTCATAGACCCTGTTTAGATTGGGAAGTTTGTGTACGGACTCCCGCCAGTTCGTAGGAAAGAGAAGTGCGGGGTAAAAGGTCTCGTGAGGCATGTAGAAAATATAAAAACCGGACTCGTGAGTCTGCTTTGTTGTTCTTTCAATGTGGAAGTTGTTGATGTTGTTGTTGTTTCAATGCATTTTGAGGTGCCTCACAGTGTGTAATGTAAATACGACGGTACTCACCAGTCCGTACTCAATTTTCCCAATCTAAACAGGGTCATAGATCAACTTTAAACATTCGGCACAACAACGAAGCTTTCGCTTGTCAAATTAAATGCCCATGTAGTTAAAAGAGAACACCCACGCTGACGCATGCGACTCGTCATATTCGCCATAGCCCTATTCTGGCAAACTCACAAGTCACAATAACCTCATAACTTGTGCTAAACTTACCTCATAAAAACTTAAAAATTGTGATCTACTCCTTGGCAGATCACAATTCACGCTGTTCTTGTGAGGTTTCTTATGAGGGCTTCCACAGAATACGAAATTTTGACCACCTTTTAAGAAACCTCACTCACTGAGTATCACAACAACAGAATAGAGCCATAAAGTCTCTCCCAAACTAAGGCGAAAGCGGCGCGGAACATTCGCCAACGGCAGTTTTTGTTGTTATTTAGCATTGTTTATTTGTCATTTTAGTTATCATTGTGAATGATTCGCCCAGCATAGTGAATGTTCCGCGTTGGTTTGGGAGAGCCTTAAATCCAATTACAGTCAAAAATTTAATGGTGGCACAACCAAACCAGAGCGAATGAGGAGCGATCGCAACCTTACAAAATATGACAGATACACAACGCTGAAATAAATAAAAGTGCCTTAAAAGTTAGACCGCACACAACTGCAGCGGAACTGCACTTCACGACACCAGCAACACATTATTTGTATGAAATTGTATAAGCTATATCGCACTAAGCAGCAACTATGAACTTCATATAATTTCATACAAATTATTGTGAATCGCAGTTCCTCTGCAGTGGAGTTCTGCCTAGTGCGGTCTAACCTTAAATGTTCCCAAGCCACGCTGGTTAAGAAGCATCTAAGTCCCGGTCTACATTGAACGATATTTTCAGTGCCGACAAAAAATTGTTGTTGTAATCGTGTGCGATTGAGAGGTACAGCCGACATGATCCTTCCAGTTTCGGCCGATTTTTCCATTCAGCACGGGAAAAATCGTTCAATGTAGACCGGGACTAAGACTGCTTTCACACAAGGAAACTGAGTTGCTGGAAACTGGAAGCTTGTAGGCGAGAAGGGCAAGAAGTAAGGGGAATGAAAAAAATCTCACCGGTCAACGATTGAGGAGATTTTTATCACATTCCTTCTCACACTGTGCGTTATGTGCGTTCAGCCAATAGACTTTATATGGAAAAAACAGAAATCTCCGGCAATTCAGTTTCCTTGTGTGAAAGCTACTAGGCAATTAAAGGAAAACGTCAAAAAAATCTCCAGCAACTGGTTTCCCTGTGTGAAAGGGGACTAAGGGTTCCTCAAACCAACAGGAAGCCTTTAAAGCTGGCCTCACACGACCGAGCCGAACGGCACCGAACCTTTTTGACAATTATCCAGTACAAAATGTTTGGAGCCAATTGGCTCCGACCGTTCGGCTTAAAGGCTCTCCTAAACCAATGCGAAACATTCGTTGCGGCGAAGAAACATTCGTCAGTCAAAATTAATTCATATGTTTTTCCGCCGCGTTGGTGTGGGCACTCTCATATATCACCTGTAAATAAATTTTGACATGCGAATGTTTCTTCGCCGCAACGAATGTTTCGCATTGGTTTGGGAGAGCCTAAGGCTCTTCACAACTAACGCAAAACATTCGGCGTGGCGGAGAAACATTCGCCAGTCAAATTGTTTTACATGGTGATAAATAAGAGTCCCCATACACCAATCCGGCGGAGAAACATTCACCTATCAAAATGTATTTACATGGTAATAAATAAGAGTGCCCACACCAACGGCTAATGGTTCTCTCAACACACGTGACGATAAACCTGGGTCGAAAATCCGACTCTAATCCAACTCGAGCTCTCGATTCTGTTTGTAAACGGGGTAAATGTCACTCAAAAGATTATTTTCTTCGACATATCATGTTCTTGGCATGACACGGATTGAAGGATAATGGAAATGTATGTTATGAAAAATTCGGGTTATCTCAGAAACGTCAGTGGCTAAAAAAAAAACACAACAGACAAAAAAAACTCTAAATCAAGGGAAACAAACAGAGTTTCCACAATGTTACAAATGTAACAAAAGTGTCAATATGGAATTTTCATTGGAGCCCAAATGAGCTAATTTCCCAAATTAAAGAAAAAGTGTCTTCACCTTAATTAGCTAATTTCGTTTGATAGCTAAGAAATTCCTTCATTTGGCTTGACAGTTGACACTGCCTACAGATTTAGAAAATTAAAACAAATCGGAAATTTTAATGTTGTTTTCGGTTGGAGGTTCGGAGTTACTCCTTTTTGACTCCACTTACTGCAAAATAATTCGATTGGCTGTTCCGAGTAATGTTTTCGGAGTTATTTTCTGTTCCGGATTTTATAAAGGAGTAGGCCTAGAACACACACATACATATAAACTCTTTCATCGGATAACTTGTCAAATTAATTTTACTCGACTGAAAATGCAAAATATACATAAATATCAGACAATTTACTGACACACACATAATTTTTCGCAAATTAGTTTTGGAACAACAGAAAATAATTCGATTGGTATCAAAAAGGAGTAGTACTGTTCCGAAATCCAATCGAAAACACCAGAAACATTTGAAAAGATTAATTAAATATGGATACAGATTTGTTATTAATTAGATATAATCATTTAAGTTCAATTGTAAATCTCCAAAGCCAAATCCTTCGTTTGCTAAGAAGGAGAACACAATTAACTCGCCGGCGACAACAAAGGAAGCGATCGATGAAAAATTTAGTTCTACTACAAATATCTATGCTGTCCAAGGAAATATCCAGATGGAAGAAGCCAAAAGGATTCTGGAAGAAGGTCCTTACATACCTATGTTTATGATATAATACATCATAACTTATTGCCTCCTTTTTACTTTGTATGGTTTGTAGCCGCGAGAAAGTCTTTTTTGGGAAAAGAAAGTGCCCGAATCATGTGACGAATTTTTTAAGGAAAACTTCCACATGAACAAAGCTACGTTCGCTGAATTGTGCCTTGAACTTGATTCTTTACAAAAAAAGAAACACATTTAAGAAAACCCATAGCATTAGTCAAGAGAATAGCAATTGCGATCTATTCACTAGGATCTTCCGCAGAATACCGAACGATTGCACATCTGTTTGGTGTTGGAAAGTCAACAGTTTGTTTTGTATTGAAAGATTTCAGTACAGAGGTTTGACGAGTTTTCAAACCAAAATACCTTAATAAGTATCCTTTAAACAAAGCAACTGTTCGAGAATCTGTGAAAGGTGTTAAGAAAGTGGGATTTCCTCAATGCTTCGGAGCTATTCCCAACTAACAATTTAACTTGTATAAGGTCCAATTTTTAGAATTGCATAGGCTATTGCTGACATAGAATAATTTAAGGCTAAATAATGCAAGTCAAGCATTTAACGATTTATTTATTTCAAAATAGCTTGTTAAGTGCCTTTAAGATTATTTCTATATAAGACTTCATGTAATGAGTTCTACGGAGACTTTTTTAAGGGCTGCCGAAATTGGTTGCCTTAGCTAGAAAAATAATAGCTTTTATAGAACATTCAGATGAAAGTCATTACAGACAACTCCTCTACGGCTTGTTTAAGAAAGTAATCGCGCATCATGAAAATGTCAGATGTTTAAATAGTTTGATTTTAGTCAGTGTTGTTATATGGTTTTCAAGAACGGAATTTTCATAAATTTATAAAGCATATTATAAATGTTTGAACATACGCTTACCTAAATTTGTTATCACGAAACGAATAACAACTATAAGATCTGCTTCTTCAATTTTGTGCATGAAAATATCTTAGTTTGAGTTCCTCAAAAGTGAAGTCATGCAAGTTGTTCTCATATTTTTTTCCTAATAGCCTCAATTCGTTTTAAAAGTAAACTCTAGTATCCTTCGTTTTCATTGACCACTACACCAAAATTAAAAAAAAAAAAAAACGAGATTCATTTTTGAAATCGGTGTATAACAAGACTGATGACGGTAATCAAACATTTTGCACGAGTTGGACTTTCACTTTATTGACTTACGTAAGAGAACATTATAGCTTTTGCATTTTGTTAATAGCAAACTTAAGGAAATCAAAAATTAGTTTAATATAGAGCGGGAATTTCGCTTTGGTTGTGACCTCTATATTGGACTTCCGTTATGAAATTATAGCTTTTGCATTTTGTTATTAGCAAACTTATGTCGTTTTCGATTGGATAACGGAACAGTACTACTCCTTTTTGATTCCAATCGAATTATTTTCTAGTGTTCCGAGACTAATTTGTTAAATATTTATGTGTGTATGCGTAAATTGTCTGATTTGTATGTATATTTTGCACGTTCAGTCGAGTAAAATTAATTTGACAACAAATCCGATGAAAGGATTTATATGTATATGTGTGTTCTGGGTCTACTCCTTTATTTTTTTTTTTTTTTTTTTTTTTAAATTAAGCGCGCACTAAAGGGGTTCTTACTACCCTTAAAATGTTTAAACACAGTGCGAGCGTTAGGAAAATAGGAAAGGATTTAAGAGGAGATGCCGGTGCACATTGGTTTTGAACCTTTGAATATCAAAATGGCAGGGAAAAATAGTGCCAGGTAAAGCATTCCACATTCTTGTAGTGCGACTAAAGAAAGAATCTCTATACTTAACAGTGCGTCCGAAATTGGGCTCAAGGGTAAACTGATGTGCATTCCTAGAAATACGAGTATTACGGTTGAATTGTTTTAGGGGAGGAATGCAACTGGCTATTTCGCTAGAGCACTGGTTATGAAAATAACGGTAAAATAACGAAAGACATGAAACATTGCGTCGGTGTTCGAGAGGTGCAAATGCTTCCGTTATATTTCTATCACCTATCATTTTCATAGCTCTTCTTTGAATTCTATCCAATAGACTCAGGTGAGTTATTGGAGCACCTGCCCAAACATGAGAATTGTACTCGAGTTTTGGACGAATAAAGGCTTTATAGATAACAGCCAGATCAGAAGGGATGAAAAATTTCTTGCATCGCCGAAGAAAACCTAAACATTTAGCAGCATTTTTGGCAACATCAAATATGTGATCGTTCCACAGAAGGTGGTCTGTGATACACATACCGAGGACTGAAAGCTTTTCGGTTTCCTCAATGCACGAACCACTCATGGATAGTGGCATGAGGGGTGGGTTTCGTTTTGACGACACTAGACAGCATTGAGTTTTTGAAGCATTAAATTCTACGCGATTTTTGATTCCCCATTGGACAATGCTGTCAAGTTCAGAATTTAATGAGCTTATCATACGCTGCCGTTCAAGTTCCACATCCGAAGGACATGGATGAGAATCTGTAAACGAATATGAGAAGCTGAGGGTACTGTCGTCAGCGAAACAGTTTAATGGATTAGAAGTTTCAGACGAAAGATCATTTATAAAAATAAGGAAGAGAGTCGGAGACAAAACGGAGCCCTGGGGCACACCAGCATTTATTTTGTGGATTTCAGACTTGAAACCGTCTAATACAACTTGTATTGAACGGTCCGAAAGGTAATTTCTAATCCAACGAAGAAGAGATTCATCGAAACCAAATGCGCTCATTTTCGATAAGAGAGCTTGATGCCAAACTCTATCAAACGCTTTTGAAATATCAAGTGCAATAATCTTACTTTCTCCAAAACGATGTAAAGATTTGTTCCACTGTTCGGTGAGATATACCATCAGATCACCAGTGGACCTATTGCTACGAAAGCCGTACTGCCGGTCATTAAGAAGCCTTCGTTCTTCGAGATATTTCTTGAGCTGAAAATTGATCAGCGTTTCCATGACCTTGGAAAGAAGGGACGTAAGTGCAATCGGACGATAGTTTGAGGGTGAAGAAGATACGCCTTTTTTAGGGACAGGCTGGACAAATGCTGTTTTCCATCCACTCGGAAAGAGACCAGTAGAGTAGGACAGATGGAAAAGCTTACGCAGTGGTTTTGCCAGCGTTGAAGAACACCTCTTCAGAACAATGGCAGGGATACTATCCGGGCCAGCGGATTTGTGAATGTCGAGATCTTTCAGAACTCTAGCAACTGCGCGAGTGCGAAAGAAGATTTGCCCCATAATATCGTTTACTCTCTCAATTACAGGTGGAGTTCTATCACTTACTGGCAGCATCGAATTAACAGCAAACTGTGCTGCGAGCAAATTGGCTTTATCTTGCGAGCTGACAGCAGGTGTGTCGTTGAAGACGAGTGTTGGAACCGCAGACGAAGAAGTGTTTCGAATGTTTTTTGCAAATGACCAAAAAATTTTACTACTATTGGGACATTGTAATATTTTTTGCCTTAATTTTTGGTCATGCAAAAATTTGGTTCTTCTAATATGACCGTTACAGGTCTTTCTGGCTTGTTGAAACTTTTTCCGGTTTTCCTCAGTAGGGTTGGCTTTGTAACTACGGAAACTTACTTCTCTAACCCTAATAACCTCTTTACAGCTCGAATCAAACCACGAGTTTTCTTTGGGTTTGAAAGATTTAACCCTATTCGGGATAAAATTTCTCATTCCTCAAAGAATTAAATTTGTGATCATATCTGCACTGGCATCTACGTCACTATCGAGGAAGCATAGTGACCAGTTAAGGTTCCTGAAGAAAGCATTGAGACCGTCCCAGTTGGCTTTCTCGTACTGCCAAACGGTTCTCTTGGGAGTTTTTTCTTTAACTGAGTTTTGGTGGCACGAGAAATTCGCAGATATGACACAATGGTCTGATGTGCCTAGAGGCGATAATACACAAATAGTGTATTTATCAGGGTCAGAGGTAAGGAACAAGTCCAGAGTGTTGGCGGATTGACCTGGAACGTCAGGGATTCGAGTTGGCTCGTCAACAAGCTGAGTCAGGTGGTTTAACTCAGCAAAGACCTCAACAAACCTTCCTTCGGGTGTTGACTGACCCGAAAAGCGAAGCCAATTAGAATTGTGTACATTGAAATCGCCCGCAATGACGATTTCAGTGTGAGCGTAATGGGCAACAATTCTTTGAATGGAGTCGGACAGAGCATCAAACTCGTTAAAAGTTGAATTTCTGTCCAAATTAGGGCTTCGATAAACGAAACATGTGTGTATGATGTGCTTATTTACCGTAAATTTTAACCACATGAAATTAAAGTTTGTGTTAGAACACAAACCATATTGTGGTCGAAGTTGGTACGCAACATCATTCCTTATATAAACGGTAAGACCATGATGTGGAAAGAATAATGGCACTAAATTATACCCAAATAAATTAAATTCCGAATGATCAGAATTTTCACCTATCTGGGTTTCACTCAGTGCCAAAACAGCTGGCCTGTTGTTTGCAGTATAGACGTACGTAGCATAGAAATTCTTTCTAAGCCCACGAATGTTGCTAAAATCGACACTAAATCTATCAACCATTTAAAATATTCAAAAATAGCGAAAATATAAAATCCGGCACAGAAAATAACTCCGAAAACATTACTCGGAACAGCCAATCGAACTATTTTGGAGCAAGTGGAGTCAAAAAGGAGTAACTCCAACCGAAAACGACATTATACAAATCAAGAATTTATATTTGTGATAGATATTGCCATCCCTTTGAAATGTATAGCTTTTGCATTTTGTTAATAGAAATCAAAAATGAAAGCTAAGAAAAAAGAGGATTTTTTTTTTTTTTTTTTTACATTTTTGCCTCCCTTAATTATATCTTTTGTATTTTGTTAATAAGAAAACAAACTTAGGTATATCGGAAAATGAAATATTATACATACCTAATTGTCCCCTTAGGTGCGACTTTGATAGAATTAAGCAACTTAATTACACTACTGCATCGCACATATCTATTTGCTTAAAAAGAAAACTATATAAGAACTTTTTTCAAACATATGGTACGATAAAAAAGGTCATGCATACCTTATGTTAATGTGAGTTTAAAATATAATACTTAACTTATGGTATATAATTTTCAAATACTTAAAGAATTTCATGACTGATACTTTAAATTCAATCTTCTAAAACCCTGTTATGGGTACCAATGTTTAATGAAAATTTAGTTTGATTTTTTTGGGCTTGAAGTATCAACTCATTCAAATTTTTACACGCGTATGGTATATTGCCAATTGGCCTGGTGTGTTGCGTGGTGGCCTACTAATAGAGAGGAGCTGAGTTCGATCCCTGGGTTCTGAAATTTAATGTAAGTAAAATTTGAATTTTTTCAAATAAAATAAATTTCTATACGTTTCAGAATCAATAGAAAAGCGGTTCTAACACCCTAAAGTCATGGGAAAATAGAAGGAAAAATAAAAACAATAATAATAATAAAATTGAAAGCAACGATTTTTTTTTAAATATCAAACTGCTTTACTAGGCCTTTGTAAGGCCTTACAATGTGAGTCATTTCATTTATGCGACCTGAAAGTGAATGTCTTATAAAAGTCAGACAACTTGTTTAGTGGAGCAATAACACTGTTTTGCTTTGTTTATTTTATCAATAAGACTTTCCATGGAAAACTATTTAATTATATAGAACTTCTGGTCAAAGGTCTTAAACGAAATGAAATAGCTTGTATAATGTGCACCAAACTGATTTGCATAAGGTCTTTATTAGTTACTATACAAACTAGAAAATAGCTTGTGTAGTCAGTTAAACAAGTTAAATTGTTAGTTGGGTTGGTAAATACTTTTATTGCATTCACTTGAATTCCTTGCCTTTTATTTGCACTTGTATATTAAAATATGGTTGCCATACAGTAGTTCGACCAAGAAAAGAGGACGCTGTTGATTATTTCAACTATAAGGCAAAGGTCTCGAGAACCATATAGACAATGTCAATATTATCGTTAAGTGTGCATGTGTTTTGCACAATTTTTTAAATGACCACAACGATAATATTAATAATAACTGGATGCAACATTTAAAAGAGCAACAAAAAACAGTGGAAAAGCACAACCGGCGTATAGTTCAACTCTATCTGACAATGACCCAAATGCCGAAAGAATAAGAAGAGCAATCAGGGAACATTTGTGTAAGTATAATAACTTATTCAATTTTTTTTTATAAATAACATATTCCAGCATCTTATGAACTAACAATAACTTATTTTAATTTCTATTTATAAATGACATTATAGCATCTTGAAATTTTATAGTATGTTGTGTTAGCTGAGTTATATTTTCCAACAATTTGATATCCATTTATCGTTGAAGTTGATTTTCTTTTGCTTCTTCTTCTCTTTGTAGTTGCAACTCTCCACGGATTCTTTCCATTTCTCCTATAACTTGCAACTGAGCCGTATCTTTTTTTCCTTTTTTTTCAGTTGACGGAGCAGTTAAAGAAGCTGGTGAATCTTCCAACATAGGAGTTTCGGATGAATCTGCTCTATTCAGAAGAGCTTCGGATTCATAATCAAATGAATGATTTGATGTGTCTAAAGTTCAAAAAGATATGTATAAATAATATAAATTAAAATTAATGATTTGATGTTTCTGAAATTCAAAAAGATAAATAATATATGTAAATTAAAGTAAAATCAATGAATAATTTATAATAATTGAAGTTCTATTACATTATTAAAAAAATTGAAAGTACCTACAAAATTATGTATGCGTATGTAAAGGCTCAGGGTAAAATATTTTTCCTTAACAAGGCGTAGCAATACAATCCAACTAACAGATTTGGACTCAGGAAAAATAACCGGGCACCATGGTGTTTTTTAAAAAAATGAATGAAAGTCCTAACACCCCTGATAAGAAATTTAGAAAATCTCTATTTTCAACACCCCACCCCCGCTAAGGGCTGAACGAAAACCCTGCCAGACTTTTGATTTCGATATCACACTCAGATTTTGGTTATATATCCACTCCCAAAATTTGCCGTCGGCTCTTGTACTATAATGAAAATTGCCCGATAAAAACCTAACAAACTATACCAAATAAATTAATACTACTAGCAAAAATAGATACCACACTAAATATATGTATATACAAATGTTCGTGAATTAATCTGAATCTGAAACCAAATACGTATATCTTTTTTTCTCATTCCTATACTATTAAATAAAAAATGAAAAAAAAGAAAAAGTTAAAAAAAAGTCCGGAATGAAACAAAATATTTAAAGGGGTATTACAAAAGGTGTGATACAAAACTCAACGTTAGGCTGCATAGATTTCACTCTCAACGCGCGCAAAGAGTTTCACTTCAAAAATAATAATGCTTTAGAAAAATCAAATCACATAGAAGATCTGATTATCTCAAAATAGACTCTTTAAAAAAAATTAATTAATACATAAATAAACAAAAGATACCATCCAAATACTCCACGTGAAATGTTGAATTTGTGTTTTGAGTTTCATTTAATACAATGCTTTCATCAATAAGATGTTCGGGGTTTGAACTCCTGAACTGGCCTAGTACTGCATGCACTTTATTGTACAAATGCCAGTCAAAAGGAGACCCTCCAGAACATCCCACATTCGCCTTTTCTTTCCTGAAACAAAAAAAATTAAATTAATATTAGTAGTAATGATATTTATTAATAAATTATATCAGACAAAAGGAAATTTAAGTACATATGTATGTACATATAAAAAGTGATAGAAAAGTGATAGTATGTAATGAAATTGATTTTTATTTTGTATTCATTATTTTATAATAAGCTGAAATGCAAATGTTTTGTTGGCGAAATATTATTTACATTTACAATTTTCATGGATATCTGATTACCCAATTATGAGGTGCTGACATTTTGCCATTCGCAAAAAGTATTCGTGTTCCTCTGAGGGCATATTCTTCTCTGTTCTCTTTATCGTTGGCCTGTAATTACATAAAAAGTGGATATCTAATATGATCATCATTTTATAGACTTTTGTATAACTTACATAGGTTAAACTTAATTCTTAACTTATATTCTAATATTTCTTGAATTCGTTGTTTCATTTGTGGTTGGTGTAACTGTTCAATGTACAATTTGTTATCTATAGGTACATTTATTAATAAGTAGTCACCAAACCTTGTCATACGTTTTTCTCCGTAAGTACTCAACGGATCTGGATGACATATTCATCAAATGAAAGGACCTTTATGTGAACATTTGCAATATATTCAAGCCGTGGAATCTTCTTAATACTTTTGTACCTTATTGCAGATTCTAAAGCGATGTGATGTTTTAAATCTTCTCATATGCTACAGGCAAAATGCAAAAGTGAAAACTAGGATCGCACCATTTTTGCTGACACTTACCTTTGAAATTTTAGAAATATTCAATTTAGTAAAAGCATTCATTATTGATAGCAGAAAAAACCCAGTCAACAAAAAAAAAATGAATATGTGGTTTGGGAAGGCTTAATAAGCATTTCAAAAATATGAAATCATTGCATCGATAACCGAAACGACTCATAGCGCATATACCCCATGTATTTCGGGGTTTACTTGTCTATTCTGCGTTTTTTGTTCCTACATTTTTGGCCATCTCTTTAGTGTGTTATTAAATTTTCTATGACATTAGTTTAAAATTCATGCATGTCTTATTTTAATTTCTATGTTTGCAGCCATAAAGCTTAACAAATCATATGAAATCTAATAAATTTTGAAGAACTCAAAACAATGTTCAATTCTACCGATTGGAATCAATCTCTTTAGAGTATAATAATTTGCAAGACGAAATCCTTAAATCCGATCCACAGACACGCCACAGACATGATGTTAACTTGATGCAGCGCGCAATGTTTGCATTATTATTGTGGTCAATGTAAGACACTTCAGACACCACTGATTTTTGTACAACCTGGAATCCTTCACTATCATTAAACCTTGTTTAACATGCTACAAATATAAAACAAATGACTAACAAAAATTACCTATATTTTGCGGTTAAGTTGTTAAGCTTAACATTATTATTATTCCCTCCAGGAACTCTTTAGCCATCTCTGCATAAATGTGGCTGTTTTTTCGAGAACCTCGCATTTCAAAGATTCTCTAGAGCCACATCCCGCAGAGAAGCTCTTCGGTTTCTAGCGACCATAATTTTTTTTTTTTTCTTATATGACTTCGATTTATTTTCTTTCCCCATCACTATAAAAAATATAAACTTGATTTAAAAATATTGGGGCATATTCATAGTCGCAGATAGACCCAGGTTCAACTAAACTACAGTTTAAGACAATTTTGGCTCAATGAATACAGACCGATTTTAATTACAATTTTTTGGTTTTATATTTTTATAAGATAATTAACTTATGTCGATTTATTTTCAACTACTCGCAAACAAAATACATTTTTTTCTGTTCAATTTTATTCTTATTTTTTTTTTTGCAAATGGAAAATTGTAATTCTATCTACATATAGTAAATTTAATTTAATTTATTTTATTTACTGAACAACGTGAACTTTATACTTTTACACCACGGAAATAATTTAATTGAACAAATTGACTGAAAAGCCAAACATAAACAATAGCCAGAGAATTGTCAAATCTTCCTAGTGTGTGTACAAGTCGGTGTAAATCTTTCTAATGTCGAATTCCTTACAACCAAAAAAATTCGAATTTTTCTGAACAAATCGAATTTTTTCTAAACAAAATCGATTTTAATGCTGTCAAACAAATCTTGCGTTTTTAGCTAGATTTCACATCAAATCGCACACACACTATCAAGATTTGACATTTCTCATGCATCAAGATGGAATTAAATGTTCTCATTACAATTTTGTGACGAAGTTAAAAAAGAAAACAAATGTTTAAGTGTTCTTAATTGTTTAATATTTCAGTGAATGATGAAAAAAAGTAAAGATAATTGTGCGTATCTTCAAGAAACAAAAAATCCCATTAAAATAACATACAATTCGCGAGGAAATCACGTTGCAAAATTATTTTTCTTCGTCCTCTAGTGAAATATTCAGAATAGATCCTCGCTGCTATGTGTGGATTAATTTTGGATTGTAAGCTTTTTACTTGATTACGCGCACAATTGTTTTTGATGTTTTTCAATTATCAGACGAAATATATTTGCTTTTAAATTATCAAAACAACTTCTTAGTTTTTGTGCGACAACAAATTTCCTGTCAAATTGCACTCACACACTCACAAAAAAAATCGAATGAAATCGACTTCAAATGGTTGTAAGGAATTCGACATAAAATTAAATATTTGATTTGTTTAGAAAACTTGATCTTTTCTTCTAAACAAATCAAATGTCCCCTTCACAGATTTGATTATGTTGTTGAAAGGAAATCTACATTAGTATACTACACAAATAGCTTCAAATATTTTGAAATGATAAACTTAAAAAAATAGAATCAACGTCCGAAAATTCAACCAGAAAGCTATGTTTAACTTAGACCCAGGCCTAAAATGACTATGAATACGCCCCATTGTTTTTAATTCGAATTTGAGTTTATTAACCTGAATCCTTTTAATTTTCTTTGTTGCTGTTTTTTTTTTTTGAATTATGTATTTAAAGTTTTAAATGTCAATAAGTATGACATTTGAATTCAGTCTTGTTCCATTTTCATTCAATTGAATTCAATTAAGGTGTGTTTTATTTGTTCATACCTAATTTGCAACCTAATTTCGTGCAAATGAGGTTGAAATTACCTGATTTCGAAATGTGATTTTGTATGGGAAATGAGGTAATTTCGGAAGTCATTTAGAAATTTGTAACGAAATTACCTCATTTGGGCCAGTGAAAACGCCATATTACACTATTTTTAAATTTTATTTCATTAGGGGTATTCACGATCCGATGCAACTCGTCTAGTATCATTGCAAAAGTGTAAAATTCAAAAATGTTCTTGCTCTATAACAACAACACTGCCTTAAATCTTGCAACAGTTTTGCATTTTTACTATACCATAACCCCATTGCAACATGGAGTGTAAAATTTGCCTAGTGTCGTTGTCAGTTTGGAAGAAAAGTTTTCAATTTTACAATTTTGCAATGCTACTAGACCAGTTGCATCCAGAGATGGCAAAAATGCCAATTTTTTTGATTTTCTACATTTTGTACGTCTGCTACATAAATAATGTAGTAAATATAGTTAAATGTAGTTAAATGTAGTTAAATGTAGTTAAATGTAGTTAAATGTAGTTAAATGTATTTAAATGTAGTTAAATGTAGTTAACGTAGTTAAATGTAGTAAATATAGGGTTAAACGTCAAAATGTAGTTGGGATTGTCATTTCAACCCCAAAATTGACAAATTTAAATAATATTAAAAATATTTATTGGCATTAATATTACTCTTAAGAACATTAACGATAGAAATAAATCGGATGACTATATTCAATTTGCATTTTTCTTTTATTTAATTTCAAAAACCTTATTTTAGCCCATTCATGCAAACACATTTGGTTCTTTTGCCATTCAATGTTGTCTGATCGTTAATTGTTTTCAAATTATTTTTGAAATTTAACGTTTTATGTGCAGGTAGCACACGTAACAAATGTAGGTAGTAAATGAAACAAATCAGGCGTGTAGTTTACTCAATTAACTACGCGTATAGTTAATCGAGTAGATTACCTGAGGTTTTCTACTCTGCCATCTCTGGTTGCATCGGATCGTGAATACCCTTATTGTTAAGACAAAACGTCAACAATTTAAGGAATCAAACAAAAAAATTCTAAAGTCTGAAAATCGTATTTTAATATTAAAAGTATACTCATTATACTCTTGTTTTTTTGTATTTTATCAAATAAACACATATCCGAGTTGGTCTTTTGTCTGTAGTTTCATTTACGTTTAATAAAAATAAACCTACCTGTCTGTGATATGCTAAGGATTATTCTCAATGCGAGAAAGGCAAACGAAGAAGATCATCAGATTCTCCCACGTCGGGTTGCAAAGAGCACAATTCCTCAAGCAGTCGTAATCCCAATCGTTCGAGATCTCGTTCTTCATCCAAAGAGCAAAGAATAATTCCACCAATTCCTGCTGCTATTGAAAGACAACAAAAAGATGAATCAACTGCTTCAACTTTGGAATCTCAAAAATAAGAGCGCAATTAATTTGCAAGCTGTTCTGCGATTAACTCCAAAACAAAATGGGAAACTTGTTAAGGACCGTTTTTAAACATGCACAATTGCAGCAGATTTCGCTCTGAACAAAAACTTAAGCGGTGAGATGCAGGAATAAGATTTTAAAGGAGAAGAAGATGGAGTATTGCCAACAAATATTGGGGAAATTGAAGATGTATGTAGGTATGCAGGTGAACATTCGGGTGGGCATGTATTAAGGAAGAGTCCTTCAGCGATCCAAAGAAGAAATGCAAATCCATAACGCTATCGCATACGAACAAATCAGCTATACTTGTGATCAGGAATATAATTCTGATGTAAGTACATAAATGAATAAAATTCTTAAACTTAAAGGAGACATAAATTCTTAAACTTTAACGAGACATTTGTCGTTAAAAAGGTATTTTTGTATACATGAATACTTAATATGTCAGCTCATTCCAAATAATCTCTGTGCGAAAAAAGTTATTGGCCAACAAAAATTGTAATTTGGTGAATATTATTTTAACACATATAATGTAAGTAGGAACCAATAACAAGGAGACGTCGTTTAAAAGGTATTTTTGTGTACATGAATATAACTATATTAGCTCATTCCAAATCGCTGTGTGTCAACAAAGATTGGAATTTGGTACATATAATCTAAACATATAATGTAAGTATGTAATTTAGTATAGACAACAATGTGCTGGCTTTACCAATAACAACAAGACACATGTTTCTGAAAAGGTCTTTCTATGCACTACAATAGTTACCTCGACAGTTATTAAATAAAAAAAAAATGAAAAAAGTTATTCCATAATTAAAATGTACATTTTGTAGGTATGTTTAGCAAAAATGTGTTGGTCCAACCAATAAGGACACAACATACGTCGTTGGAAATGTATTTTCATGTACATACTACAATATTTACCTAGACCGCACATTTCAAATTGTGTGAAAAAAGTTATTCGATAATTAAAATTGTGATTGGGCACATTTGAGTATGAAATAAAAGACTGCCTATGCTGTATACATTTTCTATACTTAAATTCGCCACATCACAATAGGGGTATTCACGATCTGGTGCAACGAGCCTAGTAAAAGTGCGAAATTTTATTTTTTTTAAGTGGATCGTGAACGCACTTTTCTTATCTTCTTGCAACACTATAGCAAATGTCAAAATTAGTTTGACATTTGTTATTGTTTCGAACATATCTGAAAATTTCAATTTGATTTAATTTAAATTTTGTTCATAAAAAGATGCCAAAAAAACGGAAAAAGAAAATATTACCAAATCTTAATTATCGTCCGAATTTTAAATGGAAAATAATAGTAAAAGATGATGACGACGTCACATCAATACAATCAAGATAGCAAATTGGATGTATCCAATGAACATACCTTTGTTTCTGTTTAACGTAATCAAGAATGAGTGAGCTGTCAAAAACACAATTTACAAATTTTACAATGTTGTATTTTTCTGTTGCAATAGGTTTCGGGTATTGCTAAAGTGCGAAACTGTTGTGATTGCACCTTGTATATTTTGTTGTTGTAGTGTTGTAAGATTTTACACTTTTGCACTTTTACAATGATACTAGGCCAGTTGCATCGGATCGTGAATACCCCTAATCTTAATTATCGAATAACTTTTTTTACACAGCCATTTGAAATGAACTGTCCTATTATAGTTACTGTTACTATTATAGTACATGAAAATACCTGTACAACGGCGTACATCGCGTCCTTATTGGTTGGACCATCACATTTTTCCCTAAACTTCATACCTACAAAATATACATTTTCTTTATTAAAATTCACTACATCGCAACCTTAATTAGCGAACACTTTTTTCACACAGGGATTTAAAGTAAACTGTCAAGGTAGCTATTGTAGTACATAAAAAGACCTTTTGGGAAAAATGTGTCTTGTTGTTATTGGTTAGGCCAGCGCATTGCTGCTTATACTAAATTACATACTTAAACTAACAGCCGAATCTATAAAGAAATTTTAAAGGCTTCTTAACTCTAAACTACCTCTAAATATCACTTAAGTGTGAAATCGGTATCTATAATCAATTTCCACATTTAAGCAACGTAACTTAAACACCTCTTAACTTAAACACCATCCAAAGCGTTTAAAGGCTACGCAAAGCCAACTTAAATATATTTTGACACATGAGAATTGTTTTTTTTTTTATCAAAACAAATTGTGCGTAGGTTGAGTAAGGAAATATTTATGTGTGTACTGTGATGGCCGGGTTTAAATTGTTTTGTTTTGTTTTTTTTTTTTTTTGTTAAAGAAAATAATATAGTAAATGATATACTTTCTCACCAATATAGGAAGGAAATTTCTGAAAACAAAATCAAAAAAAAACTAAAGTGGAATGGTTTCATTTCCTCTGTCTTCTGTGTTTGACGATGCATACACACATACACCCAGTTGCTTCTCTTTCTGTCTTATTATTTGTGCACTCTTTTGTGTTTGCAAATTTTTTTTGCAATCTGACAGAAATAGCCTGAGAGTGAAAAATGTACTAGAAATTTGTATCAGAATTGTCAATTTTCTTGCGTTACGTTACATTACGGTTGTTTAGTTAAGTATGAAAGGAATATTGATTATAGATACAAATTTAAGTAACGTGATTTAAAGGCAACTTTAATATTTAAGCAAGCTTAACTAAATAACCTCTAAAAGGCATTTTAAGATAATTTTATAGATACGGCTGTAAATGTTTAAATTATATGTACCAAACAATCTTTGTTGACACACAGCGATTTGGAATGAGCTAATATAGTTATATTCATGTACACAAAAATGCCTTTTAAACGACGTCTCCTTGTTATTGGTTCCTAGACCAGCTTCCATACATTTCTGCCCGTTCTCCTTTATTGTTGTTTAGTAAAAGCCCACTGTGGAGCCGCTCACTGCCAAAGATTCTAAACACTTGAAATTTGTTTCAATTTCAGATTCAATTAGTGCAAGCAACGATCAAGAAAGTCTAACTTTAACTGACGATTGCTCCGAAGAGATGTCTTCTATCAAAGCAATGACAAAGCAATTTAAATTAATTGCTTCTTCTGATTTAATCGCTGAGCACAATTACACAGATATCGAGGAATTCTGTTCAATGCGAACAGTGGTAATAGCAACAACTTCTCATTAGCCAAAACAACTGCTGAAAATGACTATAATGGAATGTAATCAAACTTCTGAAACCGAGTCGTGCTATCAGAATAACTTTCAAAACGAGGAGGGTCCTGCCAAGTGTTTGATTAGACCACGAATAGTGAAGCTAGGTGATAAATATTCTGCCACTGAAGTGAATTTCAGCGAAAAATCGGTTGTAAAAGCAGTACTTGGACGTAAGAAACCCCAACATATCACCTTACCTCCGCCGCCGGCCGCCAGCACTTGAACGTCAAGGAACTTTTGTTCAAGATGAACCGACAATAACCTATGTTCCAGTACCTGTTGTGGTTTCGCCTACATGCGCTTCTACTCAATTCTGTTGTTTGGTATCTGTATAGGTGAATAGTAAAATAACAATTATTTGCTACCACACAAAAAATGAAGTGTAAACCACCAGTGTATTTCTTAATTTGTTTATTGAATACCCCGTTTACATGAGGTATTCGAGCGAGCTTCAAGCTCGCTTGGCCCCTTTGTATACCTGCGTTGACTTGAAATGAGCTCCAACCGACTCGATTCCACTTCAGAAGCGGAGTCGAGTCGAAATTGATGATAAAAAACCTGGGTCGAAGAGTCGGTCTTGAGGATGTGTTCACCACAGTGTTTTTGCACATGTGCGAGTAAAATTATTTATTTGTTTTGATAGCTATGTGAAGTATGTACTAAAATTCATTAAATTTGAACTGTTTTTGTGTAAAATAAATCTATTGTTGCCATTCAATTAAATGTAATCTCAACACCATATCGACTCAACTTCAAATGGGGCTCTCAACTCACGTGACGAAACACCTGGGTCGAAAATCCGACCCTAATCCAACTCGAGATCTCGATTCTGTTTGTAAACGGGGTAAAAGTTTACCAAAAACTTTTGCATGGAAATTAAATAAAAATGGAAAGTCTTGCTATTGCCCACAAATGAGATGTATGTATGTCGTTGGAGAGCTTAGCCCTAGTACATAATTTTTTTGTATAGACACAAAGCTGTAAGCCATGATGTTCAGGCAGTATATGGCAACACAGATTGCAATCAGACCAAAAATTAATTGCAATAGTGTTCTATTGAAATGACAGTATTGGTCGCGCTTTCGATGTAAATAGACACCAAAATAAAGGAACTTTTATACCAATGGCCGAAAATAGCGAATACTATCATGGTTGGTGAGTAATTCGCTTAACAGTAAGAAAATTCTTAGCAAATTTAATGAATGGGGATAAATTGTGCGTTTAGTGGCCACAATTGAGATATACAACGTTGGAAAGCTTAGTTTAAGAGCATCATTTTTGAATATGGACAAACTGTAAACCATGGGGTTTAGGCAGTATATTACAAATGTTTTTTTTTTTTGGTCGCTTATTTTAGCCAATAAAGTAAACTCCATATAGTACCTAATCATTTACCTAGGTCTCGATTCTGGGCCTTAGGTAGACCAGGTCCCATATATGTTTTTGCCCATTCTCCTTTATCTATTGCAGACTAAATTTGTGGCTACTACTTGTAAGCTAGAATAATTTGTCCGATAATTTGTATTAAGTTTATTTTCTACAGCATTTTTATTTCGAAAACATTAACAAAATATATTCTAAGGTAAAGACCGCTTCGTAATATGATCAGGATATTTCTCGCGATACTTAGCCCGGTAGCAACAGTTGAACTTTTAGGAAAAGCTATTCCTCCGTTGAATTTGATCTGTCTCTGGATTAAATTGCAAATATTCATACTGAATAGATAAGGTGGTAAGTCAGCTTTTTTCAGTGCATCATTTGGTACGGTTGTATAAACTTATGACTTATATAATTTAATTATGTCAGCTGAGACAAAATACAAATTTAAATCGTTATACATATTTTAGTTCAAATGGAGCACAAAGCTAGTGCCTTTAGTTTGAGTCACAAAAATTTGTATTCCATGGTGTAGTTTTCCTAAACACGGGAGCTGAAATAACTATTTTTTCTTTATAAATAAGGGGGATGTATAGGTATATACCTCACCAACAGTTTTTATCTCATGCACCTGAGAATTTGGAACTGAATGTTTAAAATCCTTGAAGCATGCATCTAGAATCTTAAATTTCTCTTCTCTAAGTTAGAAAGTTTGAAATCTTTTTTAGAAGATATTTAGGCTTGTACAAATAATATTTATTTTTTCAGCTGCATCATTAGGTGCTTCATATGATTTAAAGTGCCGGAGAAAACTAGGAAAGGGAAACGAAATTTTATTTGCGTGTTGTTCTATTATCTTTAAATCCTACACAAAATTAGAGTTGGTGACCTATAATCTTGAACTCAATGTTATAAATATTCTAACTAGGTAGGTGTACTATTACATATCTATTCATGGCTTTCATTTTCACAATTTATTCTTGGAGAATTTAAAAGCCTTGCAGCTCGGCAGGGAGTAAACTTTTTCGTTGGCACCAGGAATGAGATCAATGTTCAGGACAAAGTTTATTCTTTTTCATTGTCGGAATTAAAGAATGCCACTTGTAAAAGTTGAATTACTCTTCATAGTTATTCAAAGCCAATTTTCTTCTTTAAAGATTCTACATAAATGAGAAGTTATAATTAAGTAGTACAATTAAGATCTGCTCCGCTTTGGCCACCGTCAATTGCTGATGCTGAAGATTTCTTGGGTCTTTTGTGATGTTTGGATACTCTTTCATCCCTACGTCTGGAGCTGTGTTGGGGGCACTTGGCGATATGCATGTATATTAATTTCCCGATGATGAGACTGTTCCAACACAGCTGCGGAAGTACTTTTCGACATTATCTGCGTCATTGAGGAGACCGTAGTTGGGATTACTGCCGGCGCTGGTGACAACTGGTACACGTTGATGCTTGTTCGACTCGAGATTTTTTATATTTTTCCTTGGATCCATTCTATACAGAGATTAATTGTTTTGTTAACAGCAATAACACCTAATTTACCCAGACACGACGGTGACGTTTTTTTGGTTTATCGGTTTTTATTTTGTTAAAATATATTTTATTATGTCGATTTCTTTTCAACTATTGGAGATCAAATCTTTTTTTTTTGTTGTAAGGAACTCACAAACAAAATAAATTTTTATCTGTGATTGTATGTGTGTGCAATTTGGCAGGCCCGAACGCACAGTTCTTAATTTTTTTTTTGAAAATGGAAAATTGTAATTCTATCTACATATAGTAAATTTTACTTTATTTATTTTATTTACTGAAGAACGTGAACTTTATACTTTTACACCACGGAAATAATTAATTTGAACAAATTGACTGAAAAGCCAAACGTAAACAATAGCCAGAGAAATGTCAAATCTTCCTAATGGTGTGCAAGTCGGTGTAAATCTTTCTAAAATTATATCGAATTCCTTACAACCAAAAAAATTCGAAGTTTTCTGAACAAATCGAATTTTTTCTAAACAAAATCGATTTTAATGCTGTCAAACAAATCTTGCGTTTTTAGCTAGATTTCACATCAAATCGCACACACACTATCAAGATTTGACATTTCTCATGCATCAAGATGGAATTAAATGTTCTCATTACAATTTTGTGACGAAGTTAAAAAAGAAAACAAATGTTTAAGTGTTCTTAATTGTTTAATATTTCAGTGAATGATGAAGAAAAGTAAAGATAATTGTGCGTATCTTCAAGAAACAAAAAATCCCATTAAAATAACATACAATTCGCCAGGAAATCACGTTGCAAAATTATTTTTCTTCGTCCTCTAGTGAAATATTCAGAATAGATCCTCGCTGCTGTGTGTGGATTAATTTTGGATTGTAATTTTTTTACTTGATTACGCGCACAATTGTTTTTGATGTTTTTCAATTATCAGACGAAATATACCTATTTGCTTTTAAATTATCAAAACAACGCGAAAATAATATAGCGCGCACTACTTCTTAGTTTTTGTGCGACAACAAAATTCCTGTCAAATTGCACTCACACACTCACAAAAAAAATCGATTTTTTTTTAAATTCCTTCTACCAAGAAATTTTTTTTAATGAAATCGACTTCAAATGGTTGTAAGGAATTCGACATTAAAGATTTGATTTGTTTAGAAAATTTTATCTTTTCTTCTAAACAAATCAAATTTCCCCTTCACAGATTTGATTTTTTTGTTGAAAGGAAATCCACATAAAATTGAAAACTAATGCAAACATTTTTGAGAAAACACAAACGAAAAACAAATTTTTGACTGTGTGACTGACAGTATTGACAGTTTGAGAGAAGTGAAGTTTTATTGCGAAATTTTTCGAACAACTTTTCGAAGAGAGCGCTCGTAACTTAGGAGTTCTCCAGACCACTCATAACTTTTGAGAGCGCTCGTAAATGTCCACTAATATTGCTTGGTCAATAGGTTTATGACCCAGAAACGTAGAACTACATAAATAACCGGTAAAATGTGTACGTAATAGAAGTACTTCTTTTCCACTGAAAAAAAGATAGGGGCTCGGGAAAAAACTCAGTTATATACCTCCTATACATGAGAATACATGAAGCATCTATCTCTTTCAAGCATGCGAAATGAATTTCCCCTCCATTAAAGTACTGACAAAGTTACTTCAAGTGTATATCAGCGAAGCACTACTGGACGTACTCCTAATGTTTATTCGCCAGTAGTTTCTTAAACCATAGCGAAAGCACTGAAACTTGTCCTTTAAAAGTACTTCTTATGCGAGTACATTTCACCGGTTATATCCGTACTACTACACACTGAGTTCTCCAATCTCGAAGTACGGATATAACTGGTGAATCGTGTACGTAAAAGAAGTAGTTTATTTCTTCAGAAACTGAGCCTTTTGAAATTATATATGAAATAATTTATATAATAAATTGAATTTTACGAATAGTTTTCGTCACCAGTTTATTGCTAGCTTTATCAAAATAAATAAAAAAATTGTTCAGATTTTAGTGCCGT
The DNA here is from genome assembly GCA_949320155.1 of Melangyna quadrimaculata. Taxonomy (NCBI): domain Eukaryota; kingdom Metazoa; phylum Arthropoda; class Insecta; order Diptera; family Syrphidae; genus Melangyna; species Melangyna quadrimaculata. Next base: position 104,845,494 of record OX439483.1, read on the forward strand.
TCCAATAATTGAACAATTTGCTGCAATACACGACGATCGTCGAAAATGGTTTCCTTGACCCTGATGAATCTGAAATGCAGTAATAAAGTATAAAACACTAATAAGAACATTTGTATTTTCTATTTAAATTTATAATGACAATAATTAAATATAATTTCTTTGTTTCTTATAAACAACAACCAAAAAACAACCATTTATAACTCGCGATCGCCGATAAAATAAATGTTGTTGTTTGTCATGTTGTGCACATTCGAAATGAGACAAATTTTTGTGCATCGTATACATCGCACTCTTTCTTCCCTTTTACGATAGAAGAGATTTATTTTTTTTTAGGGGAACAAAAGTACTTTTTGAGGGGAGAGTTTTTGGTTAATAAAGAAACACATACATTTATAGAATGCGTTTTGTTTGTGGTTGTGTTTCAAGGTAAACTACTGCGTTTTGGTTTTGCAGGGGAGGCTCTTAAGTTTTGAGCGCTCGGTGAATACTAGCCTTAGATTTTATTTTCTTTAATTTTTTTTGTAATGAACTGTCAAAACTAGAAAGAGAAAGACAGATATAAATCTGCGAAAAGCCGAATACGCGAACACCCCTTAGACCCCTTTCACACAAGGAAACTGAGTTGCCAGCAACTGGGAGTTTGTAGGCGAGAAGGGCGTAAAAGGAAGACAAATAATCTCCCCTCACACCCTTAATATTTATTTAAACGTTAAATGCTAACGGAACAATCTTAAATTATAACATAATATGTATGTACATAATATGTATGTCTCACATACAAACTAGCCAGTTTACGGGAACTCAGTTTCCTTGTGTGAAAGCCGTCAAACTAGCTAGTTTCTAGCAACTCAGTTTCCTTGTGTGAAAGGGGTCTCATTCTATTATAGCTATTATGGTAGCACTACATTTGTATATCGATAAACGGCTGTCAAATTTTCTGTTGTTTTTTTTGCTTCTTATTGAAGCAGTTTTCTTTTTATTTTAAAAACGGAGGGAGGTAAATAATTTTGTTTATTGCTAAATAGGGAATCATTTGATTGTCTGCCTCAGTGGCTCAGCTTGTAAAGACAAACGTTGAACAGCAATTGAAGTGTTCTCGTCTAACCCAAGGGTTTATATCAATAATCTATTCCAATGGATGGTAAGAACCTTAGGAAATTTTTTCACTTGGGAATCAACATTAATTTTAACAATCTGTTTTTCTTAAAGAAATCAATGCAAACATTTCCGAAAATTTCACAGACCTACCTAGTCAAAAGTACTATAACCTAACCCACTACCATCAACGCTTTCATTGGGACTGTGGACTGTCTTGCATCCTCATGATTCTCAGCAGTGCTTCGCGCAAGAAATTTCTCGCGAATTTCGATCAAATCTGCAAAGAAGAAGGTTTCGGTCACAGCACCTGGACCATAGACCTGTGCTATGTTTTGCAAAAATTCAATATCCACCACTTGTACCTTACCAAAACCATTGGAGTTGATCCAACTTATAGCCAACACAGTTACTATACAAAAATAATCGATAAAGACGAGAAGAGGATTATGCAAAAGTTCAAGGACGCTCATTCGCATGGGGTGGTGGTCGAGCAGAGGACGGTGCCCTTCACGGAAATCATTCGACACCTCGCTCAAGGGGGCCCGGTTTTAATACTTACAAATGCGTCACTTTTAAGATGTGATGTGTGTAAGAAGGATTCATTTCAGAGGATGGGGTGAGTACATAATTAGTTACCTATCTTTACTTCCTACATGCTTTGCTTTCTAAACCTTTTTTTCTTTTTGTGTTTGCAACGTGAATTTATATTTAAAGTTATATTTAAAGATTTAAAATGTTGTGTGCTGTATGTTGCCGTGGGCATCCGAAATTAAGAAGATATTTTCAGTTTTTCACCGCATTATTCCTTTTCTTTTGCTTTTTTCAAATAATTTCAGACATTTGGTCCTGGTTTTTTTGTTTGTATTTTTAAAAGTCAAAAACTGATTTATCATTACATTATTCATGCACAAATAAACATCTTCACCGAAGTTTTTTGCTCAGAAAAAATGGCATCCAACACATTTTTTGTAAAAAAAAAAAAAACTCAAATACCTATACATAGTTTCCTAAGATATCATTTTTCTGGATTGGCCTATAGAGGGATTAAAGGATTTGTTTTTTTCCATTTTAATTCTCATCATCATTTTTGGCTCCAAATGCAAAATTGATTTTGTTAAAGTTGTTCGTTTTTAAATCAAATTAACAAACCCAGGCATTATGCCGGTCATTATGTGGTCCTGTGTGGATATGATCGGACGAAAAAAAGGGTCTTCTATATGAATCCAGAAGTCATCGATAACCGTGAGTACCTACCACCCTAATATTTTGTATTATATTTCTAACATGGATTTTCGTTTCTTCTCCATAGATGTTTGTACAAGCTCAATGGATGCCATGGATAAGGCTAGAACTGCGTTCGGTACTGACGAAGACGTTATTCTTATTTTCAATCGGTAAATCCCTTGCTAAGATATAATATAATTTAAAAACAAAGAAAACCCTATTGTGATAATAGCAACAAATTATTGTAATGTTCTATTAGTGATATACATACGTACATTTTGATTTATTAGACTTACATATGCATTTAGAAAAGAATAAAGAATATTTATTTATCCAAAATTAGAAACAATAAATTTTGTTTTCAGTTATTTTTGTTTATATTAACAGCCGTTCGGTAGTCATAAAGAGAAAACTGAAAGAACTTTTGGAAGCTTTAACTTTGTACTGCAGACAAGTTTTTTATATTGGCAAATTAAGCTCAAATGAAACCAATAACGAAAAATGTACGCTTTCTTTGTAGACTTTAGAGCAGCCTTTGACTCTATAGATAGAAAATGTCTATTTAGTAAGCTAGGTGGTATTGGAGTACCTAATCAGGACCGAAACGCATTGGACTAAAAGTCGATAAAAACTTTTTATTGAATTTCATTCAATACAGTCTACTAAAATAAAAACAAAAACAATATAACTTCTATTGTTTAGGTTTTGTCTTTCCTTATCTAATCATATAGAAATAGCAGTCTCTTTTGCGGGGATGAAGTGAATTAGTGATCCTTGACGCCGACGACATATATCCTATTAGCTGAAGATCCAAAAATGTTCCAGTTAATGATTAATAAATTGCAAAAATATTGTCAAAAGTGAAATTTAACTGTCAACTAAAGTTAATCAAATGTTTTATTTTTAAAGTGCTACTGGAGAATTAAGCCAGAATGGGGAAGGAAAAATGGACTTTTGCAAGTGAAAGACTAGATCTTGTGAAGTTTAATATCTCGGCATAAATCTCTTTCATTCTTAATATGGCGCTTCACTTAAATTTTAAACTTGAATAATAGTCTAAGAAAGATAGGATCTGACCGGGAACAAATTAATTCATGAAATTTTTGATAATTACAAATTTAGTTTTTATAAATTAATAAAAAGAAAAAACTTATCGGTTAACTTACTATAATTTGATTTTACATATAAGATTAACTTTTTTTTAAAATAATAAATCGTTTGGTAAATTATTGAATAATCTGAAACCTTTGTGGAAGAATATATTCTGAGATCTGTTTTGTTGATAAGAAAGGTAGTCTAAAATCTTCCATGTTCCTTGCATTTAAAGAGGTGGAGAAGGATGGGAGATGGGAGTTTATCAAGCTGAAAATTTTGTTATAATACAAACTATGATATGACACATGTTTTAGGGTGCTTAAAACTTTGTTTCTAAAGAGACCAAAACTGAAAAGATACATGTATCCTGTAGAAACTTAAAGTCCTTTTTATGGAATGATTACTTTTTTTTTTCAAGTACAACAAGTAAAATATTACCCAAAACCATTTCAAGATAATGGGATATTAATGAAATTTGATATAAATGTTCTATTTGTCATGTTTACCAAGAATCAAAAGAGTTCCCAAAAATATCTGTGGTGCAAGGGTGTTTTTTGAGGGCGAGATTTTAGTGCCTCATTATTACCATAATATCTGTGAATAAGTTTTGACACCGATGAAATTTGCTAAAAATATTAAATATGTCATGGTTTCCAAGTATCAAAAGAGTCCATTAAAATAACTTGATCCAAAGAGTTTTTTTTATAGAGTTTATATTTGACATGTCCTATACGAAGCAAAATGTTACGTCTTACGAAAAATTGTATTTTCGTATAATCGAGATAGTACATATGATATATGATTTAAAGGTATTTTTTAACGCCAAATCTAATAAAAGAAAAACCAATATGATGCAAGCACCCTAAAAAAAGTTAGATTAATTTTTAAGCAAAAACTACTGATTTTTCCGTTTATTATGTTAAACATTACACCCCCAAAAAACACCCTTGGACCTTAGATATTTGTATGGACACTTTTGATCGTTGGATGCCAATATAAATTTAATATTTTTAGCAAATTTCATTAGTGTCAGAATTTGTTCATGGATGTTATGGTAATAATCACTCACTTGCATCTCTCCGTCAAAAACATAACTTTAACCACAGGTATTTTTGGGGACTCTTTTGATTCTTGGTAAACATGCCAAATTAAACATTTATACCAAAATTAATTAATATCCCATTATTTTAAAATGGTTTTGGGTAATATTTTACTTGTTGTACTTTAAAAAAAGTCATCATTTATTTTCTATCTTTCCTAGACTATACGTAAAAGCAGTTTTTTGTTAGTTGGGAAAATGGTTTAAACTTTTCATATACTGATTCCAAAAAAAAATAAATTCAAGGCCCATCCATCCGTGCCTCCTTCTATCTGTTCCTCCGTCCGTCTTTAGAAAATCACCATCCGTCCGTTCATCCATCTGTCCGTCCGTGGTGTCTGATGTGTTTGGTATATGCTTGATAACTCCATAAACGTATTTTTAAGGTAAAGACATTTAAATTTGTATTTAAATGTTGAAAAATCTCTTTTAAACATAAAGGAGTCATTTATTTTCAATTCCGTGCATGTTTGTACCAAATTTGAAGCAAATAGGTCAACTCGTTTAGATGTAAAGTGGGCGTTAACAGGGATAGAGTTATCTTGTTTATACCAAGCACCACAAATATAAATATAAGTTTAATAAACACCTAATAAATAAACTCAAAAATAGCTACATTAACTAAAGAACTCAAACATAAGTAACGTACGTACGTATGTATACCTATGTGTTTTATTAGATTTTATTTGGTAGGCATTGCGTCTTGCAGAAAATGAATCAGGAAATAACAAGATGTTTTGGAACTATTTTGGAGCAGTACTACATCCTATCTTCTTTGGCTCGCTCTATTACTTAGCGATGATGAATAAATAATGATCTATAACAGGTAAGACCAAAATAACAAGATAAATAATCTTTGGTTAGTTATGTATAATATGACGGTTTTTCTTTTATTTCAGTTATTTTAAAAAATGGAATTGCATTCAAACCAATATCAAATCATATCTCTGCTATTCAAAGTTCCAGGGTGAAAAATCATACATCACCGTTCAGATGGTAAGGATTTATGTAAGTGTTTCATCACCGAATTAATTTTATTTAGCAACTAGTGCCATTAATTGTTTCATCACCGAATTATTGTCATGTTTTGTTTATAACACACGAAACATGCCAATAATTCAGAACTCTTGTCATCAAACGAGCAAAACGATCGCTTACGAATCACTGGACAATCAGATCTATTACACAAAAGAAATTCACAAAAGAAAGCCATCTCCTCGCGATAGTTTATCAATGTTCACCAAATGTCTGTATAGTTTGGCAGGGCAGCTTTCACCTACAGTTATGAGACGAACGCAGTAATTTTTTTGCAGTTATATTACCGATTTGGCAGTTCATTATATAATGGGTGTAATCGACATGGTGTATCTCGTGAACCAAACATGCTAGGAATTTGTAGTTTGCTCCAAAATTGCAGTTTGCATTTCCTGGAGCATTTGACGAAATATTTGTGTTCGTTTTCATTTTAGTTATAGTAGAATGTTTGTAACAAATATTTGCAACATTATTTTTCTCCATTCTTCAATTCCAGGACATAATGCCAAGAAAATAACCAATTTATACCAATCGTGTTTTAACGGATTGGAAAAAGAAAGAACGGCCCGAGCATGGATTCAAACACTAACCGGTCTAAAACAATATATTGAACAGTATTATACCTCTTTTGTATGGCATCAACATGTTAGATACTTGCAAGAAGTGCTGTTTGCTCTTTGAATTTTTCAATTGTCAAAGTTTTCAAATGCAGGTAAACAATACGAACTAAATACTATTTTTTCAGAAAAAATTTCTAAAATTCCAAATTATTATCTTAAGGTTCCTGGAAACGTTCCAACTGTGACAATTGATGAAACCGATGGTTGCCAATTATATTCTGTATCTAAGGATTCTCTAATCGTTACGATGATTAGCTCAAAATTATCTGCAATGCCTGCTTCGAATCCAATGGCAAAAAATTGAGATCTTGTAAGACTTTTTAAAGAAGTAATAATTATTTGTTTGTTTTATTAATATAACTTGTATTCTTGACAAGTGCTGATAGGACAGGAGTCAACCGTAGGTTTACCTATCTGATCGCGACTTCGGAAAAGAATGATGTCAATTCATAGCTTTAGTCTTAACATTAACAAAACCGCTGGTCGGACAAGGTTTTTCAGGTGGCAACTGGTAGAAAAGGCACTTTTTCGGCTGCATTTTCGAATAAGGACACCTAAACAATGGTGGATTTTTATAAATGGAGTATCAAATGAAAGCTTAGACAGACCTCTTTGCAAAACCAGTGGTCGGGCAACTTTTGTTGGCTGTTGCGGCGAGTCCGACCACTTTTGTGAAAATTGCTATTATCTTAACCTTTGCATTAAAAATGTATTTAAGTTGTAAAGGCTATTTTCTAGGCTATATGAAATAGTTTTGCATAGTTGTCCACGTGTTAAACGCAATGGACGCAAAAATAGCTGGTTTTACAAAAGTGGTCGGACTCGCCACAAAAACCAACAAAAGTGTGTCCGACCACTGGTTTTGCAAAGAGGGCAGTCTAAGCTTTCATTTGATACCCCATTTATAAAAATCCATCATGGTTAAGGTATCCTAAGCCAAAAATGCAGCCGAAAAAGTGCGTTTTCTACCAGTTGCCACCTGAAAACCCTTGTCCGACCAGAAGTTTGATTAATGTTAAGACTAAAGCTATGAATTGGCAACATTTTTTTCCGAAGCTGCGATGAGATAGGGAAACCAACGGTCGCCTCCCGTACTATGAGGCTGACTGAACAATTTTGGACAACAATCATAGTTGATACTCACCGCAATCATAGTTAATACTCACCGAACTGTTTGCGTATACAGACTAATTTAAGGCTTTAACTGAGCAACCAACAACAGCCAGAGAGAAAATTTTATTTTCAAAATAATTATGCAGTATAATGTGTATTATTAAATATTATTATTTTTAATTATGTATCAAAATGTTTTTGGGGACGCTCCTTTTAGTCACGACCCTCTTAGGGCCTAACTCTTATTACCTCATATATGGGATATTCGCAAAAAAAGTATGCTATCTAAAAGGTCAGTAACCACTTACTGAAAAAGGTCAACTAGTTTCACAAATTGGTCAGCCATAGAAAATTTTTAATCAAGGGTTACATTTTTTCAAGGTCACCAACTATTTTTGGCACCTCATTTATGGGATATTCGCAGAACAAGTATACCGTTCGAAAGGCCGACGACTCGTGATAAAAGGTCAGCTAGTTTCAGTAATTGGTCAGCCATAGTTTTTTTTTTAATGAATTTTTAAAGTTTGGTTCAAGGTCACAGTATAAGACTTAGCACTCCATTTATAGAATTTATAAAAAATGAGTATGTCATCTAAAAGGTCAGTAATTGGTCAAAAAAAGGTCAGCTAGTTTCAGTAATTGGTCAGCCATAGATTTTTTTTATATATTTTTTTTTTTAATTTTCATGGTCAAAACTATTTTTAGCACCTCATTTATGGGATATTCGAAAAAAAATATACACCATCTGAAAGGTTACCTAGACCTCATAAAAGATCAACTAATTTCAGTAATTGGTCAGCCATAGTTTTTGTTAAATTGAATTTTTAAAATTTATTTTTTCAAGGTCGTATAAGATTTTCAAGGTCAAAACTATTTTTAGCACCTCATTTGTGGGATATTCGCAAAAGAAGTATACCATTTGAAAGGCCAACGACTCGTGATAAAAGGTCAGCTAGTTTCAGTAATTGGTCAGCCATATGTTATTTATATGAATTTTTAAATTTTTGTTTTTCAAGGCCGTATAAGACTTTTAGCACCTTATTTACCGAATGTTCCAAAAAAAAAGATACAATTTGAAAGGTTATTAAATCCTCATAAAAGGTCAACATGTTTCAGAAATTGGTCGGCCATAGGTTTTTTAATGAATTTTTAAAGATTGTTTCAAGGTTACAGTTTAAAAATAGTTTTGACCTTGAAAATTAAAAAATTATTAAAAAAAAATCTATGGTTGACCAATCACTGGAACTAGCTGACCTTTTTTGAACATTTTAGATGGCATACTCATTTTTTATAAATTCTATAAATGAGGTGCTAAAAGTCTTATACTGTGACCTTGAACCAAACTTTAAAAATTCATTAAAAAAACCTATGGCTGACCAATTACTGAATCTAGCTGACCTTTTATAACGAGCCGGTGGCCTTTCAAACGGTATACTTGTTTTGCGAATATCCCATAAATGAGGTTCCAAAAATAGTTGTGACCTTGAAAAAATGTAACCCTTGATTAAAAATTTTCTATGGTTGACGAATTTCTGAAACTAGTTGACCTTTTTTGACCACTTACTGACCTTTTAGATGGCATACTTTTTTTGCGAATATCCCATATATGAGGTGCTAAAGGTTAGGAGCCCCCTCTTAGCACCACTGAAAATTGAAAAAAATGAGACGATCCAAATCATTGTCGACTACTATTTTTTTTTATTACTTTATTTTCGCTGTCGTTTATAACATTAAATATTATTTTTTGGTAACAAAAACATTAATAATTTAAAGAGAGAGCAAGAGCTAATCATAAACGTATTTTTGGGAACAAAAAAAAATCTTTTAAAATGGAAAACATTTCGTTTGATTAAAAATGGCGGAAAAACCTTTAACCAAAGAGCAAAAAGTTGTATGCCAGGTTTTAACGGCTAGGATTTCTTGTTTGAATACAAAATACATTTAAAGAATCAGTTGGAGTTTGACAAAAATAGAGGCTGTTTAATGCTATGCGACTTTAAATCATAAAAACCGTTATAACTTCAAAAGGAAGCGAAAACAAGAAAATTGCCTCAATGCAGGTACCCATTCTGTTCATAAAAATCAATAAAAGGCAAAAATCCACACTTTGAATATTTACAAATTTTGCAAGGAAATGGAAACAAATTGAAAAATTTGCTTTTGACCTGCACAAATTCGTTTTTTACTCGGAAAATGCTCCTATCTTGAAAATTGAGGTGTCCTACCATTTTATGGACTTATGGGCTTTGATAGGTACAAAATATTATTTTTGACTAAATGGGCAATATCATTGTCATTTTCCAACCGATTTTCAAAATTTTATTCCAATATTGACCAATGAGCCGTCATTTAGACATATAAAACAAAAAATTCCTTACTATGAAATTTTATGGTTGTAAAATGTTAAATAAGCTTTCGAGGAATGGTCTATAACTTGGGCAAACTCTTCAAAGTTGAGGTGTCAAATGAAAGATAGTACACCAGAGATAATATTTCAATAAAAATATTTACAGTTTTAACCATTATAACACGTTCAAAACAGGTTATTTAAATTGTTTTTTTTTTGGTGATAACACACTCGCAGTTAGGCTGCATAGCTTTCGCTCCGTAATTTATATTATTGAATATTTGAATTTTCAACAACAAATCGTTGACGACTACTATTAGCCTTAATTTGTTTCTGTTATTTCTTTCTTTTATATTTGTATATATGATTTCAAATAATATTTTTTTGGTAGTAAAAGTGTAAGTAGTTCAAAGAGAACCAATAGGGCTTTCAAGTTAGCAAAGAAAAAATGCTAATCATTAACGTATTTTTTGGAATTAAATGATATCGAAATAAAAAAATAATTGGGAGGGAACCGTTATCCACAGAGCAGAAAGTTGTATGCCAGGTTTTAAGGGCTCGAAATGTATTTTCGTATAAAAAATACATTTCAAGAATAGGTTGATGTTTGATAAAGTTAGAGGCACTTAAATGAAACGTGACTTTAAAACATAAAAACCGTTATAACTGCTCCTAAACGAGGCGAAAACAAGAAAATTACCTCATAAGTTTTACGACTTCAAACCAATGAAGGTACCCATTCTGTACATAAAAATCAATAAAAGGCAAAAATCTACACTTCGAATATTTTACAAATTTTACAAGGAAATGGAAAAAAATTAAAAATTTGCTTTTGAACTGCACAAATTCGTCTTTTACTCGAAAAATACAGCTCCGATCTTGAAAGTTGAGATGTCCATGTCTTAGAATTATGAAAAACCTACAGGTGTACATACCATTTTATAGACTTATGGGCTTTGATAGGTAAAAAAGATTATTTTTGACTAAATGGGCAATATCATTGTCATTTTGCAACCGATTTTCAAAATTTGTATTTTATTTAAATCTTCGCCAATAAGCCATCATTTTGACATATAAAACTTATGTCTACGTTAACCACAAGCTTCAAAAAAGCTCTTAAACATTCAAAAATAAAAGATCGAACAAAATTCCATACTATTGGTCGATGAAATTTTATGGTTGTAAAATGTTAAATAAGGTTTCTATAACTTCGGCAATTCTTCATTGATCTTCAAAATTGAGATCAAATAGTAGGTAATACAACATAGATTAATTACTTACTTTACTTTACTTTTGATGGCGCTCACAGCCCAGGATGGGCTTCGGCCTCAACTAACAAGCTCCTCCAGCCAGCTCTGTCCCTAGCTAGCCGCTTCCAGTTGCGCACACCGAGTGCTTTGATGTCGTCATTCACTTGATTGCGCCACCTGTTACGGGTTCTTCCTCTGCTGCGTACCCCATCGGGGTTGGATTCGAAGACTCGTCGGGCAGGTGCGTTGCTGTCCATACGCTCCACGTGCCCCAGCCATCTAAGCCGCTGTATTTTCAGCTTTTTGACCAGGTCAACGTCGCTGTATAGCCCGTATAGCTCGTCGTTGAATCTTCTCCTCCATACTCCTTCGATACACACCGGACCGAAAATCACACGAAGAATCTTCCTCTCAAAGCACCCTAGCAGATTTTTATCCGAATCTTTCAGTGTCCATGCTTCTGACCCATAAAGCAGGACCGGGATGATTAGGGTTTTGTATAAAGTCTCCTTGGTTCTCTGAGAGAGGGCCTTACTACTTAAATGCCTTCTTAGACCGAAGAAACAGCGGTTGGCAAGAGTAATTCTTCGCTTGATCTCTGCACTGATGTCATTCTGCGATGTAATAGTGGAGCCCAGGTAGACAAAGTCCTTGACAACTTCGAAGTTATATCTGTCCATCGTGATATTTTGCCCGAGTCGACGATGTTGAGATTCCTCTCTCGATGACAGCATATACTTCGTCTTGTCCTCATTAACCGCCAATCCCATTCTAGCCGCCTCCGATTCAATGCTCGCAAATGCCCCTGCCACAGCTCGCTTCGTTCTGCCGACAATGTCTATGTCATCCGCATATGCAAGCAATTGAACGGACTTTTGATAGATTGTACCGCTGGTGTTGACATGTGCGTTGCGTACAATGGCTTCAAGAACGATGTTGAATAGGTTGCATGATAACGCGTCGCCTTGCCTCAATCCTTTCTCAACATCAAAGGAATCGGTGGTGTTCTTACCAATTTTGACGGAGCAGCGAGATTTCTCCATCGTCATCCTGCACAAGCGGACGAGTTTGGCAGGGATGCCGAGACTCGACATGGCTCTGTATAATTCGTCCCTTTTCACGCTATCATACGCGACTTTAAAATCGATAAAAAGGTGGTGTGTATCGATCTGGAATTCCCGGGATTTTTCTAAAATCTGTCGGAGTGTGAACATTTGATCGACGGTTGACTTGCCTGGCCTAAAACCGCACTGATAAGGGCCGATCAGATCGTTGACAAAAGGTTTTAAGCGGTCACACAGGATGGCCGACAAGATTTTATAAGCGACGTTTAGGAGACTAATTCCTCTGTAGTTGGTACATTTCAGAACATCTCCCTTTTTATGGATGGGGCACACTATACCGAGGTTCCATTCATCGGGCATACTTTCCTCCGACCAAATTTTGCAGATGAGCTGGTGTATGCTCCTAGCCAATTCATCTCCCGCTGATTTAAATAGTTCGGCTTGTAAGCCATCCGCACCTGCAGCCTTGTACGACTTAAGTTTGGATATCGCCAGCCGAACTTCGGTTAGGTCGGGTGGACGGAACTCTTGGCCATCATCGTCCAAGTTGAATGGAGCGTTCTGCCTATTAGCGGCATCTTGGCTGTCTTCGCCATTAAGCAGTCTAGAGAAGTGTTCTTTCCAGATCCTCAGCACTGACTGTGTGTCTACTACCATATTCCCACTCTCATCTCGGCAGGCTTCCGTTCTAGCCTTGAATCCTTGGGTGGATCGCTTCACCCTCTGATAAAATTTTCGAACATCTCCCCTACCGCTACAACCCTCAATAGACTCTACCGCCCGCTTCTCGTGCTCTCTCTTTTTCCTCCTGAGAAGTCGGCGTTCCTCTTTTCGTTTCAGCCCGTAGAGCTCCCGGGCCACTCTCTCAGCAGCTCTTGTTCGAGTCTGCAGCATTGCCTGGTAGGCCTCGTCCTTAGCTGCATGCGCTAGCCGGCACTCCTCATCGAACCAGGGGTTTCGTTGTATTCGCCTAGTGAAACCCAGCACATCAGAGGCGGCACTTCTAATGGCTTGTTGACAGTGTTCCCACTGGTCCTCTGCACTTGATGCTGGTAGCGGACCTCCTGAGAGATTAAGAGTTACGTGGTCTGCAAAAGTTCTGGCAGTCTCTTGCGATTTAAGCTTCTCGACATCGAATCTTTTCACAGCATCTGCTCTGCGTTGTCGCGTCATGGATATCCGCATACGTAGTCTAGCTACCACCAGGTAGTGATCCGAGTCAATGTTGGCCCCTCGGAACGTTCGGACGTCCAAGATACTGGAAGCATGTCTCGCGTCTATCGCAACGTGGTCGATTTGGTTGACGGTTACTTGATCACGCGACCGCCAAGTCCCCTTGTGTATATTGAGGTGTGGGAAGTAGGTGCATGAGATGATGACATTTCGCCCCGCCGCAAAGTCTGCCAGCCTGTGTCCGTTGCCGGAAGTTTCGTCGTGTAGGCTGTGTCCTCCGACTATCGAACCAAAGATGCCCTCCTTTCCGAATCTTGCGTTGAAGTCACCAAGAATGATCTTCACGTCGTACTTCGGGCACATATCATACGTTGTCTCCAAGAGATCGTAGAATGCTTCTTTGGTTGAGTCTTCTCTCCTTTCATGGGGGGCGTGAACACAAATCAGCGAAATGTTCTTAAATTTGCCTTTGATGCGGATTGTGACCAGGCGCTCGCTTACACTTCGGAAGCCCAAGACTTCTTGCCTAAGTCTTCCCCTTATCACAAAACCACAACCCAAGAGCCGCTGACCCTGTTCCTTCAAGCACCCGCCGTAGTAGATGTCACACGTTTTCAGTCTCCGTATGCCCTCTCCATCCCATCGCACTTCCTGGATGGCTGTTACGTCAGCCTTTAGCCTGTCCAGGTTCTCCACTAATTGTTCGGCTGCACGTGTTCTGTATAAGGACAGGACGTTCCAAGTGCAGATCCGAAATTCATTGTCCTTGTTTCGTTTGCTGGGGTCGTCAACTTTAAAATCATCCATATCCGAGGCTTGTTGTTGTTTCGGAACAACTTTTTTTTACGTGGTAGGGAAGTTACCCCGACGCACAACCCCCGACCCGGAGGACCAGACCCTTCGTATAACTCCAAGGGTAGGGAGCCGGATAAACCGCTCCTTATAGGCCTGAGCTACGAATATGTCGTAGTAGCCCATATAAGGTGTTCACTAAGTAGTTCAACCTAACTGGAACTGTAGACGCCACCGTTGATTCCATCTAGAGAATTCGTCCGCTGCCGCCTCGATGAAAGGAGAAGTGCCTTAGTGGGAACACTCCTCCCCCCCTCTCTCGTTGGCTGTCCCCAACAGCTTTCCACGGGGATTTAAACCCCGTCTCCAGCTGAGGTACTAGACACCCGATGTTCACCACGTGGAGGTGAGAGTAGGAGTTGGTAGACAGAGGTGGATTTTGAGAAAAACCTGTGGACGCTTGTGTCCTCTTGAATGCACATAACTACCCTTTTGAACATCCAACATAGATTAATATTCAATACAAATATTCCAAGGGTTATTTGATACACATCACTGATGACTAATCATACACACAAAAAATAACATTTTACATGTATGCATGTATGTAGATGTGGTTTTTGGAATTGACCAATATCACACAGTGATGTTTAACGAAAATGTGTTAAGGTATAGTCTTAAAAAAAAAACAAAGAAACAAATTAAATTTTTATTTAAAGACAGATTTTTATTAAATTTCTGATTTGTTCTATTTTTTTTTTTTTTTTTTTTTGTATTTAAGTATTAAGAATCTAAAATCCAGGTATTCGTTATTTAAACAATAATTTAATCACTTCACAATGTACGTATATGTATATAAATTTATATTTCAAGTATTGCTCATTACTTAAAGGCCGTGCCTTGTTTCTTTAAAACAAAAATTTAAATCTTTTATTAACAATTATACATAAATAGGTAGGTATTCTCTTTTTTAAATACATTCTCTTTATTACATCATTAATATTGTGTTTGTTTTTTTTTTTTTTTTTTTTTCAAATCAGTTGTTTGTACACACTGAACTTTGTGATATAAACATTTTCTTCTTTTTTTTTAATTTATAATAATTATTATTAAGGCTAGACTTATGAAATTATAAATAAAAACTAAAATTGTCAATTCAATAAAAATATTATTAAATAATAGTAACATGTGAGTACTAGAGTAGAAGTAGTGACAACAATAAATTGTAGTGCACTTTGATTTTGTTCGTTTTAAAATGAATTAATTTACTCCTACCGACTAAGATTGTTTATGTAAAGTGCATGAAGTTCTGTGCGTGGTGTATTCTCAAATAGAGCGGCCCGATTTTGACCTTCGCCCTTCTTGACCCAATGACCGTATACTCGGAAAGCGCATCCATCAATTACCTGTGGGGATAAAACAAAATTATTATTAATGTTGAATATACAATTATGAATATATATTTTGTACATTTATGTGTTTTTAAATTTAATGGACAGAGTAATAAAGAACCTCAAGAATTTGTGTCTTTTCGAACACGCTGACGTTTGAATTCGAAGTTAAATATGTTTTTACATGCATTTTTTTTTTCATTCCATCGTCGTTGTTAGGGGTCTTGAAATGTCTTTAATTAAAAAAAAATACAAATTCGATAAATAAGACCACTAATTGGAAAAAAACGCGTCCATATTTTATTTGACTATATCTTGGGAACTAAACAGAGAGGTCATTCAGGTGTCAAATGGACAGGTTTCGTTATACAATACAGGTTAGGAATAACAGGAATGTATTGCTACTGTTTTGTATTAGATGACTTTAATAGAGTAAATTTCAGTGTAAAATCGCAAACAAATTTTATGTTGCAGGCATAATTATTATAACGCACTGAAATTTAGTGGTTATGTTTAGAATAGAATAGAGTCCGCAATCATATGCGGGAAAAAACTGACATTATGTGCATTTTGTGGGCTTTATCCATATCTGGGGTAATAATTGTCCTAGAGAGGTTATGAATGTATTAAATTTTAAATAAATAACTTTTACAGATAGCCCAGGAATTAAAGACTGTAGGGTCAGACAAATTATTTATAGAATTTGTATGATTATTTCATTCCTGTCGAAAGGCGCACACAGGAATGGTTGCGAGTTGTTAGTCACTAGGCCCTGGTTCTTCATGAGCCGTTGTGCCACCCGATTTATTTTGTATTTATTATGATTATTATAGACGTAGGATTCCATACTCTTCACCGTCTTGACAATGAGTTCATTAGAATACAACTCAAAAAATTTAGATGATGGCAGTTTTTTCCAAGACTTTGGTCTACCTTCAGCTAGGATATTTTATGAACTTACGCCTATGATTGAGGAAACTATTCTAAAGATATGCAATCAATTTCAACAGATTAATAACAATTGTCCTTGAGACATGCAAATGTGTCCCTTATTTACAATCAAGTTTGCTCCATCTTATTCAAAATAGTAGCCGCAGGATAACTTAAATCTTTTTTGGAGTGCTTCCCTGATTTTGGAAAATGAAAAAAGTCCATAGTTGGGTTGTGGTTTTTTCCATTTGGTGTTTTTGTCTAAAGGTGGATTATTTTAGAACTCCACCAAATTTCAGTCTGTTAATAATTTTGTCAGGGTTTGGATAAGAACTTTTTCAAGCATTGCTACAGGAATTTGTAGGGTGCTGGTTCCAATGTTTCTTGTGAGGGCTTCAGAATCCTGGGATTTTAGTAATAAACAAGAGGCTTAAGGTATCTCCACATGCTAAAATCGAAGGGGGCCAAATCAGGAGAGCGCGCTGGCCACATTAAATAGCCATGTTTTCGCTAGCGAGTTGTCTGGCTTCGAAATCACGTGGCGACAATTCTAGGACGACAATCATCTCGACGGAGTTTAAATGAAGATGTTTTTTAATGATTCGTTAAGCCTAGTACTCAGTTCAAGTGAAAATGAAATTTCTATTAAAAGTGACATCTATTTCACAACTATGATATTCATATCGAGAGCTGAGTACCTAAAATGTTAGAGCCAAATGTGAACCGGTTCAAAATTAATTTCATTTCATAATTTTCATTTCCTAACGTACGACCAATAGGAAAAAATAATAGAAGTGTGGAAAAGTGTGAAATTTGTCAATAAAGCCTAGTACTCACCTCTGAGTGAAATGAAAAATAAAAGCGGTTTGAAATTCACGTGAATAAGCATTGTGAAATTTCAGTCCTCAGATTGAAAATTTTTAGTAATTACTTTGAATGAAAAAAATTATTTGATTTGTCTGACAGCTTAACAGAATCTTGAAATGCTTGAAAATACTATTTTAATTCCATAGTTTGGTTTTTGGCTTGTCAGTAACACTTGATAATCAAAAATAAACTATTATAAGATCCAAAATATTTTTTTAGGATTTTTTTATTCAATTATTAAAACTTTTATTCGAATTTATATACAAATGTCACACTTTTCCACACTTCAATTTTTTTTTCCTAGTGGTCGTACGTTAGGAAATGAAAATTATGAAATAATTAATTTTGAACCGGTTCATGTTTCGCTCTCACATTTTGGGTACTCAGCTCTCGTTATGAATTTCATAGTTGTGAAATAAATGTCACTTTTATATAGAAATTCCATTTCCACTTGAACTGAGAACTAGGCTTAAATTAAAATAAAAGTTGTAATAATTGAATAAAAAATCCTAAATAATTATTTTGGATCTTATGATTGTTTATTTTTGAATATTAAGTGTTACCGACAAGCCAAAAACCAAACTATGGAATGAAAATAGTCTTCACAAGCATTTCAAGATTCTGTTAAACTGTCAGACAAATCAAATTATTTTTTTCATTCAAAGTGAGTACTAAAAATTTTAAAACTGAGGACTGAAAATTCACGTGGAGAATTTGTTATGGTTTCACAATGGTTATTTACGTGAATTTCAAACCGATTTTATTTTTCATTTCACACAGAGGTGAGCACTAGGCTTTAAATGGAAACTCAAGAACTCAAACCACTCCACCTTGGCGAATGAAACAAAATGGTTAAAATTTTAGCAGTATAGTTTTGCATAGAGAGAAATCGTTTTTCGACTCTGTCGACTGGCCTCAAATGCTGAATATTAGGTTAGTTTAATGAAAAACATCTAGATTTGAACTGAACAGAACAGAACATAACAGCACAAATTGTCAGAAAAAGTTATAACAAAAAAGTGCAGCACATTTGGTGCATGTGGTTGACAATTTTCGATCAGCTGTGAAGGATTGCAAAATTGAATTTTTTTTGGTTGGAATAAATTATTTTTTTTAAGATATGGATATTTCTTGAGATATTTCCGGTATTTTAATACGCGAACTATTGAAAGCGTCCATCAGTGATAATATTTTCACTCCCAATAAGCTAAATTTAAAATTGTTTTCATGCTCAAAGAAATCAATCAGCTGTTACTTCACTCACTTTCACCACCTTAAAAGTAGGTGCAGAAAATGTTGTTTTAATCTGTTATGAAAAACTTCATGGAACACAAATTGACAGAAGGTAGAACAGTTTAACGCGAGGTTTTTACTCATGGAACACACAATCTTGTACTTTTCTGATCTTTTTTTTTAACAGACCTATTATATCGTAAAATTGAATATTTTGAGATACGAGTTTTGAATGTACATAATGTACGAATAGACGAGAATGAGGTGTTAATTCAACTAATAGCTTAATTAATATTTTGAAATTTTATATTTTCTTTGAAATAGAACAACAAGACACAAGAAGAAAAAACATGTCATACCGAAAAATAAATCAATTGGATCATGTTTCTGGCATAAGGAGTACGATATGTAACATCTAACTGAAAGTACAATTTCAATCTCGGCTTGAACGCAGTCTTTTTCTTGGATTTTTAACGAGTTGTTTGTACGAAATTTAGTTCGCAACAAAAAATTTAAAGTAAATTATTTGTTAAATATTTTAATCCATTGTTTAAATTGTTACGCAGTTCTGAATTTAACTTATTCAACCGGCAGCCGTAAACAAAATATTCGCACTCGAAAACCAGACCTAACAATAGGTTTGTTTTTTTAGCTCTGAAGTAACACTAAAGTCGGCCCTTTGCGTTTTTAAAAAACCTGAACTCATCCTATCGACCAAATTCTTTTTTTTTTAACGGGGCGCCCTGAACTCGCCCCAATTATATCTATGTAGGTATTTTGTTGGGCAACAAACTAAACTAAACTAGACTCGTGTTCTGTAGGAAATTGTTTATTTTTAAATAGAAATTGAAAGAATAAACAAATTAAATTTAGTAAATATGTAATGTAGATGGAATTGAAAATGAAAACGTTTGAAATTGTAATATGTGCAATAGGTAAATTCATTCAATTCACATGCTCTGCCAAGGCCCTTGGGTGTTTTCTGAGAACCAAAAACTTAGGTTTGTATTACAGCTCTTGGGGTTGTCAAGAAAACCTAGTGCAACCCTAGGTTAGTTCAACGAACGAAGCTTATAATTCTGAAATTTTATTTTGAATTCACAGCATCAAAACACTTGAGGATTGAAAAATCGGCCCTTGATAAAATATGACGTATACATATGTATGCAAAATAATATGTAGGTAAATAATAGGTAGGTATTTTTTGGGAACGATATTTTTTTAAATAAAAATAAAAATAATAATTTGTTTCAACTCACCTTTCTGAGCACTTTCACCCTGTATGGATCTCTTATAGCATCATCGACGCATAATGGTTCAGAGGTATAGCGAAGCCTTCGTATCCTAATCATAGCACGAACACACAGTATAGCATACTGGAATTTCTTTTTAGCATTGAATCGACTCTGTTTTCGGAGCTATATTCAGAAACAAAAAAAACTTAGTTAATTTTATGTAACTTTTTATAATTATAATTGAAAGCGTTAATATTTTGTCTTTGATTTATTTTTTAAAGACAATTAAATGAACAGATATATAAGAAAAACAAAACAGAAAATAATAATTGTGGAAACAGAACACGAATCAAAAATAAAATGAAAAACAAAAAATAAAAAAAATAGGAGTACAATAAGGCATGCTAAAAGCAAACACAAAACATCTTATCGACTCTGTAAAAAAAAAAAATAGTTGGTATTAAGTTTAAGAAAGTCTATAAATAAATAAAAATGCACCAATCGAATATTATAATAGGTTTATTTTATTGATATTATTATTAAATATTTTCATTCTGTTAGATTTTGGTTAGTTTTTTTTCTATCTGAGAGATTGAAGCGTTGTTGGCATAAAACTAAATAGTGACCAGGCAATTATATTGGGATTGATAATTTAATTATTAAGGAGATAGAGAAAGGTCAAAGCGTTATTAGGCCCTTATTTCAAATACTTATTCTGCTATCCGTTAGAATCGAATCATTCAAGTCACTTTTTTTGCGATTTCAAGTCGGCTGAAATTTCATTTTTTCAGTTTTTGTATGAGTTATTGAGTATTACATAATTTTGATAAAAAATCAGAAACATAGGTTGGTATGAATAATTGTGTGACACCAAAAACCAGAAACATAAGGTGGTAGAATAAAACGGAGCTTGTCCTCAGAGCTCCATAATAAATCAAAGCAAGTGCTCAAGAAAATTCATGCATTTACAATTTGTATCCATATCAAATGGAGTTTTCCGTCCGTTTTATTAATACCACTCATAGGGTGGTACATAATGAATTAAATGGAGTATTTGCTCAAAAATCACCCTTTAGGTATGAATACAATTTCATACCACCTGCTCAGATGTTTTGTATGGAGCACTTCCTCTGAGCAAGTGATCCATCGTATTCATATCGTACATAATGTACCTAACAAAATGAAGCACGTCCTCAGAACAAATGTTCCATAATAAATCAAAGCAGGCGGAGTACCTACTCGACAAGAATGGGAGTTTTGAGGAGGTACTACGCTTTACTCATACAAACTTAATTTGAAAAATTTTTTGAATTCTAAATATCTGAATTATGTATTCCAAGAATCTCCTTTTACTCTGCTATTTACGTCTAAATTTTTAATCTGGGCAGGGAGGCAATTCTCGGTCTCTGAAACTGTTTACAGGGTGATTCAGATGTGACAAAGAGCTAGTGCGTTTGACAATCACCATGTATATAACGCGATTCTGGATGACTGTGGAAAAGTGAAAGGAAAAATTTGAGACACTCATCCAGAATCATATGTTTTATGTCGGTGTAAAGTTTTGAAAAAATGTATCACTTAGCAGCTTCACAGATCGAGAATTTAATCCCAGAAAGTCTACTTAGGGCCAATTTTCAATAGTCAGTTAAACCTCAGATAGTACCTATTCTTCGAATAAAACAAACATTTGTTGCTAAAGTATTTATTCTTCTGATAGTTTAAATGATGATTGAAAATTGGGCTCTTATTCTTAAAAATGTGTAATCCAGAGTTAATTACACAATTTTGTTTACACAATTGACTTAAAAGTAAACTACTTACACACATATTTGGGAAACTTATTTTTGCATGCAGAGGAGTAATGTATTTAAAAATATAGACATTTTGGAAACTTTAAGATTTAGGGCCAGATGCACAGTGAACACTAACAAGTTTCACCTAAATTATCATATTGGTACTTTTTGTTAATTTTCTCATTCTGGGTTAGTATGACACTTCAGTTCCCAACACGCTTATTCAGCCAAGTGTGCAATGCAAAAATTTGCACTAATGTTTGTCACTCCTGTGACTGTGAAACTGGCCCCTAAACATTTGCTGTCCCTTGACTAATTGTTACTCCCGAAACGACTGATGATTCCCAACGTATAGCAGAATGAGGCATTACATGCTAAGTCAAACAGAGAGCTTTTTTAACGCCGTGATTAAGACTTGACGTTGTTAGAGAACGTGAAGCAGAGAACTGTTAGTAGGCCCTATATTAAAATTTGATACGCGCGTTTTTATGATTCTCGAAATGATAGGAAATGGTATCTACATTATACAAAACCTCGAAAAAGAAAAAGTTTGCATTGTCGATACTTAAAAAAAAAATATGCCTTAAATTTCGAAAACACCAGGGCTTCCAACGGATTGGTCTACATCATAGGCACATGGATGAAACTAACTTTGGTCACAGAAATATTAAGGAATGCGTGAAATAAAAGAGCCAGTATTACACTCCGGTTCGGAGGCTTAGGTATCTTCTGTTTAAAACATCACAAGTTAGTATCTAATTGACCGAAGCGGAGTACCAGACTGTTGTTTTGTTCATTTGATAGCCATACATTTCTCTTTTTGACCAAAATTTCAACCTTTTATGTTTTATACTATGTTTGCATAGGAGGTTTAGATTAAATAAATCTTTGTGGTGTTTCCAACAAGAAAAAGATTAAGAACAATTGCGTTTTATTTTTTTTGATATGAAGTGAAAGTGAGATATGTAGTTTTTTTTTCATTTTCATCTGTCAACGAAAGAAAATGACATTTAAATGGGTCCGTTCAACGAGTGCTCTCCGAAAAATTTTATTTAATTTGATAAACCCATGTTTTCAAGAAGATTTCAATGAAATTTATTTTAAATTTTCATTTGAAGAGATTAAAATATGTATGAAGTTTTAAAAATTTGAAGATTTATGATAAATCTTAGTGCCCGGTGGAAACGTAGTATTATGAAGTTGGGTGTGCAAGTTAAAAAGCTAGGTAAAACAGAGCGCGGTTTGGCGTTCTTTGCTGACGAAGGGTTGACCGCACTGCCAGATCACGTTCGGTTTAAGCCGGCCTTAAAAGAAGAGGTAGCAACGGATTTACTATCGTCACAATCATGACAATTTAGGTACAGAAAAATTAATGGCCACCATATACATTTCATTTCTTCGTTGTGATGAGTGAAAACGAATTTGTATCCAAATAATGGGAGCTTTTCCAGAGAACAGCTTTTATTTTGGCTGGAGTATAAGTACCTATTAGTTTATGTATATGATTTTGATTTGAATTTCAGTACGAAGCCGTTCCTACTAAACAAAATTCATATCTTTTTATAAAAAAAAGATAAACAAAGAGAACTCATGGAAGAGTACAAAATGTCCTCTACCTGTTAATTATTGGCTTTTGGGCTGTACAGAATGTGTTTGAATTTTTGGCTAAAGTATACTTTTGCGCAGTTTCGAGAGAACTCATTTTTGGTCTTCTAAGTTTGATAGTTTGTAAGTTTCTATGGAACTTCATGACATAATTAACATCTTATTCCCAAACCGCTGCGTCAACAAAATGTCTGCTTTCCTTCTAACTAGTGTCGTGCATTGTATTTAAAAGACCATTTACAAAACGAGTTCTGTGTGGAAAAGGTTTAATTGTATTTGAATTATAATACAACACTGTGTTGGTGAAACGATACGCAGAAACGCTCTCTATTTGACTAAGCCTTTGTTATTTGTTTTTTAATATTTTTATTTTGACTACCAAATAGGTCTTTTTTTGTTTGTTGTTTTTTGTAACATAAATGTATACTCACAAAGGACTTCCCAAAACAGCAACTAGTAACTCGATCAATTGCGGCATTGAAGTTAGAAAACTGTCGAAAATGGTAGCAAAGAAAAGTTCAATAAGGAGCTCCAATTAGTTTTTTTTGTTGTTTTTTTGATTATTTTTTAAGTTAGGTAGAGAATTTAGTTTTTTTTTTGTTGAGAATTTTGTTTTGGTAATGATCGGTTTTAGTTGCGTTGCCAGTCCCACAAGAAAAAAAAAGGAAAACTACTTATTTCATGGGGTTTTAAGTAAGTTAAGGGTTTTGTAAAATTATTTTACTATGAGACTATGGTTCAAAGTCGGTAAATTTTGTTTGATTTAATTAATTTTGAGAAATTTATTTACAAAAAAAAGAGCCATGAACGTTGACTTTGAACTAAGGTCTTGTTTTAAATTGAAAACAAATATTTACCGGGTTATCTGTTTTGTGCTTGATTAAGGTTTTTTGCCTGAGTTGATCTTGCAGGGTGCATTGAAGCCGTATCAAAGAAAATATTTGTGCAAGCCTTGGTTTGAACAAAAGAAAACAATTTACTCGCCGGAGTTGAGATTTCTAAAAAAAAAAAAACGCTTTGAGGCAACCCTAGGTCTCGGCGAACAAATAACAAGGCTGATTTCAACAAAAATTTCCTTGTTGCTACTTAAAGGATTTCATATTTTAAAAACGAAAATAATACAAATGTAGACAATAGGCGTGTTCAGAGGGCTCAGCAAACTTAATTGCCTTTCTAAGCAAAAATTCTCAGTTTGGTCGTCAAAATACTGAGGGCAAACAAAATTTGGATTCGTTTGCTCATCCTTTGACCAAGCAAAATCTCAGAGAACTTATATTCCTGAAAACACCAAATGATGACTTTAGCCGGAACCACACCTGTTTCTTGTGTCGCTGTCAGTTTTTATTTTATATGCCACACGGCAACACTACACGAGACAAATGTGGTTAAACGGATATGAAATACATGGAAGCGATAGTGTCACAACACAACACACGAGACAAGTGTGGTTCCGGCTTTATAAGCTTACATTGTTTTATTTTTAAAGCACAAAATTTATAACCCTTAATTTTTGTATTCAACTTAAAGAAAAAAGGAGATATTATATACATATGTACATAAGTGCATGTTTGCAATATAAGCGGATGAAAAAGTGAAGATATAACATACCTTTCTTTTTTATTTATATATATATGTGCAAGTGCTAATATTATGTACTTAAATTCATGCAAAATATGAAAAGTTTGACAGCTCTAAGCAACATTATGACTGTTTAGTAGCTTGATAATTCATTCTACATCGCACAATTTGCTGTCAAAACACCTAGCGAAAAAAAACTAAAGTATGTGAAACTAGCCAAAAGTTTCACTTTACCAAAAAGAGCATGTTTTATTTTTTCCAACTACTTTCAATTTAGGACCAAAGTTATGTCAATAATTTTTTTTTTCCATACACTTTGATAGAAATTTGGACTAGATTTGGGAGAAATTGGCAGTTTTGGGAAAGTAATCGAACAAACCTAATGTTTGACAGCAAAAGCTGGTTTTAATTTTTGTTAGCTTAAAAATAATGGCTCAAAAAACTTCATCGTCGCTTACACTTTGTATAACAATATTCATGCTTATTTTGAGATTCGCATTCGATCGAAAGTTAAACGAATTCGAGAAAATTGCATTTTGAGATTCGATCGATTCGAAAGTTCATAAAATCAATCGAAACTTAATTTATTTTCGAAAACTAAGCAAACTTTGACTTTTGAATTAAATATCATTTTTGTGTCGAGATAAAAAACATGTAAGTTTAAACAATTTGTAGAAGATAATTAATTAAAATAAGTTATATTGACGAGATATTTTTCTTGTCATTTTATAAAGGAACAATTGCATTCCAATTGGACTAACAGGTAACAAAAAGAAGTCAAGTTAATGAGGGAGAATCCGGAGGTAGGTAAGGATTTTTCTGTAAACTGAACTAATACTGGCCGGTTTCGGAGAGATGCAGCCTTGAAACTCAAGCTATGAGCTTCCATCTAAAGGTGGTGCTACCATTTCGTTAACGTTGGAAAATTACACCGATATTACATTCTTGATTCCTTGGTTTTCTACAGTTCATGTAAAGTGTGACCGTATATATCAAATATATATAAAATATTCAAGGGTATCAAGATGACATGGAAATTTAAACAAAAATTTTTAGCTTAGCTTACAAAATGTTAAATTTCATGTCTTGGATGTTTTTCTATCAGTAAGCTTTGCTTCACTTAATTTTTCAATTATGAAACTGTTAATCTTGTGACAAATTTTGAATTGAAAATAAGATTATTCAAAAAAAAAAATAAAGTGTATGGTCACACTAAATCAAATAGAAATGTCAAATCATTTCATTTATGTAATTGTCCGAGTTGGTTTTTAGTTAGTTTTGAATTTTTAATGGCGGGTAAATTTAGGGTTCATTATAGCAACATTAGTGGGCTTAGGAGAAATTTCTATGCTGTGTATGTCTATACTGTGCAATACAGGCCAGCTGTTTTGGCACTAAGTGAAACTCAGATAGGTGAAAATTCTGATCATTCGGAATTAAATTTATTTGGGTACAACTTAGTGCCATTATTCTTTCCCCACCATGGTCTTGCCGTTTATATAAGGAATGATCATGCATACCAACTTCAACCACAATATGGTTTGTGTGCTAACACAAACTTTAATTTCATGTGGTTAAAATTTACGGTAAATAAGCACATCATTCACACTTGTTTCGTTTACCGAAGCCCCAGTTTGGACAGAAATTCAACTTGTAACGAGTTTGATGCTCTGTCTGACTCCATTCAAAGAATTGTTGCCCATTATCCTCACACTCAAATCGTCATTGCGGGCGATTTCAATGTACACAATTCTAGTTGGCTTCACTTTTCTGGCCAGATAACACCCGAAGGAAGGTATGTTGAGCTCTTTGCTGAGTTAAACCACCTGACTCAGCTTATTGACGAGCCAACTCGAATCCCTGATGTTGCAGGTCAATCCGCCAACACACTTGACTTGTTTCTCACCTCTGACCCTGATAAATACACTGTTAGGGTATTATCGCGTCTAGGCACATCAGACCATTGTGTCATATCTGCTAATTTCTCGTGCCAACAAAACTCAGTTAAAGAGAAAGTACCAACGAGAACTGTTTGGCAATACGAGAAAGCCAACTGGGATGGTCTCAACGGTTTCTTCAGTAACTTTAACTGGTCACTGTGCTTCCTCGATAGTGACGTAGATGCCAGTGCAGATATGATAACAAACTTAATTCTTTGAGGAATGAGAAATTTTATCCCGAATAGGGTAAAATCTATCAAACCCAAAGAAAACTCATGGTTTGATCCGAGCTGTAGAGAGGTTATTAGAGTCAGAGAAGCAAGTTTCCGTAGTTACAAAGCCAACCCTACTGAGGAAAACCGGAAGAAGTTTTAACAAGCCAGGAAGACCTGTAACGCTCATATTCGACGAACCAAATTTTTGCATAACCAAAAGTTAAGG
Organism: Melangyna quadrimaculata; assembly: GCA_949320155.1. Taxonomy (NCBI): domain Eukaryota; kingdom Metazoa; phylum Arthropoda; class Insecta; order Diptera; family Syrphidae; genus Melangyna; species Melangyna quadrimaculata. Next base: position 104,872,417 of record OX439483.1, read on the forward strand.
CAAAAAATACTACAATGTCCTAAAAGTAGTAAAAATGTTTGGTCATTTGTAAAAAATATTCGAAACACTACTTCGTCTTCGGTTCCAACGCTCGTCTTCAACGACACACCTTCTGTCAGCTCGCAAGAAAAAGCCAATTTGCTTGCAGCACAGTTTGCTGTTAATTCGACGCTGCCAGCAAGTGATAGAGTTCCGCCTGTACTTGAGAGCGTAAACGATTTTATGGGACAAATCTTCTTTCTAAAAATGATTTATTGACCAATTTGGAATTAATAATTGTGATTGGAAGTGATTAAAAATAATCTTTCCGTCGGCTTTTTTTGGTCACTGTAGTTTTTGCAATGAAACAATTAAGTTACATTAGCTTTCCCGACGTTTCGGCAGGGGTTGCTGCCTTCTTCAGGGGAACTTTATTTGGACAACAAGAAAAAATATATTGTTTACATTATAATAACAATAATTGAAACAATACAAAATACACTCACTTTAATAAAACTGTGTTTAAATTTAAACTGACATTTAAAATTATTGTATCTAATAATTGTAATATTATTTACAAAAGTAAAGAAATAACCACTTCATACGAAGTTTAGTCTATGGAATTTAAACAAGGAGTAAAGAAACTGAAAGAATACTGTGTTATGATGAGACAAGAGAACAATAGATGGCAGAGATGTTTTGGGTGTCTTGTTTTCTGTTCATGTTGTTGTTGTTGTTGATGATGTGTAATGTTTCTAGGGTGTATCGTTTCGAAACATGTTTCTCTGTCTGTAGGACTTTGACACCTTCAAAATCTGGAGAGTATGGTTTACATCCCAAGACTGACTGAGAATTTTAAAGAAGTGATAAACCAAAAACTAACAGATGTTCGCCTGGCCTTCAAATCAAATAAAACTCTGAGTCACCTTTTCACTAAACTTAAAACGAAAGCGGATAAGGATAAAGTTACTGATGTCATTTACAAAATAAATTGTAAGGGTAAACCTAATGAACCATGCAACCAGTGTTACATCGGAACTACAAAACAATTTCTTAAACAGCGAATTTCTAATCATAAATCGGATATCAAATCAAACAATCCTGGAAAGACAGCCCTGGCGAGCCACAGTATCGAAAACAGCCACTCTCCAGATTTTGAAGGTGTCAAAGTCCTACAGACAGAGAAACATGTTTCGAAACGATACACCCTAGAAACATTACACATCATCAACAACAACAACAACATGAACAGAAAACAAGACACCCAAAACATCTCTGCCATCTATTGTTCTCTTGTCTCATCATAACACAGTATTCTTTCAGTTTCTTTACTCCTTGTTTAAATTCCATAGACTAAACTTCGTATGAAGTGGTTATTTCTTTACTTTTGTAAATAATATTACAATTATTAGATACAATAATTTTAAATGTCAGTTTAAATTTAAACACAGTTTTATTAAAGTGAGTGTATTTTGTATTGTTTCAATTATTGTTATTATAATGTAAACAATATATTTTTTCTTGTTGTCCAAATAAAGTTCCCCTGAAGAAGGCAGCAACCCCTGCCGAAACGTCGGGAAAGCTAATGTAACTTAATTGTTTCATTGCAAAAACTACAGTGACCAAAAAAAACAATTACAAATCTTCTTTCGCCCTCGTGCAGGTGCTAGAGTTCTAAAAGATATCGACATACACAAATCCGCTGGCCCGGATAGTATCCCTGCCATTGTTCTGAAGAGGTGTTCTTCAAAGCTGGCAAAACCACTGCGTAAGCTTTTCCATCTGTCCTATTCTTCTGGTCTCAGTAGAAAACAGCATTTGTCCAGCCTGTCCCTCAAACTATCGCCCAATTGCATTAACGTCCCTTCTTTCCAAGGTCATGGAAACGCTGATTAATTTTCAGCTCAAGAAATATCTTGAAGAACGAAAGCTTCTCGATGACCGGCAGTACGGCTTTCATAGCAATAGGTCCACTGGTGATCTTATGGTATATCTCACTAAAAAGTGGAACAAATCTTTACATCGTTTTGGAGAAAGTAAGATTATTGCGCTTGATATTTCTAAAGCGCTTGATACAGTTTGGCATCAAGCTCTCTTATCGAAAATGCGCGCATTTGGTATTGATGAATCTCTTCTTCGTTGGATTAGAAATTACCTTTCGGACCGATCAATACAAGTTGTATTTACAAAATAAATGCTGGTGTGTCCCAGGGCTCCGTTTTGTTACCGACTCTCTTCCTTATATTCATAAATGATCTTTTGTCTGAAACTTCTAATCCATTAAACTGTTTCGCTGACGACAGCACCCTCAGCTTCTCATATTCGTTTTCAGATTCACATCCATGTCCTTCGGATGTGGAACTTGAACGACAGCGTATGATTAGCTAATTAAATTCTGATCTCGACAGCATTGTCCAATGGGGAATCAAAAACCGCGTAGAATTTAATGCTTCAAAAACTCAAAGCTGTCTGCTGTCATCAAAACGAAACACACCCCCCATGCCGCTAGCCATGAGCGGTACTTGTATTGAGGAAGCCGAAAAGCTTTCAGTCCTCGGTATGTGTATCACAGACCACCTTCTGTGGAATGATCACATATTCGACGTCGCCAAAAATGCTGGTAAGTGCTTAGGTTTTTTTCGGCGAGCAAGAAATTTGTCTCCCCTTCTGATCTGGCTGTAATCTATAAAGCATTTATCCGTCCGAAACTTGAGTACAATTCTCATATTTAGGCAGGTGCCCAAATAACCCACTTGAGTCTCTTAGATAGGATTCAGAAAAGAGCTCTGAAAATGATAGATGACAGAAATATAACAGAAACATTTGCATCCCTCGAACACCGCCGCAATGTTTCTTGTCTAACGTTATTTTACCGTTACTTTTATAAACATTGTTCTAGTGAAATAGCCAGCTGCATTCCTCCCCTAAAACATTTCCACCGTAATACTCGTACTTCTAGGAATGCACATCAGTTTACCCTCGAGCCCAAAAAAATAAACAAATTTCATTCGAACGAATAGATCTAGTCACTCGAATTAACGTTTCGTTCGAATCTCAAAATAAGCATGATTATAATATGTTTTGCCTAAATTTAATTTTTCATCAAGTTTAAAAATTATTTTTTTTTGTCTATTTCTGAAAGCAATATTTGAACTTAACTTTACAAAATAGACCCGTTCGTTTTGTTCAAATAATGGAAAAAAAGCAGAACAGCTGCTCAAGTGTATGGAAAATTGTAAGAACAAGATAGAGCAGAAAAGTACATCTTTTTTAAATATGCGTGTTTTGGTATCAATCCGAGGAATTTTTTTTTTTTAAAAGGCACTAATAGAATAGAATACAAATACCATAACAAAATAGTTTTAAAAGGTAAAAACAAAGCAAATATTTCAGCTCTGTTATAAAACATAATTTCATACGCTATTTTATTGAAATTGAGGTGTGATTTAAGATGATTTTTAAATTTAGTCTAGGAAAGATAGAAAATTTAATATGGGCAAGGGGGGACAAATTAATTCATGAAATTTTATTGCTGGTATCGACGCAAAATTTTATCGCCAACAACATATCCAAAGTCCCCCAAAATACCCGCATTGGTTTTTTGTATAGACGCGTTTAAAAAGGTTGAGAGGGGGAGAAGGCGGGAGTTTATCAAGCTTGTTTTAATACAATCTTATCATATGACACATGTTTTTATGGTGCTTTTTATTGCTGATTCTAAAGAGACCAAAACTGAAAAGATACACGTATCCTGTAGAAAGTTAAAAGTCCTTTTTATGGAATGATGACAAGTAAAATGTTACCCAAAACCATTTTAAAATAATGGGACATTAATTAAATTAAGTATAAATGTTTCATTTGGCATGTTTACCAAGAGTCAAAAGAGTCCCCAAAAATATCTGTGGTTAAAGGGTGTTTTTTTGACAGAGAGATGCAAGTGAGTGATTATTACCATAACATCCATGACAAAAATTCTGACACTTATGAAATTTTCTAAAAATATTAAATTTATATTGTCATCTAAGGATCAAAAGAGTCCATACAAACATCTAAGTTCCTTTTTGGGGTGTAATGTTTGACCTGCTTAACGGAAAAAACAGTACTTTTTGCTTCAAAATTAATCTAACTTTTTTAGGGTGCTTTTATCATATTGGTTTTTCTTTTATTAGATTCGACTTTAACTTTCTACAGGATACATGTATCTTTTCAGTTTTGGCCTCTTTAGAATCAGCGTTAAAAAGCACCCTAAAAACATGTGTCGTATTATTGTATTAAAATAAAATGTTCAGCTTGAGAAAATCCCACCTCCCATCCCTCTCCACCTCTTTAAATGCTTCTATAAAAAAAGATAATGCGGGGAGTTTAGGGGGCTTTGGATATGTTTTTGACGATAAAATTCTGCGTCGATATCAGCAATAAAATTTCATGAATTAATTTGTCCACGGTCAGATCCTATCTTTCTTAGACTCATTACGTCATAGTATGGGAAACTGTGCAATTTTGAAGATGATTTTCGCAAAGTATTACAAAACAGTACTAATTCGTGCAGTGGGAACATAGTATAACACTATTCTGATGTCTTCCAAGTAAACGTTACCAAACCAACCAAATAATTGAATACTTTACAAGCTTTACCAACCAAATAATTGAAAACTTTACAAGCTGGACTGCTGATGTTGCTTTTTGTTGTTGTAATATTGTGTAAAAATACAGCTGATGACAAAAAAGCTGTTAAAAAATCTCAAGCTTTTCGAAAAATGTCAAGCCATCATATAAGAAATCACAAAAACAGCTGACTATACGTTTAGAAAGACCGCTTTCACACAAGGAAACTGATTTTTTTTTTCGTGACGAATGGAATGATATTTGAATTAATTTTTCTTTTGTTATGGTAATGTCGTATTTTTGTGTCGCTGTAAATCTATAAATGGTATGGGCTGACGAATACAAACAAATCAGTCAATAGTTTTTATACATTCAAGTTTGTTTTTCATTTGATGGAATTTCAATTTTTAAATTATGAATAGACGATTACAAGGTTGTAATTAATGATGAGCGATACGTTCTGTTCTATCGACCCATTTCAACTGCTTCCATTCTTAATTCACCCCACTTAATTGCACTGAACATTTTGTCAGATTTTTCTGTCAATTGACGAAACCCCGCTTTATTGACCGACCTGTTCAATTAAGCAAATCCCGTTACACGAGTCGGTCAATTAAAAGATAAAATATCCGTCTAGTAAATTGACTATACAAATTTCAGTGCCAGTTTTTGTAGTGCTTCCAAGTAACTATAATTTATTTTTAGGTTCGTTTCATAGTTAATTTATTTGGCCGCTCAAAACAAACACTTTACATGTTTTTATTTTTTCAGCTGCATTTTTTTAAGATTAATTAATCGAGTATTTCAATTAAACGGGGTTCAATTAACCATTTGAAAAGCTACTCCAATTATACGGGAAATTTTCAAACGCAATTTCGATCAATTAGGCGGGATGTTTAATTAAGCGAGGTGCTATTAAACAAGGATTACTACTTTAAATTTTCACAACAAATTTCTTTCTCTACTGAAATAAATTAATGAAAAATTGTATTGTCTTTCTTCGATCTCAGTGTGTCCATTGCGCTCCCTAGAATACAAGTACGAAATCTAAAGGAAGTGGTAAGTGAAGGGAAAAGAAGACAAAAATGTTTTGATATGCCACCAAGAACTACATGGATTCTGAATTAATGTCAGGATCTTCTATAAAGGTCATCAAACATTGTTAGGTCGTCTTTTATTTTATTTTGACGTTTTGTATAAAGGGGCGCTAATATTTGATATAACTTAGAATACGTCGACATAGTGCACGTACCCAAAAAAAAAAAAACCTTATAACGGTTCTGTATTTTTTTTTTTTTTTTCTAAAATGGCGTGGATCTATAAAATCGAAAATTGGCGTTATATATTAAGGATACTTTTCCGAAAACCCTCGTAGATTTCATTAAATGAAACTATTCAATAAAATTCTTAAACCAAAACTGATTATAATTAAATAATAATTTAAAAGTATTTAAAGCAGAAAACTATTTTATGTATCTAAGGAAAATAGATATTGCTAATATTAGGTAAGCTGGCCATACACGAGCGAGCCATTTGGCATAACAAATCTTTTAGCATGAGCGAACCCAACCACACGATGCCATTTGGTTCGTGAATTTCTAACTTGTTACAAATCGTTTGGCTTGAGCGAACCCAACCACACGATGTAATTTGGCTCGTTCTTCTACGACCAGATTATAAGTGTCTACATAAAAAACAATGAATAGATTTTTTCTACAGCAAGCATTTAAAAGCATTTAAAATGATTAAGCGAAATTTAAATTGATTTTAAGTTTTACTAAGCAAAAAATGAATAAAAAGTGTTGTGTGCTATATATTATGTAATATTTTTTTGCAAAGATAAATAGGTAGATGAAAATAAATATAGAAAAAATATATTTGAGTTTTAAACGAGTATTTTAAAACAAATTAAACATAAATTGGTACATAAATTCTATTTATAAAGAAAAATGTGTTGTATTTGAGAAGAAGAATAAAAAAATGAAGAAAAAAAAAACCTGCCTGTGTAGAACTTTGAATTTGATTTGATGCTGGTGATTCTTCACCAATAAGATTTTCATAATTCTTTTTGGTGATATACAATTTAAGAGTGTAGTTTCCATTTTGTATACTCTGCTCTCTTAACTGCTCGTAACTAGTAGGATGTCCAATTGAGCGCTCAGGTTTTGAGATCTAAAAAGCAAAATTTTGTGTTTGATGGATGAAATTTCGATGATAACAAAAAAAAAAAAAAAATAGAGTGCTGAGTGTGTGTTGATTTAAATTTTGTTTGGGTATCCTAAATGCAGTTAAAAGAGAAATATAAAATAAAGTAGAGAATATATACCAAATAAATTCCCAGAGAAAATAATATAATATAGAAAACTAAGAAAGAAGTTGTAAGAGAAATTTCTACAATTTTTGTCTGGTATTATAGACTACCTACATATTATAATAGACTGAAGGTTCTTAGCGATTCTTTGGACACATAGTCTTATTTAAAAATAAATAGATAATTGGTATAGTGAAAAAACAATATGTACTTTTTCAAAATTTGATAGTATTTTTGAGCAATTGGACTAATGTACCTATGTATATACAATTATGTACATAGGTTGACAGACGATTTTTATATACATTTTATTCGGGACAGGTCCCATCATCCAATTTTCAAAGGAGAAACACATACGCAGGGACATTCTATTCGAGACAAGCCCATTCTCTAAAATGAAAAAATCTTCTTTAAATTAGAATTCAAATCAACTTATCAAATTGAAGGTAAAAAAAGACATATTTGTTATGCACTTGGAATATTATTAAAAAATTAACTAAGGATACATAGTATCTAGTTTTCTTTGTAAAAGAAATCCTTCCCTATTATTTCTAATGCTCGCAATGGGTTTTATCATTTTAAGTGTACTAATACAAAAGTGTAAATACAAAACAAGTTAAGGAATATCTGACAACAATCACGTGACGACGATAAGATTATAATATTCCAAAAACGCACTGAGGTAGGTTTTGTGTTTAGCTCGGCCAATTTTGTTGGAATAAAAATATAATATACATTATTGAACGATTTTTTTTAACGCAGTGATAGAAAAATTAATATTGGATTAAGTCTAAAAATTCATTATCTCTTAATTCATAACTCTGTTTTTTTTTTTAAATATATAAAAATAATTTAAAAAATTGTCATAGGTCAGTAATAATAATGACCAGCTTTGTCTGCTTCGTCTTAATCGTAAAACATTTAAATAAATATTTCATAGGTCAGTTATAATTGCTTTGTCTGTTTGATCTTAATAGAAAAACATTGCAATAAACTGTCTTAAGTCATTATAGAACTGTTTTGAAAAATGTTGGCAAAAATCGAAAATGCAGTTTTCTTAAAATCAAAACAAAAGAGTACTGACACGAGGTTTAATTAAAATTATTAAAGCCTTCATTGAGAGGTTTTAAACCGGAATTATTGTACGGAGGCAGGTAACCATTTTAGATAACATAACACAAAAAATTGAATTTATCTTCTGGGGAATCACACACAAATGTTATGTACCAAATTTAAAGCAAATCGGTTCAGTCCCACTTTATACTTTTACGTATATGTACATACAATATTTCTACTACAAAAATGGGTACGTTTTATGTACATACTAAATAAAAAAAGTGATTATGTTGTCACCAAAAAGATAATACATAGAATTTTACATCGCTTACAAGACGAAAAAGCAACAGATAACAAGAGGGTAAACACTTTATCAGTAATCGCCTTATGCTTTTGCATAGGTTATGTTAGAAAAATAAAATTAACCGCTAGTCTCTTAAAGCTTCTTTCGTTAACTTTAAATTTGTAGTAAACATAAAAAGTGTACAATATATACAAACAAAATCTTTAATTCTAAAATAAATTGTTCCAAAAAACATTCAACGCAATATGGGATCAGCCAACCTATTTCACTTAAGTATTTCCGTTATCCTAATACCACTTAAAAATATTTGTTTTGAACGGCTAGAGATAAAAACTATCAGTAACTTACTTATCATTTTTGAAACTTGTTTCTTAATAATTTCTTCATTAATTTCTAATTTCATGGAATGTAAGTGATTTGTTTAGTAAATGAAATTACTAGTTTACTCAACTAGAATAAAATCAACAAAACTTAAAAAAAAAAAAAAAAACATACACAGGAAATATGTAACTACATATTGTTGTTAACGTCTTACAAGGTGTAGGCATATCAAGTAAATATTTATGCTTGATAACTGTTTTTTTATTTCAAACAAACGTAAAACAATAAAAATAAAAATAAACAATTTTTCGGGGGTTTAGACCTTTGAAGCACTGACTGAAACATCTTGAAAAGATTTTGTTGTTTGAATGAACCAAACAACATTTTAAAAAATGGTTTTAGCTTGTGTAGCTCTTTTGGGTGCTCTTTGATGCACAGCGAACTCCCAGACGAACTGACAATTCAGATAGAAAGTTTTTGTACACGCTGGTGATTCTTCACCAATAAGATTATTATAATAGAATAGTTTTTGTACAAGAACTCCTTCGTAATGCATGTTTTATGCTTGTTTCCTCAATTGGCAAGAGCTTGCATTCAAATTTCTGCTAAACTACCAAATTCGTCACTCGTTTTATACTTGGGTATAAAATTATCCGCATGCTTACTATTCAAGTGAATTTGTATTTTTATTTTAATAACTTATACATAAGTGAATTTATAAAAAAAGTCTATTAAACTTATCATGCAACCGATGAACTTTAAGTGTCAAAAAGACATGCAAGCGTTATTCCCCTCAGATATGTAGTATATTTGCTAATTCATTTTCGTTCTTTATTCGAAATATTTTTGTGGATGATATTCATTTTTAAAATTTAGTAGTAGTTAGCGTTTTTGATTAAAAAAAATACAAAGCAGTATTGGATTAGTTAAAAATAAAAAAAAAAATAACGCATCTACAAGAAAACCAAAACACGAACATAAAACGATCACGGATGACCATATAAGTTTTGTAAAACAAAACTAAAACAAACACAAATTATTATAATATTAATAAAAAAGAGAGATCAATAAAAAAAACTCAATGAAAAATGATTTAAAATAAAATAAAAAAAAAGTATAATAAAACAAAAAAGTATGTGTGTAAAATGAGAAAACAATCACTCGTCTTTTAATATCGAAACAGTGTTTTGTCCAGAAATGGATCGTTACCAGTGCAATTTCCGTGATACGACTCATTCTCCTCGACTTGTATGAGAGGCTGCGTTTAATTCCATCGATATTTTGCTCAAATAGCTAGCATTTGATATATTTTATATTTTTTTTTTCAATTTTACATATTTTCATTTACGTATAAGTATAATATGTTTTTAAGAGTGATATGTTTTTTTTATATCGATTTTTGTTTTTGTAGATCGTCATATAAAAATAATAATAAAAAAGTAAAAGATAAATAAATAGAATATGATCAGAAAAAAAAAAATATGAACTTAGTAGTAAAATTTTAACAATCCTATATTGTATATATGTTTCGTCAATGCCGTTTTGAATAAAATGACAATAAATTTAAATACAAAACTAAATTCTAAACAAAAAAGCAATCTATGCAAATTAAAATATTTAAAATAAAGTAATTTGACCTCTTTCGAAAGAATAGGAGAAAATAAAAAGATAAAAGAGGTTTAAAGAAAAAAGATAAATAATTTGGCTAGGTATCGATAAGTAAAGTAACTAAATAAAATAAAAGAATAATAATAATTAAAGTGCTCGGTTGTGCAAGGTCAAAACGAATACTTACGATTTGGTTGAAGAATGGATGTCTTAATACTTCCTTGACTGTGATCCTTTGAGATGGATCGACGACTAGACACTTTCTAATAAGGTCCTTTGGGTCTTCTGTAAAGGATAATAAATCAAATCAGAAAAGATTTCACAATAAAATAGAAATAAACAAAAAAATGCAATCATCAGTTTAGGTATTAAGGGAACAAGAACAGGATTAATTTCTGCTTTGTGAAGAATAAGTACTATATTAGGTTTATCTAACTATCTATATACAAATTTGCTTTTAAAAAGGTAAACAAAAAAATATGTTTAGGAATTAGAATTTAGTCCTTTTACGAACAATAGACAATTTCAAAAGACGTCAAATGGCTTGCTTGGACCATATTTGGTAAAATTAGGACGACATTGTTGCAAGTATGTACAGTGATACTAAGGACCGTTTTCACAGTCGCAGTAGTGGCACATTTTTGCAGTGCAGACTTACCTGAATAAGTTCTACTTAAATACCCCATGTTGGACACTTAAGTGTCACTAACTCAGGCTGCCGAAATAACCAAAAATTACCATTATGCAAATCTTAAGTGCAACTTATTTCGGTAAGTGTTCACTGTGAAACTGGCCCTAAGTGAATCTAGAGGGACACTGTTCCTCCTTTTTGTAAAGTTTCACAGGAATGCTTTGTTTTACATGCTTTATAAAGTACATATAGGGATCTCATCGACAAAAAAAAATTGCTCCTGGGATCGCAAAGGCTCGTCTTGTTGCTGTTCTAGGTGTCAGGAAGGGTTGTGGTTCCAGTTCACTTCTTGTGTCGTCTTTTTAAAATATATGCATGCTCTTATCGGATACCCTTATTCCTTCCTACCACAACCCATTTTTTTTTTTTTTTTAATTAAGCTCGCGCTAAAGGGGTTCTTACTTCCCTTAAAATCTTTAAACAGTGTGACCGTTAGGAAAATAGGGAAGGATTTAAGAGGAGATACCGGTGCACATTGGTTTTCCACCTTTGAATATCAAAATGGCAGGGAAAAATAGTGCCGGGTAAAGCATTCCACATTTTTGTAGTGCGACTAAAGAAAGAATCTCTATACTTACCAGTACGTCCGAAGTTGGGCTCAAGGGTAAACTGATGTGCATTCCTAGAAATACGAGTAGTACGGTTGAATTGTTTTAGGGGAGGAATGCAACTGGCTATTTCGCTGGAGCACTGTTTATGAAAATAACGGTAAAATAACGAAAGACATGAAACATTGCGGCGGTGTTCGAGAGGTGCAAATGCTTCCCTTATTTTTCTATCACATATCATTTTCATAGTTCTTCTTTGAATTCTATCCAATAGACTCAAGTGAGCTTTTGGAGCACCTGCCCAAACATGAGAATTGTACTCGCTTTTAGATAACAGCCGCAGAAAACTTAAACATTTAGCAGAATTTTTGGCAACATCAAATATGCGATCGTTCCATAGAAGATGGTCTGTGATACGCATACTGAGGACTGAAAGCTTTTCGGTTTCCTCAATGCAAGAGCCACCCATGGATTGTGGCGACACATTTGACGACACTAGACAACATTGAGTTTTTGAAGCATTAAATTATACGCGATTTTTGATCCCCCATTCGACATTGCTGTCGAAATCAGAATTTAACGAGCTTATCATACGCTTTATACTTTAAAGCCTTGAAGTTGGCTTGCATCTGCAACTGCAATCTCAATTTGTTTTAACAATTTGCGTGCACACTCAAGAGTTTAAGAATACTCAACATTTAAATACAGTGCGAGCGTTAGGAATATAGGAAATGGTTAAATAGCAGATACAGTTACACTTTTATTTTAAGTTTGCGAACATCAGAAGGAGAAAATAGAAGAGAGTAAAGAATGCCACAATCGTGTAGTGCGGCTAAAGAAACAGTGAGGCAACAACAACAAAAAAAATCTTGAATTTTCTAGGATTGATTTCCGACAAAAAGTCGGGGCTGCCAAGATTCACTTCAAGGTCAATGAGTTGGGTTTTTAGGGCGAAAGCAAATTGTACTACCAGTGGGGGTGCCCAGATAGCAATAAAAGTTTTTCCAAATGGTATGCGTCTGCAGCTGTCCAATGACACCCAGCTGCCAAAATATTAAGTAAAGTTTGTCATTTTGTCATGCATCGCTGCACACTTGCCGAACAAGTGTAAATAATTAAAAAATAATATCGAAATTCCGGCACAGTTGTAAATCCGGGGTTTCAGATTCTGAGCGATTTATGGCATGAGGAAGGAGACACCATGACTGTTAATAGTCTCAAATATATATAGAGGGATGTTTACCGACTTTATATGGCCAGAGCTTAACAACATCGAAATATATTAGCTGTGGTTCCAACAAGACAGCGCTGGATGCCATACAAGCGACGCAACACTCGAAGTTGTGAAGAAATAATTGCCGACTGCGGGTCATCTCACGCCAAGCGTTCATCAATTACCCACCGCAACCGTGCGACTTGACATCACTGCATCAAGACCTTAGTCTACGCTTACAAACCAACGACTGTGGACGATCTCGGGAGCTATTGCCGGAATACAAAGCTTCAAAACAAAGCCAGAGTCAATTTTATATTTTACAGCATTATTGTTTTATTTTAATTACTTATCTTATTGATCTTATCTGGCCACTCTATACTACAAATTAAAACGGTTATTTATAAAAAATTCTTTAGGGTTATAAATTCCGGGTGGGATAGTAGAAAGAATTGTTGTTCAAAATTTACTTAGGGTTTGATACGTCATTGAGCTTAATTTGTTTGTTACTTTTGTAAACCCCATTTAATTTTTAAAATCGATTTAATTCAATTCATATTGGTTCGTGGAAAAAATTGTGTACGTAAAAACTGTTGAGCTTGAAATTTTTAATATAAAAGGTTTGAACTCTAAGAACTAAGTGCATAAAAAGAAAGACGGCGGCAAAGTTTATCCATGCTTTGACATGAATGATTTTTGGAAACTTTGACGCTTATTCTTCATAGACATAATGAACAGAGACTCGGACCTAGGAAGAAATGTTGGCATTAAATTGATAAATAATACCATTATTTGTCTTCGCAGTCCATATTGCATTTGCTTGGAGTTAATTCCAAACAAAACCCCATTTTAAAAGTACCATTTATTTTTGTTTTTCCAAACAAATAAAGACATAATTTGCTTACCTGATATGTCCACCCATTCGGGCGATGTAAAGCTATATTTTCCCTCCATGATATTGCGCAGCATTACCATTTGTTTTCTATGCCAAAAAGGAGGACATCCTACCAGCAGGGTAAACATTATAACACCACACGCCCAACTGTTATACACAACAAAATAAATAAAATTAAAATTCGATTTGATTTGGAAGCTTAATGAAAATTATCTATGTATAATATCTTACATATCAACTTCTTGTGAGTAACCAGGCGATCCTTCGAACATATTACATCTTAACGTCTCTGGTGCCAAATAGCCCGGAGTACCGCATAGATCTATAAAAAAAATAAACAAATTTTTTCTCCAGCTTTTATATTTTTGGAAAAACTAGTTTACTTTCTAACCGTTTAATTTTTCGCCTTCTTTTAATTGACGGGCAAAGCCAAAATCTGTGATTTTAACATTATGATTCTCGTCCAGCAGAATATTTTCTGGCTTTAAGTCTCTATGGACAATATTTTTACCATGTATGTATTCGACACCTTCGAAAATTTGTCTACAAAAAGATATTAAGTGGCGTAAGAATTATAAAGAAAATATAATATCTCTTTGGATCTTACCTCATTATGGTTCTAGTCTTTTTTTCTGATAGCGTTACAACTGTTGTTAAGTAATCGAAAAGTTCACCCTTTGGACAGAGTTCAAATACTAAAAATACGAATGCATCCGATTCGAAAACATCTTGCAAATCAACTGAAATTTATGATAAAAAGAAGTTAAGTGTTAATGAAAATGATTTGATACAAAAAAAAAGTTGAAAATATATACACTTCAAGTCAATGGATTAAATCCATATTACAAGAATTTAATACATTTAAAAAAAATATTGCTTAAATGTTTAAATATTCTTCTAATTTCCATGACTCAATTCAAAATTTAAGTAAAACAAATAGAGTAAAACTTACTTATATATGGATGACCCATAACTTGTCTTAATATGGATATTTCTTGCCTAGTGGCTTCTAACATGTGCAGGGGATTTAATTCACCAGCTTCCGTTGCACCACCAAGATCGATGATTTTTGCAGCAAACTCTTTGCCGGTTTCTTTTTCAATACATCTTCGGACTGTAGAACTGATACCTCTGAAAAATTAAAAATTAAAATATTTTAAAACATTAAACAACAAATTGTAGAAAAAAATTATAAAAAGACATAATAAATTAAATAAAAACGTGATGACTTATTTTGGCAACGAATCATTTTATTGTTGTTTTTTTAAATCTGTGTTGGGGACCAAATCTCGAAGTGCAGTCACGAATGCCAAAATCTCAAATTGAACAAAATTTCGAACATATTCGGTATTCATCCCGAATTTCAGTACATTTCAAATCCTTTTTTTAGATTCGAAATTTTGGCATATGAGATTTATGCATTCCAGATTTTTGGGCATTCGGGATTAAGAGATTCTCAGTTTTTTCCATTTGGGATTCGAGATTGTGTCTCGATCCGTTTAAGTTTTTGTAGAAACTGGTCAGCAAGAAGGCAACACACATTTTGAAACGGGAAGTAGAGTTTTTAGATTGAATCTTTTTGTAGGCACCTTGGATTGATAAATTTAAGCAGATTTCTTTAAAATATTGCTCTAATAATATTATGGAGATGTATAAATCTTTGCATGTTGCCATAGTATACAGTCTTGAGATGATGAGTACGAGGTGTTTTGTAGAAAAATGGATGATTGAAGAAAAAAAAGAAGAATACAATAATGAATCAGAAAAAGTGTCGGTGACTGTACAGAGGCCTACTACAGAGGTATTTACATTGTTTTTACTATTTCATTTTGTTGTTAAAGTAAAGTTTCGTACGGTACATTCAGTTACATAAAACAGAACATGTGATGCAAATAAAATATCACTCTATTATCAAATGGCTACATTGTAAAACTTGAAATACATACTTCCTAATCTAAACCTTCTATTTATTCTCTATCTTTTTCAAAGATAACGAGAAAACACTGTCGTTTGAAATTTTAATACACAAATGCACTTGACCTTGCAATGAACTTGGCAGTGAATTTACAAAGTCAGGGTTTCGATAAAAACAAGTCATGTAATTTGTGTCTTCTTCTAAATGCACATTATCTTACAAAAATATAACCATAAAAGGTAATTATCTGTGGTAATAAGAATTAAAACAATTAAAATATAATCCACAAGGAATGTGATTAATATGATTGTATTATCTATAAGGATTTATTTTGAGCTGGTGCAGGTGCCGGTGTCGTAAAAATGGTAGACAAAATAAATATTTTGCTTATTATGTCGTCAAGTAAATGATTTGTTTTTCTTAAGTGGATAAATACTTGCTAACAGGTATGATATTGAGAGAGTTTTGCATCATCTCGAAATCAAGATTTAAATCATTATGAAATTACAAAAACTCATCAAGAAAATAAAAAAGTGATTTTTCAAAATTTTTGTTCTGACACCTAAGTATGTACTTTATTCTGAGTTAAAATTGACAGATCTTTCGACTAAAATTCAGAGGAATGGGGTTTTCGATTGGAAATTTGCAGAGTTGGGAAAGAATGCAATACTTTTGTATTTCACTCTTTGAAGTCCCAGTCAATTGACATATCTCTGCGAATGCAGTTAAATACTTTTTCTAAGTATTTTTACTCCAAAGATTAATTCGCAGTCAATTTTTGTTGCAATATATATGTTGCAATCATTTTGAGCAGTTAAAAGACTTTAAGTTAAAACAATGCAATACTAAAGACTTATTGAATTCTTTGAAGTCTTTCATAAGTCTTTTGCATTGATTGCATTCTTGAAGTCTTTTGATTGCAATCAAAGTACTGCAGTCTTTAGACTACTTTGAAGACTTTTTTGTATGTATTTTTAAACATTAAATCAGAAAAAAACTCCAAGAAATAAAATGACTCCAAGAGAAAAAGACTTCAAAGTAGTCAAAAGACTGCAGTACTTTGATTGCAATCAAAAGACTTCAAGAATGAAATCAATACAAAAGACTTATAAAAGACTTCAAAGAATTCAATAAGTCTTTAGTATTGCATTCTTTTAACTTAAAGTCTTTTAACTGCTTAAAATGATTGCAATATAAAAGACTTCAAAATTGACTGCGAATTACATTGTGAAGTTAAAATACTAGGGTGAAGTTAAAATATTTTAAAATAAGTCTTTTTATTCAATTGATTGCAAAAATTAAATTGATTGCATTCTTTCCCAACTCTGGAAATTTGTAGTCACTCTTTCTGACTCCTTATACTCCAAAAAAATCGATTGGTTGGTCCGTAAAATGTTTTCGGAGTGTTTTTCTGTTCTAGATAATTAATAACTACATAAATATAGATAAATTTATTAACACATATTTTGGCACGAATAGAATATATATCCGGAAAATCATTTAAGCTTGAGGAATCGGGTGCACGGGTTTGTGGCAATTTCTTTGGTGGTTGTCAAATTCCAGGTTGACGTACATTTATGTCAGATGAAAGAAATCTAGTCGAGTTATTTGTTTTGTTCAAAAATAGCCCGAGTGATTGAACCGTTCCCGAAATGTTTGTCCAATTTATTTATATTCGCAAGTACAAGACGCAAATTTTTTTTTTATGAATTTTTAAACTTTGGTTCTTCTTTTGGATTACCCTTTTTTCTAATTTAGAGCTCCCTCTAGTGGGATTTAGGTCAGTTTTCAATGGAACTTTTATTTAGTAATCAAAAAGGTCACAAAGAAAAGAAATAGTTTATGCTTTTATGTCGATAACATCAAATCGGCTAAGTGCCCGCCAAGCAGAATTATTCATCATTCGAACCCGATTTCTGGCATTTTCCATCACTCTTGCCAGAACTTCCTGCGATTAATCCTTGCATTCTTGATGGATGTTCTCGTCTTGGACTTCAAGAGTCTGAAGTTTCTGTTTACTTCACAAATGTCAAATTAGAATAATTCAAGTTTATGCTACTTGCAAAAATTATAGCATCTTCTAATAGGGTGATGACTTTTGCGCCAACTTAAGGTGTTTTCGATTGGTAAATTCAGATTTCAATCTAAAAATTGGTTTATTTTTGTCATTGTATCCGTGTAATTTTATGTATGTTTCATAACTACACCAAACTCACTTGACGCACTTTCAGAAGAAAACAATGAGCTTCATGAATTTACAATAAATTTTTAACAGCTTCCATTTTATATCAGAAACGCTTCCCTTTATATTTAGAACATAAATTTCATTAACCGAAATAAATTCAAACAATACAAAAAAATTTGTAAAGTAACAACTTAAAATTGTATTGGTATTAGTGTAGGAGGGGTAAATCTGCCGAAAAATCTAGATCTGCAAATTTGATTTTAAATCAAAAAATAAATCGATTTTTTCACAGATCCAAATCAAAAATAAATTGATTTATTTTACCAATCAAAAACACCATTATAAAGGGTTTTCATTTTGAATTGCCCGCTATTTGTCATCTGTCATCTTTTGACATTTTACAAGTAAAAACTACGCCATTACTAAAATTGGAACGATACACGCTTCAACAACGCATTGAAATTGTTGAAATTCACTACAAAAATGGTAAACATTTTGCAGTCATAGTTAGCAAAACCAGAGCACTTTTGGTTCATCGTGAAGCACTTTCTCGGCCGGTGAAACTGGTCCAAAAATTTGAGCGGTTGGGACAAGTTAGTGATGTGAACAATCGAAATCGTGTGCGTCGCTCAAGATAAATATAATATCCATATAAAATAGATATCAAAATAAACCCTCTTATTGGAAAACCCTATATTTTGTCTTAACTCCTTAAAAATTGATAGTTAGCTAAATTTTGTGCGAAAAATTTCGATAACCTATAATGTTCTTCTTTAATGGTTAAAAAAATATAAAAGAAATTAAGAACGAAAAAATAGTAAAAACCGATCTAAGAAAGTCCAAAATGATTGATTTAAATTTTTTTTTACTGGTCACAACTTTCTTTGTGTCCAAAGATAGGTGCTAAGGCTCAGAAGAGGCTCAGGCCTTTAATATGATGGATCAAATTCGGTTAGTTTTCGAGTTCTACCAAAAATATTGAAAAATTACCAGTGTGACCATTCGCACAGAAATGCGAATTTTGGTGAATTTTGTGTAGTTAAGCAAACTTTCTTTGTGCACAGAAATCCATGATCTGTCAAATCTTGGAGAGCAAGCATGAAATATTCCAAAAAAAATATCAAAAATGTGCAAAAGTACGGGAACACAAATTCCGTATTACCCAATGTGCCAGACAAGTAGGGCACGATAATGTTTGGCTTTCATTGTTTTGCTCTCAAAATGACATTAAGCTGAACTGTCATTTTCAATCCAAGGAATTTTCTCGGACCGAAAATAAAATGTACTGGAAATTTGTTACCGTATAGTGAGCTTTCTCTTACGTTGTCTTGTTTCAGTTAACCGATTTTTTCAGTTAACCGCAGTGCAGTTAAGCGGAATCGATTAAATTTCCTAAATATCTAGAGCAGTAATTTCACAACCAATTTATTATAAACCACATATTTTTTTAACCAAAAATGAAATTGGTTTTATTTTCAATTAGATCTGCAAAAAAGATTTTAAAATGATATTTATTTTTAAACATTCATATTAATTTAAATTTTATTGAAGCAAAATTTAGTTTTATTGGTTGATAAAATAAAATCAAATTGTAATTATTTTACTGCAGCGCAGTGTTGGTACAAATCCAAAAAATCACACTTAAGCTGAGAAAAATTCACCAAAATATTTGTATCATTTCTCATTTAATTTTATCTGTGTTTGGATAATAAATTTTACTTTTATATTTTGTTTGTTACCTTATGTGAGGCTCTTCAGTTATTTATTAAGGAAGGAAATGTAACATGTATTCGAAACCGTTAGTTTGCACATACTTACAAAATGTATCCACCGATTTTTTAGATTGTATGAATTTATGTCCAAGTTGTTTGATGCAATAATGTTTAAGAATTACTCATTTAATAACAAACCGAAGTTCAATAAAACTGAATTTCAAAAATGTTGCCCTGTTTTTGCTTATTTTGTATTTAATATTTTAAAAAGAAGAAAAGAATGTTAAATACTAAAAAAGCAACCACTTTACAGAACAACTATTTAAGAACAACTGTCCAATTCGAATTTTATATAGTTATGAAATTTGAATACAATCTTAATGCTGTTTGTACCGATCCAAGCTCTCCACAATAATTATTATTATATTTTCCATTAATTGAAATCTTGTTTAAAGAGGTTTTAAGGGGACATAATAAAATCACTTTTTATTTATTGCAGAAGAAGAAATATCGAGCCTTGGCATTTTACTCGTATAAATGTTATAATTAAATCTTTAAAAAAAAAGAATCATCCATACATTTTTTGTTGAATTAAGCAAACCTTCATAAACGACATAAGAAATTGAAAACTTACATTTTAAATCGAAATCATTTATTTGATGAGTTGCAATGATCTTAAGTACTAATTGAAATAAAAAAAACAAAAAGAATCGCTTAAAATTATCAGTTTCAGCTGGTTTTAACAAACGAATCTCGTTACGTATATTAAGACAATTTTCATTCAGTCTTAAGCAGAAATATATGAATAAAAGTAGTATTTTTTTAATGAGCTTTAATTAGGTCGTTTAAATGAAATAATTCCAAGGTAAGGAAGAGGTATTAAAAAACAATTATTTTGATTTAGATGAAACATATTTTTAACCTGTCAGTTTTAACTTGAAGTTATGGAAGGTTTGTATGAGAAAAGGGGTATTAATGTTCCAGAGATCACAAAAGTCTTTTAAGTTGAAATTATTCAATCAACAATATTCTTAGACCGAGAGCTCATAGCAATTCTTGGGTGTGAATGATATCAAAATTCCATGATATTATGTTCTAATATACATAGATCATCATGCCATGGTTGGAGCCTTTGCAGGTAATGCTGCATTGAAAATGCGTTTTTGGTTTCGAAACGCCAGATAATTGGTATAACAAAATACATATGTATCTACAATAGGGTGGCGCTTATTTTGATAAAGTTGGTATTTCTTTCGCCCCCCCCCCCTAAAAGTGATCAAGGTAGAAAAATAAAAATCTGTGCAAAATTTTGTTAAAATCGGTTGACGTTAACACGTGCCACCGAGCAGTTGAAAGTTCCCATACAAAATCCATCGAGATTTTTAGCCTTTTACTAAAAAAAATCAGCAAAAGTGCAAAAGTTGATGAATATTAATAAAACTTACCATTAATCTTAAGTATTATATGGACTAAAAAAAATATTTCCAGTAATTTCAACATTTTTCTAACCAGTTAAAAATCGAAATGAAAATGAGTAAATTTTTTTTTTTTGCTAAATTTGCTTTTTATCCTACCAATTTGGGTTAT
Source organism: Melangyna quadrimaculata (assembly GCA_949320155.1). Taxonomy (NCBI): domain Eukaryota; kingdom Metazoa; phylum Arthropoda; class Insecta; order Diptera; family Syrphidae; genus Melangyna; species Melangyna quadrimaculata. Next base: position 104,893,347 of record OX439483.1, read on the forward strand.
TAATGATCCTAGAGGTATATTTTAGGATGTTTTAAGTTTGTGTTTAAGGTTATCAACATTTCATCATTATATTTATGTAAGAACTTTATATAAAATTGTGTCTTCACATGAACCTTCATTTTCCCTAAAAACCGACAAAAATTGAAAATGGTCTAGTTTTCGTTTAGGTTATTGAATAAAATAAAAAGTATTTCGTCAGTTTTTAGGAAAAATTAAGGTTTATAGTTCATTTGAAAACGCAATTATACGAATTTCTTACTTAAATATAATGATGAGATGTTGATAAATTTATACAAGTTTTAAAGATAAAAAGACAATTTAGCAAAAAAAAAAAAAAAATCAAAAATTTACTCATTTTCATTTCGATTTTTAACTAGTTAAAAACATGATGAAAATTCTGGAAATATTTTATGTTTTTAGTCCATATAATACTTAAGATAAATGATAAGTTTTATTAATATTCATCAACTTTTGCACTTTTTTTGATTTTTTTTAGTAAAAGGCTAAAAATTTCCATGTGTCTCCATGTTAACGTCAACCGATTTCAACAAAATTTTTCAGATTTTTATTTTTATACCTTGATCACTTTTAAGGGAACACCCGAAAGAAATTCCAACTTTGCCGAAATAAGCGCCACCCTAATGTACATAGTTTATCTTCCAAATTATAGAGTATAGTCCTCCCTCAACACGAAAATGAGGGCATAAAGAAGTTTTTCATTGTGCCGTTGTTCTGCCATGCGTAATTAAAAACAGCGAAAGATCGAAATCGACTGATTCTTGATTTTTATTTGTGTTTACACAAGTGCTGGGATACACGAGCGCAAAAAAGAATTAATTTACGAAAGAGAACGGATGATTTTTATTTCTAAAATTCATGCGTGAATTAATTCTTTTTTGCGCTCGTGTATCCCAGCACCAAACAATTAATAATTTTTTTCTGTGATAGAAACGGTTTTCGTGCAATTTATTATGAAACTTATTCTCTTGGTATTTTTAGGTTGTTTTTGTTTGAATTTGTTATCATTTTTTCTCAGAAACGGACAATTTTAAAAACTAGAGCTCAATTCCTAATTGACCATTCGCCGTAATTTAAAAAAAAGAGGAAATTAAAAAAAAAGTAAAACAAAATGTAAAAAAAAAAAAATGTTTAAAACATTTTTTTGATTTTTTTTTTTTTTTTTTGAAAATTCACATTTTTTCAATTTTTATGAATATGTAACTAATGCAACACTGTTAAAAAATTTGTCAAAAATTGCCATTTTCGTTTTCTTTTGATGATGAAAACACAATTCTTAAATTGATTTTTTGTTCATTTAATTTATTTTTAAGACTTTGACAATTGATTACGAAAAAAACGGTTGACCGTTCGACGAAACAATTTGAAAATTTACAGAAATTTTCTGTAAAACCGAGAACTAAGATTATAGAATTATGATATACATATGTATATTTGCAAATTTAAAAAAGATTTAATAAAAGACTTGAAAATCTCATTTTCTTGTACTGTAAAAAAAACTGTTCTTCATATAGCCCAGTCAAAACAGACAAAAATATATAGAGAATTGAATGATCTACAATCTGTACTAGAATTTCTTTTCGATAGCATTTGCCATTCAAAAGTTATTTCCCAAAACCTGATTTTTTCGACACTTTACCATGCTTAAAAAGTTATGCTCCTGTCGGATCGTCGGGGACTTTTAGTCATTTCTGCGTTATAGTGACTGGAAGGCCCCCACCAAGTTTATTTTTTTTTGATTTGAGATTTGTATGCCTTTTTTGACTAAAATAAAAAAAAAATCTTGTAAGAATTAAGGTCTTGTTTTTGAAAATGCCTTTAAATTTGATATGTCATCATTATTTGTCAAGTTATTGGTGATCAAAGATAAAACCGGTGTTTTTTCATTCAAGATCAAAAATCTGTTACAAAAAATAATCGCAGAACAACGAAAAATTATGAATAAACAATTTATCTCACGAATATATTTGATAAACTAAAAAAAAAAATTTGTTTATGAAAATGCAGCACTTTAGTTTTTTTTTTTTTTTAACATTTTTGGCTCACGCTATTTTTTGTGATTACACAGTAAGGGTTAAAAAAAATTTAGAACTGGAAATATGTATCTTAAGAATGCTTTTTTTTTATTTCAATACGACTATTTTTCAAAAAGATACGTCTCTTCAAAGAACACTAAAAAACTCTCATTCCCTTATTTTTAGTAAATATAAATATAAGGTGTCCCTTAATTCGTCAAGAGTATTTTAGGGTATAATTCTGGGGTATATTCTAAGAAAAAAATTGTTTTTATCGGGAATTTAAAAAAGTCTTACTTTGGGGTACCCTGATCCATGTTACCGGTAATTGCGCCGTGTTTAGTCCTTTATTTTTAGAAGAAATACCAGCCTTTGTAATTGCGTTTAAATAAATTTGATACCTTGTCTCAGTTAAAGCTTAATACATTGCAGCTGAACATATCTAAAACCGTCCAAATTCGTGCAGAAATAGTCACAGTGTCACATGGATTCATAAAAAGATAATTTAGCCATTTGGTGATTTTAAATTTAATAAAATGTTAAGAGATAAAACAAGCAGTCCTATTGTGAGTTTCACCCGAAAAACATTTCGCCCGAAAATGTTTTTTTTTGTCCGGATTTTTAAAAGCTATTGCGAGTTTGTGTCTCGTTTGCCACTAAAAATTAAATGGAAATCTTGCTGTAAATGACATGACCATGGAAAGGATTTCACTGACCTAAAAAAATCAAAAAAGGCAAACAAAAATTCTTAAAAAGGCAAACAAAGGCATTTATTAAATAAAGAGAATATAAAAATAACATAACTAACGAAGCGTTTTAAATGAGCTAAAGGACCTTTCTACTTGAGCAGAAACGAGTGGAGCCCATTTTAAAATCTCTAGTCTCTACGTCATTCACTTCAACTTTTTTGGAAAGTGTGGAGTTGACGTCGCCATTTATTACAGCATTTGCTCAACAGTTTTAAGTCCACGATTTACATTAAAAACAGTAGTCAACTTTTTCAACACTTCATTTGCAATTATTGACCCTTTCGATTTTTCCAAATTTGCATTGATAGGTATTTGTGGTGTAAGGAAATGCACGATCATTAGAGAAATGCAAAGATCTAGTTTTTATGAGTAAAAAACAAAAAAAGGACAAGACATTTTATTGAGAAAAGATCTTAGTAACTCTATCTACAGTCTACACTACCTTCTTTCTTTTTCTTGTATGTTGAGGACAAGCAAATTTGTTTTCTGTGCGCTTAAGATTGTGGGGCATGACATATTTCACACAAAAAAATGCTGTCAATAGTGCCAATAAGCGAATTTTAACGAACAGGGAATTTTTTTTTCGCCCGAAACTCACAATAAGGGAAGAGTGACAAGTAATTTTTCCGGGCGGTTTTTCTTTCACGCAGAACTCACAAAAAGGCTGAATACTCTTTTTATCCTAGTATAATACTTAAAACACTTTAACATCGTCCCAAAACGGCTAATATTTAAGACAGGTCTATGAATAACATTTTATAATATGTACTTACAAATCAAATTGTAGTTACTTTTGTAAGGAAATTAAAAAATTTAACAAAATGCACAAAATTTAACTTTAACTTTCACTTTTATTTTCTTAATTGACAAAAAAAAAAAACTAAACTTCAATGCAATTATTTATAATCAGAACGTTTACTCTTAACATCAATCGATACCAACAGATTAGGGTTAAATAATTAGTTATATTCAGAGTAGGTAATTTATATTTTGTTTACTCCGTTGTATTTTAGGAAGGAGGACACTGCAGCAGCACCTAACCAAACAAGACTAGTTGAGTCAATACATTTCTGCATTTAGATAAATTCATTTACGTGGAAGGTTCCTCGTTTGCACCAGTCAGTTAATCTTAGTTATGCAAATTAAATTAAAAATAAAGAACATGACATGGTCGCAAATAGATACTTATTAGTCAAGAAGTCATAATAATAAATGTACGAAATTTACTCAAAAAAAGCCATTCAGAAAGAATGAAAATTAAATAAGGGATATTTAAAACTTATATGTCTACTTGTACAAGTCTTCGGAAAATATTAAAATAATAAAAAGCAGGACCGGCAGCAAATTTTAGGAGTATATAATACTCATTAAATATGAGTATAAGAGTTTGTTACTTGGTGCATTTGTCCTACCAGACCTGTGATTTGTTTCCAATTTTAAGTTATAACGAATTTAACTAAAGGGTGATTTTTAAAGAGCTTGAGAACTTTTTTTAAAAAAAAAACGCATAAAATCTCATCGATTCTTTATTTGAAACGTTAAATTGGTTCATGACATTTACTTTTTGAAGATAATTTCATTTAAATGTTGACCGCGGCTGCGTCTTAGGTGGTCCATTCGGAAAGTCCAATTTTGGGTAACTTTTTCGAGCATTTCGGCCGGAATAGCCCGAATTTCTTCGGAAATGTTGTCTTCCAAAGCTGGAATAGTTGCTGGCTTATTTGTGTAGACTTTAGACTTGACGTAGCCCCACAAAAAATAGTCTAAAGGCGTCAAATCGCATGATCTTGGTGGCCAACTTACCGGTCCATTCCTTGAGATGAATTGTTCTCCGAAGTTTTCCCTCAAAATGGCCATAGAATCGCGAGCTGTTTGGCATGTAGCGCCATCTTGTTGAAACCACATGTCAACCAAGTTCAGTTCTTCCATTTTTGGCAACAAAAAGTTTGTTAGCATTGAACGATAGCGATCGCCATTCACCGTAACGTTGCGTCCAACAGCATCTTTGAAAAAATACGGTCCAATGATTCCACCAGCGTACAAACCACACCAAACAGTGCATTTTTCGGGATGCATGGGCAGTTCTTGAACGGCTTCTGGTTGCTCTTCACTCCAAATGCGGCAATTTTGTTTATTTACGTAGCCATTCAACCAGAAATGAGCCTCATCGCTGAACAAAATTTGTCGATAAAAAAGCGGATTTTCTGCCAACTTTTCTAGGGCCCATTCACTGAAAATTCGACGTTGTGGCAGATCGTTCGGCTTCAGTTCTTGCACGAGCTGTATTTTATACGGTTTTACACCAAGATCTTTGCGTAAAATCTTCCATGTGGTCGAATAACACAAACCCAATTGCTGCGAACGGCGACGAATCGACATTTCACGGTCTTCAGCAACACTCTCAGAAACAGACGCAATATTCTCTTCTGTACGCACTGTACGCATTCGTGTGGTTGGTTTAATGTCCAATAAAGTAAACTGAGTGCGAAACTTGGTCACAATCGCATTAATTGTTTGCTCACTTGGTCGATTATGTAGACCATAAATCGGACGTAAAGCGCGAAACACATTTCGAACCGAACACTGATTTTGGTAATAAAATTCAATGATTTGCAAGCGTTGCTCGTTAGTAAGTCTATTCATGATGAAATGTCAAAGCATACTGAGCATCTTTCTCTTTGACACCATGTCTGAAATCCCGCGTGATCTGTCAAATACTAATGCATGAAAATCCTAACCTCAAAAAAATCACCCGTTATATGTAATTTCTCAAATACTGGAGCTCCGTTATTCTTCCTAATTGTAAAGACTTTAATCTTGACGATCCAGTTAATAGATTAATAGAATTTTTTTAGACTTTCCTTTTTTGATTTTAACTTTTTATAAAATTTCCCACAACAAAATTTGGTTCGCTAAAATAGTTTATAACTTAAGTTCTATTAATGGGATCATCAACACTTAGTGCCCCTTCACACGAAGTACAGGAAGTGAACGTGAACAAAATCTACCCGGTCAACGATTTGAAGAGATTTTTATCGCATTACGTCTTTATCTGTCCGTAGACCAATACATTTGTAAAGACAACAAAAAAATTTCTTGCATATTTGTTTCTTGTGTGAAAAGTATACAAGAGGATTTTAAGGAGATTAAAGGAAAACGTTAAAAAAATCTGCAGCATTCGTGTGAAAAGGGACTAATGAGTTTCACATTACTAAACAACACAGCCAAATACACCACCAACCACTGATCTATCAAACTCACCCACTGCCACTGCTCCTACGGGTCTGGTGGGGAGATGATTTAACCGGTGGGGGTAAGGGGGGACCACGCCCTTAAAGGACAACGGTGCGTTTGCCGCTACCTAACCCGGTGATTGTGCCGACGAACACTTCAGAAAATGTAGGTAAACCTGACTGAACAGGGTAGGCGCAGGCACCAACCACTAATCTATCAAACGCACCCACCAGACGTTGCATGGAGCCACTGCTCCTACGGGCCTGGTGGAGTGATGATCTACGCGGTAGGGGTAAGGAACGGCATCACGCCCTTAAAAGACAATGGTGCGTTAACCGCTCATCAACCCGTTGATTATGCGCTTACAGATACTTCTCCTACACCTTGGACCGACTAAACAAAGCAGCCACATACACCAAACAGGGATCTATCAAACTTACCCACCAGACTTTGAATGGAGCCACTGCTTCTACGGGCCTGGTGGAGGGATGATCTAACCGGTGGAGTGAAGGGAAAGGCTCACGCGCCCTAAAAACACTAAGGTGGGTTGGCCTTTCCTCTACCCGGTGATTGTGCCGACAGACGCTCCTTTAATCACCTGTAAGCTAATCCAACAGAACTGAGTAGTCGCTTGCACCAACCACTGATCTATCAAACCCACCCACCAGACGTTGCATGGAGCCACTGCTCCTACGGGCCTGGTGGAGTGATGATCTACGCGGTAGGGGTAAGGAACGGCATCACGCCCTTAAAAGACAATGGTGCGTTAGCCGCTCATCAACCCGTTGATTATGCGCTTACAGATACTTCTCCTACACCTTGGACCGACTAAACAAAGCAGCCACATACACCAAACAGGGATCTATCAAACTTACCCACAAGACTTTGAATGGAGCCACTGCTTCTACGGGCCTGGTGGAGGGATGATCTAACCGGTGGGGGGAAGGGAAAGGCTGACGCGCCCTAAAAACACTAAGGTGGGTTGGCCTTTCCTCTACCCGGTGATTCCGTAAGCTAATCCAACAGAACTGAGTAGTCGCTTGCACCAACCACTGATCTATCAAACCCACCCACCAGACGTTGCATGGAGCCACTGCTCCTACGGGTCGCGTGCGGGGATGATCAATCTGGTGGGGGTCTCCTCAACCCGGTTTTTATATAGCGACAGACACTCCTTCAATTAATTTGAAAACAGCTACGACTTTTCAGGCTATAGCTTGTTAGAATTTCATCGACGCCCTTTACGGGCTATGTCATAAGATTTGTCATAGGTTGATTTTTGTATGGGGATTTAAATTCCTTGGGTAACCACAATGGATCTACACTGATCTAAGTGTGACAGTAACAAGACCAACTGTCAGCCCACTAATCTAACCTAACCTCCACCTTAGAAGCAATGACAAATCAAAAAATAAATAAAATAAATATAAAAATATAGTTAAAAAAATTATATAATAATTATACAAAAATTATAGCTTTGAACCAAAGCTCGGAAAATCGATGTTTTCAACCCTAACTCCTCACCATAGGCATTTTTTCAACTAGAAAAAACATATTTTTATACAAATAAGAACTATAAAGTATAAAAAGCATGTCTGCTTAGACAACCGCCTTAAAAATCTAATAATTACGGGGCCAAATTTCTAAAATTTAAATGTAGCAAAATATTATAATTAAGAAGCTGCAAAATATTTTCATAAAATAATTTAAACGGCATAACACGTTTCTATAATCGTGTCGTGCAACACGCGTCAGGTGACGTATGCGCCTAGCCTAACTGATTTAATGTGTCCCCAGTCAACTTTAACTTTGCCAATCTGCAACTGATTCTTGATTTCTCTTTGTTACCACAAGAGCAGTTTCCAATTATTCCAGAAATAAAATTAAAACAAAAAAATTAAGAAAATTTGAATATTTGAATAATATAAAAAAAAAAATCTTTCAATTTTATGCAAAATATTCATTTTCTTAAATGCAACATTTTTTTAACGAATCCAAAACTTGCCCTAGTATATTCTTATGCATATTTGCACATGCACACTGCACTCAGTATTATGGAAGTAAAAAAAAGAGCGAAAGTGATTTGTGCGAGAACTTGTCAACCTTCCTTTCCATGTCAAATTTCCTTCCTAGACAACGTGTAATTTCATTATTTATATTCAATTTTGTTGTTTTAACGTTTTAATAAAATTTAAGTCTTGTGTCTGTTTCCTATTGTGCTTATATGCATAAGAGTAAAACTAAGCTGATTAATCAAACTCACTTAAAAAAACATACACAAATAAAATTAAGCACTATAGAATGACGTCCTAAAGATCTTGACCTATAAATAGTGCAAAATCGAATAACTTAAATTACGCCTATTTTAATCATTTAATGCACTTTGATGTGTCGATGATGGTGGGTGGGTTGTTGCCAAATTCGATGTGAAAAAGTACATTGGTACATACATACAAACATAGATGGACGTGTGGAAAGTATACATTATTTCAATTGAAAGACTCATTCCAGAATTTCTAAAGCGGAATTTCAAGTTCATCTTATGAGTACAACATTTTTTTAAATTGGTACAAAATTAGATTTAGGTTTAGGGGAAGCATGTTAATAGGATCTTTTTTGTTTTGTTTATTTTTTTTTTTTTGTCTTTAGCTGTAACTTGACATTCAACTTTAAATTGACGTAGGTGGGAACGACTTTCTATATAAACTATACGTTAAACAAAATTATAATACAGTGAGTCAAAAAAATCTTTTTACGTAAGAAACGCCAAACACAAAAACATGATGATAGATAACACTATTTACTGGCTTTTACGATTGTCAATTATCAATTAAAAGTTATTGATTGATAATCATATAATTAAACCTGAATTTTTTTTGTTCATTTTATGAGGTCGATAAAAAAGGGAAGGACAGAAAATAAAAATCAGGACTGTATGTATATAGGTAGCCGTTGAGGAAGGTCACGGTAGTTTTAATATTTTGAGGTTTTTAACGGGTGGGTTTAGAAGTTTTAAATTTTAGGAAATGACGAAAATGTTTTAATGTTCGGTAAAAAATCAAAATTTAATTTATTTACCATAACATTGCTTTAAATTATCAATATTCGTTCTTTTTTTCAAAATATAGTTTTTTTTTTTAAATGGATCGCCCCCTTTCACCTTCTAAAAACAACTATCGCTTTGGATGCAATACTTATGCTTGAAACTTTATGGTCTCGTTTAGAGCTTGAACTTAAAACTTTAAAATTAAAAAGTCATTAATTGCTAAAACAATAAATTATCATCATCATCATTATATTAATACGTGAAGGTGATTTCTACCCGCACTTTTTTAAATGCCTTAATGGCAACATATTTTATTTTTGTTTGCTTTTTTCAAAGATATGGACAATCGCTATACGGCAGTTAAATTAAAGTTTTTCGCTGTTACACCCCTTGACCGAACTTGCAAACCAACCCCGCCTCAATCACTTTTCGTTTTCGCAGCGAATTCAATATTCGGTACTTCCAACGTTCCAACAGACTTGAGTAATGAGGGTTGATTGCAGAAGAAGGCACAAAAGCAGCAGCAGACTAGCAGTGTGCCTGTGCAGTAGGTAGGTTATGGTGGAATATACGCGGGTTTTAAAAAGATTATAAAAATAATTTGTAAGGAGCTCAGTGGTTATTTTCCGTGGGAATTTCAGCAACAAATTGACAAATTTATCGAGAATGGTCGAATTTCGACCACTGGGCGATACTAGTTTTAATTAAAATAGGTAAGAGTATAGGAAACATTAATACGCAATACACGTGTCCATTATTCGTGTTAATTTATCGGTGTGCCGTTAAAAGTGAATATTGTTACATATCTAGATGTATATTATAACGCATCCGTAATGGTTAGTGCCTTCGACTGTCACGCTGGAGGTCTGGGGTCGCTTCCCGGCCTCATCCACCTAAAAACTAAAAAGTTTTTTCAGGGCTACTGCCTCTTGCGAGAAATTAACAAATCCTCCAAGAGTATCACTTGTCACGAATAAGTGCTTTTGGTCTAGCCGTTCGGATTCGGCATGCAATTGTTGGTCCCTTCCATTCCTGTCGACAGGCGCACACAGGAATGGTTGCGAGTTGTTCGTCACGAGGCCCTGGTTCTTCATGAGCCGTTGTGCCACCCGATTTATTTTTTTTTTTTTTATCTTGGAAACAATTGGAGAAAAAGCCTGTAAGCCAGCACGTGCTGTAGCCGGTTATTTTCATCTTAGCCAATCATCTATAATGAAGATCTACAGAATGCTTAGGAAACAGGTAGAGGTACACTGCTGATGTGAAACGAAAATTCCTATACAAAAATGATATGACGAAATCGTAAACGGTACGCTGTTCGAAAAATGACATTTGGATTTATTCGTGTTTTTATTTGTTGCTTATTCCATTACAGCATGGCTTTCTTTGTTTTTCCTTAAATTTTGTTTATATATTTGGAATTTGTGAAACTCTCCATTTACGTTTTTTTTTTGCCCAACTAAGTATTCAACATTTTTACATGACCCTAATTCAATGGATTGTAGTTTAAAAAATGGGCACGACTGGATCGCACAAACTTGCTCTCGTAGCTAACAACTTGAACGTTGCTTAAGATTGTGAATGTGCATATGTGGTTCTATGATTATGATATCATTAAAAAAAAGTTTTAAAAACAATTTAAAATACAAATTATTACTATAATTTACAATTAATTTGTTTTTTAATAGCTTTAACAGATATGCCATCTGATTTGTTTGATAAATGTGAATTTACGAAAAAAAAAATTTCAAAAATCGTTAGAGTGGTTTTCTTAAAAATTAATTTTTTATATATAAAAATTCTTGAACATTTTTAAAAATAAAATTTGGTGTGCCAACTTTTATAATTAAATAATTTACAATTTTACACAAAATTTCACTGACCAGTTTTCAAGATATTGAATATTCCAACAAAAAAAATTCAATATTTTTTTAAAAATTCAAAAATTATTTTTTCACAAAATTTTATATGCAAAATTGTAAAAATTGTAAAGGGCCACTTATTTACAAAATTTGGTTGAAATCGGTGTAGCCGTTAACGATAAATTTGTAAACCAAACATGACAGGTACCGTTAATATCCGTTACATTTTTTTTTTCTACCAAAATATTTATTTTAGTAATTATAGTAGCTCGTAATTTTTTTATATAGGTTGTATTGCAGGTACCGTTATTTTTTGAGATAAAAAAAAATTCAATTTCCCCTCTAGAGAATCCCATAAAAACCTTAAGTCCAAAAATTGAAGAAAATCGCTTCAGCCGTTTAGGCTGCAGGTTGAGGCACAGACAGACAGAATTGCGAGGCCCACTTTTTTCGCTTTCTCTATCATCGTAATGTTAGGGAAAATTATTATCTCGACATTTTTTTTTTTTTTGCACGAATCCTAAACTTGCCCTATACTACGTATATCGGAAGTAAAAAAATGTACTACGAAATTTTGGAAGTTACCTTAAAAGTTGGCGTGTTCAATTCTCATTTCAAAATGGTTTAACATTTTTGAGAATATTCCATAAATAACGGAAACATAAATGTTTAAGTAAGAATGAATAAGTAACAATTTGCACGAATGGCATGTAGAAAATCCACATTTGATACGGGAAGATAAATCGCAGTATCGCTTCAAAGTTAATATGTGGACCGGAATTCTGAATGGTTAAATATTATTGGACCAGAGAACTTGAACGGCGAGGTTTTTTTACAAAACCATTTACCAAATTTATTGAAAGATGTGTCACTTAGCATTTATGGAAAACATGTACATGTGTGGTTTCAACAAGACGGCTGCCCAGCGCATTAGGCTCGCCCCGTGAGACAATTCCCAGGCAGGTGGGTATGGTGGTCCAATTTCGTGGACACTGGATTTCTTTCTTTGGGGGGCAGTAAAAGAAAAAGTACTCAAAACCGGTCCAATTCATAGTCGAGCTGCGCCAAAACATCACGGAGGCTGTTGCCGACATCAACTCAAACAGATTCTTCCATCTTATAAACCGATCTTTTTCAAGAGGATGTAGGTCTTGCATTGCCGTTGGATGCAATCAATTTGAACATTTGTTACAACTAATCTAAATAAACTTGTGATGTAATTTTTGTTAGTAAATTGACTTTTATTTGAAACTTTAACCAAAATAATAGAAATGAATCACTATCTGATAGCCCGCGGTACTCTGGTCCTGGTAGAAGTTACTTATAAATTACTGTTCAACCCCCTCGAATTGAAAAGAATTTTGTCTTAAAACAAGGTTACTTGAGAAAAACATTTTTGTTTCCGTTATTAATGGAATATTCTCAAAAATGTTATACCATTTTGAAATGGGAATTGAACACGGGTCGTGTAAAAATGTTAAGTACTTAGTTGGGAAAAAAAGTGATATTTTCTTTAAAACTGATGCAGGTGTGTTTAAATTTTTGAATGCAATTGATAGCAGGGTTATTGAAGGTTCCATAACAGAAAAAAAAAATTGAGAAAAATTAAGATTTGTAATCACAGCATTTGAAAGACCGTCACAGGGTAACCATTTTTTCGATTTTTTTTTCGAATGCCTATAACTCACAAAATGCATGGCTACGTATATTATTTCTGTTGTCAAACTCCTTTTTTCTCATTTATAAAATAGTCAAATCCATTAAAATAGGTATCACTGAATAGGAATTTACACATACTCCTGACATTGCACAAAATCTTTATGTTATACCACACTATTTTCTATAAATTTCGGAAATTTCAAATAATTCAATAAATGAAAAATTTGACATAAAGAATACCTCACTTTTAACCCATTGAATGAGTGAAAGAGAAAAATATGTATTACTTCTGTAATTTAAAATTCTCTTTTTTTCGCTGCACCTTGAGTGAGTGGTGGAGAAACATATTTGTTACCTTCTTCTGTTGTTTTTAATCATTATAAAAAGCCGAATGCATTTATTAGGTATCACTAGATTGCATGAATGAAAGAAACATATTTATTAATTCTTTAAATAGAGAAATAGAGGAACGGGCATATCGAGGAAAAAGTGAGGTTTTTCTTAAAATAGAGTGAGTTACACAAACACAAATGCATTCATACAGGGTCGGAATGCAGTGAGATAGCTAAATGCTGGGGCCCCAGAAGAAATTTCAGCTGTGTTTTTGAGAGATTTTTTTTTGAGATTTAAGTTTAATAGTAAAAAAGCTTATTAACCTAAATAAAAAAAGGGAAATAAATGTAAATATAGTGAAAACATCTAATACTTTATTGAAAACAAAAATATATAACATGCGGTGCTGCGTTAAATCCTGTAAAAACATCATGTGGAATATCAGCCCGTTAGAGGCAAAAATTTTAAACTCCATATTATAGGTGTTTTTACACGATTTAACGCACATTTTTTTAAATAAAGTATTCCAAATATTCACTATGTTAACTTTTATTTAACTTTTTTATTTAGTGTTTTCAGTATTTTAGCGTTTTGAAATCTCTTAACACTTTCCTCTAGCCCGGCAAAAAGGACGTGCGTTATTTTTCTATAAAAAGTTTACTATTGTTGTTGTGTATTCATGCAACGTCGGAAACTTTCATACGTCGTAAAATCGTAAAGTTTCCGACACACGTTTCATGAACGCCCCTTTCTCTAATTGCATTATGATGCGGTGAACAAATTCGGCGGACTTAATTTATTTTGTTTAAGCGTTTGGAAAAAAATAATTAAAAATGCTCTGTGTTACTGAAATATTTGTTGTTGTCAAATTTTGATACCTAAAATGTCATAATACTTTCATAAAAAGTTTTCCACGTTTACTTTATTTTAATTTACGACGTTAACAACACAAATTCGTGTAGGAAAGTTTACGATTTATCGTAAAAAAAATTCATACAAATTGTGACAGTTCGTTTACGACGTCGTAAACTTTCCGACGTTTACTACGTTTACGATGGTTTTCCGACGTTGCATGAATACCCCTGTTGTTAAAAGTGTTATTATTGTACTATTCGTACTAGAATGTCAGCTTATTAGGCTTGACCATTCTTTATTCCGTCAATTTCATTGAATTTTTGAACAACAACAACTTAAAGGCGCTACCACCAATTGTTTGGCCAGAGATATAGCTATTTCGTGCTTTGCCACTTTTGCACTCATCGGTCTCCTTTTTGTGGTGCTGAGCTTTAATCCAATTTTATTTGAAAAACTTTGTATGCACACCATAAGATTCGAACCCACGCAGCTCAGCACCACAAAAAGGAGACTGATGAGTGCAAAAGTGGCAAAGCACGAAATAGCTATATCTCTGGCCAAACAATTGGTGGTAGCGCCTTTAAGTTGTTGTTGTTCAAAAATTCAATGAAATTGACGGAATAAAGAATGGTCAAGCCTAATAAGCTGACATTCTAGTACGAATAGTACAATAATAACAATAATAACTTAATAGTCTGGTTCGTTACCGATCTTCCAAACTCTCCCCTTTTGACTATCGAAATAAGGTATGGAGAAAAATGGAAGCGAAACAAGACAGCATACTTAAAGACGCTTATAAAAATGCTGATGCTCCAAATGCATTTGATAAACAAATAACACATCTCGACCTGTGACGTCAGTGGTCTAAAGCGGTGGAGTGCGTAGTGCACACGACTGCTAAGACTGAGCAAATCTGATATGCGTGGGTTCGAATCCTATGGTGTTCATAAAAAGTTTTTCAAATAAAATTGGATTAAAGCTCAGCACCACAAAAAGGAGACTGATGAGTGCAAAAGTGGCAAAGCACGAAATAGCTATATCTCCAGCCAAACAATTGGTGGTAGCGCCTTTAAGTTGTTGTTGTTGTTCAAAAACTCTTCTAATATGTTCATATCAATAAAAAGAATTTATTTATTTTATTCAAACATTCTATTTGAAAATGTAAAGCCTTACTGAATGTGCGAAATTTTCGCACGGATCTTCTGATTTTTTTTATTATTTTTCTGATAACTGCAACTACCTACCCTATCATCCGTTTTCGTTTCGACGCACGTTGACTTTTGGGACACCCTGTATAGCCAGGCATTTAAATTGAAGGAGAAAGTGAACTGGTTTTTGTGCTTGCTAGTGGTTGATGAGAATGTTAAACTACGGGATATCTCCAATATATAAACACTGAAACAATAAATGACGAAATTTAATTTTTCAGTTACTTCCCGGCTGGAAAAATGCCAAGTTCCCATTTAGTTAAGCAAAGGCACTAGTAAGTTTTCAGTAAATAAAACATAGACGAGGAAAACTTGTCAAATACTTGGCAAGCACTTGCTGGATTTCAGTACCAAGAATTTAGACGAGAGAAACTTTTCAAACACTCGTGAAGCCCTCCATGTAGTAAAAACTTGTTGGACATGTTTCGGTACCTACCCCATCAGGAATTTCACTTGTATACCAAAAACACGAAATAACATCGAGATAAATTATTTTTTTTACATTAAGGGTTATTCTATTTTATTGCTCGGGAGTGTAGTTTTGTTATCAAAATTCCATGATCTTATCAGGTCTTAATCAACCATGGAAAACCGTATGGTTCTAGGACATTTACTTTTCAACATATTACAAAAAAAAAAACAAGAAGAAACGAAGTTGATGATAATCAACTTAATGCTCTTGAAAAGTTTAAGTCCTAGACGTTTCCGGTTGTGTTCGACTAAAAATTGATGGGAGCATTGAATTTTGAAATAAAAATTAAAACTTAACTAAACAAAATTTGAGATATATTAGTTTTCATTCTTTTCACAATTTTCAGTTTGAAAATTAAAACATTCAATAAAAACTTTATTTTGATAATAAAAGAAAGGATTTCTGGCTTAACAAAAATGTATAACGTGGCATTGTTAGTGTTAAGGCTCAACTACATACATAGACCTACTTTTTGCACAAAGTACAAAAGTGAGAAATATAAATGTATGTGCTTAAAACAAGCAGGTTGCAAAAAATCCACAATACACAATTTCCTTTTTTAATAAACAGGTGTCTTCAGAATAGATATTTATATCTCACATTTGTACTTTTTGCAAAAAGTATGTCTATGTAGTTGAGCTTTTACCGTTGTTTTTTAATAATTTTTGTTCAGTTTTTAGTCACTTTTTAAGTTTCTAGTTTTTTGTCAAATCGTATGCGAATCACCTTGTGTATTATTTTTTACATGTACATTATATTTTGGCCATTAATGCTAAAAATAACATGAAGCACGAAAATTTCGTAATTAAATTTAATTGATAAAAAAATACTGTGATAGTAAAATTAACGTTTTTTTTTTTACATGATGCATTTTCATTTTGAGCTGACATCTTTTGACACACTGTTCATCGAATGAAATGGCATACACTAAATTAACGCGTATCTTTCTTTTTTTTTATAAGTCAAACTTTGACAACAAATCTGAACAAAACATTGTTTAGTCTTAATTAATAAGATCCGTTAAAGTGTGATGTTTTTAGATTTAAGAAATGATCTTCACGCTGATGGGTAATGTTTTCAATTTTAGCAATCTAAAAATAACCTACAAGTAATTTGAGAAAATGACGATATTTTGATTATGTAGTCGTATTAAAATATTTTTTTTAAGCTTTGTTTAGATTTGCGGGTTGTTGGACTCAACCACACTCAGAAGACATATATATGTAGGTACCTGTGGTTGATGTCTATTTGGTAGGTTTAACCAAATTCCTTTGTAAGATTGAAGGGTCTCCCAAACCGACATGAAAGCGGGCGCGGAACATTCGCCGTCGGTATTCGCAAACCAACGCCAAACATTCGCTCTTCAAGTCGAATCATTCATATTATAACAATGACAAATAAACAATGCTCAATTACAACAAAAAATGCCGTCGCGGCATTTTTGGCTTGGGAGAGTCTTTAAACAATTTAGTTTTGTTCATAATTTTAGAATGCTTTGTTTTTTTAAGTCTTGGAAAAGTCTTTATTAAATTATGGGAACTGCCATAATTCCTATAATGCAGATGCTAGAAATCGAATAGTAATTTTGTAAAAGTGACCCTATCGTAGCATGACGCACAGCAAAAGAATTGAATGTGAACAAGTTTTGAAATTCGATCAGCTTGACAGAAGTAAACTGGATATAAAGTGTAATTGACTTTTAATGTTTAAAATGATGATATTAGCAATTTAATTCTCAACTACGTGATTTGAGTCATTTACAAATAAAGAAAACAAAATAACCTACCTTTATTATATATTATATATTTATATATTTTTTCCAGTGCCTATAAGAACATTTTTTCGCAAGAAATTGCGAATTTGATCATTTGTATAACCTGTGGTAAACTCTTCATTCTATGGGAACAAACATTAATTTATTATTGAATAAACAGAATCAATTCAAAATTTTTACCGTTATATTGTTAAAAAAAATGTTAATACACTATATATCGAATGTCAGTGTCATACTGTACGAGTAGGTAGGTATAGTTGGCTTACATTACTACTTGTAGCAGCTACCGCACCTGGGACAATAAACTTGTGAGTTTTCATTCATAATGGTTGAATGGGAGATTCATGATAGGTAGATATCGATAGCACTTAAATTGTTTACGTTTTTTTTTCTTTTCTTCTTTTAAAACGTTCACCTCTGTTTTTCTTTTTTTTATTTTGTTGATGATTCTTTGATTGTGTGGGAGTATTACAATTATTATGTGCTTTTTATTTTTCAAACAGAATAAATTCATATTTTTTGTTTGTTTTCTTTTTTTTTAATAAACGCCGGTCGGCGGCTTTTCTTGTTTGAAATTAAAATGATGAATTGGATTTTACTAATTCAAATTACGCTGAGCGATTGATTTCAATCTAAAACAATTAGAAATAAATTTCAAAACGTCATTTTCATATTCCAACTGCTTACGTTAACAATTAATACATAATTTATAACTTTTATAAACCAATTGGTTTTTTCTAGTAACAATAACATAATGTTTTGTCTATGTATTTATTTATAATTTTCAAATGTTTTGTCTATGTATTTATTTATAATTTTCAAAGTAGTTAGGCAATAGCGCCCAACTACTCAAATAGCTCAAATAGAATTGGAAATATCGCCCAAAAATCAAAGAATGAAATTGGAAATATGGCCCAAAACTACATTTGCTCTAAATTATAAAATGGAAACGTCACCAAAATATTTTTAATGTAAATTGTTTTATACAATTTGCAGATTTTTTCCTCAATTTTGGGCGATATTTATAAACAAAATTTCAACCGAATTTATTAAAACACATGTTAACAATAAATAGTTTTGCAGCACCTCCTTCTGCAAGCAATTTGTAGAAAGAAAGAGAAATCCATACACGCCAACCAAAGATGCCATGTATGTACTTTAGAGTGGATCGCTTTCAACATTTGTGCCAAATAACTGTGTGCAACTCATAGTTTATGGTTGATGGTTTTCTGAACTTATCCTCATCATTTAGTTTTAGTCGCCCTTGGGAAAAACAAAATCGGGAAGCCATCGAAAATTGGTCGTTTTTCACAAAAAAATATATACCTACCCAGCTGGAAAAATGTCCATTTTCTGGACGAGGAAAACTTGTCTTAGACGAGGAAAATGTTTCATACTCTCGTGAGGTTCTCGCTAGTAAGAACTTAATGGACGTTTTCGGCATCCTATTAGACCAAGCACTATCGTTATTGATACATATGCAAAATTTTAAGTAAATAAATTGAATCGATGAATCGAAAAAAACAAATTTTAAATTTTATTATAATTGATCAGTTTTGGTTTCAAAAAAGGTAAAAATTTCACGCTCTTGCAAATCCTGCCAAGATAATCATATAGGTATTTACTTTCGAGAATCTCTATTTTCATACCCCCGCCAAAGGCTTTTTGAGCTTTTTATTAAAATTAATCAGAAATTATAATTTACTGTCTTAAACTATATTTACTTAATTCCAGATGGTTCATCTCAAGTGGTTCATATCGGTTGTCTTTGTGGTGGAATGTAGTTTAGATTAAACGCATTTTTGTACACGATAGGTAGGTACTAAATCAAATAATATGATAATAAGAGTATTTTACAAAAATGCCCAGTATCATACTAAATTTGCTTTAATATCGTACTAAATTCATAAAAAATTGCGCTATTATTTTTATTATTAAGGTTTTTATTTTTTATCTGAGTTATTTTAATATCGGATCAAAACCGATACTAAAATACCTTTTTTTAATGTTTCTAGCAAAAATATGAACAGATCTAGGGTTCATAATCGACAAGGCCCTAGTTTTGGCCATTACTCAACCATGCTAGGGCCTTGCCAGAATCTATTTAAAACTCTCTAGTGCCATGTCGAAAACTAGAATGTTTTTCTGCGCGGGTACATATTAAGAATTAAGGACGCGAATAGTTGGCGCATTAACGGATACCTGTAGTGGGACTAAATACAAGTTTTTTTCACCATGGATGTAGGTGTCTATCTTCTTCCCTATAAGTTGGAGGGGAACTTTTTAAAAAAATACTTAAAAATGAAAATAAATCGTTTAAAAAATTATTTAAAAAGAAGGGAAACACTGATGAAAAAGAATGAAACATTTTTTGAAAGCTAGAAGTCTGTTCTTTTATTGAGTTTTTGAATCAATTTATTTCAGTTAATAGTAGGGCCAGGTAAAGCATTCCACATTTTTGTTGTGCGACTAAAGAAAGAATCCCTATACTTAACGGTACTTCCGAAGTTGGGATCAAGGGTAAACTGATGAGCATTTTTAAAAGCGCTAATATAACGGTTGAATTGTTGAACAGTGAGAGACAGGTGACATTGCGGCGGTGTTCGAGAGATGCTATTGTTGCCGTTATTTAAATTCTACGCGGTTTTTAATTCCCCATTGGACAATGCTGTCGAGATCAGAATTTAATGAGTTTATCATACGCTGCCGTTCAAGTTCCACATCCGAATGACATGGATGAGAATCTGTAAACGAATATGAGAAGCTGAAGGTACTGTCGTCAGCGAAATAGTTTAATGGATTAGAAGTTTCAGACAAAAGATCATTTATAAAAATTAGGAAGAGAGTCGGAGACAAAACGGAGTCAAACATGACTTGTATTGAACGGTCCGAAAGGTTATTTCTAATCCAACGAAGAAGAAATTCATCGAAACCAAATGCGCGTGTTTTCGATAAGAGAGCTTGATGCCAAACTCTATCAAATGCTTTTGAAATATCAAGTGCAATAATCTTACTTTCTCCAAAACGATGTAAAGATTTGTTCCACTGTTCGGTGAGATATACCATCAGATCACCAGTGGACCTATTGCTACGAAAGCCGTACTGCCGGTCATTAAGAAGCTTTCGTTCTTCGAGATATTTCTTGAGCTGAAAATTGATCAGCGTTTCCATGCCCTTGGAAAGAAGGGACGTAAGTGCAATTGGACGATAGTAAGAGGGTGAAGAAGACACGCCTTTTTTAGGGACACGCTGGACAAATTCTGTTTTCCATCCACTCGGAAAGAGACCAGTAGAGTAGGACAGATGAAAAAGCTTACGCAGTGGTTTTGCCAGCGTTGAAGGACACCTCTTCAGAACAATGGGAGGAATACTATCCGGGCCAGCGGATTAGTGTACTTCGAGATCTTTTAGAACTCTAACAACTGCACGAGTGCGAAAGAAGATTTGTCCCATAAAATCATTTACGCTTCAAGTAAGTACTGGAGGAGTCATAACACTTTCTGGCAACGTCGAATTAACATCAAACTGTGCTGCTAGCAAATTGGCTTTAACTAAACTAACGAGCTGACAAAAGAGGTGTCATTGAAGACGAGCGTTTGAACCGACGACGAAGTAGCATTTCGTATATTCTTTGCAAATGCCAACCATTTTTACTACCTGTGGCACATTGTAGTATTTTTTGCCTTAATTTTTGATCATGCTAAAATTTGGTTCGTCGAATATGAACGTTACAGATCTTTCTAGCTTGTTTGAACTTATTCCGGTTTTCCTCAGTAGGGTGGGCTTTATAACAGCGGAAACTTACTTCTCTAACGCTAATAACCTCTTTACAGCTCGAATCAAACCATGAGTTTTCTTTGGGTTTGATAGATTTTACCCTATTCGGGATAAAATTTCTCATTCCACAAAGAAATAGGTTTGTGATCATATATGCGCTGGAGTCTACGTCACTATCGAGGAAGCATAGTGACCAGTTAAAGTTCTCGTATTGCCAAACGGTTCTCGTTGGTGCTCTGAACGTACTCTGAACCGAACATGTTCTGAGCGCTCTGATTTATTTTTGAAATACATTTGATCATTACGATATCACCTCCTTCTTATTGACATTTGTTTATTTACCGCTGTCATTCTGCTTTCTCCAGTCTCCACAACACAAACGAGTAAAAAACATTATTGAAATGGATAAATTAACAATAATCAAACAAGCATTTCATTTATTATTATTCGACGAAAGTGATGACAAGGATTGCTACACTGTTGTTGCTATCAGGAATATGGTCACATGATTCGTCCATTTAATCCATGAAATGATTAATTCATGAAATTATCTATTTTAATAGTTATTTATTAACTATTTTATTCTAAATGCTCAGTCCATTTATTCTGAGCTCATAGAGCGCGCTCTAAACATTCTCTGAGAATGTTCGGAGCAAAAAAAGAAACACAAATTCTACGCTCTGAGTGCTCTGAGCTAAAAAAGAAACACAGATTCGTTTTGACAACACAGACTTTGCTCTGAACTAAAAAAGAAAAACGCCCAAAGTTCGAGTAGTTATTGTTTTGAACCCCTGTTATTGGATAGTTTTTTGTAAAAAATGACCAAATGTCATCTGATAGGCGTCGACGTCAATAGTTTTCTTTAAAAAGAGTACCTTGGCTGGCACGCTTCGCGACTTCAAAGGATTTTAACTTCTTTTTATGGGTCCTTTATCCTCATGCGATTTCTTGGTCTGCTGATGGTATGTTCAGTCCCTAGTCAGGAGCCAATAGTTTTCTTGGACAACAGTATTATTTCAGAAATAGACAAATGCAGTAAAATCGAATATTACTTTCGCAAAATTTTATACGATTTAGAACGCTGTTAAATCATTTTTAGTATGATACTAGGTTAAGAATTGTGTTTTGCTAATTTTAAACGAGTTTAGCATCGTAATATCCTCTAACATTTTACTAAAGTTAAAATCAACAACTGGATATTTTATTTTTTTAGTATCTCACTAAATCCATATGAGAAGACCCTAATGTTCCAGGTTCGAGTCCTGCTGGTACCCAACTTTTTTTTCTTTTTTTTTTTGTAAATAAATGAAGTTAAAATGATAAAAATATAAATATCGAATACTTATTTCAAGCACATGATAGATTTCCATCAACATATAATTAATTAAGAACGCATGAAAACAATAATTGTGTTCATCAAATTCAAACCCTACAAATGAAACTTACTAGTTAGCAAAAGGTTTAACATTTTGGAATAGATAGTAAATTCCTAAATACTTAGGAAATTGTTAACTAGTAAAATGTTAAGCCCTCAACAATAGGTTGTTTAAAATTTTGAGCCACTGCCTTTATTTTCAAAGATAATCAAAATGTTATTGTTACATTAATCGAAGCAATCGTTTTCGTGAAAAAAATGTGTACTTACGGCTTTTAATGGTTGTAAAGCAAGTAAATACAGTTATTTTTGGAGTATAACGAAAAACAAATAAAAGGTTTGCAGTGTTCAAAGAATGCTTGCAAAAAAATGAATCAAGTCTTATTGAGGAATTTCTCGGGATAAATGCTATTCTGATGTTAATAATTATATTCTATAATTATAAAACTAAAACTCAGTATGCTACAGTAAAAAATTTTCTAATTTTGAAGTAACTTAGTGGAGGTTGTAGAATGTAGGTATGACCTAACCTACTACATCTATTATGGCACTTGAAAACTTTCATAGACCTCAAAATTTCAATTTATCGTCAAAAACATGTTCTTTTTTTAATTTTGTACTCAGTATTTTTTCGACCGATTTTAGATTTGTTTACATTTTTGAAAAGAGGAAAATCCTTTAACGTTTACATTTGTTTTTTTTTTTTTGGATTGAATACATTTTAGTTCGAAACTGTAAAGAATCTAAAATCGGTCGAAAATAAATTGAGTAAGCAAATTTGAAGCGTGAAAACATTAAAAAAAATGTCTTGACAATATGTACCTATGTATGTAAAGGGTGGGTGTGGTTACTTCCTTATTTAAAAAAAAAAATCATAACACAAAAAGTATTGGCAATATCGATATAATTATTTTTTTTGTGTACAGGGGTACATTCAAAGTTTTATTTTAATGAATTTTAAACAATATCTCGAAGTTGGCCACCGTCCTCGTCAATGCACTGAGATACCCAGAATTGAAATTTTTTTCCACTTTTTCCAGCGTATTTGTGCCTATGTCAGCAATAGCAACACGAATATTGTTTTTTAGATGACGAAGGGTCTTTGGACGGTCCGTGTACAGTTGATGCACCACTGCCAATTTGTATGGGTGAAAATTGAGTTATCCATGAAGAATTCGTCTTACTGTGCGATAAGAAATCCCTTAAGCATCCGAATGTTTGCGTGCAGATCGCTTAGGGGATTTCAAAATCTCCGCCCTAAACCTTTCGATGTTTTCTGGCGTCCTGACGGTCCTGGCAGGTCGATTATGTTTCTTCTGCACACTACCGGTATTCCTGAACGTGTCCACCCACAAACAAATCGATTACCGAACAGGCACACGACCTGCAGGTGCGATATTGAAATGTTTTCTGAATTCACGCTGAGTTGCAATGATCGAACGGCTGAATGAAAAGTAGGCCTCCACGGCGTACCAACGCTCTTGCTTTGTCCACTGCATTATTGACACTGAACTAGTCGTAACAAAAACCTTAAATAAAGACCTTTCAAACGCGCCATAAACCAACGCTCTACTATTAAATAGCCGCTCGGTGGCGAGAGTTTCAAATAACCCTGTACATAAATGTACTTTCAATGTAGGTGACTGGTAAAGAGTTACACATTGCAAAGTTAAAAAAATAAATGTTTTTACCTTCTCCAAAAGATAACACTTATGCAATATAACTTCACTTTCATAAATTCATAAACTTATTTTTTCACATCACTGTTTTTGAAAAATTAAACAGCCCAAAAAGTAAATAAAAAGTGAACAAAAAAGAAACACGTTACATATTAAACAAACAAGTATGTATTTCCAGGATATTAATTCCAAATTATATGTAGGTTTGTACGTCTTCTGCATGGAAATTCACAAACAATAATAAATGCAGATTAACACAACAGAAGTTAATTTTCTTTTGATACCTCAAATCAATTATTATTTATTATATGGCAAGGCACGCGTTACTTACGCATTAATAAAGTAATAAAATTTCATTTACAATAAACTGCAACACGCGCACTTTGAACGTGTCGTTATCTGCGTTAATTCTATAGCCAATGGATGTATATTAATAAATTCATAAAAATATAAATACAAATATTATTTAAATGTATATATATATCTTTCTACACTGAACGGATTAAAATTGCAAATCAAAAATATTTTAATAGATTTTGGGCTTCGTTCTTTTTTTAATAATTATTATTTGTTTAAGTAACTTTTTTCGAGAATAGCTTTGCACTTCCTGCCTAAACGAGTTTTTTTTTTTTGTATTTATCTCACCTATAGGGTGAGTTCGTAATCGCAGAAATCTGCGACAGATCTGCCGCATGTCTGCTTAGCTTCTGCGTATCGATTTTATTTTTCTTCTGCCCGCAGAAAGTAAGCAGGCGGCAGTTTTTGAAAAAAAAATTGTATTCGTAAACATCGCAGCGCAGAAAATTATTTGTAAAAATCGCGATTAGTAAACAAAAAAAAAAATTTGTGAGATTATATTTTCGCGCGGTTAAAGGTGATTTTAGGGCTTTTGGGTGAAATTTGGAAACAAATATGCTATGATCTGATTCAAATCCATTTCATATACAGGGTGGGCCAGATACAAGTTTCTTTTTAAAAATGCAATAAATTGTTGTTTCCATAACATCGGTCACTTACGGTTCCCAACAAAAAAAAAAAAGTTCAAAGGGGTCAAATCGCAGCTCAGAGGCGTCCAATTGACATCGCAAAGACGGCTGATAACACGATCCTCAAATTTGGTGCGATCGATTGTGGTATAGGCTGTGTGGCATGGTACACCATCCTGCATGAACCAGAGGTTGTCCAAATCCATGTCTTTAATTTTAGTAAAAAAAAAGTTGGTTAACATGGCTCTGTAACGACCATTGTTGACCGAAACGTTGTTCCCAGCCTGATTTTCAAAGAAAAATGGTACAATGATGACCCACCCTCTACCTATGTAAATGGTTTCCTGTTTTAATTTAATTTTTTTTTTCTGCAGAATGTTTTTTTTTTTCTGCACAAACTACCCGACGCCGACTTGGTTTCTGCGTACTTTTGATGTTTACGAACGTAATTTGTTTTGCAGGCCTACTGAAGTCAGATTTCAATTTTTGTTTACGAACACAAACTTTGCAGATCTAAGTTAGTCAGACGATTACGAATTCGCCCATACTCTCTGGGTAAAAACTACACTTAAAATAAAACACACCACTGGATCTTGTAGCTACACATTGATGGTGTAGTGTGGAGCATTGTTTTTCAAGCTTTTTGAGTACGCGATTCCTTTGTTATTACAAAAAAAAAAGAAACAATATTCGGACGACCCCCCAGTTTTTTTCAAAGCGAGATACACTCCTTTCATAACCATTCTCATTATACAAGATTTCACTTATTCGCGATATAAGAACTAAGAAGATAATTAGGCTTCAATTGACACATCTAGGATTTTAATAATTATTAAATAGACGGACACACCCTTCTCTCTAAAAAAAAAAAAAAAAAAAACTACAACTTTATTTCCCTTATTCGAATTTGTTGGTTAAAACAGTTATATTAGAACTGTTACTGGTGTAGTTTTCCTAAACACGGTAGCTGCCTGAAATAATTATTTTTTCTTTATAAATACGGGGATCCATGTATAGGATTTTCCAATAAGAGATTT
The DNA here is from genome assembly GCA_949320155.1 of Melangyna quadrimaculata. Taxonomy (NCBI): domain Eukaryota; kingdom Metazoa; phylum Arthropoda; class Insecta; order Diptera; family Syrphidae; genus Melangyna; species Melangyna quadrimaculata. Next base: position 104,919,426 of record OX439483.1, read on the forward strand.
CATTTTGATATTTAAAAAAAAAAACTAGCAATTTTTAGGAGAAATCAATGGATATTTATTTCATTGTAAAGAGGAAGGCATTCTGTTTACAATGGAAAACAATATTAGCCAAATGGCCACCACGGTTACGGTTGCAGATCATAGCCTTTTCATGCAATTTTCTATAACCAATTCACACATTTGAGACTGAATTCCTCGATAAATTCACGAATTTCATCTTTAAGGTCTTGAATCAATTGAGGATCATTGGCGTGGCATTGACCTTATCTTTCACGTGGCCCCAAAGAAAAAGTCTAAAGGTGCTTGGTGGCCAATTGTGATCACCTCTTCGAGAAATAACACGGTCAGGAAACTTTTCTTGCAAAATTGCGATTGTTTTGTTGATTGTGTGGCACGTAGCGCTGTCTTGTTTAAAATAAATGTCGTCCACATAAATATCTTCTAATTCCCTTTATAAAAATCATTAACCGTAGCTCGGTAGCGCAATCCATTCACCGTAACAGTTGCGCCAGCCCTATTTTCAAATAAGTAAAGTCCAAGTCGCATCAAATAGTGACACGTTGAGGATAGAAAGGCTTTTCAACAATCATTCTTGGATTTTCCGAGCCCTAAATGAGCGACGCACATACGATGATTATACCAAATTGTTTTGACAAGTCTCCACTCTCTTTTCGCACAGAATAAATTGCCGGGACAATTAATTGTGTGCGAAAAAATGACATTTGGGTTTGTTCGTATTTTTATTTGTTGTTTCTTTCATTACAGCGTTTTTTTTGTTTGATTTTTTCGTTAAATTTTGATTTATTTATTTGCAATTTGTCTCCATGAATATTTTTCCGCTGTGTTTTCGTAAGCATTTCGTTGTCTTTTTGGAGACCACAGGAAAGTTTCGTTTCGCATCAGCAGCGTACTAAGCTTTAACCAAAAAAACCAAGAGTTTAAGTAACTCCATTAAAAATTGTATGGGAAAAAACGGAAGAACACCCTAATAGAAATAAAAGGACCAAGTTATTGTTTTTTTGTTAAATCAAAACCAAAAACAGCCTTTTTTGTACACCCACAACGGATTTTTATACGTTGATTACAATGTTTTTTTTTTTAATTTGTAGATTAAACTAATTTTCTGGAACAAATAATTCAAAAAAGTTCAAGAATTTATTTTTGGATTACCTAATTCAAAAAATCTAAAGCATACCTTAGATCGCTATGATGATTACTTTTTTTGTTTTTATTTTAACAAAATAAAACTTTTTCCTTATCTACCGACCTTGATTTAATGACATAATATTTTTTTAATTTTTAATTCGCTGTGAATTTACTTTTTTTTTTCAATTTCTAAATGACCGGCTAGTAGACGAAGAGCCGACAGCAAATTTTGGGAGTGGATTGATAACCAAAATATGAGTATGAGGACTTGTAGTTTCCAAAACAAAAGTCTGGCAGTTTTTTTCAGCCTTTGGAGAGTGTGGCGGTTTGAAAATAGCGATTTTCCATTTTTTTTTTAGCAGAGGTATTACCACTTCAATAAATTAAATATATCATGATGCTTGTCATTTTCTTTACATCAAAACGTCATAATCTTGGCAATCCGACCAATATTACTAAAGATATACACAAAAAAACACAAAAATCAACAAAACAAAGTCTCCAAAAAAATCGATTAAGGTTAAGGTTAAGGTAAAGCCTGGCAGACTTTTGTTTTCGATACCACTATTTATGCACCTACAAACCCTCATACTGATATTTTGTTTATCAATCCACTCCCAAAATTTGCCGTCGGCTCTTAGACTATAGAGTACCTACAACATATATCTCTATTTCTCTCTCTCTCCCTCTCTCTCTCTCTCTATTAAAAAATAAGCGATAAAAACAAAATTTATTTGTATCTCTTATTCTCTATCATTCTACACCTCTCCAACCTAAAACGCTTTACAGATTGATAGACAATTATGTCCAATTTTGCAGCAAACAATTTGTTTTTTTGACAAAAAAACCGTTAAACTCAATTGAACAGTTTGAGCGTCGTTTTTCGAGAAGTGCTGCTTTTGTTTTTTAATACAAATTTTATCCTCAATAAGTCAATGCTCATCCTTAAACCCCAAGGAAGCAGATTTTTTATTATTTTTGGAAACCAACAAAATAGTTGTGAGACATAAAGACTCAATTTGAAGCTAAAATACAATTTTCGTAAATATCGATGATTTGCGAGTACCTACGTAACACAAAAATCAGCAAAACCAAGTCTCCAAAAAAATCGATTAAGGTTAAGGTTAAGGTAAAGCCTGGCAGACTTTTGTTTTCGATACCACTATTATTTATCGATATCTCTATTAGAGAATAAGCGATAAAAACAAAATTTATTTGTATCTCTTATTCTCTATCATTCTACACCTCTCCAACCTAAAACGCTTTACAGATTGATAGACAATTATGTCCAATTTTGCAGCAAACAATTTGTTTTTTTGACAAAAAAACCGTTAAACTCAATTGAACAGTTTGAGCGTCGTTTTTCGAGAAGTGCTGCTTTTGTTTTTTAATACAAATTTTATCCTCAATAAGTCAATGCTCATCCTTAAACCCCAAGGAAGCAGATTTTTTATTATTTTTGGAAACCAACAAAATAGTTGTGAGACATAAAGACTCAATTTGAAGCTAAAATACAATTTTCGTAAATATCGATGATTTGCGAGTACCTACGTAACACAAAAATCAGCAAAACCAAGTCTCCAAAAAAATCGATTAAGGTTAAGGTTAAGGTAAAGCCTGGCAGACTTTTGTTTTCGATACCACTATTATTTATCGATATCTCTATTAGAGAATAAGCGATAAAAACAAAATTTATTTGTATCTCTTATTCTCTATCATTCTACACCTCTCCAACCTAAAACGCTTTACAGATTGATAGACAATTATGTCCAATTTTGCAGCAAACAATTTGTTTTTTTGACAAAAAAACCGTTAAACTCAATTGAACAGTTTGAGCGTCGTTTTTCGAGAAGTGCTGCTTTTGTTTTTTAATACAAATTTTATCCTCAATAAGTCAATGCTCATCCTTAAACCCCAAGGAAGCAGATTTTTTATTATTTTTGGAAACCAACAAAATAGTTGTGAGACATAAAGACTCAATTTGAAGCTAAAATACAATTTTCGTAAATATCGATGATTTGCGAGTACCTACGTAACTTCATGAGATGTATACCTATAATTACTTTGTTTTAAGTTGACAATGCAATATTTGTTTATTTTATATTTTATAACACAGGAATTTTACTAGAGCCAAGCTGATAAATATACCTACTGATAATAGAAACTAGATGCAACAATGGCGTGTCGCGTGTCAAATCCAGTGAAAACACAATTAATTCATTATAAGATACAATTCACAAATAAATCCAAGATCAAGGAATCAAAAATAATCTATGTTCATAAATATTCTAAATAATATTTATATATGTATGTAACCCACCTTGACTGTATACAGATATGAGTTTATATCAACTTCCAAACGAAATAAAAACCAACTTTCTTTTAAAACACTCTCGCTTCAAGGTCATAATAACAAAAATCAAAAAGGAACTAGGTACACTTCAACAAATTTTACCTATAGTACAAAATAACAACTAACTGCTGCAATGAGCACAAGCTTCCCGACTAAAAAAATGTTATAGATTGATATTATTTAAATACATCATAAAAAAAAAACAAAATATTCATTCACTCTATTTCATAAATAAATAAATACAAAAAAATGAACTGATAAAACATCTTTTGATCATGAGCTGATCATGCTAATGAACCTTACCGTCAAAAATTTGTATACCATATTCTAATTAAATAGAGAGTTCACTGCATATTACGTATGTACTCTTTATAACAAGAGAAAATTTATTTTAAGTCGACATTCTTATCAATAAAACGAGACTTCATAAAGCCAAATAAAGGAAACAGATGATTATTGGAGATGAGACACATACCTCATATTAATCTTATAAAATGTATATGTATGTATGTACGTACTTATTCCACAGGGGTTGTTGATTGACTGAATCACCAAAAAACGGACTTGGAACAAAGTGCGGCTGTAAACTTGATCTTTTATGTCAAATTTGAATAATAACCGTGTAAGACTGAAATAGATGGTGGACTTCGATATTTCCGATTAACAAAGAAAAGAAATTAAAAAAAATAAATGGGTGGAATATCGAACGAATTTTGTTAAAAATCGAATTTAAAAAAAAAATAGCAATCCGATAATATTTCTCCTTGAAAATATTTCCCTCCCTGAGAAATCCTGTGACCACAAGCTGGCAAACTACTGGCTTTTGAAGGATTCTCATAGTGTATGAAAGTACCAACACGAGCACATATTTCGATGGTTTTTCGCTACAGAACCATCAGTAGGTCGCAGTCAGCAAGCTGCCTAGTATCATGGCACAGTGTAGATGGTTTTGCGGATTGCAATCTAATTTCTTTTCTTCATCGCAGTCAAGCGCGAAAGATAACTCAAGATAGCTGCCTCATCGTCGCACCGCAATTGGCTGATTAGTCGCAACCTGACCACGGGTAATTATTTTCTGGGTGCACGAATTCCCCTAGAATAATAAAATTCACATTATCTTCTTGCTGTGATTTTTATAAGAGTCGGTAAACATCCACCAAAATTTGTTTCTTAGTAGGATATGACAGTCTGACTGAAGAGCCAACTGTCATATCTGGGCGAAACACATTTATTTCTGGATTTGAGGTCACTGTTACTTTTTAATTGAATTATATTCATTCACTCCACTTAAAACAGAAGTAATTTTAATATTTTAATATTTAAATTTCTTCATCTTCTTATGATTATTCGCAATAACAATGCTTTTTTCTGATGTCAAAAAACCCTTCAGTACTGAGCCAAATAACCTAACGAACATCACCTTGTACACGTACAGTAGGTTGGTACACAAGAAGACCCCTGGGAGCTGGGAGTCGTCTCGGTCAAGAAGGGCTTCGCAGTTGTGATCAAGAAAGGTAAACACCAAAAGCGCCCATCAAAGAGCACCGTTCGTGTGTCCATGAACGCCGGACCTAGGCGCTCTCTGAAGAAGCCGGTAGCAAGTACCGCCTCGATCTGAAGCAGGCTGCTCTACGCAAAGCTCCAGCTATCTTGAGGTCACAAAAGTCTGCTCCCGTCAAACAGAAAAGAAAGGCCAAATAACTCCAAGGGTCAGTTTTCTGATAAAGAGAAATAAATTTGAGTGTGTGTTTCCTATAATGTGATTGTTCAATGCTCACATAATACCAAAACCACAACCCACATGCATCCAAATTAATCTAAGAAAGAAGCTTGGTCTCATGACTAGCGTGGTACTCCCTTTCGTGAAAGCAGACGGGGGGCTCCTGGAGTCCCACACCACATCCGAACATGTGATTAGAAAATACCTCTACGGCGGCGTCGGATAATAGGCGTCTAGAGTAAATCAACAAATTGCCTTACTTAGCATATTATTGTCGCACCTGAGACGTAGGAAGTAAGTAGGTCTATTCACAAATCCCTCAAAATCCGCTTCTCTTAGAGATCAGATCGTATGCATCTACGGCAAAGCAGCATATTGCCCAATTTGGCATATTGTTGTCGAACCCGAGGCGTAGGCAATGATTCAATGGTAGATCTATCCACAAATCCCTTATCAAAAATCCGCTTTCACCCATCACATGTCAAACGAGTTATTGTGTCCAAACGGCGCACTCCAGCTCTAATTGGGTCTAGGGAATCGACAAAGAAAACTGTTTGGTGCATTTTTATAAATCCATAGTGAAGTCGTTGTAGTAGCCCGTAGCGTAATGGTTAGTGCGTTCGGCTGTCGCGCTAGAGATCTGGGTTCGCTTCCCAGCCTCGTCCACCTAAAAACTAAAAAGTTTTTTTTGCAGGGCTACTGCCTCTAGCGAGGAATTGACAAATCCTCCAAGAGTATCACTTGTCACGAATAAGTGCTTCTCGTCTAGCTGTTCGGATTCGGCATAAAATTGTAGGTCCCTTCCTTTCAAGTCGACAGGCGCACACAGGAATGGTTGCGAGTTGTTAGTCACTAGACCCTGGTTCTTCGCTAGCCGTTGTGCAACACAACTTATTAATTTCTAGTGAAGTGGTTCTTGAGGATTTTCCTATGCCATTTAAGCACGATTTCCGTCCGACCAGTAAGACAATCGGATATGAACAACCTGAGATGAACCATGTAGTAGGTATTAAATAAATAGTTTAAGACATTCAAAGACAAAATTTCCAAAGCGAATTTGAACGATTTGATAACGTTTTGTAAGTGTAAGACGGTTCGTGAAAATCTGACATACTATCAAAAAATTATAACAAGAACGAGCTATCAACTTTGAGAGTTGTCCTCAATTAGTTCAATCTGGCTGGGATAAGAAAAACTTACACTACTTTTGAGAATAAAACTAAAATTTTAGTTATTTAAAATTACTTATTGCTGTCCATTTTTTGTTTAAGTTTGAAAATCTGGGGTGGAATCGGCTTAGGTGATAGTTGATTATCAATTGTGGTGATCGTCGTTTTGAAGATAGCTGTCTTTATCAAACCTCAAGCCAAAAATAGAGACAGTAATAGTTAAAACGACGATCACCACAATATTGATAACCAACTATCACCTTAGCCGATTCCACTACTCCTGGTCATCCTGCAATGCACGACGCTTATTGCAAGTCGCATTTAAACACAAATTTATCAGCAACTGACAAAAAACAACATCTATGTATAATAACTTGGAACAGTCTTTTATTTTAATGCCAAATCGAAGAACGCTCCCCTTACTCGAACGAAAAGAGGGGTGTGTCTTATGATTATTGGTATGGTCGGTCATGATTCTAAGTGCATCGCATTTTGCCAGCCAACACTCCCGCCATCATGGCAACATTGACAAAAACTCTACACAACGACACATTTATCGTATGAATTCAAATTTAAGCACGTGCAACAGATCATCACAATACAATTTATATACAAAATTGAAACCAATAGAAACAAAAAAAAATATCAACAAAAGAATGAAATGAACAAAAGCAAATGCAAAAAATAAAATAAATTGAAAACAAAAATGATTTCAATTCTAAATTCTATTTCTCTTCATCTTCATATAGAGATAATAAAGAAATAGTTGGCGATTGGTCACCACAAGAACTGGGTGATTTTGAAAATAAGCAAAAAAAAAATCTTAGCTAAAAGAAGAAAATTTGTTGAAGAGAAAAATCCCGTCAACGCGAGGTAGACAGAAAAATATTGTAAAGATGTTACTAGGTATAAATTTTATCAAAAAAGTAAGAATATCACTTAACAATATTTATATAATCCCCATCTTTTAAAACCCCCAAAGTTAAAATAAAATGGTAATTTAAATGTATTTAATATAGACCGAGAGGTGGCAGCAGATTTTGGTCGTGAAAGAAACCCAAAAGATTTTAATAGTATAGGTAGTCCTGGTGAAGGTGATAAGGATAACGAATACGTTCGTCCGCCAGCATGTAGTGCCCCCTTTAAAACGTTAAAGTGCATCAAAAGTACAACTTTTCTGAAAATTGAAATCGGGTGGGAAACCATTTCAAACGTAATACAACTTGATGCCATCAACACCCTGATTACAAAAATTGTTTCGAAAGACGTATAGGTGGCCCCAAAACCCAGACAGACGTCCCCGAAAACTGGCGTTTTTAGGCTTTTGGGAAACCACCTGACATTGGTCACAACTTTTAGCCATGGACTTCCTGAGTATGAATATGTACGTGACAGACGTCTAAGTGGCCCCGAAACCCCGAAAAATAAATTTTGAAGGGAACACGTTTTGAACACACCAAACCACTCAAATAAGCGGTATAAGAAATTTATGTCGGTCGTAGCGAGCTCACTACAATTATGAAAACGTGAACTGAGTGAGTGCAATTTCACATTTCATAAATAAAAGAATATAAGCCACTTATATCGCTTATTTGAATGGTTTGGTGTGTGGCTAGAAACTGAAGACATACATTTTTAGTTACAAGTCTTTTAATAAAATTCACTACATTTACCTACTTTTTCCTAAAGGTAAAAAAGTGAGAAAATAAAATTTTATATTGTTGGCTATAAATATGTTGGTACACAAATGAAAAACTATGATAAAAATTCCTTAAAAAATGTCAAAATTCGGTGTTTCCGTTATTTTGCTAACTACATTTTTATCAAAAAGAAACATTAAATTGAAGCAGTTTTATATAACGATCACTTTGGACATTAGGGCTAAGTTTAATCAAAATCTTAAAAACCGTTTCTGATAAAATAAAAAAGAAAACAACAAAATCGGATGGCAAATTGGGAGCTAACCTTTCTAGACGCCCTTAAATTCACCTATAAATTATTTTTAACAAATTTGAAGTTAAAGAAAATTCGTCCAAGTTAATATTCTGGCTCCAATTACATGTGAAATTAGTAGCTGGATCACTTAAAGATGAATTCTTGTTTAAAACAAATCTTTAAAACATTGGCGTCATGGAGCATAGTAGGATTTTTTTAATTTTAATTGTATAACAAACAACTTTCATTATTTAAAATGTGTGTATCAAACTTGAGCCCAAAGCACCCTCCACTGCAAAATTCAGCAGCGGCTTCAAGTGAATGTGAGTTTGACGGATTCTTTTCCATTGCACAAATTACAACTTCATTCAACCACATTCACCGTCAGTGTTCTGAATGGTGAATGTGGTTGGAAATTGCTGGTACAATTTATTTCCTATGCAAAGAACTACCGAAATACAGAGCTAGGATAATTAATATCAATATCAGTGAAATAAGAAAACGGGCTCTAGCATGCATACAAAATCAAAGAGGACTCAGGACCCGGCTGGAAAAATGCCCAGTTTCTGTCTAGTTTTGACATGGCACTAGTCAGTTTTCTTTAGGGAAAATCTAGACGAGGAAAACTTGTCAAATATACGTCAAGCCCTTGCAAGTTTTCAGTAAGTAAAATTTAGACGAGGAAAATGTTTCATACTCTCGTGAGGTTCTCGCTAGTAAGAACTTGGTGGACGTTTTCGACATCCTATCAGACGAAGCACTATCGTTATTGATGCATATACAAAATTTTAACTAAACAAATTGAATCGATGAATCGAAAAAACAAATTTTAACTTTTATTATAATTGATCAGTTTTGGTTTAAAAAAGAGTTAAGCTATTTAATTTCGAAAATCTCTATTTTCAACCACTCACCCCCGCCAAAGGCTTTTTGAACTTTTCATTAAAATTAATTAAAAATTATAATTTACTGTCTTTAACTATATTTACCTAATACCAGATGGTTCATCTCAAATGGTTCATATCCGGTTGTTTTTGTGGTGGGATGTCGTTTAGATTAAGCGCATTTTTGTACACGATAGGTAGGTACTAAATCAAATAATATGATAATAAGAGTATTTTACAAAAATGCCCAGTATCATACTAAATTTGCTTTAATATCGTAGTAAATTCATAAAAATTTACGCTATTATTTTTATTATTCAGGGTTTTATTCTTGATCTGAGTTATTTTTCTATCGGATCACAACCGATACTAAAATACCCTTTTTTAATGTTTCTAGCAAAAATATGAACAAATCTAGTTTTTGCTGGTCCGGGGCCTAGAGTGGTTTTTCTGACGAGGCAAAAGGGTCCATAATCGACAAGGTTCTAGTTTTGGCCATTACTCAGCCATGCTAGGGCCTTGCCAGAATCTATTTAAAACTCTCTAGTGCCATGTCGAACACTACTATGTTTTTCTGCGTGGGTAACTGTTTTTGTTCACACATAAAATAAAAATTATCGATAACCACACATATCATTTTTTATTCATAGCTATTTTTTAATTTACCTGCCACTGTTTTTCCAAAGTATCATACAATCTTTGGGTTTTTCGGCAAACTTGTTACTGACTTTTATTTTTAGTATTGTAACATACATTCAAAAAAATTATTGATACATCATGTTGATTACGCATTTTTTGGAGAAAATCGACCCCAAAGGCATGGGAAAGCAAAATGGAACAGGCTAAAAACTGAATATCTTAAGACTGAGAAAAGATTTACAATTTATTTAAACGCAGTTAGGCTCGTATTTCTTCTAAAAATAAAGGCCTAAACGAAGTTTCTATCATTATTACTAACAGCAATTACCGCTAACATGGGTCAGGGTACACCAAAATAAGACTTCTTAAATCCCCGATAAATCATATCAACATTGGAGATAGGCCCTTACTGTAGAACAACACCCTGACATAAACACCCTGTATAAACAAAAGTATTTCAAACAATAACTGCACTAATTTTATTATTTTTATTTGATTACATTTTGTAAACTCTCTCAAATTAAGAAATCGGCAGACGGCTTAGAGCCATGCTTTAAAATCTTTGTTATATTATTTTATAATCAATTAAAAATTAATCTTATCTTTCTAAATTACAATTTCAAAGGTTTAAGTTTTTATTGATTTATTAAATTTAATTTGTGAATTGTTTCAATTTCTATTTAAAAAAAAAAAAAAACAATTTCCTCCACAACAATCTGTCAGTCTGACAGTTTATTTGTTACTTCAAATCACCCTAGCAAAAAACATAGATAAAAGTACTTCAGGGCGCGTTGAGAGCGACCCCAGGTTTAAAAAAACGCAACCCCAGGGTGTATCAGGTCTCAAAAATCAAACCTATCATCTCCTGCGATCTGTCAAACGTAAATTCTTCATCCACAACATTAGAACGCATACAATATACCGTCCGAAGGTAAGTACTTGTTTTTTGTTTTATGAGAATACACAGCTGAAGTTCCTGACCAATTATATGAATCTTACCACATGTGAACTAGTTAACAAAAACATTTGCATTTTTATTGACAGACAGGCGGCCATCAAAGCCACATCCTCAGTTCTCACAAACTCAGAACTGGTGGATTGTTGTCGTAATGAGTTGAGATTACTCAGCGCAACAAACACAGTTAACCTACAATGATACCCAATCGTTAGTACCTTCTGATGCCACTAGTGTTGGAAAAAAGCAGAATTCGAAAATGCCTCAAAACCGCGAATGATATAGGTGGTCACTTATTGACACTTTTCGGGTTTCGAGAAATGTCTGGCCGGATATTTCAAATGCTTCCTTACGCTAAGCTGACCTCAACTATACCTCATGATTGGAATCCTAACGAGTCACAGCACAATGGGAACCCACTTAAACAGAGTGGGCATCAGCGTATCTAATTTATGTATGGTTTTTCAAGATAAAGAGGCGGAGGAGGGCTTATCTCACAATGACCTAGCCTAGCTAAAACGAGAAAAACAGCTCTCGGAGAACACTTTTTCGACGAACTTGACGACATCTCCTCCCTGCCAATACGGAACATTCTAAAATTTATACAGAATTTATGATGGTTAAGGGAAGCTTCTCTTATCTAATCTTCCACTTACTCCTCTCCTCACCCTTCTCCTTTTCTTACCCTACACAAACCCTGGGGAACACGATGGACCCATTGAGACCCGAGTGAGATGATTTGGCCCTACCCTAACTCATCTGAATGAAATGTCAACATTCGCGACCATTAGCAATTTGTATTTCATGAGCAAGGTACTTTGGAGGTTTATGACATTCGACAACAATATCTTGATTTTGTAAAGAACATACAGGTGTTATTAGTGATTTAGGATTTTTTTTTTTGATAAAAAAATATGAGTGTGGGAAACAAAAGACACCATAATTTAATTGTTTATGATGATTTTTGTTTAAATATTTTATCTCTTATCCTCATCAGGTGTTTCTCGTCTTGTTTATAAGAAATAATGTTTTGTTATTTATATTTTTGATTTTTGTTAGCAAAGACTTTTTGGTCCAAAAATAAGTTCGATAATAATAGAACAGGGGCCCCAGCACGTTAGGTTAGGTTAGGTTAGTGGGCTGTTGATCTTGTTACCGTCACACTTAGATCAGTTTAGATCCATTGTGATACCCTGGGGATTAATCCCCATAAAAGAAACCTATGATAAATCCAATGACATAGTCCGTAGAGGGCGTCAATACAGTTCTAACAAGCTGAAGCTTGAAAAAGTCCCCAGCACGTAACTTGAAACATTCCAGTTGAGTCGACACAATCGAGCATTGGCAGCATATAAACTTAGTTCAATCGTTTGTTTTGTATTAAAAACATTCGATTGAACCAAAGTATGTGCTACCGATGCTCGATTGTATTGACTTAAGTCGAATGTTTCAAGTTACGTGCTGTACCCCCAGTATTTCCTTATTTACAAAATTGTTTTATTTTTCTTACAATTCAGAACTGTCATAAACAACATTATTTATAAAAAAAAATTGCGGAAAAAATCGTTATAAGAGAAAAAATATTTTTTAATGATTCTCGTAAAAAACTTGTTTAGCTAATAAAAATACACCCTGAGCCACATTTTAGACAAGCTTTTACCATCTCATAAAACAAAAAATCTAAATTCAGTTAATTGTACTTGTATTGCTTTTATTAACCTCTTTCAATCTAACCAATAGAAATTAAAATAAGTTTATCATACTTTGATGAGAGTGAGTAGCTAGATTAGCAAAAAATTGCATATTCCAACAATAACAGGGCTCTCATCGCGTAATTTTGAAGACGATCGTCGTTTAAACAATTGTACTGAAAGACGCCGACGTCGTCCAAAGTTTGCTTTGTATAATATCACAATCGTATCGTTCGATGGTGTCGTTCATCGTCTCGATTGTTTACAGTATGCGAACAACTAAAACATCAAAAAATATACATAATTTAATTTATATTGGGCTCATTCAATGCATCAAAATTGTCAGTACTTTATTTTCAGATGGAGCTTCTGATTGGCCAGCTGTCATAAAAAGTTAGCTGACATTCAGTTACGTTTAGTGAAGTTTAGTTACGTTTCATATGAATGTTCAGCAAGAAATTCCCAACTGAAAATTCAGCTGACAGCTTTTCTGTACAAAACAGAAGCTCTCTATACAAAACTGACATTTCATATAATTTTACGTTCAACAACAACAATTTAAGTACCTACTATATTTTCAGCAGTTGTCAAATTTTGCATTGAATGCGCCCAATGTAAGAAATTAAATAGTTGTCATTTTGTCAATTTGATATTTTATTATAGTCGAAGTTCATTCAAATAGTAAACGGGCGAAAATATATAGACCAAGCAAAAAGTAAAGTCAGCGAGTGTGAATACACTTTCTCTCTATCAGCTTGTTTTTATCAGTGAAAACTTTCGTCTAAAATGCGTCGTATCTCCCGACGCTGTCGCCCTCGCGTCGGTTGGTTTCTAATGTGCTCTATATGAAGAACTACTATTACGCGAAAGGACAACCGTTGAGCGCGAATTTTATCTAAAACCGTAAGAAAATTGTGGTTCAGGTTCAGTGGTTGGCAATAAAATAGCCAATCTAACCTGGTGCTTTTCAGCCATTCAAAAATTATGTACATACATAGATAGAAAAATTATATATCCTTATTCAGTTAGTTCGGAGTGTACCTATATACTGTACATCAAATGGTTAGAGTAAAAAAAAACATTTTTTTGATGGTAATTTTATGACAGATGGGTTCAAGAGAACAACACTGTGTCTATCAGTTAAAAATATAATTTGGTACGATTAACAGGTAAACAAAATAAATTATTAAATAATAAAACATTGACATATTTAACATACATATATGTAGATTTATTATATTTTGTTTGTCGTCACTTTATAGGTAGATAGGAGGAGTTTTTCTTTATCTTAATACCACGGTAGACGAGAGAAAGGTACCTCCATAATTGGCAGGTGATCCTTTAACGTTATTCTTAGATGGGTATACAAAATTTACTTTTTTTATCAACCTTGCAGATTACTTTTTAGAATTATTGTATAATACGATATAATATAATTTTGTCCAAATATAATTTAAATACTTTTTTAAATCAATGTCATATGACGGGCCCGTTATTGAGGCTTTCACACCATTTTATAAAATAGAAATGAAAAAAAAAAAGAAATTGATGATTCTTTTCACACTTTTAAATGCATTATGTATCTTTTCTTTTGTATCTTTTCTTTTTCACTCTTTGCATAGCATCTATTTGGTTTATGGCATCATTTTAAGTGACTTTTAGTTCTATCAATAAACTTTGCTGCAAAGCAAAACTAAATTGGACGACACATTGCGTACTTTCACTGACAAAATTAATCTACTACAAATGTATGACAGCAAATAATATCTAACCAAAAGAGCTTTCATTGTAATCTTGCAAATATACAATTGCTACCGGGGCATAAGCGCAAATATAACCTGCATTTGTATATTCATACTAAGCCTTGAATTGTATTTAAATAAAAAATTTTAATTTAAATAAAAAGGTAAATATGTACGTTACAAAATTACCGTAACACATGCGCCGGCTGAAAGTAAATAAATTTTAAGTAGTGTTGTAAAAGACTCAGGACACTTAAAAGCCTATAAACAACATTTATTCTGTGCCTATTTAAGGCATCCTACCAAGTTTATTTTATATCAACTGTGAGTTGTCTCACACAAAAAAAAAAAAAAAAAAAAAAACACACGTGTAGCTATAAAATAAAATTATCGACCCGGTATAAGATTTTTCTAGGGCATTTTTTTATTTATTTTATTTACAACATCTTTGAAGACCCAAGACAGATATGATGGGAAGCAATATCAGTAGCAGTGGGGTCATACACGCTTTGTTGCAGGAAGTGCATTTTGCAAACAATTTAAAGTCAGAAACAGATTAAATGCATAATTTTGCTGGGCAAAGTAGTCTTGCAGTTGTCTAGGCAATTAATGGACTGCGGTCCGTAACAGGACCGCAAAGGGTATACATCTGCGCTCTGCAGCATGGGTTTTCGGTTTCTTATTTCGAAAAAACTACTTTTATACAGATTTAATCATAAACTAAAAAAATCTTCATATCTCTCATTCATAATATGCCGTATGTATCCGTCGGAGCGGAACAATCTCCGCAACGCATACTCCGTCGGAGGTTAAAATAATTATAACACAGGTATCTGGTTCCAAATGGACAAATACAAAATGGGACCAAGTGTAGTTTCGAGCTACATCGGGCTTCTTTTAGCATCAAGTTCATACTGTTCACAAGAAGAACGTACAGTCGACGACGCCGCTATATCGGCCCCAAGTACTACCATACAAAAACTATTGATGAGAAAAAAAAAATGTTCGAAGAATACCTCGAAGAAAAAGTCCTCCAATTCAGAAGGAATGGGAGAATTTTCAATTCCGACAATACCAACCTGTGCAGTTAAGGCAAAGTTCCTATTTTTTTTCTAAAAATTGTCTGCCGACCTCTGGTAAACGATGTAGGATTTCGATGTATATAGTCTTTGTATGGGATTTGTTGTTTCGGATTGCTTGCAAGTAATATTTTTCTTTTCATTTCACAAATTAATTTGATCTTTAAAATTTATTTGATTTGAAAACTAGAATACCCGTGCGAGATCTTTCCCGACTATTTTTTGTTTATAAAATTTAGTCCAGTCATTTAAGGTATTTAAAAAAAAAAACATATGGGGAAGCAATTTTTGTTTTGAGTTCCTTAGAGTATCATACAGAAAGCTTAACTCCAAGTTTTCGACCACCAACCCCTTGCAGGGTTGCCACTATCTTGATTTAAAAAGTGAATTCGTTTTTCATGAATTAAACTCGTATTTTTGAGTTTATCGAAAAACTGAAAATACATTTTTGTAGAGAAACATACGTTTTGCCCATACTTATTTTTTTATATTTTGTGTATTTAACGAGTTATAACAAGTTAAAAAAAAATGGAGTTCACATTTTTTTTAAAGTCAAACACTTTTTTTTCGTTTAGTGTTTCGCAAAAATGTTCTTCTTAAAGTTGTTGAAAGCACTATCACCTACAATTTTTACCCAAACATGTTTTTTGTCCGAGCAACTGTTTATTTACTATAGCGCTTTAAAGCATCATAATCGCATCTTCAAACGTAGAATCGAAATCATTTATTCAGTGACAAATGTGGGTGTGGGTATCGCACGGTGCAGTGTTTAAATGGTAAAATGTGTGCATCACGTTTACATGTGCACTGTAAAAGGAATAGTTTCTTTTATTGTGTGTGGCGGATCGTATTCCGGTAATTCGCATTATTATAGCTCTAGTTATCGTGTATGTAATTGAACAATAACTTTATTTATGGTTTATAAGATAATTATAAATAAATAATAATTATTAGTAGGCATACATACAATATATACACTTAAGTGGCTTTAATTAATTTCAAGTACCGGTGCATGAAACCTTGGTTTCTTACATGAGGGACCTGGCAGACTATCTTCTTGAAAGGAAATCGTGCTAACAGTTCTTCCACATTCGTCCTCTGAATCATCGTCCATGATTGGTTGTTTCTTGGGGGCATTGTTGAAAGTCTCCCTACAACAGGGGTGGCAAATTGCAATGCAGTGAAGACACTCACAAGCTTTTTCGCAATTGTTGGTACCTTTGCAAGAAATAAGCTTGAGGATCGAACTTGGTGCCGGATCTTCATCGCTTGTTTGAGGCCCAACGCAACGTTGTTTTTTCAACCCCCAATCACTAGGACTTTTTTCATCTATTTTGCTCAACCACTGTTGAAATTAAAAATGTCCTATATGAGTGATATTTTGCTGCTCCTTCTGTTAGGGGAATATTCATCATACATCACTGAGCTCAACATTTTGTTCCAGAGCCGCAATAAATTTAATTTTTCTCATATCGAAAGTTGCTGACGTCGCGTCGTGCCGCATCCACTAAATGAAGAAAGAACAATATATCTTCCATTACTGATTGTACATGCTTCAAGCTGGAAGCCGAACATATTTGGTCTGGAGATTGACCATGTTTTGGTTTTCGGAAATAAACGTTGTTGGTTACATTTTCGGGGCACAATCCAGTAAGAAGAACATGATTTGTTTGTAAACAAACGAATAAATCGCTTTTAATTTAAACACGAGTATGTAAGTATATGTAGATACATATTAAGTAATAAATGATTGTGTCAAAAAAAATTCGCCAAATATACCGCGGGCTCTTTCAGCGACGGCTATTGGGTCAAATTTCAGATGATACAGTAGGTAAACAAACAACTTCGCACACGAAAAAGTTTTTAAATAAATTGTTATTTCTTCTTCTTATTTTGTAAAAAATGACACTTTTTGCAAAAGTGCGAACAAAAATTCTTGTTTAATTTGTTTTGTTGTTGAAATACCCGTATTCAAGCTTTTTATATATGTACAGAAGTAGTTTTTAAACATTGGCAAACAAAAAACTCATGATAAATTAATTAAATAATACGAACTCCCCTAATAATGTGACTAACTATAGGAGTAGTATGCTTACAATTTTAATTAAATTTATGAAACTCGATACAGCAATATACTTACTTTTGATACATATACAAATGTTTGGTTCTTTGCCGAGTTATTGTATATATATATCAATATTACCTATTACATGTAAGCACTTAACTCTTATAAGCTGAGTCCTACAAATACTAAATTGTGAATTTTCTGCGCTCACAGTGGTGAACTGAAGTTTTTAGTCCAAAACTGAAGTTAGTAATCTCCATCATTCTTAAGAATTTCAGATTTTTAAAAATATTAAATTCAAAAGATTGACAAAATTGAACTCCAAAAATTAAGGTTTTCAAAACTTTTCTGCGACTAAAATCAACACATATTTCAAAAATTCCTCAAACATGGGTAAAATAATTTTTAGCTACCCTTCCAAAAATATAAAATTTTCTATAATAAAATGTCATCCTGATTTACTGTAAATTATTTCTAAAACGTCAACTTTCCCGTTTTCGACTTTTAAACGATCATATCTCGATCCCTACATTTTTCGGATTTATTTTTTATGTGTAAGACTTTGTTAAATTTTTTAGTCTATCGATTACAAAAACAAAAACTCCTGTACACACCTCCGTTTAAAAAATACAAAACACTGTGTTGAGCCTTAAAATCTTTAGCGGCAACCCTGCAAGGGATCCATGGTCGAAAACTTGAACTTAAGATTTTTATAAAGTTATCTTACGATGCCCACAAAAAAATTGCTTCCCCATATGTTTTTAAGATTCCCATAGGAGCCAAATCTAAAATGACTGGACTAATTATAAATATTTATAAACTAAAATTGCAATTCGCTTAATCCACTAGAAATTTGGATTCTTTAACCACCAAATTTGTGAAAATCGGTTCGGTATGAGAATTGGAAAAGGGTCCCAGATTACTGTTTTTATGTGCAAGGTGATATGGAAGTTTCAACTGCTCGGTGGCATGTTTTAACTATAACCGATTTTAATTAAATTCTTTTGGCAGACGAAAGAAATTCGAACTATGCCACATACGCCCCACCTTAATATATAACGACCACCCTAATGCGCACATTTTGCCACATCCCAAAAATAAATGTTTGTTAGTTTATTCAATTGTATTTGCTCTCAGATATAATTCAAGTCTTACATTCATTGTCTTCAAAACAGGCTGTCTTCATTGTTTTTTTAAACTTGCGTGTGGTTCTCATAAAAAAACACCTATTTAATCAACTTGTTCATAGAATAGAAATTAAAGCTGTTTAATCTTTATTGTACAAAAACTACGAAAAATTTTGTTTTTAGATTTTTTTGTTTTAACTTCTTAAAGAGCTTGAGGAGCTTCATTAATTACCTATTGACCGAATTAATATTATTAATTTTTTTTTATTTTTTAAACATTAATGTTTACATAGGTAATTTTTGAACAAAATTATAAGCCCTTAAACCGGGTTCAACAGTTAGAACTTGAATGGCCTGCCAGACGCTTTTGCATTTGCGTGTTCAAGAAAGCTACAAGCTGCCCGGATGGAAAAATGCCCAGTTTCTGTCTAGTTTCAACATTGCACTCGTCAGTTTTCTTTAGGGAAAATCTAGACGAGGAAAACTTGTCAAATATATGTCAAGCCCCTGCAAGTTTTCAGTAAGTAAAATTTAGACGAGGAAAATGTTTTATACTCTCGTGAGGTTCTCGCTAGTAAGAACTTGTTGGACGTTTTCGGCATCCTATCAGACTAAGCACTATCGTTATTGATACAAATGCAAAATTTTAACTAAATATATTGAATCGATGAATCGAAAAAAAACAAATTTTAACTCTTATTATAATTGATCAGTTTTGGTTTTAAAAAAATGTTAAAAATTTCACGCTCTTGCAAATCCTTCCAAGATAATCATATAGGTATTTACTTTCGAGAATCTCTATTTTCACACCCCCGCCAAAGGCTATTTGAACTTTTCATTAAAATTAATCAGAAATTATAATTTACTGTATTAAACTATATTTACTTAATTCCAGATGGTTCATCTCAAGTGGTTCATATCGGTTGTTTTTGTGGTGTGATGTAGTTTAGATTAAACGCATTTTTGTACACCATAATAGATCAAATATTATGATAATAAGAGTATTTTAGAAAAATGCCCAGTATCATACTAAATTTGCTTTAATATCGTATTAAATTCATACAAATTTGCGCTATTATTTTTATTATTCAGGATTTTATTTTTGATCTGAGTTATTTTAATATCGGATCACAACCAGTGGCGGATCCAGGGGGTGGCTATAGGGGCTAAAGCCCCCCCACAGGCTGTTCTTAAAATTGATTGAAATATAGAAATCAAAATCAGGAGTCAGACAAAAATGACGAGGCTGGGGCTACGCAATTTATATGCTACGTATTTTTTTTTCTAATCCCCAAATTAATTAGGTTGGCGCTGAAACCTGAAGGGAATTGTATAAAAAAACAAGTTCGGGGCTACGAATAATTGACAGAAAATTGGAACGAAAAAAAAACAGCTCGCGAGTAGGTCTTAACAAGAATTGGACAAAAAAACGTGGTCGGGGCTAACTCCTTTAAAACTTACCTTAGGTATTCCAGAAAGTTTTTGGGCTAGACTCAAGGGACTGTCAAGTCCAAGTTGGGGCTAAAGCTTGAAGAGATAATTCAAAAAACGGCGTCGGGGCTTAACAATTACCATGCCAAATTAAACAAAAAATTCACCCTAAGAACTTAGCTAACTTTGCAAGAAAAACGCAATTGGGGCTAAAACCAGAGGAGAATTTGGGAACAACAAATCAAAATCAGAGTTTTCTCTGGGCACTCAGAAAATCATGCGTGTGAATATTTGCGATCTCTCTAGACTGACGTGTTAATTTATTGACAGATTTTTTTCCTCTGGTGGTTCAAAGCTTGACGTGGCTGAAAATTGAAGGTATATAGATTTTTTTTCTATCTCCACTTAAAAATATTTTAAATGTTAAATACTACATATTTTATTGTACTTTATATTGAAAACATTTTAAACCGGGGATAGAAGCTGATATAAATGCACAAATAACACGGCTATTCTAAAGGAAAAGTGGTAAATGTCAAAATTCAATTATTTATATAACTTTGTATATTTTCACAAAAAACCCTTTAACCTAATCTAAAACTTTTTTATATTAGTTATAAATTATAAAATTAAGTTGTGGACAAACAAATTGTATTACTTATGGCCAGTTTCACAGTGAAAGTTTAAAATTGAGTTTAACTGATCCTAAACTTCAGTTCAAATTTAAAGATCAAATCGTTGGTTTTCACAGTTTAAAATGAACCTCAGTTCAATAGAGCGAAGATTGATATGACTGTATAATGGCAACTTTCAAACAAAGCAACATCGTCACAATAGTTAAAATAATTTGTTCTTCAAGGGAAGCGTTTTTCTCTTTCACTCTCACAACGAATGTTACATTTCCTCGTCACTCGAAAACATTAAAAAAAAAAAATTTCAAATAGAAAGGAATATAATAACTTATTATTATTATTCAATGGCATTTGTCAATTTAGATTTGAGAATGATTATAACGATCAAGTGTTCTGAACGTTGAACTGAAGTTTAAATGGCAGAATACATTCGTTTAACTAGAACTACATAATTATCTAAGTTCAAGGTTTACTTTGAAACCGAATCAAGTACTGAACTTAAGTTTAAACTTATATTGTAGTTTAACTTGTGAAACTGGCCATTAATGTCTCAAACTGGATCTACCAAGCCCCCTTCCCCCCCCACAGCCAAATCCTAGATCCGCTACTGATCACAACCGATACTAAAATACCCTTTTTAAATGTTTCTACCAAAAATATGAACAAATCTAGTTTTTGCTGGTGAGGGGCCTAGAGTGGTTTATCTGACGAGGCAAAAGGGTTCATAATCGACAAGGCCCTAGTTTTAGCCATTACTCAGCCATGCTAGGGCCTTGCCAGAATCTATTTAACACTCTTTAGTGCCATGTCGAAAACTAGAATGTTTTTCTGCGCGGGTGAAAATAATTTTTTTTTAAATAGTTATTTTAAAATTCAAAGAATTACATGTATATTTATTTTTGGATCAAGGTATTATAAAAACAAAAAGTTCTAAGGTTTGGTTATATTCTAAGACGAAGTATTTTTGGATTAATTTCTCAGTGAAACTTTTTTGTTACACGTTTTACTGAAAAATTATTGTATACTTTTGTTTTATTACGCAAGCAGGTTTGCGGAAGGAGAACGTCAGCGAAGCGGGGGTTTGCAGCCGTTCGCACATATTTTTTATATAGGTACCTATAATCCGGTGTTTTTCACCGGCCCCCAACCTCAGCATCTTATTAAGAGGTTAAAGCCATCGATGACCAGACGAAACGGACCGCCACACGACCACCATTACAGAAAGCTCTGGGAACCCCAACCATGCAGGCGAAATGCAGATTATAAACAATAAGCGTAGTGTTTTTTGATGACCAACGTATGTGCCTGTCCACATTGGATTTTTAATGCTAGGTGCATGCAGTGAGCCAGGTAGATTTTATGTGAGTGAAAAAGAGATGGGTAGATTCAACCCAAATTGCACCGATGCGCCACTTTCAAACAATATTCTCGGATTCAACGTAATAGATTTTTTATTGTGTGAGTGAAAGATAGATAGATTTCAAGGGTGGGAGATAGGGATGGGTAGATTGAACATTCCGAATTCAAAAGTTGCTGACACATTTTAGAAGTCTGAAAAATTATAAAAATGTTTTGCCGAAACTGCCTTCTTGTGAGTATTTTAACAGGGATAATTGCTAAAAGAGAGGAAGTTAAAATGAGTTTATTGAATTTTTGCCAAAGAAATCGAGTTTATTTAAAGTCTATTTCAAGTGAAAATAAAATTTCTATATAAAAGTTTGACGATGAAATACAAAACGAGAGGTGAGTAACCAAATGTAAAAGTGAAATATGAACCGATTCGCAAAATAAGTTTCATTTCATAATTTTATTTCCCAACGTACAACCACTTGGAAAAAAATAATAGAAGTGTGGAAAAGTCGGACATTTGTCAATTAATTTGTATTTCTCAAATAAAAGTTATACAACCCGATTACAGAATCCGATGAATGATCCTCGGATGGCTTCCGAAAATTTTGTTTTGAACCAGGGCCTAGTGACTCACAACTCGCAACCATTCATATGTGCACGTGTCGACAGGAATGGAAGGGACCTACAATTTTATGCCGAATCCGAACGGCTAGACGAGAAGCAGTTTTTCATGATAAGTGATACTCTTGGAGGATTTGTTTATTCCTCGCAAGAGGCAGTAGCCCTGAAAAAAACTTTTTAGTTTTTAGGTGGACGAGGCTGGGAAGTGAACCCAGACCTCCAGCTTGACAGTCCAACGCACTATCCATTACGCTACGGGCGGCTACTATTAGAATACGCTGTAAAAAAATTGCAGGAATGTTGTAACGTAGTTTGAAAAGCCCACTCACATTCAATATACATAACTTTTGACATTTCAAATCCGTACCAAAGTCGTTGCAGATCGAGTCATCTCCCCGGGAATAAAATTTTGCGGATTCTGTAATCGACATGACAATATTGAATACTAAAACCTAAGAAATTATTTTGGATCTAACTGCAGTTTATTTTTTTTTAATGTTAAGTGCTACCGACAAGCCAAAATAACAGAAAATATGGGATAAAAAACAGTCTTCTTAAGCAAATTAAATATTTTTTTTTTCAACTATAGACTGAAAATTCACGTGGAGAATTGATTATGGGTTGACAATGATTATTCTCGTGTATTTTGAACCAGATAAATTGCTCATTTCACAAAGAGGTAAGTACTGGGCTAAAAAAAATGTATTGAATAAAAGAACATTTTAAAATTTTTGACCTGAAAATTAGTCAGCGTTTTCATGACCTTAGAAAGAAGGGACGTAAGTCCGTAAAGAATATACGCTTTTCTAGGATAGAGTTCGACAGATAGAAAAGCGTACGTGGTGGTTTTGAAGCATTAAAGAATACCTCTCTCCTGAGAACAATTATTGGAGGGATACTCAGGTCTATCATCAACCTACGATAGGAGAAAAGTTCCGATCGTAACGTTTATTTCCTACATGATAGTGTATCTGTTTCGTAACAGAAAAGTAGACATGTTATAACGCGTGTATTTGAAATAAACTTCTATAAATAAATTAATTCAACCATCCGGTCGCACTTGGTTCCCTTTTGATTTTTTCTTTCTAAAACAAAAATAGTGGTCGCCTTCGCCGCAACAACCAACAAAAGTCTGTCCGACCACTGGTTTTGTAAAGAGGGCAGTCTAAGCTTTCATTTCATACCACATTTATCCATCATGGTATGCTAAACATGTCGTCTAGTCCTTACATTCACGCGATCGCAGACAGATTTTCTGCCATAGCTTTCTATTTCTATATTTGTATACCAATTCCTTTATACTTATATTATCTATGTATTATAGTTATTCTTATTATACTTACTTATTTTTTTCTTGTCTCATTTAAAAAGAATTTGTTGGTTACCTGCGGTCTACAGCACAAGATACAAAAACATTGAACCAAACGAAACCTGAGTTATCAAAAACAATATCAACGTTTTGTTTCAACAAAATCCATAGCCAACAAAATCCATGTTTCGCCTTGAATTTAGTTTCGCTGTACCATTTTCGGGCTTGATTTGAAGGTGAGTACACTCCAAAATCTTGTATATGACATATGTAGGTTTTATTAATGCACTTATAATGATAAATCTGTTCATCATTTATTAAAATCAAGAAAAATTCATTTAAATAGCAAAAAAAAAATTGTTATAAAAAAGAACCAAGTTTTAGTTTTTTCCATTTTCTCAAAAACTAAAAGAGATAAAACCTTCTTGTTTTCTATGTTCAATTAAGGACTGATAGGGGCATTAAATGGTAAGAATTAATTCAGAATTGTGTTCCATTATTTTTAAGAAAATCAGTTTTCAACTGTTTTTTAAAACTTTTTTTTTCGAAATTTTTGAATTTGAAAGTGATTTTCTCGAAAACTTTTGATAGAAATGACTTTAAGACTTCTAGCTTTCAAAAAACGTAAAAATATTCTTTGTAAGTGTTGCCATCTTTTTTTTATTTATTTTTAGTTCTTTTTTTTATAAAACCCACCGAAACACCATGTTCGCGCTCAATTTGAACTGAGCTGCGATATAATCAAATTGTGTAAACCTTAATAGCTTTCATTTGACACAGGTTTGATCACTGTTGAGCATCTTTGAAAGTGGGCCCAAAATGCCCATGGTCCT
Organism: Melangyna quadrimaculata; assembly: GCA_949320155.1. Classification (NCBI taxonomy): domain Eukaryota; kingdom Metazoa; phylum Arthropoda; class Insecta; order Diptera; family Syrphidae; genus Melangyna; species Melangyna quadrimaculata. The sequence goes on from OX439483.1 coordinate 104,944,107, forward strand.
TTCCCTCGGAATTTATTGCGATCGTGAACATTATTTCCATGGGAAAATTGTTGTGATTTCTCAAAGGAGCAAAGTAATTGCATTTGAAACTTTTTTGATAAATAAAAACTAAATAAAATTAAATTATAAATAAAAATTAAAGTAAGTTGATGTGATATATCAAAAAAATCAAATGCTGTTTCCAATGTGTCTTCTCATTGCCTGCCCATCACCAGCTGATTGTATGTCACTTTAAGATAAATTCGAAAAATCGTTCTTATCCTGCAAAAATCGTTAGTCAACCTGGTACTCCATAGGAAGCAGTATTAACAATTTAAATCGATTTTTGGGGTTCATAGTGAAGTTCTCTGGCACATAGAATGCATCTTCACCAACCTTTCAGAACATTTTTATGAATAAGGATGTAAGCCTATAGAATACACTTCTGTTGAAAAACAAGTGCTGGGATCCTAAATATTTAAAATTCAAACCCTCTAAAACAAAATTAAAAATGTTCCGCAATGAATAAAAATCAAAATAATTTATTCAGAAGACTCAAAACACTAATTCCAAATATTCCAAATGAATAAAGAAACATAGTTGATCTTTCAATAGTTTTAACAAATAGATAAAAAGGCAAGACCACACTCAACTTCAGCGGGACTGCACTTCACGACGCGGTAAAACATTATTACTGTTTGTATGCGCTAAATCGCACTAAGCAGCAACTGAATACATACAATTTCATATGAATTATTGTGAATCGAAGTTCTGCTGCATTGCAGTTCCGTCCAGTGCAGTCTAACCTTAAAGGAAATTTGTCTATGATATTTTGTTTTATTTCAGAGGGAATTTCAACTTTATTTTAATTTTTTCAAAAAAGATCCTATGATTTTATTTCATGTTGGTAGTTTTTTGCGTATGAAAAATATATTCCGAGGGAGGTTCACGATAACTAGAAATGTTTCTTGGGAACAAAACTTCCCATGGGAAATGAAATTCCTCGGGAGATTCCAGATAGGGCCCACTATCAAGGAACCATAGTGACCAATTAAAGCTCCTGGACAAATCGTTGACACCGTCCTAGTTGCTTTTCTCATATTGCCAAATGGTTCTTTTGGGAATGAGTCAAGAGTGTTGGCGGATTGACTCCACAACTTCAGAAATTTGAGTTGGCTTGTCAACAAGCTGAATCAGGTAGGTTTACTCATCAAAGGCCTCATAAAACCTAAAACAGCTAGCATCTAGCTCAATGGGTTTTTATTTTAAGTCTAAAATCGATTTGAAAATTTGTAGCGAAATTTGTACCAATCAAACATACTGTATATAAGGTAAAGAGGATTGAATCTTAGACTCCAGTCTATAGCTAACCCATGTTTTAAATTATAAATGAAAAACATAAACTCCAGTTATGTTAAGCAAAGAGAAAATCAGAACATATCAGATAAATAGCTGACCCAGCCAACTTCAATCCGCCTAAATTAGTTATTGTATCGAAAATAATAATTCTGAGCCTGGCACATGAAGTTTGATGAACATAATTTATACAATCCAATTTATTAATTTGAAAATTCTATTAAATACAATGGAAATAACTGAAGTATTACAATGTCGACGTGTTTTAATCAAACCCCGCTTTTTCACTGTGCTTCATGGTAGACACCGTTTTTTTGCTGTATTTTCGGCGGGGTACACGTACAAAGCGGCGCGTTTTTATCGACACGTGAGCACGCCACCTACACTTGACCATGTTTAAAACATGGGAATTCAAGATTGATACCACAAACAAGAGCAGCCGAAATCGCTCGTGCACTTAGCCAATTATTGTCAACATAATTTTAAGCGATATTCAGGAAATCATTCGTGTTGTTGCCAAAAATTCGGTGGAAATTCAATCAGGCCAGTGAATAAGTCAACTGGAAACTTTTCCATCGCCAATAATTGCCACTGTTACATTGCTGCAATGCTGTCGATATCGCAGACTTCTTTGAAATGTTGCATGTAGGTTCTTCATCCATTTGCAAATCGTATGGCAATTTCAATGCGCAATGGTTTGACTGCCGTGTAGCCTAAATCCATTTAGTACCAAAGCAATCTCAGACCTCGTATGAATCGTAGCCAAAATAAGTAAAAACAGGAATGTTTATTTTTCAATACAACTGGACGTATCAAGGGAAAAAATGCCACCATTTCAGTGAACGACAGCTTGCATCAGTTCATCGAACATCTGGACTCAATGCGACTCAGTCGGAATCCATTTAACACTTCCATTATCGGTTAAATGCAAAGAAATGTAATAAAAACCGAATCTTCCAGGATTTTCAATTTACCTGGAAATTTCCGGATTATTTCTCCATAGTGTAATCCCTTGTCCCAATACAAATCCATCAATCCCAATATTTTGAAAATCGAACGATCCGTTCTCGAGTTATCATACTGAAAAACGAAATTTGCACCTTCCTGTTGGCAATTTTTCGACTTTTCTTTTTTCATAAACCTCCACGAAGTAATTTCAAACAAACCCGCAGAAGGAAGTTTCTAATTTGGTCCAGTTGAGTTTTAAGCTGATCAAGCAAGATCCGTTTTTATATATTTAGATAATATGCATAGCTAGTCCATAAAATATTTAAAAAAAATGAGTCTGGGGTCGACCCACACTAGTAACTTCCCATTGGTGCACTTGAAAACCATATACAATATACATATTTACCTAAGTGGTGGGTGGTAGAGTATATATTATATAATAATATATTTGATAGTGTAATAACTTTGGGCTTTTGGATAATATAATCATTATAGAGGTAGGTATATACATAGAGATACAGGGCAAAATGTGACATTACCTCTATTTTGTACTTTAGCTATTTATTATAGTAAAATCTTTATATTTTTGTTGTAAATAGCTTACAAAATTCTAAGAATCTTACTCATAAAACTTTTTTTCCTAACTCTTCTCGGTATGGAGGTATTAATTATTAAAGCCAATTATTTCAAAACAGACTATTGGCTAAAAAATACCAAAATTCATGGTTTCAAAGAATATAAAAAGGCAAATTAAGTGTGATATGCAAAATTTTGATTTTAAAGCGATATTGAGTCTAAGAATTTTTCGAATTAAAACATTATTGAAAAGTTTATCGTTGAAACATTTTGATTTTTAGCTTTTTAAAGGGTGGTTTTAAAAATCTCAAAATTAAACAAAACATTTAGATGGTATAGGTATACATTTTTGGTAAGAATTTGAAATCGATATCATTGTTTTTTTTTTCTATAGTTATTTTAATTAACTTTTTCGCTCATTGAAACATTATATAAATAGGTGCGTATATAATGAAGGTACAGTTGAATGAATATCTGGGTTCAAACGTGTGTTTAGTTACTCTTGTTTTCGTGTCACGAGTAATAAAAAATTACTAACATGTATAACTTTTAAATACACCTGTAATCAAAATACACGTGTAATCAGAGTATCAGAGTACACGTGTACTTAAAAAACCGGTGTGTATATTGTTCCTATTTGAACTTCCCAAACGGATATTAGAACCTTGGTGGCAAATAAGGTTAGTTTTGTTTAGATAATTCTTTGCTGCTTGCAGGCAATAATGTAATACTATATACACCAGTATTACTAAAAACACATCATGTACAATTAAGACCCTACACGTGTTAATACACGAACAATTCGATTGTAGGTACATACGTAGGAACATACATCCCATGTAAACGTGCAATATAAAGCTTTAAATGTTACCTATATCTACCCTTCATTTTGAGGCTTGACAGTTTTAGAGTTAAGCTCCAACAATTTTCAGAGCCTTGCTAAGGCTTTGTTGCATCAGTTATTTTTGCATTTAACTTGTAATTGTTTTAAAACCAGTTTTTTTAGTCTAATTCTTGATCTGATGTATAGAAATAAGGAATTATAATTCTTTCTGTTTCGTTTTATATTTAAAAATACTTTAAGTTTGAACTAGACCCACTACTGCACGTATAAACTGAACCTAATTGAATCGCTGGAGTTTTCAAAACCACCATATTTTTAAACAAATACACCATACAAAAACCATAGCAAGTTGGCCGACTCAAGGGTCATATTTAGCACCTGTTTTCATTGTGCTAATGTGATTAAAGTTACAATGTACAGAATCCTTAAATTTCATACAAAATTCACTTGTCCGGATACTGGACTTTATTTTTTAGTATCCGGACAGCCGATTTCTCACTCAGAAAACCATGTCCGAAAACTGAAAATCCGTGGGAAAAATATATTTCTCTTTTATTAAATCATGTAGAATATACGTACCTTTCATTTAAGGTCAATAAAACATACATTTAATATGTTTCTCTTATTTTCAGTATCCGGACACTCTGTCCGGAAACTGAAAATGAAGAACAAAATTTGGGTCAGTACACGGACACCAAAAATTTTTTTTACAAAAACTTAAGTTTTATTAACTTTTAGGCTTAAAATAATAAAAACAAAAAATAGACTGGGTTCGGAATCATTTTTGGTTCTTGAAATATTTGAGACGAAAATTATTTTTCAATTGTATTTCTTAGTTTAAAAAAAAGTGTCCGTTGAATTTTTTTTTTAATAATTACCGATTTGGTATTGTGTAATTATGTGTAAAATAAAATTAGTCTGAAGTGAATATCTTATTCCGTTCTCGAGATATTCCAGATAAATGACATTTTACAGCTCCTTTTTAAATTGTTGTAGTAAAAAACGGTTTATTGAATTTGTTAGAAAACCCTTTCAGCACGTTATGACAATATTATCTGTAAAATAAAATCCATCCGAGGTCGATATCTTTATGCGTTCTCGAGATTTGGTGGACGAAAAAAGTACCCTGAACGTATGTACGTACATACACACATACAGACATCTTTTGCTAAAAATGACGAATTCTGATTCTAGATACCTCAAAACGTGAAGATATGTCAACATTTTCAATTCGACAAATCGCACCAATTACATTAACTTCAAATGGGAAGTTAATAATATAAACAAAACAAAAACTGCTTTCACACAAGGAAACTGAGTTGCTGGAAACTGGGAGTTTGTAGGCGAGAAGGGCAAGAAGTAAGGGGAATGAAAAAAATCTCCCCGGTCAACGATTGAGGAGATTTTTATCACATTCCTTCTCACACTGTCCGTAATGTACGTTCAGCCAATAGAAATCTCTGGCAATTCAGTTTCCTTGAGTGAAAGCTACAAGGCAATCAATGGAAAAGGTCAAAAAAATCTCCAGCAACTGGTTTCCCTGTGTGGAAGGGGACAAACTAAATACAAAATAAACACCTCTTGGCAACACTCTATATAGGTAATCTATTTTCTTTAAATTGCCAACAAAATTAGAGGACAAAAGAAAGAGAAAAATATGCAAAATCAGCAAAAAATTAAAGAAGAATGAGACGCCAAAAATAATAAAAATAAAAAAAATCTGTTCAACGACTCCAATGATACACATGATTAATTAATTTAAAAAAAAGGTATAAAATGTAAATAGAATAGGTAACTTACCTTCCGAGAATCTCCTTCGGTTCATATTTAGCATAGAAACCTTTTGCTGCATCCTTGTCGGGCAACAGATCATCCTCTTCGTCCTTGGCCATGTCTCCTCGCCGAATTTTGTCCAAAATTTATACAACACGCCGAACACAACAAACTTTGTCTTTCTTTCTTTCTTTTTTTGTATTCACACTATTCACAAGTTTGGAATATTGATTTCTTCACAATTTTAGCAGCCAAATAATGAAGTGTATATTTTTCTATAATAAAATAATAACAAAATCTATGTAGGTAGGTCTTTTTTTTTTTGAAAGAACAAAACTAAAAAGCGCGATGCCGGTAGATAGATTTTTGTTTCCTTACAGATGGTACAGATAGAGAACAACTAAATTGCTCACACAGAACTAAGAACAATTCAAAAAAAAATAATTATTTAAATAAAACGTGCAGTGATCTATTTTTATCACAACAAATAAGTAATAACAAGCAAGTAGTAAAAACAGAGTGACAACAATGCCTGAGATATGTTTGGTAGGTGTGCTTGTGCGCTTGCAGACAAAATTATACAAAATTTATTTTCTGTGACGTTCTCCTTTTTTTATTATACAACTTTTCTTCAATTAAACGATTTTTGTTGCCTTCTTTGAGATGGTGTTTTTCCTTCTCCGTGGTCGTACCTAACCCCTTTTTTCCTAAATTTGGTGGTTCATTTTGAGATGGCCAATTTAATTAATTTTCATTAAAAAAACAATGTTGCAAAAATAAATAAAATACCGTCATCAACAAAACGGACTGTAAACGGACAGTACGAAAAAAAGAGAACACAGCACAGAAAAAAAAATGTTCAATGTCAAAAAAGGTTAATTTGCGGGCTACACTGCACACACTCCTTTTTCTTTGATAATAAAGTTAAGATTTTCTAGTCACTTCAAATAGGTCATTTGTGTATTCTTCGATTAAATCATATTTTTAGTTTTTTTTATATTTATTAATAAATCTAAACGCGAAATATACTAACAATAAAAAACACAACTGCGTGTAGAAAATTAGTTTCAGGTTATTTTCAATTGAAAAATATTGACCCGTTTTTCACACTGTCGCGGTCGCTGGCAATTCAATTTGTATATGGCTGGCTGGGGCGCGCAATACATAAACGAATGATAAACACAAATTGAATAGATGAATATAACCAATCAAATAATCAACTTTAAACAAAATAAAAAATAAAACAAAATTTACAATTTATTAAATAGCAAAAGTAACCTCAATTCAACCGAATTTTTTTGATTGGAAATTTCGTTTAAACAAGTGCAACAATAGTCAGCGACCGAACCGACTAACAGCAAATGAATTTGGCGAATGAAGGTTTGGAGAAAGAGAATGAATAAGTTTTTATATACTCTTTTTGCTTGTTGGAGAAAAAAATAAATTAAATAAATAATCGAGTTATCTCTGTTGCACGCTATGGCGAATGTCAGTGTAAGGCAACGTGATAAGATTTATATCATGGAAGAAGACGTTCGTTGCATACTTGTAGGAGTGTTTGTTTTAAAATAAAGTTTGTTTGATTTACACACACTGCGTTTTCAACGATTGTGTACTAAATTTAATAATGTTTAATTTTTTCTCGAAACGTTGTGCTTAAATGTCCCGGTCTACATTGAACGATTCTTCCCGTTCTGAATGGAAAAATCGGCCGAAACTGGAAGGATCATGTCAGCTGTACCTCTCAATCGCACATAATTACAACAATTTTTTGTCGGCACTGGAAAAATCGTTCAATTTAGACCGGGACAATGATAAAAAAAATAGCATTGGAATAGATTATGACTGCTTTTATACCGAGCAATTTTTAAGCACGATGGCGAGTGGCGTTCATACATATGGGGGTAATCAAAATTATTATGATGTGAGTTATACGACTAGCTCTTTCTTCTTTGTGATTTTCCTTATGAAGAAGTGCGTAAGTGAAATAACATGCAACAATGTGCCCGATTACACGATTCGTTTTTTCGGTTGTTTCGTCTTTTTGACAGCTTGGGTGAGGGGAGTAGAAATGTAGAGGGAAGGAAGTAACGAAAGCAGGAATGAAAATTTCATTTCAAGACTTTTTCTGGTTGAACTTTGACGTTTCTGATTTGGCAACCACAATTCTCCTCGATGTTAGCAAAAAACGATTTGAACAAAAATTATTGAATTGAAAAATAGTTTTTCGTAATTGGATACACCTAATATGCGTTTGTATTTGCGAAATAAGTGAATAAAAAATATTTTTATTTATTACTACTGATTATTTTCTTACAAAACATCCCCCAATTCTATGAACGTCAAAATAACGAATGGAAGTACGTACGTATTTTCGCGAACCATGTAATCATGAACGTTCTTGCCTGTCAAAAACACGAAAGACGAAACGAACGAGAAAACGAACCGTATAATAGGCGTTTTTCTTTTTTAGCTCAGAAAAGAGTTCTGAACAGAGTCCGAGCATATCGAGCATGCTCTGAACATCCTCTGAACAAAGTGTGTTCTGGTTCTGAGCGCTCACAATTATTTTTGAAACACACCTGAACACTAAGCTGTCACCTGTTTTTCCAATTTCACCTATCAAATGCTTGTGTTCAGCATTCAACTCGGTCTGCTCAGTTATTTTATTCTGAGCTCATAGAGCGCGCTCTGAACAAGCTCAGAGCACGTTCAGCACGAAAAAAGAAACACAAATTTGAAGCTCTGAACGTTCAGAGGTAAAAAAGAAACACAATTTTTTGTTTGACAGTTCAGGCTCAATAGAACTCTTTACGAATCTGTACAACTCAAAACTGACAGCTAGCATTTCATGGGTACTGCCACATATAAAGGTACCATGACATATCCCTACAGTGATGATTTTTACGCTTGTGAATAAACTAGAGAGTAATTGATATTGCTGTTTGACTGTTCGGATAAACAATGCTAAATAACAAAAAAAAAACTGGTAAAGGAATGTTTCGCCTCGGTTTGGCAGAGCCTTTAATGCCGGGCCTACAAGAGTGGCAAGTTGTTATTTTTCCGTCATTATTATGACAAAAGAATGACCGAATTCATAATAATGTCGAAAAATAGGTACATAAGCAATGACAAGGATAATGACATTTTGTCATTCGTAAAAATCCCGCGCTTTTCTACAAAAAATTGCTCTCGTTAAAACAAATATTTGCAATCGAGAATATAAACCAAAGAAAATCGATCTTGTGTTAAAGTAGACTATCAGTTTGTTTATTAAAATAACAGCAAAGGATCTCCCAAGCCAACGCGAAACATTTGGGGCGACGCCAGCGTTGGTGTAGGCACTCTCATTTATCACCGTGTAAATAAATTTTGACAGGCCAATGTTTCTTCGCCGCGCCGAATGTTTCGCGTCGGGAGAACATTTAAGGTTCTCGCAAACCAACACGAAACATTCGGTGCGGCGGAGAAACATTCACCGTTGGTGTGGGCACTATCATTTATCAGCATGTAAATAAATTTTGATAAGCGAATCTTTCCCCGCCACGTTTGTGTGGGCACTCTCATTTATAATCAATGTAAATATATTTTGACGGGCATATATTTCCGTATAATCCGTCGGGCAGAATGTTTTACGTTGATTTGGGAGAACCTTTGTTCAGTTTTTTTGATAAACAAAATGATTGTCTGGTTCTACACAAGAGCGATTTTCTTTTGGGTTCCTTTCAAAACATTTGCTTACACGAGAGATTTTTTATAAGACAGGTACAAATTTTGTTCGTTTTAAATAAAAATCCTTTGGATAGTATTCAAAAAGAGCTACATACGTGCCGAGTTTTGAAAACATCGATTATACGTAAAATATTATAAGTAAAATATTTTTTTTAAATCCAACTTTTTTTGAAAACACTTATTATTTTTGGAATTATCTGAAATAAACTTATCAAAATCGGTTCCAGCGCTCTAGAGAACCATCAGAATTGTTTTCGAGAACAAAAAGTACCTGCCTATTTCTTAACAGTTAAAATGTTGTTGCCAGTTACTGTTATTAAAAAAAAAATCCTATCAAAAAAAAAAATAGGTAGATAAATCGATTCAGCCGTTTGTAGCCAAATCACGCCAGAGCAACTTTCTTATCTTCTCTCTGATAATAATATGGTAATCAAACTCTAGTCAAAATCGAGACTTCGATTTTTGTACGAATGCATAACTTGAATTTACATACATACATACATCGCAATTCGTAAGTAAAAGATTAAATTTCGGTACGTCGTACGTGCTATCCGTGCTTCACGCAAAGGTGTTGGGTATATTCTTTTTATATTAGGACCCGTTACTTTTAATTTCCTTTTAAGTATATACATATGTACGTATTTTAGGCCTTTTTTATTGGTAAGTGTATACGCGGCGCAGTAAAATTTTACATTGTATATAACAACAAAGGAAAAGTGCGGATACAACATTTAAAGTGTAAAATTTTGCTGCGCTGCGTATACACTTACCAATAAAAAAGGCCTTTTATAACAATTCTACCACCAGATATGCACTCCATTTTGGGGTTTTCTTGCTCTTCAGGGCAAGTATTGGATACGTGCGAAAAAATCGAGCTTCTAATGAAATCTAAAATTACTATGATGGAGAAGTCAGTGTTTTTTTTTTATTTCATAACGACCGTCGTCGGTCTGTGCGTACAATGTTCATCAAGCTGGAGCTGGAGCGGGAGCCTAAACGAGAAGACGAGTGCGCTTCAAATTTGGTACACAGGAGATCTAGCATGTTACTTGAAACAATCGAGTTTAATCGATCCAATCCAGTACATAATTTGCTTGAATCGAACTCAATTGACTCAGCCAAATTAGGAACTATCTACGTAATATCGAATCATCAAATTCAAAGAGCTAACTTGATTTTAACTCTGAAACCAAAATGATATAGTATTGAAAAACTAAAATATGAAAATAGCTAATGATTTTGATTAAACTTTCGCCTAAATTAGTTTTATAGTGATAGTAAGAAAATATTAAAAATATTTTTTTATGCCAACAACTCTAAAGCCAATCATGAAAACAGAAGATTTGTAGTTACCTCAATATTTAGGGAACGCCAGAATGTTTGCCCACCATTTAATGTTTCGCAATGGAACTTTTATCTCAGCTATAAGAACATCAAACTATGAAATCTAGTTTTTGTTTGTATCAGAGAAAAATTAAGAAAACAGCAATTTTCATTCAATTATATAACTAAAGAAGATAAAATCGTTTGGGGGTCTAGTACATAACTTGACATGGAATGAGATGGAATTGATGTCCTGCAAACATTTTGCTCGAAAGAAATCTTTTTGGGTCCTCATCTTCATTATTTCTTATTGATATCACAATTTAGTAAGAAATCGGTTTTACGTTCTTCTTGCACGCAAAAGGTCCCATCTAGGATATCTTGTACCATATTCAATGCTAGAAGGGCGGTCAGTTCTTTTATTAAATATAATGTTGCAGATGCTATACATACTAATTTTTTGGGATTTCGAAAAAAAAAAACGCAGCCCAAGATTTTCATATTTGCATTTGAAAAGTTAAGAACCAATTTAAAACACCAGTTAAATGTTAATATCAGTCTCACCCAAAAATTTCTGCGGGATCTCGGTCTATAACTGATAAGTTTTCTTTTTTTAGACCTTTCGAAAATAAGAAAAAAATCTTTAACTCTGAAGTATAAATTTAACAGATAAATATCAAAAAATAAAGACACTAAAATTTCGTATAAGAAAGCTCAAAATAAATTTTTTATCGAAACTCTGGAGATATTAGACTAAGGTCCTTATTGTGAGTGTCGTTTGCTTATCGATAAACGATTTTTGTCGAAAGTTGATCGTCGGAAATTCGAAATATCCTAATCTATGGTTGCATAAGATCTCAGCAGTTTAGTTTTTACAAAGAATCACATTAACATAAATCTATCCCAATAGCTTTTGGCAGCAGTTTTAACTTTTTGGTACTTTCCACTTCTGTAGCATCGACCGTTGAACGACACTCGCAATAAGGGCCTGAGCCCACAACAATTTTTGGGTGTGAGATATCAAAAACTCACTGCTATGATAGTTCGAAACGTAGGGTGATAACATTCAATTAATTTGAATTAATAAGTCAAACGTGGTAATTCCGTTAAATAAATTAAACAAAAATTTAAACAGTTTATATCCAAACATGAAAGTCTGGCGTGCCGTTGTTTGGCATTTGTGTGCAATAATGCATTCAAAATGTAGTTCATTGAAAATTCAGTGTGGGAACTTCAAAATTATATTTAACAAAAGAGCTGAGTGACTTTGCCATGGCTATGGTCTCCAAGATGTTTTCCATAGACCAAATGGTTACAAGACGTACTCAAACATTGCAGACATTTCTCTCCATAGAAAACGTCTTGATCACCATAATTCATGTCTAGGCAGTGTTGCCAAGTCGAAATTCCAAATAAAGTCAAATCTGACTTGTTGACTTTGTGTCTCTTCCAAATCAAGTCAAAAAAAAAGTCAAATATTTTAAAATTTCGCTTCTAGTCAAAAAAAAAGTCAAATATCAAAATACCAAATATTAATGATAACATATAAACAAAACATAAAGTATTTCAACTTCAATTTAACGAGTTAATTAAAATAAATAACATTTCATAAATTATTATTATATAGAAAAAGGTACATAGGTACTTAAGTTAAGGTACATAAAGTTAAAGATCTTCAAAATCTGAGCTATCACATTCAATTTCATGGGTTATATCTATTTTTTGTATAAAGCATATGTTCCAACTTTTTTTTTTACTTCTGCAGGAATTCCAAAGTTATTGCAACAGTTCTTCTTGCGCAAATGATTTCTTATCGTCAAAAGAGAATTAGTTAACAACAGCTGCATTCTGTTTTACGAATAAACTTCGAACCAGAAAGGCACTGTCTCTTTTATGTTTTTCCATTTTATGAAACAAAGATTGCTCCACTGGCTTAAAATCTTTTCTTTTGAATCAGGCTCAACCTTCATCTCTTCTAGAACTGGAAGCAATGAGCTTTTGTTTTGTGAAAGGCATGTGTCGACAGAAAGCATGCTGATCTGTTTGAGATTTGTTTAGATTTTTTGGCACCCTCTGCTGTAATTCTTTTATTAGTTTAATAATAAAACTTTTGCAGTTTTTTCTAAAAATATGAATTTCTTCGACACTTAATTCTGAGCACTCTGCTCCCAGATAAGGATTTGTTTGTAAACCGAAAATAGTTGTTTTGTGCAGTTTGTAGCAAAACCAGAATGACAGCATATGATTGAGATTTGGGAATGGTTTTTGTTAGGCTGTACTCCATATTATATATATTCAAAGGTAACTTCATTGATTGCCGTTCATAGTATACTATACTACACTCGGCCTACACTGAAGTTGAAATGTATTTTTAAATATTTTAACAAAAAGTTAAGTTGCATATTAAATTATTGAATAAAGTCAAAAAACAAGTCAAAACACGTTTGACAAAATTTGTGGCCTGATTAGGGAATACGAAGCGAATCGTTTTCAATTCAATATCTCCTTTTCGACTCGCTTCGTGTTGATAAATTATCGAATTCGAAGCGAGTCGTAAATTATACTTCCAAGATTTCCAGATAGCAGACAGCTATTTCCAGGAAATATTTTTTTTATTGAAATCATGCATTCTTAGAATTCAAATTGTTTTCTTATGTTTGGCTTTGAAATTAAATATAAATACAACATTGAATTCGGAATAGTGTATTTTAATTTTGTGTACAAAATGCTAAGCTAAGAAAATATAAAAATCCTTAAAATGCGAGTTAAAAGAAAATAAGTTCTTTAACGCGTGTGTTTTTTTGTGTGTTTATTTTGTTGGTCAATTCCCACTCCCACAAATTTGTTAAAAGAAAATATTATTAATTTGTTTAGTTTGTTTTAATAAAAAAATAATTTAAACTCTCATTTTATTTATTTTAATGAAAATAACAAAACACCACTTTCGAACGTGTCGATACACCAATCCGCCAGAAAAAACCTATCGGAAATTTACGCGTTAAAAATTGGAATGTCTTTTCGCATTCGCTTTCGATTTCCAAAATAGGGCGAATGTAAAACGACAGCGACGAAAGTGAAAGCAGTAATACCAAATCTGATTTTCGACACCTAAAACGATTCGTTTCGTATTCCCTAATCAGGCCATTGTATTTCATTTCATATCAACAGCGATGAAATCTTGTCAAATTTGACATGAAACAGGTCAAAACGGCAACACTGTGTCTAGGGCGTTCAAATCTTTTATATAATATATTTTTAAAGTTCCTACCCTTGGTACCTGGGATATAAGACAAAAATGCATTTTCAATGCAGCATTACGTACTAAGACCCCAAAACCGACATGCAAGACTTTCATATTTGCATACAAAAAGTATAGATAAAATAGTTGTGCGCTATCGGTCTATATTGATTAAAAAAGACCTTATTAAATAACAAACATAAAGTTTTATAATTTTTGGATTGTGAAAATGTTGTTTGTCTTTACCTACTGACCTTCATGTGGGATATTATACTTTAGATTATTTCGTTAAAACCGAGTCTCCAGAATCTTGAATTTTAATCAGATTCGCATATCAAACGCAGCTTATTTTTTAACTGTATCAAAGAGAATAATTGTTGCTACCGAAATATACAAAAGAAGGCATTTTATAATAATTTCTAATAATATCGATTAAACTAAATTTAATTTTTAAAAAAACTTCAATATATTGCGTCATATTCTTGTAGATATACTGATGATTACAATAGTGTTATTAAATAGCATTTTGCTATGTCCTTCAATATTCTTTGTTTACATACAAGCCAAACACATTAATATTGCTCCAAACATATTTACAAAGCTTAAAGTGATGATGAATAAACACTATATGGAACCGAAAGATGTTTATATCAAAAAAAAAATTATAATCATAAAATACTGTTCTTAAAAGTAAAAGTAGTTTTGATATTTTTTTGTTTCTTGAAATAAGTGTATAAGAACTTAAAATATTAAAGTCATATAAAAATATATAATATATTGTATTTTTTATTTATGTTTTTTTTTTGTTTTGCTCTTGTTTTTCTTTAAATTCTAAATGAAATGTTAACACTAAATGAGAGTTATTTTAAAGGGGAGATAACTAATACACAACACAGTCTCGGTTGTTTAAACACCTTTTTGTGGGGATGCACATCCTCTTATTGCTGGGCTTGCATTTTGGCTTGCATTTGTGCCAGCATTTCCTGCATGCGTTTTAATTCAGCCTCCTTTTCAAGAAGTATTCGGTCTTTGTCCGAATGACTTTTATTATTTTGCACCGAGTCACGGTCCATTTCTTTAGTTGGTCCATTCTTTTTGTTATTTATACCCTTTGCTAGACGCTCTGAACGATAGTTTTCGTAATGTACTTCCTGAGTGACCTCTTGAAGGTCTTGCATATGGGTACTGAAAGTAAAACAAGAATTGTCAGTAACTGTTAAAGCATTTGTATGTCTTCTTTTATTTAAAAACAATAATAATTTATTTTCGAAAATGGTAAATATTGAAAAGGCACTGATGGAAACTCTGAATTTCGACTTCTCCTTCGTATCTCGAGAGATTATAGGATGTGTTACCCTAACATCACATAGAAACGAAGGACGCGTTAAGTATAAACAAAAAATAGTGGTTGAACAAAGATTTGTATAGATTAACAGGCAGTTGCTTAACTGCCTTCAATAATTTAAAAATATTCTGGAACAAGTTGTATTATAAATACTTATAAAAATAGCAGCCCGAGAAGCAGGTTATCATGGAGGTCAAATGCTAGCAAAATGATCAAAAGTCCATCACCAATCTATAGGATTAAACACTTTACCTAGCATTATTTGGATTTTCAAAAGCTTTTTCCGATCATCGCAAGCCTCCTTTAAGAGATTGTCAGATCCTTTTCCGATCGATAGCCCGGGAGAAAGTGGGTTTAACACGGATCATGCAGCTGAACAACATGCTAACAAAACGTGGCAGCATAAAACGACGAGAAACACTTGAGAGCTCTACGAACAGAAGAGGGGAGAGGAATACCGACTTCTCAGAAGGAAGGAGAAAGAGCATACGAAGCGCCCGGTGGAGGAAAAAGAAGAACGTCATAGCATTAATAAGGTTAGGAGATTCTACCAGAAGGCCAAGGAACCTCATCAGAACGTTGTATCAGAACCAATCGGAGTCTTTGTTAAGGATATGGAAAAATCATAACTCTAAAACATAACAACAGCAGTGGCGTAACGAGTTCTGCTGACCCTATCAGGCAGATTCTATTCTTTAAAATAGACGACGTAGACCACAACAGTTCCCGTCCATCTTACCTCGACAAAGTAAATATAGTTTATACAAATACAAATCCAATAAAGCTACTGAAGAGGATGACCTAGCTAAAAAGCTGTTTAAAGCGACATGTCGAAGACTTGGTTAAAGACTGTAAATTATGGTTGGAGGAAGGCCTTGACCTTGATAGCGAGCAGTTCAAAGAGGCATTCCGACGACTTATTAAAAGACATAAATGAACTCACCTGCAAAATATGGTCGGAGAAAAGGCTTATTAAAAGACATAAATGAGCTCAAATGCAAAATATGGTCGGAGAAACGCATCGTCGATGGATGGAACCTCAGCGTTGTTTGCCCGATTTGAATGGAGACCCTCTGAACTCCACCAAATACAGATGAATCGGTCTCTTTAACATCACGTACAAGATCTTTTCTGCAGTATTATGTAAAAGACTGAAGCTGTTCATCAACAACCTGAAAGAACTATATCCCTGTGGCTTTAGAGGGAAATTTTGTTCCCGATAAGGCTGATTTTCTTTAGTAAAGGGTTATATACAGCAATGTCTAGCTTCGGTATAACTACCAAATCGGCCGTTTGTCAACAATGATAAGAAATGCACGATGCTCCATCAAGGTCGGTAAACACCTCGCCGATTCAGTGTCAACAAAGGTTTTACATTAGCCGATTCGCTTATTGAACATAGTTCTTGAAAGAAAAGTTTTTATTTGCGAAATGTTTCAACGGTTAATCACATATGACGACGATAGCTGTTCGTATTGAAACGGAAGCAAAGAAGAACAGCCATCTCTCAAGCAACTTTGTACCTTTTAAAGACACTTAAAATCCCGGTCCTGCAATGTGTTACAAAAGTATTCCTTGTCAAACTGGATGACAACGCTTCAGGCTGTTTGGAGATGAAACTCTTACGGGTGAGTTTTGGTTCTGCCTAAATTATATAGATAGTAAGTGGATGAGAACATAAAGTAACGAACTTTAAGGGCTATATAGCGATAACAACCTAGCAAAACAAGTAAAAAGCGAAAAGCTGAAGTGGCTAGGTCATTTCGAGCACACTTACACCAATACTCCGACGCAGAAAATCTTTGAATCGAACCTCGAGATATGTCGCAGTAGAGGAAAACCGAGATTCAGGTGGTGAACACAAGTGAATGAAGTAATAGTTTGGCGGGCGAAACTGGATACAGCTAGCTAGTGACCGAGCTTTCTGGAAGAAGCTTGTTGGTTGACGCCCTGTCACCCTGAACTGATCAATAAAACTTCTTATGAAATGTGAAAGAACTGGGGCCTCATCATGCAAATCGAAAATGGTTAGGCGAAAGAGATTCGATTTTGAATGCATATTTGAGATTTTTTTTTTTTAAATATCCCTAGGCATTTGAAATTGCAATAAAGACATAAATACAACAATAAAGAGAAAAAAGATTTTTCATGTAAGTTTAACTTAAAAATTTTTAAAGTGTTAATTGTCAATCTTAAGTTTCTATAGATTTAACAACTAATAATAATTAACCCCTGATGAAGTCGAGAAAATACGACGCAACGTAGGGAACATATATTAAATTAAAAAAAATTTATTTGCATATAGAAGGAATTGACCAAAAATGCCCGATTTAACATAAACAATAAAGAGATCTTATAACTAAATCTAAGGCAATACAAATATTTGATAAACTTACATAAGCATTGTCCTGAGTTTAATAAAGTCACAATGTTCTGGATTCTCTACTTCTACAACACCCCATGGATACAAACGACCGCGCACCTTCTTTCCTTTAACTTCCAAAAGCGTATTTGCCCCGCACACTGCAAACGGAACAGCTTCTTTTAACTGTTTCACTTGTTCTTTGTAATCTTCATCTTCATCGCTATCACAGTCAGGCAGTGGGTAAATTTTAATTCCATGTTCTTCTATTTCCGCAAGGATGCGACATTTCAATCGAAGAATTTCCTTTTTTGTGAGGCAATCGGCTTTAGCAATAACAGGCACTATATTAACTTTAGAATGAAGTTTCTTCATAAATTCTACATCCAGAGGTTTGAGTCTGTGAAAATAAACAACAATTATATTAAAGATCAGTGCAAGAGTGTGTATATTTTGTTAAATCATACCCATGACCAAAAGGCGATATAAAATAAAAACAGCAATGTATACGATTGTCAACTATATTACGGCGATTCAAACCACTCTCGTCACGTAAGAAGCGTTCGTATTGCTCATCGATGTATTCGAGTATTGCACTAAAACTGTCTGAGTTGTCTATGGCATCACCGAATCCAGGTGTATCGACGACGGTTAAGCGAAGCTTGACTCCGCGTTCTTCGATTTCAACAGTTGACGCTTCAAGTTTCACTGTTTGCTTTTGTTTTTCTAAAATAAATAATAAAAGAAATGTTTGTATGTAAAATAATTCAAATAGTAAACTTACCAACAGCGTCAGGAATTATTCTTTCTGGATACAAATCTGTGAGAAACAGACTGTTTACTAGAGTTGATTTACCCAAACCAGACTCGCCCACAACCATCAAAGTGAATTCGAAGCCTTTTTTCACAGATTTTCTGTGAACCTGATTGGGCAGGTTGGCAAAACCCACATATCCAGGGGTTTCTATGCTGGAAAACTGTAAAGGAAAGAAATTTTGTTTATTTTTAATAAATGAGAATGTATGGTAAAAAAAGAAAAAGAGAAAGAATTTATACTTTAAGTGTTGCAAATTGTAATATGAAACTCTGATAGACCACTAAGCGGATTACAGGTTTGTGGTTGGCGTTAAGGACGAAGAAATTGTATCCTGCAAAAGGGTGTCATTTAGATGGATTATAAATAATACTTTGGAGGGAACACATACTAGTGCAGAACACATAAGTGGTAGAAGGTTTTCAAAATTATATTAATTATAAAAAAATGTGTGTGTTTTTTAATAATTCCGAAAGCTTTCCCAATTAAAAAATAATAAGTCTTGCAATTTTAGAAAAGTGGTACAAAACAATTACTGTTTGCATCCAATGCTTTTATTAATTAAGAACCAATTTTTCAATCATCAGTTAAAGTATCAGAGAAATAAATACTATAGCAACACGAACAAATTCTTGTTTTATTCGATGAATAAAAACTATCTGAGGTTTAACTGACTATTGAAAAATTGGCCATAAATGTAATAGTTTAATAATTATATGTTTTGAGTTCAGCGGAGTCACAAAGCAAATTGTTATTGGAGTTGATGTTATGTTTCAGTTAGTTGTTTATTTCGAACTAGTTTATCGCCCACTAGCCGAAATTCCACCAAAAACTCATATTGTCACTTAAAAGAAACTTTTCTCTAGATTCAAACAATTTGTTTGAAAAGTAAATCACACAAAATTTATTCTTAAATTTTTTTTTTTAAATATGCACAGTGATCGTCAGTGGCCACAGTGTCTTAATGCTTTTCTAAGGTATATTCTGCTCATCTACGCACCTATGGCTTTCAAACCATATAAATTTTATCGAAATCGGTTGGATACTTTTAGAGCAAATGGTACCACAAACAAATTTTAAGGCTATTTATATATAGATATATTTTCTTTCTCTTCAAAATCTTTTCAATAACGGATTTTTATTTATTTTTAGTGTTCAGAACAAATTATGCAAAATCGCCAACAAATTAAAATTATCAAATCGACCAGAACAAAATATTATGTTGATATTTTATGTGTTTTTAGTTTTGTGCCGCTGAGCCGTACCTACTAAGGTTTATAAATCCATATGGATGTGGACTTTACCTGGTACTTAGAAGGACCTGCGAACCGATCAAGTGTGTGATTCATGTTGTTATATCAAAAAGCTGAAATTGTTGTTGTTGTGATATAATATCTTCAATTGAAGCGTTAAGAAGATGCAGTGGCTAAGTGGCATTTTCGAAATTCGCCTTTTTCTCGCAGATGAAAGTCTCATATGAAAACTTATATTTCTGACTTATCTGTACTTCCCCTCTTGATTCTTATTTCGCAAACGATGAAGGTGTTATACCTGGTGTGATGTACACTGAAGAACATCACAAGAAGAATGATTTGCTGCATTTTGTACACTCAGTCCAAACTTTTTTAGAAATAAATGCTGAAAGAGCGTTTCTCTTCAAGTTTTTATAGCACAAAACGCAACTTTTTCTTATAAGCTAACCATTCTTGCGTAGCACTTTTGCTTGAATGCTTGAAAAAATTATTGCAGACGAACCCCAGCGTCTCTTTCAAGAGCATTTGTACACTTGCAACATTGAGAGGACTCGGACTCGAGTTCAATAAGCCATCGAGAAACTTCGGGTAGCTAAGACCTAGCTTCCGTGACAAAAAAAATGTACTTTGCTTACAAGTGAGTATAGTATACGTCGCTTTGTATTACTAGCTTTGTGACTCTATAAAAAGAATACAAAAAATTGCGTATACGCCGTAGGTTGTCATTATTTTTTAATTTGCCGTACTTTCTAAATATACGCAAACGAAATTTGTTGTATCAAATATGATTCATGGGTTGTATAGTTGATGTCTTGAAAAAATAATTGACATATTGTGACTTTAAATAAGTCTGCATGGGGACAGTAAAGGTGTTAACATTATAATTCAGTAAGTTTAAATCCACATTAAGGACAAATATTTGTACATTTCATCCCCATGACGCGATGGCCGAAAAGAACCCTGCTCTGAATTTTGTTAGGCAACTTCTCCCAAATCTTGTTGTTTATTTTTGAAGTGAAACTTCTTTGCGCGCGTTGAGAGTGAAATATCAAGGTTGAATTTTTGTAAAATGAAAAAATGTAACGCCACATGTGCAACGCTGAGATCATTGATTAGCTAAATCGTGGGAGGTAGAGTAAAAGTAAACATTTTTATTGATAGGCTAATATATTTTATAGGGCAATAAGTTTGGATTTTTTGATAATCTATATTATTGTAGCTGATAAAAGGGAAAATGTCCTTTTATTTCTATTTTCTAATTTCGTTAATCAGAATGTCAGAGTTTTGAAATTTGTTTGGTGAATAGATAATGAAATTCTAAGAAAAGTTTTTTATCTATCTCATATTGGTATAGAGGTATAAATTATTTTAAACATTTTATCTAAAAATAGGCTAATTTCAAGAAATTGAATTAAATCAGCAGAGTCCGCTAAAAATTTGAATTATATATGGTTGAAAAATAAATTAAACCAAATTTAAGTTGTCATATATACATTTTTGATTTTGCTGAGATTTTGAGTGTAGGAATTTTTGGAAATAGTCGGCGAACCTACTCTCATAAACTGATTTATATCTTTTAAATTTTCACCTTTTCTATTTTAAATTATTTAATTTTCAAGTTTCCTCAACTCATCGATCATTTTGATATATGTATGTAGAACACATAGCTTAGTCTTACGCATATAAGCTTAATATTAATATCCCTATACAAATCAAGATTTTTAGATCGCCAAAGAAGTTACACTTCGGCCACGAGTACTGACTTACACGCGCTCTTTTTTAAGTGTAAGAGCGCTTGGTAACGAACGGCTGGAGTATATATGCAGCCCAGTCGCCGAAGTGCCAAAAATATTTTATATGAAAATTCAAAATATGAAATGCCAAAAATTAATAAAAATCTAATTATTTTCTGTTGAGATGAAGATGTCATGACAAGACGATGTGCCACGCAATTGGGCATCAATTGGCGGTCTTTACAAAGAATTTTGGTGACGTAAAAAAGGATGTTTCTTTACAAAGTGCAGCCAGCGTGTTAGCTCTGGTCCGCCAAGAGTGTGTAACCGGGTGCAGCGGGTGAGCCACCCTGTACAGATAAGTAGCTGTTATCCAAAACTCGCTATATCACGAAAACTTATACTATATACATATGCTGTACATTATGTAATATCTACATACATACATACTTAGTTCAACAAAGCTAAAGATTTTTTAACAGTTTTTGTAAAAAATAATTGTTGGGACATCTTGCATGGCTGACCTTAAATTACTTTCTTAAAATCCATATCCGATAATCCAAATAATTAAAATCGATTTTTGTATATAGTATGTACAGTTTGATATTTTTAATTTTCTGCTCACAAAGTATTCTATTTATACGCCAAATATTTATAAAGTTATTTATAAAAAGTGTATGACCTTTGAAAGTAAAGTGTCTGTAAATTCATATAAGTATGTACTTTAAAGTGCTTAAAACCATCATGTGAAATCTTTGGGTCCTTATTATATCCACTCCAAAATACTTAATGTGTGATGTAAAAAAAATGTATTAACCTTCAGAAAAGAGTAAGAAGAAGACAAACATATGTAAAGCCTTCCTTCTGAAATACTTGAATATGAAAAAAAAAAACAATATTTTGCTTTTGTAATGTAATGTTCCTTCAACGTCATTAAAAAATAAAACATATACACACAGAAAATGTATAAAGGAAGCTTAAAAAGAGGATAATAAACAGTAAGCGAATCTTTTTATTCTTTCGTTCACGAACAAAAGTGAAACGCAGACATCCACTTAAATAATAAGGTTGAAGTATTTAATAACATAGAATACAGTCCGTAACATTTGAATAGCCTCAGGGAGAGTTTAACTAACAATTAACTATTATTAACCTTTTTTGTGTTTGTACATATATGACAAAATTGAATTGTACCAAAGTGTAGGTATCGTCCCCTTATAGCCAAAAATTATGAAGTGCAATTTTTTTAGGTGATTAGATTGATAAATTTGCTGGTATTTGCATTTCAATATAAAAATATCACATAAAAGTATTCATAAGGTTATTGTAGACTTCAGTCTCAGGTATTAGAGCAGCCAAAAAAGGCATAGAGCATTTTTCAATTTTACACATTCATGCTTCAGGGGGACCGACGCCGACGACGGTATGAATTCTTAAGATTTTAACTGATTTTTAAAGTTTACAGGATTTTACATGCTGATTTTGTTTTTAGTCACTAAGGGCCACTTTTTCAGTGCCCTTTCTGATTTTTGAATGAAAATACTTTTTTATGTATTTTTGTTTGCAGTTAACAAAAGTATTTTAGTACTATCTGGAGGATCCCTAATTTTGAATTGCCTAAAAAATATGAGCTTTTAAGAAAGGAATCCTATAGTCATCAGATTTGAAAAGGTCTACTTAATAAATTTAATAATAATTTTAACTACATATGTATATGCCTGTAAGACCTCTGGTCCTTTAAATGCAATGCACGGCTAATAAGACTGTGAATCAGTCATCGGTTAATTGTCCTGCTGGAAGTGTTTTAAAAATATTCTTAAGATGATTTTCACCTGTAATATGCATATGTGTAGTCTTCAAAGTATTACAAAAAAATAATATTCGTAAAATAGCAGTAGGTATTCATAAGATAAAAATTATAAAATTTGTTAGTATTTGGTTGTAGACCCCTTAATTCTTATTTCTTCACATCGTCGATTCATAGAATCCCCCAAAAGCCTGAAATCTCTATAAAGGCATATTTTGCCTGCAGTCTCCAATGCGGCCCAAAGCTGATTATTATTGGTAGGTTTTGAACCTGCAACTACTTTGTTAACATCTACCAAAAGCTTCTATATGAGATTTAGTTCAGGTGATTGGGCAGGCCATCAGTTCATTACAGAAATTTTACTGACCCCAAACCATTCTTAAGCTTTTTTCAGCTTCAAGTCATGGCCTTATTGAAAGAGCCATCTGATTTGCATTTGCTCATCTGCATAAGGCAGAATGGTTCCCTGGAGAATTTCAACGTATAGATCTCTTCCATAAAACCATTTACTAGACATTCGAGTCCTGCACCATGGTAGAAGGAACCTATGTCATTATTCTATAGCCACCATGTTTTGTCAACATGGGTCTTGGCAAACTATATTCTATTGCCAATGTGTTTTTTTTATGTTAACAGTGATACTTTTCTTGAGCTTCTGGTTTTGAGAATATTTTTTCTCAATATTCTTTTAAAAGTTTCTACACTTGCGCTTAATTTTGTTTGCTTTTTTTATCTCAGTAGCCGGCAAGTTGGGTGAGACCTTTGAGCGTCTCACAATGATCCTTACCGAATTTGGGAATCTGCCCCGATTCTTCTTTTTTTTTCTTTATAATGTTTCCCAATAAAAAAAAATAATTTTCAACCTTGTGTTTTCAAAATTTTACGTAATAAAGTCCTACTTTTGTTTTCCAAAATTTAATGCTCTTATCAATTTTAGTCAAACACTAAAACCCGGACGGTTCTAGGACTTTTAATTTTCAAGATATTAAAAAATTAAGGAACCAACTTTCTCATAAAACTAAGCAACCGGTTGATTATTATTAACTTAGTTTTTTCTTGATTTTACTAATAAGTTGGTTTCTTTATTTTTTAAAATCTTGAAAAGTAAAAGCCCTAAAACCATCCGGTTTTTAATTTTTGACTAAGAATTTATAAGATTATTGAATTTTGGAAACAAAAATGGTACTTAATTACGTACAATTTTGAAAAAAAAATCAGCTTGAAAATTAATTTTTCAAAAAATGTTCAGTAAAAGAACTTTATTTAAAAAGAAAACAAAAGGATGGATTTCTGGTCTTACAAAAAGGTATATTTTTCCTTAAACTTTTTTTTTTTTGTCACACTGTGTGGTGAAAAAAACTAAAGTAAAAATACACATTTCAACAAATTAGGTAAGAAAATTAAAGTTTTTGAAATCAGCTTACAACGAACAACGAAGACTCAAAATTATAAAATAAATGCAAAAAACAGTGCTCTCTGGATTATTTTTTTATATGGTAGCGGTTACTCCCAGGTATAACATACCCAAAGTCCCCAGCCAAGGGCCGCTAGCTAAACTCGGAATGGGGGGGTTAAAGGTACCCCTTTATAGATTTTCGTGAATATTGGCACAACCTAACATGTTAGCGCAAAAGTCTATACTACATAACCAGAGACAAATAAATTGTCTATAAAAATAGTTATGTTTATATTTTCGATAGGGTTAATAATAAGGAATATGCTAGGGGTAGAAAAGTCAACAAATCTGAAAAATCCTGTTATTGCTTTGATATTGAATGTTTTCTGACCAATTTACTTGGAAAAAACAAAAAAGGTAAATACACATTCATTCACTGTTATTTCATCATGTAATGAGACTGAGAGTGGAGTTATCAATTCCTTTTTTTTTTTCTATATATCTGAAACTATTCGAAAAAGTTGATGTATACTAAATTAGGCAAGAGTTGTTTTCATATGGCGCCAAAAAATGATAACTTTTTTTTAAAGGAACATAATACAAAATTTATTTGCCATAGAGGGGGGTTCTTTCATTTGCATTTAAAAAAAAAAATATTAAAAAACAACGGCAACACTAACAACAAAAAAAATTACCTTTTTTGAAAGCCAGAACTGTTCTTTTATTTTATTTTCAAATCAAGTTATTGATGTCCATAGTCAATACCACAAACTGAAAGAAAATTAAATTCCCTTTCAATAAAAGTTATGTTCATAGTATTGTAAAACTAATTTACAAACATTAAATGTCTAAGGAAATAATTTTTTTTCTCGATATTTCTACTCCCGCATCTCTATTGCTTTCAGTAAAACTATGAGCATAACTTTTATTGGAAGGGAATTTATTTTCTTTTACTATGTGGTATTGACTTTGCCTCTATTATGCTTAGTTTCCCAAATATGGAAGAAAAACTACAAAAGGGGACCTTTCCCTCCTCTCCTGTCTAAGGCTTGCGGCCCTGCGCTGGGGACTTTGAGTATGTTATTCCTTAGGGTCCCCTCTACCACTATCACATCACCTTGGGTGGCTTGCTTCGCAGGTTCAAAGAAATTATTCATTCCTTACCCTCACGTTCAAAGAAACACTACTATCACATAATAAAAAAAATAAAAATAAATCGGGTGGCACAACGGCTCATGAAGAACCAGGCCCTAGTGACTAACAACTCGCAACCATTCCTGTGTGGGCCTATCGAAAGGAATGGAAGGGACCTACAATTTTATGCCGAATCCGAACGGCTAGGCGAGAAGCACTTATTCGTGACAAGTGATGCTCTTGGAGGATTTGTCAATTCCTCGCAAGAGGCAGTAGCCCTGAAAAAAACTTTTTAGTTTTTAGGTGGACGAGGCTGGGAAGCGAACCCAGACCTCCAGCGTGACAGTTGAACGCACTAACCATTACGCTACGGGCTACTACTATCACATACATACATCACGTAGGAGACACATAACCATTTAATTTTCAGTTTTCAATTAAGAATTAATAGGGGTAGTGAACAATAAAAGCCAATTCCGCATTTTATTTTACAATTTAAATACAAAAATCAAAAACGAAATTTTCAACTTTTTTTTTTAATTTTCAGTTTGAAATTAATTTTTTACAAAAACTATGGACATCAATAACTTGATTTGAAAATAAAATAAAAGAACGGAGTTCTGGCTTTCAAAAAAGGTAATTTTTGTTTGTTGTAAGTGTTGCCGTTGTTTTTTAATATTATTTTAAAAAAATGCCCCTCCTCTCTAAGGGAAGGGGGAGAAAGAACCCCCCCTCTATGACAAATAAATTTTGAATTATGTTCCTTTAAAAAAAACGTTATCATTTTTCGGCGCCATATGAAAACAACTCTTGCTATTTAAATTTTGCCTAATTTAGTATACATCAACTTTTTCGAATAGTTTCAGATATATAGAAAAAAAAAAAAGGAATTGATAGCTCCACTCTCAGCCTCATAACATGATGAAATAACAGTGAATGAATGTGTATTTACCTTTTTTGTTTTGGTCAGAAAACATTGGTCAGAAAACATTCAATATCTAAGACAATAACAGGTTTTTACAGATTTGTTGACTTTTCTACCCCCGCATATTCCTTATTATTAACCCTATCGAAAATATGAACATAACTTTTTGTATAGACAATTTATTTGTTTCTAATTATGTAGTATAGACTTTTGCGCTAACATGTTATGTTGTGCCAATATTCACGAAAATCTAAAAAGGGGTACCTTCAACCCCCCCTCCTGAGTTTAGCTCGCGGCCCTGGGCTGGGGACTTTGTGTATGTTATACCTGGAGGTATCCCCTACCATATAAAAAAAATATAATCCAGAGAGCACTATTTTTTGTAAGCAAAATTCTTTCGTTGACTGTACGATTATCTTGGCACTCAATACATTTGTCTAACTTATGTTTGGAGTCGAATGTTCGTAAATAGAACACCAAAATTGCAGAAAATTCAATTAAGTCGAGTTTTTAATTCACCAATCTTAGGATAACTGAAACTAATTTGAACTGAATAAAGATCTTGTTTCAGCCAGCCGATTTTTTTCTGTAAGCGGTTTGCAGTTACATAAGTGGAGTCGACTATATATGAAAAAAAAATATAAACTTAAAGTGAGGCTAATTCAATGTTACGGACTGTAATATGTAAAAAAAACCTTTTGCAAACAATGTTGACAAGGAGCTAATACATTGTAAAGACTTTAGAGCCTTTTTACCGTAAAAGAAAACTCTCTTTAGAAGTAGGTACCTCGTACCTACACTTCGCGTTCTTATTAAATGTATAACAGCTAGATTCGATTAAATGCATTTTAGGGGGTCTTTTAGTTTTAGACGCTAATTTTAGCAAAACAGTTTTGGACTTTTGTTTCTTTATTTCAAATGTTGTGAACAAAATGAGAACCCAGAGATTTTGCTCCTTGAAAAGTTAAGCATGCGAATCCAAAATTGTTTTCCTCAGTGTTTTGGCAGCCACACTGAGAATTTTTACTTAGGAATTGTCCTCAGGCAACTAAGATTGTTGAGCACCTCTGAGATTTCGTTTCCTGAACACGCCTAATGACATGGATTAATTATAACATGGCAAGAATATTCCAGCAATAACAAATTCTTGGATTTCTTCCATACACATGAGAAACTTTGTTTTTTTTTTCTGATCTTCTGACGTCACCTAAAAAAAGAAACAATAATAACAAAATTGTAAGCTTCTTTCAAATCCTTTTAACCTAGTTCCAAGCTCATATTTAAAAATGTATCCAAGAAAAATAGAAGGTTATTTCGGCATCCCTACTGCATTGCATCCCTTGTCCCTAACTGTGACAACTACTTTCTTTAAGGTCCAGCTGTGTTGTATTGTTTTTCATTAGGATAAAGTAGATTATCTCTCACTCAAAACACGTAGTTCCTACTTATATACCTAGATCTATATGGGAGGTATCTATTTCCTAGCAAATTGAAATATATTTTTTTTTATTTTAAATTAAAATGCTGCACGCAGTTTGACACCGTTTAATTGACTGTTATTTATGCATGCTCCTGTAGTGGTATGTGTTTAGTTTTATTTTTATTTATTTTTTTCATACGTTTTTTCCCACTCCGTTTTTGGTTCGTTTTCAATTGGAACCCATTAGTTATTTTTTGGTTTTGTTGTTGTTTTTTGCTGCACCACGTCTGACGATTGAGGCTAAATTCAAGAGTTCTGATGGTTGTACCGTTCTGGTAAATTTCTGTTGTTGTTCCATGCTGGTTTGGCTTGTTATTGAGGTAAAAGCGAAAAAGTAAATGACCGGACCAAAGGAGAAATATCATATATATCTACTTCTCGAATATTGGCGAATACAAAACTGACAAGTCTGACGCATAATTGTGTTGGTTGTTTGACTGTCCAAGAATAAATAATTGAACATAGACTGGATGAACAAACAAAATGAGTCATTTTTTTTTAAATATATTTTGGGGAAGATTTGAAGTTGATTGAGATTGAAGGGTTAAAGCAGCGATTTCTAGATGGTTTGTGCATATACATATGTACATAAACGTATGAAAATAATTAACGTATTTTTGATTGTACACAATATTGGGATACGAAATCTTTCCCATATATTGCTTATGACTAGCTTGTTAATATGAAAAAATACATAAGCTCTCTGTACTTCCGACAATAATGGTTTTGATTTTATCAAAATTATGATATGAACTTTTATAGATGGGGTCACATAAGACATGATTAAATGGAATTTTTTAATATGTTTGAAAAGAGATTTGGGTTTCGAAAAAAACCTGTTTTCAAATATGTATTAGTTTTGTTGAACAAAAAAAAACAGCAGCTTTGATCTTAATTTTGGCCTCATTTCTGTTACTAGTTCAAATGAGGAGTGTAGAAACAAAGCATGGAATTGTCCCTTTTTGTCTTTCTTTTTTTTTGCAGTAGTCGTAAACTCTGAATTGTATCGAAAGCCAAGAAAATTAAGTTTAAACAAATACCATGCTTCAAAGAAAATTCCACCTATTCAGGCAGGGACAAAATGCGATATTTATTTGGTTTTAGGTCAAAAGGTGGCAGCAGAAGCGGATTTTTTTTTAAATACTAGCTGTGCCAGCAGAAGTTTTTCTTCCTCTTTGCAGTAAATGGCACGATGAGTTAATGCCCTTGGGGTAACCCTAACCAAAAATTTCATAGTTGCCCCCGTGAATGTAGGTTGGTGACTCGTTTCTTCCTTATTCTTTTATTTAATTTATATGAATTAATGATTTCACTAATCATATTAGCACATGTCAAATTGAAAGTGTGAAAGAATTCACTGTCAGTGTGACTGACAAATTTGTGTGAAGAAAAATCCATACTTTCTTTCCGCAATTCCATCTGAAATATGAAACTGAAAATCAGGACATATTTGAACATAGGCTTTTGTCGTTCTCCTGAACAGACGAAGAGATAGGTCGCTGGAACCGAAATCCATCTCCTCTCTAGTTTACTTTAAGTTAATGTGGCTGCCAGCAGAAAAACGGATCTACTTAGACCATAATTTGGTCCATTGTGATACCACGAGTTTTTCTCCCAACTCGTAAGAACCAATTGGAGCTTTTTATGAAGCGCGCGATACTATTAATGTCTACATAGTTGCCACTAATTTGTGTGCATAAGTTTGCATGTACCTAAAGGTATACCAATATATACACTGACTGGTAGAGTAGGTAGTGTTGTGTTGTTTTTATCGAATTCGTCAACCAATGTCTGTATGACCCGGCACCCAACGAAGGTGAATGTAGAACTGCTGCGCATATTTTTAAGAGATGATCGAAAGTTTAGGGCTGTTTGTAGGGACAGATTCTAGAGACTTAATAGCAACTTAGCTATTTGAGAAGATGCTGGTATCAGATGCGGTATGCTGGTTGATATCTCGATTTTCTTAATTTTAACACTATATTTATAATGGTCACAGTAGACGAAAGGGGAGATTTGTTTTATATAAGCTCCCAAAATATTATAAACTACAAAAAATTATTCTTGTAGTCTACACCGTCATTTTTGTATCATTAAAATGATAACATATCCTAGGCAAAAACCATTTGACATTGTGCCCTAGTGGAACTCGATTTATAAATATGAAAAAAATAAATTTGAAAATAATTATATTTTTCGCTTTCGCCGAAACTTTTAACTGTTACATTTCGCTGATTAACCGGAGAGCCACAAGTTTAAAATACCTGAAAATAAATCCAGAACCACCGCTCGTCCAAATCTGATTCGCGAGCTTTCAATGTTGCTATGACCTCGTCGTTATAGTCCCGAATTTCATCCAATAGAAATCGGCGTTATAATATGCTTTTATTGTGTTACCAAAAGACCCGTGCGATAATTTTGCACATTTAATAAGGCTTATAAAAATTGATGCTATAAAAAATTTCTTTGATTATTTTCATTCTAAATGAGTTTCGATTTTTTTTTTTCAACCCCTTTCGATTGACGTACCAATAATATTTTTAACATTGATCGTTCCTAAACGGAATGTTACACAGTGTAACACTTTTAACAATGGGCCCTATTGCGGTTGTCGATCGTCGATCGATAATCGCTAACGAGCGATTAACGATCGACAAATTGAGAAATCGCTATTGTGGTTATTTAAAAAATGTTTCTTTATAAGTAAAATAGGTATATTTAATTGTTTTTCTTAGTGCATGGCGAAACAAGTTTCAACAAAAAACCCATAAAGGCTGGCTTGGATTATCAAAAATTGTTAACAAAGCTATAAAAGACAAATAAATGAAAAGAAAAAAACTACAAAATCAAGTAAAACGTACAATTTATCAACTCCAAGGGGTTGGATGAATTTCTTATATTGCGCCGATTTCTGATGGCCTCTAAAATTCTATTTATTGTTTCTTCTTCTGAATCTTTTTCACTTAACAACGCTTCGTTCATCCATTTCTTATTTTAAGTTATTAATTTATTGCAAACTTCACAAAACGAGATAAATAAATAAACAATCCAGTCTGAAAAAAATCGATCTGTCAAACGTCAAAGTATAAATAATTCACAATTTATACTTTTTCATTCACAATAATTTATATACTAGTCGATCAAGTTACGCAATACCGATTGAGAAATCAGTCGATGGTGATGATCGTTGAAAGTGCGATCGCTGATCGACAACCGCAATAGGGCCCAATGACATTTTAATTTTTTTTTTTGACACAGCAACAATAGTTAACATTTTATAGAAAAAGAACGCACCACTGTCATTTTGCCGAGCTAGAGGAAAGTGTTTAGAGATTGTAAAACGTTAAAATAGTGAAAACACTAAATAAAAAAGTGAAATAAAAGTTAACATAGTGAACATTTGCAGTACTTTATATTAAAAAATATGCGTTAAATCGTGTAAAAACAACTATAATATGGAGTTTACAATTTTTGCATCTCACGGGCTGATTGTGTCTCATATTCCACATGATGTTTTTACAGAATTTAACGCAGCACCGCATATGTTATATATTTTTTTTTTTCAATGAAGTATTGCATGTATTCACTTTATTTATATTTATTTCACTTTTTTTTAGTTTAATAAGCTTTTTTACTATTAAACTTAAATCTCAAAAATACATCTTTCAAAAACACAGCTAAAAATTCTTCTTCTTCTTCTATGTTTATTCAAGTTGCAAAGTGTTTTTCTTAGTGTTTAGGTGCTCATTTTAGCCAACTCCCATTGTTTAGGACAAAAACAAAATACTCGTACGTTATTTCACTCTATAGCACCTAATGATTTTCAAAGGTCTCGTTTCTAGGCACTATAGGTAGACCAGGTCCCATATATTTTTGCCAAATCTCCTTTATATTTAATGATATTTTCATTTGTGACAGGTTCAAAACCAGAGAGCATTGAGATTTAAAATATAATCATCTTCATTTATATTAATTTTTTTCTTGGTAGAGCTATAAATTCTATCGCAAAATATGACACTTTTAAAATATTTATTGGAATGTTTTCACTTCAAAGGTCCCTGCGTAAATGAAAAAAATACAGTATTTCCACAAACAAATATTTAAAAGTGACAGTGTATATAACAACAAATGATGCTCTATAGCCTTTAATTTTTCAGTTATTGAAATGAAATTTTGCCACAAAATATTTTATAGAAAATGAGTTTGAACTGTATCATTAGGTCAAAATTGATGTTTTTGAGTTATGACGTTGTTCTTTTGCTACATGAAATTTGGCCCCATTTTCAAAATTGAAAAATTGCCCCAAACTTATGAAAAATTGCCCCAAAATTAATATAAGAAGCAACAACAATAAAAGAAATTACAATCGTACAAAAAACATTTTGCGTCGGTTTGGGAGACCCTTAAAAGTACCTTGCCTGGCCCACTTCGAGGGTTCAAGGATTTTAACTCCCTTTTTGGGTCATCTGTCCCGCTCACGCGACTCCGTCCCTCCGCTTAGCGTATGCTCAGTCGCCTGGCAGGCCATATTTCATTGGGACCAAATTTCGTGTAGCCTGTATTATGCTCTTACACTATTTGTATTTATGTGGAATATCTTCGCTTTTCTCTCCAAATTATCACAAAATGTCTCGGTAAATAAGTCGTCGATAAAACACCTATAACCTCAACAGAATTTACAAAAATAATCTACTGCAAGGTGTTAGCAGTAACGCTTAAATATAAAACCGTGAACAAAAATTATCGCGGAAAGTTAAAAAAAAAAAGAACATTCGTAAAGTACCTGAATTAGAATACGTATTAAGCATTTGGGAAGTAAATAATAATCAAAATATGAAGAATCTACCTACTTTATTTTGTCTTCAATATTCAGTTTAAAAAACAAATAATAATAACTGTATTAATAGTTTACACATCACGTTTTAAAATAAAATTGTCAACGCTAAGAATGTAAACAACAAACTATTTTTTTAAAGTCTAAGTAAACAATAAAGTAAACGACAGATATTGTCATGCCTTAATTATTCAATTGTTCTTTTTTTCTCAATGATGAGAAAATGTACAACTTTTGTATTGAATAAACAAAAAATCTAAACAATAAAGTATCATATCGCCTTGCTGATCGATTTATCATTCGCTTGCAAAAAAAACAATAACTTAAGCATAAGAATAAGGTTTGCATTCGCACCTTTGTATGAATCACACGTTAAAGTGGTATGCAACTCATGTTAAAAGTCCAACAAATTGAAAATCATCACAATATTTATTTCATGAAGAAAAGTTTTAATTATTACTTATGAAACAAAAAAAATGGAAATGAGCTATAATTCTCGATGCGGAAGCATTTTTATTAAAATTAGGTCTGTGCATAGTGAGAATGCCGATTCCACTCTTTTTCCATTTTACAATTCTTTATAACTGAATCAGTATCCAACCAGGGGATACTACTTCTATACAACTGTTCAAGTTGCTTTGAAGATAAAAATTTTCTTTTTGCAGATTCCACTTAATGAGATCGTTTGTGTTATTTTTAATTAGAAAAATTCAATTAAATAGCATCCGACAGGCTTCGTTTTTTTGCCATGATAGTCTAGGAAACTCATGCATTAAACAGGGTGTCCCTTAATTCGTCAATAGTTTTTTAGGGCATGATTCTGGGGTATATTCTAAGAAAAAAATCGTTGTATTGTAAGGTCCTATCTTGAATTTTGATATCATTAATCGTGGATTTAAGAACAGTCTTACTTTGGTGTACCTACCCTGATCCATTTTACCGGTAATTGCGCTGTAAGCACTTATGATATAAACTTCGTTTAGGTCCAGCTTTTGTAATTGCCTTTAAATAAATTTGTTATCTTGTCGTGAGTCTTAAGGTACCCAGTTTAAAGCTTGTTCTATTTTTCCAGCCCATGTTAATTTTTTGACTTTGAGGTCAATTTTCTCCAGAAAATATATAATAAACATGACGTTTTATTATTTTTTGTTTAATGAATGCAACAATAATAAAATAAAAATCAAACACATGTTTGGCAAAAAAGCCATATGTTTTATGATAATTGGGAAAACCAACGGCAAGTAAAATTTAATAAAAAGATTTTTTGTTTACTGTTCGAAAGGCTATTAATAAAGAATGATGTGATAGATAGATATTCTTTATTCTTTGAGTAAAAAATGTACAAATAAAGTGTTAGAATTCTTGAATAATTATAGTTAAGACATGACATGGAATGTCGTCTGCCTGAGGAGCATTTTTGTTTTTAAATTGTGATGAAGTAATTTAATTTATTACCAGTTGGTATTTTTTCTAAAGATAAAGGTCAAAACTATCATTATTACTAACAGAGCCATTACCGGTAACATCGGTCAGGGTACACCAAAGTGAGACTTTTCTTATATCCCCGATAAATGATATCAAAATTGGAGATAGGCCCTTACTGCAGAACAATTTTTTTCTTAGAATATACTCCAGAATCATGCCCTTAAATACTATTGACGAATTAAGAGACACCCTGTGTTTATACTGCATTTATGTACATGTATTGTATAGTTTGTTAATATACTATTTTCCCGGCGCGAAACTTACAGTCTATTTTGATATGTTGAGATTGAACTTACATATAATAGAGAAGGAGAATTTAAGTGCATTGCAAATACTTTTGTTTTTCAGTCACACGGAGATGATTCTTAAATATCTATTTTGATTTTTTTGTAGTAGCCCGTAGCGTAATGGTTAGTGCGTTCGACTGTCACGCTGGAGGTCTGAGTTCGCTTCCCAGCCTCGTCCACCTAAAAACTAAAAAGTTTTTTTTTCAGGGCTACTGCCTCTTGCGAGGAATTGACAAATCCTCCAAGAGTATCACTTGTCACGAATAGGTGCTTCACGTCTAGCCGTTCGGATTCGGCATAAAATTGTAGGTCCCTTCCATTCCGTCGACAGGCGCACACAGGAATGGTTGCGAGTTGTTAGTCACTACGCCCTCGTTCTTCATGAGCCGTTGTGCCACCCGATTTATTTATTTTATAGATATATTTTTTTATCCGCTCAGCTACGATGAGCAGAAAAATTTTATTAATATTGTTTTACTTGTTAAATTTTTTTGAAACACAAAAAAACCTCATTATGTGGACCATGATAGCCTAAGGAATAAAGGCCTGATCTATTGCAGCCTTGACAAACTTTTTAATTAAGTACCGCAACTTTAATCTACCTATTCACACGTGTAGCACATTAATTAAAAAAATAAATTCTGAAATAAATTATGAAAACAAAACATTTCCGAATTTTACCACGGCCGGACCTCTACCGGAGGCGTGTACTCAGACAGACTAAATCTTAGTCTCTCATTTCGTCTTCCTGACCATTGTAGCGTGTTCCAGGCGGAACTTTTGGCGAAAAAGGAAGTTTTATCGGGGGTAAAAGAAAACGTGGTATCGACTTCGGATATCCGTATCTTCTCAGATAGCCAAGCTGCTCTGAAATCTCTGGACTCTGTCTCTACAAACTCTAAAACGGCCATAAACTGCCGCTCATCTCTTACAGAGATGGCACAACAGTTCAATATTCACCTTTGTTGGCTGCCAGGCCATAGTGACATTATGGGGAATTGCAAATCTGACGAACTCGCCAAAAGTGGTACAACATTACTTATTCTACCAGACAGGGCAGATATCGGTATACCTATTGCTACTTGCAAACTTATGGTGAAGCAGATGCTATAAGGAGAACAAACCCTAGGTGGAATAAAACGATCTGGCCAATGTTGGACATGAGGCGCTCTAAGTGTTTGTTGTCTTTAGGCAGATTGCTGATCAGCTCCTTAATTGGTGTCATTACTGGAAACTGTCTCATAGGCAATCACACAACGCGGCTTGGAGTATTCGCAAATGATTTTTGCAAAAGTTGTATGGATGAAGAGGAGGAAGAATCTATTCCTCATCTTCTTTGTACATGTCCCGCCCTATCTCAAAGTCGTAAACTCCATCTTGGGGATTTCTTCTTTGATGAAGTTCGAACATTAACAGTCTCATGCGCTTCGTAAGGAGCTCCTCACAATGGACCAATTGATTGTCTAAGTGTGTCGGCTTCCTTGCCGACAGCCACTATAACCTAAACTTACCTGGGTTTTTCGCCCATACATTTTTGGGCATTCTCCTTTGAGCTGTATGTTTTAATAAAAGAAAACCTGCCGACTGCCCTCAGATTGAAACTTGAAAGGGGAGTGTATGTAAGCAGGTACTTACTGTTTCTTGGAAAATGCAGTACCTAAGTGTGCTTAATGTTGTTTGTGTTCTTGTTTGATTGAATAAACATCCCAACAGAATTTTTGAAAGAAAGTGACGAGTTTTTATAATCAATCCATCGACTATTTTTTTTTTCCGTCGTACGACGCAGCGAATACATGTATCGATAAATTTATAAACCTTTTATCTTATGGTGTTTTCGATTGGTAAAATAAATCAATTTATTTTTGATTTAAATCTGTCAAAACGCAGATTTTACATTCCAATGGGCAAATAAATTGATTTATTTTTTGATTTAAAATCGAATTTGCAGATCTAGATTTTTCGTCAGACTTACCCCTCCTACACTAATACCAATACAATTTGAAGTTGTCACTTTACAAAATTGTTTGTATTGTTTGAATTGAAAATTGTGTTGTAAATATAAAGAGAAGCGTTTCTGATATAAAATGGAAGCTGTTAAAAATTAATTGGTTAATTCATGAAGCTAATTGTTTTCTTCTAAAAGTGCATCAAGTGATGACGAGTTTTGTGATGTTATGAAACATACAAAAAATTACACGAATACAATAACAAAAATAAATCAATTTGTATTGGCGTTCGATTCACCACGAAATAAATCAATTTTTAGATTGAAATCTAAATTTACTAAGCGAAAACACCATTATATTATACCTGGGCCCGTATTACAAATTACGAAACGAAAGACAAAAAAACGATACCCAAGAAAACGATAGTCATGACATGGACCGATTATGGTTTACGATAATGGATGCATGAAAATATTGCCAGATAAAATCGAAAAATCTATTTTTTTTTAAGCGTATCCATTCCTTCAATATTTCAGTCAACAATAAATTGTAGAACTGAATTAATAAAGTTAAGAAAGTGTATCTAATTAATTTCTAAATTTAAACAAAATGTTTTTCCATTGTGATTTTTGTTTGAGTAGTGACGATGATTCCGAGGATTCGGAAAACCAGGAAAACTCAATTTCAAAGAGATCACTGAGGGATGCATCAGACCCAATGGGTATTCGTGATGCATTGTAAGTTGGTTGAGCACTATTAACACTGTCGTTATTAGTTGGTTGAGCATTATTAACACTTTCCATGTCTCCATAATGGTATTAACAATGACATGTTCTTTTTGGAAGCGAGCAGGATCGCCGAAATGCATTCCTAATGTGTTGCCTGAGAACGCTTCGTTCAGATCAAGGATCGATATCACAGCTTTCTCGTTGTCTGAAAAAGTCTTTTGTTTATTTGGCCCGCCTCCTGTGCCACCGGAATGCAATCTCTATCGTATGTGTTGATGGCCTATTATTGAAATTTTATTTAACATTTTTATTTCTTTATTATTTTAAATACATTTTTGATTTTATCAACCAGCAGCACCAAACTCAAACAACAAACGTAATAAATAGGTATGTGACAGCTACATAAATTCATGTGTCAAAACAATAAAATACGAGTGCCAAAAACAGCCGTAAGAGAAAACGAGTATCGTTTAATAAAAACGACTATCGTAAAACGTAATCGCAACGTAACGATAGCGGAGATTTTGAACGATAATCGTAATTCGTAATACGGGCCCTGGTATATTAATGGATTACATTTTCGTATGTCTTTTTTTGTCGGTATCAATAAAATAAAAAAATACTGTGATTTGGTTGGGACCAGGAATCGCCACTGGTATGTTAGCAATTTTTGGAGGGGTCCAGCATTTTTCTTTATACATACCAAAATTTGGATGCCAATTCATAGTTGCCACTATTTTTCAAAATAAATTTCCCTGACTTTCCCTGACCAATTTTTATGTTTTCCCTGACCGAATAAAAAATGTTTTTTTGAAATTGTTCAGTTGGTTAAACTTAGGAGAGAAACAAAATCTTCTTATTTATTACTCGAATGACAAATTATTAGCTTTTCAAAAGTATTCTGTAGTTCTTAGTTGGAAGCTGTATCAAAAAAGAAATGTAATGTATTTAAAAAGTAGTTACTCTTTCAGATAAATAGTTATTTTTATATTTTTTTAAAATATATCTACATAAAAAAGATATAAATCAGTTGAAGAAAGTAGGTTTTCCGACTTTTTCCAAAAATCCCTACACTCAAAATCTCTGCAAAATCAAAAATTTGTATATGAAAACTTAAATTTGGTTTTAGATAGATAAGAAATTTAAACTAGTAAGATTCTTTGAATTTCATTATCTATTCACCAACAAATTTCAAAACTCTGGCATTCTAATTAACGAAATTAGGAAATAGACATAAAAGGACATTTTCCCATCTGCTACAATAATATAGATTATCAAAAAATCCAAACTTATTGCACTATAAAATATATAAACCTATCAATAAAAATCTTTACTTTTACTCTATCTCCCACCACTTAGCTAATCAATGATTAGCACATTGGCGTTACATTTTTTGGTTTCAGAAAAATTCAACCTTGAAATTTCACTCTCAACCCGCGCAAAGAAGTTTCACTAAAAAAAGACTAGCATCTACAAAGTTATCCACATGCATAATTTTTACTTAAACTCAAAGAAAAACAATGGGCCCTATTGCGGTTGTCGATCAGCGATCGCACTTTCAACGATCATCACCATCGACTGATTTCTCAAACGGTATTGCGTAACTTGATCGACTAGTATATGAGTTATTGTGAATGAAAAAGTATAAATTGTGAATTATTCATACTTTGACGTTTGACAGATCGATTTTCTTCAGACTGGATTGTTTATTTATCTCGTTTTGTGAAGTTTGCAATAAAAATAGTTTATTTTTATAAAAATAAACTTAAAATAAGAAATGGGTGAATCGAAGCGTTAAGTGAAAAAGATTCAGAAGAATATACAATAAATAGAATTTTAGAGGCCATCAGAAAACGGCGCAATATAAGAAATTCATCCAACCCCTTGGAGTTGATAAATTGTACATTTTACTTGATTTTGTAGTTTTTTTTTTTTTTCTTTTCATTTATTTGTCTTTTAACGCTTTGTTAACTATTTTTGATAATCCAAGCCAGCCTTTATGGATTTAATTTCTGAAAACTTAAGCTGGGAATAAGAAAATCATCGATTCCCAACATCCTTAAATTGTGTACCGCGTTACGATTCTGTGCACAAGCATCATATCAACTAAGTGTGGGAAATGATTTGTTCATTGGGTTGGCTCAATCTACTCTATCCTTAAAAGAAGTGCTAAGTGTAAAGTAAACTCACATATGTATGTCCAAAATAAACGAAAGTGAAATACGCCAAACAAAAATGTACTTCCTTGAAAAATTCGGATTCTAAAGAGTTATTGGGTGAATTGATGGCTTTTATCTGTTTTTTTGTTAAAACTTGTTTCGCCCTGCATTAAGAATAATAATTAAATTTACCTATTTCACTTATAAACAAACATTTTTTAAATAAAAACACTCACATTTTATTCTCTACATAATTTTTTACTTGTTGAATAGACCCAGTCGATCACAAAAATGCGGTCGACAACGAGCGATCGGATTTTCGATATTTGTCGAACGCAATCGACAACCACAATA
The DNA here is from genome assembly GCA_949320155.1 of Melangyna quadrimaculata. Classification (NCBI taxonomy): domain Eukaryota; kingdom Metazoa; phylum Arthropoda; class Insecta; order Diptera; family Syrphidae; genus Melangyna; species Melangyna quadrimaculata. Next base: position 104,983,918 of record OX439483.1, read on the forward strand.
CCGATTTCTCAATTTGTCGATCGTTGATCGCTCGTTAGCGATTATCGATCGACGATCGACAACCGCAATAGGGCCCAATGTTAAAAAAAAACACATAATGCCATCTATCCTTTGCACATTATGAAACCTCCACAATGTTCAACGTAATGTGCAAGCACATTTAACAATTTTGTTGATTTATCCAACAATGTTCCTGTCGATAAGTTGAAATTTTGACCAAGTTTCACAATCGTCAATTTTTGTAATTGCTGACGCAAATGTCAATACGATTTCTATTAAAAAAAAAAAAAAAACAATAATTATATTATGCTCATCTTAATGAAATCTTTACTCCGGGATAGCTTATTTTTATACATAAATAGCCTTAAAAAAAGTTTGTGGTACCATTTGCTCGAAAAGTATCCAACCAATTTCGATAAATTGTATATGATTGGAAAGCCATAGGTGCGGAGAAGTGCAGAATATACCTGAGACACGCATGAACACACTGTGGGCCATTTTTGTTTTTGCACTGCCGATCACTGTGCGTATTGAAAAAAATTTTAAAACTAAAAAAATATTTTTTGAATGTGAATTTTGGGTGGACGAATTTCGCCCAGTGGGCGACATTTGTATTATGAAACAAACTTAATCTTTGCAAGAGCACTTTATGTATGTGGAAACAATATTCGTATGTTTAAACATTTTATAAAAATAATCTGTACACACGTATGTATATCGTTCATTAAAAAGATCAACGTCATAACTCAATAACTTCAGACTTCTAAAATCGCAATTTAAAGTTTGCATGGCTGTATTTCATAATCATCTTAGTTTGTATCTACTTTTTTTTCTTGGTAAAGCTATTAATTAAAGTTTTATCGCAAAATATGACACTCTTAAAATATTTATTGGACTGTTTTCACTTCAACAAAAGATGCTCTATAGCCTTTAATTTTTCAGTTCTAGAAATGATGTTTTGCCAACAAATAAGTTATAGAAAATGAGTTTGAACTGAATCTCATTGAATACACATTCTTTTGGCGCAAAATTGTGGGCAGAGCTGAACGAAAGATTTAATTATCTTAATGTGAAGAAATTCAGTGCTGAACAAAATTTTCCCTGACCGCTTTCAAAATTCCGACTTTCCCTGACCAAATTTTCCTTCCCTGACTTTCCAGTCGAGTGGCAACCATGCAATTGCATTTAAGGAATATCTTTAAAACACCGCTTCAATTTACTTAAGTTTTAAATAATTTTGGTCATACTGTACTTCTAAGGATCAATCCGTATCATATTCTCTTAACGCAGCTGAAACCCTTCGAAAATTGTACATCAACAAATTTGAGACTTTTTCCATTAGAGTATTTTGTCGTTGTAGATAACCCAACGTCATGAATCATCATGATCCCATAGCTCATTATCCGATAAAACTACTTGAGTAGGTATACGAAAATTGAATGTAATTTTTTATAGATTGCTTTCCTTTTCATTAACATTTTGGCATTCACCCAAAAGTAGCTTTCCCTAAAATAATAGTCATAGGTACATCATGAATACAACAAAAATCAATTGCGAGCATGTAATCAGATACACTAGCTACTTCGCGGTAAAACTAAAAAAATAATACCGAAAACCACATTGAAAATCGAACCATTGCAAGAGGGCGTTATACCTATGTACATACTACACCTACCACAAAAGTGCATCGGGCCGCGCCCTTGAATTCCCCACTTTTTTCCTCCAACTATATGCAACAGAGGAACAACAGAACACGAACCCATGTTGTGTCGAAGAAAGAGACCTTTGTGCCCCATTTATATCATTAAACTTTACAAAACATGTAAATTGAAAAATATTAATTTAATTATGGGAAGAAAATACTTACGCTCTTGGTGTCTGACATTTTGTGTTGGAAATTTACGTTTTTTTTCCTCGCTGCTTAGTTAATTTATATGCAGAGCCAAATCAAGCGCAGAATAATAATAACTTTTCTTGTTTCTTATTTTCGTATGGATTAATATGCTGCTTCTTAAGAGCTTTTTATTTTATGTTATTATTTTAGTCAAACAAAATTCAGATAAAACACAATTTTCCAAAAGAATATCGAATTTATTATGAAAAAAAATTAATTAAAAACTGCTTCGCAGTAGAGATAACAAAAGGATGAGCAAAATGAACTTCACAACAACGAGAACATAAAAAATTCCACCAACGTGACTTGACTTGCCCGACGAACAACAAATCACGACTGCATTCGAAAAGCAACTGACAAACAAATTTGCTGTCCGGCTTTTTCGAAAAGTTTATATATCTGTCTCTTTCGAATCCAATTATTTTCATCGCTTATCATCGCATTGATCGTATGTTCAAAGTAGTGTTAAGAGGAATTTTGAAGAAAAAAAAACACCCTTAACATTAGTAGAATATCCCTCTTTTCGGATTTAAGATTTTTTGAAATCCCGTGAATATTCTTCACGGCTGAATTTTGGAAGCCTGTCGTTTAGCTATTTTTTCGACGAATTGTACACTTCCATTTGAAATATAAAATGAAAAATTGGTCATAAATTCCGTTTCCCATACATATCGCAAATAAAATGTAAAAGCAGATTTCGGAATTCCGAAAGGACAAGTAAAGTGCCTTGAGAGACAAATTACGAACTGCGAATTTGGATTTTTTATTTACATCACCGAGTCACCGAGACCTACGAATTCATGATGCAACATAAGCTAGTAAAAGGGTATTTAGGTTAAATTCGAGCGTATTATTTACTCGCCGGTTTGTGGAACGCGTTTTGTAGTTGTGGATTGCGAATTTACATTTGGCACACTTGTGTGTAGGGATGTCGTATAAGTCAAAAAAGAAAAGGACAGATATATGAACATGACATCGAAACTGACAAGGTGAAGTGTCATTGAATAATTTTCTTTGGCAAGCTACATTCACAGAACTATCGATTTACATTAAAAATTTTCAAAAATTATCTATACTTTAAGATGACCGAAGAAAAAATCGAAGTTCGCATTGAACGAAATAGCGCTCATTCGCACATCTGAGGACTTGGACTCGATGATGTTCGAGAAGCACTCGAGCTGTTTCACAAGGTATGGTTGGCCAGAAGGAGCTTCTGGTGTTGTTGTCCAAAAGGTTGGGGAGGGAAAAATTGCAGGTCAATGTATATTGCTGGCCGTCGAACGAAGTACCGGAAAAACTAGGGTTGCTATGGCTATATAAGCTAACCTAGGACAAAAAGTTTTAAAATCCCGGACTTTGGAGGACATCATCTAACTTTAAAAAGAGCACAAAATTAAATCAAAAATAAGGTCCATGAACTCATACAAAAATATATTTTATATTTAAAATAACATAAATTAAAATACAAAATAAATAACATAGTTATGTATATTTATCTTCAGCCTCATTTTTTTCAAGAACTCATTCATTCAACTAGGCCAATCGTTCACTAACCACTTAAAAGCAATACGGATTGGTTTGTGTTGTTATAATCCCTTGAGAAAAAACAGGTGATGATAAAAAAGCTGTTCTCAAAAAAGAAATCTGACCTATCCCAAAAATTCTCGTATACCTAGCCAGCAATTTGAAAAAAAATGTCAAGAAAAGCTAACTTCAAATTTAAATTTTACGTTGAATTGTTTGCTAGGTAAACCTATCCAGTTATGGTCGTTCACAAACATATGCGGATATATGTTTTTTTTTTATATTCCACGCGCGCAAAAGGCCTAGGAGAAGCCTTTTCGAAGCATAATGCAAAATAAAAAAAAAAATTATTCTTTATTTTTATTTCTATATTTTGTCCTTTATTTTCATGCTAGTAATGAATTTCTTCAGGAACTTAATTCACAATAATTATTTATATCCGAAAAAAACACATTACTTACTTGATGGATTTTGCGGGAGTTGAACCGAGGATGGTTGGGTTGAGAGTCGGGCACTATAGGTATCGAGCTAGCCTGGCATATGAAAAATGAGTGCCAAATTGGAACCACTTGAAACCGAAATCAGCTTCTTAAAAACTTCCTTGGGGCTTCCTGATGAATTAAACTAATTTGAAAAATACAGGTGACCATTCGTCTGTTGCTGGCAAGGGAGTTTTTTTGCTTAATGTTTTTTTTTTGTAATTGTTCATGTTTCCATGATTACTTTACTCATTAGAAAAAAAACATGGAAGTGGTCACACAAACATACTTTTAGTGAGACAACAAATAAAATATAAGTTCGTTTTTCGTTGAAATCAATTGTTTTAAACGAAATGCCTTGGTTTGAGACAAAATATAAAAACTCTTTTATGCCCCATAAAATATGTACTTTTCATTTTGTACACAAAGCGTTTACTGACAATTTTAATTTGTATCTTTTCTGAAAACACTAATTTTACAAAATATTATTTTTTTTATAGAAATTTAAAAAAAAAGACAAACCACGAATATGAAGAAAGTTTATCTGTTTTTGTTAAATCATTTCTAATAAAAAATAAAAAAATAATTTGTATTTGAAGTGTATTTCTGAATATACATAATTATAGGTTTATGTAAAAAAATAAATATATTTTTTTTTCGTTTATTTTGTATCAAGTGCATTTAAATTGTTTTCTTTTACCATATTTATCTCACTGCAGAAAATAAATGTTTGTTCCGTTTTTGTTTTGCAAGACAAAAACGATTTAATATTATACCATACCTACTCAATAAATCGGTTTAATTCAAATTTTAAAAATGATATAATTTTTCCTATTTTTATTTTCATAAATAATTTGACCTGTGGTAACCCCCTCTTGGCAGTAGAAATATACATGCGCCGACCAGTACACAAAATAATGCTTGTATCGGGCTTTTGCGCAGAGGGTTATCACAAACAAAACAAACTGACATAATTCCACTGACAATTATGTTTCCATTAGACTTTCGTACACATAATAGCTTGTTTCAGGCGTTTGTAAGCAAGCCCTTCAAGAGCTCTTGGCAATGCTTCCTTGTGAACGCTTTTTCTTTGCTTTTATTTCACATGCCTCTCAAAACTAATTTCTGGGAAGCCTTACTCAAACTATAACCAAATTGTAAATATTCAGGCTTGCAGAAAATTATAGATTCTGCCTGTAATAGGTTTGTAGGAAGCTTTTTTCAAAAATATAGCTTCGAAAATCTGTAACTTCAATGTCCAAACTAAATACAACTCTTGTAGAAATAATAACTTATAGAAATTCAAGAAATGGATCTTATAGAGGCAAAATTGTTAGTTGGGTAAGTAGTTCAACCTAACTGGAACTGTAGACGCCACCGTTGATTCCATCTGGAGAATTCGTCCGCTGCCGCCTCGATGAAAGGAAAAGTGCCTTAGTGGGAACACTCCTCCCCGCCCTCTCTCGTTGGCTGTCCCCAACAGCTTTCCACGGGGATTTAAACCCCGTCTCCAGCTGAGGTACTAGACACCCGATGTTCACCACTAGGAGGTGAGAGTAGGAGTTGGTAGACAGAGGTGGGTTTTGAGAAAAACCTGTGGACGCTTGTGTCCTCTTGAATGCACATAACTACCCTTTTGAACATCAGTTTCAGACAGAAGATTATTTAAGGAAGATTATTATAAGGAAGAGAGTCGGAGACAAAACGGAGCCCTGGGGCACACCAGCATTTATTTTGTGGATTTTAGACTTGAAACCGTCCAATACAACTTGTATTGAACGGTCCGAAAGGTAATTTCTAATCCAACGAAGAAGAGATTCATGGAAACCAAATGCGCGCATTTTCGATAAGAGAGCTTAGTGCCAAACTCTATCAAACGCTTTTGAAATATCAAGTGCAATAATCTTACTTTCTCCAAAACGATGTAAAGATTCGTTCCACTGTTCGGTGAGATATACCATCAAATCACCAGTGGACCTATTGCTACGAAAGCCGTACTGCCGGTCATTAAGAAGCTTTCGTTCCTCGAGATATTTCTTGAGCTGGAAATTAATCAGCGTTTCCATGACCTTGGAAAGAAGGGACGTAAGTGCAATCGGTCGATAGTTAAAGGGTGAAGATGATACGCCTTTTTTAGGGACAGGCTGGACAAATGCTGTTTTCCATCCAGTCGGAAAGAGACCAGTAGAGTAGGACAGATGGAAAAGCTCACGCAATGCTTTTGCCAGCGTTGTAGAACACCTCTTCAGAACGATGGGAGGGATACTATCCGGGCCAGCGGATTTGTGTACATCGAGATCTCTTAGAACTCTAGCAACTGCACGAGTGCGAAAGAAGATTTGTCCCATAAAATCATTTACGCTCTCAAGTACAGGAGGAGTCATACCACTTTCTGGCAGCGTCGAATTAACAGCAAACTGTGCTGCAAGCAAATTGGCTTTATCTTGCGAGCTGACAAAAGGAGTATCATTGAAGATGAGCGTTGGAACCGAGGACGAGGTGGTGTTTCGTATGTTTTTTAAAAATAACCAAAAATTTTTACTACCTTTGGGACATTGCAGTATTTTTTGCCGTAATTTTTGATCATATAAAAATTTGATTCTTCGAATATGAACGTTACAGGTCTTTCTAGCTTGTTGAAACTTTTTCCGGTTTTCCTCAGTAGGGTTGGCTTTTATAACATCGGAAGCTTACTTCTCTACCCTCCTCGACAGGGTTCACCTTGCCGTAGTGAGGAGGCTTACGTTTGGATCTTCAGCTGACCAGTTGTAGATTTGCTTTCTTAAATCCTCAGCTGGTCGGCTGTAGAGTTTTGATAAACTAAGAAACCCAAACCAATGACAAACCATGACAGACACAACAAAAACAGAAAAAAATTTAGCGGGGATATACGCTACAGTGTCGGCAGAAGTCACGACTGCCGGCGAAGGCTTAGCTTCGCAAGAAGCTAAGTCGCCAGTGACAAACAACACACACACTTTAGACAAAAAACACAAACCAGTAACAATGACTGACGAGGAAGAGGACCTACTCCTCAACCCTTTTGCCAACCTCGGAGTTGAAGATGGGGCGTCGGAACGGTTGACAGTGATGGTGGGAGCATCATTGACTGCTGTTCCGTCGCTGGCTCCAATCTTTCCGGACTGTCAACCTCTTCCAGGCGGAGTAAAATCTCCAACTGTAGGAAAACAGTCAAGAGACTTGGTGAAAGGAGTTGGGATGAACTGACAGACACAGAACGCACACGACTGCACAACGCTCGTACGTTTCTGCAGAAGAAGCTCCCAATGGAGAATGAGACATCTGCCCATACATCGGTGGGGGCTTCTCCTGTAGAGATCATAAGCGTGAGTGTATTGATGGGACCGCCTGCTTCGAGTATTGGTAAAACCCATACTGGAAAAAGGACCGTCTCCTTAAACGACAAGGACCAACTAATTCAAACCTCCGGAATATTGGACTCACCTGCCAGACTTTGCGTGGAGAATTCCTCTAATCCGGGCCTGGTGGGTGATAAGATACCCCCGGGAGAGGTGGGTGTAGAGGTGACGCACATGGGAAACATCCAGGGCCTTAGCCCCACATGCAACCTTAGTGCGTCTACCTCTTCACAACCTAGACGACATGACGAACGGAAGGACCCTGTTAAGAAACGCACCACTAAGCTTCCTGTCAAACCGTACAGACGTTGCATGGAGCCTTTTGCTCCTACGGGCCTGTGCGGTGAGAGAGCGGCCACTGGTGAGGTTGAGAGTAGAAGCACACGGGAAAAATTCTGGGCACTGGCCATACATGCAACCTAAATGCTTCCTGCTCCTCTCGACCAGGGAACTGCATGGGGAACTCAACAATTGACAGCGACCCAACTTACAAGACTGTCGTGGAGAATCCTACCGTGCAACGCAACGCAAAGCCAGGAATGCAACGCAAGGTAAAGAGACTCCTCGGCGAAAATCAGATACAACGCCGACAATTACGGAACGCTACGCGGATTGTCCGGGTTCTAGCAAACAAAAACCCTGAAACCCTAACGGCTAAGGAACGGCTTGCTCTGGACAGATCCAAACAAAGGTTACTGACAATACCAAAAACAACTGACGAACGCGACAACCCGAGTCCTAGGAGTACCGCATTAGGAGTGTCGAAGAGCCCCGTGCCCCTCACTGACCCTCCAGCTAATACAGGTACGTCCAAGCGAGCGAGGAAAGACATGCATTCACCAACGAACGTATCACCGACGAACAGGAAGAAAAAAGCCAAACTTTCTAAGGTGTCTGTAGTAGGTAGACAAGTCGCCGTAGTAGACTACGGTAATCCTACACGGAAACTAACGGAAGACCAATGGCAATTAATCGAACTTCGGATCCTTGAGGAGGTAAATGGGGCTATCGTCAAGAGCCGGCCACCGCCACCCTTCGGTACTCTCGGCACCTACCACGGATTCGAAATGCTGACATGTGAGGATGAACATACCCGCACATTGCTTCAAGAAATTGTCGGTAAAGCTGAACCTCCTTGGCCAAACGCTGACCTTCGTCTCATGGGGAGGAAGGAAATCGGTGAACTGTCAAGACGTAGAGCAAAACTAATTATGAAGGGACCGCTCATCCCGAGGGATCGAATTGAAAGATACCTCAGGTCACTCAATACTGAACAGCTTAGTCAAAACTGGGAGGTAGTCGAGATGGGTCAGAAAACTAAAGATGGCACTGAAGTGGTTGTGATCTTAAATCACAAATCAATACCGCTGCTCAGAAAAATTGATTTTAAGGTACGCGTCGGTACAAACCGATGCAGACTGCGGCTGATAGACAACAAGAAGGTAAATAGGGGGAGAAAGGTTTATAACAATATGAAAATAATACAAATTAATCTCCAACACAGTAAAACCGCCCGTGCCAACCTAGTCTACCTCATGGAGGATAGACAAATAGACATTGCCCTTATTCAAGAACCCTGGATTGCAGGTGGCAGAATTAAGGGCCTTCACTCAAAAGAACTAACGCTGTATAAGACCACAAACGTAGGTATTAACAGTAGTATTAGAGCTTGTATCGTAGCTAGAAAACAGATTAATCTCTTTCTTCTATCTACATACAGTTGTTAAGACCAAACGACGGTCAAACTTGATCGAGCCGGGCTCCCACCACTAGTTATAGCATCATGCTATATGCCGGGTGATGGAATTGAAGGACCACCGGCTGAGATGACAAAGCAACTTATTGCACGTGCTGCACTGGAGAAATGGGACGCTGTTGTGGGCTGTGATGCCAACGCGCACCATTTGCAGTGAGGAAGCACTGATATCAACGAAAGGGGTGAGTTACTCTTTGAATTTATTATTGAAAATAAAATTTTGGTAGCGAACAGAGGGAATGAGTCCACTTTTGTCACCAAAACTCGTAAAGAGGTACTTGTTGTAGCTTTATAAAATAACTCAGATACCATATTCATAGATCAGTGGAAGGTATTAAAAGAGGAATCATTCTCTGACCATCATAAACTCATAGAATTCTTAATACCTGACACCCCAGATCCTCACAAACCATTTAGAAATCTCAGACGAACAAACTGGGAAATTTTGAATAGGGAGGTAGAAACAGAATTACGAAAGCTAAATACTGATGCGTTGCAAGAACCCGAGATTATAGAGAAAGCTACTGATAGCTTCACTGAAATTCTCGGTAAAGCATTCGAAAAAGGATGTCCATTAAAACCAGGGGGACAGGGTAAAAAGAAACCACCCTGGTGGACAACTGCACTTGGCAACATCAGGAAGGAAACAAGAAGACTTTTTAATGTTGCCAAGCGCACAAGAGCAGATAGTGACTGGGAAACTTAAAAATCTAGTAATTCAAGATGGAAACTCAAAGAGCCAAACGGAGCTCATGGAGAAACTTCTGCAGTCAAATTGAGAGTACCAACGAATCAGCTAGACTCAGAAAAATACTTGCTAAGGGACCAATTGTTCTAGGATCTCTTAAGGAACCCAATGGACATTGGACGGAATCGTGTAGCGAAACACTGGAACTTCTGGTAAACGCTCACTTTCCTGGTTGCACCTCTAAAGGGAATAACAACCCACAAGTAGAACTCTGCATAGAGAACACAAAACCAACGGAGCTGATTACGGAAGAAAGGATAAAATGGGCTATTAACTCCTTTTCACCGTATAAACACCAGGTTTGGATGGTGTCTTCCCCATGATGCTACAAAAATGTGAAGACCATGTAATCCCACACTTAAAAAACATATTCCTAAGTAGCCTTAAATTAGGATATGTGCCGAAGGCGTGGCGAAAAGTCAAAGTGGTATTCATTCCGAAAGCTGGAAAGCCAAGCGACACGACCGCTAAAGATTTCAGTACCATTAGTCTCACGTCTTTTCTCTTAAGGACATTAGAAAGATTGATTGATATATATATACGCAACGCACTGAGCCCGGAAGTCATATCTCCAGCCCTGCATGCTTATACAAAAGAAAAAAGTGTTGAGACAGCACTACACAGTGTCGTCAGCACAATTAAAAAAACGCTCAAAAACAAGGAATATACCCTTGCTGCCTTTCTAGACATTGAAGGAGCCTTCAACAATGTTCGGAACGAGGCGGTGGAAGGAGTGCTCGTGAATCTTAATGTGAACAACGCTATCATCATATGGATAATATTCATGTTGAAAAACAGAGAGATCAACTCAGAGCTAGGAGGAGTGCAAATCAATGTATCTACTTCCAGAGGAACCCCACAAGATGGGGTGCTTTCTCCGCTTCTCTGGTCTGCTAGTCTGGTGGAATGCGCTCGAAAAAGTTACTTACCTTAAACTCATGACCAAGGTACAAATAATGGCATGTATTGGAATCACTGGGGCTATGAGGTCCACCCCCACAGCGGCATTGGAAGCTATACTCAACTTAACACCCCTTGATCTATTTGGACAAAAATCAGCAGCCAAGAGCGCAATTTGGCTTAGTCAAACTGGTAGCTGGAAGCGCATATAGGACACGCGCAGATTCTGCAGAAATACACGGGAAGTATGGTATGCACTGACTACATTACACCCCGTTTAGACTTTTCACAAGCCGTTCACGATCGCCTTTCCTAGTAGAGAGGTTTGGCAAACCAAAGAACCATCAACCTGCGAATCGATGATAGCAATATATACTGACGGTTCCAAGATGAATACTGGTGTTGGTGCATGCTTCTTTTCGGAAACTCTTGGACTAGCCAGCTCATTCAGACTTCCTAATTACAGCAGTGTCTTCCAAGTTGAGTTCCTGGCAGTGACGAAAGCTGCTAGACAGGTCTCAACGATGGCAATACCACAAGCGGTTATCACTTTTTAATTGACAGCCAAGCGGCAATAAAAGCAATTTCTTCCATTGAAATAAAATCGAAGCTTGTGACATGCTGTCGTGAAGAGCTAAGGGTTCTTGGTACACAGCACAACATAAGACTCTGCTGGGTTCCTGGCCAGAGTGGTGTCCCAGGTAATGAAAGTGCTGACGAACTGGCAAGAATAGGATCAGCACTTGATCTTAATCAAGCAGATTCAACTGTTCAAGTCCCGCCCTGTAATCTTAAAAGGGCAATCGAGAGTAAGGTTCTAGTTATAACCAACAAGAGATGGAACTCACTCGATACCTGTGTTATAACTAGAAAATTATGGCCTAGTTTCGATAAACAAAAGACCGACAAGATCATCCTACTGGGAAAAAAGTCTCTATCTATTCTCGTGAGCGTTACCACTGGGCACATTACCATAAGAAAAAGATGAGTCTCAGTATGGACGACTTATGTAGAGGATGTGGTGACGAAGAGATACATGAGGATACTCCACACTAGCTTTGTCACTGCCCTGCACTATGTCATCTAAGAAATAGGCTCCTCGGGAGACATTTCTTTAATGACTTAGAGGAACTATCTGACATAAGAAGCAATAACATGTTAAAATTTATTAACGCTACAAAATGGCTTGACAATTCTTAAATACAACTAAACAAATCAGTCACATACACCAACCCACTGATCTATCAAACTCAACCGCCAGACGTTGCATGAAGCCATTGCTCCTACGGGCCTGGTGGTGGGGATGATTTAAACAGTGGAGGTAAGGAGAAGGGACCACGCCCTTGAAAAGACGATGGTGCGTTGGCCTCTCCTCAACCTGGTGATTGTGCTTGCGGACACTTCTTCAGTAACCTGAAGACTAGTCTGACTGAACGGGGCAGACGCATGCACCAACCACTGATTTATCAAGCTCACCCAGCGGACACGTTGCATGGAGCCACTGCTCCTACGGGCCTGGTGGAGAGATGATCTTTCCGGTGGGGGTAAATGAGGGGATCACGCCCTTAGAGGACAATGGTGCGTTTAACTCTCCTCAACCCGGTGTTAATATGCCATCAGACAATTCTTCAATACCTTGAAAGCTTCACCGAGTTAACTAGGCAGGCACATACACCAACCACTGATCTTTCAAACTCATCCACCAGACGTTGCACGGAGCCACTGCTCCTACGGGCCTGGTGGGGGGATGATTTAACCGGTGGGGATAGGGGGATCACGCCCTTAAAGGACAGTGATACGTTGGTCTCTCCTAAACCCGGTGATTGTGCCGACGACGAAGGTTAATATGACAGAACGGGGTAGACGCAGACACCAACCACTAATCTATCAAACTTACTCACTAGACGTTGAATGAAGCTCCTACGGGCCTGGTGAGTATTTGATCTATTCAGAGGGGGTAGAGGTAGAGATCACGCCCTTAAAAGACAACGGTGCGTTAACCTCTCCACAACCCGGTGATTATGCGCAAACAGACACTTCTCCAACACCTTAATGGGACCAACTTAACAAAGCTACCACAAACACCAACCACTGATTTATCAAACTTACTCGCCAGACATTGCATGGAGCCACTGCTCCTACGGGCCTGGCGGAGGAATGATTTACCTGTTGGGAGTAAGGGAGAGGTTCACGCTCTTAAAACGCTATGGTGGGCTGGCCTCTCCTTTGCCCGGTGATTGTGTCGACGGACTCTACTTATCTGACCACTGATTTATCGAACCCAGCGCCAGACGTTGCAAGGAGCCACTGCTCCTACGGGTCTGGTGTGGGGTTGATCAATCCAGTGAGAGTAAAGGAAAGGGACACGCCCTTAAAAGACAATATGGTGCGTCAATCTATCCTCAACCCGGTATTTACGCAGCGACTGACACTCCTTCATCAATTTGTTAACGACTTTTCCAAGCTTCAGCTTGTTAGAACTGTATCGACGCCCTCTACGGGCTATGTCATAGGATTTATCATATGTTTCTTTTATGGGGATTAATTCCCAGGGTATCACAATGGATCTACACTGATCTTAGTGTGACGGTAACAAGATACACTGTCAGCCCACCTAACCTAACCTAAATTCTCTAACCCTAATAACCTCTTTACAGCTCGAATCAAACCATGAGTTTTCTTTGGGTTTGATTTATCATTCCACAAAGAATCAAGTTTGTAATCATATCTGCACTGGCGTCAACATCACTATCAAGGGAGCATAGTGACCAGTTAAAGCTCTTGAAGAAATTATTGAGACCGTCCCAGTTGCCTTTCTCGTATTGCCAAACGGTTATCTCTGGAATTTTTTCTTTAACTGTTAGTTGGTGGCACGAGAAATTCGCAGGTATGGCACAATGTTCTGATGAGCCTATCTCAGCGCAACGTGAACGTGGATATTGCTATTAGTTATAAGGTCATACAATTACTCACAGCTTATGTTTTTGTAATTAAATTTAGTTAAAATTATACCATTAAATATTTCGGGTAATAATCTATTTCTTCCCTTTGTCCATTGTTAGTTTATTAATAAGAACACTGTTTCAACGTTTTTTTTTTTTAATTCAAGCGACCATTTTCATATAAGCTAGGTATACATATGTACATATGTAAGATTTTCAAAAGTGAAATTTGAATTTTTTAATCTCGGTTATTTTTAGCAATCAATTACATCAAAAATTCAAATTTAATTATTCAAAATTTTAGTTGCTAATATGTACATAAATTATACAAAATTCGCGAGGTTGTGGTTGGCCGACCATGTTTTTTAAGTTCAATACAAAATTCGATTTTTCGGAATGAACATTTTGGATTTTTTAAATTTAAAGGGTTGACTTATGGAAGTCAAATAAGATCTATTTCATTTTATGTTTTCTATCAGATTCGTATTGTCTCTCTTTTTATTTAAAATTTAAAGTTCGATGATTTTTTTTCAATTTTCAAAATTATTAATTAAAAAAAGAGGACAATTCCAAATTCCAAATGAAATGAGATGTCAAATGAAATTAGCAAATTTGATAATGAAAACACTTTTTTGCCAAATTTCGAAAATACCTCATTTTGGCTCTAATGAAAACGTAGTATTACAATCCAATTCACAACCTGATTTGTATGGATATGACACTAGGCGTGTACCATCAACTGAGCGCTCCGGGCGCTCAAGGATTTTTTAAGTGAGACAAAAAATCTCAACTGAGCACTGAGATTTTTTGCGGAGATTTAAGCCTTAACTACATTCAACACACTTTTGTACAAAAGTGAAAAAATGTTTTGTCTTTCTCCAACATGCTACTCAATCCTATCTCTTATCTCAAATTTTACAAAAGTAAAAGTTAGAGCCTTCTTAACTTTTACTTTTGTACAAAAGTAAAACACCAATACAATCATAAGAAACAGTTTTCAAAACGACTACTAGATGTCACTGGCTGTAGGGAAATTTTAGGGGAACAAACCACGAACACACCTTATCTTGAACAGGTGATAGCTGACGTTTTTTTTTGTTCAAGAAAAAAATTAAATTCAATGCAAAAAAAAAAGTGTGTATAAATAAATATGTATTTTATTTAAACAAATTTTAAATTTATGTTGGAGCTGGCACCACGGATTCAACTGTGTTCTTCAGCAAAATGATCTCTTTTTATTATGAAAAGTATCATTTTGTAAAAATATCATGCGCCTTGGATCAAATCGAACGTTTGACGATCATCTTATGTGGATTTCCTTTCAACAAAAAAATCAAATCTGTGAAGGGGAAATTTGATTTGTTTAGAAGAAAAGATCAAATTTTCTAAACAAATCAAATCTTTAATTTTAGAAAGATTTACACCGACTTGCACACACACTAGGAAGATTTGACTTTTCTCTGGCTATTGTTTACGTTTGGCTTTTCAGTCAATTTGTTCAATTAAATTATTTCCGTGGTGTAAAAGTATAAAGTTCACGTTCTTCAGTAAATAAAATAAAATAAATTAAATAAAATTTACTATATGTAGATAGAACTACAATTTTCCATTTTCAAAAAACAAAAATTAAGAATTGTGCGTTCGGGCCTGTCAAATTGCGCACACATACAATCACAGAAAAAAAATTATTTTGTTTGCGAGTTCCTTACAACAAAAAAAAAGATTTGATCTCCAATAGTTGAAAAGAAATCGACATTAATTTGCAGAGCTTGCAGCTGGAACCCCAAACACACTAGACAGAGTAACTACACCTAAACAAAATAAATTATGTACACTCCTGAGAAGTTGGCTTATAATTGTTCAGGAAGATTAGAACGATTTAATTTTATAGAAAGACAAATGAAAATAGATATTTTGGATAATACAAATCGAATACCTTGGGTAACAAATTGTTTTCAAGTTTTTTTTTTGATAAATGTCAAAAACTCTAAGCCTTAAACACAATTTTCGTTTAATTTTTCGCAAGCAGATGACACTAGAGTATGTGTGTATTTTTTTCACTTTTGTACTTTTGTACAAAAGTAGGTCTATGTAGTTAAGCCTTTATGATCCAAAATTTCTTGGATTCATTACTCAATTTTTTTCTCAGTCGAAACAGCTGTTCGTTTGACAACCAAGTTATAATTTTTTGAGGGTGTGCAAATAAGAAAGTGGTAAATAAATACAAAATAAATACGAAATGTTAATGATAACTCAAACTATTTGAATTTGGTATAGTCATTTTCATCAATTTCAATCATTTCTTTGCTTAAACAATTAAATATTTAAAGAAAAGTTGAAATTTAATTTCTAAACTCCTACGACAATAATAAAGCCTCACTCACATCTGTGTCGTGTCGTGTGTTGTGTTGTGGAGTTGTGTGTGGCTATCGCTACAATGTCTTTCATATGCGTAGAACCATATTTGTTTCGTGTGTTGTGTTGCAGTGTGGCGCATAAAATATATGGAATGACAGCGACACACGACTCCACAACACAGCACACGACACAGATGTGGATCAGGCTTAACACATGTTTTTTTTTTGAAAGAGAGCGGAGAATGTTGTCCCACCAAATGATTCTGCCTCCGCTCATTGAGCGCTCAGTTTGTGGTACACGCCTACTGCATCAACATGGATTTTTGCGACTCCATTGGATTTTTTTGTAGACATTTTCATAGTCCTGCCATCGTTCATGGCCACTAGAGGTGTGTCATGTATGGTTCTCCCAAACCAATGCGACATCAGTGCAAAACATTCGTAACGTTAGAAAGGCTCTCCCAAACCAACTCCAGGAAAATTTTATTTACATTCTGATGAATGAGAGTGCCCACACAAACGGTTTACCGTGCCAAATGTTTTGCGTCGGTTTGGGAGAGCCATAAATGACAGATAGAAAATGCTAAATAAAGGTGCTCCCAAATCCAAGCAAAACATTCGGTAATGACAACATTTTTATAGTTGCTCGTCGAGTTCATATGGGAAATCGCATAGTTTCCTTGTGGTGGTGGCTATCGTTTATCGCCAAGTAAATTTATTTAGATATGTGAAAGATCCGTTGGCATACCGAATGTTTCGCATTGATTTTGTCCCGATCTACATTGACCGATTTTTCCAGTGCCGAGTTTTAGTTGTTGTTGTAGGCGTGTGAGACTGAAAGGTACAAACGTCATGGAACAGGTAGGCTCACATAGTTACAACAAAACAAAAAATTGCCACTGGAAAAATCGTTCAATGTAGATCGGGACTTTGAGAATTGAACATTTTGAGGTGGATGTTTCTCCGCCGCTTGGCTGTGGTCACGCTAATTTATCACCATGTAAATATGGTTTGATGCGTGAGTCTAGCTTGGCGTTTCACCTTTTAAAATGTATGCAAAAGGTTATAAATTGGAGTGCACCAATACTGAATATTTCTCTGCCACACCTTGTTTCGAGTTGGTTTGCGAGTGATTTTAGACAAATTTTTCGTATTTTTTTTAACTTTTTTAAATAAGTTGATACCTTTTTCTTCTAAAAAATTCTTAAAGACTCCCCCCCCAACCGGTCCACATTTGGTTCGGTTTGGCGCATAAAATATATGGACTGACAACGACACACGTCTCCACAACACACGAAATAGGTGTGGTTCCGGCTTAGGTTTACATCTTTTTATATTTGACTGAAAAATCCCACAGGCCATGAACACTGCTGAACTTCTGATTTGACTCTGAAGAGAAAAAAGTCCCAGTTTATATTCAAACACAGGTGGAGTTTTAGTCAAAAGGAAAAAATAGTTTTTTTCAAAATAAATAATTTATTTATCACCAATTATTTGCATTTGCACAAAATTAAATATCACTCGGACTAGATTGAAATAATTGAACTATTTAAACTTAAATAATTTGGGCACCACATCACCACATTTTGCAGACAGTTTAATATCAGCTATATGATCAGCCCTTGTTTCACCAATCGTCACTATCGCAACAGGTAAACTTAAATCTTTGTTCTGCAAGACCATTCGATAGCCGGAGAAGACCATCAGACTAGATCCGAGGACCAATAGGCCATCGCTGTTGTAAATCATCTCGGCTACTTTGTGAGCTCTGTCCTTAGGAATACTATCACCAAAGAAAACAATTTCCGGTTTCAGATTTCCCCCGCAATCCGGGCAAGGGGGAATTTTGAAATTCTCAATATAATCCAGAGGAATTTCTACATCACCATCCGGTCGTACCATGTCGGGGGCATCCTTAAATTCGGGATTTATTGTATTGAGAATGTCTTGGAACTCGTGTCGGTCAATTCGATATTCGCAAGACAAACATTTAACTACATATCCACTGCCATGGAGTTCGACAACGTTTTTTGCTCCTGCCTTGGTGTGCAGGCGGTCAACGTTTTGGGTGACAATACCCTGAATGCGACCTTCTCGCTCGAAGCGCGCTAGGGCGTGGTGGGTGGCATTGGGCTCGGTGCTTGAAAATGTTGGCCAGCCAACGAAGTTACGCGCCCAGTATCGTTGACGAATAGCTTGCGATCTTACGAATTCCATGTGTTGCACCGGACGATGGTCTGAACGGGCATAGAGGCCAACACCTGCCGACCGATAATCCGGAATTCCTAAGGTACAAGAGAATGTATAATTGTCTGGCAGAATACTTAATAATTTATTTACCTGATTCAGTAGATATTCCAGCGCCAGTGAGAACAACAATGTTTGGCTTGGACATAAGGAAGTCCTCCAGGTGCTTTACATCGCTTTCCTGGACTGGATTGTGCTTTGGCACAAACTGTATAGTAGCACCAGAATTGGTTAGTGTCGAGCGAAAGCGCAGGATATGAGTTAAACGCATTTTCTTAAAAATATATATACTTTTCCTAATGTAATGTTTACGAAACAAAATGTAGAAATGGAATCACATAACTTTAATAGAACGATGAAATTTTGCTGTCATTGCGAATGACAGTTCCGATAAAATCCACAAAATGTAGAAATCACACTTTGGGGGTTATATGGAACTACAAGTGTGTCAACATGGTGTGAAAGAACTATCTATATCCTCTTTCACACGGAGAAACTTTCTTAGACGGGATTTAAATTTCGTATTTTTTCCCCTGACAATTTTGTTTTTAATGTGATTTGGCGTGTTCATGAGAGGGAGATTTCGGAAGGCCTCAGCAAAAAATCTCAGTTTGGCTGTCAAAATACTTAGGAAAACATTTTTTGACGGAGCAAAATCTCCGATATCTCTCTCTTCTCGCTTACAAACTAGATAGTTTCTGGGAACTCAGTTTCCTTGTGTGAAAGTCCCGATCTATATTGCCCGATTTTTCTACGAAGATTTTCCCAGAAATCGTGTGAAATGTACACAGAACAATTTTTTCAATGAATTTTCTTCTTTTTATTCATTTTGTTTTGTATTGCTGTGCTCTCTATTTTTCATTGATATTCACTCACAGCATCAAACGAACGTCACACTGACACCGAACACACACAAAAAACTGGAAAGAAAGTAAAGAGAACATAAACAGACCGGAAAAGTCATTCGAGTTTTGTGGTACAAACGATTTGGTACCTACCCCTCACTTTTCGCTCCCTTCACCAACGAACAATTGATCGGCGGCATTGGAAAAATCGGTCAATATAAATTGGGACAAACTAGATAGTTTCATGCAACTCCGTTTCAGTGTGCAAGCGGTCTATGGAAATTGTTTTAAAGCAAATAAACAAGCTTTTGTTAACCCTACTGTATTGGATGGTATTTTGTTCTCCAGTCTCCACTCTAGTCACAAACACCAACCCAACTGTATCTCTCCAAAATTAAACAACAAAAACATGGTTCTATTTCTTTTTGGTTCTTCTTTCAAACGGAATTTTAAACGCAATATGCAACAGTGGATTTAATTTCAAAAGTTCGCAATTTAATTCGCATCGCAATAAACTTCTCAAATCTCGAGGTAACGCTAAAAGTTAATTCATAAAAGTTTAAATGTAAACTAAAGTTATCTTGATTTTGAGTTTCAAGCAATAGCGATCCAGCTAACATAAAAGAATATCAGAAGTGAGCTCTCCATTTACATCATTTTATCACGTTAAACAAAAATGTTCTTTTTCAGTTTCGTACATTACATTATAGATAGAAAAAAAAAGATGAAATATTGCAAAGAAATGTTTCTCAAGATTCCCCCGCCTGACAGTGTTACAGAGTCTCAACTTCTGGATACAAATTCAAAAGCTATCGATGATGATGGAACACAGAAAAAAGGTAAAAAATCAAGGCGCAGGAAGAAGCTGCACAAAAATGCTCTTCTGGATGACTCCTTGAATTGGGTGACAGACAACGAAGAAAGTTCGGATGGTTGTCTATCGCCGAGGAGACTAATAAGGAGGAAGCTACGTGCTGAAGAAGACCGAATTCAGTTTGCGATTATGAGAAAGATTTTCGAAGCGCAGTCGAAAGAAGTTAAAGATGAAACAAACAAAAATCCTTCGCTTGACTCCTTGAATTGGGTGACAGAAAACGAAGAAAGCTCGGATGAGAGTCTATCGCCGAGGAGACGAAGAAGGAAGCTACGTGCTCAAGATAACCAAATTCAGTTCGCTGTTATGAGAAATATTTTCGAAGCGCAGTGTGAAGAAGTTAAAGATGTAATAAAAGATTTATATAAATTACACTTGAAACAGCAAAGAGCTGCAATGCGCAAGCGTAAGTTTGCCCGTTCAATTTTGTGTAATAAAAGATTAAGAAAACATCGTCTCCGAAATAATGTGAAAAAGCTTGCCCCCGGTGGCGCTCTAAGTACAACAAATGTGGGCTTTTCGAGCAACATTAAAATTCTGGCCAGACTCCAACGTCGTCGGCGTCATCGAGGAAAACCTCGATCAAAGAAACACTGTCGCAAGAAGTTCCCACGAAGGAGACGACGTGCAAACGCCAAAAAGGGCAACAGGCAAGGGCGAAAACGTTGCCTTCGAGCTCAAAGACTTTTCGATAAAGGTTTTTTCCTTGTCGGCCGTAAGCTCCTCGATGATGTCTGGCAGGCTGTCAAGGATCCAAATTTAACTGCGACTAGTTTTTGCAACAACAACACTCATGGTCTCAGCAAAATCCATAAGAAACAAATCGAACTTTATGAAAGAATCGAAGATGATTTGCATCGATTAGATGCGGCTCGACAGGAAAGAGCAGAAGCTGCCCTCGAAAGGAAAGCTAAAGAGCAAGAAAGAGAAGCAAGCCTACAAGGAGGTTGTAAAAATAAAATCGAAGTTAGAGCGGCTGTACGTGCCGAACAGGATTCATTGAGGAAGCAGCGCAGAACTGCCCGCAAGCAACGAGCTTTGGAAAAGTAGTCGCAAAGAGAGAAAGCCAAATGTGAAGATTTCGTAAGACCAGTGGTATTGGAGTGACGAAAGTCGACAAAATAGATGTAGGTTAAGAAACTAAAAACTTTATTCAGGTTTCAAAACTAGGTTAGGCTCGAGTTATTTCGGGAAAAGTGATAGTTCTTTTTTTTTTGTAGTATTAAGTCCCATTATGAGTTCGTTGTGTTTAATAAATAAAACTTTTGTATCTTAACTTTGTTTGTTTGTTATTTAATTTACTACTTATCAAAGTACCAGTCATTCAACAGGGTTTTTTTCAGTATTACGACCAAAGGTTGCCATAAGTGCAGATTTGTTCACATTTTGGGATCATGGGAACTTTTTTTATCTACCGCTTTTAATTTAAGTCGGCATCATTTAAAAAAAGGAGGTAATACGTAGCGGAGTGTCGCAGCAACAAATTGATTTTAGTTATCAAAGGGCATGTTAGTGCCCAGCCAAGTTCTGGCACTACACCCTTTTTACAGGATCAAGGTCAGGGGATTTTCGACTCCCATCTAACTTTAGTACCAATAAAGTAAGACACTTCAAAATTTGAGATTTTACATTCAGGGAGTGTAACTTCCCGCCCATTTGAATAGAATTGATGTCAATTATGAGGAGCACTTCTTATTGTCGAAGAATGATGTTATTTGGTAGAGCAGTAGGACTTAAAAAATTCAAAAGATTCACGAAAACTTTTATATACATTTAAACACTAACTTATATGAAAATAAGAACACACATTAATTTGAGCTTTCAATTTTTGTTTTTAAAAAATAATTTGTATTTATAATGAGTCGAACAAAAATTTAGATTCATTTTGAGCAATTTACCGCCCATCTTCAGCAACACGATTAAATCTAAGTTGGTTTTTTATTATTGGTATTAACGGCCACAAAGTCGATACAGTTTCCCCATGTCTGTTGCTGAAGATGGGCGGTAAACTGCTCGAAATGGATCTAAATTTTTGTTAGACACATTGCACTTCGGATTGTTGCAGAATAATAAAAATTGGTAGACTGGTAGATCATGTGGCCAATACAAAGGAGGTTCAAAGATTTTAAATTATCAATTCAGGGGCGTGACACCCGCCCATATTCTCAGAATTGATATCAACTATTTGAGATTTTACATTCAGTGGGCGTGCCAACCACCAATTTTCTCAGAATTAATATCAAATATATTGAGAGCACTTGCGGTTGGTGCAGGATTATGAAATTTGGTAAAGCGGTTAGTTTTCAGGTATATACAAAGAAAAAGTTGAAATCATAAAATTTTGTATGCAGGGACGTTTCCATCCACCCACTTCTTATCAATTATTATCATTTCAATGGAGCACTTCTAACTTATGAAAATTGGTAGGGGTGTTGGACTTGTAGTACATATTTACAAAAAGAATAAATGAAAAACTTACTTTTCCTTATAATGCTCTCATTGTGCGCGTTTATTCCGCCGACTTTTCCTGATAAAAAGAATCTTTGCAAAAAGTAGTGAAACCACACCAAAAACATAAATGTTAGAAAAGTAGTCGAGTTCTTTTATATTCAAAAACCTTAGCTTAACGAGTCAGTCATAAAAAGTAGTGAGATCTAATAGTACGCCATTCATTCATAATGTTAAATATCAAATATTTTAGGAAGAGTAATATGGAAGAACCTCAAAATTATCAGAGAAATCTGTTATTTAATGATTACTGACTCAAATTGAGTTGGTAAATTTTCTTTTAATATCTAATTATTCAATTTTGAAATGAAAACTTGACTAGTTTTGGACAAAGTAAGACTATTGCGCTAGATTTTTTAAAAGCTTTTGATAGAGTTTGGCATCAAGCTCTTTTATCGAGAATGTGCGTATTTGATATCGATGAATCTTTTACCTTTCGGACCGTTTAATACAAGTTGTATTGGACGGTTTCAACTGTCAAATCCACAAAATAAATACTGGTGTGCCCCAGGGCTCTGTTTTGTCTCAAACCCTCTTCCTCATATTCATTAATGATATGCTGTCTGAAACTGATTTGCTGACGACAGTACCCTCAGCTTTTCATATTCGTTTTAAGATTCACATCCATGTCCTTCGGATTGTGGACCTTGAACGGCAGCGTATGATAAGCTCATTAAATTCTGATCTCGACAGCATTGTCCAATAGGGGATCAAATATCGCGTAGAATTTAATGCTTCAAAAACTCAATGCTGTCTACTGTCGTTAAAACGAAAACCAACCTCATGCCACTATCCATGAGTGTCACTTGCATTGAGGAAACCGAAAAGCTTTCAGTTTTCGGTATGTGTATCACAGATCACCTTATGTGGAACGATCACATATTTGATTGTGACAAAAATGTTTATATTTTCTTCGGCGAAGCAAGACATTTTTCACCCCTTCTATTCTGGCTGTTATCTATAAAGCCTTTATTCGCCCAAAACTCGAGTACAATTCTCATGTTTGGGCAGGTGCTCCAATAACCCACTTAAGTCTATTGGATAGAATTCAAAGAAGAGATATGAAAATGATAGTTGATAGAAATATAACGGAAGAAATTGCAATTGATCAATAAAACGAAAGGAATGGTACAATATGTAAAATTCATAATGTAGTCCTGTCAAACTGTCCTAAGGCATTAGTATGACAAAAAACTTTGTTACTAAATTTTAAACTAAATTTTTTAAATTGTATAATTCTTAAGACCAATATATAACTTGTAACTACTACTTCTACTCTTTGAATTTTAATATTTAATTCGAAAAAATCGAAAAGATTAAATATTCTATTCTTGTCACAGGCTTACACGGCCTTAGAAACAAAAAAGTAAAATCTGAAGGTTATTATAAAGTTTACCATTACCCATTTTTCGCCATCTGCTTAGAGTTTTGAGAAATTCTTGTTTGAAAATAATAAAAAAATTATTTTTCGTTAGTTTTGAGGTTATTTAACTAGCCAAATTACATTTTTTTTTTAATTTGTAATAATTCCTAAAATACAAAGGTACCTGGTACCTTAGAGGTGTCGGATAATCCTTTTTTTGGTCAGATATTCAAAAGGGGTATTGTGAATTTTGTAGATGATACCCACACAAGTATTTTTAGTTCAGGGACATTTTTCAATCGTACTTCCAGACCCCGCGGCGTTTTTTTTTTTGGAAAAAAAACATTTTTTTTGTCTAAATCAAAAAATGATCAAGAAATACGGTGCGTCGTTGCACCGATTTATGATTTGGTTCTCTAGGGATGCCAATAACAAAATAGCACAAGTAAATGGCCCTTAAAATTTCAAAATATGCCTTTTCGAGTAAAAAGGCATATAAATGGCTGAAAATCTCAGAAAAATCGGTTGATTTGTAAGCTGTTTTCGATTACAAAGGCCTACACGGGTTTGGAATTAGCTCCGGTTTTTCAGATACTAATCTTCTTTTCAAAATTTGGTTTAAATCTTTCAATTATCTTTTTTTAGTTTTTAATAGAACCTGAGTGAATGGGTGACTAACATTTAGTCTTCATCCGTTTGCAATGTTTTTGACATCGCGAGGTAATTCCAATTTCTCCTTTACTCACCGGAAATCTCTTCATTTCAAACATTTTTATTGTGTTCAAATTGCTTCCATTAGACTACCTATGTTAAGTATTTAAAGTAGAAGTATTTTATTTTTATAATTATTTTCGAAAATTGCCGCCCCTAGAAAAGTGCGCTTGGCCGGCGCACACTGGGCCGGCTCAAAATGCAAAAATGATATTAACGGTTTCTCCCGAAAAAAATGTTTGCTGCAAAGTTGACATAACTGTCTATCAATCTGTAAAGATTTTAAGGTCGGAAAAGTTATAGACTAATAGAGAATAAACGGTAAAAGTTGTAATTTCAGTAAATTGAAGGATCGGTGTGCTCTAGTCGGTCATTTAAAAGTTGAAAAAAAAAGCAATTTCGCAGCAAATTAAAAAAAAAAAATGAGGTGTCATAGAGCAGGGTCAATAGATAAGGAAAAAGTATTTAATTCTAGTAAAGTAAATAAAAAAGTGACAAAATCAGTATAAAATATTTAAAATTATTTTTTTATAGTTTACAACATCGGCTTTTGCAACATAATGACATAGTCATAAAAAATAGATGGTTCTTTATTAGAAACAAATGCTAGAAGTGAAGTTGCAATTAAAAAAAAAAATAATTTTAAATATTTTATACGGATTTTTTCTTTTTTTTTATGTAATTTACTAGAATTTAATTTTTTTATTTTAATAAAAAATATTTTTTCTTATCTTCTGACCCTTCTCTATGACACCTCATTTTTATTTTTTTTTAATTCGCTGCGAAATTGCTTTTTTTCAACTTTTAAATGACCGACTAGAGAACACCGATCGTTCAATTTACTGAAATCACAACTTTTACCGCTTATTCTCTATCAGTCTTTAACTTTTCCGACCTTAACATCTTTACAGATTGATAGACAGTTATGTCAACTTTGCAGCAAAAATATTTTTTCGGAAGAAACCTTTAATCTCATTTTTACATTTTGAGCATGCTCCCCATACAACCGGCCCCAGTGTGCGAGGCACAGTGGGCATACATCGTGGTTTTAGTGGTCAAAAATATTTTTTTTTGTTTTCGAATCACATAAATTTAATTTCAATTAAGTAAAGAAATATTTGTACGTTAAACATATGACATTTTTTTTATCTAAAATATAGTGAGGTTAAGAGAAAAATGAATTCAAAGTGAGAAAAATTTATAAATCGATGTATATAGCATTTTTTGGTATAATTTTTATTTCTCGATTATTTTTTTTTTTAAATACTTTTGGAAAGTAATCGAATTTATTATAGCTAGTTATTGGACATATTTCTGTTATAATACGAAAAAAAAATTAAAAGAAACGTTTAGTAGATTAGTACCGTTTGATTTTGAAATACCCATCTTAGTTTTACCCAATTTATCCAGTTTAAAAGGGTGATACAAAAATTGACAACTTTTAACAACTTTATTTTATTTACGAATTGAAAATTGAATATGTGCTGTATGGAAACTCGAAAGATTCATATCCGCATTTACGAGTTTAAGCGAAAGAAACACTTAACATAGCGACTCTTCTGTATGCACAATTTTTTAGTTCTCATATTTTGCCAGTAGGAGAGCTGTCTGAAGAGGCTTAAGAAACCAACCATAAGCTATACAGGAAGTACCGGTTAAACAACACTTGCTAAATTTCAAGAACGAGGACCAACGAAGACTTATTTCGAATGATGTTGGTATCATCTGACTCCTTTATATCGCCATTGAGAAAATTTCAACAAAAAAAATTTAATTCAAGATAAATAGCCTACAGAAATTCAAGATATTTTTGAATAACCAATTATTTAACTGTTTATGTTTACTTTTTTTACTTAGGCCTAATTTGTTCAATCCCCATTAAATTTAAACTCACCATTAAAAAAAAATAAATGGAGAACGAATAAATTAGGACTTAGACCAATAAAAATTTGTATAGTTTTTAATTTTCTGAAAAACTGAAAGACCTTAAACACCAGATTTTAAATACTAGCCTTAAAATTAATATCAGCATTGATATTACATACTAGTACTGAAATAGTAGCTATAGTTTTGAAAAGTTTTTTGTTAAAATAACTTAATTTGTTTTTTTATATTATAAAATAAAGCTACCTATAATTAAATATTCTAATTTGTTCAGTTTGTAAATTATTTTGTATCCATTTTCAGTCAATGTTTTGAAAAATTTGTCCTCCCACATTAGCAATGAAAAAAACAACTTTTTTATTTGTTATTTATTTTAAAATAACACGTATTTGAAAAATTAAACGTTATATATTGATAGGTATTGAAATAAAGTTACAAATAAAAAAATCTCAACTGGTTCAAAAGTTATGGATTTTTGACCACTAAAGTAACGATTTTTGCCCATTGTGCGGCGTCTGTGCACTGAACAAAGCTTTTGATCTTTTATGAGGCTCAGATTTTCAGTACGTGTTTGAAGTTAAACTCTAGTTAACTCACCATGGCAAGGAAGATCAAATTATTGTTTCGAATTTTGAAGCAAACATTACGCAGTAGACTTACATACAAACGTAGGTTCATGTAAACAAATTAATGAATGAATAATAAAATGGGGTCGTTGCATTATAACTCTGAGATCTATTATGCTTCCATCTAGAGTTGGAATCTTCCTACAAATTTATTGCTCTCAAGAATTTGAGCATTTGGAGTGTCTTCAGTGATAGTAAGTCACTCTCTTCTATCTAGTAAAGTACCATGTGTTATTTTCTCTTTGATACACGAGTACAATCAAGTGTATAAAAAAAAAAACAATAAAACCCAATTTATTTGTTTGCGAGATCAGTGCTCTCTCTCATCGCGTAAATTTTAAGACGATCGTCGTTTTAAAGATATTAAAAGACGTCGTCAGACGATCATAATCTTACGCGATGAGAGCCCTGGGAACTGAGATGTGATGAAAAAAGAGTAAGCAATAATTACAGAAAATTTTGCAATGTAAATGCTTAAAGGTTAAAAAATAAAACTATCAAATCTATTCAAATCTTTTGTATAAGACATTTAATATTAGTCAGCGAGGCTATTATAATATTATACCTATCAACCACTTTTATCAAAATCTTAACATTTTTATTCAACCTTGCCATCACATGAATGAATGCCATCACATTCCTTTAAAGTGTTTTATATAAAAATATGTATTGACAGTTTGCACAAATGGAACTTTGAATAAAATAATTTGGATTTTTTTTTTAAGATAAAATACTAGACTTCCTTGTATAATAATGAAGATATAAATATTTGTCTAGCTTTGATCTATTAAATTTTGCATGTGATACGAAAATTGTTGTCTGTTTAATTCAATTAAGACAATACTTTTTTAATATGTATCTTTGAAATTTCTTCTAAGCGTGTTTTTTATATAAACACAACTGATTTGCAGATTGTACATTAAGAAGAATTGAATTTAGTATAAATTGTACATATTAAGGGCTATCGGGAATGGTGTTTCCCATGAAATTTTTCCCATATTCGAAAAATAGGTATCGTGAACCTCTTTCGAAATTAGGAGAAAATTCCGAGAGAAAAAACTACCTATCGTAAACATTTTTTTATGGGAAGTTTTTTGCTTTTTCCCTCGGAATATTCCCCTATCAGTTAACGTGGGAATTCAAAATAATAAACAACAATTCTCTAGAAAAAAATTAATAAACTAGAAAAAAGAATTTTTTTAAGATCAATTTCTTCAAGTTTGATGCAAATAGAAAGTATAATTAACTTAATGGGAAAAAAAATCGATATTGCGAATCGATTTACTACAAACAGACCGAAGAAAAATGTCCAAACATTTTGGAAAAACGTTGAAAGTGATCTCAACTCCATTGGCCCTCCAGTAAAATCTGTTGCCGAGTGGAAAAAAACAAGTGTTTAATTAATTATTTTAATGGTGTTTTGCATTATAAAAAATAATTTAAGGTTTGGCTTGATAAAAAAAGTGAGGAAAAACATGTCAGAAAATTTAAGAAACAAAAAAGTGACTGGCGGAGGCCTTCGCGAAGAGTATAAGACTTTAAGTTCAGCTCATTGGAAGAAACCATCACTAGAATTTGTGCAAGGATTTCCAAATGCTTCTACTTTTGGTTTATTTGGTCATTTGCGTCTTGATCCATAACGGGCAAATTTTGTTCTCAAAGAAATCCAATACATTTGAAAAAAATTCTGAAAATGAAGATTAAGCCAACCCAACCTCATTGTCTTTTTCCACTCCTGACTGATACCCACCTTCTGCAAGGAAACGCAAGGCAAGAAATCGTACAGGGTATCAATCAAATGTTTAGTCAATGGCTTGTTAACTCTATAATAACGATGGAATCTGTAGACCAAAACGATATCAAAATTGAATGAGTCAATGTAATGTTTCAATTTACAGTGGTTCTGGTAGCTCTTAAGGATTTGAATGATCCCTTAAGCCCCGCCTTACTTTTCTCTGCTCAATTTGTCCTCTTTGCTCTATCTCGTCAATCAATAATAAACACCATATTCTTACATTATCTATCAATTTGTTTATAATTTAAATACTGCACAGAATAAATGAACTTTTATTTTTGTTTACTGCAAAATCAAATGTCAAACTCTTCGAAAAAAATATTCAAATATTTTTTTTCATTTTCATGTTGTTAAAAGTTGTTCCCAGGGAAAAGCATTCCGTGGGGAATTCCCGATAGGAGGACTGCATTCCCGGGAACTATAAAATTCCGTGGGAAAATTATTTCCCAAGGAATTCCCGATAGAGCTGATTATGATATTGTTGTTTTTTTTTTCTTGGCATGACGTATCGATCTGCATCCCGCTGTGAGCGGACGTGTGTGCGCGAGTGGTGGAAATACCTTACCAAATACCCATTGCTTATAATAATTAATTGCATTCAATTACACAGTGCTCTTCCCTTATTATAAAAATAAACAAATTAAATACCCACTCTCACCATCTTTTACCAATAAAATATAAAAAAAAAAAAAATAATAATCTAATTGCGCCGCGAAATACAACAAAAAAAAAAATAACCCACAATCAATAATCATACAACATCATAGTGCAAGTGCCAGTGCCAGTGCCAGTGCCAGTGCCAGTGCCAGTGCAAAAAACAACAACAACAAGCAACAATCACCACAGCACAGCGGTAAATTTTCTATCTCTCCTTCCCACTTCACTCACAGTGCTTTGACTTCGTCATTATATGCAGTGTATGTATCATCTCATATAATGCTTGTAATTGACTAAGCCAAAGCATATCAGATAAATTGCTGTTATTGATTTTGTGTATCCAGGGGCGGATCAGTACACTGCTTTTTTAGGCATAACACTAGTAGTATTGTACTGTGAAGTCATTTGGGGCCCAAACTTGATATCAGCATAGATAACTGTCTGATTTGGTTTTTTATGTCTGTTTATTGTAATGGTGGGTGAATTTAGGGTTGACTACAGCAACATTCGGGGACTGAGGCATAATTTTTGTGCTGCATATGTCCATACTGTGAAAAACAGGCCAGCTGTTTTGGCACTAACTGAAACCCAGGTAGGGGAAAATACCGATCACTCGGAATTCAGCCTACATGGATATAGATTAGTGCCTCTATTTTTTCCACATCATGGTCTCGCCGTGTATGTTCGCAGTGATGTAGCTTATCAGCTTCAACCACAATATGGTTCATGTTTGAATACGAACTTTAATTTCATGTGGTTTAAATTCACCATCCATAAGCGCATCATCCATACTTGTTTAATTTATCGTAGTCCTAGTTTGTATAGTAATTCGACTTCCAACGAATTCGATGCACTATCCGACTCCATCCAGAGAATTATTTCCCATTTTCTGCACAGTAAAATCGTTGTTACGGGCGATTTCAATGTACATAATTCTTCGTGGCTACGCTATTCGGGTCAGACAACACCCGAAGGAAGGTATGTCGAGATTTTTGCTGAGATAAACAACCTAACTCAGCTGGTCGACGAGCCTACTCGGATTCCTGACGTTGCAGGTCAATCCGCCAACACTCTAGATTTGTTTCTTACCTCTGACCCTGATAAATACACTATTAGTGTATTATCGCCTCTAGGCACATCAGACCATTGTGTCATATCTGCGAATTTCTCGTGCCACCAAAACACAGTTAAAGAAAAAACTTCCAAGAGCACCGTTTGGCAGTATGAGAAAGCCAACTGGGACGGTCTCAATGTTTTCTTCAGGAACTTTAATTGGTCACTATGCTCCCTCGATAGTGACGTAGATTCCAGTGCAGATATGATTACAAACTTAATTCTTTGTGGAATGAGAAATTTTATCCCGAATAGGGTGAAATCTATCAAACCCAAAGAAAACTCATGGTTTGATTCGAGCTGTAAAGAGGTTATTAGAAGTTATAAAGCCAACCCTACTGATGAAAACCGGAAAAAGTTTCAACAAGCTAGAAAGACCTGTAACGTTCATATTCGACGAAACAAATTTTTACATGATTAAAAATTACGGCAAAAAATTCTACAATGTCTTAAAGGTAGTAAAAATGTTTGGTCATTTGTAAAAAACATACGAAACACCACCTCGTCCTCGGTTCCAACGCTCGTCTTCAACGATACTCCTTTTGTCAGCTCAATCGATAAAGCCAATTTGCTTGCAGCACAGTTTGCTGTTAATTCGTCGCTGCCTGCAAGTGTTATGACTCCTCCTGTACTTGAGAGCGCAAATGATTCTATGGGACAAATCTTCTTCCGCACTCGTGCAGTTGCCAGAGTTCTGAAAGATCTCGATATACACAAATCCGCTGGCCCGGATAGTATCCCTCCCATTGTTCTGAAGAGGTGTTCTTCAACGCTGGCAAAACCACTGCGTAAGCTTTTCCATCTGTCCTACTCTACTGGTCTCTTTCCGAGTGGATGGAAATCAGCATTTGTCCAGCCTGTCCCTAAAAATGGCGTGTCTTCTTCCCCCTCCAACTATCGGCCAATTGCGCTTACGTCCCTTCTTTCCAAGGTCATGGAAACGCTGATT
Source organism: Melangyna quadrimaculata (assembly GCA_949320155.1). Lineage (NCBI taxonomy): Eukaryota > Metazoa > Arthropoda > Insecta > Diptera > Syrphidae > Melangyna > Melangyna quadrimaculata. The sequence goes on from OX439483.1 coordinate 105,015,470, forward strand.
AATTTTCAGCTAAAGAAATATCTCGAAGAACGAAAGCTTCTTAATGACCGGCAGTACGGCTTTCGTAGCAATAGGTCCATTGGTGATCTGATGGTATATCTCACCGAACAGTGGCACAAATCTTTACATCGTTTTGGAGAAAGTAAGATTATTGCGCTTGATATTTCTAAAGCATTTGATAGAGTTTGGCATCAAGCTCTCTTATCGAAAATGCGTGCATTTGGTATCGATAAATCTCTTCTTCGTTGGATTAGAAATTACCTTTCGGACCGTTCAATACAAGTTGTATTGGATGGTTTCAAGTCTGAAATTCACAAAATAAATGCTGGTGTGCCCCAGGGCTCCGTTCTGTCTCCGACTCTCTTCCTTATATTCATAAACGATCTTTTATCTGAAACTTCTAATCCATTAAATTGTTTCGCTGACGACAGTACCCTCAGCTTTTCATATTCATTCTTAGATTCACATCCATGTCCTTCGGATGTGGAACTTGAACGGCAGCGTATGATAAGCTCATTAAATTCTGATCTGGACAGCATTGTCCAATGGGGAATAAAAAATCGTGTAGAATTTAATGCTTCAAAAACTCAATGCTGTCTACTGTCGTTAAAACGAAACCCACCCCTCATGCCACTATCCATGAGTGGCACTTGCATTGAGGAAACCGAAAAGCTTTCAGTCCTCGGTATGTGTGTCACAGACCACCTTTTATGGAACGATCACATATTCGACATCGCCAAAAATGCTGCTAAGTGTTTAGGTTTTCTCCGTCGATGCAAGAAATTTTTCTCCCCTTCTGATCTGGCTGTGATCTACAAAGCCTTTATTCGTCCAAAACTTGAGTATAACTCTCACATTTGGGCAGGTGCTCCAATAACCCACTTGAGTTTATTGGATAGAATTGAAAAGAGAGCTCTTAAAATGATAGGTGAAAGAACTATAACGGAAACATTCTCATCTCTTGAGCACTGTTGAAATGTTTCATGTCTTTCGTTATTTTACCGTTATTTCCATTAACAATGCTCTAGTGAAATAGCCAGTTGCATTCCTCCCCTTAAACAATTCAGCCGTAATACTCGCGCTTCTAGGAATGCCCATCAGTTTACCCTTGAGCCCAATTTCGGTCGTACTGTTAAGTACAGAGATTCTTTCTTTAGTCGCACTACTCGAATGTGGAATGCTCTACCCAGCTCAATTTTCCCCTCCCATTGTGATCTACAGACGTTCAAAACCAATGTGCATCGGTATCTCCTTTTAAATCCCCACCAATCTACCTAATCGCTCGTGCTGTGTATATCATCTTAAGGGTAGTCACAACCCCTTTTGCACGCGCTTAATATAAAAAAAAAAATGTAGGTGGGTTCATATAGAAATATTTAGTATTTTTCTAAAATTTAGAAAAATGTGAATCATTTTTAGTTCTTAATCAAATCATCTTCAAATTATTCGAGAACTTGTCAAAGGCTTAAGGAGTTCTAAAATCTTATCGGTCGTAAGTATTTTTGAATTTTTCTTGGAAATGATTCCAACAATGCACGTGAAATATTTTTTATACTAAATAAAAAATTAGCTCAAATAATTAAAATGAAGTAATTTTCTTTAAATTAACTAAGTTATTGTTTGGCTGAAGTTATAGCTATTCAAGAGTGCCAACCCGATCATCAGACTTCTTTGTGTGGTGCTGAGTCTTAATTATGTTCATTTTTATTTGAAAAAACTTTGCCTGTCATAGGGATTGACCTTAAGATATCAACCGAAGCCACATGCTAAGCTCCATCTCTGTGCAGGTTTTGTTGCTTATCAATTGCATTTTAACGAATAGCATTTTTATTAGAGCACACAAGCTTGCTGTTTAGACTCAGCACAACACAAAGAAGTCTGATGATCGGGTTGGCAATCGTAAAATAGCTATAAGTTCAGCCAAACAAATAACTTAATTATGATTTTTTTAGGCTTTGATGATCTTTAAAAATTGACGCAATTAATAAAAAAACTAATTCATCTTTTGTTTACCCTACGTTTCGCTGGCATTTTTCCAGCTTCCTCAGGGGTTTTTTTATTTAATAATCTGAAATTTTCAAAAACAGTACAATGATAGATTTAATATTTTTAATTGTTAAGAATTATTGATATGTATGGTAATTAATTTTTGTAATTGAAGCGGAACTTACTTAATTTAAATTTATATTGAAGCTTACATTTTTATGTACTTTGTGCAAAGGAACGATTGAATAAATTGAGGATTTAACAAATAATTTAACAATTAAATAAATTAACATTAAACACTAGTGAACAACAAAAATTAAAAACTACTATCAGTTTGTATCACAGCTTAAGTTATGGCTGTATATGGAGCTTATGTTGTCTAAGTCTTCTTGATGGTTTGGTTTCATGAGGCTTAATTTAAAGAAAGTTGTGAAAACCTTACTAGATCAATACCGCAAAGTTCTCACCTGCTTAGTTAGATTCTCCAGCAGTTTATTATTAATTCAAGGTTATTTTTTTGCTATGAGATTTCTTCTTCAAATTGCAGAATTCAAGCATAGGTAGCATTTTGAAAACAGAGTTTTACACTTGCAGCGTTTTGCATACTGAATTCTGAAATACAGAATTTTTAGTACGCAGTATTTTTGAAAAAAAAATTGAAAAAAGAATATCGGTCATACAAAGTTTTGAGACCTAGAATTCTGACCAGCTTCTAACCAAAATAAAAATGAAAAATGAAGAGTTTGTTGTTGTTACTTCTTATATTCATTTTAGTTTTTTTTTTTTTGAGAAAATTGAAAATTATGAAATTTCTTTAAAAACAAATTAAACTATAGGTATAGCATAATAAAGTACATTATGTGTCTAGTGTAGTGTTGTAGCCGTTCTTGTTTAATATTTCTTAAAAGATCCTTTAGTTTAAAATAAAACAGCAGCAGAAGTTTAGTAACAAAATTATTATTTACGATGTTTATTGAACAAACGATTTGATAAGAATAAATATAAATTTGAGATGAAAAATATTTGATAACAAAACAAAATCCTAAGTTAACTAAATTGTTATCAGCAGGTAGGTATTACTTTTTAAACTCAACAATATTTTAATTAGATTTCTTAGAAAATTGCCTCTCATGGCTGAACCTGAGGAAATCTGCATAGATCATTCTCAGATAATACCCGTCCGATATTATACTTGTTTTTATTTTTTTGATATCATCACCATCATCAGAAAAATAAAACTGTTTAGTTTGTTTATTTATTTAGCCAGATACACTCCGTGTCACTTGAATAGAAACAACCTTTTTTTTGCTATCAGAGCGTGTAGCGCTTTGGTAAATTTATAAATTCACCTTAAAAGAGCGATCTATTGCGATAAAAACTGCAGGGACAGAATAATTCAGGAAAATACCATTGTGTTATTTTGTACCTCTTTTCTAATTACTTCATTAAATACACTGCTTTTTTTTTTTGTGCCACTTGAAAAGAAGCAGTGTGCGTTTTGTCTCTAAAGATTACGGTAAGAAGAACAGTTATTGTTCTAATAATAGAAGTGTAGATTAAAAATAATAATTGTTTTATCAAAGAAAAGATGGGCCGCGGGAAACCATTAAACCCTGCAGAAAAGCCAAAATAGAAGTACCCGCGGAAAACAAGCTTCCCCTACGCACAATTGCCATAAAAATAAGTAAAAGTGTGAAATGTGTTTGGTCGAACCTTGGAAATAAATAAAACTATGAAAAAAATGTGTAAGGTGGGCAATCAAGAGCTACAACAGAAGCAGACCGAAGAAATATAATTAGAGTGGCTTCAAATTCAAGATACTCTGCTGCTAAAATCAAGGCGAAGAGTGGTATTACAAAGAGTCTTTACACTATTGTTGTATTATTCGTGGGTCACAACATTTAAAGCGCCTAAAATTGAAGAAAAAATCACCGTTAAATCCAATACGAAGACACAATATAATAGATTTTTGCAGGAACAATATGACGTGAAAGGAAGAGTGGACAAAAGTGGTATTTTTTGACGAAAAAAAATCAATTTAGATAGCCCGGACGTATATAATTACTATTTTCATGTTATAAGGAAGGAACCCAGGTTCCTGGAGCGCCACCATAGCCGAGAAGGCGGTGCAATGGCGTGGGGTGTGATTTTCTGTTTTTGAACAATTGATCTGGACTTTCCCACATTGAAAATAACGGCAAACCCTTAAAAGGAAATATTGCAAGAAGCTTTCCCTAAGTTTACCGAAGTTTCAACAAGACAACGCGCCAATCCTCAACGCAAGTATCATTAACAGTTGGATTTTCGAGAAAAATGTTAGCTTGCTTCAATAGCCACCGTATTCTCCGGACCCAAATATTATTGAAATAGTATGGGGATGGATGGTTCGTAGAGTTTTCGATTCTGACCGACAGTAAGAGGACAAAGAATCACTTACTGCTGCAATCAAAGAAGCATGAAGTGCAATTTCTTTAAATTATACAAAATAACTGCATGATTCAGTATCCAACGGGGGTTTTCAAGTTATTTCGAATAAAGGTGGTAGCACACAATTTCAAAATATGACAACAATTAGAAAACTACCCACTTTTACTGCACTTTTTCAATTTGTTTCCTTTTTTAAGAGAATGTGTCTATTCAAGTGGCGCAATTTTTAATGAAGTAATTAGAAAAGTCGTAAAAAATAACCTGATGGTATTTTCCTGAATTATTCTGTCCATGCAGTTTTATTCACAATAGATCCCTCTTTTAGGAACTACAACCAAAACGTGAATTTATAAATTTACCAAAGCGCTACACGCTCAGATAGTAAACAAAAACTTTGTTTCTATTCAAGTGGAGCGGAGTGTAAATTGGATAACAAAGTAAATATACAAATTTTCAACATTAAGTCAAAAATATAAGTTAATTAAAGTATTCTTTCTAATGTTCATTATTTTTATAAGAACACAGTCTTGCGGAGGCCTAAAGATGAATGAATTTTATTTATCATGAAATAAACATTTATATAAAATATTTACAAAACATAAAATATATGAGTTACTGTAAATAAATAAATAGAGGTACATAATTACATAATTTCAACACCCTCACTTATTAAGTATTTAAAATTATTGCATTATATAAGCTCTTAAAACAATATAACAATAACAACATATATAAACAATAAAACATAACAATTAAGATAATTTTAAAATCTTAATATAATCCCATTTCTTTTATACAAAAATTATGTTTACCTACAGTGACTGCTTTCGTCAAGTTATCAGCAACCATATTGTCTGTAGAAATGTACGAAATCTCGACCGTTTTATCTTCTATTTTTTCCCGCAGAAAATGGTATCTTATATCAATATGTTTTGATCTAGGTCGAAATCCGTCAGATTCAGACAACTTAATTGCTCCCTGGTTGTCGCATATTAATTTAACTGGATGAATAGCTTTCCCACCGAGTTCATAAGCTAGCTGTTTTATCCAAATGGCTTCTTGTATGGCAGATGACATAGCCATATATTCAGCTTCAGTGCTCGATAAAGCTACTGTCGGTTGTCTCTTGCTACACCTAGTAATTGCAGCATTTGACATTTTAAAGACATATCCGGTGCATGATCTTTTTTTATCAATATCAGATGCCCAATCAGCTTCACTATATCCGTGTAAATCTTGAGAATTAGACTTTTTATATGTAAGCTTCAAATCAATTGTGCCCTTCAGATATCGCATGATACGTTTAACAGCTTTCCAGTGAGCCAAACCAAAGTTTGAACTAAATCTGCTCACATCATTGACTGCAAATGCAATATCAGGCCTTGTAGATTGAGCTAGAAACAATAAACTTCCAACTGCTTCTTGAAACGGAATCTTCCCAAGTTTTTCATCATTTTCAGTTTTCTTAGAAACCATATTTATTGACAACTTCTGGTTAGAATCACTAGGTGTTGATATAGGTCGACATTCTTCTACGTTAAATCGGTGCAATATTTTCTTAATATATCCAGCTTGATCTAATTCGATTTGACCATTGCATTGTTGAATGCCAATTCCCAAACACATCTTTGCAGATCCCATATCCTTCATCTTTAATGAAGAACTCAAAGCATCCTTGAACCCCCCAAACCCCCCCTGCGTTCGCGCCTGGATTTGGAATATAAAAAGGGTACAAATCAATAAAAATTTAACTAAAATAATTTATTCATAAAAAAAAGCTATTTGAAACAAATATTTGTGTCTAAAGAAAGCATTTTTTAATTTTCGTTTGCATTTTGATACCCCATGATACATATTCTTGATGTTTCTACTTATTAAGCCTTTGTTTTGTCGACTCTGAGTTTTTCCTTAGGCATCTCCTTATAGTACGGGAGGCGACCGTAGGTTTACCTATCTCATCGAACTTCAGAAAAGAATGATGCCGATTCATAGCTTTAGTTTTAACATTAACAAAACCGCTGGTCGGACAAGGTTTTTCAGGTGGCAATGGGTAGAAAACGCACTTTTTCGGTTACAATTTGGGCGAAGGATACCTAAACTACGATGGACTTTTATAAATGGGGTATCAAATGAAAGCTTAGACTGCCCTCTTTACAAAACCAGTGGTCGGACAGACTTTTGATGGTTGTTGTGGCGAGTCCGACCACATTTGTAAAAACAGCTATTTTTGTATCCATTGCGTTTAACACGTGGACAACTATGCAAAACTATTTCATATAGCCTAGAAATAAGCTTTTACCACTTAAATGCATTTTAAATGCAAATGCTAATAAAATAGCTCTTTTTACAAAAGTGGTCGGACTCGCCGCAATAACCAACAAAAGTTTGTCCGACCACTGGTTTTGTAGAGAGGACAGTCTAAGCTTTCATTTTATACCCCATTTATAAAAATCCATCCTGGTTTAGGTATCCTAAGCCAAAAATGCAACCGAAAAAGTGCGTTTTCTACCCATTACCACCTGAAAAACCTTGTCCGACCAGCGGTTTTGTTAATGTTAAGACTAAAGCTGTGAATTGGCATCATTCTTTTCCGAAGCCGCGATAAGATAGGTAAACCTACGGTCGCCGCCCGTCCTATTACAAAAATGGCTCCAAACAATAAATGAAAATGCCCTATGAAAAAAAAATCAAAAAATTTAATAAGGAACAACACCAAGAATTGATTTATTAGATATTAAAAGAATTATTATTATTGAAATTTTTCATTTTTTTTTAAGAATACAAATTTGGGGCCATTTTTCATTATGAAATTTTGCGCCAAAATAAATAAACTGCACGACAGGATTACACAAACTTGCTCTCGTAACTAACCAGCCCTATTGTGAGTTTCACTCGGAAAACATTTTCCCCGAAAATGTTTTGTTCGGCCGGATTTTTAAAAGCTATTGCGAGTTTCACGCTCAATTTTACAGCAAATGTGGCCTCGTTCGCCACCAAACATTAAAGGGTAATCTTGCTGTAAATTGCATGACATATATTTCATAGAAAAAAATTCTGTCAATACTGCCAATAAGGGAATTTTTACGAACAGGGAACATTTTGCACCCGAAACTCACAATAAGGGAAGAGTGAACTGTAATTTTTCCGGGCGGATTTTCTTTCACGCGGAAGACTCAATAGTACTGAACATCTTTATCGTCTTTAGAAATTGACAAAGTATGTGATTTGTTCAATAATATATTGTAATCGTTAAAAAAAATGGTGTTAAAAAGCAGTTCAAATATAAATTATTTATGTAATTTTTATAAATCAATTATTTAAATAGCAAAATTCCCGTTTTAAATAGCTAGAGCTCCAAAACAATATACTATCTATTTGTTTGATAAATATGAATTTATGAAAAACAAATTCAATAATCGAAAAGCAGTTTTCTTAAAAATTAATTTTTTGTTTATACAATTTTTTAACCTTTTTTAAAAAATAAAATCTGGTATGCCAACTTTAAGTTTTGATTGAAATACAATTTTACACAAAATTAAAAAAAAATATTCATTGACCTATTTTCAAGATATCGATATTAAAATCAATAAATTTTTAAAATCCAAAAATTATTTTTTCGAAGATTTGTTAAGGCTAAATTGTTAAAATGGTAAACGATCTCGTGTGTTTGAAATCAGTGAAGCCGTTAACGAGAAATTTGAAAATCAAAAAATCAGTTCTTTCACTGGTACTGTTGATAACAGTTATTGGTACAAAATTTTGTTACCAAGATATTGACCATACCCTTTAGAAACTTGTTTTTTTTTGTCAAAATCGTTAGAGCGGTTCTTGAAATTAATATATTTTTATTTATTAGTTGTATGGCTAGTACCGTTATTTCTCGAGCTAAACAAAATTTCAATTTCCCCTCTAGAGAATCGTCAAATAACCCTTAGTCCGAAGTTTGAAGAAAATCGCTTCAGTGGCTTAGGCTGCAGGTCGAGGTACAGACAGAATTGCGGGACCCACTTTTTCGCGTTCTCTATCATCGTAATGTTAGGGAAAAATATATTATCTCGAGTTCGATTTGTTTTACGAATCAAAAACTTGCCCTATAGTAGATTACCTATCGCAAGTAAGAAACAAGTAAGCAGCATTAATAAAAACTAGCCTAAAGGTTACATGTAAGGAGGTTATTCAATATTGTTAAAGCACTTTTTCGATAAAACTTGATAAAACTTAAATTTTTATATGGCAGCTACACGTTTTAAGATGAACTAAGACAAAAAGGAGAATGGGCAAAAATATATGGGACCTGGTCTACCTAGTGCCCAGAAACGATACCTATGAAAATGATTAGGTACTATGGAGTATACCAACGTACGAATATTTTGTTTTTGTCCTAAACAATGGGAGTTGGCTAAACTAAGTGACCAAAAAAGTTAGAAAAACACTTTGCAAATTCGAATAAAAATAGACGAATTGCTTTATATTTTGTAATATTCTGCCTAAACCCCATGGTTTATAGTTCTGTGCTCATATTCAAAAATGATGCTCTTGAACTAAGTTTTCCAACGTTGTACATCTCAATTGTGGGCATTAGACGCACAATTTTTCCCATTCATTAAATTCGCTTAATGGAATACAAAAAAGTAGAATATTCATTCTGTTAAGCGAATCATTCCCCAACCATGATATTATTCGCTATTATTTACCTTTGGTATAAAAGTTCCTTTATTTTGGGGTCTATCCAGTTCATCAAAAGTGACCAATACCGTCATTTCAATGGAATACTATTGCAATTAATTTTCGCTCTAGTTGCAATATTTGTTGTCATATACTGCCTAAACCCCATGGTTTACAGCTTAGTGTCCATACACAAAAATGATGTACTAGGGCTAAGCTTTCCAACGATGTATATCTCGTTTTTTGGCAATAGGTAGACCAAAATGCCCATTCTCCTTTGAATTTAATCTCTAAGGAATCATATACAAAATTCTACACATCAAATTTGAAGCAAATTCCTCTTAGCGTTTAGGCTCTAGCTCGATGTACATCAGACACACATACGCACATACAACTAGAAATAGACAACTTGTCCAAAATCACTTTTTGACTTCTCCATCATGGTGATGTGCAAACCAATACTTGTCCTACGATAGAGTAAGTAAACATCTGTATAAAGCAAATTGTACATACAAAATTAATAAAAATGTTCCATATTCCATATATCAATTAATATTGAAAAGCTGCCATTTAAGATTAAGAAATTAGCAAAGGCTTATCATAATAGCCTTTCATTGTGTAGGTACATATTTCTAAAATAACTACTTGGCAGAACTCTAATATCTAATAACTCTTATTAAGCGCAAACGCCGTCGCCGACGAACGCCGACGCATAGTCGGTTATGGATAATCATCATCATCATCACAAATTAAAATCGAAACTTTTTGTTTGAAATTTATCATCAGTTTCACTCGATCTGCCAGCTTAAGCAGGCGTTAAACTCAATCCAAAATAAAATAGTGCGCTAACAAATAAATTAGACAATTTATTTTTTAAACTGTTCCCAGGGTTGTTTTACTTACTATAACTAAAAAAAGTGCAAGGAATAATTATGGATTCCTTAAAAAAATTCATTGGACCATTTGTTGTTTTATTATTTTTGTCATTACCATCGGTTCGGTCGGATTTGTTTCCTCTGTCGATAATTCACATAAATGATTTTCACGCAAGGTAAAAGATCTATTAGTTTTTTAAATATTTTCATTTTTAATTAAAGTTAGTGTGGGGGAAAATATTTTTTTGTAATTTCATAAGTAAAATTTCATAAGACTTAATTTTAATAAAATTAATTTAATTCATTTCATTTTTACACTTTATTGTTTAGGTAATTGTTAAAACTATAGGCCAATTGTAAATGATTCCTTGAAATAATTAACGCAATAAACCGTTTTCTAAATATGAAGAATTAGGGCCAGTATTTTTTCTTTATGTATTCATCCTCCACCGAATAACTGCTTCTTGACATAAAACATTTATCTTTTCTGCTTTAATATCACCACTGACAACTTGGCATTAGTGTTAAGCAATTAAACATGTAAATTCATAATAACAAGTGTAAGTTAGAAGGTTTAAAATTTGGAGATAACACTAAGCTTTGAAGTAAAATAAAACAAATTCAATTATTCGATTAAAATGTATGGTTTTTATTTCATTTCATGTCGTGGGGAATCAATACCTTGTCTATTAAATAAGATACTTAATTGCAGGAAGAACAAAATGTAAAAGCTTAGAAATTGCTTTGGCAAAAAAATAAATGTATGCATTTGAAGTAAATTTAATGGGGCATATTCATAGTCATAGTCATTTTAGACCTGGGTCTAAGTTAAACATAGCTTTGGTTGAATTTTCGGACGTTGATTCTATTTTGTTAAGGTTATCATTTCAAAATATTTGAAGCTATTTGTGTAGTATACCAAGTTAATTATCTTATAAAAATATAAAACCAACAATTTGTAATTAAAATCGGTCTGTATTCGTTGAGCCAAAATTGTCTAAAACTGTAGTTTAGTTAAACCTGGGACTATCTGCGACTATGAATATGCCCCAATGAGTCAAATTATTTGAGAGTTGCGTGTAGCAGAATATTGCAAATATTAAATTTACCAGTATTATTTTCACCAATCTTCTTATCTAATGATAAAATAGTCTCGAAAAAATGTTTAAAATTAACGAAAACCCTTAAAAAATATTACATGGTTTTTACTTAAATAGTGGATAAGATAAAAATCTTAATTTATCCTTCGGCTTGTTTGGTCACAATGGGGAACTTTATTGCACAAAAAAAATATAAAAAAAAACAGTATAATAACAATTGTATGACAACATTAAAAATTAGACTTACATTTTGTAAAAATATCAAAAATTGTAATAAATTTACATTTTTTTTTTTTAGATTTAAGATTTTGTTTTATTTAGCTAGATTTTATATACAATTGACTTACAACTAAGCTTATTATTAACTAATGTTTTAAATGTTAGCTCAGAAGGGGCCCAACTTATTTCTTATGTCTACTTAAAATGATTTTTTATATAAGTATAAAATACATATTTTTGGCTTCTTAATCATACATGAATAATACATGATTTTTTTTTTATTACAAAACAATTGTCTCTTAAAATAATTAAAAATGTTTAAGAAAAGGTTATGGTGTCATCCCCTGTCGTGTCCACTATCGGCTCGTTCATAGAATGGTCTTCCTTCATTGTGAAACACGTCCTGGAATCTGTCATCAATGATAGCTCTGGGGTTCAGGTATCGCTGGCTGGGCTGAATTTCCTCCTGTAGCATCTCTTGTACTTCAGGGTTTGGATGTGCTTCTAAGTTCTTTATGATTTTGCTGGTGAGTTCCATCATATGGTGGTCAATGGGGATCACGCCTGCTGCCTCGTAGAGCATTTTTTTTGGCCAGTACTTCTTTGTAAGGGGGTTCCAATATAGTCCTGTGCAAATTCTCAAGATCTTTCTCTCGAATAGTTTTATCTTCTTCATCGCTGAAGGAGACATGGTTAACCAGATGGGACAGTAGGTTAGGACCGGCCTGATCAGCTGCTTGTACATGAGAAGCTTCGTCTTCTTGCTTAGTCCATTCTGTTTTCTCAGTAGAGGATGAAGAAGATGAAACGAAAAGTTCGCACGCTTTAGAATCGCCATCGCATGCTTGTTGAATTTCATCTTGTTGGTGAAGTGCACTCCAAGGTATTTAGTGGTTTCTTTTGTATGGATGATGGTTCCATCTGGCAAACTGATGTTGATATTTCGGCTTCTAGCGGCAATTCTTCTTCGTGCTCTTGTCTGTGTTTGAGGTGGCTGGAAGCAGATGAGTTCCGTTTTACTAGTGTTGATCTTCAAACCCCATTTCATATAGTAGTTCCAAAGGTTGTTGACGTGGGTTTGTACTCTACTAGCTGCAATCTCTGGGGATAGGGACGTCGTGTATGTGATGGAGTCATCGGCATACACTTTTGTCTTTGTTCTTGACATGCTATCCGGTTGGTCTGCCGTGTAGATGCTGAAGAGAAATGGTCCTAGCTTAGATCCTTGAGGTACACCTGCCCTGATGGTCTTCATTCCTGATTTTTCGTTTAAAACCTGTACAAAAAAGAGTCTATTAGTTACAAAATTTTTAATTCTATCAGCTTGAAAATTATCCCTTTTATCCAGACGCTATCGAATGCCTTCTCAATGTCAATAAGACATGCCACTGTCGTTTCCTTCTTGTTTAATCCCACGGTGACGTCGCTGTGTAGTCCCAGTAGAGGATGTATTGTGGAGTGCATCGCCCGAAATCCATTCTGGAAGTTTGGTATAATATTTCTTTCCCCACAGAAATATTTACCTTTTCTTAGTAGTAGAGATTCCAGGACTTTGCTTATGCAGCAAAGTAGCGATATTGGCCTGTATCCTTCCACGTTTTGTCTGTTGGTCTTCTTTGGCACTGGAACAATCTTTGCAGTTTTCCAAGCTGCTGGAAAGTATCTGTTGTTAATGCAGTTATTAAAGATGACCGTCAACAGAAAAACAGCAATATTGGGCAACTTCTTAAGGACATAGTTGGATATGCCGTCAGGTCCGGTTGACTTCTTTGAGTTCGCTGTATTTATGATACCTCACACTTTCTCAAGATTGGTGAACACGTCATCAATGTTCGGATTGTGGGCAGGATTCTCTTCGTTGAAAGTGATAACTGTTGTTGTTAGGTGGTTTTTGTTGCACTCTTGCCTCGACTTCCATCAAGAACTCTGGAAGGTGAACTGGCGGACGATCGATGAAATTTCCCTCGAAGTAATTGGCGAATGCTTCTGCCTTCTCTGCTGGAGTGGATGCCTAACTACTACATGGACTTTGTCCATGTTTATATGTTTAAAGCAATCTTGTCCAGGTTTGATTTCCTTCAGTCTCTTCTGTAGTTGGGAGTTCTGGAAATGTTTAACCGCCTGATCAAACATGACCTGGGTGCACTTCAGTTGAGAGTGGGTTCTCTTATACTCTTCGTTTTCAGTGTTGAAGGTCCGATGCAGTATGCGTTGGATAAATTTACATTGAATAAAATTTTAAATTTATGCACTTCAAAATGAAGTTCAGTCTTGTACTTTATAAAACTTAAAAAGAATAAACAAAAACAAGCAATTGGCGTTTAGTCAGTGACAAGTGAACAATATACAGCGGATATGTTTTGTGTGTCGAGCTTTCGGTTCATGTTGTTGCGGTTGTTATGCTGGATTTACATATATCTGCATTTGGTTTCTGCACAAAAAAAGAGATGCCAAATACAAAATGTATATTTGTTAGGTAGAGAGAAAAGATCAAAATGCAGAAGAACTTCATTTCTGCATTATAGGAAAGTGCCATAATGCAGAAATGAAGACGAACATGTTCATCTTCTTGATGGTTCTCTTTCACTCGCTCGGATTTTTTGTATACATCTGTCCTGCTCGACTTTTCTCATTTTGCAGATGAAGATACATGTAAATCCACCATTAATGATGTGCAACGTTTCAAGAGTGTATCGCTTTGACGCGTGCCGCTCGGTTTGGAGAATTTGGACATCTTCGAAGTTTGGAGAATGACCGCTTTCAATTATGTGACTCGCTAATGCAGTTTTCCCAGGGTTGTTAGATTTTATGTCAGATTTGTGGTTAGACATACGTTGACGAAGGAACTGTTTTGTGGTGCCAATATAGCATTTATTACAAGGATCGTCGGGTTTGCCCTTATAGTTGATTTTGTATATCACATCCGTGGCTTTGTCTTTATCCGGTTTAACTTTAAGCTTAGTGAAAAGGTGGCTTAGTGTTTTGTTTGATTTATAAGCCAAAAGAACGTCTTTTGATTTGTCGACGACAATCTTTTTGAAGTTTTCAGTTAAACCAGGTACATACACAACGCTTTTGTAGTATCCAATAGGGCAATCCGCTTTCAGGTTCTGTGGAGCTTTGATTTTTTGCTTTTGTATGAGACCACGTATAACTGAGGAGGGAAACCCATTATCTCGCAGTATTTTGTTGATTTTTATTTCATTGGCGTTACGAAATTTCTTATCACTTAGCGTGAATACTTTGCAAATAAGGTTGGAAGCCGTGTTGATAATGATGTGCTTAACTTGGGTAGAGTTAAAATTAATTAGTCTTCCCGAAGCTGTGTCTTTATGGTGCCAGTTAAACACGAGAACCTCCATCTCCCGACGAGTTTTCACGTCAAGGAATGCTATTTCACAGTTCTTTTCCATCTCAATTGTGAATTGGATCTTTGGATGGAACCCGTTCTGGGATCTAAGAACATCATCGATTTTGTCTTTGTTTATGATCGCAAAAATGTCATCTATACATATTGACCTAAAAACTAAAAAGTTTTTTTTCAGGGCTACTGCCTCTTGCGAGGAATTGACAAATCCTCCAAGAGTATCACTTGTCACGAATAAGTGCTTCTCGTCTAGCCGTTCGGATTCGGCATAAAATTGTAGGTCCCTTCCATTCCTGTCGAAAGGCGCACACAGGAATGGTTGCGAGTTGTTAGTCACTAGGCCCTGGTTCTTCATGAGCCGTTGTGCCACCCGATTCATTTATTTTATTTATAAGTCTAATTTTTAATGTTGTCATACAATTGTTATTATACTGTTTTTTTTTATATTTTTTTGCGCAATAAAGTTCCCCTGAAGAAGGCATCGTTTTTCAATTTCTTTAATATTTTGAAAAGTAAAAATCCTTGAACGACAGGGTTTTCAGTGTTAGTTTTAAAATTAATAAGACAATTGAATATTAGAATACAAAACATTTATTAATAAAGCCTATTTGGTACTCAACTCTCGTAAAATGAAAAATTAATGCTCTCCACAATTTCCTGCAGTGTTGAGAGGATCTATATTTGGCAAACAATATGACTTTGGTTTAAAATAAAAGCCGAGGAATGTACCAATATTTAAAAAGTCCACGTTGATGATTTTGTATAAACATTTCATTTTCAGTCGAACTGATTTTTTTTTAAATTGCCGGATTGGCTTAGAGTTCCGAGATATCCTAGTCTAAAAGGTCCAAAATGCATGTTTTTTGGTTATTTTTGAAATAAATAAATAAAAAAAAAACAATAATATTTCTCCTACAAAAATCATTACGGCACATGAAAGTACTAATCTTCTCCTGTAACAAAAAAAAATGGGATCTTTCGAATACTTTAGATATCCTTTGAAAAATCATTAGTTAGTTGAAGTCTCCTCCTCCTTATATTTAAATCTTGAACAAGTCACTGTTATGAAGAGCTGAAATTTTGTAGAGGTTAAAATTGAATTTTTGAATAGATATATATGTATTTATATTAGGGTGGTCCTTGTAAAGGTCATTGTCATATTTTGAATGACGCACCCCATAATTTGTTCTAAATAATTTTAAAAAAATTCCTGTAAAATTTTAGCTCATTTTATTCACGTTAACCCGTCCCCCAAGATGTCTGAAGTTTTATATGGGAAATCCCATGTATTTTTGTCCATCCAACTTTAAAAACTCATAACTTTAGTAATGATTGCTAAAGGAAATTGAATTTTTGCACAAAAGGAGTAACTGTTGTCATGTTTAAACAAATTTATTAAACAAAATGAACAACATTTATTAATATTATATAAAAAAAGATATTTTTGTTTAAATGACTATAAGTAGGGAAATAACTGTTGTAAATTTTTTTCTGATACATTTTTTTTTATTCAATCTTTTATTTTATCAATCATTGCCAAATTTAAGATTTTTCAAATTTGGATTTACAAAAATACATGGGATTTTCTATATAAAACTTCAGACGTCTTGGGGCCAGGTTAACGTTAATATAATGAGCAAACATTTTACAGGATTTTTTTTTATTTATTTAGAACAAATTGGGGGGGGGGGGGGGGTGCGTCATTCAAAATAACACATAAGGACCACCCTAATATATATGTATTTATTTTATTTTATTATTATTAATTTATTAATTTTGAAACGAAATTAAGTCAATTGAATACATTCAACAAAAATATTAAAACATCATGTTGATTACGCATTTTTTGGAGAAAATTGACCCCAAAGTCAAAAAATTAGCATGGGCAGGAAAAATTGAGCAGACTAAAAACTAAAGACTGAGAAAAGATATCAAATTTATTTAAACACGTAACAAGGGCTGGTATTTCTTCTAAAAATAAAGGCCTAAACGAAGTTTCTATCGTTAACAGCGCAATTACCGTTAACATGGGTCAAGGTAAACCAAAGTAAGACTTTTCTTAAATTCCCGATAAATGATATCAAAATTGGAGATAGGCTCTTACTGTAGAATAATTATTTTCTTAGAATATACCCAAGAATCATGCCTTTAAATACTATTGACGAATTTAGGGACACCCTGTATATAAATATATATTATATATATATTTATTCTTTATTGAACAAAATAATATTTACAATTTGACTTATAACTAGTTAGATACGATGATATAATACATTTATTGGCACATAGGGGGCCTAATCTCATACTTTGTCTTAAATTTAAAGGATTATAAAATATAAAATGCATGTCAAAAATTAAATCTCTAAATCTGACCATGTGACAGCGTCGAACGAAACTGGTGGCTTGTTGTTCGTGATGATGGTGTCAACCAGGATTTCCATCGTACTGAGGTTTCTCCGATCGGGGTGTCGCTGCTGAGTGGCCATCCTTCTCAAAAGTAAATTTGGGTGATTGTTGGTGAGTCCTACAAGCTTCTTTGCTTGAAGCAGTAGGTACCTGTCCCAGGGAGATGATGTTCGCCTCTGTGTAAAGAAGCTCGTTGCTGTGATGTCTCATTCGCTGCCGATTAAAATGTAGTCCGGTACAAATTCTTAGTAACTTTCTTTCGAACATTTGAAGTTCTTTCATGGCCGTCTTCGAGATGAAGAACCAGACTGGGCAGGAATAGCTGATAACAGGCCGCAGGTGCTGCTTGTACATAAGTATCTTCTTCTTCTGGCTTAGTCCGTTTCTGCTTCTCATCAATGGGTGGAGTCGGTGGAAGGCTCAGTTGGCTTTGTTGAGCACGTTTCATGCGTTCGGGTTGAACCTTAACAACTCCTTGAAGTGGATGCCTAGGTACTTCACGTTCTTTTTGGCTGCTATTGTAGATCCGTCTGGAAGTTTCAGAACCAGACTTCTGCTCTTGGCTGCGCTGCAACTACCTCTACTGGGTCTCATGGAACACACAAGCTATGTGTGTCAAGTTAGAAAAACAACATTCACGAATCGAAAAATGGTTAATTGGATAATTTGCCGTTAATTTGTTGTTAATTAGTTATGACAATTTTGAATTTGTCGGTTAATGTTTTCTATGTTTTTTGTGTGATTGATATCAAGTTAGCAAAGCACTCCCTCAGAAAAAAAAACTAAAAACTCTTTACAGTTTACGATTTATAGGTTAATAATTGGGCGTTAATTAGTTGTGATATTTTCAATTTTGTCGTGCTATGTTTTCCATGTTTTTTTTGCTAATTTCCTAATTCGATGTCAAGTTAGCAAGGCAACACCTCAAAACGGGGTTAAAACTTCTTATATTGAATAATTTATTGGTCAGTAATTTGTCCCTGATAAGTCCTTAATTAGTTGTGGCATTTTCAATTTCATCGTGCTATGTTTTCTATGTTTTTTGCTGTTTTATGGATACTATACTATAAAGGAGCAGTTTTAAAATAGCTTTGGTATAATTATGTAGTGATAGGTTATGTTTTGTCAATTAGCAAAACAACACAAAAAAAAACAGAAAACATAGCACGAAGAAATTGAAAATATCACAACTAATTAAGGACTAATCGACGGCAAATTATTAAGCGATAAATTATAAATTATTATAGCACGACAAAATTGAAAATGTCACAACTAATTAACGACTAATTAACGGCAAATTATTACCCCATAAATCAATCACTGTAAAGAGTTTTTAGTACTTTTCTGAGGGGGTGCTTTGCTAACTTAATATCAAGTTAGCAAAGCAACACAAAAAACATAGAAAACATTGAACGACAAATTCGAAATTTTCACAACTAATTAACAATAAATTAACGGCAAATTATCCAGCTAACCATTTTTCGATTCGTGAATGTTGTTTTGCTAACTTGACACTTATACACAAGCTCCGGTTTTGAGGTGCTTATCCGGATGCCCCATTTCTTTTAGAAGGCGAAGAGTCTATTGGCGTGGTGCTCAACTTTTCGTTAAGCTATCAGAGGATATATCGAGGCGGCAGCGGCATACGTAAAGGAATCATCAGCATACAGAAGATTTTCGCATCCAGATTACACAGCTTCAAACCTTGGGCAACTCCGGCTTTGATGTCCTTCACTTGTGATTTGCAGTTCTCCATTTGTACGGAATTTGTATTTTTTAATTTTGTAATTTTTGGGAGTGTTTGTAACTAAAATCTGACTATGAGGATTTAAGGGGGCATATTATTTGATATCGAAATCAAAAGTCTGGGAGGTTTTTGCTCAGCCTTCGGCGGGGCCGAGGTGTTGAAAATAGAGATTTTCTAATTTTTTATCAGGCGTATTAGCACTTCAATACATTTTTAAAAATATATCACGATCAGAGGTATTAGCGCTTCAATACATTTTTTCAAAATATATCATGATGCTATGTGATTTTCCCTAAGCTCAAAAAACCGTAATCTCGGTGATCCGACTTATAGAACTCAAGATATAAGCTTTTTAAGCCAACCTTAACAGTCTCTTCTTAGAGACTTTATTTTGTTGATTTCTTGTTTTTTTATAATACTCCAAAACGGATTAGGTTCCCTTAAAAAGCATATATCTTGAGTTCTTTTAATTGGATCGCCAAGATTAGGGTCACTTAATTAGGGAAAATGACAGAGCATCATATTAGAATATTGAAGTGATAGTACCCCTGATACGAAATTTAAAAAATCTGTGTTTTCAACACCCCACACCCACCAAAGGCTGAGAAAAAAACCTGCCAGACTATTGATTTCGATATCTAAAAATATGGTTGTTTTAACCCTAATACCAATCCCAAAATTAGCTTCGGCTCTTAGACTCTATGTTTTTTTTTTTGTCGATTTTTAAAACTAATTGCGTATGTTTTTTCCCCCTTGTTAATTTTATTTCACTTTCTCACGAACCAGGTGCGAACACTGGGTGTGTTTTGGGGGTTGAATAGTTAGAACAATCAAAATCAAAAGATAACATGTACGAAGATTGATCTAAATCGTTAGAGCCGTTTTTTTATGCAGCTACCTGTCATAGATAATTTCAATTTCTCCTCTAGGGAATCACATACAAATTCTTCAAACCAAGTTTAAAGCAAATTCGCCGATTCGTTTAGGCTCCAGCACGTTGTACATCAGGTCGAACAGACCTACAGACCGACGCGCGCCGATGGACGTCTTGACGAAAATCACATTTTTTAACATCTCTATCATCGTCTTGTTAGTTTTGATTAAAACTTCAATGTCAAAAAAATCCTACGCTTACATAATAACTGATGCAAAATCAAAAATAGACTTTCTAATTCTTTTTATTTTTTAATTGAAAAACAGTTTTTGCCAGTTCAAAGGCAAGCAATTTTAATTTATTTTCACTTATCATACTGTTAAAAGACACACAAATAGGTATTTTATCAGTTTGTTAATGCCAAGTGGAAGCCTAGCGAAAATAACTAATATTTTCGCCAGTGTAAATCATGGTCTGATTCTATGACTATTTTACTAGGCTTTTAGTCACCTGGTAGGTTCAACCACTGGATCGCTCTAACTTTGGTGTGGCCACCAGAACGTCTGTCATATTTTTTCCGTCATGCTTAATTTAAAAAAAAATAATGGCGTTTTTGTCACTGCAGAGAATGTTGTAACGAGGTTTTCTAGACATTTTTTTCTTAATAATGCTGCCAAAACGTGAACGTATTCATCACCATTGTCATTTATCTCCTTCCCCAGGACAACGATAACAATCAGCTGCAAACGTTTATATTTATGATATTTTGTCAATCGATTAGAAATTATAAATGTCTCGGTTTTATGATGTCTTTTATTAACATTTTTATAAGTTTAACAATCAATAGGTACATATATCTGTGAAATTAGGTTCACTCAACCTTAAAATAAATATTTTTGTATAGAATTTCTTGGCATTTTTTTGTTATACAATATGTATAAACAGAAGTTTATTATAACGATAAGATTTATTTTGTATGAAGTCGATCTAGTAAAACTGGTTTAATATTAAAGCATTTTGCAATCTGATTAAGATTAGCGAAATAAAGAAATCGCGCCAAGCACGTGGTCACAATTACCGTTTAAGCAAAGTTATTTTGTTGATAATTCAATTAATAAACCTATTAAAAACTTGCCATAATCACTTTTTACCTGCGATATATTTATGTTCTCTATGGCAAGTTATGGATTCGTAAAAAAAATCGAACTCGAGATAATAATTTTCCCTAACATTACGATGAAAGAGAACACGAAAAAAGTGGGTCCCGCAATTCTGTCTTGGAACATAGTGATTTTTGACTAATATGCCCACACGTTTATTTTTTTAGGACAAAAAATAACGGTACCTGCCACACAATTTTTTTTTGCGCCAGAAAGGAAAATAATACTTTTTTATATTTTTAAAACTAGGTGTAAGATAATTTTTTATTACAAATTTAAAAGTAACGGTACCTTCCATACAAGTGATGAAAAATCGTTAAGAAAAAACTTATTTTTCTCGAAATCGGCTCCAAGAATTTTGATAAAAAGATATGTGTTTACTATTAAAGGTATGGTCAATATTTTCCTCGAAAAATTTACCAATAACGGTTGTTAAGAGTAAATGTCATAGAACTGATTTTTTGGTTTTCAAATTTCTCGTTAATGGATATAGGACTTCTACTTTTCAAGATATGTACAAATAATTGAAGCAACTTTCTCATAAAACTAAGAAAAATTCGGCTAAATGATCATTTCAACAACCAGTTGATTATCATCAACCTCGTTTTTTCTTGTTTTTACTAAGATGCTGGTGTCTTTATTTTTTAATATCTTGAAAAGTCAAAGTCCTATAACCACGTGGTTTTCAGTGTTTGACTAAAATTTGACAAGAGCATTAAGTTTTGAAAACAAAAATTATGCTTAATTACATAAAATTTTTTAAACAAAAAATAATGGCGTTTTTGTCACTGCAGAGAAAGTTGTAACGAGGTTTTCTAGACATTTTTTTCTTAATAATGCTGCCAAAACGTGAACGTATTCATCACCATTGTCATTTATCTCCTTCCCCAGGACAACGATAACAATCAGCTGCAAACTTTTATATTTATGATATTTTGTCAATCGATTAGAAATTATAAATGTCTCGGTTTTATGATGTCTTTTATTAACATTTTTATAAGTTTAACAATCAATAGGTACATATTTCTGTGAAATTAGGTTCACTCAACCTTAAAATAAATATTTGTTTATAGAATTCATGGCATTTAATTGTTATACAATATGTATTAACAGAAGTTTATTATAACGCTAAGATTTATTTTGTATAAAGTCGATCTAGTAAAACTGGTTTAATATTAAAGCATTTTGCAATCTGATTAAGATTAGCGAAATAAAGAAATCGCGCCAAGCACGTGGTCACAATTACCGTTTAAGCAAAGTTATTTTGTTGATAATTCAATTAATAAACCTATTAAAAACTTGCCATAATCGCTTTTTACCTGCGATATATTTATGTTCTCTATGGCAAGTTATGGATTCGTAAAAAAAATCGAACTCGAGATAATAATTTTTCCTAACATAACGATGAAAGAGAACACGAAAAAAGTGGGTCCCGCAATTCTGTTTTGGAACATAGTGATTTTTGACTAATATGCCCACACGTTTATTTTTTTAGGACAAAAAATAACGGTACCTGCCACACAATTTTTTTTGCGCCAGAAAGGAAAATAATACTTTTTTATATTTTTAAAACTAGGTGTAAGATAATTTTTTATTACAAATTTAAAAGTAACGGTACCTTCCATACAAGTGATGAAAAATCGTTAAGAAAAAACTTATTTTTCTCGAAATCGGCTCCAAGAATTTTGATAAAAAGATATGTGTTTACTATTAAAGGTATGGTCAATATTTTCCTCGAAAAATTTACCAATAACGGTTGTTAAGAGTACATGTCATAGAACTGATTTTTTGGTTTTCAAATTTCTCGTTAATGGATCTAGGACTTCTACTTTTCAAGATATGTACAAATAATTGAAGCAACTTTCTCATAAAACTAAGAAAAATTCGGCTAAATGATCATTTCAACAACCAGTTGATTATCATCAACCTCGTTTTTTCTTGTTTTAACTAAGATGCTGGTGTCTTTATTTTTTAATATCTTGAAAAGTCAAAGTCCTATAACCACGTGGTTTTCAGTGTTTGACTAAAATTTGACAAGAGCATTAAGTTTTGAAAACAAAAATTATGCTTAATTACATAAAATTTTGAAAATAAACTAGTTTGTAATTTTTTTTTTCAAAATTTCGAGTTTGAAAATTAATTTTTTGAAAAATATTTACAAACGCAACTTAATTTAAAATGCAAGTTAAAGACGAGATTTTTGGCTTTCCAAAAAGGTATAGCAGGGCATTGCATTTTAAGTCAATTTTTAAGAAAATTGGTTTTCCCGCCTAAACGAAGGGGAATAGACCATCCCCTCCCATACGATTTTTTTCTTACCACCTAATATCAATCACCCTGTATATTAAAAAAATAATTTTGTAGAAAACCGCTCCAACGATTTTTGAGCTCTAACTTTTTAGCCATTTAAATAATAAATTTAAAGTAACCTATAGTAATAATTTATCTTTAATTGTTTTTAAACCTTTTTTTTAATGATATCATAATATTATGGAACTGATACATTATGTACCTCATCAATTTCTAGGAACGTTAAAGTTATTAGCTACGAGAACAAGTTTGTGCGATCCAGTCGTGCCCATTTTTTAAAAAGGGTTTAATTGTTCAATTTTAATGCCTTTAAAATGTCAGTGTCGATTGTTCACTTGTTCAAAGTATTAACTGTTGAAGTTAATAAATAAAAATGGTACAAATACAAAATTATTTTAAATGATTAAGTTTATAAATAAAGTTGATCGGTAAGGCCATAAAGATTTCGTTTTAGATAAGTTATCAAAATTGATATAATCTCTTTAATTGAATGTACATAGATATTTCAATAGTAAAATAACTTTGTAATGATTAAGTTTAAAGACCAAGTTCAATGTCCAATAAAGAGATACAGTTTATTTGACATTTTATTTCGTATAACACGCAGAAAAAGCAATCTTGTTTTGAACAAGGCACTAGAGCGATTTACATAGTTTCTGGCAAGGGGTTAGCAAAGGCTAGAACAATAGGGCCCTGGTGGTTATGAACCATTTTGCCTCGTCAGGCAAAACAAACAAAAAAAAGTTGGCTTATGGGGCATTTCACGTGAAGCGGACAACAAAAAAAGTGGTGGGTCTTGAAATTGGTTCATTTTTGTGTTATTTATACTTCTTTTGGTTATTCTTATTAACCTAAAAGCGGAAGGAATTTGAATTTTGAGGTCTGGTGCGGGTGTTAGGGGCTTTCAAAGTAAAGACATGCTATGTGCAAGGGTTCTTTACAAAAACGCTGATAAACTAAATGAAGCAATAGAAAAATAATTTTAACAGTGGAATATATTGCAAATTAGATGTTCTTTTTATTCATGAAATTTAAACCGGAAATTGATTTTTTTTCTTATAGAAAACCGGAAGTTAACATTCCAAATGAGATATTAGCCAACTTAGCCACTTTTTATATTTTTTCTGTCGGTCTCGTTTTTAAGCTTATACACTAGGGATACTACGTGCAAAGTTTGAGAGTGGGATCTTCATTCTTTTAGAAAATACACATTTTTTGTGCGTTGCTTTAGTCCAAAAAACAGATTTTTGTATAGAAAACCGGATGATAGCAATTTAATTAAAATTTTAAGTACTCTAGACCATTTTTAGATTTTTTCTTTATTTTTGCTTAATGTTCCTCATATAATAGAGATACCAAATACCAAGTTTGAAGATGGGATCTTGATTAATTTAGAAGAAACATATTTTTTAGTGTTGAGGTGGGAACTTTGTGTCGTGCGAAAAGTCCCACGACACGAAGTTCCCACCTCAACACTAAAAAATATGTTACTTCTAAGCTAATCAAGACCCCATCTTCAAACTTTGTATTTGGTACCTCTATTTATATGAAGAACATTAAGAAAAAATAAAGAAAAAATCTAAAAATGGCCTAGAGAACTAAATCAGTTTTTTGGACTAGAGCAACGCACAAAAAAATGTGTATCTTCTAAACGAATGAAGATCCCACTCTCAAACTTTGCACATAGTATCCCTAGTGTATAAGCTTAAAAATGAGACCGACAGAAAAAATATAAAAAGTGACTAAGTTGGCTAAAATCTCATTTGAAATGTTAACTTCCGGTTTTCTATAAGAAAAAAAAAATCAATTTCCGGTTTAAATTTCATAAATACAAAGAACATCGAATTTACAATATATTCTACTTTTAAAATTATTTTTCTATTGTTTCATTTAGTTTATCAGCATTTTTGTAAAGAACCCTTGCACTTAGCATGCCTTAACTTTAAAAGCCCCTAACACCCGCACCAGACCTCAAAATTCAAATTCCTTCCGCATTTAGGTTAATAACCAAAAGAAGTATAAATAACACAAAAATGAACCAATTTCAAGACGAACCACTTTTTTTGTTGTCCGCTTATGTCCCTTATGAGGGACTTGATCCGCTTGTCAGTCTCATGCAATACCCCACTGGGCTAACTCGCTATACAAAAATTCAATGTCGAGAATGAATCAGTTTCATACTCTTATGTTTCATACCAGGAGGGGGAGGGGACTTACAACTAATGCCTAGTTCGAACGGCTTGACAAGATGCACTTATTCATGACAAGTGGTACTCTTGGAGGATTTGTCAATTCCTTGCAAGAGGCAGAAGCCCTGAAAAAAACTTTTTGATGTTTTTACATGAATTGAGAGAATTGAACCCAGACTTCCAGCGTGACAGTCCAAAACACTAACTAACTAAAAGAAGACAAAGGAAGAAAAAAAAAATTGTAGTATGATATTGAAATTTCAAGATGCTTATAAAATGTTTGTTTTTGGTGTACAAAAAAGTTTTAACTAGGGAGGGCCTCACGACTCACGAGTGTTTGAAAAGTTTCCCTCGTCTAAAATCCAGCTAGGGCTTGACAAGTATCTGACAAGTTTTCCTCGTTTAGATTTGTCCTACTAGAAACTTATTAGGGATTTGCCCAAACTACACAGCAACTTCCAGCCGGGATAGTACCTGAAAGAAGGGTCAAATTTAAAGGTATATTCTGGGCGCTTCACACTCCAAATATAGGATTTAAAAATTAATTTTGAGTCGAACACTAAAAAATAACTTTCTCATAAATCTAAGAAGAATTCGGTATAATGATAATTCCAGCAACCCGTTCGTTGATTAAAATCAACTTCGTCTTGTCTTGTTTTTACTCAGAAGTTGGTTTCTTTATTTTTTAATATCTTGAAGAGTGTATGTAACCATTCGTTTATAAGTGTTTGACTAAAAAATGATAAGAGCATTGATTTTTGGAAGCAAAATTAGCACTTGTTTATGTAATTTTAGAAAAAATTAGTTTGAAGTTTTTTTTTTATTTTCAAAAAAAAGGATTTTTTTTAAAGATGAAATTTCTGGCTTTACAAAAATGTATAATAGGGTGTTGTATGTATTGTATATGTGACCGTTGGTTTCTATTTTTAACTTCCCATTGGAAGTTATTGTAATTGGTGCGATTTGTCGAATTGAAAATTTTGACATATCTTCACGCTTTGAGGTCTCTAGAATCAGAATCTGTCGTTTTTACTAAGATGGCTGTATGTGTGTATGTACGTACGTTCGGGGTACTTTTTTCATCCACTAAATCTCGAGAACGCATAAGGATATCGACCTCTGATAGATTTTATTTTACAGATAATATTGTCATAACGTGCTGAAAAGGTTTTCTAACAAATTCAATAAACCGTTTTTTTACTACAGCAATTTAAAAAGGATCTGTAAAGTGTCATTTATCTGGAATATCTCGAGAACGGAATAAGATATTCACTTCAGACTAATTCTCTTCAGAGCAAAAAAACTGGAAAAAAAAACTATTTAAAATTCTTAACAAACGTTTTTTAAATCAAATATATAGATTTCAAATTCTTACCAAAAATGTATACCTATACCATCTAAATGTTGTGTGATTTTGAGATTTTTAAAACCACCGTTTAAGAAGCTAAAAATCAAAATGTTGCAAGAAAAAACTTAACTTAATTCGAAAAATTCTTACCCTCAAAATCGAAATTTTGCATATGACACTTAATTTACCTTTTTATATTCTTTGAAACCATTTTTTTTAAGTATATTCCCCTGATTTTTGGTATTTTTTTAGCCAATAGTCTGTTTTGAAATAATTGTGTTAAATAATTAATACCTCCATACCGAGAAGAGTTAGGAAAAAAAGTACAAAATATAGGTAATGTCACATTTTGCCCTGTATCTCTATATCTATACATACCTATATACTGATTATCCAAAAACCCAAAGTTATTACACTATAAAATACATAATTATATAATAATATACTCTATATCACCCACCACTTAGGTAAATATGTCCATATGTATGTATATTGTTTATGGTTTCCAAGTGCACCAATGGAAAGTTACTAGTGTGGATCGACCCCAGACTATTTTTTTGTTTTAGACACATTTTTTTTAGAAAATTGTCCCTTCTACCTAAACGGCCGGCGCGGCGGTAGAATAGACCCCCTCCCATATAATTTTTTGCTCTTCTCGGTTCTACCCACTTTTTCGCGTACTCAATCATCGTAATGTTAGGGAAAAATATTATCTCGAGTTCGATTTTTTTTACGAATCCAAAATTAGACCCAAAGTCCCTATATCAGAACAGTCAGTCCAATATGAAAACTGTGTTGGATTTTTTCTTGACAAATTGTCACTTGTCAAATACAAAAACCCATGTTCATATTGGGCGCCAGTTATAGTTATCATTGAAAACAATCATTGAACAATTATTTTTAGGTTTTGTTAAACAAACAATTTTAATGTTATTTCTGCACTAGAACTAAGCAAGTTTTATCTCTCGTTTATGTGCAGATATGAAGCCACCGACACCTTTGGCGGTACTTGCGATGCAGGTGAGGAATGCATCGGAGGTTATGCACGAACAGTTCACACTGTTCGCCGTCTACTAGAAGAACAAAAAGACAATAATCCAATTTATTTAAATGCCGGGGATAATTTTCAAGGGACTCTATGGTATAACATAGGTCGTTGGAATGTAACAAGTCAATTTCTTAATATGCTTCCAGCTGATGCTATGGTTTGTTTTTAACTGATTAACTGTAAATTCTAAGATTGACCTATTTTAATTAAGATTTAATATTTTTACTGCAGACAATTGGAAATCATGAATTCGATCATAAAATCGACGGTTTAACTCCGTTTCTCGAAGAAATTAATACAACAATGCTAGCAGCAAATATTGATGCTTCTGAAGAGCCATCAATGCAAGGATTGTATCAAAATTCCATGATAATTGAAAGAAATGGAAGAAAAATTGGTATTATTGGAGTCGTGTTGTCTACATTTTATGTGAGTTTAACTGGTTATGTGAATATAGCTTAAAAATATAAAATTTACTAATTTAAATGTTTTTTTTTTTTTAATTTATAAAGGATCTCGTTGATACAGGAAAGCTCAAGTTTCTCAATGAAAGCGACGTTATTATTAATGAGGCCCAAAAACTGAGGAAAAAAGGTGTTAATATTATAATTGCACTCACCCACTGTGGTTATGATGTTGATAAGATAATTGCTGAACACGCTGGAGCCGAAATCGATCTTATTGTTGGATCTCATTCGCATACTTTTCTTTATACGGGAGATGTTATGCCAGGACCCGATAGGGCTAGAGGAAAATATCCAACGGAAATAATTCATAAAGCGAGTGGTCATCGAGTTTTGATTGTTCAGGCTGCTGCTTATGCAAAATATGTTGGAAATATAACGCTTTACTTTGATGATAACGGAGATGTTGTTTCGTTCGAAGGTGCCCCCATTTATATGAGCAAGCATGTTGAAGAAGGTAAATATTGTTGTTCATATCATACATACATAGTTATTTGTGTTTTTGCTTTAATGGTTTTGCTTTTATTTGCAAATGTACCAAACATTAAATTATAAATTGGTATGTTTAATGAGTCCCCAACAAAAAAAAAAATTGACAAAGAATGTGAATCACTGTGAATAGGATTTTTCAACAGCTGTATTTTGTCTACTGAAATACCGAAAGAAGCTTAATTTTTAACCATAGGATAGCTCGTTTTGAACACCGACTTATGCCGTTTTTCATCGGACGTCCGGAAGCGTCCAGAAGCATCCGGAAGTCTTCTGAAACCATTCCATTGGCACAAAAATACGCTTCTGATGATTCTGAAAAGAGAAATTCGATTCTGGATTTCAAATCAGAATCCACTCAATAAGCACTAATACATTCAAACTCAAACGTCACAACAAACTGCAATCTACGTGATGTTATTTTTAACTTTCCATTTTAATTTAATTTGCATCCAAAATCAAAGCTTTTGGTAAATTTTAATAAACAAATTAAGAAAAAATCAAACAAAAAATATTATTTGGAAGTTCTAATTTGATACACTCGCTTCTTACATTTCACTTTTTGTTTGGTAGCAAATAATTTGTATTTGACGACTCACCTATAGAGATCCCGAACCCCAGAATTGAGTAGAAGCATCTTGTACTGTTCCATTGGATTTCAGAATGAGTGAAACCTTGAGTGAAACCAATGGAAAACGGCATTAAATTTTCCTGACTTCCAAATATTCTTTCTAACGTACTGTTATCTAAAGAGTAACTCTTAAATATTTATACGATTTCAATAATACGCTTGAGAAGTATAATAAATAGTACTAGTATCGTCCACTGGCCGAAATTCGACCACCTCACATTGACATGACTCTAGAGTCGAATAATTTGTTTGAAATGTATTATATTTATTGAAAATTAAATCACAAAACATTTTTTTTATATTTTTTATTTTGAATATGCATTGATCGGCAGTGCAGAAACAAAAATGACCCACAGTGTGTAAATGCGTGTCTCAGGTATATTCTGTACATCTCCGCACCTATGGCCTTCCAACCATATAACATTTATCAAAATCGGTTGGATACTTTTTTCGCAAATGGTACCACACACTTTTTTAAGGCTATTTATATATAGATGTAGATATATCTATGCGTTAGAATTCTATCTAACTAACTTACAGTTATTAAACCACAAATATATTATATTAGAGGAGTATTTAATCGATAAATTTGTAAAGGACAGTTTTTCAGTGTGCGATTTAAGTTTAACACGATTAAGTAAACCTACTAAACAAATGCTTTTGTTATTTTATCTTCCGTGTTCTTTTTTAAGTCTTTTTACATCAATCCTTCCCGTAAAAACTGCTTCTTCATCAAATAATTAAAGCCATGTCAGTTCATAATTTCACAACATTGAATAAAAAAAATAGTAACATTTTTTATATTAATTTTGAGCTTGAAAGTATTTTTTTCAAAAACTATTTACACAAATAACTAGCTTGAAACAAATGTTTAAGGAACAAGTTTCTGGCTTTCAGAAAAATTTTGTTTTGTAAGTGTTGCCGTTGTTTTTAAGTCTTTTTTTTTTTTTAATTTTAAGTCAATTTTTTGAAAATTGGACCTCCCGCCTTAGCGGAAGGAGATAGATCCTCTCGTATAGTAAAAAATGATTGTATTAATCCCCTCTATAAAAATCCGTAATTATTTATTGCATATCCCGTAGTTTTAGAGTGTCCATCTTGGTACTTTTCAAAAAGAGGACATTTTCCTCTAAAAGCTATAAAAAAAGAACATTTAGAGCCAAATAGAGAACAAAAAAGAGAACACAAAAAAATAAAAAATCAAAATAAAAGAATCAAGTGTCCTTATTTTCAATAATCATACACACGTTGGTGTATGTATGATGTATGAATTGCTGAACAAAATACAACTAAAAAGTAAAATACAAAATAGGCCTTAGTAGGTAAGAAATGTGGTCTGCCCGTTTTGCTAAGGAGCTAGAGTTGCCTTAGTCATCAATAATATCTTCTTATTATTTTTTTCTTGTACTTTTTCTTATAACTCTATCATTACAAAATTATAAAGAAGCTTTCTTTTTTATTATAAAATGTACCTAACAACGAAATTTTACAGCCTTATTCTGGCAACCTCACTGATAGCTCACAAGTCACAATAACCTTAGGTATAACTCGTGGTGAACTCACCTTATAAAAACTTTAAAATTATGATCTGCTCCTTGGTAGATCACAATTCACAACTCAGCAACTAACGTTGTTCTTGTGAGGTTTCTTATGAGGGCTCTGACAGAATACGAAATTGTGACCACCTCATAAGAAACCTCACTCACAAAAAATTGGTACCTGTGAGCCTCGCAACGGCAGAATAGGGCTATTAAGTCTATTAATTGACATTGAAATACAAGTTATTGCAATAAAACAAAAACGAATTTCATTAAAAAAATAGAGAACAAAAATAGATCCCTAAAGAAAAAGATAGTGTTAAAAAGATCAGAGTGAAAAAAGAGAACATTTTCTCTTTTAAAGAGATAAGATGGACACCCTACGTAGTTAACGACACTCCCCTCTTAATCCACCCATTAAAAATATAAAAATCAACTAAATCAATAATCATTCATAACCATTACCATGAATATTGTAATAATTTTTAAATTTTAACCCTTTTTTACGCTTAACCGAACGGATCTTGCTATGTAGGACTATATTCGCTGCAATACTACTGCTTTCTATTTTTCCCATACCGAGAGCTAAGACTTAGACCGCTTTCACACCAGTAAACTGAGTTGCCAGAAACTAGCTAGTTTGAAGGCGAGAAGGGTGTGAGTGGAGATTTTTTTATTCCCCTTACGCCCTTTTTTACTATGGGCCCCCCCGTTTGGGCGGGAGGGGCATTTTTATAAAAAAAAGTACTAAAAATTAAAAAAATATTAAAAAATAACGGTAACAGTTACAATTAATTTTTAGGTCTTTATTTAAAGCCAATACTTAAAAGTACTAAAAATTTAAAAAAAAATATTAAAAAATAGCGGCAACAGTTACAATTAAGGTTAAGGTCTTTATTTAAAGCCAATACTTTGTTCTATTAGCTAGTTTTTAAATCAAGTGAAATCTGTGCCTATGCATAGTTTTTGAAAAAATGGGTTTTGAACTCAAAATTTGGGGAAAAAAAAAACATAAAAAAAAGTTTAAAGTGTAATTTTTCAGAACTGTAAAATTATATAATTATTTTTTTTTTCTAAAATTCGTTGCTCTATTTAATTCCTAATCAAAAACTGAAAACTAGATGATTTTTTGTCTTCTACTTCTTGATAAAATTAAAAATTACTGAAACTACTTTTTTTCAAAATTTTGAGTTCAAAACCCATTTTTTCAAAAACTATGCATAGATTTCACTTGATTTAAAAACTAGGTAATAGAACAAAGTATTGGCTTTAAATAAAGACCTAAAAGTTAATTGTAACTGTTACCGTTGTTTTTTAATGATCTTTTTTTACTTTTAGTACTTTTTTTTATTTGGTTTGGGAGAGTCTTAAATAGTTCGCTCGAATTTGACAGCAATTAAGTGCCATTCATATGAGCTGCGAACTGCGTCTGCGAATAATTCTTTTAAAGCTATTTGTGAAGCAAATATAAACTTATTATTATTTAAGTTGTTTAATAAATGGAATAAATGATCAATTTTAAAAATGTCAATAGAAAATACTGCGTTCAATTAGTTAAACTTCCAAAAAAACCCATTTTCCACGCGACCAACAACTGCGACCTGCGAACTGTAAATTCACAGTCCACAAATACAAGACGCATTCCACAAAGCTGCGAACAAATAATTCGCTCGAACTGAACCTCAAAAATAAAGCCTAGTAAATACTTCCTCGTGAAGTGAACATTAGCCTGTGGAGAAAGTGAATGTTTGACATTTATCACTGCACTGGTACACACTTGTGAATGCTTTGTGAACGATTGACGTTTGAAACCTCAATGCATCAAATGCCTAGCAAAAAATAAATTTGTTTGTTGTGTAAATTTATTATTAAAGAATCCATTGTTGCATTTTCTTTTAATTTTTCAAGTTGATTCAAGTTTTAAAAGCATGCTACGCAAAGAACAAACAGAAAATAAATGAAGAATGCGCAAACATGGAAACTGTACACAATTTGTTTTCTTTTATCCAACTGTCAAAGCTTCACCAAGGGTTCACGTGCATTTTGCTCGTGAACTGCCCGTGAACGAAAACTCTCCACTTTGTTCTCCACTCAGCTTCACTAGCACGTTCACGGGTGGAAAAAAGTGAAATTTATATGGGTTTACGAGGTGGTTCACAAGTATGTACTAGGCTTAAAATGTCTTGTGTTACCACTCATATGAATGAAATATCAAATTCTGCGGCCCTTCCCAATTCGCAGACGCAGTTCGCGGCTTCATATGAATGGCACTTTAGCGATCTGGCTCGTTTAGGTTGCATAACAATTCGTTGTTCTCAGCGACCACTCGAAGCCAAAATACTTAAACGCCATCCCAAACTAACATGACAAAATTCGGCACGAATGTTTCGGTTGATGATAAAGAGTCTGATTATACGGTTCGTTTTTTCGTTGTTGACGTTCATGGAATTTGGGGTTGTTTTGTAAGAAAATCATCAGTAGTGATAAATAAAAATATTTTTTAATCACTTATTTCTCAAATACAATCGTATATTAGGTATATTCAACTACGAAAAACAATTTTCCAATTCACTCATTTTTGTTCAAATTGTTTTTTTGCTAACATAGAGCAGTATTGTGGTTGCCAAATCAGAAACGTCAAAGTTCAACCGAAAAAGTCTTGAAATTTCCAATCCTGCTGCGTTACTTCCTTCCTTCAAAAAAACGAAAGACGAAACAACCGAAAAAACGAATCGTATAATCGGGGTCAAATAGAGTTAATCAACATTTTTTTAAAACAATAACCCCATCTTTCAATTCACCTAAGCTCTCACTTTTATCGTTGTCAGATTGGTATTTTAAACAATATGGTTCGTAAAAGATTGATATGAAACAGAAAGTAAAGTGCTTCGAAAAAATATGTATGTAGCTGCACAGAGGCCATTGATATGTAAACATAAAAACAATTTTGTACGGAGTAAACAAAACTTTCGCTAACAAAAAAATTGTGTTTTCAAAACTTAAAAAAGAAAATATATCCATTAAGCCAGAGCCGTTATGCTGCATCTACACGAATGGCAGATTGGCATTTTTCTGCCAGTAGACAAGCAAAAGAATGAGCAAATTCATTCTTTTGCCAGTATATTGGCAGAAATACTGACAGTGTTCCAATCGTGTAAAGGGGCATTAGGAATTGGTATGAATTTGTTATGAAATTCAGAGAGGTTATGCCCTGATAACCGTTTAGTCCTCTTTCACACAAGCAAACTGGGTTGCCAGCATCTGGGAGTTTGTATGCGGGAAGGGCGTAAGGGGAAGGAAACAAATGTCTCCTTACGCCCTTCTCGCCTACAAACTCCCAGTTTTTGGCAACTCAGTTTCTTTGTGTGAAAGGGTACTTACCATTTTAAGTTTGGCTCTATCTTTTGGGACAATCTGTAAGACATGTGACATCTTTGTATGTATAAAGGGCTCTCCAAAACCAATGCGAAATCGGAGCGAATCATTCGCAACGATATAAAAAAAGACAGATACACAATGCTTAATAAAAACAAATGTCGTAAGCGAATGTTTAAAATAAAAATGATTGACTAACTAATTATGTTAATTTTCAGATAACGAAGTTCTTAAAGCACTTGTGCCATGGAAAGTAATTATTGAAACAAAACGCAACGATATTGGAGTATCAGACTTGCCTTTTGAAAATTTGTTCTCTGAAGAGTCAGATGAGGAAGATTGATAAATCTTATCATAGGCAATGCACATGGATTTTGTTAATACTTCCACATTTCATCAGAGAAGAATTTCTAAATAGACAAATTAATGTTTTCATCGTGCTTATCAATGCCAACCAAGACAAATCAATAAGCTACTTATTAATTGTATCACAGCTTAAAGATAATTTTTATCAAAATGAAGTTTGAGCCTTATACAAGTAGTTATTATATTTTTGTTTTTGTCTTGGTTACTTTATAATATTTTAAATTTTTCCGTCCATTTTTGATAGTGCAATTTAAATGTAAAATTAAATAATTTAATGATTTTTTATCGAATATTTTTAAACAAATCTTTTTAAATATTATTATGTAATGTAAATGATATAAAAAATGTAGTCCAATAAAAAAAAACCTTGAAAAAGTTGAAAAAAAAACCCAACGAAACGTCATTGGGAATATTTTTAAAAATTGATTGTTTGTTTTAATCGCATAGGAATTAACAGTCCAATAAGCCCAATTATCATACGACCTAAGGCCAACTCCTATTTCGACACTTTGAATATAGGCCTTTTTATCAAATAACAACATATATCTGTCTCGTTTATAAGCAAACGTCAAACTATCACTTGGTGAATTGAAATTTAGTCATTTTTTTTTGTTTATTTTTGGAAGGAAATATGTAGATACTGGATGTGTGTAAGATTATTTCTGTGAAAATAAATCATTTAAGAACTTAAATTCATACAAAAAGCATCTTCAGTTAAATGATAAATAAAGTTTATCAACAAAATTTAAAATATTAAATATTTTATAATAAATTTAAGTTTGCAATTTTGCATCATCCCATCTGTCATTTCACCAAAGTGATAGCTGTCACTTTTGACATTGACAGTAGGAAAGTAAAGTTTCCTACCGCATGGTGTTTTCCGTTGGTAAATTCAGATGGCAATCTAAAAATTGAATTTTTTCGCGACAACCATTTGAAATTGATCTACTTCTGTCATTGTATTCGTGTAGTTTTGTGTTTTATTCATAACTTCAAAAAACTCATCAAAACTTGATGCACTTTCACAAGAAAGAAATTTTCATTCCATTTATATAAAAAACTAGCGGTCCCGTGCTCGCGTTGCTTCGCATAGTTTAAATACTGATAATTTGATTATAGGTATACAAAACTGTGCTCAATAAGGCTAACCGCAATTTCTACTATATTATTAAAAAAACGTTTATATATGCCTTCAAAATTAAGTATTTCATGTTCTCTCACGAACCAAGTTTTCAAAAATAGAAATTTTTTGATGTTTGCATAATTCAATTTGTTTTAATTTTAAAGTTTCCGGATACACAGTGTTGTCACTAATTTAGTGCCTTTTTTTCTCTCACTCAAAATACACATGAATTGTATTTGCGGAAGAATTATTTGCCATATAGGTGATACAAAAAAGTATTTTCTTAGTCATTTTAATCATTAAAAGAGGACGTAAATCAATAACGGTAATAAGGTGTTTTAAAAAAAAGCTATCTTCCACTTTTTTAGGCAAACTCAAATAAAACTGAATCGTCAATATTTAACCAAAATTTTCGAAGGAAAAATTATCTACCATACAAATGGTAGAAAAGTATTTCCTTTTTTCTAAGTATGTATAACCTTTGAAATACAAATCATACAAAAAGTTTGAAGATACTTACTTCCAGCTTTTGACCAGGTAAATTCTACCGCAATTTCGACCAATATATTAACAAAAAGTTTATACTTTTTTCAAAAATAGACTTATTTGATGTTTGCATAAAAGTAGGCATAATATTTTAGTTTGTTTTTATTTAAAAGCTTCGGATACACAATGTTGTCAATTGAGTGCCTATTTTACTTCTAGAAAAAAAAATTATATATGTTCAAAATAGGGTGTTTCTAAAAATGCTATCTTTCATTTTTAAGCCAAATTATATAAGACTCGGTGTTGTCAATATTTACCAAATTGTCATAGAAAAAAGTATTTGCCATAAGGGTGGTGTAAAAAAGTATTTCCTTATTTTGTATTTATATTTTAATAATACAAAAAGTATATGCGAATGTTATTTCGGCCAGAGTTGAAAGAAATTCGAACGGTAATAAACGACTTGCATAATCTTGTATAATTCAAATAAATTTTAATCCTTAAATAGCAAAGATGTCCTCACCATTCCTCATTTACTCTTCAACTGCAATTCAAGAAAAAACTATATTTAAAAACAAACCATCCTATACAATATTAAAGATCCTTCCACTTAAAACTTAAAACTTGTGTACATACATATAAAAAACATTTAGCTGATATTCTCGGCAGGTGTGGCTTTAAAACCATATTATATTGTTATTAATATCATGTGTATAAAAGTAATAATAATTATTCGTAGACTCCGGATTTAATTTTCTTGGACCATGGTAGTTAATAAAAAAAAAGGTTTAAGAAAAACTACAGGAATATTTTTTTAAGTATTGAAAATATTTAATTTTATATTTTTTTCTTTTTCATACCTACTTTTTGAATAATTTATATACAAAACACAAAGGAAATATTGTTTTTACAAATGTCAAATAATTTGTTCTTCAAGAATTTGATTTAAATATTGGGTATACCGAGTTTTATTTAACAAATTTCAGCATTTTAATTGTTTTTTGTTGCACTGTTTTAAATTTTTGAAAATAAATAATAAGCCTATGTTCATTCCCTGCATCCAGCTCTCGTTGATGATTTTTCATCAGACGAAATTAACGGGAACCATTCATTCCAATTTCAAAAAATGCTGCTGCTAAAAAAGAAATTAAATCGTTTACCCATATTTCAGTGCCGTCAACTTCAGCTGCAGCTTTGCGAAATGCAGCTGCTTTAAAAAAAAAAAATAAAAAATATTAATAACAAAAAAAAACAATTTAAATGCAAAAAAAGTGATTTAAATGACAATGGTTAAATGAAACTTTGATTTTTTCTTTTGTAGGGGTTGTAAACGTTTTATTTTCATAATTCATTAGGGACATTTTTAAAATTTTTCTTGGACAAAAGTACCTCTTAGTGAACTGCATTTAGTAGGCCATCCACCAAAGGTCCAAGAAAATGTTGACTTTGGCACCTTCCTGACGATTAAACATACTCTAAGCAGTGCAACGACCCAAAAAAGAGTTAAAGAGTCTCAGAACCCACTAAGCGTGTTACTTAATGCACTGGTTTCCAACAAAAACTGTTGAAAAACATCTAAAATGAATCATCAATACGAATCATTTAATCTTCATTAACTAATGTCCATCGCATAGTCTAAACTATTGGGTATGGCTCCAACATTTTCATAAAAACCCTATTTTTTGCATTTTAATTGTTTTTGATTGCACTTTTTAAAATTTTTGAAAATAAATAATAAGCCTATGTTTATTCCCTACATCAAATCTCTCGATCTTCCAATCATTTCAGTATTTTCTTAAAAAAAGTGGAACAAACAGACACACAAACACACTTTCACCTTTATAATATTATATAAGATGATTTCTTTCTCATTTTGAACGTAATTTTTACAGTAAAAAATTCAAACTATGTGTTAAAGAACAAATAAGTAAACAGATTGTACTGGTGTTAGCGCACGGACGGCTAAATCTACCGATAAACTTAGATCTGTAAAATTGATTTTAAATTAAAAAAAAAAAAACGATTTATTTGTTCAGTGGAATGCGTAGTCTGCGTTTCGACAGATCGAAATAAAAAATAAATCGATTTATTTTACCAATGGAAACCACCATAAAAATGACACATTAGAAAACCAGTTAACTTAAGCGTTTAATAGTAAGCATTTCAGCGTTAAATATATAATACTCAGAAAAATTAAGTCAAAGCTGCACAGAAAAACACTGATTTCTTGAAATTGAAATCAATGTTGGACATAGGAAATAAAACCTTTCAACAAAGTAGGGCTTTCAAAATTGTAAAAAAAAACGTCCACTAAGCCAAAGAAGTTTGTGTATGGATATGTTATGAAATTCTTACCTTTTAACAGTTTAATTTTTCACTTTCTTTTGGGACACCCTGTACAACATCCTTGTCGTTGTCCTGCCATCTTTGTACGTATAAAACGAAATTGATTGGAAATTTCTTAAAGTAATTATACTAATTAATTTTCAGATGAAGAAGTTATTAAAGCCATTGCTCCATGGAAAGAAATTGTTGACGAAAAAGGCAACGTTATTGTTGGAACAACAAGAGTGGCATTAGAAAAATGGCCTTGTGAGAAGGGAGAGTGTAATCTTGGAAATTTCTTTGCCGATGCATTGGTACATGCATTTGTTAATAAGTCCACATATGCTCAGGCGAATAAATGGACAAATGTTTCAATTGCGCTTGTTAATGCGGGATCTTTAAGAGTTCCCCTCAACAAAGGCAGTAAGAAAAATTGACTTGCAGAAATGTATACTTCTGCTTTTTATATTAGGTATTTATGATGTATACAGTGCTATTTATTTCATTTATTTATTTCAGACCTCACCTACTCTCATGTTGTGACTATGTCGCCATTTGAAAATGCATTAATATCTTTTAATATAAAAGGACAATACTTATTGGATACATTAGAATATAGTGTAAGCCCGGTGGATGTTGAGAATGGAATTATCAGCTCCATGAATATGCTACAAGTGTCCGGACTAC
The DNA here is from genome assembly GCA_949320155.1 of Melangyna quadrimaculata. Lineage (NCBI taxonomy): Eukaryota > Metazoa > Arthropoda > Insecta > Diptera > Syrphidae > Melangyna > Melangyna quadrimaculata. The sequence continues at coordinate 105,054,678 of OX439483.1, forward strand.
GAATAACATACAATTTCAAGAATCCTCCTGGAAAACGAGTTCTGGACGTTCAAGTGAGATGCTCAGACTGTGATTTGCCAAGTTATATGCCATTGGACAAAAGTGCAGTTTACCGAATTGTTACAGCCGATTTCCTTGCAAACGGTGGAGATGGATTTACGGTTTTGTCTTCAAAGGGAACAGATCATGAGTAAGTTTATTATTCATTTTTTTTTTTACAATCTGAAATGTGAAATACATTTTTTTTCTTTAAGGAAATATAAAACAGACTTAGAAGCCCTAGTTGAATACTTGCATGTGGCACAACCGGTAACAACTGGTATACAAGGAAGGATTACAGTTATAACTTAGATAAAGCATTTGTATGATATTTTATTTACGTTTAAGTAAATTTAAATTTACATTATATTCACCTAATTAGTAAATTCTTGAGTTTTCATTGAACGATGTTAAATACTTACTCTCCTGCGGCCGTGTTATAGCAGTTGAATATGGTTTTGATGATTTCGGACATATTATTTCAATAGCTATACATATATTTTGTATCATTTCAAATCTGACAAATTTTTTAGTTATGTATAATTATGTTCCTACACATAAAGAAATTTGTTTTAAAAAATATTTATTTTTCCCGTTTAGTAAAAAATAGTTTCCCGATAATGCTCTTAGTCCTAATTTATTCACTCTCCATTAAATTTAAATTCTCTGTTAAAAATGGGAAATTAATAAAATTTGTATGAACATTTCAAAAATCCCTTTTTAAATTGCGAGCTTAAACTTAATGGCGACCTGATTGGGCCTTAGAGAAAATTATATGGTTGCCTGAAAAAAATTATTAGCAATAGGCTATACTGTTGGGAAGGAATTATTTTTTTCATCCTTCGAAAATGAGTCACGAATCACGATACCAAGTTTCCCAAAATTTTTTTTCGCGATAAAGCCTAGTACTCAGTTGAAGTGAAAATGAAATTTCTACATAAAAGTGACACTTATTTCACAGCGAGGAAATTCATAACGAGAACTGAGTACCCAAATGTGAGCGCGAAATGTGAACCGGTTCAAAATTAATTTCATTTCATAATTTTCATTTCCTAACGTACGTGGAAAAGTGTGACGTTTGTCAATAAATTAAAATAAAAGTTGTTATAATTGAATAAAAAAGTCTAAAGAATTATTAATACTCTTTTCAACAATTTCAAGATTCTATCAAGCTATCAGATAAATCAAATTATTTTTTAAATTCAAAGTGAATATTAAAAATTGTCAAACTAAGGACTAACAATTCGCGTGGAGAATTAATTATGGTTTCATAATGATTATTCACGTGCATATAAACGGTTTTTATTTTGAATTTCACACAGTGGTAAGTACTAGGCTTAAGGCAGATTGAAAATAAAATGTACCTACATATTGAAGTACACGGGACTTATTTCAAATATTCGCCAGAGCTTCGAAAAACGTTTCGGAGGCAATTGTGAGAAAGTTACGGCAGACAAAATTTGGAATGAATGTTAAATTTTCGCGACTGTTACATAATTATATTTAAAGCCTAGTATACTCACCTCTGTGTGAAATGAAAAATAAAAACCATTTAAAATTCACGTGAATAATCATTATGAAATCATAATTAATTCTCCACGTGAATTTTTAGTCCTTAGTTTGACAATTTTTAATACTCACTTTGAATTTAAAAAATAATTTGATTTATCTGATAGCTTGATAGAATTTTGAAATGGTTGAGAAGACTAATAATATAACAACTTTTATTTTAATTTTTTGACAAACGTCACACTTTTCCATACTTCTATTCTTTTTTCCTAGTGGTCGTACGTTAGGAAATAAAAATTATAAAATGAAATTAATTTTGAACCGGTTCATATTTCGCTCTCACATTTGGGTACTCAGTTCTCGTTATGAATTTCCTCGCTGTGAAATAAGTGTCACTTTTATATAGAAATTTCATTTTCAATTCAACTGAGTACTAGGCTTAAAGTGGAAGATGTTTGAGAAAAAGTTGTAACCGGGAAATAATCTATATTATTAATACATGGTAGCCATGTAGTACTCAACGCAACTACATGAATTTTGAACCGTCGGAAAGGTTGTTGTCCCACAAATGTGCACAAAAAATAATGTGTGTATGTAACCCCGTTAAGGGTAGAAATGGTTTAAGGTTGAATTTCGGCCGATAGACGATACTAGTATATAAACAAATTTCAAAAAGCACAAACTAAGGTGCTCCTTTATAAAATATGAACATAATGTTCTGTTGTTATCATTTTAATAAAAAGGTTAAAAATTCAATAAAATACAAATAATAGTACGCATACGACCGAGTGCACGCAAAAATTCTCCTTAGCTTTGTAGCGTCTTTTCCGAACGAAATAGAAGATTTATTTGTTAGACATCAGAATTTTTAATTATTCCTTAAACTATATACAAGCACAATTGTTGTATTGCTGATAAACCAGTAATTAGTATGTTCCATTGAGGGCAAAGTGTTTGTCAACTAGGGATGTTCGGGAATAGGTGGAATTGTTCGCACCAACAATTAACAATGTCCTCCTTTGTATCCGCGTCTCCTACACTCCATGTTACAATTTGAAGTGTAGTTAACAGCACCCCATACACACTACACAGCTACCAAAAGGAACAGACCTATTGTATTTGAATTATGTACATATATTTGCTGTATGAGAAAAAAAGTTGTTACCAGCATTCAGAGGATAACTTAAATAATACAATTTAAATTTACATAAACTAAGGTGCTCATGCATATGCACAAAGGAAATTATGTGCATAAATAATTTGAAAAAAAGGTTCAAAATTCGTTAAAATTAAAATAGTACGCATACGCCTGAGTGAACTAAAAGATTCTCCAAGCATAAGAATTAATACATATTTTCATTATAAATCAGGATTATATTTATTGGATAAAGTATGTTCATACAAAAGTGTTGCTATTAATTGTAGACGGTATGTGTTGTATTAGATTGAATGAAACAATTGGAAACAAAACGAAGTTCTTGCAAAAAGTATTCGTCAACTAGAGATGTTCGGGAATAGCTGACGCGTGCGACTCCACTGCCCAATATATTATCTTGTTTTTGGTATAGAATCTTATGTCTCGCACCAACAATTGACATTAGCAAAGCTTCCACAGTGTCCTCCTTTGTATTTGCGTCTCTTACACTCATTGTTGCAATTTGAGGTGTAGTTAACAGCACCCCATACACAGCTACCAATAAGCACGTCAGCTTGAACGGCATTTTGCGGAGACGAAACGATCACCAAAAATGTTACACACACCAACAGAAATATTGAACGCGAATTTTTCACCATTTTTTATTTTTTACGAATTTAAGGAACAGGTGAAGACTAGAACTACTGATGCTTCAGTCAAGAGACACAAACTCCAATTGATGTATTCACAATCCTCGTTCTCCGTATTTATTCAAAAACATCTTCCTTCGTTTTATCCCCCAAAAGCTATTTATTTAAATTGTTGTTTTTTGCAATTTCATTTTGTATCCGTGAAGGGATGTGAAATTCAACAACATTATAATGCGGTGAACTACTTTTTTCTTAACAATAACATAACGAGGTGAGTTTATTGTATTATTGCTGTGTTCAAGTTGTTTTTTTTTTTTTGTATTTATAACTCAACAAAATAATAATTAAAGACAATTATTGCAATGTGTTATTAAAAAAGTTTTGATGTTGGAAGTAGACTACAACCATTTTTCCCCTTTTTTTATATTATCTTAATTTTAACAAGGAAAGATTATTCCTATAGTGAATAAATCGAATTGACAGCCAAATTCCTTTAGTAAACTTAGTCGCGATAACATTAAAACTCATGAACCTACGTCACCTACGATAACTTAGGCGGCATGATGACAGATTATTTTAAAGGTATCAATACTAGTATTTTTGACTGCGTAAGCTATTATCAGGACTAAATTTCTAAATGGCCTCTGGCTGTCATTTAAATTTATTCACAATAACTAAAAGATTTTCGTTTCATCTTTTGGTCTTAAACAATAGCTATAGCACCATTTCATCTTTTGGTCTTAAAAAGTAGCTATAGCACTAATCTACTTCCAGTATCAACACTATTTTAATACCTCAACACATCAATTGAATTTAATTATTTATTGAGTTTTAAACAAAAAAGCAAAGATAACTGAAAGTAGAATAAATAGAAAAACAGCTGTTTAAATAAGACAAACTCACCTCGTCCCATTGTTGTTTCATTTGTAAAAAAAAACTAGTTCTCAGCGCATTATATTATTGTTTAATTTCACATCTATTCACGGGCGTACAATAAATATACAATTACAACAATTAAAACAAATAGGTTTTGCAGGGTAAAATGTACAAAGGCTTGACATCCTTATATAAACATACATACATATGTGCGTATGTATTTATATAAAGATTTTTTGAATAAATACGGAGAAAAGCTACATTTAGTATACCAATTGGAGTTTGTAGATCTTCACTGAAGCACCAGTAATTCTTATCTTACCGTCAAAAATCTCTTCGTAAAAATGGTGAAAAATTCCCGATCAATATTCCTGTTGGTGTGTGTAACATTTTTGGTGATCGTTTCGTCTCCGCAAAATGCCGTTCAAGCTGACGTGCTTATTGGTAGCTGTGTATGGGGTGCTGTTAACTACACTTCAAATTGCAACAATGAGTGTAAGAGACGCAAATACAAAGGAGGACACTGTGGAAGCTTTGCTAATGTCAATTGTTGGTGCGAGACATAAGATTCTATACCGAAAACAAGATAATATATTGGGCAGTGGAGTCGCACGCATCAGCTATTCCCGAACATCTCTAGTTGACGAATACTTTTTGCAAGAATCTCGTTTTGTTTCCAATTGTTTTATTCAATCTAATACAACACATTCCCTCTACAATATTAAAAACATCACTTTTGTATGAAAATACTTTATGTAATAAATAAAACCCTGATATCTAAAAAATATACATATCTTCTATTAATTCTTATGCTTGTAGAATTTTAAGGTTCACTAGGGCGTATGCGTACTATTTTAATTATAATGAATTTTCAACATTTTTCTTCTAATTGTTTATGCACACATGTAGTTACTTATGTGTATATGCAGGAGCACCTTAGTTTATGCAAGTTGAAATTGTATTATTTAAGTTATAATCTTGGGGCTGGTAACAACTTTTTTTCTCATACAGCAAATAAAATACAAAGACACTTAGGTCTGTTACTTTATTTTTAGTTTCTGTGATTTTCTTTGATATTTAGTTCGAAGTCCTGTCTCCTGTCAAGTTCATATAAACCATAATGCACACAAATTCACAGAAATTTCGATTACAGAATCCGCAAATTTGTTTTCCCGGGGAGTTGGCTCGATCCGCAACGACTTTGGTGCGGATTTGAAATGTCAAAAGTTATATGAAGCTGAAGATCGCTGGGGTTTTTTTTTTTTTTTTTTTTCTTTTAAAGTAGCAGACCTCAAAAGTATCAATGCTATTGGAAAATTTCAAATACCAAAATGTTGTGCAGATAATTTTTCTTTTTCAAATTTGCATGCCGTTATATTTTTTTAATTAGTTTTTTAACATTTTAAAATTAAATTTTTGTTTAAACGGACAGATAGACCAAACTAACGGTTAAAAAAAGAAAACAAAAATGGCACTGTGTAGAACAGACCTTTTTCTAGAGGCGATGTTCCTTAGTTTTTTTTTATTGTTTTATTAAGCGTTTTTAACAATGAAACATAAAAAAAAAAAAAACTTTAAGCCCTTATAACTTCGGATCAATGAATGCTACGTAAAAAAAAAGTACACAGACAAATTCAGTTTTCCAAGCTCTAGGGGCGATATTTTTTTCTATCTGCCCGTTTAAACAAAAAGTTAATTTTAAAATGTTAAAAACTAATTAAAAAAAAATATAACGGGATGCAAATTTGAAAAAGTAACGGACATCGCCCCTGGAAAATTATTTGCACAACATTTTGGTATTTGAAATTTTTCATTATCATTGATTCTTTTCGAGGTCTGCAACTAAGAAAAAAAAAACTCGGATGCGATCTTCAGCTTCATAAAGTTATATGGAATGCGGATGGGCTTATCAAACTACGCTTATGATATTCCTGCAATTTTTTACAGCGGATTTTAATAGAAAAAACTGAACAAAATTGTCGGAAGCCATCCGCAGACCATTCATCGGATTCTGTAATCGAGGTGAGAAATTCAGAGTAAAGGAACAGACATTATGTTACAGTCTTTATAAAAAAATATAAAAGTTCCATATTTTTGTCCACTGGTCTACAAAATTGTTGTTAATCAAAATATAAAAAAAGCAGTTGATCAGGCTGTTAAATTTCAGAATAATATTTAAGACAATCTTAGCAATTTGTTGATGCCACTTTCATAAATATTTTAAATGGTTTAAGATATTTTTAACATGCAAGAGGAAAACATATGTAAATGTCTTCATAAATAAAAGTGGTCGGACCCATAGTATACCTACTGCAGTAAAAGTCTGCCCGACCTCTGGTCCCGTAAAGAGGATAGTAATAGCTTTCATTTGGTACCCCATTTGTCACTATCCCTGTGGGAGATAGGTACGCCATCGAAAATGGGAACGGAAATTACCATTTTCTAACCACCTGAAAGGGTTTGTCCGACCACTGGTTTTGTAATCCTGTAGCCTTAAGCTATATCGATTAGTGTCTATTTTGTTAACAGCCGCAATGCAATATGTAATTTAACGGTCCCCTTAGTACTCGTTTTCAATATAACAGGTGCATTTTTTGAGTCTTTGCAAAAACATACATATTATATAAATTATTCAAATACGATAAGTTTTCTTTTAAAAAAAATATTTTTCTTTTTTGATTAACAACGTGTTTACAATTTGTAGGTTGACCTAGAACTGAACTTTGAACAAACATTATTTTTTATTTATTTAATTGTAACAATAATAAAAATGCAAGATTGCATTTACCACACCTCAGTCGCTGGCTGCATGCGAATATATCCGATGACCGCTGTGTGAACCAGGGAAACGGGAACATTGCTGATGCGGCGGAACATATCGTGGGAAGTTGATGGAAATTTAATATTTTAATATGTGGATGTTGCTGTTGTTAACTCCTCCCGGCTTAAATCTGGATGCCCTCATCCAGCAATTAAAAGAAAGGAGCATCATACATTTTAGGGATGCTAGTACTTCTCAGCTGATTAAATGTGGGGATGAAAATTGGTTTTAAAGAGCTAGGTGTTCCTGGGACTTCGGATGCTACTTCTTGGTGGGTATCCTCATGTTTAATAATGACTTGAGCTTGCTTCCTTTTTATAAAAAATACTACCTATGATGATGATTATTAAAAAATAAATACATATGATGATCATTACGGTACCATGAGAAATGGATTGATGAATGAGGTTTGTTATTTCAAGCTTCTTAATATGCTCCCTGTTCTTAATGTGAAGTTCATGCATCATCTATAGGGAAAGTACTTCGTTGATCTCTTTTTCATGTGGTTGAGGTTGAATAACGGCAGGTAAGATTTGGACTGGTGCTTTTTCTCCAGACCGATAGATATGATCCTTGATTCCGATTGTTGCGTTGTGGAATTTGATAAGGAAGCTTCCATTTAGAGGATGTCCGATTCCATTTATTGTTATGTTAATTTGGAAGGTTTTTGCGACCTATAGTGCAGATGTGTTTCGCTCTGACAACAACAATTGAGCTCTTCAGTAAGAATTATTTTATAAATACGTCGGTAGCCATCGACTAAAAACATGTGTCTAAGAAAGGCAACAACAATTCTTACTGAAGAGCTCAATTGTTGTTGTCAGAGCGAAACACATCTGCACTATAGGTCGCAAAAACCTTCCAAATTAACATAACAATAAATGGAATCGGACATCCTCTAAATGGAAGCTTCCTTATCAAATTCCACAACGCAACAATCGGAATCAAGGATCATATCTATCGGTCTGGAGAAAAAGCACCAGTCCAAATCTTACCTGCCGTTATTCAACCTCAACCACATGAAAAAGAGATCAACGAAGTACTTTCCCTATAGATGATGCATGAACTTCACATTAAGAACAGGGAGCATATTAAGAAGCTTGAAATAACAAACCTCATTCATCAATCCATTTCTCATGGTACCGTAATGATCATCATATGTATTTATTTTTTAATAATCATCATCATAGGTAGTATTTTTTATAAAAAGGAAGCAAGCTCAAGTCATTATTAAACATGAGGATACCCACCAAGACGTAGCATCCGAAGTCCCAGGAACACCTAGCTCTTTAAAACCAATTTTCATCCCCACATTTAATCAGCTGAGAAGTACTAGCATCCCTAAAATGTATGATGCTCCTTTCTTTTAATTGCTGGATGAGGGCATCCAGATTTAAGCCGGGAGGAGTTAACAACAGCAACATCCACATATTAAAATATTAAATTTCCATCAACTTCCCACGATATGTTCCGCCGCATCAGCAATGTTCCCGTTTCCCTGGTTCACACAGCGGTCATCGGATATATTCGCATGCAGCCAGCGACTGAGGTGTGGTAAATGCAATCTTGCATTTTTATTATTGTTACAATTAAATAAATAAAAAATAATGTTTGTTCAAAGTTCAGTTCTAGGTCAACCTACAAATTGTAAACACGTTGTTAATCAAAAAAGAAAAATATTTTTTTTAAAAGAAAACTTATCGTATTTGAATAATTTATATAATATGTATGTTTTTGCAAAGACTCAAAAAATACACCTGTTATATTGAAAACGAGTACTAAGGGGACCGTTAAATTACATATTGCATTGCGGCTGTTAACAAAATAGACACTAATCGATATAGCTTAAGGCTACAGGATTACAAAACCAGTGGTCGGACAAACCCTTTCAGGTGGTTAGAAAATGGTAATTTCCGTTCCCATTTTCGATGGCGTACCTATCTCCCACAGGGATAGTGACAAATGGGGTACCAAATGAAAGCTATTACTATCCTCTTTACGGGACCAGAGGTCGGGCAGACTTTTACTGCAGTAGGTATACTATGGGTCCGACCACTTTTATTTATGAAGACATTTACATATGTTTTCCTCTTGCATGTTAAAAATATCTTAAACCATTTAAAATATTTATGAAAGTGGCATCAACAAATTGCTAAGATTGTCTTAAATATTATTCTGAAATTTAACAGCCTGATCAACTGCTTTTTTTATATTTTGATTAACAACAATTTTGTAGACCAGTGGACAAAAATATGGAACTTTTATATTTTTTTATAAAGACTGTAACATAATGTCTGTTCCTTTACTCTGAATTTCTCACCTCGATTACAGAATCCGATGAATGGTCTGCGGATGGCTTCCGACAATTTTGTTCAGTTTTTTCTATTAAAATCCGCTGTAAAAAATTGCAGGAATATCATAAGCGTAGTTTGATAAGCCCATCCGCATTCCATATAACTTTATGAAGCTGAAGATCGCATCCGAGTTTTTTTTTTCTTAGTTGCAGACCTCGAAAAGAATCAATGATAATGAAAAATTTCAAATACCAAAATGTTGTGCAAATAATTTTCCAGGGGCGATGTCCGTTACTTTTTCAAATTTGCATCCCGTTATATTTTTTTTTAATTAGTTTTTAACATTTTAAAATTAACTTTTTGTTTAAACGGGCAGATAGAAAAAAATATCGCCCCTAGAGCTTGGAAAACTGAATTTGTCTGTGTACTTTTTTTTTACGTAGCATTCATTGATCCGAAGTTATAAGGGCTTAAAGTTTTTTTTTTTTTTATGTTTCATTGTTAAAAACGCTTAATAAAACAATAAAAAAAAACTAAGGAACATCGCCTCTAGAAAAAGGTCTGTTCTACACAGTGCCATTTTTGTTTTCTTTTTTTAACCGTTAGTTTGGTCTATCTGTCCGTTTAAACAAAAATTTAATTTTAAAATGTTAAAAAACTAATTAAAAAAATATAACGGCATGCAAATTTGAAAAAGAAAAATTATCTGCACAACATTTTGGTATTTGAAATTTTCCAATAGCATTGATACTTTTGAGGTCTGCTACTTTAAAAGAAAAAAAAAAAAAAAAAAACCCCAGCGATCTTCAGCTTCATATAACTTTTGACATTTCAAATCCGCACCAAAGTCGTTGCGGATCGAGCCAACTCCCCGGGAAAACAAATTTGCGGATTCTGTAATCGAAATTTCTGTGAATTTGTGTGCATTATGGTTTATATGAACTTGACAGGAGACAGGACTTCGAACTAAATATCAAAGAAAATCACAGAAACTAAAAATAAAGTAACAGACCTAAGTGTCTTTGTATTTTATTTGCTGTATGAGAAAAAAAGTTGTTACCAGCCCCAAGATTATAACTTAAATAATACAATTTCAACTTGCATAAACTAAGGTGCTCCTGCATATACACATAAGTAACTACATGTGTGCATAAACAATTAGAAGAAAAATGTTGAAAATTCATTATAATTAAAATAGTACGCATACGCCCTAGTGAACCTTAAAATTCTACAAGCATAAGAATTAATAGAAGATATGTATATTTTTTAGATATCAGGGTTTTATTTATTACATAAAGTATTTTCATACAAAAGTGATGTTTTTAATATTGTAGAGGGAATGTGTTGTATTAGATTGAATAAAACAATTGGAAACAAAACGAGATTCTTGCAAAAAGTATTCGTCAACTAGAGATGTTCGGGAATAGCTGATGCGTGCGACTCCACTGCCCAATATATTATCTTGTTTTCGGTATAGAATCTTATGTCTCGCACCAACAATTGACATTAGCAAAGCTTCCACAGTGTCCTCCTTTGTATTTGCGTCTCTTACACTCATTGTTGCAATTTGAAGTGTAGTTAACAGCACCCCATACACAGCTACCAATAAGCACGTCAGCTTGAACGGCATTTTGCGGAGACGAAACGATCACCAAAAATGTTACACACACCAACAGGAATATTGATCGGGAATTTTTCACCATTTTTACGAAGAGATTTTTGACGGTAAGATAAGAATTACTGGTGCTTCAGTGAAGATCTACAAACTCCAATTGGTATACTAAATGTAGCTTTTCTCCGTATTTATTCAAAAAATCTTTATATAAATACATACGCACATATGTATGTATGTTTATATAAGGATGTCAAGCCTTTGTACATTTTACCCTGCAAAACCTATTTGTTTTAATTGTTGTAATTGTATATTTATTGTACGCCCGTGAATAGATGTGAAATTAAACAATAATATAATGCGCTGAGAACTAGTTTTTTTTTACAAATGAAACAACAATGGGACGAGGTGAGTTTGTCTTATTTAAACAGCTGTTTTTCTATTTATTCTACTTTCAGTTATCTTTGCTTTTTTGTTTAAAACTCAATAAATAATTAAATTCAATTGATGTGTTGAGGTATTAAAATAGTGTTGATACTGGAAGTAGATTAGTGCTATAGCTACTTTTTAAGACCAAAAGATGAAATGGTGCTATAGCTATTGTTTAAGACCAAAAGATGAAACGAAAATCTTTTAGTTATTGTGAATAAATTTAAATGACAGCCAGAGGCCATTTAGAAATTTAGTCCTGATAATAGCTTACGCAGTCAAAAATACTAGTATTGATACCTTTAAAATAATCTGTCATCATGCCGCCATTTGTCGTAGGTGACGTAGGTACATGAGTTTTAATGTTATCGCGACTAAGTTTACTAAAGGAATTTGGCTGTCATTTCAATTTATTCACTATAGGAACAATCTTTCCTCGTTAAAATTAAGATAATATAAAAAAGGGGACAAATGGTTGTAGTCTACTTCCAACATCAAAACTCTTTTAATAGCACATTACAATAATTGTCTTTAATTATTATTTTTTTGAGTTATAAATACAAAAAAAAATCAAAACTTGAACACAGCAATAATACAATAAACTCACCTCGTAATGTTATTGTTAAGAAAAAAGTAGTTCACCGCATTATAATGCTGTTGAATTTCACATCCCTTCACGGATACAAAATGAAATTGCAAAAAACAACAATTTAAATAAATAGCTTTTGGGGGATAAAACGAAGGAAGGTGTTTTTGAATAAATACGGAGAACGAGGATTGTGAATACATCAATTGGAGTTTGTGTCTCTTGACTGAAGCATCAGTAGTTCTAGTCTTCACCTGTTCCTTAAATTCGTAAAAAATAAAAATGGTGAAAAATTCGCGTTCAATATTTCTGTTGGTGTGTGTAACATTTTTGGTGATCGTTTCGTCTCCGCAAAATGCCGTTCAAGCTGACGTGCTTATTGGTAGCTGTGTATGGGGTGCTGTTAACTACACTTCAAATTGCAACAATGAGTGTAAGAGACGCAAATACAAAGGAGGACACTGTGGAAGCTTTGCTAATGTCAATTGTTGGTGCGAGACATAAGATTCTATACCAGTGGAGTCGAACGCGTCAGCTATTCCCAAACATATCCTGTTGACGAACAGTTTTTGCAAAAACCGTTATATTTTCGTTGTTTTAATTTGTTGATAGAATGTTACCAATTTTTTCAACAATACACCAATTTTGTATGATCATACTTTAAAAAATAAAAGTAACCTCTGATACACGTAGCAAATAAATCTATTAATTCATAGTAGGCCCAGTCAATTTCGACAGTAAAATCTCAAAGCGCTATGTAGTTCTGCATTTTTGATATGTTATTGGGGCATGTTAGAGAGTAGTCTGTAACTAAGTTTGCAACTTCGAAAAACCTGTGCTCGCTGCAGGAAAAATGCAACAGTGAAAAAAAAAACACTAAAATCTCCCCATTTTTCCCAACACATTTTCCATTATAAGTTAGGAAATATGGAACTTAGAAAAAACCATACACTATAAACTTGTTTGCTAAACAATTTTCTACAAGACCACATTAGCTTTAAATTCATGCATGTTATAGTTTTGCGTTGCTATCTAACCATGATGCAAGAAACATGATGTTAACTAAGTGCAACAACCAAATGTTTGCATGATTGCTGTAGTCAAAGTAGGACACTTAAGTTGGCACTGATTTTGGTACACGTACTTGGAACCCTTAACTATTATTAAACATTGTTATAATATTTTTTTCTTTTTTTTGTAGTAACTTTGGTAGCGATTTTAATGTTTGAAGCAAAATGCTTCACGAAATCATTTTTTATTTATACAGTGAACAATTTTCGGAACTTAAAATCGCTAGCATATACTTCGTCTAAATAGAGAATTGAATCAGACTTGAAGTCGGATTCAATTCCATATAGACCTGGATCGGATTCAAACAGGACTTCTCGATCCGATTCCACTTTGCGACCTGAATCGAATCAAAAAATACAAGTAGACCTGGATTGAAAAATTTAAGAATCGAGTTCTAAGTATGTGTATTTAAATTTGATTTGTTTTGATTTGTTGTTTTTTTTTCTCTCGGAGTCACCATATTCATAAAATTATTTCCGCAACGCACACCGTAAAGTTAAAGTGTCACTTCAAGTGTACTTCCATTCTCTTTGAATTCGATTCAGTGAGGTCGTATACCTAGATCGAACTATCAATGGCCTCGTTCACGTTGCACTGAGATACATGAATATATTATCTCGAATACTCGAGTATCCGTATAAGTTTGTGAACGACATGAACCGGATAGGTTAACTTAGCACACAATTCAACGTAAATTTTAAATTTGAAGTCAGCTGTTGTTGACATTTCTCTTCAGATAGCTGAGTTATACGAGAATTTTTGGGATAGGTTAAGATTTCTTTTTTTGAGAACAGCTGTTTTATCATCAGCTGTCAGGGGATAACAACAACACAAACCAATCCGGATTACTTCGAATTTGTTCGTGAACGAGGCCATTCCGATTCGATTCGATCGTCGAATCCTGTCATGTAAACGGAGTAATAGTTTCTTAGAAAAAGATATAAACATTATAACTATATTCGATCTGCCGATTTCATTGCTGAACTTTCGGATGACTGTCTGTCTGCTTAAACACCTGCCGTTCACGGTTCTTGGACGATGCAAAGTATTTGGTTCATTCTTTGACTCTTAAATTATGTGTATTTTTAGTCAAGAATTCTGTCGAAGTTTACATAAAAAAGAATAAAATCGATACAAATTTTTTGTCAGTTTTGGAAGTAAATGAACAGACCATATCAATTTTTAAGTATACATTTTGAACTGCCAAAAGATTAGTGTCGGTTTAGTGTAGACCAATAATTACACAATTTCATTATTATTGTGAAATTAAACGTGTTTTATTAATTCTTTAAGTTCTCTTTTATTTAGCAATATGATTATTATTCAATTATCTAGGCTTAAATTATCTATCGGACTTCCATGTCATCGCCGCGCTCATCCTCTTATCTTCATGTGTTGAATATGAATATGACACATATAAATAACTTGAACTTGAATAGATAAAAAAGGTATTGCCAGATGACAGGACAGACTGTACAATGAGTCTTACATTCTAATGTACAATATTAATCTTACAAACGTCATTATTTATATGACAAAAATTAATAACTGATTATGACAAGAAAATGGAAGAAATAATGACAAATTGTCACTTAGGAAAAAGTAATCCATACAACTGTATATTAGTCCAGTCGAATCGTCATTTGACCTTCCGTTGATCGGCACGGTCCGTTTTTTTCCTTGAATCGATAGGGGCTTACAAGAAATGATTAACCCTAGATTTGAACTACCTGACAACTTTTTTTTACCAAAGTTATTCGTAAAAACGTACTTTTTGACTTTTTTTGGATTTTTGCAAATATCTAGGCTCCAGTACATTGCACGGTTAAAAATTTTAATACGTATTGTTTGTAATAAAATTATCTAGCATTTGATATCAAGTTTTTTTTTTTGTCTAGACAAATAACTAAAAAGTTACCGTTAGTTTAAGTAATTTTCATTTAGTTTTTAGACGGTTTTTAATTATTATTTTGAAAAAAGCTTTTATTTCGGTTAGGGTTTTGTGTGTTTCTTGTCTAGCTGTTTCTATTCCCTACAACAACAAAAAAATTGACTTCTTAACTCCAAACGGGAGCCGAGAAATCTATTAATGAACACAGGCAAGTCGGAGCCCCCCAAAAAAGACATTTTTAGTTTTTTACGAATATCTTGGCTCCAGTATATCGCAAAGCAAGAAATGAAAAAAAATATTACTAATTAGAATATTAGCTACTGTTTAAACAAATAAATATTTTTTTTGACAAATAAATAAAAATTAACAGTTAGTTTTAGTCAGTTTTATTCAGTTTTTTTGTTGGTCAAATACTTTTGAGTTATAATTTTGATAAAGGTTTGTGAACCAGTTTAATTAATAATTATAAAGCCAAGTCATACAAAAAAAAACCTTTTATGTATGATAAATAAACAAGTTACAGTTTATTTAAGTTATTATATTTGCTTGTACATTGGTTTGTTATTCTTTTGAAAAAAGGATTTCGTTACGGTTAATTTTTATATTTTTGTATTCCTCTTGATTCTCTATTATCAGGTGCGTTTTTTTTGTATCGTGGTATCCCATGCAGGCCTAATTGACTTCAAAATCCTTTTATTGGTTTCTAAACCTCGATCGTTTGAGGCGTGAGGGCATTTCGTTTTCGCTTTCGTTTTAGGAGTGGTATTGTTTTCCTCGTCTTCAGAGTCATACTCAATCTCAGCTATGTTGGTGTTGGAGCAGCTTTTTCCCACAGCAGATTTTGCCGAGAGCTGAACATTATAAACCGGCTTTTTGACAACTGCACGTTGCACCACATTGGTTCTTAGACTTGCAAGAAATAATTTCAACGAGGGTTGGTGGGATCATCGCTCCTGATGTCATAACGGGCTCCAATCCCTTAGTAGTTCGTTTCTGTTGACTGTTGAAGTAAGGTAACAAGATAAGTAATAAAATAAGTATTTATTTTAATTCAAAGTTGTAATATAAAATATAAGTACTAAATTCAGTAGGTAGGTAATTCATAAGATGTGGTTCGCTTGGTGGTTTTGGAAAGAAGCGAGATAATCTCCTTAATCTTAATCTTAATCTTAATCTTAATCTTAATCTTAATCTTAATCTTAATCTTAATCTTAATCTTAATCTTAATCTTAATCTTAATCTTAATCTTAATCTTAATCTTAATCTTAATCTTAATCTTAATCTTAATCTTAATCTTAATCTTAATCTTAATCTTAATCTTAATCTTAATCTTAATCTTAATCTTAATCTTAATCTTAATCTTAATCTTAATCTTAATCTTAATCTTAATCTTAATCTTAATCTTAATCTTAATCTTAATCTTAATCTTAATCTTAATCTTAATCTTAATCTTAATCTTAATCTTAATCTTAATCTTAATCTTAATCTTAATCTTAATCTTAATCTTAATCTTAATCTTAATCTTAATCTTAATCTTAATCTTAATCTTAATCTTAATCTTAATCTTAATCTTAATCTTAATCTTAATCTTAATCTTAATCTTAATCTTAATCTTAATCTTAATCTTAATCTTAATCTTAATCTTAATCTTAATCTTAATCTTAATCTTAATCTTAATCTTAATCTTAATCTTAACTTCTTAACTATTATATAGAGACGAAATAATTATTTTGTTCCTTCGCGCATAACTCATAAAATAATTAACTGATTTACGTGAAACAAATTTTATAATATTCTTTATGTCTACGAGACGGTTTTAGGATATTTTTTATTTCTTAATTTGTTTAAATTTTCAGAACTTTATTGTTTTTTATCTTTTTATCACCTTTTTTCTAAGAGTATGTCCAAAATGTTCACTCATACACTCAAAACGGTTTGATATTTTAAAATAATAAGAATTTTTTGATAAACTCAATATTCTTACAAAAATTTTAAGACCAACATCTTTTCTTAATTATATACACAAGCTGAGGAATAAATATATAAACTTTTAAAAGTTATCAATTTTTTTAAATTATTTCTATCTAGGAATGCTATTCAAGAGCAATCAACGGGTAGCTGCTTTATTTTTTTTTTTGATATTTTTGTTTTGTTCTTTTCTTCCGCAAACTGAATTCATGCCTGCTGGCTGAGCACAATCGTGTAGTTGTAGAAAGGTAAAAAAAATAGTATAGCTATGTAGCGCCACAATGTAACCATTGTAGCAAGAAAGTGTGTGTGTGTGAATTAGGTAGGTATTTTATGTAGGAAGAAAAGAGTCACGGCATTATGTGATCAAATTATTTGTGTACATATTGTGTATCTCTTATCATCATCGGCAATTGCCACGTATCGCTTTTATATAAAAAAAGGTGTTTTCCAGGTGGAAAAAAAAAAAAGATTTGGTTCGAGTGAAAAGGGTATAACTTGACTTCTAATGGTTGGATCTTCAAGATTGAGATCTTAAAATGACGGGAAAACCAGTTAACAGTCGTGCATTATCGTGTATCGTGTATTAAAAGAAAAAGGTACAATTAATATTAAAGCAATTGAATGGTGTTTGACGAGTATTTTAAAAGGGAAATTGTTATGATTAAATTCAGCCTTAAAAAATACTTCACATATTTACATAATGGCTACACTGCAAAAACATTGTTTATCCGGAAGCTTAAAAAAAAAATACTGTTGTATTTTTCCACGGGTTCGCAAATAAAACTTATTTCCTTTATTCAAACTGAAATTGCAATTACTTCACAAAATAAAACGCTTTTATTTCAAATACTTTTATTTCTACTACAAGTATGCAACTCTTTATTCAAACTGACATTTATTCATTCACTTTCAAAATCCAACTGCCCCTTTCGGACTGGTGCCCCTGTATTTATATCCGAAAATAAAGGGTTCTAGAATTTTCTAGGGTCTGCTAGATGGTGCTTTCCAAAAAGGTTTCGTCAATTATTCCAGTACGAACGAGGCTGGACACCAACCGTGATGGATTTAATTATTTATTTCATTCATAGATGGCGCGCCAAGTTGAACCAATGTGTCGTTTTTTACCAAACTGGGCATATTCACCACATTGCCCCCCTCTTAGGATTGATCGTCCCGATTTAATCCATTATTCC
This sequence comes from Melangyna quadrimaculata, assembly GCA_949320155.1. Taxonomy (NCBI): domain Eukaryota; kingdom Metazoa; phylum Arthropoda; class Insecta; order Diptera; family Syrphidae; genus Melangyna; species Melangyna quadrimaculata. The sequence continues at coordinate 105,072,755 of OX439483.1, forward strand.
CACCGTTATAACGATATAAACGGTCGCAGTGTACTACTTTAAGCCTACCCCGTACTCCTCTCTGAATGCGGTTAACCACATCATTGATTCGTTTCACAACGGTATATGGGCTTTCCCAGTTTTGTTGAAGTTTTGGTGACAGTCCCTTTTGTCGGTGAGGATTGTAAAACCACACAGGTCTCCTTCTTGGAATCCCATCGTTGTTGCACGGGCGTCGTACCGTGATTTCATCCTATCACTAGCGGTTTTTATGTTTTTCCTTGTCCGTTGATGAATGTCAATGAGTCTTTCTTTGAGGTTATCCACATATTCATCTGACCTTTCCGGTTCCATGGTATGGCATGCAAATTTGACTTCACTGGGCAGCCGTATTGTTGTGCCAAACAGGATCTCCGATGGTGTATGTCCTGTTGAACTATGAACCGCACTTCGATAGGCCATCAAGAACAATGGAATATGGCGGTCCCAGTTTCGTTGGTAGTCACCTACAACCTTGGACAGATGTTCTTTAAGAGTCCTTTTGAATCGTTCTACCATCTCATGAGATTTTGGATGAAGCGGTGTTGTCCTCGTCTTCTTGATGCCAAGGAAAGAGCAAACCTCCTGAAAGATGTTAGACTCGAAGTTCCTTCCTTGGTCAGAATGCAGTTCCAAAGGTACGCCGAACCTGCTCACCCAATTGAAGATAATCTGAACAACAACTGTGTTAGTTTCTTGATTTGGGATGGCAAATGCCTCAGGCCACTTGCTGAAGTAATCCATGACTACAAGGATGTATCGGTTTCCGCTGTTGGTCTCCGGAAACGGACCTGCGACATCTACTGACTGCTATTCTTTCGAAAGGTGTGCCCACATTGTACTATTGCATTTTACTTTGAAGCTTTCTACCTGGTCCCTTGGTAGCAGCACAAGTATCACATTTTCGGCACCACTTTTCGACATCATCTCTTGCATGTAGCCAGTAGAACCGTTGTCGTATCTTCTCCAGCGTTTTATTGACTCCCAAATGACCTCCAGATGCTCCATCATGCATCTCTCGAAGAACGTCATTAACCTTTGACCTAGGCACTATCAACTGCATCAGATAAGACTTGCCATCTGCAGATTCCCATTTGCGTCTTAGTACTTCTTGCACATGAAGTGAGTCTCACTGTGCCCAATATGCTTTGAGAGCTGGACTTCTATCGCAGATGTCACCCCATTCTGGTTTTTCTTCGTGTTCCTTCCATCCAAGAATGGGTTCTATATCCGAGTCTTCTTGTTGGGCAGTCCTCAGTTCTTCATTGCTCCAACCGTAAATGGGATCGGCTCTTATTCGTTGGATGGCAACCGCTTTCTTTTCTTCTTGACGCGTGCAATGCTTACAGTCCTGTTAACACGGTCATCGAGACAATGCATCTGCGTTTGAGTGCAGCTTTCCTCTTCGATGTTGAATTTCGTAGTGGTATGTCTGCAGTCTCTCGATCCATCTTGCTACTTGACCTTCTGGATTTTTGAAGTTCAGAAGCCAATTAAGCGCACCATGATCTGTTCGAAGGAGGAACTTTTGTCCATAGATGTACTTATGGAAGTGCTTTGTTGCTAAAATCAAAGCTAGAAGTTCCCTTCTGGTCACTCAATAATTGCGCTCTGGCCTCGAGAGCACCTTACTGTAGTAGGCGACGACTTTTTCTTCTCCTTTATGGACTTGCGACAGTACAGCTCCAATTCCGACGTTGCTGACATCGGCATCGATGATGAAAGGTTTTCCAGGAGTCGGATAGGTCAGCACAGAAGCATTACACAAACGTAGCTTAAGTTCCTGAAAACTTTTCTCGCACTCACCTGACCATTTGAACGGCTTCCCCTTTTCAGTAAGTTGATGCAAGCTCTTAGCGATTCCAGCAAAATCCTTCACAAAGCGCCGATAATATGTGGCTAGACCAAGAAAGCTACGGAGCTGATGTTTATCCTGTGGTGTTGGCCAATTCTTCACAGTGTCAACTTTCTCAGTATCAGTCTTAACTCCTTGGGATGAGATGATATGTCCCAGGTATTTAACTTCGGTCTTGAAAAGCGCACATTTATCTGGATTTAATTTTAAGTGTGCTTCTCGAAGCCTCTGAAATACAGCCTTAAGGTTTTCACAATGCTCGTCAAAAGTGTTTCCATAAACGATGACATCGTCCAAATATACAAGGCATGATTTCCAAGTAAGGCCTTGAAGAACACACTCCATCAGACGCTCAAATGTTGCCGAAGCGTTGCACAGTCCGAATGGCACCACTTTAAACTGCCACAGACCATTTCCGGTTGAGAAAGCACTCTTCTCTCGATCTTCTGGATGGATTTCTACCTGCCAGTAGCCACTCTTCAAGTCTTACGTCGAGAACCATTGAGCTCCTTCCATTGCATCCAATGTATCGCTGATTCTGGGCAGAGGGTAGCTGTCTTTCTTTGTCACATCGTTCAGCCTACGGTAGTCCACACAAAATCGGGTGCTTCCATCTTTCTTTTTGACAAGAACCACTGGTGACGCCCAAGGGCTTTTAGAATTTTCGATTAGACCATCTTTCTTCATTGTCGATATCATTTCTTCAAGTTCGGCTTGTTTGGCTAATGGAAGACGTCTTGCTGGTTGTCAAATCGTTCTCGCATCACTTGTATCGATTCGGTGCTGTACCAGTTGTGTTCGACCATACTGCCCACTCGGTGAAGAAAATATATCAGCGTACTCATGAAGAAGGCTTCCAGCAACACTGAGCTGATGTTGACTTAGATTGGATGGCTTGAGAATTTTGGCTTTCATGGAGCTGAATTTTCCGGGGTCCATTGGTTCTTCTGCGTTCATTTCTGTGATTTTAGTTATTGCGGTCACAGATTCGCATTTTCCAATTACTTCTCCTTTCTTGAGCTTGACCTCGTACGGTTTGATGTTCAGAATCCGTACGGGTACCATGTTGTTCTTTGGTTCCACAAGAGTCTTCCCTAAGATGATGTTTTGGGAAGATTGCTCAGACTCTGGTTCCACCATGAGGTATCGATGGCTACCTAGATCGCCCTCTATTTTCGTCCAAACAAACACTTCTGAAGAGGTAGGCAAGCATATGTCTTCTTTAATGACAGTTCTTAGAGTTGATGAGTTTTCGTTGCCATAAACCATAGGAATCTCTACATTTTGGTACTTCAACACTTGCTTACCGACATCCAGAATCACTCCGTGCTCTTTCATGAAGTCGATTCCAATTATGCACTCATCACATATGTCTGCTACTAAAAATAGATGCGAAAACTCTAATTCTGCCAAACGGATTTTAAGACGAATTTCTCCATATACTCTTGCTGCCTCACCTGTCGCAGTTTTAAGACGGTAGCTATTGGTGTTATGTAGCCACGTCATCTTGACCAAGTCTTTCCGCACAATGGAGGCTGTGGCACCGGTGTCAATTGTAGCCACGTGTTTCTTGCCATTTAATGTTGCGTCCACTGTCAGACTCTTATTGTTTCGTTTAGTCTGCGAGACTTGGATTATAGTTCTGAGCTCATCGATACCAGGGCGAGCAGGAGCGATGATGTTATTGCTTACCTATTCGCGGGTATTATTCTTGTTTCCACAATGTTGACAGGCGACTCTTCTTGGTAGCAATCTGCACTAGCGCTGGAGAAGTCCGGTTTTGTTGCAATTCCAGCATCGAGCAGGTCCTTCTAGCTGACTTCTATGGAATTCAGCTCTCTGGCAAGAACATTCCTCAACTTCAAGTTCTCTTACCCGATGAACTCCTAAAGAAGCCTGTTCTGATGCTTCCATAGTCAGAGCGAACGCTAATGCTTTAGAAAGCGTGCGTTTTCCAGCAGTTCGAATTGCTCGCTGGAGGTTGATGTCAGAAACTGCACGGACAAAAGCCTCCGTTGCTAGCTGGTTGGTAATTTCATCTCCTACAGTTGGGTATGCTAAGTGCGCCAGCCGTTCAATGTCTGCTTGGAGTTGTTGCAGACTGTCACCTCTTTTCTGGACTCTGGTATTGAGCTGGACGCAGAAGACTTCTTGCATATGGCCATCACCAAAACGTTTATCAATGGCCTGAACAAGAGCACTGAAATTTCCGTTCTTGTCTGCTGGTATGGATTGCAATAGTTCATCAGCAGAACCTCTAAGCGCAAGCGTCAGGGCAATAAACTTGTCTTCGTCATCCCAGCCATTTGTTTTTGCGGCTGCCTCAAACTGCATCTTGTAGATTGACTAAGAAGATTGTCCATCAAAAGTTGGTGGATGCATTTCTTTTCTCTTTGGAAAATCGGCATTACCTTCTCGAACCTTCATTTTTCTAACTTTTTCTAACTCATCGGTAATGCTCTGAATTTTATCTTCAACCTTCTGGAATTTTGCTTCCACTGGCGAAAATTGTTTTTCAACACGATCGTCAAGGGCAACAAACTTGTTCTCAAAGGCATCTAGTTTGCCTTCGAGGACGTGTTTCTGTTCTTCAAATCGTTCAAGAAGATTTTTTTCTGTTTTTTTTCCAGTTAATTCTTTTGCTCACTGTGTTGCTCTTCTAGAAGATTCTTTTGCTCTTTTCGTTGGTCTTGAAACTGGGCAAGCAGCTGAGCCATCATATTGGTCATGTCTATGGTTGTACTTACTTGCTCTTCCGGCATTTCAATTTCAAATAGAAACGTGTTTGGATTTTCATCGTGTTGCCTTAAATCTTCCTGCAGGCGAATAATGAGGTCATTTTTCGTTCCAGCAGTAGAAAGACCTCGTCTATTAAGTTCTGCTTTAAGTTCAACACAATTCAATGCATTCACAATTTTACCCATTTTTTTTTTTTTTTATATTTTTGTATGTCTCTTTTCACAAGCACCTTTCTTATTTGTTTACTAATCCACATACTTTTTCAATTTTCCACCATCGATTATCTGAATTCACAGACTTAATAAGTTTTATCCGACTTCTAACACCAATGTTGTATTTTGCCACGGATTCGCAAATAAAACTTATTTCCTTTATTCAAACTGAAATTACAATTACTTCCCAAAATAAAACGCTTTTATTTCAAATACTTTTATTTCTACTACTTTTATTATAACCAAGCACAAGTATGCAACTCTTTATTCACACTGACATTTATTCATTCACTTTCAAAATTCAACTGCCGCTTTCGGACTGGTGCCCCAGTATTTATATCCGAAAATAAAGGGTTCTAGAATTTTCTAGAGTCTGCTAGATGGTGCTTTCCAAAAAGGTTTCGTCAATTATTCCAGTACGAATGAGGCTGGACACCAACCGTGATGGATTTAATTATTTATTTCATTCATAGATGGTGCGCCAAGTTGAACTAATGTGTCGTTGTTTACATAACTGGGCATATTCACCACAATACATAGGCACGTTGGTAGGATTGTATGCAAATATAAACGAACTCCTTTAATATTATTATATTATGAACCTAATTATAGCAAACAAAATATAATTTTTTAAAGTTTGCGAAGCAACGCGAGCACGGGTCGGTTAGTATTAGAATATAAGCTAAATCAGCTTCCGGTCAACACTGCTGAAGTGCTGGTTATATAGTTGCCAGAGTGCCAACAGTTTCCAACCCCACTCCTGGTTCCAAATTCTTCCCTAGCAAATGTTGGTCAACTGCTGATTCTGTGGGTGGTAAAGAAGCGAGATCATACTTCACCTTTACACTTCCGCGTGAAAAGTGTTTAAACCGAAAATCATCCAGCGACTATTCGTTTCTTCCAACTCCATATAGTGCAATGAAGACACTTTTTTCCACAGAAGCAATATCGTTGTTTCCTGGCTTTCTTAATTTAAAAAGATGCAAAGGTTTCAAAAAGCCGGTTTATAATGTTCAGCTGTCTGCTAAATCTGCTGTGGGAAAAAGCTGCTGCCACACCAACATAGCTGAGATCGAGGATATGACTCTGAAGACGAAGAAAACAATGATGATAACGAAAACCCGATAAAACGATCATTTTTGGAGGAAAATAGATTCGAACTCCTAAAACGAAATGCCGTCACGCCCCAAACGATCGAGGATTAGAAACCAATGAAATGATTTTGAAGTGGATTAGTCCCGCAGGGGATACCACGATAAAAAAAACGCGCATGATAATCTACCTCTCAGGTGGTGGGGAAAAGAGTGTGGGTGCATTGACTTGCCACATCATTCATTAATGGGGAATCAAGAGGAATACAAAAATATAAAAATTAACCGTAACGTAATCCTTTTTTCAAAAGAATAACAAACAAAAGTACAAGCAAATATAATAATTTAAATAAACTGTAACTTGTTTATTTATCATACAGAAAAGGTTTTTTTTGTATGACTTGGCTTTATTCATTCATTCATTGCTCGGCTCTAGTTTGTCGTTGGTAGCTATTTTTTTTTAATTTTAAGAAATTGAAAGGACTACAAAATAATTAGTAATTAAAAACAAGCCTTTATCAAAATCATAACTCAAAAGTATTTGACCAACAAAAAACCTGAATAAAACTGACTAAAACTAACTGTTACTTTGTATTTATTTGTCAAAAAAAAATATTTATTTGTTTAAACAATAGATAGCTTATATTCTAATTAGTAATATTTTTTTTTTCATTTTTTACTTTGCGATATACTGGAGCCAAGATATTCGTAAAAAACTGTCTTTTTTTGGGGGGCTCCGACTTGCCTGTATTCATTCATAGATTTCTCGGCTCCCGTTTGGAGTTAAGAGCTCAAGAGCTCATCAAAATAAAAGCTTTTTTCAAAATAATAATGAAAAACCGTCTAAGACCCAAAAGAAAATTACTTAAACTAACGGTAACTTTTTACTTATTTGTTTAAACAAAAAAAAAACTTGATATCAAATGCTAGATAATTTTATTACAAACAATACGTCTTAAATTTTTTTACTGTGCAATGTACTGGAGCTGAGATATTTGCAAAAATAAAAAAAATAAAAAAGTACGTTTTTACGAATAACTTTGGTAAAAATAGTTGTCATGTGGTGCTGATCTAGGGTTAAGCATTTCTTGTAAGTCCCTATCGATTCATGAAAACAAAACAGACCGTGCCGATCAACGCAAGGTCAAGTCCTTTTTTAGGACGACGCACGGTTCGACTGGACTATATCTAAAACACAACATTTTTGGCTATTAATCAAAATGCTTGACTTGAATATGACTCATTTGTTTTATTTTATTTTTTATTATAGATATTATTGTTCTAGAAGCCCTTAAGCCGTGGAAAGAGCTCATAGATGAAGGTGGCCAAAAGGTTATTGGAGAAACAAGAGTTCAACTTGACAAAGTTAATTGTTCATCGAGAGAATGTAACTTGGGAAATTTCTTCACGGATGCAATGGTTTATGCGGTATGATTTTTTTTTAACACATTTGCTCATCTAGATACTTACAAAGAGTAGGTAACTAGCAATTTTATATTGGTTGAATAAAACAATAAACTAAATTTAAAGGTTGATTATAAACTACTCTATACTATAAGGCCCAAGTTTTGCCAGTGAACCAACGCGAAACATTCGCCTGTCAAAATTTATTTACATGGTCATTGCGTTGGTGTGGGCATTGTCATTTTTTACCATGTAAACAAATTTTGACTGGCAAATGTTACTCCGCCGCCACCTCGAATATTTTGCGTTGGTTTGTGAGAGCCTTTAAGGTTCTCCTAAACCAATCCGAAAGCGACGGCGCGAAACATTCGCCGACGGAAATTTTTGATTTTATTTAGCATTGTTTATTTGTCATTTTTGTTATCATTGGCCTCATTCGGAAACCTATGCGATAGCCTATCTAAGATATAGGTTTTCGAACGTATTGGCTGTTTTTGACATTTCGCATGGGGATACAAAGGTATACCAACGTTTTTCGGATAGGTTGGATAGCTATCTAACAGCAAAAGCTGTTTTGTAATCCACTTTTTTTTACACGGGATTACAACAACACGAGCGTATCTGGATAGCACTACATAGGTTTCCGAATGAAGCCATTGTGAATGATTCTCCCTACAGAACGAATGTTTAGTGTTATAGTTTAACTCGAGTTAACTCACCAAATTTGAAGAGTTAACTCGAGTTGAACTCCAAAATTCAGATAATCTCGAACTGAAAAGCTTAGCCTAAAGTCTATGAATTGATTAGTATACAAAAATTAATTTAAATCCTTTCTTTTCCAAGTTCATCAAAAAAACTCCGTATAATTTAGCTCATGGTCCAATGTTACAATTGCATTGACAACGCAGGGTAATTTCCGGGTACCTCTGGAAAAGGGAAGTAAGTATAAGAACTCTAAAGGCCAGTTTGTTCATAGAATATCATTTTTAATCCATGATAATTAGAACTGGTAAATCGTCGAATGTGTTTGCTGACCAATTTGCTTTCGAACAAAAATCCTTAGTTTGAGGATATCGCTAATCAGCCGATTTGTGTTGATTAGCGTTAGTTAATTAGAGCCTGCGAAAAACATACTAAATTTAACCCAGTGAGTGTGAACAAACTGGCCCTATAAGGGTGGTTTATATCGGGCGCTCTTAAGTGCTCTTGACATGAGCTGCGAACTGTGAATGCGAATTGCGAATGGTCGTGAATTTTGATGTTTCACTCACATGAGTGGTCGCTGAGAGTTATGAATTCTTGTGCAACATAAACAAGTTATATCGGTAAATGACGTTCAATTCGAGAGAATTTTGTATTGGCAAGTTTGTGGAACACGTCCTGTTGTTGTGGATTGTGAATTTACAATTGACAGTTCGCAGAATAAGCTTGTTGTTGGTCTCGTAGAGTATTTGTTGTTATTTAAACACGTTTTTCGTAGTTTTTTCATTTTAAATTTAATAAATAAGATCATTTAGTCACTTTGTCAACACAAAAATAAGTTGATATTTCCCCTTGAAATTGCTCAAAATGGTTTATTCGCATTCGCAGTTGACAGCTCATGTGAAAGGCACTTTAAGATTATAAAGTTCATAAGTTAAATAGTTTTGATTTTTAACAGTAAATTTCCTCATAACCTTATTAGCGCGAGCTGTTTACCACCCTCTAAAAATATCTCTATCTATGCTCTTATTGATTAAAACTCTTTATAGTTCTTACATATTCCCATTTAGTTACAATGTGCCCTTTCGAGAACAGTTTCGTTGCTTTAAATTTATATGGCAAGCACCTTCTACAAACTCTTGAAGTTGGTGTAGCCTCGATGAATTCTAATTCACAGAACCCAAGTTCAAGCAGAATGCTACAAGTTTCAGGTCTCAAAGTTACATACAACATAACTAAACCTCTGGGTAAGAAAGTAATAGAAGTTATGGTGCGATGTCAGAAATGTGAATTTCCAAAATTTGAAAAACTCTCCGCGGAAAAAATTTATAGACTTGTAGTTGCTGACTATCTTGCAAATGGAAGTAATGGTTTTGGAGTTATAAAGGATAATGCTTTTGATTTTGAGTAAGTTCTGGTTTTTCTTGTGAATTTTCATCGAGCATCTTTTGAGTGAAGAACTTTCGTCAGGAGATTTTACTTGAACCTTCATTTTTGGAGGTGGTTTAAAAATGTGAGTCTTTGTACAAGAAGAATGCTTCCGTATTGCTACTTTTTGATTTTAAAAGACTCAAAAGATGCTCTATGCAAGTTGAGTATTTTGTATATATCAACTAATTTTGTATTTATTTTTCATTTAGAATCGGGCCAAATAATTTGGAAGCCTTAATTGATTTTATTGAAGTTAATAATCCAATTGTTGCAGCTGAAGAGGGGAGGATTAAGGTTTTGGTTTGATATTAAAGCATTTATATTATTGTCTTTTAATTCTTACATATGAATTTATTTGTTAGAAAAAAAAAAACTTTAGGCGCTTTTGGTCTATTTGTAAAAAATGCGAATAAAAACAATCTTATTCCATTATTTTCCCAACGTTTCGTGTGTAATCCTCACTTCTTCAGGGGTTATATTTATTTAATTTGATTGTTACAAAACTACATACTCTGCTTCTTATATCCTACTATTGCCAGTGGCGATTCCTCTCAGTTAGCAGGTTTATCGTCGCTAAACCAAGAATTTAAATGAATAAATTATATGATGTACTTTTTATTTGCAAAAAGTAACAAATGGCAATGTTAAAATAATGATAATGATTTCTTATAATAATCAATACGATAAATACAAAAAACTACCCACCTAACTACCTGTTTTCAAATCATATTTTCGTTCACACAACACAAGGAGTACCGAACAGCATCCCACCGCGAACAGACGTGTCGGAAGTTGAGACACTTACTGCGGCCAATACCCCAACAAAAAATTAAACAAACAAATAAAAACAAAAATAAAATAATAATAAACCAACCTGTGTCCATATACCACCACCTTTATCAGTGTGAAATCAAAATAATAATCAATAAATCCCTGCGAACCCACCGTACGAAAAAAAAAATTAATAGCCTAATACAATAATAAAATCCACTAAAAAGAAGAGACAAAAAAAAATTACAATAAAAAAAAGTGCCAGTGTCAGTGCCAGTGCTTGTGTTCAAAAACATCAATAAAAGTTCAACATGCCCATGAACCTGATGCTGCACAAAACTAAAATCAGCAAGCGGTAAATTTTTCCATATCTCTCCTTCCCTCATCATTCACATTGCTTTGGCTTAATAATTACATACAATGTGCGGCTCATCTCATGCAATGTGTGTTATTGATTAAGTCGAAGCAAATCAGACAAATTGCTGTTATTGGTTTTGGGTTTCCAGGGGCGGATCAATACAAACTATTAAGGCATAACACTGATAGTATTTGTATTGTGAAGTTTTATTGGGGCCCAAACTCAATAATAGTATGTTTTTCCGTAATGGTAGGTGAATTTAGGTGTACGTGCAGTGTACGTGCACACTGTAAAAAACAGGCCAGCAGTATTGGCACTTAGTGAAACCCAGGTAAATGAAAATTCTGATTACTCTGAATTCAGCCTACATGGTTATAGCTTAGTGCCTTTATTTTTCCTACACCATGGTCTCGCAATATATGTACGTAATGATGTGGCTTATCAGCTTCAACCACAATATGGCCCTTGTTTAAATACAAACATTAACTTCATGTGGTTAAAATTCACCGTCAATAAGCACATCATCCATACATGTTTCATTTATCGTAGCCCAAGCTGGGATAGTAATTCGACTTCTAACGAATTCGATGCGCTGTCCGACTCAATCCTGAGAATTGTTTCCCATTATCCGCACAGTGAAATTGTTGTTACGGGCGATTTCAATGTACACAATTGTTCGTGGCTACGCTATTCTGGTCAGACAACACCCGAAGGAAGGTATGTCGAGATTTTTGCTGAGTTAAACCACCTGACTCAGCTTGTTGACGAGCCTACTCGGATTCCTGACGTTGCAGGTTAAACTGCCAACACTTTAGACTTGTTCCTTACCTCTGACCCTAATAAATACACTATTAGTGTATTATCACCTCTAGGCACATCAGACCATTGTGTCATATTTGCGAATTTCTCGTGCCACCAAATCACAATTAAAGAAAAAATTCCAAAGAGAACCATTTGGCAATACGAGGAAGCCAACTGGGACGGACTCAATAATTTCTTCAAAAGCTTTAACTGGTCACTATGCTTCCTCGATAGTGACGTAGACGCCAGTGCAGATATGATTAATGAGAAATTTTATCCCGAATAGGGTGAAATCAATCAAACCCAAAGAATTAGGGTTAGAGAAGTAAGCTTCCGATTTTATAAAGCCAACCCTACTGAGGAAAACCGGAAAAAGTTTCAACAAATTAGAAAGACCTGTAACGTTCATATTCCAAAAACCAAATTTTTACATGATCAAAAATTACGGCAAAAAATACTGCAATGTCCAAAAGGTAGTCAAAATTTTTGGTCATTTGTAAAAAACATACGAAATACCACCTCGTCCTCGGTTCCAACACTCGTCTTCAACGATACTCCTTTTGTCAGCTCGCAAGATAAAGCCAATTTGCTTGCAGCACAGTTTGCTGTTAATTCGAAGCTGCCAGAAAGTGTTATGACTCCTCCAGTACTTGAGAGCGTAAATGATTTTATGGGACAAATCTTCTTTCGCACTCGTGCAGTTGCTAGAGTTCTAAAAGATCTCGACGTACCACCTCTAACTATCACCCTCTAACTATCGACCAATTGCACTTACGTCCCTTCTTTCCAAGGTCATGGAAACGCTGATTAATTTCCAGCTCAAGAAATATCTCGAAGAACGAAAGCTTCTTAATGACCTGACCGGCAGTACGGCTTTCATAGCAATAGGTCCACTGGTGATCTGATGGTATATCTCACCGAACAGTGGAACAAATCTTTACATCGTTTTGGAAAAAGTAAGATTATTGCACTTGATATTTCAAAAGCGTTTGATAGAGTTTGGCACCAAGCTCTCTTATCGAAAATGCGTGCATTTGGTTTTGATGAATCTCTTGTTCGTTGGATTAGAAATTACCTTTCGGACCGTTCAATAAAAGTTGTATTGGACGGTTTGAAGTCTGTAATCCACAAAATAAATGCTGGTGTGCCCCAGGGCTCCGTTTTGTCTCCGACTCTCTTCCTTATTTTTATAAATGATCTTTTGTCTGAAACTTCTAATCCATTAAACGGTTTCGCTGACGATAGTACCCCCAGCTTCTCATATTCGTTAACAGATTCTCATCCATGTCCTTCGGATATGGAACTTGAACGGCAGCGTATGATAGCTCATTAAATTCTGATCTCGACAGCATTGTCCAATGGGGAATCAAAAACCGCGTAGAATTTAATGCTTCTAAAACTCAATGCTGTCTCCTGTCGTTAAAGCGAAACCCACCCCCAATGCCGCTTTCCATGGATGGCACTTGCATCGAAGAAACCGAACAGCTCTCAGTTCTCGGTATGTGTGTCACAGACCACCTTTTGTGGAATGACCACATATTTGATGTCGCCAAAAATGCTGCTAAGTGTCTAGGTTTTCTCCGTAGATGCAAGAAGTTTTTCTCCCCTTCTGATCTGGCCTTTATTCGTCCAAAACTTGAGTACAATTCTCATGTTTGGCCAGGAGCTCCAAATACAAAAGAGAGCTTTAAAAATGATAGGTGATAGATCTATATCAGAAACAATTACATCTCGAACACTGCCGTAATGTTTCGTGTCTTTCTCTATTTTATCGCTATTATTATAATCAGTGTTCTAGTGAAATAGCTAGTTGCATTCCTCCCCTTAAAAGATTCAACCGTAATACTCGCGCTTCTAGGAATGCCCATCAGTTTACCCTTGAGCCCAACTTCTGACGTACTGTAATGTACAGAGATTCTTTCTTCAGTCGCACCACACGAATGTGGAATGCTTTACTCGACTCGACTTTCCCCTCTCATTTCGATGTGCAAACATTCAAAACCAATGTGCATCGGTATCTCCTTTTAAATCCTCTCCTATTTACCTAATCGCTCGTGCTGTGTTAAAAACATTTTAAGGGTAGCCATAACCCCTTTTGCGCGCGTGGAATATAAAAAAAAAAAAACATAACTCCCATCTTCCTAACTGCCTCAGCGTTACAATCAGGGATGACAATGCTGAGCTCAGAAAGTGAAGCAAATTGGCAATAAAACGAAGTAGATTTCAAAAATTTGTAGTAGATAATGAAAAATCAAAATGTATATAGAAAAAATCGTTTTTTTTTAACAATGTTATACGTTTAACATGTTATACATTTAACAATGACTACTTTTCAAAGAATAAGTTTCACGTAGCTGGTACGTAGTTCACGTAGTTGCTACGTAGCAGATGCATAAAATAAATAAATGTAGTAGAAATACTACATATGTAGTAAATAGTCATCTCTGGTTACAATATGCGATATCAAAACCAAATTCTCTACAAAGAGCCCCCCATATTGTTCTCAACTATATTTTCCTGCAGACACACAACATAAAACTCTCATACAACAAGTCTCCCTTGAAACATTTTAGCTTGCAACATCTGCGCTGCACAGTTTCATACAATTTTTAATAATGTCTATACAAATTACAAATACAAACACATATACAATACAATCTAGAATACAAGAGCCTTTCACTACACAATGTCCTAATCAAAGCCCAGCTAAATAAACGAAAGCGTAAGCGTAAGTATGATGCGATAAAGCACGATACATTAGATATGCAATCTGAAAAACTAAGTAAATTTGAAGCACTCAAACAATAGGTCAAAAATTGTCCAATTCTTCTAAAAATTTGGAATCAATTAGTCTAGACTCTATAGACGAAATTCGATCCAAATTGGTGAAATAGTTTTGGCAAGAAATATGATGTTAACTAAGTGCAACACAAATATGATGCAAACATTGCGGTGATCAAAGTAGGACACTTAAGTTGGCACTGATTTTTGTACACGTACTTAGAACCATAAAATCATAAAATATAGTTATAATATTTACATCTTTTTTTAATTATTATTCAAAATATAATAAATTCAGTTTGAAATATTTACTATTATTCAAACTTTTGATTTAATAAAAACATCTTTTTCAAGACATTTCTTAATATTAAAAAGAATAATAGTTGCATTCAAAAACCAAAATACAACCAAAAGAGGATTAAACCTTGATATTATTTTTATAAGAAAAAAATTGGAAGTACATATTTTATAATTTTTAAAAATTGAAGCTATAAAATATTAATAACTATGTTTTTGAGACCTGAAGAAAAACGTAACCACGTTTGAAACGTCGTCTGATTTAGATACTTAGATACAAATATAGACCTAAAGCAAAAACATTATATTTTATGATAGTTAAGGGTTCAAAGTACGTGTACAAAAATCAGTCCCAACTTAAGTGTCCTACTTTGACCAAAACAAAGTTTTTAAACTTTTATTTTAAACCTATAATTTATTAACGTTTTTTTTATTAATTGTCCAATACTAAGGACCAGGAATCGCCACTGACTATTGCATCATTCCCGGAGACGGCACTGACACAAAATCAAACATAAAACAAATTAATAATAAATTAAGAACAATCTACCACAAATTTAATAGAAGTACCTGAGCTCAACTGTGATATAAGTGTCATTGTTAATTTTGTATTTGATTATTTTTTGCTAAAATTTGCACCGTGACCAAATGGCTCCGAGATGAATTTTATGTTTGGTTCTTGTTCAAACAAAAAACGTCGGCGGTCCGTTCAACGCATAAAGCACAAGTCGACTGAACTGAACTTCTTATGACAGCTGCCCAATCAGAAACCAAAAAATCTGAATTTTATGTTTTGTATTGAACAGGACAAAACTTGACAAAAAAGAGAATGAGACAGTTAGATGTTTTTGGAGAAAATTGTATTCAGAAGAAGATAAACAATAATTATAGAAAATTGTTTTCGTTTTTTGTTTAGTGCACTTTGTTTTTTGTTTAGTTTTTGCGACCTATAGTGCAGATGTGTTTCGCTGTGACAACAACAATTGAGCTCTTCAGTAAGAACCCAAAACAATTTTCTATTGTTATTGTTTGTCTTCTTCTATTTACAATGCCAGACAAGAATTTAATCAAATTCCCTGGAAATTATATTATTTGCAGCATATCAGTGCAGCTTATTGTTAAATACATCGGTATTTCATTTTCTCTCTCAGTGTTTAGTCATCTTTTTGTTTTTTCTATTTCCCCTGACATAAAAACTTATTTCTTGGTGTTTTTCTTTATTTTTATTAAGTAATCTTTATGTTAATTATGATATTTAATCTATTTTTCAATTAATTTTTAATAATTATTATTGTGCTTTTTTGTTTTTCATTGGAATGTAATAATCTAAAGTAAAGAATTTAACATCGCAATCGTTGCACTGTCTGTGATTGTTTGCTGATTGGTTTTTGTGTAATTTTGTCAAACCTGTTGGTTATCATATCTAACAATTATTGTGGTTTTTCAGTGTTTTTTCAGTGTGTTTATTAATATTTAATTAATGTATTAAATTATAATTAATTAAACCTAATGAAGTTTTCGATTGGTAAATTCAGATTTCAATCTAAAAATTGATTTATTTCGTGGCGAATCGAACGCCAATTCAAATTGATTTATTTTTGTCATTGTATTCGTGTAATTTTATGTATGTTTCATAACATCACAAAATTTGTCATCACTTGATGCACTTTCAGAAGAAAACAATGAGCTTCATGAATTTACAATTAATTTTTAACAGCTTCCATTTTATATTTATATTATATTATATTATTTCATTAACCGAAATAAATTGAAACAATACAAAAAAATTTATAAAATGACAACTTAAAATTGCATTGGTAGGAGGGGTAAATCTGCCGAAAAATCTAGATCTGCAAATTTGATTTAAAAACAAAAAATAAATCAATTTATTTGCCCATTGGAATGTAAAATCTGCGTTTTGACAAATTTAAATCAAAAATAAATTGATTTTTTTTTTTTTTAGTTAAGCGCGCACTGAAGGGATTTTGGCTGCCCTTAAAATGTTTAAACACAGTGCGAGCGTTGGGAAAATAGGGTAGGATTTAAGAGGAGATACCGATGCACATTGGTTTTGAACCTCTGAATATTAAAATGGTCGGGAAAGATAGAGCCGGGTAAAGCATTCCACATTCGAGTAGTGCGGCTAAAAAAAGAATCTCTATACTTGACAATGGTCCGAAGTTTGGCTCGAGTGTAAACTGATGGGCATTCTTAGAAGTACGAGTATTACAGTTGAATTGTTTTAAAGCTGGCTATTTCACTAGAACAATGTTTATAAAAGTAACGGTAAAATAATGTTAGACATGAAACATTGCGGGGGTGGTCGAGGGATGCAAATGTTTCTGTTATATTTCTGTCACCTATCATTTTCAAAGCTCTTTTTTGAATCCTATCTAACAGACTCAAGTAGGTTATTGGGGCACCTGCTCAAATATGAGAATTGTACTCAAGTTTCGGACGGATAAGTGCTTTATAGATTACAGCCAGATCAGAAGGGGAGAAAAATTTCTTGCATCGCCGAAGAAAACCTAAGCACTTAGCAGCATTTTTGGCGACGTCGAGTGTTCATTCCACATAAGGTGGTCTGTGATACACATACCGAGGACTGAAAGCTTTTCGGTTTCCTCAATACAAGAACCGCTCATGGATAGCGGCATGGGGGGTGTGTTTCGTTTTGACGACAGTAGACAGCACTGAGTTTTTGAAGCATTAAATTCTACGCGGTTTTTGATTCCCCATTGGACAATGCTGTCGAGATCAGAATTTAATGAGCTAATCATACGCTGCCGTTCTAGTTCCACATCCGAAGGACATGAATGTGAATCTGAAAACGAATATGAGAAGCTGAGTGTGCTGTCGTCAGCGAAACAGTTTAATGGATTAGAAGTTTCAGACAAAAGATATGAATATAAGGAAGAGAGTCGGAGACAAAACGGAGCCCTGGGGCACACCAGCATTTATTTTGTGAATTTCAGACTTGAAACCGTCCAATAAAACTTGTATTGATCGGTCCGAAAGGTAGTTTCTAATCCAACGAAGAAGAGATTCATCAATACCAAATGCGCGACTTAAGTTTTTATTAAAAACTTTATTAAAAAAAATTATTTTTTTTATTCCGTAAAGGAATATTATTTATGACTTTATTCTCTGACAGTAACTTAGGAACTAACGCTTGATACAATTTAATTTTATTTCATGCACTTAAGGTGCCAAACAATATTTCCAGGAAATTGCACAGACGGTGCAAAGCCAGGTTTCATATTAATTTTTATAATGGAATGTGCATAGAAGATGCACAACAAGAAAATTATAGATATGACATGTGCAAAGAATTATATTACTGTGGGAGCAACACAGTTTGTGAGAATGCCAAGCTTGCATATTTGGGTTTGTAACTCCTCCCCCCTTAGCGGAGCGACTGCCAGAGGATGTTGCCTCTCGAAGGAGCGCCTTGATTGTCCTCTATCCTTGGAGCCTCAATTTTGGGACTCTTTCGGGTCTTGACTCGAAAATACATCAATGTCAATATGGCTGTCAGCGGAATTAAAAGAACCCAAATTGACGCGATGTGGGCTGTTGACTTCGTGGTAAGTAGGTGGATTTCTTCTCTATTTTTAAGCTGGTCCAGATGGAGTTTGTTTAGCGAAAGATGCTGGTTTATAGTGGATGAGTTGATCTGACTGCGGGTTGGAGGATGAATCACAATGTTATCCCAAAAAATATCTGTTTTTGGATCATAAGTTATATTATTAATAGTAATGGAACAATTTTGGTAATGTAAAAGTGCGGTGCCATATATGTTATATTTGTTGATGCCGCATGTTGTTTCGACACTAATATTTCGAACATCGGTAAGTAGTATGTAGTTATTTTCGGGTTGAAGTATCTGGTTGGGTTCCAAACCATTGGACAGGTTGCATATAGCTGGGTGGTTATTTATGATCTTTGGTACGCATTCAGGGAATTTAGTTTTTTGCTTGTCTTTGCTTTCGCAGAGGTAGATATCTTCTATGAGGTCGCAGGTTTTCCCAAAATAAAGTGCGTCGGACTCATGTATAGCAACATATGGGTAAGTAGATATAAATAGGGTTTTGTTTATAGGGAGGGGGATGAGATGAAAGAAGGAATAATTTGTTTGGGAAGTAATAGGGATTTCAATACTAAACACAATATTTGAATTATTGTAATATGCTTGTAATTGTAAAATTTCATAAATTTCTTCATCTGAAGAGAAATTAATAGATTGTTTTTCAAGAAGAGATCTTATTTCATTCAGTTCAGTTTTACTTAATATTTGTTTTGAAATTATATGTAATCGTGCAAAAGTTACAGCTTCTGCTATATTTACTAAGTGATTGTAAAGCAAGTCAATATTGAAGATAATCTTGTGAACGTATTGGAGGTGTTTCAGGATTTCTTGATCTGTTCTGAGTGCATTATTTATATTAGAATTATAAACATACAAAAATGTTTCTATTGTTTTTTGTTGTTCATTTATATGGCGAGTAATATTATCAAACCTCTCAGTCATTTTCTTATTGATACTTATTTGTTGGTTGGTTTCGCTTTCTAACATATTTTGATTCAAATTTAAGTTTTTTATTTCTTCGTTAATATTTATTGCGTCAGTAGCATCCATGTTTCCTGTAATTGTTTTTATGATTGTCCCTAATCCATCTATTAACCCTCGTTTTGATTTATGCTTGGGTAAAAGTGTTTAAAGTTTGAATTCTAGCTGGCTGAATTTAATGTTTGCTATTTTTACTGTATCAATGTTAGTTTGGTCATTTTCTAGAGTGTCCAAAGATTTACGAATTTCCTCTATACTTTGTTCATAATCTTTCAGGTTTATGATATGAATAAATCGTTTGTAGGTTTCTATTACCTTAGCATGTCCTAGTCGGAGTGGTAAAAGTCCGTAATTATCTGTTAAGTTATGTATCTCAAGCTTCTGTCCTTGTATTGCTGTTGCTGTCATTAGTAATCTGAAATTTTCTTTTCTTTTTTATTCTAACTTTGTGAACTTTTTTATTGTCATTAGTAATTACTGTTAGTTTGTTGTTAGTTTGGACCTTTTGTTGTTTAAATCGCGGAGTAGTTTTATTTCTTCTACATTCTTTTCGATAAATAATTTCTCCTACTTCAAGATCATTTGGACTTTCTCTATTTTTGTTTCTTTTCTCTATGTTTTTATTTCTTTTATATTCTAATAATTTTGTAACAGATTCAAAAAGTTCTCTCTGAAACGCACTGAGTTTTTGTAAGTAATCATGTTTGTCATTGTATGTCAATGTTTGATTGAAGTCGTATGTACGTCCGTAGAAAAGTTCGTATGGTGTGTAATTCGTCGAGGAGTGAATTGCGTTGTTGTAGGTAATAACAGTTTCGTAAAGTATGTCCTCATGATCTTTGTCTTTGTATTTTTCTTGAATGATTCTGTAAATTTCGGTAAAAGTTGAATGCATCCTTTCTACAGGAGCATTACTTGTAGTTTGTTGAAAAGAAGTCACATGGGATTCGATATTGAATTGTTTACAGAAATCTTGGAAAATATTTGATGTGAACTCTGATCCTTGATCGCATACAATTTTCCGCGGTATGCCGTGAAGGCTTATAAAGTGTTGAATTTGTTTTACTATACTTACACTATTACGGGTTGGTAAGGTATAGGCAGAGCCAAATTTGGAAAACTTATCAATAAGAGTGAGGATACTCTTATGGTTAATGGTATAAACATCTATGTGCACTATATCGAGTGGTTTTAATGGTATTTCTGTTTTTTCAAAAGCTATTATAGGGGGCCGTCTTTCGTATTTTTGAGTTTGACAGGTAGTACAGTTATTAATTGTTTTAGTTATCTTGTCTTTCATGTAAGGAAAGAAGTAATCACGTTGTAAGTGTTGGTAAGTCTCTGTAATGCCTCTGTGGTTAGATTTCGTATGGTAGTCGGAAATAATTTGGTCTTGTTCGTCGCTTTCTGTTATGTCAGTCAAAATTTGTTTACATCTTAATACCCGGAAGGTCTTGTTCCTAGCAAAGTGTTTTGAATAAACTTGTTGAATCATTTTAAATGTTTCTTCATCTGCCATAATTGCAATAAGTTTTTTCGGAGGAAGATATTCCTTGAAATATGTGATAATGTCGTTTTCAGAAAATGATTCTTTTCTAAAAATTCGTCTCTGTTTGTTTTTAAAGATTAATTTTAATATATTTTGAGGTTGATTATCTGATGATAGTTGAAATATTACTTGTAAACTAAATTCATTAAGGGGTTTTTCTGCTATAGGGATACCATCGTCTAGATTCTCTTCAGCTGAATGTATAGTTGCAGCTGTGGTATCATTTAGATTAAATTCAATTTTATCTGGTATTTTAATGCGACTAAGAGCATCGGCGTTAGCATTAAGAATTCCTTTTTTATATACGATTTCATAGTCGTATTCTTCAAGTTTCAATCTCCAACGAACAAGTTTGGAGTGTGGTTCTTTTAGACTCATGAGCCATTGCAATGGTTTGTGATCAGTGACGATTTTGAACTTGTTACCGAAAAGGTAAGGGCGGAAGTAATTTGTTGCCCAGACAATAGCGAGCAGTTCTTTTTCTATTGTAGAATAGTTAAGTTCTGACGTCGTTAAGGTTCTGCTTGCAAAGCAAATTGGTTTGTCACTACCAACGGGTCCTTGGGATAGGACGGCACCCAGTGCAACATTACTTGCATCTGTAGTAAGCACAAATGGCTTAGAAAAGTCAGGGTATTGCAAGAGCGGATCATTTGATAAAATATCTTTACATAGTTCGAACGTTTTTTTATACTCATCGTCAAGAGTAATCTCTGCACCCTTTTTCAGACATTTAGTTAATGGTTTGGTTAATTTCGCGAGATCACGAATAAATTTCCGGTAATAACCCATTAGTCCGAGGAAGGATTTGATTTCCTTTGTTGTTTTTGGTATAGGGAATTCTTTAATAGCCCTTATTTTATCGGGATTAGGCTTTACGCCGTCCCTTGTAATTACATGTCCGAGAAACGCGGTTTCTTTGCGTAAAAACTCGGATTTACTTAGTTGTATTTTAAGGTTTGCTTCCCTTAATTTATCGAATATTTTTTGTAGGCTCTGTACGTGTTCTTGAAGTGATGTTGAATAAACGACAATGTCGTCTAAATAAACAAGACAAGTTTTTCCAATAAACTCTCTGAGAACATTATCCATCACTCGTTGGAATGTTGATGGGGCATTTTTCAGCCCAAAAGGCATTCGTACGAACTCGTAATGTCCGCTTTCGACGGTGAAAGCCGTCTTTTGAATATCACGGGTATCCATTTCGATTTGGTGGAAACCACTAGCCAAATCGAGAGTCGTGAAATAATGACATTTGCCTAATTTGTCCAAAATTTCGTTTATGTTAGGTAGAGGGTATTTATCGTCTATCGTTTTGTCGTTAAGACGGCGATAATCAATGACTACCCTCCATTTTTGTTTACCTGTGGAGTCTAATTTTTTAGGTACAACCCAAACTGGGGAACTCCATGGGGAAAAGCTTGGTTGTATTATACCTTGGTTCAACATATCGGAGATTTGATTTTGAACCTCTGTCTTATGAATATAGGGGTATCTGTAGGTCTTAGTATATATTGGTATTTCGTCCTTAGTCTTAATTTGATGTTTTATTACATTAGAAAATGTGAGGCTTTCTCCTTCTTGATAGAAGATATCAGAGTAATTTCGACAAAATTTTGAAATAGATTTTCTTTCTTCGGTATTTAAATGTTCTGACCGAATTTCTGTAGAAATGTCATTAATATTTTGTCTGTCATAATCTTCCATTTGGATATCTAAATTATTTAATTCTCTAGTTTCAAAGTTGGCAAGGGATTGTACTTTCAGTGGATGTTGTAAGAAAAGGATTTGGTTTATTGGTGTATTATTTTGAACTTCGATTTCAGAGTGCCAATTTTTTGCTGAATAGATACCTTCGATAATATCTATGTTTGGTTCAATTTTTGTAGTCGGAACAAGGATGTCACCAAATTCGCTATCTACAGGAAGTTTTACGAATAAACTAGAATATGCAGTGATTTCAAACTTTTGTGACATAAAGTTGGGTTTATATAGAAGTGGAATTTTTGTATTAGCTGTAACTAATATTTTATTGGGTAGGTCAATGCTAGCTTTAAGAACATTAAGGGCATCAAGTCCCAAAAGTCCGTCGAAATAGCCATGGAATTTATATATGAGAAACTTTTGATTACCAGGTTGTTGAAATTCAAAAAAAATTGGTAGAGTCACTTGTTTGTCTATAATTTGTTCTTTTAAAATTGTGGCAATTGTTGTGGGTTGGGTTATTTTAACATCGTCGGGGTGTACGTATTCTGGATTTATAAATGAGGCGGAAGCTCCCGTGTCTATCAGAAATTTCAAAGTTTTACCGAAAGGCGAGGAAATATTTATGTACGGAAGAAAGTGTCCATGCTTGTTAATGTCTAAGTAAATGGGTGTCCTGAGGCTGGAAGATGAAAATTTGTTTCGTCTTCATACTCAAAATTAGTATTAAAAGGATATTCGTTTGGAACGTCGTAGTAGTTGTCTAATAGTGGATAGTAGTTTTGGAGGGAACTGTGGTCTATGGGTTCCTGCGGGACATAATTAATTGGGTTATTTTCGTTTTCTATTTTATTATTTGTTTCTGGTATATCTAGCTCGTCAATGTTATGGATTTGGGCGTTTTGTCTGAATGTATTATTTTGTCCAGAGGGTGATTTTTTTAATAATGATTGTGCCGAAAGTGTATCCATTGGTTCCGTTTTAGTAATAGGTGGCTTTGTTTGGGTATTTTGTCTTTGGAAATAAGGTTGTTGTTGGGGTCTATATGGTTGTTGTACTTGTGAGAATGGTTGTTTCTGATAACCAACTTGTTGGTAGGGTACGTATTGTTGCGGTCTTTGGAAGTTGATTTGTTGTTGGGGTCTATATTGTTGCTGGAAAGATGGTGGTCTTATATTTAACTGACTAGATTTTAAATTCTGAAATGGTTGGGTTGGACTATAATATGGTTGTCTGAAGGGTAGACTTTTTATTTGTGGGTTAGAACTTATTGATGGTTTTGGTAATGGTTTGTTTTCGTATCGGATATAGGACGTGTTCTGTTCTTTAATACAATTAGCAAACGCTTCTGCTAATGAATTAGGTTTCATGGATCTTATTGTAGAACCTATCGGTTCTTTTAATCCAGTTAAAAATATGTTTAAGCACATTTCATTATATAAGTCTCCTTTCGCTTTCACAACATTAGAATCATTATTATGGATTTGGATATGATTCCTTATTGTAGAATAAATCTCTATAACTTCGCTATAAAACTGTTCTATGAATTTATTATTTTGGCGTAAGTTATGTAGATCTTTGATTAATGAAGTTTCATTACGCTTATCGGCGTAGTGAAGAATTAGGTTAGCCTTAATTTGAGACCATTCTAAAGGTGTGCCATACATATTGAGAACCTCGTTTGCAGGTCCATCGATTTTGTTACGGATTGCCCGTAAAAGGATTCTACCATAGGTAGGATTATTTATAGATGTGACAATTAAAAGGATCTCTTCTACATTCGTAATAAAGTCATATAAAAGACGTGGATTACCATCGAATTTTGGTAAATCTTTTATGGCGTCTGGGATTTTGAGAGAATAAAATGGGTCAACTTGACCGGGGTTGTTATTATTATTCGCCATATTGGTTTGATTTATTAAAAGAAATTGATTTAAATTATTACTAACACTTGCAATATTTTCACAACTCAGTTCACTATTTGTTGCTTCACTATTACTTATTTCACTATTTGTTTTTTCACTATTATCTAAGTTCTCGTTATCTATAATTTCTCTTTGATATGGTTTTGGTCTTAATCTATCTTTATATTTGTTTGGCATTGAATTTATCAAGTTAGTAAGGATTTAAGGATATTCATATAGTTTCTATAACATGAATCAAACTTACAATATAATGGAAAAAGCCATTTCCTCTGGCCAGTTGTGTTGAGTCTTTCAGCTGCTGTAGAGTTCTTGCACCGTTTTATTATCGGTATGCTTCCGATATTGTTGTTGCTTATAAAAGTCTTTCACCGTTTCTTTTTATTAAAATACGCACTACTATCAGTATACTGCCGATATTGAATTATTAACGAAAAAAATTCACACGTATTTTTAAACGGGTTTGTGCTATCCTACCGACTGCGCCACTTAAGTTTTTATTAAAAACTTTATTAAAAAAAATTATTTTTTTTATTCCGTAAAGGAATATTATTTATGACTTTATTCTCTGACAGTAACTTAGGAACTAACGCTTGATACAATTTAATTTTATTTCATGCACTTAAGGTGCCAAACAATATTTCCAGGAAATTGCACAGACGGTGCAAAGCCAGGTTTCATATTAATTTTTATAATGGAATGTGCATAGAAGATGCACAACAAGAAAATTATAGATATGACATGTGCAAAGAATTATATTACTGTGGGAGCAACACAGTTTGTGAGAATGCCAAGCTTGCATATTTGGGTTTGTAACTCGCGCATTTTCGATAAGAGAGCTTGGTGCCAAACTCTATCAAACGCTTTAGAAATATCAAGCGGAATAATCTTACTTTCTCTAAAACGATGTAAACTCTATCACTTGCTGGCATCGTCGAATTAACAGCAAACTGTGCTGCAAGCAAATTGGCTTTATCTTGCGAGCTGACAGCAGGTGTGTCGTTGAAGACGAGTGTTGGAACCGAAGACGAAGTAGTGTTTCGAATATTTTTTACAAATGACCAAAAATTTTTACTACTATTGGGACATTGTAGTATTTTTTGCCTTAATTTTTGGTCATGCCAAAATTTGGTTCGTCGAATATGAGCGTTACAGGTCTTCCTGGCTTGTTGAAACTTCTCCGGTTTTCCTCAGTAGGGTTGGCTTTGTAACTACGGAAACTTACTTCTCTGACACTAATAACCTCTCTACAGCTCGGATCAAACCATGAGTTTTCTTCGGGTTTGATAGATTTTACCCTATTCGGGATAAAATTTCTCATTCCTCAAAGAATAAAGTTTGTTATCATATCTGCACTGGCATCTACGTCACTATCGAGGAAGCACAGTGACCAGTTAAAGTTACTGAAGAAACCGTTGAGACCGTCCCAGTTGGCTTTCTCGTATTGCCAAACGGTTCTCCTTGGTACTTTCTCTTTAACGAGAAACTAGCAGATATGACACAATGGTCTGATGTGCCTAGAGACGATAATACACTAACAGTGTATTTATCAGGGTCAGAGGTAAGAAACAAGTCAAGTGTGTTGGCGGATTGAGCTGCAACATCAGGGATTCGAGTTGGCTCGTCAACAAGCTGAGTCAGGTGGTTTAACTCAGCAAAGAGCTCAACATACCTTCCTTCGGGTGTTGTCTGGCCAGAAAAGCGAAGCCAACTAGAATTCTGTACATTGAAATCGCCCGCAATGACGATTTCAGTGTGAGGATATTTATTTTACCAATCGAAAACACCATAACTAACGACAACATTTTGACTTTTATATATACTTTTATACATACATATTAATCAATTTTTATATTATCTATTGTAATCAATCGTGTTGTATGTTCTCTGTTTTTTTTATTTATTTCTCTCTTAAATCCAACATCTATTTAACTTTGGTGCTTTAAGTGTTTCCTTTCTATCTCCTTATTTTAGTTTCTTCTTATAACATGCCTCCAAAGTAGTGATTTTTATGTATATTTTTTTTTGTTATTCTCTTTTTATATATTTGTATATACATACATACATATAATACATATAATAATTCTTATTTTGTGGGTAAGTGATATTAAGAAATATTCATTACTTTTCATTTCTTTGTTTTATTTTATTATTATTATTCTCTTTCAAAATTTCTCTTAAATCTATTTTTGTGATCTTGTGCTGATTGCACATTTGCATTATTTTTATGTTTCTCTTTCCTATGGTCACCAAATATTCATTTTTCTGATTTTTCTTTTTTTGTTTATTATTTTTATTATTAAGTATGGAGATAATAAAATGTTATTTTTGCAAGTCTATTGTTGATGAAGTTTCAGCAAGATTCGCGAGAATGCAATCGATTGCTTTGCAAAAGTTCTCAATCCTGTGCAACGACTGCAAAAATACTAATATTTCTTTGCAATTTCATAATTTAAATCTTAGCCTTGAAAATGTTACCCGTAATATAGATGAAGTTAAGGTTTCGGTAGACAATAATTCAGGCAGATTTTTCAATGTGAAAAAAAAGTTGGTCTATTGTTTGACCATTTAGTTGATTTGGTCGGTAACGTTGATAAAATTGAAAAGGTTGTTGACTCTAACACTAGAGCTATTTCTCTCAACTCTTTGAGTAATGATAAAAGCCTTTCCGGGATTGTTAAATCGTTGAACAATTTAGACAATACATTTAATGAAGTGCTAGACGATAAAATAAAATTAATTAACTCCGAAATTGAAAAAAAACTATCGTTTTTTGAACAAAATTAATGATATCCTCAATTCATTTAGTAATAATATTAGTAACTTTTTTGCAACCAATAACTCACATTATAATAAAATTTCTGAATCCGTTCTTAAGCTTTCAAATGATTTTGAAAGCTTAATATCAGTTAGTACAAATAATTTTGAGGAATGCAACGGCAATTTTACGATTTTGGAGAAAGAGTTAATTAGTACGAGAGATAATTATAATGAATTGATTCAAACAGTTATGTCTAGTTCTACCAACCCAACAATTCCCAACACAAACATAACTGATAATTCTACTAATACTCAAACGTCTCTTCTAGATGAACTACATTGTCCTTTTAATGCCAAAATTGTTCCTACAATACCCAATTCGTCTCTCACTTACGGTAGTAGGGATCCAATTCAAAATTCTCCCATTACGACACGCCCCAAATTTTTATCAAACCCCCTCCAAATGTTGCTTTTCAGTCCAGAGTGGTGCCTGCCCCTAAGAGTATTTTTATTTCCAAATTTGATGTATCACTTCTCACACGGATATCCTTAATCACATCAAATCTGTTTTAAATCTGCATAATATCTCCAATGATCAAAACCTTATTAAATGTAAAAACATTACAAGAGTAAATGGAAGAGTTGCATCTTTTAAGGTCATAGTTCCTGAACCAATGTTTAACTTGCTGGTGCCTCCAACATCATGGCCCGTTAATACTTTTATTCAGGAATTTGTTAACAAAAACGCAAAAGATATACAGCTAGGTGCCAGAAGTCACTTTCTATTGAAATGAAATTGAAATCGATGTGAAATCAAATTTGGTGTTCCACATTTCACTTTTATCGATATCAATTTCTTTTTTTTTCGAAGTTAAAACTGATCGAATTTCCGTGTTCCACATTTCGATTTTATCGATTTTCACGTGATTTCAATTCGACCAGATATTCTCAAGTGAGACTGGGAAAGCAAGCTGTTGCGTCCTAAAATATAAATGATTTTTATATTTTATAAATATTATTGAAGTAAAATAACTTATTTCAACATGGGAAGCATAAAATTACTGCGCAGCACGCTATATTTCAGCATTTTGTTTTAATCAAAAGCAATCGAAGTTTGAGTTTTTGTGTGTTTATTTTAAAAAGCAATTAATAAATAAAATATTGAAAACAGAATTATTTAGTGCATTGACTGAAAATTATCTTTTTCTGTTAAAAAAAAATAGGGTAGGATCTTGATTTGGTTGCGACATTTTAATGTGTGTACCGTTGACACATCCTATGACGCCAGGAACACTAAATTCATCCATGATATGTCGGCATCTGAATGAGAGTTTCTTCTAATTCTAAATTGTCATTCTATATTGTCATATATATATGGCAAACTTGTCTTATAAATAGGTTCCAAAAGTGACATATAAGTGTAATGTGCATTCTCATATGACAGAATATACATGACACAACAAACGTGGTATTTATCTTGTCATAAAAATATTTCTAACACACTTATTAGTCACTTTTGGAACGTATTTATATGGCAAGTTTTTTTTTCAAGACTCGTGATAAGATTTTTGACGGCCCATAGCTACATAAGCATCTTTCCTAACCAATTGTTGAAAGTTCCCTTCTGCAAAAAAAAAATGCAGCCAGCTGCAATGTGCAGGGAATGGAATATTTTCGTAGACACGGCACAACAGCTTCCAACAACCTTTTAAAGGCAACTTTACTTAAGTGGAAGTATTATACAAACCTGAATTAAATAATAAATTTTAATAAAAAACCTTTGTTGAAAATTTCCATTAGGTACTACTCACGCTGCATCAGCAATTCATAAGGATTAGAAACGTCTCTCAACGTATATCTTTTAATTTTATCTATTGCAAATCTTTTTTTCTCAAGTTCCAAGACCGCAGAAATGAAAACATCACTAATTTTTTTTAATTGTATTAACAGAAAAAAAATTGAAGAACGAGTATCAATCAGCATGACAGATGTAAGCTGTTTTTCATTTCACTTAAAGTGATTTCGAAAAGCTTAAGAAATTATGAAATCGATCGAAATGTGGAACATGGAAAATAAATTCACTCGATTTTCAATTTCGATTTCATTTTTATTTCACGTGATTCCTGGAACCTAGCTGATAAATAAAATCAACTCAACCTCAAATGCAAAAGTTTTAAATAATATAAACTCCATCTCAGCTCCAAAAAACTAATATGTTTGCCCTTTACTATCAAAATGTAAAGGGACTTCGTTCTAAGGCCCGCGATGTATTTCTAAAGTCACAAAAACTTCCTTTCGATGTCTTCGCTCTTACTGAGACTAATCTTAACTCAAATTTTAATAATAACGAATTTTTCACATCTGATTTTAATGTTTTTCGAAAGGATGGTGTTCTTGACTTAGGAAGACAGATTGGAAGAGGGGTTCTTATAGCATTACACTCTAAATATGACAGTTCCTTAGTTAACATCCTGTTAACGTGACTGTCACGCTGTAGGTCTGGGAGGGCTTCCCAGCCTTGTCTATCTAAAAACTAAAAAAGTTTTTTTTCAGGGCTACTGCCTCTTGCGAGGAATTGACAAATCCTCCAAGAGTATCACTTGTCACGAATAAGTGCTTCTCGTCTAGCCGTTCGGATTCGGCATAAAATTGTAGGTCCCTTCCATTCCTGTCAAAAGGCGCACACAGGAATGGTTGCGAGTTGTTAGTCACTAGGCCCTGGTTCTTCATGACCCGTTGTGCCACGCGATTTATTTATTTTTTTTTTTAGCTAACATCCCCAATAACGTAAATATTGAACAAGTATGTGTTAAAATCAAGGTTAGACAAAAAATTATTTATGTTTTGTGCTGCTATTTGAGGCCTTGTAGTCCTACTGATAGTTACCAACAACTTATCAACGCGGTTGATTTTTTATGTGACTCTATGGAGGTACACGATGGTTTACTTGTATTAGGTGATTTTAATCTTCCTAATCTGGTGTGGTCTCGTTAAGAAGATGATTCTCATTTTGTTGCTAGTGTTATAACTGTTTTAAATAGAAGGACACATGAAACAACCGACTTCCTTTACTGTTTTCCAAAGACAAATCTTGTCGTATCATTTCGGTGGTCGCAACCCTTAGCGAAATAATTTGAGTACTTCCAATAAACCTGTAAATGATTGCTTGAAAGCCTTTCGAGCTTCTCAATGTGGGCCAAATGTGTTTCTCTAAGGCCTTATAGAGTCAAATTTTCTGATTAGGAAATAACTTCGATAGACCCTTACAGAAGTTAAATTGTTAGTTGGGAACGCAACTTCTGAAAAGGATGTGTTATTTTCTGACAATTTTTCTGATAATGGGCTTAATCAGATTAGTGATGTCAAAAACAATTTGAACAGACAGCTTGACCTAGTATTTTTTAATGATTCTAATAACTGCATAGTAGAGGAGAGTAGCTTGATTCTTTCCAATATTTACGTCTATCATCCGCCATTATCCTTAAGCTTTACCTACGACATTACTAATACCGATATAGATTCTGAACATTCATATCATTTTAACTTTCGTAAAGCTGACTTTATTAAACTCAACGAACTCCTTAGTAATATAAATTTTGATTTAATTTTTAGTTGCAATGTCAACAATAACATCGATACATTAGCCACTAACTTCTATTCAGTAATTTTTTGAATGTTTTTTTCTGTCTATACTACAATGAGAGCTGCTGCTGAGTAGACGTGTTTTTTCGCAGTGCGTGTGATTTTTGTTTGTTATATCTAAAACACAATTAAAACTTCTACTTAGAACTCCAAAAAGTTTGCTTTAATTCCATAAAAGAGTGAAAGACAATTTTGTGTTCATAAACAGAAAATAATTTATATGTTTAATTAATATTGCATATTCAACAAATAAATTTTTCTTTTGTCACATGACTACATATCGTTCGCCAATACATCGAGAGTGTAAAGTGCCCCTTGCTTCCTTTCCTCTGTCTCGCTCTAAGACCCCTACAACCTTCATCGAAATGCCGCCAAAATCACAAACAAATGAAAACCTAGATGAAAAACTAAAATCGCAGAGTGAGTTAATTGTCAAAATGATTTCATCAAAAGTTATTGAATCTGAGCAAAAGATTTTAAATATAATTTCGTCAAAACTTAATGATTCTGAGCAAAAGTTTCTTAATATTATTGAAAAAGATGTGCAATCAGTTAAACTCAGTGTATCAAAAATTAACGAGAGGGTGCTGAAGCTGGAAGGGGGGCAACAAACTGTTGAAACTCTTGAAAACGAAGTTAGTTTACTTAAGAGACACATAGAGATACAAGAGAACAAATCCATTGCGGGTGATGCTATCCTGTATGGAGTACCTGTGAGCCCGAAGGAGAATCTTAAATCCATGTTTCATTATCTCTGCCAGAAAACTCTGTCCATAAGTTCTCCAAGTCTTAAAAATATTTATCGCACCAAATCCAAAGTTCTTTCACAAAATCATCCGCCAATCATGATTAAATTCAACTCTCCCTATGAAAAAAATTTTATTTTAAAAACAATCGCCACTCATTGTAAAGAAAATAAAGTGCAGCTTAGTTCCAAAGACGTTGGAATTGAAACACCTCCACAAGTTAATATCTATATTCATGAATGTCTCACTAAACACAATCATACACTCCTACAACAAGCTTTAATTTATAAAAAACAAATGAAACTCTCATCAGTCTTCTCATCACGTGGACGTGTGTTCGTTAAGATCTCTGCAAACGGAGATTCTCTTCCCGTAGAAAACAAAAATTCTCTTATCAAAATCATAAACGACTATGAAAGCCAAGAAAACTTTGCAGCCACAACAGATGACCAGCAGCCAGAAGACAAGGCTTAACTAAGCATCATAATACTTATTGTATACTTATAATATAATTAAGTCAAGTTACTAGTTATTATTTAATTTAACTTTTGAATTGTATTTTATAAATTCTATCAATTTAATCCTTAAATTTTTCTATTATTTTCTCTTTGCTTTTTGTCATTAATTTTTCATTAAAATACCTACTTCACTTTTTTTTTCCTAAATAAATTTATATATCTAGAACATAATTGAATTCTTTTTCTGTTTTTCTCTTTTCTTTTCCTATTCTTACTGCATAGAATCGTTTAATTTGTTGATATTACGTAATGGCACATATTGGCATGAGTGAAATTTCTTCTCGGGTGGTTTTGGGTGTGTTATCTGGGGCCCAGGAGGGTTTGACGATTTGTTGTATTAATGCCCGTAGTTTGAACTCATCAAAGATGGATTTTATGCGCTATCTTTTTAATAAACAAAATGTTGATCTGATTTGCATCAATGAAACTTGGTTTAAAGAATATATAGACGACTCTTTTTATAGTTTGCCTGGCTATAATTTGATACGTAATGACCGAATTACTAGCACCACAGGCGGTGGCACTGCTATTTATTATAAGACTTCCATTAATTGCAGAGTTCTTCAGAAATCTTTGGGTTCTAGTGTTGAGTACATCATTGCAGAGGTCTATGATGGAAATGTTAAGGGCTTAATTTGCTGTGTTTATGTACCTGATAGAAGTGTGTCTCCTGCTCCTTTTTTCTCGGCACTTTCTGATTTCTCGGATTCTCTGGAACATGTTATTATTTGTGGAGACTTCAATAGTGATTTACTTTTAAAAGATTCTCGGGCACATCAATTGCATGACATGTCAGCTTCACTAGGTTTAAGCATAATTAACTCTTATCCTACCAGATATGGCCCAAATCAACGACCTAGCTTACTTGACTTGTTTATGGTAGCTGATAAAACCTCCATTCTCCTGTGCGATCAAATCTCATTAGCTGGAATCTCTGACCATGATTTGCTTTTCTGTACATACAATTTAGACTTTTCTCATTCTAGCATTCCAAACTCTTTTTATTTTAAGGACTTTAGTTCAATTAACATGGACGCACTTTGGCTAGCAGCTAATGAACTTCCTTGGGACTTTTGTACATCACTTTCGGATCCTAATGAAAAACTTGATCACTTTCAAAATCTTATCTCTGTTTTATACGATCAAAATGTTCCTATAAAAAGAGTTTTCATACGCAATAAAGACAGCCCTTGGTATACATCCGATGTTTTAAGAGCAATTAAAAATCGAAACAATTGCTACAGCAAATGGAAACACTGTCCTAGTGGAAGAAGTTGGTTGGCTTATAAAATAGCACGAAATAATGCTACAAAAGTTCTTCACAATGCAAAAAAAAAACTTCTTCACTTCTAAATTAAGCACTTCTCTCCCTTCTAAGGAACTCTGGCGTAATATTCGTGAAATTGGAATTGGAAACCAAACCAAAGATGAATCCGAATTTGATCCTAATGAACTAAATGAATACTTCCTATCTGATACCGTGCAAATACCTAGCATAGATACTAATATTATAACTCAAATTGACACTAGACCCAAATTCACTTTTGAAGTGGTATCTTGTCTTGAGGTTATGCAAAGCCTTACAGCCAATAAATCAAACTCTGTTGGCGAGGATGGAATATCTCTTCGATTTGTTAAAATTATTGCTCCGTTTGTAATATTCCAATTAACACACATAATTAATTTTTGTATAATGGCATCAGTTTTTCCCAATGAATGGAAAATAGCAAAGGTAATACCGGTCCCAAAAAAAACAAATCCACGTCTGCACAGCGACTATAGACCTATCAGCATATTACCTTGTTTATCTAAAGTTTTTGAAGGTATATTAGCTCGGCAAATCAAAAATTATGTTGAAACTAATGATCTCCTTTTCTGCAAGCAATCAGGCTTTCGCCCAAAACACAGTTGCTCAACTGCAATGGTAAACGTTTTGGAGGAAATTCGTCAAGATTATGACAAAGGTCACTTATCCTTACTTTGCTTGCTTGATTTTTCGAAAGCATTCGATAAAGTCGATCACAGTGTTCTCTGCTGGAAACTAAGGAATTTTTTTAATTTTGATAACAACGCAGCTAAGTTGATTGAGAGCTATTTAGACAAAAGATCGCAGAGAGTTGTTTTTAAGGACACATCTTCATCTAAAAAATATCTAAACCAAGGAGTGCCACAAGGATCAATTTTAGGCCCCATACTTTTCTGCATTTTTATAAACGACCTACCAAAAGAATGCTTGCATTCTCTTGTTCATATGTATGCTGATGACGTGCAGCTACACATTGCACGACCCTTTAGTTTCCTTTCACAACTGATTACTCTTTTAAATGAAGATATAAATAGAATTTATGAATGGTCAGTCAGAAATGGACTTCTTTTAAATGCTAAAAAGTCACAAGTCATTGCAATTTCACACAAAATTTTTAACAAGTATCTGCTGGATGATATAATGTTGTCTAACACTAAACTCTCTTTAGTCGATTCAGTGACAAGTCTAGGAATTCAGATAAATGAAAAACTATCTTGTAGCAATCACATAAATTCCGTTATTGGCAAAATATATGGTTGTTTAAGAAAGCTTTGGGTAGCTGCGAGCTTTACTCCTGTTGAAACACGGAGAATGTTAGTTATAACTTTAATTTTACCTATCATCACATTTTCCGAAGTTGTCTATAGTAAACTCGACTCATTATCGAGTCATAAACTTGGAGTTGCTTTTAATGATGCAGTGCGCTATGTGTATGGAATCCGCAGACATGAACATGTATCAGCATACACTAAAAACATTATCGGATGCTCGTTGATAAATTATAGCAAGGCTAGAAACTGTATTTTTCTCCATTCCATTATGCAAACCAGATCACCTTCTTACTTATACCATTATTTGAATCTCCCGCGATCACTAAGATCTCAAAGCCTTCTTCTGCCTAAGTTTAGATACTTAATTTCGTCCCGCTTGTTTTTCATTAATGCTGTTAAATTATGGAATGCTTTACCCATTGCTATTAGAAAGCTAATTAATATTGAAAATTTTCGTAAAGAAATAATGAAACACTTTTCTGTGCAGTATTAATATAAATATGATTTTTCTTTCTGAAATTCTATTTTTTGTTTTTGAATTATACAATCATTACTATAAAATTAATTTTTAAACTTATTTTGGTTATACCTATTATTTTCTGAGTTCAAAAATGTTTATTGTTATTGTTATAGTTTTTTATTATCATTAAAATGTAAATACTTATAAATATTTGTACTATAAAAGATTAAGTTCTTAATGTACAGCTCTTATTATATTAAATAAACTGAAACTGAAACTAAAACTGAAACTGAAACTATACCCTACGCACCCCGGAAAAATGTATCATCGTCACCACCGTGGTATTTAAAAGAACTGCGTACGCTCCGAAACACCCGTAATGCTCTGTGGCAAAAACATTTAAAATGTAGGACAGAATCAAACTATTCTCTTTACCTGGTTGCATACAATTAATTTCCGATCTTTCCAAACTACTATATGAAGCCCAGTGGCGATTCCTGGTCCTTAGTATTGGTTTAGCTACGTTGTCTGGGGAAGGTTAAAGTAAAAAAAAAATCATATTTTTTTTTTAATTTTATTGATAACAAAAATTAATAAAAAAACGTTAATAAATAATATAAAATAAAAGTTTAAAAATGTATCGATACATAAATTCGGTTCGTCGTTCGACGGAATCAACATTTTCGATGACTTTGTTATGGTCAAAGTAGGACACTTAAGTTGGCACGTTCCCTTGACTATCATAAAATATAGTTATATTTAAATCTTTTATTAAGCAACTTTGGTACTTAATTTAAAAGTTCCGAGAATTGTTCACTTGGCATGTTATGTTTTTTCGTGAACAATTTCGAAACTTTTAAATTCAGTACCAAATTTGCTTAAAAAAAGATGTAAATATTGTAACTATATTTTATGATACTTAAGGGTTCTGAGTACGTGTACAAAAATGAGTGCCAACTGAAGTGTCCTACTTTGACCACAGCAATGATGCAAACATTACGTGTTGCACTTTGTAGTTAACATCATGTTTCTTGCCAAAAATATTTGACCGATTTGGATCGATTTTCGTCTTGTAATACTCTAGACTATTTGATTCCAAATTTTTAACAGAATTGGACAATTTTTAACCTATTTTTTGAGTGCTTCAAAATTAGTTAGTTTTTCAGATTTTTTTTTAATTCATGGTTAGATAGCAACAAAAATATACAAGCATGAATTTAAAATTGATGTTGTTTTGTAGACAATTTTATAACAAACAAGTTTACAGTGGACGGTTTTTTCCTAAGTTGCATATTTCTAAAGTTATAAGGGAAAATGTCGGAAAATTGGGGTGACTTTAGCGTTTTTTTCACTGTTGCATTTTTCCTGCAGCGAGCACAATTTTTTCGAAGTTGCAAATTTAGCTATAAACAACTCTTACATGCCCCAACAACATATACAAAATACAGAACTACATCGCGCTTTGCGAATTTAGCACTTTTTTTTTGAAATTATTCACTGTGCACTGTGCTAAAAGAACTCAATCTCAATGTTTACTCATATCATCATATCAATCAATAGGGATGGGTCATTATTTCGGTAACAGGTATACAGTAACAGGTATTGGAAAGTAGCAATAACGTATTGATACTGCAATACAAAACTACCTGTTACTGAAATAACATATAAAATTGATAATTTTTTTTTTCAGAATTGGTTATATCAAGACACAAAACAATTTAAGAAAATTCAAGACAAACATTTTCTTCGGAACTGATATTATTGCTAAACTGTGATTATGCTTAAAAGTAATTTTAGAGGCATTGTGTAAATTCCTAAGACATTGCTCAATTCTGACTTCTGAAAATTTATAATGGTTAATGGTTTAGCTTTTTTGTTATTTTCTGTTTATAACTGATTTGAGACACATTGCGTTAATTAAACTAAAAATTGTTGTTACAAACTGATATTGCCAAACTGTTATTATAGTAGCTTATAAGTAATTTAAAGGTTGTTGTGACAATTCAAGAAACTTAACAGTGGTTTTGCTTGTTGCTATTGCTTATTTCAGATTCATCCTGTAAATTCAACAAAAAGTTGTTTTTTTATTACTGATTTAGCTTAACTGCGATTCTGCCTATTAGTTATTGCAGATTTATCGTGTAAATCCACCAAACATTTCAATACTGATTAAGCTTAAAGGTTAGACCGCACACAACTGCAGCGGAACTGCACTTCAGGACGCGGCAAAATATTATTTGTATGAAATGGTATGACCTATATTGCACTAAGCGGCAACTGAACTTCATAAAATTGCATACAAATATTGCGGTCAAAAAGTTGTTCTTTATTACTGATTTAGCTTAACTGCCACTACGTTTACCAGTTATTGCAGAGTTATCGCGTAAATTCACCAAAAATTTCAATACAGATTTAGCTTAACAGTGATTTCGCTTATTAGTGATCCAGATTCATTGTGTAAATTCACCAAAAA
Source organism: Melangyna quadrimaculata (assembly GCA_949320155.1). Lineage (NCBI taxonomy): Eukaryota > Metazoa > Arthropoda > Insecta > Diptera > Syrphidae > Melangyna > Melangyna quadrimaculata. Next base: position 105,110,136 of record OX439483.1, read on the forward strand.
GTTGTTCTTTATTACTGATCTAGCGTCAAAAAAAAAATGACGCCCGGGCGTCAACAAAAAAAATTGACGCCCTGGCGTCAAAAATAAAATGACGCCCGGGCGTCAGAAATAAAATGACGCCCGGGCGTCAAAAATAAATTGACGCCCAGGCGTAAAAAAAAAAATGACGCCCGGGCGTCAAAAACAAAATGACGCCCGGGCGTCAAAAACAATATGACGCCCGGGCGTCAAAAACAACATGACGCCCGGGCGTCAAAAATAAAATGACGCCCGGGCGTCAGAAATAAAATGACGCCCGGGCGTTAAAAATAAAATGACGCCCGGGCGTCAAAAATAAAATGACGCCCGGGCGTCAGAAATAAAATGACGCCCGGGCGTTTAAAACAAAATGACGCCCGGGCGTCAAAAATAAATTGACGCCCAGGCGTCAAAATTCAAATGACGCCCGGGCGTTAAAAATAACGTGACGCCCAGGCGTCAACAAAAAAAAAAAATGACGCCCGGGCGTCATTTTACTTTTGACGCCCGGGCGTCATTTTTTTTTTGTTGACGCCTGGGCGTCACGTTATTTTTGACGCCCGGGCGTCATTTTGTTTTTGACGCCTGGGCGTCATTTTATTTTTGACGCCAGGGCGTCATTTTATTTTTGACGCCCGGGCGTCACTTTATTTTTGACGCCCGGGCGTCATTTTATTTCTGACGCCCAGGCGTCATTTTATTTTTGACGCCTGGGCGTGAATTTATTTTTGACGCTCGGGCGTCATTTTATTTTTGACGCCTGGGCGTCAATTTATTTTTGACGCCCGGGCGTCAGTTTATTTCTGGCGCCCGGGCGTCATTTTATTTTTGACGCCAGGGCGTCATTTTATTTTTGACGCCCGGGCGTCACTTTATTTTTGACGCCCGGGCGTCATTTTATTTCTGACGCCCAGGCGTCATTTTATTTTTGACGCCTGGGCGTGAATTTATTTTTGACGCTCGGGCGTCATTTTATTTTTGACGCCTGGGCGTCAATTTATTTTTGACGCCCGGGCGTCAGTTTATTTCTGGCGCCCGGGCGTCATTTTATTTTTGACGCCAGGGCGTCATTTTATTTTTGACGCCCGGGCGTCACTTTATTTTTGACGCCCGGGCGTTATTTTATTTCTGACGCCAGGGCGTCATTTTATTTTTGACGCCCGGGCGTCAGAAATAAAATGACGCCCGGGCGTCACTTTATATTATATTTATTTTTGACGCCCGGGCGTTATTTTATTTCTGACGCCCGGGCGTCATTTTATTTTTGACGCCCGGGCGTCACTTTATTTTTGACGCCCGGGCGTCATTTTATTTCTGACGCCCGGGCGTCATTTTATTTTTGACGCCTGGGCGTCAATTTATTTTTGACGCCTGGGCGTCAATTTATTTTTGACGCTCGGGCGTCATTTTATTTTTGACGCCTGGGCGTCAATTTATTTTTGACGCCCGTTATTTTTTTCTTTTGACGCCCGGGCGTCATTTTTTTTGACGCCTGGGCGTCGATTTATTTTTGACGCCCGGGCGTCACTTTATTTTTGACGCCCGGGCGTCATTTTATTTCTGACGCCCGGGCGTCATTTTATTTTTGACGCCTGGGCGTCAATTTATTTTTGACGCTCGGACGTCATTTTATTTTTGACGCCTGGGCGGCAATTTATTTTTGACGCCCGGGCGTCAGTTTATTTCTGACGCCCGGGCGTAATTTTTTTTTTGACGCCCGGGCGTCATTTTTTTTGACGCCTGGGCGTCGATTTATTTTTGACGCCCGGGCGTCATTTTATTTCTGACGCCCGGGCGTCATTATATTTCTGACGCCCGGGCGTCAATTTATTTTTGACGCCCGGGCGTCATTTTATTTTTGACGCCAGGGCGTCATTTTATTTTTGATGCCAGGGCGTCATTTTATTTTTGACACCCGGGCGTTATTTTATTTCTGACGCCCGGGCGTCATTTTATTTTTGACGCCCGGGCGTCATTTTATTTCTGACGCCCGGGCGTCATTTTATTTTTGACGCCAGGGCGTCATTTTATTTTTGACGCCCGGGCGTCACTTTATTTTTGACGCCCGGGCGTTATTTTATTTCTGACGCCCGGGCGTCATTTTATTTTTGACGCCCGGGCGTCACTTTATTTTTGACGCCCGGGCGTTATTTTATTTCTGACGCCCGGGCGTCATTTTATTTCTGACGCCCGGGCGTCATTTTATTTTTGACGCCTGGGCGTCAATTTATTTTTGACGCTCGGGCGTCAGTTTTTTTTTTGACGCCAGGGCGTCACTTTATTTTTGACGCCCGGGCGTCATTTTATTTCTGACGCCCGGGCGTCATTTTATTTTTGACGCCTAGGCGTCAATTTATTTTTGACGCTCGGGCGTCATTTTATTTTTGACGCCTGGGCGTTAATTTATTTTTGACGCCCGGGCGTCATTTTATTTCTGACGCCCGGGCGTCATTTTATTTTTGACACCCGGGCGTCAATTTATTTCAGACGCCCGGGCGTCATTATATTTCTGACGCCCGGGCGTCAATTTATTTTTGACGCCCGGGCGTCATTTTATTTCTGACGCCCGGGCGTCATTTTATTTTTGACGCCCGGGCGTCACTTTATTTTTGACGCCCGGGCGTCATTTTATTTCTGACGCCCGGGCGTCATTTTATTTTTGACGCTCGGGCGTCATTATATTTCTGACGCCCGGGCGTCAATTTATTTTTGACGCCCGGGCGTCATTTTATTTCTGACGCCCGGGCGTCATTTAATTTTTGACGCCAGGGCGTCATTTTATTTTTGACGCCCGGGCGTCACTTTATTTTTGACGCCCGGGCGTTATTTTATTTCTGACGCCCGGGCGTCATTTTATTTTTGACGCCTGGGCGTCAATTTATTTTTGACGCTCGGGCGTCATTTTATTTTTGACGCCTGGGCGTCAATTTATTTTTGACGCCCGGGCGTCAGTTTATTTCTGACGCCCGGGCGTAATTTTTTTTTTTGACGCCCGGGCGTCATTTTTTTTGACGCTGGGCGTCGATTTATTTTTGACGCCCGGGCGTCATTTTATTTCTGACGCCCGGGCGTCATTATATTTCTGACGCCCGGGCGTCATTTTTTTTTGACGCCCGGGCGTCATTTTATTTCTGATGCCCGGGCGTCATTTTATTTTTGACGCCAGGGCGTCATTTTATTTTGACGCCCGGGCGTCACTTTATTTTTGACGCCCGGGCGTTATTTTATTTCTGACGCCCGGGCGTCATTTTATTTTTGACGCCCGGGCGTCATTTTATTTCTGACGCCCGGGCGTCATTATATTTTTGACGCCCGGGCGTCATTTTATTTCTGACGCCCGGGCGTCATTTTATTTTTGACGCCAGGGCGTCATTTTATTTTTGACGCCCGGGCGTCATTTTATTTTTGACGCCCGGGCGTCACTTTATTTTTGACGCCCGGGCGTTATTTTATTTCTGACGCCCGGGCGTCATTTTATTTTTGACGCCCGGGCGTCATTTTATTTCTGACGCCCGGGCGTCATTTTATTTTTGACGCAAGGGCGTCATTTTATTTTTGACGCCCGGGCGTTATTTTATTTCTGACGCCCGGGCGTCATTTTATTTCTGACGCCCGGGCGTCATTTTATTTTTGACGCCATGGCGTCATTTTATTTCTGACGCCCGGGCGTCATTTTATTTTTGACGCCAGGGCGTCATTTTATTTTTGACGCCCGGGCGTCACTTTATTTTTTACGCCCGGGCGTTATTTTATTTCTGACGCCCGGGCGTCATTTTATTTTTGACGCCCGGGCGTCATTTTATTTCTGACGCCCGGGCGTCATTTTATTTTTGACGCCAGGGCGTCATTTTATTTTTAACGCCCGGGCGTCACTTTATTTTTGACGCCCGGGCGTCATTTTATTTTTGACGCTCGGGCGTCATTTTATTTTTGACGCCTGGGCGTCAATTTATTTTTGACGCCCGGGCGTCAGTTTTTTTTTTTGACGCCCAGGCGTCATTTTTTTTGACGCCTGGGCGTCATTTTATTTCTGACGCCTGGGCGTCGATTTATTTTTGACGCCCGGGCGTCATTATATTTCTGACGCCCGGGCGTCAATTTATTTTTGACGCCCGGGCGTCAATTTATTTTTGACGCCCGGGCGTCACTTTATCATTTTAAGTCTGATGGCTATCCAGCTACCCTAAATTATCTAGATCATTCTTGTAATGACTCTAAAATTATAACTTATTTATTTTCAATTTTTTTTAGTCTTGCTTTTTCCGATAGTAATTTTGAACCAGATGTAAACTACTTTTCCTATTTAAATAATTGTAACCAAACGTCATTGGTATCAATTAACATCAATGTTGATGATGCGGTCCACAAGATTAACAAACTTAAGGATGATTTTTCATCGGGCCCGGATGGTTTGCCAGCCATAGTATTAAAGAAATGCGCAGTTAATTTGGCCTTGCCTCTTGCTTCCCTTTTCCAAAAATCTATTTGTCAAAGGATTTTTCCATCAATATGGAAGGATTCTTCTATCATCTCGGTTCACAAAAAGGGTTGTAAAGGAGATATAGCAAACTATAGACCTATTGTCAAATTATCATGCATTCCTAAACTTTTTGAAAGTATTGTCTTTGATAATGTTTACTTTCATTGCAAATCTATATTTTCCGCAAAACAGCAGTGTTTCCTTAAAGGTAAATTTACGACCACTAATTTAACTGAATTTGTTTCCTACGCTCTAAATTCAATTGAACAAAAAAAAAGAAGTTGATGTTATAGCCACAGACTTTAGTAAGGCCTTTGATAAAATCTCAGACAAAATTATTTCATTTAAACTAAATGCTCAAGGATTCCCTCTAGTTTTCGTTAAATGGAGGGAATCATACCTATCGGATCGTAAATATCGAGTCTTGTTTAGATCTTCAACGTCTGATCCTTTTATAGCTAAATCTGGCGTCCCACAAGGTAGTCATCCTGGCCCAATCATTTTTATCCTGACAATCAATGACGTAGAATCAGTGATTGAACACTCAGAACTATCTATATATGCGGATGACATGAACATTTTTAGAGTTATTTCCGCTCCGTATGATGCCTTATACTTGCAAAACGACCTGAAAAATTGAGGCTATTCAGAGAAGATTCCTCCGTTTTGCTCTTAGGCGACTTCCCTAGCTTGATAGTTATAAGTTATAACTTACCTCCTTATCAAGATTGGTTGCGACTTATTAATTTACAATCTCTCGAAAAACGTCGTGAGGTGGCTGATATTATTTTTACACATCAAATTCTATCTGGTGTTACTGATTCTCCCTCCCTTCTTCATGCTATGAGTTTAATGCTCGATTCACAATGCGAAGTGAAAACGCGACGTGAGCGTGACGAGAACTCGTCGTATATGTCAAGCCGATTTCAAATCATGTAAATATACGAGGAAACGCCAGGGTATGCACAATGAAACGTTTCTCGTCGTCACGTCACGCCGGAGTTGGGAAAATTGAAAAAAAAAACGCTCTCGTCGACGTTTTTTATGTTTTTTTTATATTTGACTCATGGTGAATTTTGTTAAATTGTAGAAAAGAATAAAGAAAACAACAGATAAATGTAAATTAACAAAAATAAATATAAATTTTGCTGACAATGAAATTATATTTATAGATCTATTTGTGTTGACAATATTATAATGTTGTATTGTTTTAATTTCTTTGCATTTTTAGCCGGAAATCATTTCACCAGCCCAATGAACAAACACAATTACAATATTTAAATAATTAATGTAATTTCAGTTAGATTTTTTTCATTATTTTGAACGCACACTGCACAGCAAGAAGAAAAATAATAAATAATTTAACGCTGTCAAAAAACTCTTCGTCAAGAAACTCGTCGCAGTGTGAATTGGGGAACGATTTTATAACTATAATAAAATGACAGCGATTCACGTCACGCTCTCGTCACGTCGCATTGTGAATCGAGCTTTAATGTCAACTCGAACGCTCTTAGATCAATACCTCTTTTTCATCAATCCCCTCACAGAACTGATTATGGCAGAAACGAACCAGTTACTAGAATGTTGAGGGAAGTAAATGCTAATTCAAATGTTTTTGGCTATAATCATAGCAAAAGCCAACACAAAGAAACCTTTTATATAGTTCATCATATAACAACTCTAGATAATAGTATGTATGTTTGTATATACATGCAACTAATTATTTTAAATCAATCTATAGAGAAACTGAAACTTTACAATCGCAATTACAATTTTCAATCAAAATTTTAACAAATGCTTTAGCATGCTTACAATTCTTTTTTTCCTCATTTTTAAAACTTTTATTAGTTTTTTTTGTATTTGTTTTTTCTTATTTTCTAAAATTTGTTGTCTTATTTGACTTGACTTTAAGGTAGTCAGCTGCCTTTGTTTCATCCTATGTTTTATCTTATGAATTTAGTTTTGTTTGATTTTAAATCTTTCATATTTTTTACTGCTTGCATTAAGTAGCCCGGTATTTCTTTTACTTCCATTTATACTCGCATCGTTAATTGAAATTTTTACATCATAATTCAATTTAAGTAAGTGCCGATATGACTTGCAATCGTTATTGCCGTCATGCTCGGTGAAAATGGACCCCAGCTCGTGCGGTATCTGGGGGGGGGGGGGGGGGGAAAGAGGCGTGGGATTTATTAATTAATCGACTAAAAACATGTGACTAAGAAAGGCAACAACAATTCTAACTGAAGAGCTCAATTGTTGTTGTCAGAGCGAAACACATCTGCACTATAGGTCGAACATTTTCAGTCTCGTCCCGGTCTCGTATAATTTAGTCTCGTCTCGGTCTCGTCTCCGAGACTTTTCGATTATAGTTTGAATACGTGCAAAAGAAAATAAATATTTAACTGAAATTGGATTTTTAGGTTTTTTAGGTAGCGTGGCGAAGACGGTTGCTTTTTCATCTTTTTTTTTCTTGTTCAAACTTTTAAAAATTTTCAATCAGAAATCCAAGTTTCTATTTATTAAATGTGAATTTATATTTGTGGAAATATGTCATGTTTATTAGCGCGAAATAGTCTTAAGAAAACCTTTAATGAATGATAAATTTAAAAAAAACTCTTGAAATGAAAAAATTCTGTTTGTTTTATTTTTGTAGGCAATGGAGAAACTGGAATTCATTCATTTTTTTTGGAACCGTTTTAGATTCCATTTGGTTTCGGTTCTCCGAGTATGGTGAATTGAAAAACTCTCTCACAATACATTCACATAATGGCTCCGTGGTGATTCTAATTTCCATACTAATTTGAGCCGCAAAACGCAGTTTTTCGATCCGTATTTGTATCCGAATGCGAAGTCGTCCATACGTTTTTTGATACGATTGCGGACCGAAAACGAGCTCGCTTGCTTGAAAGATGTGTATTAATATATGTCAATTTGAAATTGGGAAAGAATTCCACGGGACTGCCAAATTTGTGGGAATGAAATGACTTTTCATATTTTGCTTCCACACTTGCTTGTATTAATAAATGACCTTACCTAAAAAAAAGTGTGATAGAATGTGGGATAGAATTAGAACCATTCCTAAAGTTCTTCATGTATTAACGCACATGTCAAATCGTGTGGGATAGAATGTCGGGTTGTGTAGGCTGGATTGGACATATATTTTGACAAACAAAAGTTTCGTTGTTGTGTCGAATGTTTCGGGTTGGTTTGGGGAGCATTTATAAAGTTGTAGGTGTCCTTCTGTGAAATGAAATCGATTGTGCGATATCGTTATCTTTGATTGAGTCATATCGCTATCTTTCTCTGCAGGTGTGAAAGAAACAGGTACCAATAGTCGAAAATATATCGTTCTATGGTTTTCGTTTAAAGTGCTTTCAACATCAGATACAAATTGCGATTGTTTACGAATTTTGACATTTCACATGAGCTGCGAATAAATAGGTCCGTTCCTTTACTTTAAATGTCTGTGATTTTCTGTGCATTTGTGTGATTTTCAGTCCAATGCCGTTCGCGTACTCAATAATTTGACAGTTTTTTACAAAAAACAACGCTCACGAGAGAGTAAATAATTTCCCTTACCTGTGATTTTCAGTCCGAGAAATTTCTTCGGACTGAAAATCACAGCACAGCAAAATGTCAATTTGAGAGCAAAAGAATGAAAGCCAAACATCGTGCCTTACTTGTCCAGCACATTAGGTAATACGGAATTTGGTTGAATTTGCGTTCCCGTACTTTGGCACAGTTATGATATTTTATATATATCAACATTGCTCTCCAAGATCTGACAGTTTGTGATTTTCTGTGCACAAAGTAAAGGATCGGACCTAATAGTTTTTACCAATTTCGAAAGGAAATATGAACTTATCTTTGTTTTAAATTTTCGCTTAAGTGAATAAATTATCTTATTTAAAAAAATTCAAAAGAAAAAAACTATGAAAAAAGTGTTTAAATAACAAAAAAAACTTAATTTAAATATTTTCTACGCGACCAACAACAAGATTTTGCGAACTGTCAATTGTAAATTCGCAATCCACAACAACAAAACGCATTCCACAAACTTCGGAATAAATAATTCGCTCGAATATAAACTCAAATACCTATTTTAATTGTTTATGTTGCACCAGAATTCGTAGCTCTCAGCAACTACTCATGTTAATAAAACGTCAAATTTTACGACCATTGGCAATTCGCATTCACAGATCGCAGCTCATGTGAAAGGCACTTAATTGAGGAATGCAATCTTATGTCCTGTGCTGATGTGTTGACAGTTCGCAGAAGCTTGTTGTTCGTTCTTGTTGTTGGTCGCGTAGAAATTACTAAAATGTAATTTTTGTTATCTAAACACATTTTTTTCATAGATTTTTCTATTAAATTTTGTAAATTAGATAATTTATTCACTTTATCGAAAATTTTAAACTTTGCGGTTCGCATCACATGTGAAAGCACTTCAATGAATATGCATCGGTTAATCAAATTTGGCTCTGCCAAACTATACCAAATTTGAGCTAAAATATTTGCAACGATACAAAAAATGACATATATGTACATTGTGCTAATGAACAACCAAAAGCTGGGGGCGACTTTCCATTAAGGGCGCACGGCTAGAATTTTGATTTTTTTTTTACAGTGAGCTAGGGGTCTCTATAGAACAGCTTTAAAATATTACGGTGAGGAAAACCCCCTAAATATGATTAAAAAATGTTTAAATTTTTCGATTTTGGCACTTTTTTTTCACACTATTCAAGTTTCCCTTAAGATAGCACACATTTTCACAAGCGAATACTTTTTTTTGGGTAGATTAAATAATTTAATTCAATAGTTTTAATATCAATAAACTTTTATTTCAGTTTTTAATAAACATTTAAAGTTAGAAAATTGATGAAATCTGAGGCCACTAAATAAAAAAAATCATACAATTATTTTGACAGTTCTACTATTCAACAACTTTGCTATGATAAGTGTTGAATGGCGTGTGGGATTTTTTGTTGGGAAGTTTTCTGCGAATTATGATATTTTTTTTGTCGATAAAAAGTAGGTTTGGGTGGCCCGCTTCGCGGGTTTAGAGATTTGAACTCCCTTTTCGGGTCCTCAGTCCCGCTCACGCGACTCCGTCGCTCCGCTTAGTCGTCTGGCAGGCGCCTATGTTGTCAGTCGATCTGTTATCAAAGTGTTTTGTAGTAAACAGTACCTTAAGTGGACCGCTTCGCGGGTTTAAGGATTTTAACCCCCTTTTCGGGTCCTCAGTCCCGCTCACGCGACTCCGTCGCTCCGCTTAGGGTATGCTCAGTCGTCTGGCAGGCGCCTATGTTGTCAGTCGATCTGTTATCAAAGGTTTTTGTAGTAAACAGTACCTTGGGTGGCCCGCTTCGCGGGTTTAAGGATTTTAACCCCCTTTTCGGGTCCTCAGTCCCGTTCACGCGACTTAGTCGCTCCGCTTAGGGTATGCTCAGTCGTCTGGCAGGCGCCTATGTTGTCAGTCGATCTGTTATCAAAGTTTTTTGTAGTAAACAATACCTTGGGTGGCATGCTTCGCGGGTTTAAGGATTTTAACCCCCTTTTCGGGTCCTCAGTCCCGCTCACGTGACTCCGTCGCTCCGCTTAGGGTATGCTCAGTCGTCTGGCAGTTGCCTATGAGCACTAGAAGGACCGCAAACTTCCCAAAAAAGAACAAAGAATTCCTCTTACAAATCAACGACAAAAAATAAATATTGTCAAAAACTCCCAAAAAAATCCCACAAAAAACCACATATCCCAACAGTTACCATAGCACAATAACATACTCTTACTTTTGTGATGGCAAAGCACAGTACACATACTACACATGTATATACCCTGATGGTACAGAACTGTCAAAAGAAAAAAAAAAACAGTGCTTCGTGGTCGTCAATTGCATACATTTTGTATGAAAAATTGAAAATTTAAAAATTAATTAAAAATATAAATAAAAGTTTCCTCACTTTAAAATTGTGATATTTATTACTTTTAGTCATAAATCTATTAAATAAAAGTATTCGCGTGTTAAAATTCGTGCGCCCTTAAAGGAAAGTTCAGACAAAAGCTGTCGTCAGCGATGTTTCACTTTTCTCCTTATGAGAATATAAATATTTTGAATGTGCTCCAAAAAAAAGCAACATCAAGTATTTTGGTATATAATTTATTTAAAATATTTTTTATCGTAAAATTTGATTTTGGTTTTTAGTGTACAAAATTTTCAAAAAATTAAATAACGTATATTTGTTATCATATACACCAACCATCTATTAACCTACATTATCGACATCATCCACATAAATACAAACTACAATCCACACAGCTGTCTTAAGAAATGTCAAATTCCATACGGTTGATTATTTTTATATTTTTTGGTTGGAACGGGAAAAAAGTGTGAAATAAGAAATTCGTATAGGTATTTCTTCAGTTTTTATATTATTTTGTGTGTTATTTTATATTTGAAAAATATTTATTTAATATAAAGGATTTACCGTCATTCATAAACTCTACAGATAAATCAAGAGAAATCATGAATTTCCTAAGGCAAACATTGAATGTTACGAAACAAATGACATGCCAGGGTAAGTTGCCGGATAAAAATTATGTATTTGCATTTTATGTTTGTTTTTATTAAATAGCAAAGTACATTTATATCATAATTATAAAGGAAGCATGCAGAATATTAGAGTATCTAACTGATGAGACCCATTTATAACATCGTCCATAAAGTACAAGTACAACCTTGTGCTCTTCATATTCACCTACTTTTATTCAGCGAATGATAACTCCAAAGTGTGTTTTCTTTAACTTTAATAGGGAGCTCTATCAGTATTTCATTGCTATATGACAACGACATACAGTAATTTTTGTTAAATAATCAGTAATAACTTTTGAGGCTAAGTTGCAACTAATGCAAGTCGATGTTTGTAAAGCTTTTTGTTTGCACCTGTTGGCGGTAAAATTATCCACTAACTTTCTCTATTATGTGCATTTCGTATTTTGATTTCATACCATCTTTTGGGGTCGTCTGAAACGCTATTGGGTATCTAAAACTCTAAGCCCCTTATTTATAAAGAAAAAATAGTTATTTCAGCTCTGGTGTTAAGGAAAACTACACCATGGAATGAGAATTTTCTGAACTCAAACCAAAGGCATTTGCTTAGTGCTCCATTTGAGTCCGGAACATTTTTATTCCATGATGTAGTTTTCCTAAACACGGTAGCTGAAACAACTATTTTTTCTTTATTAATACGGGGTGAATTCTTAAAAAGTAAAACTACAGCCTAGATACTTCAATGTTATTTTCAGCTGGAGTTTCTATAGTGCTTACTGGGCTGGTCGCCAAAACTCATCAAATTTTAGGTTTGCACTTTTTGAATTGAAATTTCTTAATTATTGTTGAAGTAAAATTGATTTATGATGGTCAGTCTGTTGCGAAACGGTGAATTGTTGTGTTGATCAGGGCGTAGCGCAGGGGGGGGGGAGCAGGGGACACAGGCTCCGGGCGGCACTATGCCGGGGGCGCTAAATCGATTGACAAGAAATTAAATGAAAAATTACTTACCTGCTCGCTTTTTCACATTTTTTTATTAAGCCATTATTCTTCAAATTAATTTATTTGTTGATTTTGAATTTATATGATTTTGACATAAAAAATATTATTTAAAAACTAATATTTGTATTTTTTACAAATTAAATACTCCAAAAACTGCCTTTTGCATAAAATTGATGCTTGCGACCCCTAAACATAATGGGGATTTTTACCGAATTGTCAAACTCAAAACTCACAGCCAAAATTTTGGGTTAATAACATTTGTGCGTTCTTTTTTTTCTAACTAGTTAACCTTCATCGTTCTTTTAATAAGAAAAAGTTACTTTGAGTTTTCATTTTGGGTTTAGATTGTGTTTGCTTTTCGTCTTCCGATTTGGAATTGTTTCCAATTTTATAATAATTAATTATAAATTTAATTGTTTTATTATTGAATTCGATATTTGGAATTGTTTTCTGAATAGTTCACTTTCATCGAAATTTTATTCATCCGCTTGGGTCAATTTTTTAATAAAGAAATGTGTGGCTCATAAAAAATTAACAAAAAAAGCTAAAACAAATTAGAAATGCTTTGTATTGCTATTCAATTTCATGCAAAAATGAAGTTGATAGTTATTTAATTTGTAGGAACCATGCATTTTTGGTAGTGAATTATTTATCAATAAATTTAACGCAATCAAAATTTTGTCTTTTGTTTATTATTTCTTATTTTTTCGATTTTTTTTCAACCCCTTCCCATTTTATTAACTTTGATCGTTCTTAAAAAAAAGCAACTTTTTTAATTTTGACATTGCCACTTTTGTTTTTGACCATAGTTACAAAAAAGAACGCGCCACTCATCCAATTAAAGGCTCTCCCAAACCAATGCGAAATATTCGTTGCGGCGAAAAAACATTCGTCAGTCAAAATTATTTCATATGTTTCTCCGCCGCGTTGGTGTGGGCACTCTCATATATCTCCATGTAAATAAATTTTGACATGCGGATGTTTTTTCGCCGCAACGAATGTTCCGCATTGGTTTGGGAGAGCCTTAACGCCAAGCACTCAAACGTCATTAACCCAAAATTTTTATTTGACGTTTAGAAGCTATGAGACAGAGACATATTGCTTTTTTTCTAAAAAGCCCTATTTAAAAAAACTCAAGTAGTGTGTCATGGGTTCAAAGAACTTAATTTCAAAAAATAGCTTAAATCCAGCGAAAAATACAAAAAATATTAAAGAAAAACTATATATAATAATTTTGTATTTGTAAATCTAACGGGAAAAAAAGTAGGGGCAATTTAATAAAATAAATCACAAAAAAGCTCCATTTATCCAAATTAAGAGGTTTAAAACTTGAGTAATACTTAATAGTTCATTACAAATGATACATGAATTTGAGGTTAAAATTTATAATATGTATAAATTTCTGTGTTAAAATTTTTGCAAAATCTTAAAAAAATTCATACTAAAAATGTGATTTAGTGAAAAATCAATTCAATTTTTGGTACTTTAAATGCAAAACATAATAAAAAATTGATAAATTTTGAAAAACAAAACGAACACACCAATTGCTCTAATCCTCTTCTAAAATATTGCTAATAAATGTTTAGTGATTATTTCAACAAAAACCACTCTAAAATTAGTTTTATTGATTTATTTACCAAAAAATCATGCTTTTTCAACGAATTTTATTTTTATAATTTCACCACGCTCATAAAATATTTTCAAATTTTAAAATTATAAAACCTGAAAATCTTGTAAAAATTTTGATATATAAAACATAACTGCGCATTGCTCACAAGCTTCACAAATTAATTTCAAATATTAAAATTTTACATTAGAAATATTTTTCACAGATAAAATCCAGAAAAAATTTTAAAATTGTCAATTTGTCTGCATAAAATTGGCTATAAATCGGAAAGTACTTATCCGAAATTCAAAATTTAGATGTCGATGGAAAGGTCATTGTCTCACTATTTAAATACACACAAAACGATAATGGACGTCCATACAATTTTAAAGACGAATACGCTTAAACATATAAAATAGCAATATTTTGACTAAATAGTGAATATTGTCAATTTTTATTTAACCGATTATCACAATTTAAATTTTGTAATAATCTATACAAATCAAAAATTATTTGAGTATATAAAACATATTTCTACGATAACCACAAGCTTTAATATGGATTTTTAAACATAACTGAAAGAAAAATTTTGCAAAAATCCAGATTCTGCTAAAATATAAATGACACATAATTATAGGTGTTACATTCTTCTACAAATATGTCAGACATTTTATAATTGTAAATCTAAAGGGAAAAAAAGTAGGGGCAATTTAATGAGATGATCACAATAAAGCTCCATTTAGCCAAATTTAGAGGCTTCAAACTTTAGTAATGCCTGATAGTTCATAACAACTGATACTAACAAATGATATAGACTACGGTTAAAATTTATAATCTAAATTTTTGTGTTAAAATCTTTGCAAAATCTTAAAAAAGTTCATACTAAAAATGTGATTTAGTGAAAAATTAATTCTATTTTTGGTACTTTAAATGCAAAAATTAATAACAAATTGATACATTTTGAAAAACAAAACGAACACACCAATTGCTCTAATCCTCTTCTAAAATATTGCTAATAAATATTAAGTGATCATTTCAACAAAAGCCACTCCAGAATTAGCTTTATTGATTTATTTACCAACAAAAATGCAAAATGGACCATGGATACAAAACATAACTGTGCGTTGCTCACAAGCTTAACAAAATAATTTCAAATATTAAAATTTTACATTACTTACTTTTGACGGCGTTCACAGCCCAGGATGGGCTTCGGCCTCAACTAATAAGCCCCTCCAGCCAGTTCTGTCCCTAGCTAGCCGCTTCCAGTTGCGCACACCGAGTGCTTTGATGTCGTCATCCACTTGTTTGCGCCACCTGTTACGGGTTCTTCCTCTACTGCGTACCCCATCGGGGTTGGATTCGAAGACTCGTCGGGCAGGTGCGTTGCTGTCCATACGCCATCTCAGCCGCTGTATTTTCAGCTTTTTGACCAGGTCAACGTCGCTGTATAACCCGTATAGCTCGTCGTTGAATCTTCTCCTCCATACTCCTTCGATACACACCAGACCGAAAATCACACGAAGAATCTTCCTCTCAAAGCACCCTAGCAGATTTTTATCCGAATCTTTCAGTGTCCATGCTTCTGACCCATAAAGCAGGACCGGGATGATTAGGGTCTTGTATAAAGTCTCCTTGGTTCTCTGAGAGAGGGCCCTACTTCTTAAATGCCTTCTTAGACCGAAGAAACAGCGGTTTTCAAGAGTAATTCTTCGCTTGATCTCTGCTCTAATGTCATTCTGCGATGTAATAGTGGAGCCCAGGTAGACAAAGTTCTTGACAACTTCGAAGTTATATCTGTCCATCGTGATATTTTGCCCAAGTCGACGATGTTGAGATTCCTCTCTCGATGACAGCATATACTTCGTCTTGTCCTCATTAACCGCCAATCCCATTTTAGCCGCCTCCGATTCAATGCTCGCAAATGCCCTTCTGATGGCTTGTTGACAGTGTTTCCACTGGTCTCTGCACTTGATGCTGGTGGCGGACATCCTGAGAGTTTAAGAGTTACGTGGTCTGCAAAAGTTCTCGTCATCGAATCTTTTCACAGCATTTGCTCTGCGTTGTCGCGTCATGGATATCCGCATACGTAGACTAGCTACCACCAGGTAGCGATCTGAGTCAATGTTGGCCCCTCGGAACGTTCGGACGTCCAAGATACTGGAAGCATGTCTCGCGTCTATCGCAACGTGGTCGATTTGGTTGACGGTTAGTTGATCACGCGACCGCCAAGTCCCCTTGTGAATATTGAGGTGTGGGAAGTAGGTGCTTGAGATGATGAAATTTCGCCCCGCCGCAAAGTCTGCCAGCCTGTGTCCGTTGCCGGAAGTTTCGTCGTGTAAGCTGTGTCCTCCGACTATCAAACCAAAGATGCCCTCCTTCCCGAATCTTCGGGCACATATCATACGTTGTCTCGAGGAGATCGTAGAATGCTTCTTTGGTTGAGTCCTCTCTCCTTTCATGGGGGGCGTGAACACAGATCAGCGTAATGTTATTAAATTTGCCTTTGATGCGGATTGTGACCAGGCGCTCGCTTACACTTCGGAAGCCCAAGACTTCTTGCCTAAGTCTTCCCCTTATCACAAATCCACAACCAAAGAGCCGCTGACCCTGTTCCTTCAAGCACCCGCCGTAGAAAATGTCACACGATTTCAGTCTCCGTATGCCCTTTCCATCCCATCGCACTTCCTGGATGGCTGTTACGTCAGCCTTTAGCCTGTCCAGGTTCTCCACTAATTGTTCGGCTGCACGTGTTCTGTATAAGGACAGGACGTTCCACGTCCATCCCATCGCACTTCCTGGATGGCTGTTACGTCAGCCTTTAGCCTGTCCAGGTTCTCCACTAATTGTTCGGCTGCACGTGTTCTGTATAAGGACAGGACGTTCCACGTGCAGATCCGAAATTCATTGTCCTTGTTTCGTTTGCTGGGCTCGTCAACTTTAAGATCATACATATCCGAGGCTAGTTGTTGTTTCGGAACAAACTTTTTTTTTCGTGGTAGGGAAGTTACCCCGACGCACAACCCCCGACCCGGAGGACTAGAGCCTTCGTATAACTCCAAGGGTAGGGAGCCGGATAAACCGCTCCTTATAGGCCTGCGCTACAAATATGTCGTAGTAGCCCATATAAGGTGTTCACTAAGTAGTTCAACCTAACTGGAACTGTAGACGCCACCGTTGATTCCATGTGGAGAATTCGTCCGCTGCCGCCTCGATGAAAGGAGAAGTGCCTTAGTGGGAACTCTCCTCCCCCCCCTCTCTCTCGTTGGCTGTCCCCAACAACTTTCCACGGGGATTTAAACCCCGTCTCCAGCTGAGGTACTAGACACCCGATGTTCACCACTAGGAGGTGAGAGTAGGAGTTGGTAGACAGAGGTGGGTTTTAAGAAAAACCTGTGGACGCTTGTGTCCTCTTGAATGCACATAACTACCCTTTTGAACATCTTTTTACATTAGAAATATTTATTACAGATAAAATCCAGAAAAAATTATAAAATTGTCAATTTATCTGTATAAAATGGGATATAAATCGGAAAGTACTTATACGAAATATCAAAATTTAGATGTCTCTGGAAAGGTCGCTGTCTCACTATTTAAATACATACAAAATATTAATAGGCAACCATACAATTTTAAAGACTGATTCGATTAAACAGATGGCAGGATTATGAACATGTCCAGCAAAAATTCAATGGAGTTCAAAAAATCTATGTTCACAGGCAGCGACCGACATGGCGAAAAATATAACTTTTTGAACAAGACATGAGCGTTGCACAAAGCTTAGCTATGAGATTTGACGTTTCAAGTGCGTATGAGTTTTTTGCCTGGTTTTTGTTGAATGTGTAAGTGAATGTTAGAATGTTGGAAAATACAAAATATAATAAGTAGTGATGAAAGGCTAATGAATGGCATGATATAATTCTCAAGTAGGTAAAAATGCGCTGGTTGTTGATTGGA
Organism: Melangyna quadrimaculata; assembly: GCA_949320155.1. Classification (NCBI taxonomy): domain Eukaryota; kingdom Metazoa; phylum Arthropoda; class Insecta; order Diptera; family Syrphidae; genus Melangyna; species Melangyna quadrimaculata. The sequence continues at coordinate 105,127,743 of OX439483.1, forward strand.
TTGTGGTGGAAGGTAAAACCTTAACCAATCATGTTTGATTTACATGGTCGGTGAAAATTTAGTTATGTTGAAATCAACACGGCGAATACTTTCACAATCTCCCAAATCAGTGAGAAACATTCGCTCCGTAGAGTAAATCATTCACAATGATAACACAATGATGTCAAAATCTAAGGGTACCAATCGAATAAGGAGGGTGTTATTACCTAATTTCTCCGCCAGCACTTTAGCACCAACAGAAAATAAGAAATTTCAATTTTCAATTTGACAGGTTTCAAAACGTCAAGATCTGAGAGCGCCAATCGATTTAGGAGGTGGATTTTGCACTCTAAGTCCATTGGAAATCAAAAAAATCGCACTTGACAGTTAACAGTGATGGTGGTTAAATGTCATCACACCTTTTGCTTTGACAGTTGATAGTTGTTGGCGAGATAGCAAACCATACAAATTTTTCAAATATTTTCTCACAAGTAGGTGTCTTAAGCATGGATATTTAGAAGTACGTGAATATATAGTTAAGCTTTTATATTAATAATAATTAACACTTCCGCTAGTATACATATGTAGAAATCAGTGCGTTGAACTCGTATTAATTGTATTTTGTTTCCAATTTTAGTCTTCATTTTCACTATCTAAAATAAGAAAATTGCTGCGCCGAAATATTTTAGCTTGCATTATTTGTCAACAGATACCAACAAAAATATGTCAAATTACAGTGGCTACTCAATCACTGAACCACAGTCACATACAATATTCAAAATTAATGCAAGACGATACCTATTTAGCTATCGTCCGAAGCAAATAAGCCAAACGCTATCGCTCAAACGATATCGTCTAACAATAATGGAGTTACGGAATGACGACCCAGTATATATTACATCGCATTGAGAACCTCTTTCAATACAATTAATAGCATAATTACTAAAAACCATAAGATTTGTAGATTTGGATTACCCACTGACAAACCCATGTTGATACGGTGAAATAATTTCTTTGAGAAGAAACGATAGTTTCTTAGAGACAATTTTTTAAAATAATTTTGGAATAACAGAGAATTTGCAGATCGGTCGATAATTTGAAACATCCTGTTTAGATCCTGCCTTATGAATAGGAACATTCACCGGTTTTTAGAAAAGCGTTAAACAGAAGTTTCAATGGAACACAAGGGGAACTTGCGCAATGTTTTAAAACAAAAGGAGATGATTCGTCGGGACCAGGTTGCTTATCCAAACTCAGGCTATACAAAGCTTCAAAAACATCAGAAACATTAATATATAATGATCCAATATTAAGTGAACTATTTGTGCAATCGTGAACAGGAGAAACAGGAAGGTCGAATACACCAATTGAAAAAAGTCAGCAAAATAATTACAGATTGTTTGAGTGTCGGTGGAACTTTCATTTTTGTAAAAAAAAATTATTTGGTATACCATTCGATTTTTTTTTGCCGTTGATATAACTCTTAATATAAGAATTTATTAAGTACTTCGAAATCTTTTTGAATACGCCTATATTTTCGTAATAAGGTGTGTTCGTTATTGGAACAGCGAAATAGCTTGTATGCTTTATTTTTCCTGTTACTTAAATTGATTAATCTTTTATTATACCATTGAGGTTTAGATCTAACGGAGATTAATTTCTTTGGGTTAAAAATGATCAATTGCCTCCTTCAATTACTCAATTAAAGTATTATAAGAAACAGAAAGTTTATTATTTTCAAATACTTGATCCCAAGAAATTAGGGTGAAATATTCATTAATAGCATCATAGTTACCTTTGGCGTAGTTAAAAAAAATTTAATTAGCATTAATTGGTTTCGAATATCAAAAAGAAAAACAAAACTGAACACTTAGTGCAAGATGGTGAGGAGAATGTTCATATATTGGATTAATACATTTCATAATATTAACAGAAAGTTCTTTGTCAATATAAATTAAATCTAAAATTCTGTTCACATCGTTATAAAAACCATCAAATTCACAAAAAGAATCTATAACTTCACTTTCAAGCTCTGAATTAATAATAAAACGTAATAAACATGATTCATCTTGATCAAAAGTCCAAATTATATTTCTTTAACAAGAGTCTGTTTGGTAGACCGCTTTGCGGGTTCGAAGGAGTTTCATTCCCTTTTTGAAAGGCTCTTTCCCAAGTGACTGCGTCGCTCTGCTGGGTATGCTCAGTCGCCAGGTAGGCGCCTTTGTTGTCAGTTTGTGTGCTTTAGATTTATGGGTATTAAAGTGTACCTTGGGTGGCTCGCTCCGCGGGTTCAAGGATTTTTTTTAAATACTTTGTATACATTTTCAAAAAGTTATTTTGAAAAATTTTGTTTTTAAAGACAGGCGATTGAAATGTGAATTTGCGCGTTTGACTGTAGAAACATTTATATTGTTTTGATGGGTGAAATCTCCATAATAGATTTGAGAACTTTTTACCTATCCAAGGGGGTCAAAAGTCTATTATGGACTTTTTAACTGTTGACTTTTGACCCTGCGCCCCTAACCTAACCTACCGCTTAGAAGATTATCAGTACTTAAATATAAATTATAAAGACTTCGCGCTAAAAACGTGAATATTTTGTTAAAAATGCAAGGTGGATCGCTTGTTTAATTAGTCACACTCAATGATTTGTAATCGGCCGATGATAAAGCTTAATAACAGTACGATTCCTTTCAAATCTTTTTTCCACTTCACTACTTCTACTTGTGAGAAAAAACAAATATTTTTGAAAGGAAATGCTTAGGGTGTTTGAAATAAAAAAATATTTGAAATGCAAATCCAAAAGCAAAGCTGGATCATGTGTTGTTTTTCAACTACATGTACTTTTTTTTATCAAATTCTAATCGGATCGGATCTGTGAAGTCCCGATCTGAGGAGAAGAAGGGGATAAAATGTAGCTATTGTTAGTTTTAAAATTAATTATTTTTAAAAAATAGAATCTGATTTTTTTTTGGAAAACTATTTTTTCTTATTTCAAGTTTACAAGTATATAATTATGCAAAACTTGACAAAAAAACAACACAAATTGTTATACTCTTTTTCATTTTAATTAGTCACACTAAAATGTGTTCCCTTTACTAAGTGATCGGTCAAACTTTGACCATTTCAGTATGAAAAAAAGTTTCGATGGACAATTTAATAAAATATTGGTAATCTACAGGGTGATTGGTATAAGAAGCATTAAAAAGCTGAAACGAGTAGGTTGGGTTAAGACATGAAAAAATCGTACAGGAGGGGGGTCTATTTCCCTCCGTTTAGGCGGGAGGGGCAATTTTCTAAAAAATTGACTTAAAACAGAAAAGAAATTATTTTAAAACAACGCTAAAGCTTGCAATGCCCTGTCATACCTTTTCGAAAAGCCCGTAACCTCTTCTTTAATTTCCATTTTAAATTAAGTTAGGTTTGTGAATAGTTTTTAAAAAAAAATAATTTTCAAACTCGAAATTTTGAAAAAAAAATAAAAAAAAATTTCAAACTCATTTTTTTTAAAATTGTATGTTATTAAGCATAATTTTTGTTTCCAAAACTAAACGCTCTTGTCAATTTTTGGTCGAACACTGAAAATCGGATGGTTCTAGGATTTTGACTTTTTAAGATATTAAAAAATAAAGAAACCAGCATCTTAGTAACAAGAAAAAACGAGGTTGATGATAATCAACTAGTTCATTGTGTCCGCTAAACTGGAAAGTCAGGGAACAAAATTTGGTTAGGGAAAGTCAGGGAACTCGGGAAGCGGTCAGGGATAATTTTTTCCATATCAATTTTTAAAAATTCACTGAACTCCTTTTTCACTTTCTCATAAGAAACTTTTTTCTGATCGAACATTTCGTTTTGATTACATCTCTGTTTAAAATAATTCATTTCGTATCTTTTGCCATACCTGTGAATATGTCAAAAAAAATGAGTGAAACGCAACTAAATGCACTTTGTGTTATTTCGTACAGTAATGGCAGCGATCGGAAACCTATGTAGAGCTATCCAGATAGGTTGGTGTTGTTGGAATCCCGTGTGAAAAACAGCTGCTGACAAAACAGCTTTTGTCTGAAATATTTTGGTAGATATATGTACGCTTCTATGTTCTATCCCAAGCGAAATGTCAAAAAGAACCAATCCGTTCGCAAACCTACATGGATACGAAACTATCTTAAGATCGATTTACAATGCGACGAAAAAAAAATAGTTATTTCAGCTCCCGTGTTTAAGAAAACTACACCATGGAATAAGAATTTTTTGGACTCAAATTAAAGGCAATTGCTTACTGCTCCATTTGAGTCCGGAACATTCTAGTTGCATGGTGTAGTTTTCCTAAACACGGAAGCTTAAATATCTATTTTTTTTTTATAAATAAGGGGGACAGTTTTTAATATTTAAATTATAATAACATAATATTTAAATAATAAAAGTAATTTAAGTTTGATTTTTTCATTATTTTGAACGCACACTGCTCAGCAAGAAGAAAAAGAATAAATAAAAACACGTCGTCAAGAAACTCGTCGCATTGTGAATTGGGAAACGATTTTATAACTAGAAAAAAATGACAGCGAGTCAAGTCACGCTCTCGTCGCGTTTACTCGTTCCATTGTGAATCGACCTAGCGGCCAATAAGAGGCAAAAAATAAAAAACTTAACTGTTAAAGGACAATGCGCAAAGATGTATGGAGCGTGGGCCCAGAACCAATAAAAACGGCCTTCATTATCCGTTAACCGTTTGTCCAAATTCGCTGTGTGTTATTTAATTTTGAATAAAATGAGTTTTAGGGTCACAATTATTTTTTTTCCATAGTTTTTTTTAATATTTTGTGTATTTTCCGCTCGATTTAAGCCATTTTTTTGATTTAAATTCTTTAGACCCAGATTTTAAAAATTATGTTGACGCCAACCATCAATTTTACGCAAAAAACATTTTTTGGAGTATTTAATTTGTAAAAAAAAAACAAATATTGGCTTTTAAATAATAGTTTTTATGTCAAAATCATCTCTGGAAAACAACAAACAAACATCAATTTGTATCTTATTTAACGTAATAAAAATGGGTATTATTTTCAAGGTTTTAAATTGCAATTCATAAAAATTGGACAAAACATTCCACAATACCACTAACAAACCAACCTTATAAATATATACTATTAGGGGTTCAATTTTTTTGTAACTTATTCCTTATTTAGTATCGAAGAAAATCATTGTACATTTTTTACGAAATGATTCCTAAATAAATAGATCAAACAAAAAAATATTAACAAAGAAAAGAATATTTTTTTTCCTTTTTATGGTATTAAAATATTTTTATCTCAGTCAGTTTTTTACCGATTTTAAGTGTCTTTGTGGTTTTTCATAGAAGAATAACATTTCAGAAAAAAAAAAACATTTTTTGCTCAAGCTACAAAATCAAGTACAAGTTTAACAGTTTATCTAAAATAACGATAATGAAAACGAAGATTTAGTGCAAACATGGTTTTTTTTGTCTACTCGTTCAAAAACGACGATCTGGCTTTGATTTTGGACTATTAAGTAATTTTTTTGTAAAACAAGGACGTGGATTTGTAATGTTTGTATATGATAAAAAAGAGACTAACTTAAAAGTCACTTTTTAAAATAGGTAAGAAACTGACTGAGTTAAAAATCTTTTAGTAGGTACCCAACGAAAAAATATTAAATTTTTTTTAAATATTTTGTGCCCGTCAGACCGTTATAAATGTCATACCAATTTTTTGTTACTAAATAAGGAATAAGCTTAAAATATTCCAACCCCTTATAATAATATATAATGGTGGTTTTGAGGATCGTTTTGTAAGTTGTTTTGTCTTACTTTTACGAATTGCAAAAGATTAAAAACAATACCTTTTTTTATTCTGATAAATGAGGTAAAAATTGATATGTTTTGATTGTTTTCAGAGATGGTTTAGACACCAAAAATATTATTTGAAAACTAATATTTGTTTTTTTTTTACAAATTAAATGCTCCAAAAACAGGTTTTTGCATAAAATTGGTGCTTGCGACCCCTAAACATGACTTTAAAAATTCAGGTATTCTATCATGCGTTCAAAGAACTTAATTCCAAAAATGGCTTAAATCAAAAAAAAAAACACAAAATATTAAAGAAAAACTAAGGACAAAAGGATTTGTTATCCTAAAACTCATTTTAATCAAAATTAAATAACTTTTGTCACACAGCGAATTTGGACAAACGGTTAACGGATAAGGAATGCATAAACAAATACCTTTATACGCTGGGCCCAATTTGCCCATTTTCTTTTGACTGTGAGGTTCAACCAACGTGTTCAAGTTTATATTTCAAGTACGATAATTTCTTTTTTACTTATTTCTTCATACTAATTCTGCATACCTGAATTAATACATTTTGATTTATTTAAAAAAAATAAACTGTCAAATTTCAACATCGCAACGATATATACATATGATTTAAAAGCATTTCATTTAAATGGTCATTCATTACTATGAACTACATTGCATAGGTATAGTCGTCCCTTTTGTTAAGCAAAACAATTTTTTTTTAAATTCATGCAGTTATTATTTTTCACTTTAAATGCAATCCGTTATGTATACCTTCAGATAGATCTTTGAAAAATACAAGGTGAATTCTTTTTGCCTAAGGTTTAATTAACTTCATTCAAACACGTACCATTTCTACCACTTTATGCAATATTAATACGTATCTACTCATGAAAAAGATAGTTTTGATTTTTTGGTCAGGGAACTTTTGAAATTGGTCAGAGGAAGTCAGGGAAAGTCAGGGAAATTTCTTTTGAAAAATAGTGGACACCGTGTAGTTGCTGAAATGATCATTTAGCCGGATTTTTTTTAGTTTTATGAGAAAGTTGCTTCTTATTTCTCATATCTGGAAAAGTAAAAGTCCTAGATCCATGTGGTTTTCAGTGTTTGACTAAAAATTAATAAGTGCATTGATTTTTGAAAACAAAAATAGTAGTTAATTACGTACAATTTTGAAAAAAAAAAATAGTTTAAAATTTAAAAAAAAAATGTTTCAAAATTTCGAGTTTGAAAATTATTTTTTTTTTTAAAACTATTCACAAACGCAACTTAATTTAAAATGCAAATTAAAGAAGAGATTTCTGGCTTTCCAAAAAGGTATGGCAAGGCATTGCAAGCTTTACCGTTGTTTTTAAATAATTTTTTTTTTCTGTTTTAAGTCAATTTTTTAGAAAATTGCCCCTCCTGCCTAAACGGACGGAAATCGACTCCGTCCCCCTATACGATTTTTTTCTTGTCTTAACCCAGCCTACTCGCTACAGCTTTTTGGTGCACCTTATACCAATCACCCTGTATAAGGCTGAATACACACACCGAAACAGACAATCCGATTTGCTCTGTCTCAAGAATCATTTTTTTAATTTTTCATACATTTTCTTGTCTTATAAAACTAAAACGTTTTGCCTGATCTGGGGTCCAACTCTGCAATCGAAAATAATTTTATTTGTGCACTTTTTATCTACGTTCAAAATATATAGGAATGCTCATCACTTTTCCTTTGAGCCCAACTTCGGACATACTGTTAAGTATAGATATTCTTTCTTCAGTCGCAAAACACACAAAAATGTGGAATGCTTTACTTGTCCCTATTAGTTTAATTTAATATTAAAGACAAGATTTTAAGTGAAACCATTTAAGAACTCATATGGTCAGATATAATCATTTGCAACCGCCCATCTCACACTGTTTCTGGAATAATGCTAATTTTAACTCAAATAAGAAGAACGGCTTTTTGCTAAGTTTAATCAAAATATTATTTTAAAAAAATTTCATTACTAGCTATATGTTTTGTGTGATTTTATATTCGATTCCATATGCACTTATAACTAATTTCCATGTCAAATGCAACAGCAATGCCATATTGGCAGACATGTAATGTCTTAAGACTCTCAAACATGTTTTTTAAATTGTTTTAACAACTGAAAAGTCGTTATATATTTCTTTGACCTTTTTTATAAGACTTTAACTTGTTGCAGCAGGGCAGATGTATTTTTCTGCAACAGAAAAGTATATTCCTTTCGAAAAGTGTGCGGTCGGAACCCTTTGACATTTTTAATCCCCAAGCCACGTGCTAGTAACACATTTCTGTGATCATTATCAAAAATTTAAACATTTAATCATATTTTGTTTGATATTTTAGAAAGAAAAATGTGTCACAAATAGTTTTCGATGGCACGCTCAAGACACGAGAAATAAATGTGTTTAGGCTTTTTCGAAGAAATAATCGGCGTTAATCTGTTAATGTGACGACCTGCATAGTTTATGCCCATCCCCATGATATGGGATATATTGAAGATCATTTGAAGATCATTTTTTTGTCATTTCTGTTGATTTGCTTGATTCTTTTTTTTGTTCCTATATACATATCTATTTTGTTGTATTCGATCGATCTATAACACCATAAGCAAAATTTTTAAAGAAAGGACTACAAGTGACGTGTTATGACGAATCTATTATCATAATTTTTTTCTTATTGTAAGATGGGTGAATCTGTGAAGATAAAAAAGATATTACACATGTTAAAAAAATGACAAAGAAACATTTATTTAGGGATATTGTTCTTTGAAGGCAATTATCTATTGTGAGGTTTGTCTTGTGTGGTTGTTGCATACAATGGTGATGCGGTACAAGGAATTTGCCTTTAAACAAGCAAATTATTGTAAAACTGACCAAAGGACATTTTGATTGATTGCAAAGAATCTTCAAGATAGAAATGAAAAGATTTCCATGGAAGGAATATGTTTTAATTCGAATGGAAAAGATGATTTATGACACACAAAGGGAATGGGTTTGGCTTGTTCAAAACTACATGTAAAGGGTCCGCCAAATAACTTTTTTTTTTTTGAAAATGCATCATCAACATCGAGTGTAGCTTCGGCTGTGTGGCACGTAGCGCCGTCCTGTTGAAACCGAATGTTGCCAATATCCTCCTCTTCAATTTTTGTGAACAAAAATTCGTTCAACATGGCCCGATAACGATCGCGATTGACTGTAACGGCCACTCCTTGCTCAGTTGAAGAAAAATGGCCCAATTATGCCTCTGGACCAAAATCCGCACCAAACAGTGACTCGTTTTGGGTGTATAGGCTTTTCAATGTATGCGTGCGGGTTTTCTGTGCCCCAAATGCGTCAATTTTGCTTGTTTACATACCCCCCAAGATCAAAATGGCAAAATCGGCAAAGTAATGTCGCAATATTTCCCAGCGTTTCCCAGCACTAGTTGAAAAAAAAAAAAAAACGTTAGATGGCGGACTCTTTATAATTTCTCTATTTACCTGGCCTTTAAAATGTCTTAATGCTTGGATTTTCGTAAAAATGTAATGCAAAACTGAATAAAAAAGATTCATCAGTCAGTTTGTTTTAGCAGCGCCCATCCTTAAAAATGTTTTTTAAAAATTCAATGTCTTTATGGTTAAAATAGAAAAATACGTAATTTGTGAACAAAATTGGAGCGTGACGTATTCACCTGAAAAAAGTAATGAATGAGAAGTTAAGAACTAAAAAAAACTAGTGCGAAATATTGTTTGTGTTGCCTATTGGGACAGCCCAATCTTACAAAATTGTTGTTTGACTTTTATGAAAAATTTCAGATGTTATGTTTTGTTACTTCTTTTTTGTAAATTGTTGTTTTCTTACACCAGTACCAATGTACAATGCACATTGTAAAAATGTGTTTACATAAATGTAGCATTATCGGCAACAATAATTCAAGAGGTTTTCATCGTTCATAATAAGCTTTCGGACCGAATTATAATGCGAGCAATAACTTTAATTTGAAATTTAAATTGAAAGGTTTACGGAGTACCATTTTTCCGGGTAGGTAGGTACTCCATTTGGTATGAATAAAAATGGTAATCACGTGGATTTTCATGAGCACTAGTTTTGTTTTATTATTATTGATCAGAAATCCAATCTTTAATTTCCTTTTAATATCAGGTAAGTTTTTTTAATGATTTAAAAAAAAAAAAAGAATAAATCGGGTGGCACAACGGCTCATGAAGAACCAGGGCCTAGCGACTAACAACTCGCAACCATTCCTGTGTGCGCTTATCGACAGGAATGGAAGGGACCTACAATTTTATGCCGAATCCGAACGACTAGACGAGAAGCACTTATTCGTGACAAGTGATACTCTTGGAGGATTTGCCAATTCCTCGCAAGAGGCAGTAGCCCTGAACAAAACTTTTTAGGTTTTAGGTGGACGAGGCTGGGAAGCGAACCCAGACCTCCAGCGTGACAGTCGAACGCACTAACCATTACGCTACGAGCTAACTGATTTTTAAACTCACATTAAAAATTAAAAATTAGATGGACGAGGCTGGGAAGCGAATCCAGACCTCCAGCGTGACAGTCGAACGCACTAACCATTACGCTACGGGCAACTACTGATTTTTAAACTCACATTAAAAATTAAATTTTTATATAGAATCCCTTAACAATTTCAAATTTTAAAATTTGCATATCAATACAACCACTGAAATGTTGATAAATCAAATTGTTCAAAAAAATATATGTTTTGGGACAATTTTTAAATATGCCCATTAGAAGATTGTAAAGAGGGTGTTACTAGGCTTTTTAGAGGATGAATTCGAATTTCTATTTTTTGTTTGTATTTTCCATCAGAACCTTACCAAAGAGCTCTTAAGGCAAGTTGCAACTTGCTTCCAATTGTCAACTTAAAAATTGTGAACACTGGCTCATTATTCAGTGCAGTGTTAGTAGTTAGAAAGTTTTTATGAACCTGGTAGAAGGGAATCCATATCAGGGATTCGTATTCAATATGGGGTCGAACTTAGTATTTGTAAAGATTGAGGGTAACGTAAGCTTTACAAACACCAACATAGAGTTGTTTTTTTGAAGATTAATTTGATGAGCTCAATAAAGTAAAATTTAGAAGTAAAATAAACTGCAAGATCATTAAACCGTCTGCGAATTATTTTGGGGCTTATTTTCAATGATACAATTGTTTAAATACAACAAGAAGTTTTAAATGGATTTTAAGTAAACTCAAATAGACTAAGAGCGCAGGGCCGCCAGACATACGTCATTTTATCAAAGCTAAGATTTTTTCTGCGAACAGATACTATGGTAGCTATGAACAAATGGATACTAAGAATCTTCAATCCGGGTGCAATTTAGGGGTAGAGAGTATTAAAGTTGCATACAAATGTTGCAACATTGCGTTATTTTATCAAAGCTGAATTTTTGATATGTGTTAGGGAATGGTGTCATTTAATTAATTTACCAATTTCCAGACATCTACGTGATTTTTTCGCTTATTTTAGCTCTTTTTAAATGTCTGGCTGATGAATACGCCCCACTGTAGATGTATAGCTGATGGGGAATTATTTTTAAACAGTTGCCCATAAAACATATAAATATTAGCTTTAAAACTACAACGTAAATGGCACGATTAGTTTGACATAATTTAAATGGCTGGCTCACGTTAGGCCCCACTGTAGATGTCTGGCAAGTGTCCAATAAAGTTAATGACACCATCCCCTAAGACACATCAAAAATTCAGCTTTGATAAAATAACGCAATGTTGCAACATTTGTATACTCGCTACCTCTTAATTGCACCCGGATTGAAGATTCTTAGTATCCATTTGATCTTAGCTACCATAGTACCTGTTCGCAGAAAAAAACTTAGCTTTGATAAAATAACGTATGTCTGGCGGCCCTGGGCTCTTACTCTATAACAATTCTTTTCTCCAGCAAAATTGGTGTTTTTTTTGGATCGCACATTATCATTTATCATTATTTCCACAGTAGGTGTGAATTTCCTGAATAAAAGTAATGGTACTTTAGCAAGTGCTCATGGAAATTCGGTGGTTGTACTGAAAATATTTTATAGTAAAGGCAACTTGTTACTTGCGATATATATATATTATGTATGTATGTAGGTACTACGTACATAATAATGTAGGTATATGGATTCAAAAAAAATCGAACTTGATATATTATTTTTCTCTAAAATTACGATGAAGAGAACGCGTACAAAGTGGGTCTCGCAATTCTTACTGTCCGCGCATCTACAGCCCAAACAGCTGAATGGTTTTTTCTTCAAACTTGGTACCTATACTGTTTTGTGAGTAATATATATGCCCACACGTTTTTTGATTTTTTTTAGAACCAAAAATTACAAATTTTTTCTAGCCAAAAAGGAAAAGACTATTTTTCTCAAAAACAACTCCAACGATTTTTTTTTAAATAATATAATAACGATTTTTAATTTAAATGAAGATAATCTACTTTTTGGTAAATTGTATTTTTTCAATAAATGGTTATTTTTGGTACCTCCATTTTTTTGGTTTTCTCAAAAACAGTCCTCTTAATAACTTTCTCTTTTTTTTATGGTGAAGCTTCTACAAAGTTTTATCATTATTTCCAATCAACATTTTTAAAAAACTTTTATTCAAATTATGTATTTTTGAAACTTGGATAAAGCTTTTTTTTATTTTCTAGAATATGAATTTGAAAAACATCATGTTTCTAAATTCAAAAACAATGGACCGCCATAACTTAAGAACAAATTGCCGTAGGTCGTTAATATGTCATTTTGTAAATAACTGTCTACAAGTTGTTCTCAGATCATTTTGTGAAAAAAAAAATAAACTTCCCGGGAGTTAAGAAAAATCAATTGTTTCAGTATGGCAACATTTCCCTTCCGGCACCACTATTAAAACTTGGTTATTTAATAGAAAATATTTTGTCAAACATAGGCACCTATTATGAATCGCGAGTCGCAAGAAATATTAGGCGAATCTGACTTTTGACACTACCGTTTATGGCTCACTTAATTATATTCGGCTAAAAAGTCAAAAATGTGTTGAATTGAGATGTTGCTCTATACGAACGTCGCAGTTTGCTATTCTTAAAACCAAGACATAAGGGATTTTAAAAACGTTCGACTTGAGTCGAACGTTCGACTCGCGAGTCATAATAGGGCCCATAATTCCAAAAATAAATTCCCCATCCAAAAATATTAAATAACCTGCCAAATGTTCTGCACCCAATTGTTTTCGGTCGTTTTTCTCCAAATCTATCAATTGTACGAAAAAAGTGTTACAATCTTTTTTGTGTAGAGTTATTAATGAGCTACAATGTGTACCTATAACTTTTTTCAAAAGAACCTACAAAATAAATTAGCCCCTTTACTATCCCCCCCCCCCTTAAATGCTTTTCGCCAAAATTGAGCTTTGTCGGAATTTTTTGGAAGTAAGGACATTATTTTATCTAATTTTTCTGGAATATATCAAAATAATATAATAATAATAGATTTTTCAAAAACGGATTAATCATATGTTTTGAAATTAAATTTGTATGTGTTTTCAAAATTTTATATATAAAAAATGTATCTAAAAAAATAATTTTAAATAATACTTGTACAGACAATTTTGTATTTAATCTTAAATTTTCCAAATTTGAATTCCTTAAACATAACATTACTAAACTATTAACATAGCAAGTCAAAGTCTAACAATATTCTAGCTATTAACTACAAGGACAAGTTCGTGCAATCTAGTCATGCATTTTATTTTTACAATATAAGAAGGATTATAAGTATCGGACTAATCATGACAAAAATTCGTAACTCTCACAATTATTTATTGATTTAAATAAAAAAGTAGATACAAACAAGTAGAAACATTTGGCAACGGTTATTGAGACTGGAGGTGGGTCGCGGCGGTGCTTGCAGGCACTCACGCGGCGCGTGCCGTGTTACCGGCTGCACGCGCCGCCGCGACCCTCCGCACGCGCAACCGCGACCAGCCGCACGCACCGCACCCCCCTCCCCGCGGCGCGCTCACTCACCAACCTTTTAAGAGTCCTATAAATTTATATTTATTCAATTTAATCAATATAATGTCCTTCTATATATGAGTACGGTGCTTATACACATACATATATAATTTCTCATTTACTACAAACAATCAAAGCAGCTTCAAGGAACTTTGTGTACTCTCTACGCTGGGTCGCAGTGGGAAAACCCACTCAGTGATTCTAGCTGTAAATTGTTCATACAAATTTTCAGTTTTCATATTAACATGAATTTAAGATAATGACACAATGCCCAAAAATATAAATTTTTTTGAGTAATAGTTTTATGCCAGAACGCCCAAATAAAAATGACAACGCCCAAGTTTAATGACATAAGACCCAAATTTAAAATACAATTTTACAACAACAATTTATTCGATAGGTTTGTGGGTGTTCTGTCATTTTGCAATTTGGGCGATATGTCCCTACGCCTTTTTTAACATGGAAATTCTTAAAGTCGATGATAATTAGAAATTTTTTTAAATCGACAGTTTTCGACATTGTCAATCGATTTTTTTTAATCTATATTTTATTTTTGTTTTAAATATTAAAAAAAAAGTACCAATAGCCATTATAGACCAAGAGCCCACGGCAAATTTTGGGAGTGGATTGATAACCAAAATATGAGTATGAGGGTTTGTAGGTGCATATATCGTGGTATCGAAGACAATCGTCTGGCAGGATTCTTTTTCAACTTTTGGCGGGGGTGGGGGTTTGAAAGCAGCGATTTTTCAATTTATTTTGTCCGAATAATTATCACTTCAATAAATTTAAAAAATATATCCCTTGATGCTCTGTCATTTTCTTAAAGTCAAAACGTCATAATCTTAACATTTTTTTTTGATTTTTTGTTGGTTTTTTTGTGTTTTATAATTATCCAAGAAAAAGACGATAATGTCCTCTTAAAAAGCTAATATCTTGAGTTCTATTGGTCGAATTGCCGAGATTATGACGTTTTGACTTAAAGAAAAATGACAGAGCATAGCGGAATATATTTTATAAATTTATTGAAGTGGTAATTAACTTGCAAAATAAATTGGAAAATCGCTTTTTCAAACCCCTACCCCCGCCAAAGGCTGAAAAAGAAACCTGCCAGACGATTGTTTTCGATACCACGATATATGCTACTACAAACCCTCATACTCATATTTTATGGTTATCAATCCATTCCCCAAATTTTCTAAGGGCTCTTAGACTATTATAATTTCTTCATTTATTACTTGTTTGAAAATTCGAAATTAAACAATAGAAAATAGGGACATTAGATTAAACAAGAACTTTTATATTATCCAAAAATGTCCCTGAGCTTGCTTCTTTAAACAACCAAGTTGTTGTTTAAGTCTTGGATCTGGAAAAATTCCGCCTCACGTGCCTACGAGTCTGATGTGGTTTTTTAAATGAATCTTTGAAGATATCGATGATTTGGGATTTGAAAAACTGTTTTTATATTATACATATGTATATGTAAAATTGGAACCAAAATATCGAGTTGTAATTTAAAATTTATCGAAAGGGGATTATATACAACTAGAGAAGCTCTAAAATTTAAAAATTGAAAACGAATGACCCTTCTCTAGCCCGTAATTTTTTTTTTCTTCCATTGATCTTACCTGTTTTAAAGCCAAAACTCTATAGCGTATATTCTTTGTGATTAAAAGAAAAATCAATCCAACAAAAATATCACTTACCACCCGCTATGATTGTCATTTAATAAAAGAGAATGATGCTCTTTAATCCCTTTTGAGCTTCACGCGACCAAATAAACTGACCACACCATTCACTAATGGCGATGTCAGGTGTGACAAACATAATAAAAAGGACAAATATGATCTTTTCAGTTTCAAGGATTAAAAAAAAGATCCTTTTCTGTCCACCACACATAAGTTTTTTAAATAACAAAAACAATTTTCTCTGAATGGTATTCCTCTGGACTACGGGCTGGACCAATTTGCGTATTTAAATTGGTTTTTATTGTTCCTTGTTTCATGGTATGAGCATCGCCAGCAGAAGGATCATAGAAAAATGCTTTTTATATATGATTCGCTGTGGCAAGGATTAAATTTGAACACTTGCATGTAGGTTAGGTTGAATAGTCCTCGTAGAAATGAGAAATGATTTTGTAATAAGTAGAATATAAGCAAACACGTGTGAATATTTGTTTTGTGTGTGAGCTTGTTTTTTCGCGTCGCTCTTTTATATTTCAGTGTGGCTCTCATCAGAGATCATCCAATATCAGGATTATAAATGGGTTCAAGAATTGAGGAGTCATCTTAAAAAAAAATGCATTTTAGGATTTTTTGATTTTGCATTTTCTTTGATGGAACTAAACTTACCAAAAGACAATAGTCATTGAATTACTCGAAATTTTAAATTTGTTTTCTGAAGAACTAGGTATCTATGCATGCATATGCTTTGTTTGTTATTTTTCAATGGCGAAGTTTACAAGCCCAACACATGACAACTCAATTTCATCATCAACATATTAGGTAATTAGTAGCCTTCTATAGATTCTTCAAAATAAAATATGCAGTTTTACGACATTATAGCTAACATACAAAATTGTTTACTTTTCCGAAAATAATCCTTAAATTTTTGCATTCGTAGAAAAAAAAAAAGAAACTGAATAAGTAGTAACTGGTATTTTATAATCCAAAACCATTGTGTGGTTCTGCAATATTTGTTTTTCCTTACTTATCCCAGGGTCCGCGAATTTATAACACAAGTTTGAAAAAACATACATAATACTTACTTTATATGCAATCTAAAGGGAGTAATAAAGTTTTAAATTAGGCAAAAATTGCACACACAGTTCAACGGTAGCTGCATAAGTCCAAAAGGTCGGTCAAGATAAATTGACTTTTTCAACCTGTGTCAGGTATACTCGTACCTTAATCTTATGTACATATAATACATGCATTTTATGAATACAAATTCTTAAGAAAGGTGCAATGTTACATTTATATTATAGGGCGTGTTTTGTTTGATTAAGCAAATAATATAAAACATTTAAGGGATGATCCAAATTTGTTCTAATTTTGTTTGCCGCTTTTATTTTAAGTAGGCAAAAGTGACTTTAAAAAAATAAAATACATTTGTTTATACGTAGATATAATTCATTGAAAATTTTACACTATCAAGATGAGTCAAGTAATAATAAAATTTTAACTATGTATATGCCTGTAAGACATCAGGATATTGACTCATTTTAGATAATACACCTTAAAACCAAATAAACAACTTCATAGTTTGGGGTTTAAACTTACTAAAAAATTTAGCGTAATAGCTAGTGGGTCTAGAATAGACTGTCAAGCTGGAGGTCTGGGTTCAATTCTCAGCCTCGTCCACCTTAAAACTAAAAAAAAGTATTTTTTTTTCAGAGATTCTGCCTCTTGCGAGAAATTGACAACAAATCCTCCAAGAGTAGGCAGAACTTGGCATGAAAAAAATGCTTGCTGTCAAGCCGTTCGGATTCGTCATAAAAATTATAGTTCCCTTCCATTTTTGTAGACACGCGCAGACAGGAATGGTTGAGATATTCAAGTCATTAGTAAGACCCTGGTTCTTAACGAGCTGTTGCGCCAAGATATTTATTTTAAGATCCTTACCTAAATATTTTGGCCGATTTTTAAAACAATAAAGATTGTTATGCTATTTTAAAAAAATTTATAACTAAACAAGTAAGGGTTAGTTAAGGATCTAACTACAAATATTTATTGATTTATTCATTTTAGCTCCCGTGTTTAGGAAAACTACACCATGGAATCTCAGTGTTCCGGCCTCAAATGGAGTAGTTAGCAACTGCCTTTAGTTTGAGTCCAGAAAATTTGTATTCCATGGTGTAGTTTTCCTAAACACCGGAGCTAAAAAAACTAGTTTTTCTTTATGAATACGGGTGTATATCTACAAAGTGAATATAAATTTAAAATATTGTTTAAGGTTTATGTTATGTAAAAAAATTTTTTTAATTGAAACACGAACAGACTAAGCTGATGATAATTCACCGGTTTCCGAAAAGATTATCAAGCAGGATTCTTGTTACTTTTATAAGACTTTAATTTTTTTTTAATATTTCATGTAGTATTAGTATTAGAAGTATTAGAAACATCCGGTTTTCAATTTTTGACATTATGCAAAACTTAAAAAAAAAAAAATAGTTTATTTTTTTTTTTTCGAAATTTGAATATTTGAATTTTTTAAAAACTGTGCACTAAAACCTTACATAAATTTATAACATGGCATTTTGAAGTGGTAGCATTTTTTTAATATCTTTTTTCTGTTTTAAGTAATTTTTTTTAAGAAAATTGAAACCCTGACGATTTTTGACTACCTCGACCCAAACTACACGCTTACGCTTCTTGTAATCCTTATGCGAATCACCCTGCATATCGCCCCAAAATCAATTTTTGTTAGTATATTAGTTAAAATTCTGGATTTGCAATTTTATTGTTTTTAAATGGCTAAAACTAGGTTAGAGCGTTGGACTGTCACGCTGGAGGGTTGGGTTCACTTCCCAGGCTACGGCCTCTTGCGAGGAATTGGCAAATCCTCCAAGAGTTTAGGTTGTCATGAATAAGTTCTTCTCGTATTTGGCATGAAGTTGTTTATCCACTAGGCCCTGGTTCTTCACGAGTCGTTGCGCCACCCAATTTATTTATTTTTTTAAAGTCCACTTTTAGAAGAAACAAAATTGTTAATGGTAATTTATGTTAGATATTTGTATTCCGTTTTTATATTACCTAGTCTAACCCAGTGGTTAATAATCGACCACATAGAACTTAAAACTAAAACCTACTACATATACACGACTCTAGTGTCTATTTTCTTGAGAAGAAAAACCAAATGAATGAATTTACGGACGCGCTCACGAGTAATTAGTTGATAATTTAAAGCCCTGTAAACTGTAATTTAATCCGTTTAACGATAAGTATTTAATCTCAACTATTTACAGAAACAGTAACATGCATAATTTTCTAAAATATCAGACTTCTAAGCCCACTTAAAGGGTGGTACTTCGTTTCGCCATGACATATGTAATATTTTCGGCAAAATTCATATGGTTTTATAATCCTGCAATTGGCTCCCCCTCTAAAAAAAAAACTCTTTCAACACAGGTATAGTCTAAGGGACTCACTTGATTCTTGTTTTTCAAAATAAATGAAACATGCTCGAAATTTCATAAATATACATATGAGCATTATTTTCAAATAGTTCTCGGTAATATTGTACCTTTAGTGGGATAATTTTTGTATTGGTTTTGGTATGATTGAACGAACAAATATACAGCAAGAAATATTTCAGGTTGATAAACTAAACTCCCATCTTCACACTCTGTAAAATCGTCTATACAAAAAGCCAACGCGGGGATTTTGGATATATTGTAGAAGAGCGTAAAATTCTATGTCGTACAAGTTATAAAATTTCATGAATTAATTATCTCCACCCCAAAGCCTATCTAGTCGACGGACCTGTTTCACCAAACATTTTTCGCTTTGTAACTTTTCACTTTTGCTTTGCAAATTTCGTTTCAGCAAACGGAAATATGCAAAGAGGAAATTATTCAAATGAAAAGTTTTCCCTTTTGCAAATTATGTTTCACCGCACATTTGCAAAGTGAAAAGATTTTTTCTGTAAAGTGAAAAGTTTTGTTAGTAAACTTTGCAAATTATATTAATAATTTTAAAAAGCTTTTCAGTTATATGCAAAGAGAAATTTTCATTTGTAAATAAGCGTTTTTTTTGTGAAAAGTTATCGAAAAATAATAATAAATAGATGGTTTTGGAGAATGTTTTGGAATCGAAGAATTTAATAATAGTGACCAAACAGTAGTGAGTTAAGAATTAACAATAATTTATTTTGTCCAAAATTGAAAATAAACTACAACTCAACAGTTAAAGGAAAACGTGTTTAAGTCTTTTGCAACAACTTTAATGTACAGCTAATTGGGTTGGGAATGCAGCCCAATATCACGATGGTGCACCTATGCACTAAACAAGCAAAGCAACCGTCTGCAGAGTAGTTCACGGACTGTCGAATGTAATCATTCATAAATTTCTCCCAAACACCATTTGTTGGCCACAAAATTCTTCAGAAACACACATACCCTAATGCGGTAATCTAAGAAGAATCGCCGGCTATTTCGGTAGTTGTCACTTTTGAAGCTGTAATTTTTTGACATTGGACAAGTAGAAATTACGCCATTAATAAAAATGGAACGATACACGCTTCAACGATACGCTTTAAATTATTAAAATTCACTATACAAAATGCATGAAAATGATCCGGAATTTCATTGAAAAATCATCTTGACTGATGATGCCCATTGGTGGCTACGTCAACAAGCAAAATTGACGCATCTGGGGTTCGGTAAACCCAAGATTTATTGTTGAAAAGCCTCTCCATCCTCAACGAGTAACTGTTTGGTGAGGTTTATGGTCCGGCGGGGTCATTGGACCTTACTTTTTCGAAAATGAGGCTGGAGTAACAGCTACGGTGAATGGATTGCGCTATCGAGAGATGATTAATAATTTTTTTATGGCCGGAATTGGATGGTATTGATCTGGATAACGTTTACTTTCAACAAGACGGCGGCAGCGATACGTGCCACACAAGCAACGAAACCATCGATCTTTTACAGGAAACGTTTCTGGACCGTGTTATCTCTCGAAGAGGTGATCACAATTGGCCACCGAGATCTTGTGATTTAAAACCTTGCGACTTATTCCTTTGGGGCCACGTGAAAAATAAGGACTACGCCAACAGCCCAGCTGCGATTCAAGACCTCAAAGATGGAATTCGTGAAGCTATTGAGGGCATACAGCAGCCACTTTGCGATTTGGTGAAGGAACATATACAGGGTGGATCAAATACAAGTTTCTTTTTAAAAATGAACAAAATTAAATTTTATCCATGTATTATGGCTTTATTGGTTAGAACAAACATTCACACTAATTATGAAATTCAACGTTGTTCCAGCCGCTGTCTTGGCTGGCTTCGCAGTAGCGCATTCTGTCACTCTAATCTCATCAATCAATCATGTGCGGGTTTTCTGATCCCCAGATACGGCAATTTTGTTAACATTGAAGACGCGCGGTGGGTACTTCATTGCAACCAAAACTTCTTTTCAAAAACTGACTGTTTTGGTCACTCAGCACTCACATTGCAAATAAGTTTTTTTTTATTCGCGTAAAGCGACTCATTTAGTTCCGCGGAAGTAAGATACTGTCTTTCTGCCAAGATTTCGAGCGGGAAACAGCAGACACTGACGTCAAAATAACCTATGATTTAAAAAGAAACCATTAGATGGCCCATCATTTACTTGTTGTTTGCAATGTTAACATTAAATTCTTTGCTTGAACCATCTTCGCACGCAGCGTAGTAAAATCGTATAAAAGTTCTTTATTTTAACAATCGTGTTAATACAAAATTCGTTCAACACTTAAACCAGAATCATCTTTTCCGTCTTCTGATAGATTTAATTCATTTGTAAATTCTTTAATTTGCAACTCAATGAAATTGTAATGATTTTTTGCAATACATATACCCCCTTATTTATAAAGAAAAAATAGTTATTTCAGCTCCCGTGTTTAGGAAAACTACACCATGGATAAAGAATTTTGTGGACTCAAATTAAAGGCAATTGCTTACTGCTCCATTTGAGTCCGGAACATTCTTATTCCATGGTGTAATTTTCCTAAACACGGAAGCTTAAATAACTATTTTTTTTATAAATAAGGGGGTTACAATTTAAGTTTAATTTGCCAAACTTTACAAAAAAACAAATTCTTATGCAAAGTTCTATTTTAAACACACTTTTAATTTTCATTTTTCAAAAATATCTATCAATATAGTTGATAAATATCGAAATTCGATATCAAACCACTCAACCGCCAAAAGTGTTGGTTATTGAAAATGATGCGGACGGTTGTGAATTTTAAGAATCTTGACAAATATCAATGAAAAGTTTGTCGGATTTTTAATAAATTGAGTTTAAAACTGAGAAAATTTCAATATTTAACAACTATCAATCAGTAATTGAAACGCTAGGGTGTTTATCAAATCGTATTTAAAACTGTCAACCATTTTGACTGTCGATATAAAATCAGTCGACAATTTAAAAATCGACCAAGTTTTCTCTTATGCAATCGACATTTTTACTTGCGATATACGTAGTAGGTAAAGGGCAAGTTAAGGATTCGTGCAAAAAAAAAAAACTCGAGATAAAAATTTTCCCTAACATTACAATGATAGAGAACGCGAAAAAAGTGGGGTTCGGCAATTCTGTCTGTCTGTCAGTATGTCCTTATTTACCTTGACCTGCAGCCTAAACCACCGAAGCGATCTTCTTCAAAAATTTTACTTAAGGTTCTTAGGAGATTTCCTAGAGGGGAAATTGAATTTTTTTTAGCTCAAAAAATAACGTTACTTGCCATACCATACAACCAATAGGCTGGTAGACGGCCATAGGCCAAAACAATTAGGCTTTATATAATTTTTTTAACATTGTTATTTACTTAAATAGAAATAAAAGTCACTTAATATTAAAACTAACTACAACCAATAGGTATACAAAAATTGATTTATTTAAAAAAATGGCTCTAAAGATTTTGAAAAAAAAAAAAAAAAAAAAATTACGAGCTACAATAATTACTACAATGTTTTGGTAGAAAAAAAATGTATAACGGTTATTTAAGGTACTTTTCATAAAACCGATCTTTTGGTTTTCAAATTTCTCGTTAACGGCTTCACCGATTTCAACAACATTTTAACAATATTTTTAAAAAAATATTGAATTTTTTTTTTGAAATTTCTTATATATATTTCTTTATATATAAAAAAAATTATTTTTAAGAAAACCGCTCTAACGATTTTTGAATTTTTTTCTTTTCATAAATTTATATTTATCAAACAAATCAGATGTGATATTTATTTTTAAGATCTATCGGTTTAAGCTATTAAAATAAAAAATGTATAGTAATCAAAAGTAATTTATAGTAGTAAATTTATAGTAGTTAATAATATCATAATGTTATGGAACCAATAAATATGCACACTGTCAACTTCAAACTACTTTAAAGTTGTTAGCTACGAGAGCAGGTTTGTGCCGATTTTGTTAGTGACATTTCGTACGCTAAATGGACAACATGAGTGTGTTGGTTTGTTTTTAATATTTATTTAGAATATTCTGTGAATAATTTATAAAATCATGAGTTATAATTTAAAGTGATCTTCCGACCATTATAGTTACGACCTTTGCGTATAAATTATTAATTCAACCACCGTCTATTTCATACCTTAAAATGAATGTTGACCGCAACGAAGTGAAAATTGGCACAAGGCAATTGGTCTACAATGGACTTCTAAGTTCTAACCCTCTGAGGACATTATAATTTATAAATATTAGACATTAGAATGCATTTTAAAACCCTCAAAAACCTATAATTTGAACTCAAAATATTTGAGAGCTGGACAAATAAATGTTTAATAATAAGCTTTGACAAGTTTTGTGTTAGACAGACAGTAATGTAATAAATTTCATGAGTATGCATAAGTCTGATTTCAATCTCAAATTCGGTTTTCATGAAATTGCAAAACTTGTCCCAAGTTCGAATTGCTTACCTGAAAAAAAAAAATAAAAAAAAAAAATAATTCAAAGAAATTCTTTATTTGGTATAATTTTCTTGTATAAATCGTAGGAATTACATATTGATATTTTTTTAACTAAAAATACAAAAAAAATCATGACGGTAATGATTTTGGCAAATAATAGATAAACACGAAATTATAACTTAAATCCTTTTCATCCTTTTGATTTTGTTGCAAATCCAAAAGGATTTTCCTTCCTATATGAAAACAAAGAAAATTATAAAAAAATGATAAGATATCTTTTAAGAAGATGATATTCTTATGATATCCTGACCATATGCGAACAAACAAAGAAAGAAATACTATAATTTAGCATAATTTTGTTCAAAAAAAAAAAATGAAGAGATACTTGAAACGTTCATATCGCCATTTTATCGGAAACTACATAGGTACTTCTTCTAACAGGAAGATAAACTATTTTTCAAGGGTTGAACGAAGCGGACAGATGCCATCAACCCAATCAACCCCAGGACCAGGACATGGACAATGCATAGATATGCATTGTTTTTTTTTATCCTTTTCTATTGTGGCAATGTTATCTGTAGAAAATCTTTCTGTTATGGTCAGCCCATACAAATATGGTTTAATAACGTGCGAGAAAATAAGGAAATGACGGCCAAACGGGTTGCCTATTATTGTTGTTATTATTTTTTTTTTTTTTTAAGTTGCGAACTCTTGCCCGATGCTTGAAATATTTTTTCACATTGACGAAATGAAGAGTGGTGGGTGATTCATATTTTGTTGCATTGTGCATTGAATTGTGGGAAAGCAAAATCAATTTATTCAGATCGAAAGGATGCATTTCTGGATTGAAAGAAAAGATTCAATGATGGAACCTATCAGTGACATGCCATTGTTTGGATGTACGAGTAGATTTGATGTGCAAAAAATAATGACAAAATAGCTGACATTCGAGAGAGATTTAAGATGTTATTCTGAATTCACTCAAATTGTTTTGAAAAACTGTACTAAAATTCAACATACAAAGAAATGTCAAGAGAATTTTGAAATTTCGAAAAAATGGTGTGCTATCACTGACCATTTATGATACACATGGCCGTAGACACCTACTTACTGGTATACGATAGGAATAGAAATTTATAAGTCACGTAAAACTGAGGCTGAATGAACTGAATTACAAGTTTCTTAAACGAGCAAAGGAAAGGTGGGCCTAGAATAGAATATAGAAACATATCGAAGATGATAATTTTTGTCAACGCATTCGTGTACAATTTTGATCTGGTATTTTTAAACTCTTAAATAAAAAATAAATCGGGTGGCACAACGGCTCATGAAGAACCAGGGCCTAGTGACTAACAACTCGCAACCATTCCTGTGTGCGCCTTTCGACAGGAATGGAAGGAACCTACAATTTTATGCCGAATCCGAACGGCTAGTCGAGAAGCACTTATTCGTGACGAGTGATACTCTTGGAGGATTTGTCAATTCCTCGCAAGAGGCAGTAGCCCTGAAAAAAAAAACTTTTTATTTTTTTAGGTGGACGAGGCTGGGAAGCGATCCCAGACCTCCAGCGTGACAGTCGAACGCACTAACCATTACGCTACGGGCTACTACATTTAAACTCTTGTCGTTTCCAATTAAACTGTGGATTTATAAAATTCCCCACTTGTTGAAAGATGACAATACAATTATTGATAAGTGAGATTTGGACTGAAATAAAGCTTTTTGCATTTTTTTAGGCACCGTTATTGCGCAACTATAAAAAATAGCCAGGATACACAAATTTTTAATTTTTCATATTCTTGGAAATTTTGTTTTAATTCAATCAAATAACTTGTTTATTCAGCTTTAAATTTCTTTTTTGTTCTACGATTTTTTTGTTGAGAAATGTAACTCGAGTTAATCGTCATCAAATAACAACACCACATTAAACTTAAGTTTTCAGTATTTGATTTAATTCTTTACAAAATTATTAAAAAAAAATTATGTAGATTATTTTGGTTCATTTTTAAGCGTTAGTTTCAAAAAAAGCGCAAAAATGCATTTTTTTTGCATCAGACCAAATTTTGGAAAAATTGACAATATAAGTAGTTTTCAAAATATTGAGTTTTCAAACAAAAAAATGTTTAACATTTTTAAAAAATTAAAAAAAAAAGTTTTTTAAAAATATTTTTTAAGCTTCGCCATAAAAAAAATATGCACGACTGGTTCTTGCTCTCGTAGTTAAAAACTAGAATGTAACTTGACGTTGACGGTGTAGATACAGTGAAGTTTTAGGTTTCTCATATTGTTAACGAACAAAATAATACAAACATGTTAAAAAAGCAGTTTTTAATTTTTGTAATACAAACAAAGTACAATGGGCAAAAATGTATGGAGCGTGGGCCAAGCACCAATAAGAACGGCCTTCATATCGTATATAGGTACATGTTTGTGCATTCATTATCCGTTAACCGTTTGTCCAAATTCGCTGTGTGACAAAAGTTATTTAATTTTGAATAAAAAGTGTATTAGGGACACAATACCTTTTTTTAATAGCTTTTCTTTAATATTTTGTGAATTTTTCGCTCGATTTAAGCCATTTTTTGGAATTAAGTTCTTTGAACCCATGACACACAACCTGATTTTTTTCAGATTTTTAAAATTATGTTTAGGGGTCGCAAGCGCATCAGAGTATTTGATTTGTAAAAAATACAAATATTAGTTTTTAAATAATATTTTTGATGTCAAAACCATCTCTGGACAAAAGAAAAAAAGCAATTTTTACCTCATTATTAATATACCAATTAAAATCGGTAAAAAAAACTGACTGAGCTAAAAATCTTTTAGTACCGTAAAAAGCAAACAAAAAATTATATTTTTTGTTTATATTTTTTGTATCTATTTTTTGATCAGCCCGTTATAAATGTAAAACAATTTTTTCGTTACTAATTAATGAATAAGCTAAAAATATTTCAACCCCATATAATAACATATAAGGGTGGTTTGGAGGTCGTTTTGTGAGTTGTTTTGTGTAATTTTTACGAATTGCAATTTTAAACCTTAAAAATAGTACCCATTTTTACTCAATAAATGAGATACAAATTAATATTTTTTTCTTGTTTTCCAGAGATGATTTTGACATCAAAAATATTATTTTAAAACCAATATTTGTATTTTTTTACAAATTAAATACTCCAAAAACTGCTTTTTGCATAAAATTGATGCACCTAAACATAATTTTAAAAAATTCAGGTAGTGTGTCATGGGTTCAAAGAACTTAATTCCAAAAAATCAAGCGAAAAATACACAAAATATTAAAGAAAAAGTATGGAAAAAAGGAATCGTGACCCTAAAATTCATTTTATTCAAAATTAAATAACTTTTGTCACACAGCGAATTTAAACAAACTTTTAACGGATAATGCGAATGCATAGAAATGTACCTGATATGAAGGCCGTTCTTATTGGTGCTGGGCCCAATTTATCCATTGTCCTTTGGAAAAAAAGTTAAAAATAAAAAATATATTGTTTTTTTTTTTATTTTATTTTGTTCTTACAAAATTATTTAGACTCAAATGCAATATTTGTAGAATAACTGAATCGCAAAATAATGATAAAATCAACCGAGCCAATTACGAGATGTGTGGGAATATACCTAAATAAGTATAAAAAAAGGCAATTAAAAAAAATATTTGTATTTCCATTATTCGTATTTTTTGGTAAAAACGTGGTATGAAGAATTATTGAATTTTTGAATTTTTCTGAGGGCGACATGTACAAAGTTAAATCAAAATCGTTAGAGCCGTTTTTGAGAAAACTTGATAAAACCGAAGTAGTAGCCCGTAGCGTAATGGTTAGTGCGTTCGACTGTCACGCTGGAGGTCTGGGATCGCTTCCCAGCCTCGTCCACCTAAAAACTAAAAAGTTTTTTTTCAGGGCTACTGCCTCTTGCGAGGAATTGAAAAATTCTCCAAGAGTATCACTTGTCACGAATAAGTGCTTCTCGTCTAGCCGTTCGGATTCGGCATAAAATTGTAGGTCCCTTCCATTCCTGTCGACAGGCGCACACAGGAATGGTTGCGAGTTGTTAGTCACTAGGCCCTGGTTCTTCATGAGCCGTTGTGCCACCCGATTTTTTTTTTTTTTTTTTGATAAAACCGAAATCGTTGTATGGCAAATCCGTCTAAGCTCGATGTACATCAGGACGCACAGACAAACAGACCGACACGGACGTCTTGAAGAAAATCATTTTTTTTTTGGGCTCCTCCATCATCATAATGTTAGTTTTGATTAAAACCTCGATTTTTTTTTGACACGAAACCAATACTTGCCTCATAGAGCAAGTAAAAATTAAAATATCGTCTTAATCGTTTTCGTATATAAAATCAAGATTTGATTACTAAAGGTATCAAAAATTACTAAATTTTGAAAAAATAACAAACAAAAATAGCCTTTCTTTATTGTAACTATTTGAATTTTTTAGGAAAAATAATATTTGCCTTTTTGGCTAAGAAAAATTGTATGGCAGATGGCAGGTACCGATTTTTGGTCCTAAAATAAAATAAAAAAAATCTCGGGGGCATATTGCCTACTCAAAAAAATATTAGGTACCATCCATTCAGCCGTTTAGGCTGTAGGTGCGGAGATAGTAATACATAATTTTTCGCATTCTCTATGATTGTGATGTTAGGGAAAAGTAATAACTCGAGTTCGATTTTTTAACGAACCCATAATTTGCCATATTGTCCCTATTTGTTCCTTTAATTCTTTTGGCAAGTGTTTGAATTTTTGACAACAAACAACATTTTGGTTTCTTTTGAAAATTCAAAACATAGCTATTTTTTTGGAAAGAAAAAATTAAAGAAGGGGTAAAGTTACCCATATGTGGTTAAAATGTTTACTTCCGGTTTTAATGCATAAACACATTTTTCGGTTTTCTAACCCTGCGCCGACCAACATAAGCTCCTAGCTTTTTTGACATGCTTCGTGAATCATTGACTCCTTTTTATTTTGCGCATGTGCCGTTCCGTGCATACATTTTTTTTTTTATTTTTATTTTATTTGTAAAAATATCGAACAAGTAAAAACTAGCAATTGTTTTATTTCCGATCGTAATTAATATGTTAAAATGTAGACAGTTTCCATCAAACCTTATGATATCCGTTTTCTCGTAACTAACAAAAAAAAAAAACAGCTTTAAATCACAGTTTGCATCAAATTATCTTCTAAGAAAATTATGTGTGTTTCGCCAAATTCAATAACATTCATTTTTTTATTTATTCATTTTGTTCATACCTTAAATGCTAACCGGTAATTTATAATCAAATCAATTTTTTTTATGTATTTAAAGTTTTCAACACGACTCTTTCAACAATGCGTGAAATGGCTTCGCTAAACCAAATGCATCGGCGCGGACCTCACTTCAAAACACGCCCGCCACGTCAACCACTCGATGGTAAACCCTTTGCCAAAGGCGTTATCCTAAAAACGCTTATTAAAAAACCAAAGAAGCCTAATTCAGCTAATCGAAAGTGTGTTCTCGTGCGATTGTCAACTGGCAAAGAAATGGTTGCGTATATCCCTGGAATTGGCCACAACCTGCAGGAGCACAATATCGTCTTGTGTCGTGTAGGTCGATTGCAAGACGTCCCCGGTGTTAAACTTAAGTGCGTTCGAGGAGTGTACGATCTTCCTCATGTAATAAAAAAACAATAAAAACAAAAATAACAATAAATTTCCCCTTAAATCAGAGGCAATTTGTTTCTTTTATGTGTTATATAATTTTTTTTTTTTTTGAAAGATGGACAAAGTACAAGAAGATTATATCTCTTCAGATCAGGACATCGACATCTTAACCTCATCTTAAGTCAATAGAAAAATATAATTTTCGTTTCGAACCCTAAGGCGACATTTTATGCCCATCGAGACGTAACAAAGAAAGAATTACGAAATTTTACGGTTTTACTTCAACTGGTGGTGTACCTTGTGTTGGATTTCTTTTCGGTAGAGAGATAGATCCTGAGCAATCACAATACCTAAACTGCCTAACTGCACACGGATTTTCACTAAAAGGCCCTTTTTAAGGATCATAAATGAGTTGTAAATGGAAGAAGAAAAAAAAACCTTTAAACGCAATAATGCGACAACCAAAGAAGTCATTTTGTGGTCATTCCCTCTTCATTGTAAGGTTTTTATGTATATTCGGGATAAAAGGCGAAAAAATAACACATCTCTAACGGGAAAAAGTGTCCTGGAGTTCCTCACAGACCGACGATTAGCATAAACTGATCGTTTTTCATTTATTTTCTTCGGAAAATATGAAAATAAATAATTGTTCGGTCAGAAATAAAAGAAAAGGATTGGCGTAGGAAGATATTTTTTTTTCTTTAATTTATTAAATAATTTTCTGGCGTTTTCAAAAGATCTTATAATGTATATTGTGTGGTGATTCCTTAAGATGCTTACGTTTGCAGAAGGGAAATTAATGAGAAGTTTGTCATCTTCATTTTTTGCTTGAATGTGGGTGAGGTATTTGTTTAAGATTACGGCACCCACATTTTCTTGGAAAAAAAACTATGTAACTCATGAAAGAAAAACCGAAAATGTAGGTATAGAAGTGATGTTTATTTTTACTAGTTATAAAGGATTAAGAGTTATTTATTTTAGTCAGAATAAAAGGTGCAATACTTTAAGTGAATGAAGTCTTAAGATTTTAAAGAATAGCTTTAATGACTACACTCAGCTACCGTCAAATGAAGCCTTACTGATGTCTGTTGTGTGTATCAAAGCCTTCTGCACAAGAACCACTCGTCATAGACACTTACAAGATTCATGCTGCGACAAAGTAGGTTAATGAAATACCGCGCTAAAGTTAAGACCCTGGAACGTTTACACATTTTTGCAGTGCACGTTTGCGGGCTTCATGGCGATTAACACTGGTACGCATGGCACTCCTCAAAGTTTGTTGAAATTAACGTGAGCTTTACACAAGCTGCAAACAAGCTTAGTACGCGTCTATGAAGATTCTTCATTCAAATGAAGAAGCTTCCTGTGTAGAAGCAACAACAAAATATGGAAGTCTTACAACGATAATGTAAGAAATTCATTCAAATTTTTGTATGCAAATTTCAAATTGTTGTTTATTAATTTAATGTTTAAATCCTATGTGGTTGTGGGTCTGTGTTGATAAAAATTATTTAACTTTGACGACGTTTTAAACGTGGTTACGTTATTCTTCAGGTTTAAATTTTACTCCTTTACGAATTCTTTAAAGCAGCAAAGGTTAATGCTCTTTTATTTAACTGTTGTTGTTTTTTTTTTAATTTTATTTATTTGAATCAGTTTATTATTCTTTTTTATATAATTAAATGTCTTAAAAAATACCTTCTAATAAATCGAAATTTGAATAATAATACAAAATTTAAATTTTATTGATATAAAAGTTACACCTCAAGAAAATATATAAATATACATTGTTGGACAGAGAATTAGCACAATATGCTTTTTTTCAGTTAACATAGCCTATACCAGTTGACAAAAGCCTTTCTTAAAAACTTTTCACATTATTGCAATTTAGACTGCATCCCCCTATTACCCCTGGAAATTAACCGTTATTCACTCATGTTTGTGTATTAACTCCATATGAGAAGTGTGCGATTGCTAAATTTTCCGTGGCCAAAGAATTAGCACATGGGCTTAAAATTGTGTTAATAGTATAAAAAAAGCTGTATTTTTGCTCAGATTTTAAGAAAAAAGTAATCGCCATTTCAAAGCAAGTTGTTCTTAAGGATTTTTTTGCATAATATTTGAATATTTTTTGACTATATGGGCTGGCAACAATCTTGTACACCTGAGTTTAAAAAAATCATCATCATGATAAAAAAATAACGGGAAAAACAGTTCATGAAATCAGAATTAATATGTGGGACGTGCAAGAAAATTATTGTATAATGGCATCAAATTTTATGAAACTCATAATAATACGTCCAACGGCGTCCGAAGAAACCCGCCTCCAAAAAAGATAAGTTCTGATGATGATCGTTTAATCGCTGCTTATGCAAAGAAAAGTCCGTTTTTGACATGAAATTCGGAATGAAGTGAATTCGGAATGAAGTCCTTGGCATACCAATAAGCAGCAGAACAATCGAACGACAGCAGAACAATCGAACGACAGCAGAACAATCGAACGACAAGGATTGGATAGGTTGCAGCTCAGCACAAGTCCCTGGTTTCAAAAAAATATTATTATTTATTATTTTGGAAAAATATGGGCTCTCATCACGTAACTCTGACGATATCGTTATCGATAGCTATGCTTCACGTAAGAATACAAAACGTCTATCGTTCAAACGATATCGAATTGACGATTTGAGTTTTGATTCATGTTATTAAGGGCCTTATTATGACTCCCGAGTCGAACGTTTTTAAAATCACTTATGTCGTGGTTTTAAAAAAATCAAATAGCGGCGTTCACATAAACTAACATCTCAATTCAACACATTTTTGACATTTTAGCTGAATATAGCTATGTAAGCCATAAACGGTAATGCCAAAAGTCAGATTCGCCAAATATTTCTTGCGACTCGCAATTCATAATAGGTGCCTAAAAAAGCTGTCATTTGCTATCGTCTCGACGATATCGACTGCTCGATACCTATTTAGCTATCGTCTTGGTGTGTTTTGTTAGTTTTAGACGTAATTTCTTACATTTTACGAGCCGACAGCAAATTTTGGGACTTGATGTATAATAACAAATATATTTATGATGGTTCATAGGTGCAGGTGTCGTGATATCGAAAGCGAGTCCACCTACCCAAAAGTAGTTTATCATACATCGTCGGAGAGGTTATTGCATGTACTTCGTTTAGTTATTTTATGGCTTAAAAAACGTGTAGATTTACAAACGGTAAATAGACAAATAATGCAATTCTTTACCGGTCTACCAACTCAACTTAAATAATGTGTCATACGTCGTCGTTCAAAGGGTTATTGTGTTCTCATTTCCTTATATGGCCAGTAGTTATAAACCGTGGGTTATGCGGCTTTAAAACCACAACAAACATCAATAATGCAGTTCTCATTGTTAACTAGTACCTATACCAACTCAGCAGTATGTCATACATTGTTGGAAACCTTATTTTGTGTACTTTATTTGATTATATGCCGTGAATCTGTAGAACTCGTCTTGGTCAACCCACTCAACAGAAATGTATCATTGAAAAGGTTCTCGGCGTTTTGAAGGCCGAATATCTCTGGAACGCTATATGGCCTACAGCTTAAAAGCCATTTAATCAAATGAAGTTTACACAATGGGCTTTTCAACGTTGGATGAGACATCTGATTAGTAGGTAGACCGCTTTTCTTATTCTGCTTTGCTGTCAGCTCTTGTAATGACATCACTCAAAAAACTAACATTTATCATAGTAAAATGTTCCGACGCGACATTTTATTTATCCAAACGATCCCGACGACCGAATTGAAAATTAAATCAACACGAATGCTAAGCGATAAGACATCAAAGACTTATAATTTTAAAATTGCCACAAAATCAAACAGTAAATAAAACGAAATTCCTATCGATGACAGAAAATATTTTGATGTTTTATATTTCAGACATGTTTTTCAGAGGCTCTCAAACTACAACAAACGAGAACGATAGACGACACGAGAGTAGACGTATTACGTGAAGCAAGCTATTGACGATATCGTTTCTAGCTATCGTCTGGACGATAGTCGTCTGAAAAGTTACGTGATGAGGGCCATGTTCTTTTGTAGTCCAAGGTTTGGGCTCATTACATCAGAAAATTGTTCAAACATTATAACAACTTTGATTCTTAAATTCTAGCGAACTTAAGCCTGACTGTAAATTTTTTTTTTAAACCAAGGACTTGTGCTGAGCTATGCAACCTATCAAATCGTTGTCTTTGAGTGTTCTTTCGATTGTTCTTCTTAGATATTTAGACGTTTCCGTACAAACTATCGATAACTACATGGTATATGCCTGCAACTCAACTGCAAACCGCTTTCAAATAAAGGAGCAAGTGGCAACTGAAATTTAACTCTATCTAACACATCGTAATAGAATGTATATGATATAAGAGTACTTTGGTTAAAAGTTTCCCAGAATAACTGTGGCGGAACATGTTCAAATCCTGCTTTAAAGCTGCCTGCACACTGTTTTCGATATTTCATTTTTTACCCAGAAAAATTAGAAACAAAATTATAAAAATCTGAATTTTTGTGGAGAGCTTTATTTAGATGCCCTTAATATGTGGTAAAAATTTTTCGTGAGGAGGGGTAAAAGATGGTACCTACTTGTGCGAGGGTGAATTATTTCCAGTCCTTTTTGAGGGGCCAACTAGCTTAGAAATTCTTCAGCAATATATCTGTGATTGCAGCGCCCGACCATCTTCATGTACATCAATTAATTTGTGTCCATGCCGAAAACTCAATTTGTTGTGTAGTAACATTTGTAAATGCTTCACTAAATGTGCAAACGTCGAGCATTTCGATACAATCGTGTTTGATTAAGAAAAAAAAAAATGAACATTATGCATGAAAAAATTAACTACTAAAAAAAAAAAAATTTATTTTAAGATCTTGAAGACTTTTCCATTCAATTAAATTCATCTTCATATTTTTATGAACTCTTGTTTTTATTTATTCCCAGTTTCAACATTAGCATAACATTATCTCCATACTATTATTAGTGTTTTATGAAAACACATTTTTCCTTTTATAAAAAGGAGATTTACTTTCACGTTTGAAGTCACATCGAATTTATTTTGATTTTATTGGATTCGACATTAAAAACTACCCTAATATCATGTGCCATATGCTTTGGTTGCATCGTAGTAAATATTAGAGTGTGATAAACTCCAACCTCCCCCTACTCTCCTACTTTCACCCCTTTTAAAAGCGACTAAAAACATCCAGTGCGTGATTGAGGTTTTGGCAATATTTTTACTTTTATTCATAACAACATAAGCGTACTAGTCACATTTTAGACTTAGACATAATTTCAACTCGTATCTTCCAAACTATTGGTCTTACAAACAAAAAGATCCAATACCTAATTTGTGTAGAATTGTATAAGATATAATTTGTGCCTTAACAGTTTTTCTGTAAAGCTGATAATTTTTTAGATATTGAAAAAAAAACAGGAAATGAAGACAAATGTTTACCACATATTAAGGGCATCTAAATAAAGCTTTCCGCAAAAATTCAGATTTTTACAATTTTTTTTCTAATTTTTCTGGATAAAAAATGAAATATCGAAAAGAAAATAGTGTGCAGGCACCTTTAAAGCAGGATTTGAACATGTTCCGCCACAGTAATTCTGGGAAACTTTTAACCAAAGTACTCTTATATCATAAACTTTTGATTAGTATGTGTTAGATAGGGTAATTTTTTAGTTGCCAGTCAAGTCTGAAAAATGGGAGCTATTTGCAGGCCTAGTAAGTCGAGCTGGCCCTGGCAGTACTGTTTGTATCGGAACTTAAGTTAAGAACAGAAAATTATTTGGACTTAGTTGTTGTGCGTGTAAATTGCTTACATAGTTCAGATGTGTTTTTTTTTTTGTTCAATTCTATCTGGATCTGGGTTGGGGGCCTTGTACGTAATGCTGCATTGAAAATGCATTGTTTTCTTAATGCCCAGGTACCTAGTCTAGGGACTTCAAAATTATATTTGATTAAATAGTTGACATAGCTATTTATTAATAGTGTTTTTGCTTTCCACGCAAGCAGAAAAAAATTGTATGCGAATATTTAAGCAACCAATCCCGAGATTGGATCATTTTAATCCCGGGATTTTCGGGATCTCAAATGGATTCGGGATCCCGGGATTACAATCTCACGCATCATAGTTAAATGACGCTACATTTCCTTCCCTAGAACCTTAGAATGACTTATACTACGTTTCTACCGACCACTAAACCTTGATTTAGGTAATGAGATTTATTTGGTGTTTCCTCTAAGTTTGATTTGGCAGACTAATGTTTTGAAGAAGATTTAAATGAGATTTATTTGCAAATCTTCATTTGAGGAGATTAAACATTGTATGGTAAATGTTCGAGATTTCAAAGACATTTGTGATAGGTTATCTTGCTAAATTTCGGTTAAGTGCCTGGTGAAAACGTAGTGTGAGACGGTCAGAGAAAAGTTATACAGTCAAACTTCTATATAACGAACTTCCTTATAACGTAATTCTCTCTATAGCGAATTGCATTTTGTTCCCCTTCCCCTTTAGAAATATCCCATACGAATTATGTTCTTTATCATGAAATTCTCTATATCGAAATTCTCCTTATAAGGAACTAACTTTTTGACCCGAAAGCGAAGTTGTTTCTTTATAACGAAATGTCAAATTTGAAAACAAAGTTTACTACGATTTTTATTTCCAGATTTAAAAGGGAACTCCCTGTTTTAGGAGGAATTTTCTTAAAGTGAATGTATGTATGCATGGATGCATGAAAAAGTGTACATATGTGTAGTAGAAATGTTACGCATATCAACAGGTCAATCGTTTGAGTTCGCATTTTAAGTTAAAAAAAAAAGTTCTACCAAAATGTCGAAGCGAAAAGCTATTTCACTGTGAGAGAAATTATCGATTATTGTAAAAGTTAAAAGGGGAGAAAAGGAAAAGAATGCTGCAGACAAATTTGGTGTACCGTTTAGTATATTGTAGACAATTTTAGAGAATGAATTCAAAATTTTAAAGTTTTCCAAAGAAAGTTCAAACAGAAGCCAAACAAACTAAGAAAAACAAAACGTTGATGTGGATAAAGCAATATTAAAATGAGCGCAGAAAAAAATCCCAACGATAATGATATGAGAACTGCATTTGATAATTTTCGAAGTTTTATTGAAACAAGAGATGAAACTTCAGATGATGCATATTTTCACCTTTCTGAATTGGAAGATTTTTATAATAAAACAAAAACCAAAACTGTTCATGTGCAATGAGTTCTTTTTTATACTTTTTTTTTTTTAAATATAAAAGAACACTTGCAGTTATAAAAAAATCAATTTTTTCTATATAACGAATTTTTTATAAAACTTGTTTATTACGAAGCAATTTTTTGTTCCCTTGAAGGTTCGTTATAAAGAAGTTTAACTTTATGCCTTTTTGAAAACTGCAAACCAAGGACAGGCTACTGAAATATAAAACCTGTGTTCAGTAGGTACTGCCGTTTTTTTTTTATAGGGTGCTGTTAAGAATGTTCAACATGAAAATAAGCTTCCAGCATATGTATTTGAGGTTTTACATTTATTTGTACAGAAATGGTACAAGAAATTAAAAATAAATAAATTATTAAAGAAATTATAAATATATAATTAATACCTAATAATAGCTTAACTTAATAATACACAATATTTGTAAAAAATAAATAAATTAAAAAAAATACACAGATAAAAAAAAAATACATAGATAAAATATAGTATTCTAGTACACCCTGTGTAGTCTGAAAAGCATATTGTCAATATCACGAGAGGATATTTTTATGGATATTTATTGCTTATTTTTTGTTTGGCAAAATTTGCAAATGTCCATGAATTTGTTAATTTAAATGTGTTTTTGGATAAATAGGTAAAACTTTAAAAATAAAATGGTGTCCTAGATTTCTGGTGCTTACTTTTTTTTTTTTTTTTAAACTTTGCGCGCACAAAAGGGATTATTATTACCCTTAAAATTTTTACACACAGTGCGAGCGTTCAGGAAATTGGAAAGGGTTAAAGAGGAGATACCGATGAACATTTGTTTTGAATGTCTGAATACTGTAATAAGAGGGAAACACAGAGCCAGGTAAAGTATTTCACATTCTTGTGGTTCGACTAAAGAAAGAATCTCTATACTTAACAGTACGTCCGAAGTTGGGCTCGAGGGTAAACTGATGGGCATTCCTAGAAGCGCGAGTATTACGGTTGAATTGTTTAAGGGGAGGAATGCAACTGGGTATTTCACTAGAACACTGTTTATAAAAATAACGATAAAAAAAGGAAAGACATGAAATATTACGGCGGTGTTCGAGAGATGTAATTGTTTCCGTTATAGATCCTTCACCTATCATTTTTAAAGCTCTCTTTTGTATTCTGTCCAACAAACTTAAGTGAGTTTTTGGAGCTCCTGCCCAGACATGAGAATTGTACTCAAAATTGGACGAATAAAGGCTTTGTAGATCATAGCCAGATCAGAAGGGGAACAAAATTTCTTGCACCTGCGGAGAAAACCTAAACACTTAGCAGCGTTTTTGGCGACATCAAATATGTGGTCATTCCACAAAAGGTGGTCTGTGACACACATACCGAGAACTGAGAGCTGTTTGGTTTCCTCGATGCATTCCTCGGTCCATTGATAGCGGCATTGGGAGTGGGTTTCGCTTTAACGACAGGAGACAGCATTGAATTTTAGAAGCATTAAATTCTACGCGGTTTTTGATTCCCCATTGAACGATGCTGTTTAGATCAGAATTTAATGAGCTTATCATACGCTGCCGTTCAAGTTCCACATCCGAAGGACATGGATGTGAATCACACTGGCACTGATTTGTATTTGGTTTATTTTTTTGTTTTTCTCGCCGCGCGATATGTTGTTCAATTATTTGATATAAATTGATAATTATTGCAATTTCGGGCTATTTATTTATTTTGTTTTATTTCACTTTATGGGAGGTGATGGCAAAAACTTTTTTTGTTTGGGTGTTTAGGCAAACGAACGAAAAATACCGCACTCAAACTCGCTTCACGTGTGTTCGCAGTAGGATGCAGATCGGTATTGATTCTAGGACGGTATAAAAATAAATGCTTAAAAACGTATTTGAAAAATAACTGTTTTTACTCAACATTTATTAAATGCTAGCATTATACAAACATTCCCTAAAAATTTCAACTCTATCATTAAAACTCTAGAAGTTATTAAACTTTGAAAAAATACGATTTTCAAGCGAACAAAACGAAAAACCGCTGCTGGTAGTAGAAACTATCTAAAACATGCTCGATCTTTCTCAAATTTTCAGGCATTTTTTTTTTTTCAAAATAAGCTTCGATTTTTTGGGGTGGACTCTCTAAAAATCCAAAAGGTGTTATTTTGAATCACTCTAATTTAGATGCAACAACAACAGTGCTGCAAGACTTAATTTGTTTAACTATTATTTTTAACGTTTCTTTTTTTATTTTAACGTTTTAAATTTCAAACAATACGCAATATAAAAAAAGCATCAAATGTGTAGCTATACCCATACACATGCTGTCAAAATGTCTTCGATTAATTTAACTGCCTATTCATACAAATTGTAAAAAAAAACAATGTCTGACTGATAATAATGTCTCCAAACGTGAAGTTGAAGGTCCAAAAAACGAAAAAAAGAAAACCAAAGCCTTTTCTTCCTTGAAGTTCTTATACATCCATTATCAGTATCATAATGATTATAAATTTTTGTGTGTGGGTATACGTAAAAGGTGATCTTCAAAGAGTGGTATCGGAACTGAAAACATAAATGATGTTGATGCTAGATATTGTTATTATTAAAACCCTTTTTCCAATATATGATGGAACAGAACATTCCCTCTTCAACTCTCGTGGACAATCTCTCATTGTTGAAAGAGAATCCTTTTATTTTTGATTGAGGAGGCTCAGTTGTATTATTTTTTGTCCACGTGCCTATTTTATTGAATTTTCCACGGAAAACTAACAAAAATTTGTCGTCAGTAGACTGGAGACTTTATGTATGTTTGGCTCAAGATCGATGTTGTTTCAATGCGTACATATGAATGGGACATGCGTCGGCCCTATAGGTTATTTAATATTTATTTTTTTTATTTTCTGGTGAGACTTTTTCTAAAATTCCCTGAAATTTTAATGTAATATTTGTTTATTTTTTTATTTGACTTAGAGCTCACACACATGTGAAAATGATTATCAGGCATGCATATACATTCAGCTGCTGTTATGTTACTCCTTGACCACAACTTGAGACATTCCTTGCATTGGACAACACGACGTACGAAATGAAATCCTTTTATATTTCTTTGGCACATGCTGATGTTATTCTTACAGATTTTTGACTATGAAAAGTCCCTAATGATCTTTCTTTCCGGTTTTATGATCTTTGTATTGTTTTTTTTTTTTCGGAACAGTCCTGGAAAACAAGACTGAAATTTCGTGGTGATTAATTGTTTTGACTTCTGGACATATGAGAATGTCATTTAGGGACTTTAAGATCCATAAGCAATGCACGTCCAACATTCATTACGTTTCAAATTAAAATAAAGAAAAAGATTGAGTCGTCCTAATTGATTTAAAGGGCGCTAAATGTTAACCAAAAAAGATAATTTGTTGCAATGTGTGACCAAGACAGAGCCCGGCAACGGGGGTCATGCAAATTGAAATAAAATAAAGCAATTGTATAGGACTGAGAGTTGCATCAATAGGTTAAGTGAATAATTAATTATTTTCTCAAAAGAAAATCGTTGGTCCCTTTGGTGTCTTCAAATTTCACTGGTCTTAGGTACTAATCACTGGCAAATATATTTCATCATTTGTCTCTTATGTCTATTTCAATAAATTTACATATTTATTCAAAGTTTCATTGCGGGAGTCAAACATATGCTAAATAAAAATCAACTTCAATTGAAAGCTGCGTTAAAAACATGTATTTATTTATTCATTCCATTTATGAAATCGTCTAGAACAAAAAAATAGTGTTAGGCAATAACGACCAAGGCAAAAGCGCCCAAATCGATTTGGAATTATCGCCCAAAAAAAGACAGACAAAATTGTTGTTGTATTTTTGTTTCCAGTTTTGGGCGTTTTTTAATATATTTATCTAGATGAAACAACGCCCAAAATTTTAAGTTGAAATAGATAAACTGGAAATAAGGGCCAAAAAATGGAAATATTACCAACAATTACAAAATAACAAAGTTACGCCCAAATGCAAGGAAATATCGCGCAAATCCAAACTCTTCTAAGTGGGTATTTTGCTACACGATTATCCGTCTATAAAAAAATGCTGTTGTCCAAAAAAACCTGTTGACATAGGCGCCTGCCGCGCCGCGAAGCGGCCCATCCAAAGTACTCTTGTCAAAGAAAACTTGACAAAAAATCCCGTGGAAATTTTGTTTGGAAAAATCGCCCAAAATTGAGGAAAGAACCCACCAAATTTTACAAAAAACAATTAACATTTCAAATATTTGGGCGACATTTCCATTTTTTAATATGGGACAAACGTAATTTTGGGTCATATTTCTAATTTTTTCTTTGTTTTTTGGACAAATAAAAAATATGCTGGTGATAGTTCCAATTCGAATTGGGCGCTTTTTCCTTGAGCGTTATTGCCTTACGCCTTAAAGAATGTTGCACCCCTATTTTAGGGTTCCAATGAAGTAGATCGACCTTCATTTAATTTTTGCATGCATCAGTCATTAAAAATCATTATTTTTTTTTTTCTTAGTTACTTTTGCTGAAACGAAACTTTGGGCTCAAACGTTCGACTCAAGTCGAATGTTTTTAAAATCACTTATTTCGTGGTCTTAGGAATAGCAAACTGCGACGTTCGAATAGATCAACATCCTAGTTCATCAACATTTTTGACATTTAAGCCGAATATAGTTAGGTGTGTCATAAACGGTATTGCCAAAAGTCAGATTCGCCAAAAATTCTTGCGACTCGTGATTCATATTAGGTGCCTTAAGTATTTATGTACAACATAAGATTTTATATGTGACAGTTTATGCTGAGGAAAAAGTAGAACACAAGTCTTTATGTTTAACTGAAATGTATGCTCCCTATCAGCAAACGGGCCTAAATGTTCTTATCCCTAAAAAAATCTTAAGGGTTCTAGCACTTTTACTTTTCAAAATATTAAAAAAATAAAGAAACCACATTTCTTATATTAAAAAAATCAGATAAAAACTAATGTGATTATAATTAACTGGTTGATGAAATGGTGTTTTGAGTAGATTCTTCTTATTTGTATAAGAAAGTTGTTTTCCTTATTTTTTAATATATTGAAAAATAAAAGTTGTAGAACTATTTATTTTTTAGTGTTAGATTTAAAAATAGTACATGAAACGTAAAATTAAAAAAAAACAACTTCACAAAATAAATTTAAAAAATTGTTTTTTTTTTGTCAAAAATGTTGAACATGAAAATTAATTTTGCAGGTGAAATCAATTTAAGAATGAAACAACAGAACACATCGGATTTAAAAACAGCCAAATATGATAGTGTTTCAATATGTTGTTTTAATTTTAAGCCGAAAATACGATTTTACGATTTTTTTCCTGCCTCAATCAAATCTGCATATATAATTTATTTCGATTTAAAAAAAAAACCTATAGCGAAATCAATAACAACTGCGACCTTAGCCCACTAGAGGAACGTTTAGATAAATATTTTTACCTTAAACTTTTGTACCTTTTATTTTTTTCTCTCGACCTCCATTGATTATTCTATTTTTATTGATTTAATAATAACATTAAAAATATGGCTACATGAAATTTTGGCACAGTGCCCCAAATAAAAAAATGTAAAATGGACTTTTTTTGAAAATGGCCCCATTTTGAAAATGGAAAAATGAAAAGCCGCCCAATAATGTACCTATGTATATGAAAAACAGAAAAAGCACGATTTTTGTGTTCTATTATTTAATCACTGTCACAAACTATCCTTTTAAATGTTGGTAAATATGATCAAAATAATCGTACATTATAGATTATTGGAGCCAATTTTTGAAAGTGAAATTTTATCCCAAAATCATAAAACATAGCCCCAATTTAAATTTTTTCATTTTTGTTTAAAAATTAAAGTTTGGGCCATTTTTCATAATGAAATTTCCCCAAAATCATGAAAAATTGCTCCAATTTACAAATTTTGATCTTTATTTTGTTTTTTTTTGTTTCCCATATAAATGTTTGGAGTCATTTTTCTTTTTCTATATTTAAATATAATTTTCAGATATTTCGATTCTTAAAACTATTACATGTTTAAACTTTTCAAAATTGTATTTATTTTTATCTCATTGACTAACGACAATGCTTCAAGTTTGTTTTATTTTTCTTTCTCTAAGCTCTAATTTTGTCTGGCTAATTAGGAACAGAAACAAACGGCTGTCATACCTTTAAAAATCTTTAAAATGTCATAATGTAAATGTGAATATATATGACCCTGAACTTTGCAGACATTTTGAGTATAATATTTTGGAATGTCCCCAGCGACGTAAATCTTGTTTGAATTGAATGGTGATCGCTTGCTTTGTCGTCTCAAAGTCTCGGTACGACATTTTTTTTTAAATTACCGTTACAAAAAAGTGCTATGGAAAACACCTTTTAAAACATTTGGACTGCCACCAACTCCATAAAAATTGTTGAATTTTAAAAATTTGAATGACAATCGATGGATTATCATTAAATCTCGGTACATCATTTTTCATTTTTTTTTTTTTATTTATCGTAACAAAAAAGTTTTCATTACAAAAGTAAAAAGAGCCGCTAAAAAGGGCATCTAAAACTTTTGGACTGCCACCAACTCCATAAAAGTTGTTGAATTTTAAAAATTTTAATGACAATCGATGGATTACCCTTAAATTTCGATACGTCATTTTTTATTTATTTTTTTTTTTTTAGCGTTACAAAAAAATTTTCATTAAAAAGTAAA
This sequence comes from Melangyna quadrimaculata, assembly GCA_949320155.1. Taxonomy (NCBI): domain Eukaryota; kingdom Metazoa; phylum Arthropoda; class Insecta; order Diptera; family Syrphidae; genus Melangyna; species Melangyna quadrimaculata. The sequence continues at coordinate 105,170,816 of OX439483.1, forward strand.
AAGAGCCGCTAAAAAGGGCCTCTAAAACTTTTGGACTGCCACCAACTCCGTAAATGTTGTTGAATTTTAAAAACTTGAATGACAATCGATGGATTATCTTTAAATCTCGGTATGTCACTTTTTATTTTTTATTTACCATAACAAAAAAGTTTTTATTTCCTTTTTTAACTAGTGCCGTGCATTGCATTTAAAACACCTAAAGTCTTACATGCAAACAGTTAAAATTGTTTTTATAATAATTGCATATTATTTAGCGGCTCTTTTTTTAATGAAAACTTTTTTGTTACGGTAAATAAAAAAAAAAAATTACGTACCGAGATTTAAGGATAATCCATCGATTTGTCATTCAAATTTTTAAAATTCAACAATTTTTATGGAGTTGGTGGCAGTCCAAAAGTTTTAAAAGGTGTTCCATAGCACCTTATTACTTTTTTCATGATAACTTTTTTGTAACGGTAAATAAAAAAAAATGACGTACCGAGACTTTGAGACTTTGAAAGCAATCACCATTCAAATTTTCAAAATCGAACAAGATTTCCGGCACTGGGGACAGTCCAAAATATTATGCTCAAATTGTCTGCAAAGTTCAGGGTCATGAATATATTGTAGGGAAACCTTCATTCTTTATTATTTCAGACAAAATTCCTTGAATATTTTCGCTCAAGGCATGGTATCCTGATAGTGGTATACTCTATCAGATTTCTTTAATATTTTGAACAACCTGATCAAAATTGTTTGTTTTTTTTTTTGAACTCTAAACATCCATTGATGTCTCCCCACAAGTTCTCGACAGAATTTAGTCCCGAGCTTTGGATGGTCCAATCTCAAAAATGACGCAAACAACTGCTTAACAATCCGTGGATGACATTTTGGATCATTATGGTGCTTAAAAATCAATTTATTTATTAATGACAATATTGCTTACAATAATAAAATAACAAGTTTTTTTTTTAATTTTGAAAGCCTTGAATATATGTTAGTTAAGTACTTTAACATAGTTCATAAAATTAATTACAAGATAAATACCAAAATAACATAACAAACAAAAATTAAATATAGATACATTAAAAAAAAAAGTATCTAAAATGTATCAAATATTATGGGCATGATTGCAAATTACTAAGACCCCATAATATTTTCCACGATGTCTTTATAAACTTTCTGGTCAGTCCGAACATTTTTTCTTACTTTTCCACCATACTATGCCAAGTGAATTCATCCCAAATTAAATTAAGTCTTATCCTGTACTCTTAACCCTCTTCAGAGGGTATTTTGGATCCAATTTCATCAAATTTACTTGCTGACCTAAAAAGTGAGAAGTCCTCAGAACAAGAAATTGGATCCAAAATACACTCTGAACGATTTCCCAAGCATAAGTTATGCATTTTAATTTTTTATAAACATATCGTTCTTAATTATTTCGCCACCACTGTAAATGTATGTTAAGAAGAGTTTATAATTTCGATTTTTAAAATTATTAAATTTTGCAATTAAAATTTCTTTGGGTGACGCTGTAGCGCCTTATTAACAAAGTTCAACAATTAAAGAACTCACCCTAGGGCTAGAGGATCAAACACATCAATCAAAATTATTCCATATTTGTATTCCCTCTAAAAACGACACTCGGGCGTATACGCACTATTTTCATTTAATTTTTTTTAAACAAAATTGAATTATTTATTTGTACACGTTTAGTTTGCTAATGTTGTGCAAACCAAACAATAAATTCCATCTCGTTACATTGCGTCAACGGCTTCACAGGAAATTTCAATTGAAACCCAAACAGAACAGCTCTAGCTCTATATTTCGTGACGATGTGTGTACTTTTGATTTAAAAAACTTTTTTTTGTATTTTTTTTTAATTAATCTCTGAATCCAATAACCCATATTTTTTTAGAAGAAAAAAATGCATTACATGTACAGTGTAGCTACATTGGCAGTGATTTTTGCTGCAAAAACAATCTCTTTGGATAAATTAATAGCTGACGTATTTTATTGTTAAGTATTTCAGCTATCGCAGTAAAATGTTTCTCGGTTCCTTGGTTTTGTTATTATTTATCAAGGTTTTGTTATTATTTATCAAGATAAATTTTACTGTTGAAGAAGAAGTAAAAAATAAACAAAAAAAAATATTTTTTTTGATTTTATTTTTTCGTAAAAAAAAGATTATTTATACAAATTTTAAATGCAATATTTGTTGATTTACTAAGAAGTACCGATTCGAAAATTAATGCTAAAATCAACTGAGATATGAGGGAATATACCTTAATTAGTAAAAAAAGGTAAGTTTTCGAGAAAACTTGATAAAATCGAAATCGTTGTGTGGCCAATCAACTTTTCTTTTGAAGTTCTAAACACGTTTATAGTGCTTCGTTTTTTTATGGAGGTGTTATTGAAAATTAAATTTCCATGAGCTTTTAAAAACAAAGGAGAATGGGCATTTTGGTTTACCTGTTGTCCACGAATGAGATATATATCGTTGGAAAGCTGAGTCCTTATACATCATTTTTTTGTATAGACACAAAGCTGTAAACCGTGGGGTTAAGGCAGTATATATGGCAACAAAGACTGCAATTAGAGCAAAAATAAATTGCAATAGTGTTTCATTGAAATGTCAGTATTGGTCATTTTCGATGAACTGAATAGACCCCAAAATAAAGGAACGGGCTAATAATAGCGAATAATATCATTCAATTCTATTTTTTATTCGATTAATAATGAATGGTGTTGAAGCCTAATAACATTTCCTGAAATCTACTACTTGAATTATTTTACTTTATAACAATATTTGAATTTTTGCGCCACAAAACTTGGCATTCATATTTATGTTTAAAATTAAGCTTTAATATTAATAATTTTGTACTAAAACTGTTCTTTATCAGGGTATAAAAAACCTTACGAAAAAGCTCAAAATAAAAATTCTAAGTTAAACCACCATCAGTGGCACATCTCGCTCTCTTATTTCGTTTGTCGGACCTTAGTTGGATTCTCTTAGTCATTCGTCGTACTTTAGTTTTCCTTAGTAGCAATTTTGTACGCAACCAAGTCTTTCTACGAGGCAGTAGAGATTTAAGTTGCTGCGGTCGAATCTACTCCGATCGTTCAAATGGAAATAATTGTCCGTCTATTGCCCACATTTGAGGTATACAACATTGGGAAGCTTAGTTCAAGAGCATCATTTTTGTATATAGACACAGAGCTGTAAAACATGGGATTAAGACAGTATATTACAAAATATAAAACAATTCGTCTACGTTAATTCGAATTTGCAAAGTGTTTTTCTTATTTTTTTGGTCGTTTATTTTAGCCAACTCCCATTGTTAATGACAAAAAAAACTACTCGTACGTTGGTACACTCCATAGTACCCAATCATTTTCATATGTCTCGTTTCTGGGCACTAGGTAGACCAGGTCCCATATCTTTTTGCCCATTCTCCTTTATTGCCGAGTCGGGAATTTGGATCAAATGAATTGGCTTCTGAATCAGGTTGAACTCCCCCTTCCCCCCGAATAGAAAACCTTAGCAGCAGTAAGGACTATGAAGTTTTTGCATCGCTTTTTCCGGCACTCGATTTTTTGTTTTATATACGGTAAGCGCACTCAAGGAGTTTTTGATACCCTTAAAATGTTAAATTAAATACAATGCGAGCGTTAGGAAAACGGAAGGATTAAAGAGGAGATACCGATGAACATTGGTTTTGAACCTTTGAATATCGAAATAGAAGGGAACAATAAAGCCGTGTAAAGAATTCCACTTTCGGGTAGTGCGGTTAAAAAAAGAATCTCCAATTTCAAGTTCAACTACCAAGTGGTAACTTGTTTTAACTCCGAAACAATGGCTAGTCTCGCTATGAAATACTGGGTCCTAGAGCTATTTAAAGGAAACCCTAATTTCGTAGCTGCTTAAATAAAACATACTATTTTAGAATGTTTAAGAGTTAAGACATCACAAAAAAGCTCTCTACCAAAATATGCAACTTCCCAGCTTACATACATTTTCGTTGGAAAAGTGCTTCAATATCTCTTGCAATGACCACATGTTCATCAAAATTAAGTGGTCAACTCCCCCGACAAAATTTCCTACACAAAATCAAGAGAAATCGGTCCAACCAAACGATTCCCATCTCACATAATCACTAGGCGTCCCGATCTTACAAGACCGCAACAAACATCTGTCATTCACACTGTCACCGTTAGAATATATGTCTGTCACTTGAATCACTTCAATTGCTAGACTATTCAATATTTTCCAAAACCCTTTGTTGTAAAATAATCAAATATTGAATGGATGCCGTTAGAATCGCAAGTACCTTTAAAAATACACAACACATAACCCAACAATAAATATGATGAAGCAATGCGGAAGGGGTAACGATACGACTTACCAACGAAACGATGATAAAATTGAGAAGGGTTGCCTTACTGATCAATTAAGTCACGCACCCCCGCATGATTAGTTTGCACATATGTATATCTAGATTCACACTGAACCAAACCTCAACCGAATGAATGCGGAAGAAACAAAAATTCTGATGGTTTTTCTGAAAAAGAATCGATTTTCATCCAATATAGTGATGTGCATGATGGGAAATGGCTGTGATTATTATACTTGCCATGATTCATGGAACAAAAGGTTAATGTCCGCAATTCAACCCTTCGTGCTTGGTTTTAGTTAAAATCGAGAGTTCGTCAGAAAATCAAATGGGGACAAAGATTGAGTTTCCCCTGCAATGAATTTATAGGATTATAATAATATATTTTCCTATAGGAAGAGTGACCACAGGGCACATTAATGAAGCTGAGCTATGTAGGAAATATTGCATTTTCCTTGAGGCACTATAATCTTAGGTACATTTTGTTCACATCAGGAGGGCACGAAGCCGGGTGTTTTTTTTTTTTTTTTTGGTATTACATATTCTTGTATGTACTTTATTTAGGGGTGGAAACGTGATGAAGACTGTGATTGGTATAGATGCAATAGGAAATTATGCCACCATATCGATTTGAAGAACCAAACGCATGGGGGAAATCTAGCAACCCTGTAATTGGATGGTGTGTGCCTTTAAAATGGCGAAGCGAAAAAATGGTGGATATAGGAAAATCAGGCATAGTAAAATAGAATTTTGTTTAATTGCAGTGTTAGGACATACATTTAGTTGTTTTTTACTCTTGAATTTTGTTAACACAAAAATCCTTAAAGTCTACTGTAGGTTGGCAACATTTTCGAGGTCCTTTAAACTTGATAGGTAACAATGACTTTCACCAAGTTTTGATCCAAGTCCTTCTTCAGATTTAACCATTAGATTTACAATTATGAAACCACTGACATTTTTGTAGAAAAGATTAGGACTTTAATTGTGTGAAATTAATTTTTTCTTTTATTGTAAAACTTTTATCAAATTTTGAATTAACAATAGATTTTTAATTAACAATAGAAAAAAAAATCATTTTACTATGACTTTTTTTGCCTCATCTTAATCATTTGTAAACACAATTTTAGCCCCACTCTTTGGCTACAAAGTCCTTAACCTTGAAGATCCATCGGACTATTGGAAATGATGTTATGATTGTTATGATTTTTGGGAAGCAACCTAATCGGTATATAAATTAATGGAATTTGATATCCAAGCTGGTAATTATGATTGATTTTTTCTCAATTTCCGATTTATTTAATATTATGATTTTGACTCTTGTATAGCACGTGTGGTAACAAATGAGGCATCAACATAATTATCGTTTTATGGACTTGTGAATTCGGAAAAACGCACATTTATCAATTGACGCACTTATGAGTTATGAGTCGATAACGCTCACTAACAATGCAATTTACTCTTTATAACAACAAGTTAAAAGTTACAAATTTTCCCCCAAAATCCAAATCAATAATAGATTCGATCCTTAACTTTGTGCACAGAAAGCCACAAACTGTCAAATTTTGCAGAATATTCTCAAAAATATCAAAACTGCAAAAGTACGGGAACGGAAATTCACACCGATTTCGTACTACACAATGTGCCAGACAAGTACGGCACGATGTTTGGCTTTCATGCTTTTACTCTCAAAATAACATGTAGCTCAACTGTGATTTTCAGTCCAAGGAATTTTTTTGTTGGCATAAAATCACACCATTTGACAAACACACCATTTTTTTAATAAAATTAAAAATTAAAAAAAAAATAAATGTTTTCTATTTAAAATATCCTAACTTCATTTGCACTGGTCAGATTTTTAAGATTAAGATCTCAAAATTTAGCTTACAAATATTGCTAACTTTTTAAATGAAAATAATTCGGGAGGGACAAAAAGTTTTGTACTAAAAGGGTGTGTAAATGTCCCGTCAACTTAATATTTTCTATTTTAAATTCGAAATTTGATGAATTTTTTTTTAATTTTCAAGAAACAAATTATTCACAATTATAGGTATAACCTTTCTTTACAAATAAGTTTAGTAATTTTATATTTGTTAATCTAACGGGGAACAAGTAGGGGCAATTTAATAAAATCAATCGACACGAAATGAACATGAAATGAACATGAAATATAAATATACAGAAATGTAGGAAATTTAATTTTCAATAAAAAGTATTATAAGCAGTTTTTCGTTCGGATGGACATTGGATGAGATAAACTTGAAAAATCATTTCCTAAATCGAAAATTTGTTGATTTTCGGACAATAACTTTTTATAGAAAGGAGCTATCAAAAAACAAAAGTTAACACAAATAACTATACTCTACGACTAATAGCGGTTGAGAAAATTGAGTAAACGCTTTTAAACGCCTTTTTCAAAATGGCGAAAGACGCAGAGGGTTTTTTTTATTGTAATTTTGTGGTTTTAGAATCCTCTTAGATAAAACAATAAAATTCTCCTTCCGAATTTTTGTAGATATTTTTGCTAATTTGATTAGACTAATTGGGGTAAATGTTATGTAGTGTTATAATATTTTATTAAAAAACACGCCTACGGTACAGTCGTCATTGAATTAATTTCAATTTTTCTGTAAGACGTTTGTTGGGCAAATTGAAACTTACTTACTTACTTTAGATGGCGCAAATTCTCTAGATGGGGCAGATTGAAATCAACCTGTAAATTGACGGTCACAAAAAACTTTTTAAAACACAATTCAAATAATACGTATACGACACAGTGTCCAAACAATTAAATTACAGGTCCAACTAGAGAGTGCTTAGTCAGGCGCGAACGCAGGAGGGGTGGAAAGCTTTATGAGAGAATAAAATTTTTCTATTATCTCATCTAGAGCGGAAAACAGCCATATAACCAACTTTCTCGAAAATGACTCTATAATGGATATAGTAATTTAAATTAAGCTGCATTGACTCAATTGAAACAGGGTTTTGACGTGTTTTTGTTGTTGAATTTTCCGGTTATTTCCGCATATACGTAAAGTTTGAAAATTAATTTATCAAAAACTATCGATTGAAATAACTTTATTTAAAAATAAAATTCAAGAATGGGTTTCTGGGCTTAAGATAAGCTATAGGAGAATATTTTCGATGTTACCATTGTTTTTCAATAGTGTTGTTTCTACCTTAAGTCATAGATAATTGCCCCTCCCATCTTAACGGGGGTATATAGAACCCCCCTTCCGGTATGATTATCCTTTTATTTTGGCTCAACCTATATGCTCCAGTGCTTTGATGTATTTATGTCAACTATTCTTTATTGTTCATTACACTGTTTGATACTACTTGTTATATTTTTTTTATCGCTAAATTTTGAAATGCTGTATTTTGGAAAATGGAAACCATTCAAACTGGAGCAAAGTAGGTTATTTTGAAATCGTAGAACAATGTATTAATCTAAAATTACTTCTTTAGAACTAAAATCGCCAATAACTGTATATTTTTGATCATGAAGGGTTCGCTGCTTGCGGTCGAAAACTTTATTTACTAGGCCAATATCCTGAATGTATATAGTTACTGTGCTATTAGTCTGCTCACGCTTCTTAAATCTCTGACATTTGGCTGCGTCTCAGGTTGAATTGGGCATCAGGAGGACAAACATGAAACAAATTTTTCAACAAGAAGTCAAAAGCAATCTCCATTTTATTCTTTATAAAACAATCAACTGCGACAGCAAATATAATTAATTGAGCAAGCGAATCCCAAAAAAATCCAGCTTCAAGTTTCTGCTAACGAACATGAGGGATTTTACCGAGGAATTATGTTAAAATGTTTGAGAATGGGACTCAATTTTGTAATAATAATAAGAAACAAATCTAAGCTCAAAAAGTTGAAGAAATTATAACATATTGTTTTGGCAAAAAAACAGAGCCCACGCGAGGTTAAATAAGTATGTAAAGTGTTTTTTTTTTTTTTCAATTCCAATTTTAGATTTGCAGCATTTGGGGTATATCGGCAAAAACTCGGCGAATGTTGTTTTCCAAGTCGTCAATCGTCTCTGGCTTATCGGTGTAGACTAGCGACTTTACATATACCCCCGCAAAAAATAGTGTAGCGGTGTTAAATCGCACGATCTTGGAGGCCAACTCTCAGGTTTAAAAAGCGAAATTGTTCGCTCGCCACACGCTCCCCACATCAAGGTGATTCAATTCAGGAACGAAGGAGTCATCGATCATGAATTTATGTATACAAATCTCAACTGACTGCAACCCTCTGGCCGGCATCGTTTTTGAAGAAGTAAGGACCAATGATTCCACAAGCCCATATAAAGCACACCAAACTGTCAGTTTTTCTGGATGTTATGGCATCTCAACAATGTCCCACATACGGCATTTCTGTTTATTGACGTAGCCATATTTAAACAAAAAAGAGCTTCATCGCTGAACAAACTTTTCTTGTGAAAGTCGGGATCAACAGCAATTTCGAGCCAATTCACCGAATGTACGTCTCGATTACGTTGTTCAGGCGTCAGTCGATTCATGATGAAATGGCAAACCAAACTAAAGACAAATCAAATAGTGCTGGCAACTTCAAGTTCTATACCTTTAAAATAACACCCGTAATGTACAATTTCCTTATAAAGACAAAAATTTAGCTCCTAATCAAAATGTTTTGAGTTTTTTTGCAAAACGATCTTCATTTCAATTGAATAAGTCTTGATGTTCACCACGTTGAATAAATGTTTTGCGATCCTCCCAGCAAAACAAATAAATTGTTACATTTTCGTTTAAAAGAACATTTATGGAAAAACTCCTTTCATTGTAGAAGAAGACAACCAAAAAAAGGAGTTTATTTGATTCTTTCTTTCCTCTTTATATGCCATACACAATCAACCCTTCCGGATTTATAACAATTTTACTATATTTTTTGTGTCAAAACAATACACTCCTCCGTATAGAAGGTACTTTGTCAAAACTAAATGATCTACTCTCTGGTGTAGAATTTAAAAAAAAAATGCAATCGTTTCTTACAAACCCGATTAGATGTTCTAATCCAGAGATTTTGTGCAAAAAGGAATTTTGCATGCTCATCTCATTGCAGATTGTCACACCTTTTTTTTTTGTCTTTGAATAAAAACTTCCTGCAATGTCCCGTAAAATGAGGATGTCCGTACTCCGTAGACGTACATAGATGTAAGGGTTGAAAGGGTATAACAGATTTGTGTGTGGTTTTGAATGATGCTCTTAACTGTAAGAATTAGAGTGTCGATAAACCGTTGAAAGGTGCAAAGTGTCAATTTTATTTTATTTACTCTCACTGATTGACATCTATCTAGGAATCTGGAGAGATCTTACAATTGTTTTGGGATTGTGGAGGAGAAAAGGCATACACGACACAATACAATATATAAATTCAACATAATGATGGATTTGAAAGATAACAGTTAATCTACTTCTACATGCAAGACAATCACCATCATCCGAAGGTTATTAGTAATTTAAAGGCCGCGTTAGAAAAAGAATCGACATTATATGTGTGAATTGCTTGGGAAAATTATATTTAAACATTTTAGTAAACCTGTACATATGTAGGTATGTATTGTGAGAGAAACTTTGTCAGAAATGTTAGGTATATAACCAATATTAGAAATATTGGTTGTTTATTTTTATTTTTAAATAACTTACTATCCCCCCCCATGTTGGAGGTTATGTTCCACTAAATAAGAATCACCAATTGATATAACTTGGAACATTTCAAGACCAATCAAAATTGTTAACTGTTCCTTACGTATTAGTTAGGGTACATTGTATTAACGCTAGTTATTTCTAAAAAAAAAAGGAATTAACCCCAGCGGGTGTAAATTCCCTTATAAATTAGGAACTTACACCCGCGGGGTTTAATTCCTTTTTTTTTTAAATCAAAAAATCTTTGAATGAAAAAAAGAACAAAAACAAGCAAACAAACCGTACTCTGGGTTGCCTGCTTCGCGGTTTTAAGAATTTTAGTTCCCTTTTTGGAGCCTCTGTGCTCTGTCCCACTCACGCGACTCTGTCGCTCCGCTTAGGGTATGTTTAGTCGCCTGACAGGCGCCTATGTTGTCAGTCGGTCTGCTTTCAAAGTGTTTCGTTTGGATAAAATACTTTTAATTTTTAGGTATGAGTGTATGAAGTAATAGTTTTATCCTTTTATAAAAATAGCAAAGATTTAGAAATATTGAACTGTGAGATTTTTGAATTTTAATTTCGACCAATTTTGGTTATAAAAGTCAGGTATTATCAGGTACTATAGGATTATAAATGTCGAAGTGCATTTGATGATTTTAAAATAAACAAAAATAGTAGGTGCGATGATTCAATTGTTTCAAATTTGCATATGTATGTAGTTCTATTGAAAACCTATTTTATCACATACTACACATGCTTCGTCCACCTAAAACCTAAAACGTTTTTGTCAGGGCTACTGCCTCTTGCGAGGAATTGATAAATCCTCCAATAGTATCACTTGTCATTTATAAGTGCTTCTCGTCTAGCCGTTCGGATTCGACATAAAATAGTAGGTCCTTTCCATTCATGTCGACAGTCGAACACAAGAATGGTTGCGACTTGTTAGTCACTAGGCCGTGGTTCTTCATGAGCCGTTGCGCCACCCAATTTATTTATTTATTTACACATGCTGAAAATGTTCTAACATCGTTATACATAGACTTGAATTTTGCATTCATGTTTCGGGGTTGAACAATAAAAACTGATTCATTTTTACTAAAAGCAATATTCTATAATTAAAATTAAAACACGTTGAAAAATATAAACTAATTTTCAAAATACCAGTTCCTACCTTTTAAAAATTTGCAGTAAAGTGAGTGAATTGAAACTTGTTTATAAAACACACAAGTATAAAGAAATAAAAGTTTGGGGCTTAATCCTGTAGGGAATTGGATAACAAAAAGTTCGAGGATCAACAAAGGAATATGTGCACTTTTGTATGGGCCGTGGGCCTACTTTTCAACAGTGATGAAAAGTATATAATATATATATAGTATATTATACATAGTTAACATGTTTACGTCATCATTCACAAAAACATCAACACAGGACAAATTAGAAGCGTTCGCTAAATACTTCGAGGGAAACTTCACACCAAACCCATCTGATGATCCAGCGTTTCTGAACAAAGTCGAGGCATCCATTCAGCGAACCCTGCAGCCAAATCCGGAAAGATTCGTTTTTGGTGACTCTAGCCCAGCAAGTGCCCCAAATGATAGCTAACTTCTCTGCAATCTAGAGGAGGTAGCAGATACCATCGGAAATTCAAGCCAAAAAAGTCAGTTGATCCAGACAGAGTCTTAAACTACATTCTGAAAAGCTACTACATGCAGTGATGATAATTTTAACAAACATCATCGACAACTGCATCAACAACTGCTACTTCCTCCAAAGGAAAACATCGTGGCCATCCCGAAGAAAAGCGCTTGTAACTTGGTGTCTAATTACAGGCAAATTTCGCTTCTGAACAACATAAGTAAAATACTTCAAGCAGTATTATTTCGGAAACTAAAATGGTTCTGCAGCGAAAACGCATCATCTCGGACATGCAGTTTGGCTTTAGGGAAGCCAGAAGACGAAAATGAGCAAGCAGCTTCTAGGGCCTGTCATCAGCTAATCCTTTCCAGTCATCAAATGTTCGAAAGAAAGTTGCTAAGGATCTGGAACGAGCATCTTTACACATAGAGGCAAACATCATGAAGAAGCAAGTATAGGATATACATACCTACCAACAGTCAGCCGAATCAACTGATGAGAAGAATGGCCACCGAGCAGCAACAACCCGAGACGAGATACCTCAGAACTATGGAAATCCTGGTCAACACCAACATCCCAGACAACGAGCAGCGTATCACCGCGGCTAAATAGCTTAATGAAAGGAAAGTTCTTTCTAAAAGCAAATTTTCTGAAAGCACTTTTCGGGTGTCACACTATCAAAGCGAAAGAAAGCGTTTTCTTAAAGTGCTTTCTGAAAATAAAAATATAAAAATTGTGTATATAAAGTACAATAGATTCATATCGTGCGATACATCGATACAGTCAGTGCTGAGGATCTGGAAAGAACACTTCTCTAGACTGCTTAATGGCGAAGACAGCCAAGATGCCGCTAATAGGCAGAACGCTCCATTCAACTTGGACGATGATGGCCAAGAGTTCCGTCCACCCGACCTAACCGAAGTGCGGCTGGCGATATCCAAACTTAAGTCGTACAAGGCTGCTGGTGCGGATGGCTTACAAGCCGAACTATTTAAATCAGCGGGAGATGAATTGGCTAGGAGCATACATCAGCTCATCAGCCCGATTAATGGAACCTCGGTATAGTGTGCCCCATCCATAAAAAGGGAGATGTTCTGAAATGTACCAACTACAGACGAATTAGTCTCCTAAACGTCGCTTATAAAATCTTGTCGGCCATCCTGTGTGACCGCTTAAAACCTTTTGTCAACGATCTGATCGGCCCTTATCAGTGCGGTTTTAGGCCAGGCAAGTCAACCGTCGATCAAATGTTCACACTCCGACAGATTTAAGAAAAATCCCGGGAATTCCAGGTCGATACACACCACCTTTTTATCGATTTTAAAGTCGCGTAAGATAGCGTGAAAAGGGACGAATTATACAGAGCCATGTCGAGTCTCGGCATCCCTGCCAAACTCGTCAAACTCTTGTGCAGGATGACGATGGAGAAATCTCGCTGCTCCGTCAAAATTGGTAAGAACACCACCGATTCCTTTGATGTTGAGAAAGGATTGAGGCAAGGCGACGCGTTATCATGCAACCTATTCAACATCATTCTTGAAGCCATTGTACGCAACGCACATGTCAACACCAGCGGTACAATCTATCAAAAGTCCGTTCAATTGCTTGCATATGCGGATGACATAGACATTCTCAGCAGAACGAAGCGAGCTGTGGCAGGGGCATTTGCGAGCATTGAATCGGAGGCGGCTAGAATGGGATTGGCGGTTAATGAGGACAAGACGAAGTATATGCTGTCATCGAGAGAGGAATCTCAACATAGTCGGCAAAATATCACGATGGACAGATATAACTTCGAAGTTGTCAAGGACTTTGTCTACCTGGGCTCCACTATTACATCGCAGAAATATATCAGTGCAGAGATCAAGCGAAGAATTACTCTTGCCAACCGCTGTTTCTTCGGTCTAAGAAGGCATTTAAGTAGTAAGGCCCTCTCTCAGAGAACCAAGGAGACTTTATACAAAACCCTAATCATCCCGGTCCTGCTTTATGGGTCAGAAGCATGGAGACTGAAAGATTCGGATAAAAATCTGCTAGGGTGCTTTGAGAGGAAGATTCTTCGTGTGATTTTCGGTCCGGTGTGTATCGAAGGAGTATGGAGGAGAAGATTCAACGACGAGCTATACGGGCTATACAGCGACGTTGACCTGGTCAAAAAGCTGAAAATACAGCGGCTGAGATGGCTGGGGCACGTGGAGCGTATGGACAGCAACGCACCTGCCCGACGAGTCTTCGAATCCAACCCCGATGGGGTACGCAGCAGAGGAAGAACCCGTAACAGGTGGCGCAATCAAGTGAATGCCGACATCAAATCACTCGGTGTGCGCAACTGGAAGCGGCTAGCTAGGGACAGAGCTGGCTGGAGGGGCTTGTTAGTTGAGGCCGAAGCCCATCCTGGGCTGTGAGCGCCATCAAAAGTAAAGTAAGTAAGTATCGATTAAAAGGTGGCGCTCCCTACATCACGAATATGCAAATTATTGTAATCCTTTGAGATGCTTAGTTTAGCCGGAAATCGCGTCATAGAAAAAAAAGTGTAAACTTTCGAGAACAGTGTTTCCCAACCTTTTGTATGCTATGTTCCACCATAAACTTTCCAAAATCGTCATGTTCTCTTAGCCCTAGATAAGGCTTTATGTTAATGGGCTGACAGTTGATGTTGTTACCATCACGGTTAGACTGGTCGTAATATTATACATAAATGGAGATACCTTAACAGTTTTTAGCATCAAAAATCTGAAATCCATAGAAAATAAATTCAGAACGTGTAAAGTTGAAACGAAATTCAAACAAGAAATATTTTCATGTTGACCAGTTAATACGGACTTTTTATTTCAAAATTTGTCTTTAAAGTTTGGAAGTACATACAGTGCTTTTCATAAGTATAAACGCACATGTAAAAATGCATTTTATAGAAAACTGGAAATGGAAGCGACACCTCACTATGTTTTTATTTAATGGCATCAGTAAACAAGTGAATTGAGCATTAATACATTTTTAAAATAAGAAGAGTTAAAGCGTTAAATAATAAAATGTTAAGTACGGCTTTGCAATAGCGGTCCATATTTGTACGGGCAAAGTCCAATATTTTGTGTTTGTGGGCTGTTGTCAGATTTAAAGCGGGCGCCATTTTTCCCCGAACAATAACTCCACTGCTTCTTAAAGTACGAAAAACCGTCGAAAATGAAACGCCTAACCCCATTTGGTAACGAATTTCCCTCAAAAAATGCTCCGAATTAGATGCAACATTGATTGTTCGGCTATTATCGCGACGTGTCAGCATCTGCGGATCCCGGGTCTTATTTTCGTTCCATTAGATTCTGGATCTTGTATGAAATTACGGAAAAACGACCAAATCTCGAAATTTTCCTAAGAGTAGCCATACATCTTAGGAAACTTGAACGAAAGTCTTAATTTTTACCTTTTCCGTATAGCTTAAATGTATACCACGCGGCTTCGTTGTTTCTCATCTCGAAACTCATAATTAAATGAAGCTTAAACGAGATTTGCATAGTGAGTTTATACTTCTACAGTACGAAAAAATCTGTTTTTATTTTCTAAACAACGCTAGGGAAAATAACGGGACTTGTTTTTTGGCCAAATTCACTTGTTTACTGATGCAATTAAATAAAAAAATAGTAAGGTGTCACTTCCGTTTCCAGTTTTCTATAAAATGCATTTTTACAGGTGCGTTTGTACTTATACAAAGCACTGTAGTTCAAATCTGAAATGGTATGGGATTTATGTTTCGCTTTTAAATATGCTTAAAAACAACAAATTTTCATTGATTCTTTAGTCAAGCATTTTTGGCATAAAATACAAAAATTGAACGTTATCGTGAACTGAAGCAAATTTTAAGTACTCCCCCGATCGTTGTTTACACACCTGTGTTAAACGGTGACAACTCATATTTCATATTTCATCTATGCGGAAGTGTCATTGAGTGAAGTGAATAAAAATTGATACAATTGATCAATGCAAATCCTGATGGGTATGTTCAGAAATATACATATCTTTATGCGTGAAAACACAAGAAGCCTAGATTTTTTGGAGAAAAGTGTAATGAAATATAATTTTAAATTGCCCCCATATAAAATCAAATTACCCCCTTGTGGGGTGTGGGACAACGTTAGGAAACACTGGTCTAGAACGTCTAGTTTGGCCGCAAATCGAGCTTAAAGATAAAAGATCGTTTTCCGTATCATGCGATAAATCTTAAAATTTTATGATTTAATAAAAAATTGTCTAATAAAAACCTAAACAAATTCTTCAGTCACCCAATTGAACTTCCTTAAAATATAAATAAAATAAATAAAAATAAAGATTTTAGAAATTTCATAACAGTTTATATGATTGTATTCTCCTTACGTATCTTCGATATGATATCCATGTAATTTACTTCCTTACGTTAAATAAAAATCTTTTTAAAAATAAGGAACTAAAAATTCGAGTCGGCTCATTCGATTTGATGGACTGTCAATTTTTTCCTTGTAAACGGTCAACGTTGGCATTTTTTCTATTTCTTCAAACAATATATTAAAATACATACATATTGTGTTCCTACAAAGAATTCATATCCTTAAAAATCTGCACACAAATATTTAAAGAACAGACAAAAATCGTGTGAACCGTTTTACGGAAAAGGATTTTCAGATAACGGTTCCCGCTCGGATATGAAAATCATTTGATATTTGTGTCCTTTACACAAAAAAAAAATTATGAAAGGACATTAAATTCAGTGGCCACAAATAGAGGTAGATATTGCTGAACTACGCATTTAATGTATCTTTTTTTAAATGTTATATCTAAGACACCTGCTCGGTGAGATGAAGGAAATTGGAAAAAAAAAATCATTTTGGTTTTGATAGGCGCGTGTTCGTTGTTATAAGGATGTTGTTCTCATGATAGGTATTACTCATACGGAAAGAGAGACGGCAAAGAAAAAGGGAATCTGTGTATGCAGCAAGATAATGATGTTTATGTGGAGGCGCAATCGAAAACTGGCGTCACTCATGTTTGCACAATGTCCCCAAACATACCTGCCCTGCCTACATAAATGCATTTTTTTGTTTGCTATATTGTTTGTTATGTTATTGAAATAACTGGACATCAAAACGTTATTGACATTAAACTTCAAATGTTGTAATGTAGTTTTTATGTTTGATGTGAGCGAAATGTACAGAGTTTCTACGACAGCAGCAATATTGATGCTTGAAATTTCGATTTCATTTTCCTTGGATGCAAAAGGATTTATACAAAAATCCCCTTTGACTTCCACTTTACATCGAGCTAGAGCCTAAACGAGTTGGCCGATTTGCTTCAAAATTTGGTGCAAATATGCATTGAATTGAAAGTAAATGATTGCCTGGTTTTTGAAAGTGATTTTCCAACATTTTAAAACAAATTTGAATGATTTACTTTAAAAATACGTTTATGTATATTATGGGTTCCTGAGGTGATTTTTAGTCGCAAAAATGTTGGAGGTAATTTTCTCGGTTTTGCTTCCTTAACGGGTTTTATGATTTTTGGTTTCGTTTCTTTAACTTTGCTAAAATATAAACGATTCTTAAATTGTTTGTATAAACACTAGAGCACCGCCTAGCAGTTTCTACCATTCCTACAACGTTTTTCTATGCGGATAACGGTTTTCCTGTAATTTGTAATCAAAACCCATTTTATTGCATTTTTATGCCGTTTTTTTACTTTAGTATCATTTTCTTTTTACAAAAACACGTTAATAATTGAAGCGCTTAGAAGATGAAGGACGTAAGCGACATTTTTAAACATTTGAGTTATAAGCATTTAAAGTTTATTGCCTATAACTTGTTTTATGAAAATAATAAAAATACTGTATGGATAATTTAAAGTCAATAAAACTCAGGTGAATTTAATTTTAGGAATATTTTTTATTTAACACAAATAGTTGTTGAGA
Source organism: Melangyna quadrimaculata (assembly GCA_949320155.1). Lineage (NCBI taxonomy): Eukaryota > Metazoa > Arthropoda > Insecta > Diptera > Syrphidae > Melangyna > Melangyna quadrimaculata. The sequence goes on from OX439483.1 coordinate 105,188,407, forward strand.
TATTTACACTTTTGTGCATTTAACACCTTTATCTAGGAACTTTTTTTTGTATTAAATTTAATTTTGTTTTTATAAAGGTGTTAAGTGATTTTTTGATATGTTGTAATTTAATTATTTTTTTTTTGTTTTTTTCTCTTTCCCTTCTTTAGTATCTGCTGAAATTGCATTTATATAAAACAATTGATGTTCTACACGAACGAAATTCATCTGTTCTTTTAAATTTTTCTGCAGAAAGTTGTTTCAATTTGTTCTCTATTGGCATAAAATCTTGATTATAATCAGAACGTTTGTTACTTTTGGCTATAATAACCTTACTATAAGAAACATATTCATCATAGCATTCTTTGTAAGGGTAAGAACCATACTCCCTGCGAATCCATTTTATTTAGTCTGCTGGGGTATTCGTGAAGGAATTTTCGTCTGCTTTTTTTGCAGAGTCACTTCCGGTTAGGTTTTGAAGCAAAAACGTTACACCAAGACCTAGATTCCATTCAAAAACTTCGAATTGCCTGTTATTATTGTTAGGCTCTTCCTCATGAGATTTAAGAAGGATTTGTAGCGTTCTTGGTTGTAGTTCTCAAGTAGTAGTTTGGCCTGCCTCAGCTTTGGGAGTTCATTCCAAATTTTGGATCTTTTTGCCTCCTCTTCTAATTTGATCTTGTTTTTTATCACATTTTTACCTAATCCGCAATAGGAATCAGGCCCTATTAGGGGGGGTTGTTGCTCCTATTTTGGCAAGGGATTCTGGGTACCCAATAGAGTTAGACATTGTTATTTTTTCCCAGTTTATTTAACCTCCGCAAACATTCCCATACCAGTTTTGAGATAATGGCATAGGAGCTTAACGCTTTAAGCACGGCTTGGCTATCTGACATGATGGCAATGTTACGATTTCGGCAGTTTCTTTCAAGGTTACGTCCTGCACATTTACCTATGGCGTTTACTTCCGCCTGGAAAATGCTTGTACTGTCCCATCGGTACAGATAGTTTGGTTCTTGGCCCAAATATATACCCGCCCCAGTTAGACGTTCTCGATCCATCAGTATACCATTTGACTATAAAAGTTTTCTGCTGTGGTGTTCTTCACGGAATTTCGGTCTGCGTTTTTGAACTTAAGCCTGTGAGAGTGTCCTGAAGCAAATGTTAAGCAAATGACTTGACTTCTGTCATTTTTGTCACACCTAAGGTCAATTTAACACCCATTCGTCAAGGGTATCGGCTATGTTTTGGTATGGGTTACAACATTACGCAAATGACTTGACTTTTAATGTCGTTGGCTCTTAGACTAATAGATGTGTGTGAAAAATAACGCTTTCAAATTGTGCGTAAGACTATACAAAATTTAGCCATCATGTTAAGCTACCTGCGTCGGAATATTCAAATTTGAAGTAGTGTGTGTTGGCTGGTGCCTCTTGCCTGCACATGCACTGATTTTTGTGGTGTTCACCTATAATGTCTTATCTTGAAGTGCCCACTAAACACCTTTATGCGTGAAATGAAAAATTCAGATAAAATTATTTTTGTATAAAGGACTTAATATAAAGGACTTAAGCGCATTTAACACATTCATCCACAAAGTTTATTATTAAAGTGATTGCATATAACACCTTCATCTTTGGCTAAATATGAATCTAGAGACGATAGAAGAGTGCAGACGAGTCAGAAATTTAAGTTTTCATATAACACTTTCATCTGTAGGTAAAAAGCCAAATTTCAAAAAATTTCACTTAACACCTTCATCTTCTAAGCGCTTCAATTATCATTTTTTCCTTTTCTATTATGAAAGCCCCATTCGGTTTCTTAAAAACACTTACAGCCCTATTCTGCTAAAATTGCGTCGGGGGGAATGATGATTCTAAAATCATCAATTTGTATTCTACTATACTATCAAAGGGAGACATTCCCCGTCGCATCGGCTGTACAGTTCGACATTCCCATAAACCAGTGAATCGATCACCCCTATACAAAACATTCACTTTGACACCCGCAATTGATTTGTTGCGTTTGTCATATTGTACAGACGATTATTAATACAGAATGCATTACGATGACGGAGAAGTCCACTGATATTGTTATGTGTGGCTATAACGTCCACTCTACAACAAGATCGAGAGGAGAAACTGGTTTTTTCTAAGCCCATCTGGGTATTTTTCGTTTTTATTTCAATAATTTTTTAACAAATTTTACAACAAATTTACTTAACACTTTCGGGTTATTTTCGCTTATAAAGTAACACAGTTTTGCACAATTTTTACAAAATTCGAACATTTTATTTATAATGCAAAATATGCATTTATCACTACAAATGATTCAAATATTTAGTTAGATTTCAGAAAATAATTAACAAATTATGACAGATAAAAAATTATTTCACAAAATTAATTCTCTCAGAGTATTTCGAAAAATTCGAAAAAAATTCGTAGGTAAAGTAATTTCCCCGTCGTTTAGCAGAATATAGAACACGAGCGAACGTGAATCGATGAAGTGAATCGAACGTTTAGCAGAATAGGGCTGTAAATTTTTTTAACAAAAAATTACATTTAAAATTATTATTAACAAAATAAAATAAAAAAAAATAAATTCAAGAAATTTGATTTTGTCAACGTAGGACACTTAAGTTGGCATTGTATTTTGTATAGGTACGTACTTGGAACCCTTAACTATGAGAAAATATAGTTATAATATTTATTTCTTTTTCTTAGTTACTTTGGTAGCTGTTTTAAAAGTTAAGAACATTTTGCACTAAATAAAAAGTGATTTCTTGAAGCATTTATTGCGAAAATTGTTCAAACATTTAGAATCGCTGCCAAAGTAACTAAAAAAAGAAGAAAAAAAAAAGAACGTGTACAAAAATCAGTGCCAACTTAAGTGGCCTACTTTGACCATAGCAACGATGCAAACATTGCTTGTTGCACTTAGATAACATCATGTTTCTTCCCCAAACTATTTAACCAATTTGGTACGAATTTTCGAATTTCGTCTTGTAATACTCTAGACGATTTGATTGCAAATTATCAGCAGAAATGGACAATTTTTGACCTATTTTTTGAGTGCTGCAAAATTACTTAGTTTTTCAGAATATTTTTTTTCAATTCATGGTTAGATAGCAACATAAATATAACATGCACGAATTTAAAACTAAAGTGGTCTTGTATACAATTTTATAACAAACAAGTTTATAGTGAATGGTTTTTTTTTCCTAAGTTGCATATTTTCAAAGTTATAAAGGAAAATGTCGGAAAAAAATGGAGTTATTTTAGCGTTTTCTTCACTGTCGCTTTTAATAGTGTTTTCATAAGTGCTTTTTTTTCAAAAAAAAGTAAAACAAAAAATCATTTATTTTTTGTTTGGTTATGAGTCAGACGATTTCTATCAATTTTCGTATATGCTGAAAGTTCTTTTCCGCTTTATCAATTATACTACACCAGTTAATTATAAAACTATGTTTATTTTTGATTTTTTTTTTAAATATTTAAATCTTTTTTTTGAAAATGTATTACATATATTTTGAAGAAGTGTTTTGAAGTACTTAAATTCTTCAAAATGACACACCAATTTATTTGTTTAAAAATTAAAAAAAAAAAATATTGTATTCAAAGTTGAAAATTTCCATTTTTTTAAATAAATTCCGTACAAGGAATTTTTGAAAATTCAATTGCAATATTTTGAAAAGCTGATATTAAAAAAAACAAATTTCAGATTTGTAATCGTCATCGAGCATAAGGCCTTAAAATGAATGACCTTAAAGATTTTGTATGGAAGTGAACAAGATTTTTAGTCCATTAACAAGGAGTTTGCACCGTTCGGTATTCCGTGGTCTGATCCAATGGGACCCGAATTTATAACCTTTCTGAAGTTATTATAGGTAGGTAGAGATGGCAGTCATAAGCATCCTCGCTCGATGACCCAATTAAGGCTCTAATGCGCCTTTTTTATACCATAACTCGTTTGACCTGTGGATTAAAAGAACAATTTTTAAGAAAATGAGGTCATTTGGTGATAGATCTCCCAACGCCCGAGTTCGGCTGCAGTATACTACGCTAAGCAATTTGCTGATTTACCCAGGACGCATACGATCTGATACCTTGGGGTAATCATCTAGTCGCACACTCGGATATGGTAATCTCTGTACACCTCCGTCTGTTTGCACAACATGACTTGTGGTTACCAGAGAAAGTACCACCAGCCTGTATGACCAGACGCTTTTATTGGATTAAGACATGAGATGAAACTTATTAAGGATTTGGACATAGGAAAAACACCCGATAGGACCAAAGTTCGCAACTAAAAACCATCTACACTGTGCCAACTAGGCAACTTGTTGACTGGTATTGAAGCGAAGGTTGGCACAACCGTGTGATCGTCCGGTCCTCGTGCACCATGAGCCACCTTCAAACACCAGTAGTCTGCTAGCTCACAGTCATAGGAGTTTGAGGAAGAAAATGGTGCAAAAGTAAACCGAAGTTAATTCTAGATCCATTGAAACTTTCTTGGACTTGAACATAGGAAAACAATCAAAAGGGTCGAAGTTCGCAACTAAGAGCCATCTACAATGTGCCACCTAGGCACTTGTTGACTGGTATTGAAGCGAAGATTGGCCTAATTGTGTGATCGTCCGGTCCTCGTGCACCATGAGCCACCTTCAAAAACTATTAGTCTGCTAAGTTTGGGGAAGAAGATGGTGCAAGAGGAAACCGAATTAAATCCTAGATCCATTTCGTCGCGTTGAGGAAAGAAGTCAAATCTTTGATCTTCGTTCCGGAGAGTTCGTTAAGATCGTCAAAAAAGGGCTTCCCAAAAGATTGTTGCCTCATTCTGGCCAAATCGGGACATTTACAGATGAAATGAAAGACTGTTTCCTTTTCCTGCTGGTCCCCACAACTACGACAGTGAGTATTGTAGGGGATGCCGCATGTTCTCCTATTGGCCAGTGTCCAGTGCATGTTGCAACAATCCTTGCTATGTCTCGCCTGGGTCTGCACATTAGGTTAATAGTTCGGGATTTATTATAGGTAGGCCAGATCTTCTGAAGTATTATTGTATGCGTTTTATTTTTTGAGGCTAAGTTTTTCAGTGAGGAGTTAATGTTAAATCGGAGTTTGGTGAGTAAATTCTAGATTAGTTCAAAAAGTCTGAAGTCTTTTTACATTCATCTTCCACTGAAAAAATAAGGCTGAACTTTCCTTTAAGGGCGCACGAATTTTAACACGCGAATACTTTTATTTAATAGATTTATGACTAAAAGTAATAAATATCACAATTTTAAAGTGAGGAAACTTTTATTTATATTTTTAATTAATTTTTAAAGTTTCAATTTTTCATACAAAATGTATGCAATTGACGACCACGAAGCACTGTTTTTTTTTTTCTTTTGACAGTTCTTTACCATCAGGGTATATACAATTGTAGTCCACACAAGTAAGAGTATGTTACTGTGCTATGGTAAGTGTTGGGATATGTGTTTTTTTTTTGGGGATTTTTTTGGGAGCCACCCAAGGTATTGTTTACTACAAAAAACTTTGATAATAGATCGACTGACAACATAGGCGCCTGCCAGACGACTGAGCATACCCTAAGCGGAGCGACAGAGTCGCGTGAGCGGGACTGAGGACCCGAAAAGGGGGTTAAAATCCTTAAACCCGCGAAGCGGGCCACCCAAGGTACTGTTTACTACAAAAAACTTTGATAATAGATCGACTGACAACATAGGCGCCTGCCAGACGACTGAGCATACCCTTAGACTGAGGACCCGAAAAGGGGGTTAAAATCCTTAAACCCGCGAAGCGGGCCACCCAAGGTACTGTTTACTACAAAAAAACTTTGATAATAGATCGACTGACAACATAGGCGCGTGAGCGGGACTGAGGACCCGAAAAGGGAGTTAAAATCTCTAAACCCGCGAAGCGGGCCACCCAAACCTACTCTTTATCGAAAAAAAAAATATCCTAATTCGCAAATAACTTCCCAACAAAAAATCCCAAAATAAAATCCCACACGCCATTCACCACTTATCATAGCAAAGTTGTTGAATAGTAGAACTGTCAAAATAATTGTGTGATTTTTTTTTATTTAGTGGCCTCAGATTTCATCAATTTTATAACTTTAAATGTTTATTAAAAACTGAAATAAAAGTTTATTGATATTTAAATTATTGAATTAAATTATTTAATCTACCCAAAAAAAAGTATTCGCCTGTGAAAATGTGTGCTATATATAAGGAAAACTTGAGTAGTGTGAAAAAAAGTGCCAAAATCGAAAAATTTAAACATTTTTTAATCATATTTAGGGGGTTTTCCTCACCGTAATATTTTAAAGCTGTTCTATAGAGACCCCTAGCTCACTGTAAAAAAAAATCAAAATTCTAGCCGTGCGCCCTTAATGGAAAGTCGCCCCAAAAATAATTCTTTTCGTAACTGAAGATACATTTATTTTCAAAAATAACTAACTCTGACTTAACTCACCACTGAAAACTGGGACAATATCGTACATTATTGGGCTAATCGCAATGATTGTACATGTACACGTACAGTACAGATACAGACCTTACATGATAAATATTACTCTGCAATACTTAATGTTGGCCTATGGTTTCGAAGCTACATGTTATAAGAAATTTTGCAATTCAGAAGCTGATATGGAAGCTATATGGAAAGTAAGAATTGTAAAGTTATCAAATAAAAATTAATTTAAAACAAGAATTTTTTTTGGTTCGCATTTTCAAACGATATAAATTCATAGCTATAGCAAAATATATGTAAGCAAATTGTATGCACATAAGTTCATATCTTGAAATATCTTTAATTATGTATTTTAGTAGGTATAGAATATACTCTCAGGTAGGTATAGAGTATTAAGATTTTTCTGTTCCAAGAAGATATTTTGCACTCTCGTTCATGAATCACCTTGGTTTTACTAATAAGGGTATCCCATTAAATATATATTTTTATATTTTCGTTACACATTCAATAGCATCAGCACAGCATAGATATTTGAAATCCTTTCCCATTCTTATGTGAAAATAGGTAATTTCGCAAAAACAGCCACTACCCTTTTTTTGTAGCTATTGTTTTGAAAAATCCTTTAATAGGACACAAATTTGGAGAACCTGACCATCCTTTGGTATTTAGTTCATTTTAGCAATAAAATATTCTTAATTCGCAAGATTTACCCATTGCCATAAGTTATAACAGGAGCTGATGGCAGTTCCTTTCAAACAATAAACATGCAAAATATTTCTCTTTTCTTTGTTGCTGCGCAAACGAATGCAATAAACGTAAGTTTCAGGTAGTTGAGACATTGTTGAGTCGAAAATTTAAAACCAATTTATGACAAAAATAGGCTAATCGTCAAAGCTGATGGTGATTCTTAAAACAAAAGATCGACGACACGCTCCTTTTTCGGCAAGAACATGATAAACTACCTGTTTAGGTATAATGGGTAATGTGGTTGCGTATATTGCTTGTGCCTAGGCATTAAGGTCACTTAACACTAACCCCCATATTAATAAACGAAGCCAGCGGCGAGTTATCTTTAACTCGCGGATTAGGAGTAAGATTTCTGCCACTTACGAGCTAGCTAAACCACCAAGGAAGGTAGTTTGGCGAAGGATTAACTAGCACAAATAAATATACCTTCCTTGGTGGTTTAGCTAGCTTGTAAGTGGCAGAAATCTTACTCCTAATCCACGAGTTAAAGATAGCTTCGTTTATTAATATGATGGTAAGTGTCAGGCAAAAACTGACGCTGCAGTACATAAATTTGTTTTTGTAATTGCCACGTGAGCTTATCAACTGAATATTCTTTTTTTCTCGAATCTTAATGAGCACATCAATACATCAAAAGATTCAATACAAAATTGATAGCCCAATGATGGATCTTATTAAACGTTTTCTGCTTAATCTAAAGAATAAATACAAAATGCCCAGGAATGAGATATATCGTTGGAAAGCTAAGCCGAAGTACATCTTTTTTTGTATGGACACAAAGCTGTAAACCATGGAGTTTAGGCAGTGTATGGCAACAAAGATTGCAATTAGAGCAAAAATTAATAGTGTTCCATTTAAATGACAGTATTGGTCACTTTCGATGAATAGACCCCAAAATAAAGGAACTTTTATACCAATGGCCAATAATAGCGAATAAAATCATGCTGTTAGCGAATAATTCGATTAGTAGGTTCACGCTTGGTAGGTTCACATGTCAAGTTTTTTTCAATTCAAATCTTGATTTATGTTTTTTATGGAATTTCACTTCTTTTTGCAAAGAATTTTTGTCAGGTAAAAATGGTTAGAATAAACGAAAACTGAAAGCCTCTGAAGGAAAATTAAGTTTTTAATTTGTACATTATGTATGCACTAAAAGTCCTTCGATTTTTCTTCAATCGGAAGTGCTCCATTAAAATGATAATAATTATGAAGGAGTGGTTGGATATCACGCCCTTTGCTGAGTCTGCCAACTTTCACTTTAAAGGTCCTGTCACACACTGAAAGGAAAAGAAAGCGTTTCAAAAATGTCGACTTGGAAATTTTCCCGAAAGTGTTTTCAGAGAGCAGTCACACTCACACTATGAAAGGAAAGTGCTTTCTGAAAAAAACTTTTTACTTTCAAGAAAGCAAATGTTCTAAAAGCACTTTTCAGGTCGTCACACTATGAAAACGAAAGCGTTTTCTGAAAGTGCTTTCTGAAAATAAAAAATATAGATTCGTATGGTGTGATACATTGAGTGAAAGGATGGCACTCCCTGGATCATGAGTATGCAATTTTTAATCATTTAAGACTCAGTTTTTCAGTAGTGAGTTAAACCCGAGTTTTTTAGCTCTGCATTTACATAAATGTGTCGACTATTACGTCAAAAAGCAGTTTTTAAGTTGTGGGTAAATGCAGAAAGTCTTAAAAACCAAGGAAGATAAAATATCAAAAGAATTTGTTGAGTTAATCCAGTGTTAACTCGACAAATTTGGTGAGTTAATTTGGATTTAACTTTAACCCCGCACAGAAAAACTGATCCTAAGATGCTTAATTTTCCGGAAATCGCGTTTCGAGAAAAAAAGGTGTCAACTTTGTAGGGTCTAGGAATTATAGTTTTGCCGCAAATCGGGTTTAAAGATATAAGTTCGTTCGTTTTTCGTATTGTGCGATACTTCGATTGAAACGAGACAATCCCTAGATCACGAATCTGAAATTTTTAAGTCTTAACGATGCTTAATTTAGCAGAAAATCACGTTTAAAGAATAAAAAGATGTCGATTTTGAAAAATAGGTTCTTCATATCGTCCCATACATCGCATCGTTTGAAAGGTTTCGCTCCGTTTCGAGGACTAGAGGAAGTCAATTTAAAAATCGGTTGGCAAACGTTATCCCCGGTCAAATCAGTTACGGTTAAACGTAACGATCGCATAAAATGCAGTTGATTGAAGAGCAACTCGGGTGAAAAACATACGTTTGCTTTCCAAAAAACGAAAAACTTTCACAAACAGTTTCTGAAAGCAGAAATCGTTTTCTCAAAGTGATTTGCTTTCTTGAAAACGTTTTCAGGATCTAGCCACACAGTAAGTTCTTTTTCGTGAAAGCGTTTTCAAGAAAGCAAATCCCTTTCAGAAAACACTTTCCTTTCAAATTTTGACGGCACGTTAAGTTCTATCGATTTACCAAATTTTAGCATCTTACAACAATCGAAAAAGTGCTCCATAAAATTGATATCGGTTCTGTGAAAATGGGTGGACGCCACAAAGGGGGAACAAAATTGTACCATCGAGATGTGAGATAAATTAAGTAATTTCCTCATAAACCTTCAGAACCCTTTTTTGTACATTTTTTTTTTTTGAAAAAAATTAGAATGCAGTTTTCTTCCAATCAACTTAAATATTACAAATACGAACTTTAATTAAAAAAGTTCGATTCGTTATGGAGAAATGTTGAAACAAAAAAAAAAAAAAAACAAATTACTATATACCCGTTATAGATTAGCTAGAACAAAAATTAGAATTTCTAACTTTTAACCGCGCCATTTTGTTTTAACATTTAAAAGTTATTTATAAAATTTGACAGGTATAGCATACAAAACCCTTTACCGACTGGCCTGTTATGCGGCAGCCAGGGTTGCCGTAAGTGCAGATTGGTATGATAACAGACCGACTGACAACATAGGCGCCTGCCAGACGACTGAGCATACACTAAGTGGAGCGACGGATTCGTGTGAGCGGGACAGAGGACCCGAAAAGGGAGTTAAGATCATTGAACCCGCGAAGCGGGCCACCCAAAGTATTGTTTAGTACAAAAAACTTTGATAACAGCTCGACTGACAATATAGGCGCGCGAAAATTAAAAATTATTTCTTAGATATACTCAAAATATGGGGATTCTGGTGCTTGGAGATTTTGGTTTTAAGGTGCCAGTTATAGCTATCATTGAAAACCATCATTGAAAAAGTTAACTGTTGATTTTGAGACCTTTCGAAAGTTTAATCATTGAATATTTTAATGCAGAAATATATCTTACGACTTCAAAATTATTTCTCCTTCAAAAATAATTCATTTTGACCCATATCTTCCTCATAACGTAACTTTTAATTTTTCAATGATGAACTACCTTACCAATGATCATTGAAAAAATTAAAAGTTACGTTATGGGGAAGATATGGGTCAAAATGAATTATTTTTGAAGGTGAAATAATTTAAAAGTCGTAAGCTATATTTCTGCATTAAAATATTCAATGATTAAACTTTCGAAAGGTCTCAAAATCAAGAGTTAACTTTTTCAATGATGGTTTTCAATGATAGCTATAACTGGCCCCTAAGGATCTAGTTTTTGTAGATTATAAATTTGGAGATTTCAGTTTTGGGGATTTTGGTTTGGAAATTATGATTTTGGATTTCGTGTACCTAACCCAAGCAACTTGTTGCCTATTTGTTGAGGCCACTGTCAACAAGGTATAAGCTGGAACTTTTGTATGGACGAAGATTTTAATATCTTTATGTAATTTTTATGTAATCCTATTTTTCATATACAAATCTGCATTGCAGACTTCATTCGTCATAATTGAAGATTTCTTAAAGATTCTATGGCAGCACTGTCGGAAGCCTTAAAAGCTATAAATGCATACAATATTTATTTAAATTGAAGCTTATTCCAAAATATTGACAATACCTGAAATAAGGTGAAGTCGCACTGCATCTGTTTTACATATAAATTTACCTGTTACGCGTTTAGTGGAAGTTCACAAATCCACAAATTGTATACTGATTCTTTCTCAGTAGTAAATTCTCTAAGAAGGCAACAGGATTAACTGAGGCTTATGCAAATATGGAAAATGGATTCATAATATTTAATCCCTTTTCCCAACTGATACAACATTTAAATGGCTATGGAGTATGTGCTTATGTTTTTTCTTAAGTACATTTTGAAGTTCTTGCATTCGTTACTGGTATGTAGGATACCTTTTATGAATATAATTGCTTATGACTGTGTACATATATACATATAAGGATTTAAAGAATACCTATAATATTAATTTTTGAGACCCTATGGGTACCTGTGTCTTTAAGTCCATTCTTTATATTCTTTTTCCGCTTCCTTTTCGGAAATGGTAATTGAGAAGGAATGAAAAAAAAAATGTTAACGCACGATCGCACATCCTTATACAGTTCCGTAATTTGAATGTTGTTCACTTCATATTCTTAACTTCTTAAGGATCAAAAGGAGTAGGTACTTCGTATAATTGCTGTGGAATATAAAACTGCAAAATTCATTCATAAAAATCTTTACCCACAAAAAACGAAGATAAAAATTGATCATATTACGCATGATTACTAGACCGAAAGAAATTTCTTCTTTGTTGTTCTTTGAACAATTTTGTATCTATTTCTTCAAGAAGATGGTCAATTAGTGGTCAGAAAAAATGGGAAGCTGATATTTTTTTCAGTTTCGAAATAATTGTTTCTATTTTCTTCTTCTTTTTTAAATCCTTTGATTGAGGTTTTTTGTTTAGGGTTTTTGTCAACCGACAAACAGAGATAACCACTGATGATATCTGAATAAGTTCCTCATTCAAAATTAAATATAGGTAAATATTGACTAAATATTGTTGAATTTATTTGCCTTTTGTGGGTTAATGGTCACTTATTTGAACCGGATGCGGATATTTTAATCTTATTTTCAATATGCTTCTATTCATTTCACTTGTGTTCCTAAATGACTATTTTTTCAAAATTGGTCAATAGTTCATCTTTAATAACGTAATTATCTTTACAACTAGAATATGTACTTATCAATATCGTTATTTAATTAATGATGAAATGCGAGTAGATACAACTTACAAAAACGTGGGAACCGATTGATGTTGATTATCGAATGTTATTTATTATTGACTTCCTTATCCCATATGTAATTAATAGAGAGTTTATTTTTTGATAACTTTGAAGTGTTTAAGAATTTACCGACTTGTTCCATAATTTATTATTATCAAACATTGAATTCCCATAGCTCAGCCAAGCAGTCTGGGAATTTATTTGCTCTTTTTCCGTTCAAGCAAGCTATTTATTTATGTTTGGTCATTGTTTAAGATTTAACAAATAAAATGTTTGTACAGTTTGTTTGGGGTGTAGATGTCGTTCGTTATAATTTGAAATTCATTAGAATCAATTACATATTTAATTCACACTCAAAATTTAAAGGTATTAGTTTCTACGACGAAGTTAAAAGGTTTGAAAATGCTTATCAAACCATATTTTTTATTTCACAGCCAACGTGTGACCGAATTTTAAAAAGGAAATCCCGGAGGACAATCCCGAAAACCTGCCCTGATGAAGCAATTTTGTCATTTATTCTTTTAATAGTGTATACTGTACATACACAATACATATGTATGTATATACATACATACATATGTATATTTTAAATATATATATTTTTTTTGGACTTCATGCCTCTTGCAAAATTCACCATATTCATGCCACTTGCTAAATTCACATTTTTCAGTCCGCAATGAAACCATCTTTTATTAATACTAATTTCGGGGTTATGTAACTTAAATAATAATTGCGGTCTACCATGGGGTCCCCAAAACCCGGATATAAGCTTCTTCAATGGCCAACTTTCAGATATGAAAATTAACTACACGACTAGATCACACCAAACTTGATCTCGTAGCTAACAGTTTTAACGTAGCTAGAAATTGACAATGTTTGTTATTAGTTCAATTATATGATAAATCAGTGTTACAAAAAGTTTAAATATAAATTATTATGTAATTTTGTATGAATGTATTATTTAAATAGCTAAAAATACCCATTTGAATAGCTAGAGTTAAAAAAGTATGCCATCTGATATGTTTGATTAATATTAATTTATAAAAAAAAATCAAATCGTTACAGCGGTTTTCTTTTAAAAAAATTACTTTTTAATCAAATTTGTTGAACATTTTTAAAAATAAAATCCGGTGTGCCAACTTTTAGTAGTTAATAAAATACAATTTTACACAAAATTAAAAAACAAATTCTTCGACACGTTTTCAAGTCATTGAATTTTCAAAAAAATAAATTTCAATATTTTTTTTGAAAATCAAAAACATATTTTTTGAAAATTTTTATATGCAAAATTGTTCAAACTTAAATAGCCTCTCTGTATAAGAAATTTAATTATAATAGCAGCTGGTAATTTTTTTTGTCCAAATCGTTAAAGCCATTTTTGAAATAAATACATTTTTGTATATTGGTTGTATGGTAGAATTGTATATAAATATCTATAAAACTTTTAATCAACCGACGTGACGGTGGTGGCTGTGCCACAGGCCTGGGAGGGTATTTGCTCTTTAGATAATGTAGAGTTAAAAATACTTTGAAGTTTCCTATTAAATCTCCCTTGCGATAATACACCACCTATAGGCGTAGACCATCGGAAAAACAAATCGACTCAAATCGACTGATTTATAGTACTATATGGCAGGTACCGTTATGTATTTCTTGAGCTTAAAAAAAAATAAATTTACCCTCTAAAGAATCCTCCAGAAACCTCACGTCTAGGTACAGACGATGATTAAACTTTCCAAGGGCAGATAGATTATTAAGTTATTGTTTAACTTCCAGGGCCAGTAAGTTAGTTGTAAATTATGGATAAGTATAGGCTAGTTTTTGTGAATATTTGTCTAGCTAAAACATAGTTATAAGTTAATTGAAAAATAAAAATGAATTTAATAAATAAATGAGTTGGACTGTCACGCTGGAGGTCTGGGTTCAATTCTCAGCTTCGTCAAACACCTAAGGGGCCAGTTATAGCTATCATTGAAAATATTAAAAAGAAAAAATAACTGATTATTTTGATGCCAAAGTAAAGCTAATTGACTTAATATTTACTTCTAGGTAAAACAAAATTCAATTTTGAACAACTTTTCTCATAAAATGACTTTTAATTTTTCAATCATTATATACCAATGATCATTGAAAAATTCAAAGTTAAGTTATAGGGTAGATATGGGTCAATATGAAATTTGTTTGGAAGAGAAATAATTTTGAAGTCGTAAGCTATATTTCTGCATTAAGATATTCAATGATTAAACTTTCCAAGGGTCTCAAAATAAACAGCTTAATTTTTCTAATGATGGTTTCCAATGATAGCTATATCTGGGCCCTAAGAACTAGGGCGACTGCCTCTTGCGAGGAATTTACAAAACCTCCAAGATTATCACTTGTCATGGAAAAGTGCTTCTCGTCCACCCATTCGGATGCGGCATACAAATTGTAGGTCCCCTCCATTCCTGTCGACACGCGCACACATGAGTGGTTGACAGTTTGTAAGTCTCTAGGTTGTAAATCAGGAGACCCACTCCACGAGCTGCTGCGCTATAACATTTATTTTTTTTTATTTTTTTTTACAAAAAGAAAAATCCGGAAAAATCTTCAGTTGATACTCAGGGGCTTGCACAACACTTTTTAACTCAATTTAATATGTTTTTGGAAACCAAACTGTACTTTTTCGAAGGTTTTCGACGTCCCCGTAATTTGAATACTTACGTTATTTGTCCTGCCATAAACTGAAAAACCATAATTTTTTAACAAAAAGTAGAATTTCTGATAAAATTTGATTGTTTTTCTCGAACCAAACATAATTTCTCCGAAGTTGTTTTGGTGCCCTGAATTTGAATCCGACACTGCTACATCATGTCGAAATATTTGAATTCTAATTAAAAAAACGCCGTTTTTTCTTAGCTTTTGTTGAGGTTATGTTTAACAACGAAATTCTGATGTGAGGTTGGAAAAGTAGAGTTTGATTCGAAGGAAATAAAAGAAAGTAAATGTTTTTTTTTTCCAGACCGGTAAATTGGTTTATTTTCTGCCAATCAAAAATTGCTGAGCTGGCTATACAATACACTCTTATCAAAAACACGGCTGGTTTTACTTATATCAAAACTCACCAATTTTATACAATAACAAAATATTTAAAGTACTCTTTTTTATTATTGTCTGCGTATAAAATTGCGTGCTCACTCACTCAATTTCACCAAAACGCGGCTAGTATATTATTTTTTTTTGTTGGAACGATTCTAATATTTGTTTTCTTTTCAAAAGTTTCGCAACTTTTTTTTTACAATTCGTAAGTTCACTTATATATTTTAAAGGTATTGCAAGCTTTCCTGTATAAATCTATAAATTGCGATCCAAACCAGTCAAAGTATTTTACAGCATTAAAAATCTATTGAATTCATGAAAAAATTAGTCGTAACTTAACGGTATTTCTATAAAAAAAAATATTAGTCAGCAGTCATATTAACCCTTATTCCGATTGTTAATTACTTATGTTTTATTGATAAAAATGGTAATTTTGTATTTTAATACTCAATTTATTTAATATCTTATCAAACTATTCATTGATATTTGTCCACAACAGTCGGAATCATTCTCAATGGCTAAAACTGTTAGCGGGTGGGTTTTATAGTATGGCTTTTCAACTATTAAGCAATGATTGGTAATCGCAATACGGCTGACTTACTGCTTTTCTCAATTTAAAAAAAATATACATATTCCGTCAAACTAGAGTCTTTGAAACCATCCCCGAGGGACAGCGCAGTAAAGGCCGCGAAACCGGTCGTTGGCGCATGCAGGTGGAAGAGGACCTCAAACAACTAGGCGTGCGAAACTGGAAGCAGCTAGCTAGGGACAGAGCTGGCTGGAGAAGGCTTGTTGGTTGAGGCCCTGGTCCTCACCGGACTGTAGCGCCAGCATAAGTAAGTTAGTAAGTCAAACTAGAGTTGTGTTCATGTTTTCAATCTGTTTTGTGTCCTTCTGATATCTGATTCAAAATGTATGTATTTTATGTTGCTTTTTTACATGCGATATACGTAGTATAGGTACGGTGACCATATTTCTAGGAACAAAACCCGGGACAAAAATGAAAAGTTTAAAAACGTAATCAAAATAATATGGAGCCTATTCATTAATTTTCATTTTGCTACATATCCACATATTACAAGAGATACAAAATAACAGAAAAACAAACGAAAACAAATTCTTAAAATGAAAGGAACATTAAAATAAATTAAAATGTCTTCAAAACATAACAAACTTAAAACTAAAAAAAAACTTAAAACTTAACGTTTAATTTTATTATTAAAATAATTAAGTCCTCTGTTCACAAATTAGTCTAAATAATGAAATGAACATATTTGAAGCTTTATTATGCAAAGCTACAAAAACCATTAATTATTTTGTAATGCACATTAAGCCAAGCTTACAACTTTAAAAATATTTGTATTTAATACTTTAGTAAAAAAAAAAACTTTTACAATTTTGTCATTTCCTTTTAAATAATTTTTAAATTTATGGCAGCTTAAATTTTAATTACATTTAACAATTAACATGGCTTTTAAAGTTTTTGCATTTAGCTAGGATTTTTCGCTTGTTCACATATTATTCAATATTGAAAAAAACCCTAAAAAGTTTTGGAAAGCCAATGTTTTATCTGAGAAATGCTTACAAATTTTTACATATTTTTCACCTACTGTCTTTGTTTTCTGACCATTTTTTAGTAAAATAATAATAAACTTAAAAAAGATTTTAAGTAAACAAATTTATCAAACAACATTAATTCTTGTATCGCTTCGCTTTTGGTTCACAAAAGCCAAACATGCTTCTATTTCTGGTCAGGAAGGTACATTAAGAAGAATTACCCAACTTAAAATTTGAAATTGAAATTTTTGTCATATGTCATACAACCAATATACAAAAATTGATTTATTTCAAAAACGGCTCTAACGATTTCCAGTACTTATATTATTAAAATAAATATTATGGTAGACCTGTACCTGTCATACAACCGATTTTTTGGTTTTTAAATTTCTCATTAACTGCTTCACCGGTTTCAACCAAAATTTTTATACAAAAGGTCCCTTAGAATTTTTACAATTTTGCATATAAAAATTTCTGAAAAAATTAATTTTGTATTTTAAAAAAAAAATATTGAATTTTTTTTTTGAAAATTCAATATCTTGAAAACGGGCTATTAATTTTTTTTTAGTTTTGTGAAGAGCAAGTTTTGTGCGATGCAGTCGTGCCCATTTTTAGACCATTCCCTTCGTTTGTCTTTTTTTCAAAATTATGTCGCTACTAGCTTCTTCTGTTTTTCGTGTATTTTTTTCACGACCGAAACAAATCAACTTAGTAAAAATCAATACAAAAAATATCATTTTTACATATACACTCCAATTCACTCGTTTGAATACAGATTTTTTTCAATAAACTTTTATCGATTACTCTATAACCTTTTATAATTATGGCAAATCTAATTATAGAATTTATTAAGTGTAATATGGGGATTAAGATCCAGGAAGAGTTTTGAATCCTCCTTAAAAATTTGTTAGTTTTATTGCTCTTTGAATAATTTTAGTCAGAAAATCGAGCTTATTTTTTGTGTCATTCGTTTAAATATACCTTGATTAACAACCTAGTACCTCAGAAAATCGTTAAAAATAGTATGCAAAAAATCAAATAATCAACAGTTAAAGACATTTTATCATGAATTTAACAATTTTGCTAAAAGGAAGTGTTCTAACCGAATTCGAGACTATCAGGACAAAGGTCATAGCAGTCGATGTGAAGGTCACAACATTGTACTAAGTATGCAGCTACATTCGATATAGGGAAAACGATGCAAAAACAACAAACCGCTAGCGAAAATGGCTACATCACCTCAAGAAAGACATTGCATACTCCGAAAAGTCTCAAATTCAACATTATCAGTTAGCAAAATCAATAGTAAAACCGTATTTAAAGACACCAACAATGGTTTTTATCAGATTGCCCGGGAAGCCACACATTTTAATCATCTGAAAACTAAAAAAAGATCCACTGAAATCAGGCTGGAACAGATCTGACTCGTGAGCTTTTAAAGTTGAGTTAAACTGCGCCTTGATACAAAATACGGTGTGAAAGATAATGGCATCAGGTGGTTCTTACTAAAAAAAAATAGTTCAATTTGGATGGTCCCAGCGGGTATAACTTCTATTAACATGACATGAGAAAAGAAAAAATACTTAGGTAGTAGACACAAGAAGGGAGGCGGTTTGTTGTTTTTCATCGTTTTCCCTTTATCGAAGGTAGCTGCATACTTAGTCTAATGTTGTGACCTTCACATCGACTGCTGTGACCATTGTCCTGATAGTCTGGAATTTGAGCATTTTTCTCTTCGGTTAGAACACTTCCTTTTGGCAAAGTTGTTCAATTCATGATAAAATGTCTTTAACTATTGATTATTTGAGTTTTTGCATATTATTTTTAACGATTTTCTGAGCTACTAGGTTGTTATTCAAGGTGTATTAAAACGAATGACACAAAAAATAAAGTCGATTTTCTGACTAAAATTGTTCAAAAAGCCATAAGACTAACAATTTTTAAGGAGGATTCAAAATCCTTCCTGGATCTTAATCCCCATATTCCACTTAATAAATTCTATAATTAGATTTGTCATAATTTTAGAAAGTTATATAAAAATCGTTAAAAGTTTATTGAAAAAAATCTGTATTTAAACGAGTGAATTGGAGTGTATGTAGGTACATTTTGAGATTTTTAAAATCTCAAGCACAAAGGAAACAAATAAGTTTGCACTCGACAGCGACACATGGCGAAAATGAAAACATCAGGTACGTCTTCGGATGCAAATTCTCGTTTTTATATATGTACTTGATACATATTTTCATTTCTCTACTTATGTATGCTCCTGTATTACCATGCATGCACCACAAATGTCCCTGCAAAGGTTTATAACTGCACTGCAATGATGCTTTCTCCGCAATGTTTTAAAAGCTTTAAACACAACTGTTTTTTTTTTGAGTATTTAAATCTTAACTTACATTATTTTAAATTAAAAAATTCAATTTCAGAAACCTTCCTGATGTTATAAAATAGCAAACAAAACTTTAAAAAATTGTAAAATCCGATTTTAATGGTGTAGAATGAAGTGTTGAAAAAATTAAATGCAGTTTTTAATGCAAAAACGAGGCTAACAATATTTGAGAAAGTATTTCATGTCACCAATGGTAACATAAATTCTAAACTATTTTGGTTTCGACTCAGTTATAGTGATATTTTAGCGCTTTAGCTCATTCATGGCACTCTAAATAACCAATCGAAGACAACTTTTATCTAATAGGTACTTTAAAAAAGATCATTTTAAAACTTCTTGGTTTATAAATGCCTTTTTTGTTTGCGATTTCCAGTGATTTAGTTTGCTTTTTTTTTTTTAATTTGTTTAGGTCAACAAAATCCTAACCCTGGTTATCAGTAACTTAAATTTAATAAAGAAAGTGTCAAAACTGACTGCGAGTTTTCCAATCTACCCCTGATGGACAACAATGTACAAAAGTGGCACGCACAAGTATATTACGACCTCAATTCACTTATAAGTTGTAAGCAGCCATATATTACGTAATTGATGTCAGCTCTCCCTTTTGTAAACAAAATTGCCTAATGCCTTATTAAAATGTTCCTGTCCAAGTTGTGATTAGATATTTTAGAGCCGGTTCGCAAACCAACATTCCGAACGAATCTTAAGGTATATTATTTGCTAAATTAGAGAAAGTACATTATTATGTCAAAAATTGCAAACAAAAATGATCGTTTGCTAATGAGTTCTGGATTACAATTTTTTATATTATCAAACGTAAACTAGATTATGTAAAAATGTATATAACTATGTATGCATGTCTTCTATTTAATACATTTAAAAACCTATGAATAAGAACTCATAATACCTATTTACTACCTAGAAACTCTAACGTCATTCATTAATTGTAATTTCTTCAAATGCCAAACGATTAACGTAATTAAAGTTTTCACTTTTAAAAGAAGGTGTACCTAACCTATTATATGTACGTTGATAGTTTTAAATAACTACTACCTAATATGTTCGTTTTACTTTCACATATCCGTCGTTTTCCACGGCATAATCATAAAATCCTAATTCATGTTTTATTCTGAGAAGGAATTGTGTAATAAAAAAAAAAAACCCTTTTACTTTTTTACGAAGCCTTTCACCAAAAAAAAAAAATAAAAAATAAATCGGGTGGCACAACGGCTCATGAAGAACCAGGGCCTAGTGACTAACAACTCGCAACCATTCCTGTGTGCGCCTTTCGACAGGAATAGAAGGGACCTACAATTTTATGCCGAATCCGAACGGCTAGACGAGAAGCACTTATTCGTGACAAGTGATACTCTTGGAGGATTTGTCAATTCCTCGCAAGAGGCAGTAGCCCTGAAAAAAACTTTTTAGTTTTTAGGTGGACGAGGCTGGGAAACGATCCCAGACCTCCAGCGTGACAGTCGAACGCACTAACCATTACGCTACGGGCTACTACAAAAAGGTAAGTATTTATGGTCTGATTTAAAGGATCTCAATTTGGGTATTTTTTGTATCATATTTTTGTTTCAAAGCTGTTTTTTTTTCTTTAAGGTTACACCTCCGATGTCTTAAAAAAAGGTTGAAAAGGAACCGACACGGTGAAAATGTCATAACACCTTTATTGTTTTATAGTTTTTTAGGGAGAAACCAAAACTGAATAGTGAATTATCAAGAAGGGTTAAATTGCGTTAAGCACCTTATAAATATTTGAATCAACCCTTTTAATAGCAGATATGCTAAAATTATTGCATACCATAAAAATGTGCTCGGATCGTAGTTCTTAGAAAATCATTTGTATACGTTCTAAGGCAAAAAAGAGGCAATATTCGCAAATGTATTCTTTTTCATTTACCTAGGTAGCTGCAACTCTTTGACATTGTTCAAAAATGTTGCAATATTCTTTTGGAATTTACTGGAAGTAAATTAGTGAAAATAGGCAATGATTTTTGCTTTTCTTGCTCGACGTCTTGTCCTTGTTTCTCTCACAGCTAGAGATATATGAGAAAGATCATGGTTTTAGAAATATTAAAAAAAAACAATAGCTTCGAGCATTAATGTCAACAAATTCCCTTTCTCAATGAGAACCCAGAAAAGGATTTAACGTACAGTTATTGTCTTTGAATCTGTTTTCGGCAGAAATCAGAAGGTCAATGAAGGATACAGTTATGTTGGCATATATATATGGCGAAATGGACAGTTGTTGTTGACGAGAGTGGACAGTAAATATTGACCAGGATGCAATTTTGAAGAAACCTAACGGAAAGGATGTTATTCATTGGAATAAAGGCGTAAAATAAACAGAGAACAATATTAATAAGGAAAGAGTTGTTATATGACTGAAGAATTTAACGTGTCAAGGTTACAGGATAAATAAACCTTCATACTGCCTACCCTGTGGTGCTTAGGGACAGAAGGTTATACCTTATTCAAACGGAAGGGCGGGCGCCAATTCGATATGCTTGTGCTGTTTACGTTGATTGGAATTATTTGTTTTTGTTTTGAAGTGTGTTGTTTCTCATCATAACAAAGCCGTCAGTTCACGTTTTTCTCGGATCTCACAAATTCGTCAACTCGTCGACTTAGAAGGAGGAGAAAACTTGAGGAATACTTTTAACCATCAAGTCAAGATTAGGTAGGTAGAAGGCGCGCTGTAACTCTTGTTCTTTGTGTTATAAATTTTCTTCGGCGAATAAAAAAAGTTGAGCAAAGCGAATCCCTAAGTATTTACCACTGATAGTCTACTAGTCCAAAACAGACATACAAACAACAGAAATAAATTGGTTGATACTGGCAGTTTCGGACTAACTCCCAGCCTGGAAAATGATTCTAGTTTTTATTTTTACGGAAGACTAGAGATTCTAAAAAGAAAAAGATTCTAGCAAGGGGTTACCAAAGGTTAGTTCTGGCCAGAACAAGGCCTTTGGCGATAGTGAACACTTTTGCCTCGTCGGACAGAAAAAAAATGACCTTTTCTAAAATTTAATCCCGCGATCTTCTGCTTGCCAGTCCAATACGCTACACACCAATAATACGCCACCCACTGGGCTAACTCGGTATACAGAAATACAATGAACAAACCCGCGCAGAAAAACAATCTAGTTTTCGACAAGGCACTAGAAAGTTTTAGATTCTGGCAAGGAGCTAGCAAGGATTGGCAAATGCTAGAGCAAGGGCCTTGGCGATTATGAACCCTTTTGACTCGTCAGGCAGAAAAAAAAAATTGGCTTATCTGAAATTTGATCCCACGTTCTTTTGCTTGTCAGTCCAATACGCTACACACCCACAATACGCCACCCACTGGTCTAATTCGCTATACAGAAATACAATCGGCCTAATCGCCAATTCAAGGGGAAATTTTTCCCTCGGATTTTGTCTTTTTCACTAGCGTCAAAAACCTTCTTCGGATGAATTAAAGCGATTTTTTTCAAGAAAATGTCATCAATTTCCCCCCGAGAAATAGATTTTGCTTTTACTTTTTCGAAAATGGTTAACCACTGGAATATATCGCACCAGGGAAAAATCTGGAGGAGCAAATTCGAGAGAAATTTTTGTTCCCGTTAAGGCTGAATGTCCAAAGTAGATAAGCTTCATTCCATATAACATAACAAATACAAATCATTTATACAAATGTCTTACACCCATAGAAAAAAGTGTCGTATGAAATTGAATTAGCATGGTACTTGTAAAATGTTTGTTTTTGGTGTATACAAGAGACATTTCAGATGGGGTACCGAAACATGTCCAACAAGATTTTACTAGTGAGGACCTCACGAATATTTTCCTCGTCTAAATTGTTGTTACTGAAACCAGCAAGGGCTTGACGAGTATTTGACAAGTTTTCCTCGTCTAGATTTTCCCTGCTGAAAATTTACTAGTAAAAATAAATAAATAAATTGGGTGGCGCAACAGCTCGGGAAGAACCAGGTCCTAGTGACTAACAACTCGGCACCATTCCTGTGTGCGCGTGTCGACAGGAATGGAATATACCTACAATTTAATGCCGAATCCGAACGACTAGACGAGAAGCACTTATTCATGACAAGTGATACACTTGGAAGATTTGTCAAATCCTCACAAGAGGCAGTAGCACTGAAAAAAAAGCTACGAAAATTTACTAGTGCCTTGCCCATAACTAGACAGAACCTTGGCATTATTCCAACTGGGTCGTTTACTTAAATAAAAAGTTTAAGTCATACCTACGCTTTATTTAGCACTGTCCTGCAATCATTCTAAATCGTTTTGCGTCAACACTCCAAAAGACTAAGAAATCGCTAAAACTTCTCAATATTGAAGATCCTAAAAATATTAACATAACGTTTCCACAAAAATTTTTTGCATTTTGAGTTACAAAACTCAAATGCCGGAAAGCTGAAATAGCCCTGTCTAAGTTTTAAAAGCCCAACTATCAGCTCTCTAAACTCAACCACAATAATTCAAATAAATTTTTTCGCTGTGTTTAAGTTTTAGCCTTTGATTTTTTAGATAACTAGTTCCAAAGATTTTAACCTTGAATGAACAAATATTTCTCAAACCCTTTTTTAAAATCGTTCTCTACAATCCTGTTCAATTTTGTAGAAAACAAAAATACTTCAATTGCACCGACAAAACATTTTTTTAATGACGATCTTCGTTAAAACCCAGTAAACATTTTTTTTTTATAACCGATTCATAATTTCCTTTTTTTCACAGAAATTCCATATTACCTAAGAAAGTGCGTAATAAAAATGTTTCTTTTTTAACTTAACTTAAAATACTAAAAACCCTTTCGCTAAAATTACGCACACACCTTATTTCATTATCCTGCTATATGTGGGTAATAAAATGAAAGAGTTTCAGCTAGCTATACATTTTTTTAAGTTCTTTTATGGTTAGCCAACCCTTTCTTACTTTTGGTTAAAGATTTTGACAACACCCACCTCTAGTATATCATAAAACAATATTTTTCAAAAAAATAACATTATACGACCCATTCTTTCAAAAACACAATGAAACATCAGCATAATAAATAGAAATGTCTACCTAAAAACTCGGATGCGCGCATGTAACAGCGGAACCACAAAAAGATGCAAAATTGTTCGGGTTGAGTTTTTTTTTTTTTTTTTGCTTTTTGAAATATCGGCAAACGGCAATAATCCGCATTAATGGCCTGATGGTCTTCGTTCTTTTCCTGGGTCCTCTTCTAGCATTTTGGTATACCTACGTCTAGACAGGTCAAGCAAAATACGCACACACAACCCAAAACCTCCCTCTCTCTATACGCACAATGAAAACTCTTTCTCCTACCCTTTTTACTTTGTGTCAAAAAAAAACAGTTTTATGTGTTGTGTGTTGTGTCTCTTTTGTTTGCATGGGTTTTCGAGAACAGAGATAAGAAGTGCAAAAATACACTCTCATTCCACCCTCTGTCACACACTTGTCACACGTTTTTAGGTAGGTATAACGGTTGCTGCTGTACTTATACTCATACTCTATACTCACCCTTAACGGCACTATATAAGGCCGACCCAAGTTTTGTATCTCGTTAGTTTCAAAACGATTGCGATAGCACGAAAACGCATTTAGCTAAAATATACTTTGGACACTGCTTTTCTAAGCGAGCTAATTTTTTTTAAATTTATTTCTTCATTCGAAATTTGCAACCACACGCATTATGATGCTGCACGAGAAATTAGTACCCGGACAGTTCTTGTTGGATATGAAAAATGGTAAGTTAAAGTGTCTGTTTTTTAAATAACGTTTTTTTTTTCAAAAATAAATTTGAAAAAAACTGTGCCAAATTTAAAAAAATGTAAAACTAATCTAATTTTTGTTTAATTTATTCAGATTGTAGCACCAACATGTTGCACGGTGGTCCACCGGGATCCAAGTTGGATATCTACAATTCATACAACTACCATCATCACTATCAGCAAGAACGCTTTTCGTCGGATGCTCAAGTTCTGGACCTATCTCGTCGATGTGATTCAGTTGAAACCCGAAAAACACCTTCGCCATATAATTCAACTTCAAGTTTTGGCACAGCTTCTCCCAGTACCCATTGCGGATCTCCACCAACGTCAGTTGCTGCGCCACCAGCGGATGCTGTACAAAATAAGCTTGCCTTCGCCCAATCAAGTCCGCCCCCATTACCACAAGGAATTGCTTCACTCTATCCATTGTATTATCCACATATTAAGCAAGAGATTTCATCACCACCTCCAGCAGTGTCTTCAGTTACTGCAAATCCGTTGCCTCTCTTCCCACAACACTCACCAGCTGCAATTGTTTCAAAGACCAGGATCCCAACTTCACAAAGTAGCCCCACACAACGTCAACCGGAAAGCATCAACAGTCTTCCATCGCTCCCAACTGATGCCGGTATTTTATTCCCGAGTATCCTTAATGCTGCTACGACCGGAGCTGTTAGTGTGAGCAAGTCAACAAGGCCATTCAATGCATATCCACGTGATCCGCTTCTGGTGGCTGCCCATTTCGCTGCTTCTGATGTTCTTTTTGACAACACAACAACTATGGAACGTTACAGTACTTATCGCAAACGAGCTTTAGATGATCTGCGCGACACGAATGGAGGTCATAGAATCGTGACGAATCCAAAAATGCGACGAACCAATCATCGCAGCAATGGACAGAGTATCAGTGAATATGATGACAAAGCTATTGAATCAAGTGATAATGATTCTTATAATGGCAATGGCTCAAGTGCAGAAGGCAAAAACGACAGCAACAACAATGACGGTCTTAATTTTGGCGGTGTGAAGGATGAAGCTTATTTCGAGAGGAGGCGAAAAAATAATGCAGCAGCAAAAAAATCTCGTGATCGCCGTCGGATAAAAGAGGACGAAATTGCTATTCGAGCGGCTTATTTGGAGAGACAAAATATCGAACTGCTTTGCCAGATTGATGCCTTGAAGAAACAACTGGAGGCTTTTAAAAAGGCGTAGAAAGAAAAAGCAAATATGGTGCAGAGATATATGAAAGAGAAAATGAGTCTTTGAAAGCGTTGAACGCCTAAAAACCAAATATTTTTTGTAGAAGAATCTGGTAGAAATAACTGTAAAGTGTATATAATTATTATAAATTCAAATCATGTATAGTAAATAAGTTTGTATAATTATTTTATAAATGGGGGAATAAAATATATCCAGTTTTGTAAACAATTTAAATATTTTTGATTTTGATCTGCTATTCAAAAATTTCAACATTTTTAGACTCCCATCAGCGCGCCGGCCAGCCGCTCCGTGAAAACTGTTTGATTTAAAGAAAAATTGAACGGCAATCGATTAGAAACAAACAAACATTACAAACCAAATAGGTTTTTTAAAAATATTCGTACGCAATACTAGGTGGACTAATTGAAAAAAAAAAAATATTCATAAAATTTGAACAAAATCGGATCAGAAATACACTGCCCGTCTCTTGGTCTTGAATAAAAACAAGCTTTTATCTCAAGTTAAAAGGCTTAAGCGATTTTTTAAGTTAATGTAACAGATATTGTTTAAAATGTACTATTGTAATCACCCGATTACAGAATCCGAAGAATGGTCTGCGGATGGCTTCCAACAATTTTGTTCAGTATTTTCTATTAGAATTCGCCGTAAAAAATTGGAGGAATGTCGGTAACGTAGTTTGAAAAGCTCATATCCGCATTCCATTATAACTTTTGACATTTCAAATCCGCACCAAAGTCATTTCGGATCGAGTCAACTCCCCGAGAATAAAATTTTGCGTATTCTGTAATCGACATGAATAACTTTATAAACCCACTTGATGAATCAACGAATGAATAATGAATATGGGGTTTTCCACTGCGACCTAAGGTTCTATTGTGCCCTCTACTGGAGTTGGATGAGGGTAAACATCTTACAACTCTTCCCTCAAATTTATTTCTCTAAGAAATTTAAGTATTTGGAGTACATTCAGAGATGGTAAATCACTCTCTTCCTAATCTAATCAGGTGTTTGTGTCTTTGGTGCACAAGTGCATCACATTTGCCTAGAATGTGGTCCGGTGTTTTCTCATCGATATCGCAGAATCTGCATGTGGCACTGCTTACTAAGCCGAGAATGCTAGGTTAGGTTAGAAGGGGTATGAAGCGGCAAGCCGAAACATCTCACTCGGATCTCAGTGGATCCATTGTGCTCGCCGGGAGTTGACTTGGGTAGGAGAAAGGATGGGTGAGGAGAGGTTGGTGGGTATCGGGGAGGGGTTATGGTAGGAGGAGCCTCCCTGAACCATCCTGACATCTATCTTATTCGTCGAAGAAGTATTCTCCGAGAGTTGCTCTTCTTATTTTAGCTAGGCTGGGGCATTCGCAAAGGAAGTGGTATGAGCCCTGCACCGCCTCCTCGTCTTGACACCCTCTACATAGGTGAGATGAGCTGATGCCCATTCTGCCCAAGTGGGTTCCCATTGAGTTGTGACACGTGAGTGTACCAACTAAAAGGGATAATTGGGGCCTGTTTAGCTTAAGTAAATAGTCTGCTTTTATCCTAGAGAGTAAAGGCCACAGAGTCCTTGAAACCTGACAGGTATCAAGTGTTGACCACCGGTCGTTTGCGGCTTTTTAGAAACTATGGTGAATTCTACATTTTTCTTGTTCTAGAGGCAGAATTAACCAGGGTGTTACTTGGCTCGGTTCAAGTGTTGCCCCGTTTTTGGCCATTTCGTCTGCCCTTTCATTACCAAATATGTCACGATGTCCTGGGACCCAACGAAGGGTAACTGTGTTTGCTGCGCCCAACGATTTTAGTTCGCTGCGACAGCAATCAGTCAGTTTGGATTTTGTAACAATTGATGATATGACTTTGATTGCGGCCTAACTATCTATGAAGAAATCAATGTTCTTACCCGTCAATTCAAGCGTGGAGAGATACTTTGCAGCTTCACAAACTGCAAGGACCTCTGCTTGAAAGACGATAGAGTAGTTCGGTAGTTTTATCGACTGATTTTGACCCGTCAGTGAATACCGATACATGATCTTCGTTAGTGACCCGGTTTTCCTTCCAGAGTTCTCTAGATGGAAAGTCTGCAAGTACAACTGGATTGAAATCAATGTGCGGTTAGATGTAGTCAGTTTGAATATTATTATCAATAAAGTTAATTATCGTCCTATGACCATAATAGTCCTTTTTCCAATATTTGCACTCTTTTAAACGAAGAGCGTTTAAAAGAGCCGCCAGCTCTTTTGTAAAAAGATCAAGTGGGGCAAGCGAAAGGAAAGTTTCTAGGGCTGCGGTTGGTGTAGTTCTCATGGCACTTGTTGTACCTATACACGCTAGTCTTTGTATTTTTGTCATGTTCTTGAGATTGGTGGCTTTGTCAAGTGCTGGCCACTAGAACCAAACATGCATATGTTAGTATTGGCCGTATGATGGCTGTATACATCCAGTGTATGGTTTTAGGGCTAGGCCCCCATCTCCTACCAAAAATTCTACTGCAAGTGTAGATTCTATCGACGCCTTTTTCTCACGTTCTTTAACATTTTCTTTCCAGTTAAGTTTACGATCAATTATCAGTCCAAGGTATTTTGCCGTGCCCGTGATATGGAACGGTGTCCCATTTATAGTGGGAGGGTTAAAAGTTGGAATGTTATGTTTTCTCGTAAACAAAACTAGTTCAGTTTTAAGTGGGTTGACATTTAGTCCACAGCTATTGGCCCAATTACTAAGCTTTTCAAGGGCGGTTTGCAAGAGATCACGAAGTGTGAAAACGAATTAGCCAGAGGTCATTATAACGATGTCGTCTGCATATGCCACAACTTTGACTCCACTTTGGTTTAGATCGACCAAAACCTGATTAACAACCACGAGCCAAAGTAGTGGTGACAATACCCCTCCCTGTGGTGTTCCCCTACATGTTCTGACTTTTAGCTTGATGTCACCCAATTCCGCATTTACAAGTCTAGTTTGAAGCATAGAATCGATCCAGTTTGACAACAATGGATCAATACCCGTAGCGTCTAGGGCTTGCCGAATTGATTTACTTTCGACATTATTGAAGGCCCCTTCTATGTCTAGGAAGGCTCCTAGAGTGAATTCTTTATAACGAATTGATCTTTCAATTGTGTTGACCACCTCATGAAGAGCTGTCTCAACAGATTTGCCCTTCATATACGCATGCTGGGCCTGTGAGAGAACATCATCACTAAGTTTAAGGCGAATATGGGTTTCTTTTAGTCTTTCTAATGTCTTGAGAAGAAATGAAGATAAACAAATTGTTCTAAAGTCCTTCGGTTCAGTGTTCGTGGGCTTGCCAGCTTTTGGAATGAAGATGACATTGACCTCTCTCCATCCTAATGGAATATAGATAGTATTTAAACATCCCCTAAAGATATCCACAGGGATTAGAACAATTGTGTCTTTAGAGCTTTGGAGCAAAATTGGAATTATACCATCGGGCCCTGCGGACTTGTACGCTGAGAAAGAGTCGCCGAGAATGCTAAGATGTCATTTTAGATTGCAGTGTTCAGTGAGGAGACCTGTTATTTTTCTTAGGTTGTTCCTACTTAAGCTGATACAGTTTAAAAACCGCTCTTGGTTGTAATGGGTGATTTTTTAAGAGGTTTAGAACTTAAAAAAAAAAAAACACATAAAATTCGAAGAAATGAAGAAATATTTATTTGAATCGATAGTTTGAACCTTGCAATTTAATGTTTAAAGATAATTTTATGCAAATGTTGACCGCGGCTGCGTCTCAGGTAGCCCATCCGCTGAGTCCAATTTTGGCATACTCTTTCACAAATATCGGCCGGTATCTCACGAATGAATGACTGGATGTTGGCTTCCAGTGCGTCAATCGAAGCGGGCTTGTCCCTATAGACATTAGCCTTGACATACCCCCACAAAAAATAGTCTAATGGTGTCAAATCGCACGATCTAGGCGGCCAATTGACCGGCCCGAAACGTGAAATTAACTGTTCACCAAACTCGCCTCGCAATTGCGCCATTGTTTCGCATGCTGTGTGGCATGTGGCACCGGCTTGTTGAAACCACATATCATGCAAGTCAAGAACTTCCATTTCGGGCAAAAAAAAGTTTGTTATCATCGCTCGGTTGCGTTCACCATTGACAGTAACGCTGCGATTCGCATCATCTTTGAAGAAATATGGCCCAATAATGCCGCCGGCCCATAAACCGCACCAAACAGTGGCTTTTTCGGGATGCATTGGTAGCTGTTGCAATGCTTCTGGCTGATCTTCACTCCAAATGCGGCAATTTTGCTTATTTACGTACCCATTCAACCAAAAATGAGCCTCATCGCTGAACACAATTTTTCGATAAAAAAGCGGATCCTCGCCCAGCTTTCCAAGAGCCCATTCACCAAAAATTCGGCGTTGTGGTAGGTCGGCTGGCTTTAGTTCTTGCACCAGCTGTATCTTAAAAGGCTTTACGCCCAAATCCTTCCGCAAAATTTTCCACGTAGTGCTGTAACAAAGGCCTTACTGCTGGGAACGGCGCCGAATCAACATTTCGCGGTCTTCTGTCACACTAGCTGATACGGCCGCAATATTTTCTTCACTACGCACGGTACGTAAACGTGTTGGTGGTTTAATGTCCAACAAAGTAAATTTGGTGCGAAATTTGGTCACAATCTTCCGAATAGACTGCTCAGAAGGTCGAGAATGCCGACCATAAAATGGAAGCAGCGCGCGATGAACATTTCGAACCGAGCACGAATTTTGATAGTAAAATTCAATAATTTGCAAGCGTTGTTCATTTGTAAGACGATCCATGGTTAAATTGCAAACCAAACTGAAGCTGTTTGACAGTGACACAAGGTACTAAACACACGTCAGCTGTCAAAACCAGTGTTGCCAAAACAAACCAGCTAAAAAATCACCAGTTAGTTCCCAAGTAGTAGTTTAGCCTGTCTCAGCCCTGGTAGTTCTTTCCAATTTTTGGATCTAATGGTCTCTTCTTCTTCTTTGATTTTATTTGTAACCACATTTTCACCTTTTCCGCTATAGGGCTCAGACCCCGTTAAGGGGGACATTGCACCTATTTTTGCTAAGGAATCCGCTTCTTCATTGCCCTGGGTACCGACGTACCCAATTGGGTACCCTGGGTACCCAATGAAGAGTGACTTCATTGTACTTGCCGAGTTCCTTTAACCTGCTTACACATTCCCACACCAATTTAGTACTAATGGTGTATGAGCTTAGTGCTTTGAGTGCTCTCCGACATAAGAAGATGAAGAAATTTAAATATTAAAATATTGAAATTACTTCTGGAGTAAATGAATAAAATTCAATTAAAAAGTACAAGTGACCTCAACTCCAGATATTATTGTGTTTCGCCCAAGGTATAACAGTGGGCTCTTCAGTCAGTCTGTTATACCCTACTAAGACACAAATTTTGGTCGATGTTTACCGACTCTTATAAAAATCACAGCAAAAAGATACTGTGAATTTTATTATTCTAGGGGAATTTGTTTAAATTCGTACACCTAGAAAATAAATACCCGTGGTCAGGTTTTTTATAATAAGAAGATGAAGAAATTTAAATATTAAAATATTGAAATTACTTCTGTTTTAAGTGGAGTAAATGAATAAAATTCAATTAAAAAGTACAAGTGACCTCAACTCCAGATATTATTGTGTTTCGCCCAAGGTATAACAGTGGGCTCTTCAGTCAGTCTGTTATACCCTACTAAGACACAAATTTTGGTCGATGTTTACCGACTCTTATAAAAATCACAGCAAAAAGATACTGTGAATTTTATTATTCTAGGAGAATTTGTTTAAATTCGTACACCTAGAAAATAAATACCCGTGGTCAGGTTTTTTATAATAAGAAGATGAAGAAATTTAAATATTAAAATATTGAAATTACTTCTGTTTTAAGTGGAGTAAATGAATAAAATTCAATTAAAAAGTACAAGTGACCTCAACTCCAGATATTATTGTGTTTCGCCCAAGGTATAACAGTGGGCTCTTCAGTCAGTCTGTTATACCCTACTAAGACACAAATTTTGGTCGATGTTTACCGACTCTTATAAAAATCACAGCATAATAGCAATGTGTTGGTTTTTGTATTTTCTTTCGAGATTTCGATCTGCAAATTTCCCTATTGCGTGTACTTCCGCTTGGAAAATGCTATAAGACTGACCCATCGGTATAGAAATCCTGGTTCTAGGCCCTTAAATTCCTGCACCAGTTCCTTATCGATCCATCAGTGTACCACTTTGCTTTAAGGGCGTAGTTAACAGTTTCCCCTACCAACTCTTTCTTGCTACTTAACTTTGTTTGAAAATGTTTTACTCATGCCATCTCTTGGAATGTCAATAAGGCTTGTTACTGAAGACTTCGGAATACTAGCTCTATTCATTTACCAATCCCAGTTCCCTCTTTGGCATATCTCATAATGGCTCCCTCTGCAGCACTTTCAATAACCTCGTGTAGAGGAGATAGATGGAGGATAACCTCCATGGCTGATGTAGGGCAAGTACTCATTGCGAGCCTTTGGATTTTTCCTAGGGCTTTCCTAGTTGTTAGTAGTAGCCCGTAGCGTAATGGTTAGTACGTTCGACTGTCACGCTGGAGGTCTGGGATCGCTTCCCAGCCTCGTCCACTTAAAAACTAAAAATTTTTTTTCAGGGCTATTGCCTCTTGCGAGGAATTGACAAATCCTCCAAGAGTATCACTTGTCACGAATAAGTGCTTCTCGTCTAGCCGTTCGGATTCGGCATAAAATTGTAGGTCCCTTCCATTCCTGTCGAAAAGGCGCACACAGGAATGGTTGCGAGTTGTTAGTCACTAGGCCCTGGTTCTTCATGAGCCGTTGTGCCACCCGATTTATTTTATTTATTTTTTTTTCCTAGTTGTTAAGAGTTCGGTTGTTGGCCATGCAATCGCACCATAGGTAATTATGGTTTTTTTTTTTCTTTTAATTAAGTTTTATTTTATATTCAACTTAAAACTATCTTAATGCTAGACAAAAATTCATAAACACTAGCCTACTTATCAATATCTTACAACTAACTTACTGGCCCTAGGCGGGCGCTCTAAGTTAAACAATATCCTAATACTAATGCCTTTCGGCCTAAGAACTTATTATATACTAATATCGTTTCTGGTTTTATTTTTCACCAAGAAAGATTGCAAAAAACTTGGTATCCATATCATATTATTTTATTTTTTTATATAAAACTTACATACTACCTAAAAATATCTTAAAACTAATTAAAACTACTTAGACTACATAAAACTACTATAAAACTACTTATAACTACCTTAAAACTAGAACAGCCACAGCAGGTTTTTTTTAGTTTTGTAATTTTTTTGTTTGATTTTGTCGTTTTTATAATTTTTTTGTTTATTTTTGTAGTTTGTATAATTTTTTTTTTTTTTTTGTGGTGCCACTTTGACTGTCCCTACTTAAAACTAATAAACCCTAACTATGTAAGTCGGCCAAGACCAAGAAGCTAAATCATTTTTAAAAATCATTATTTTCAACGCTAAGCCACCAAAACTGGCTCTCCTGCTTCACCCTATCTATTCTGTCCCTATCAGACACAGTCCTACTGAACCGAAGTCGCTCAGCTCCGCCTTGTGCGATGACGTCTCGACCATAAAGAAGGCGCCTATCTACAGTTCTACGGCACACGTGGTAGATAAGCGGAACCGCCTCTCTATCCTGTATCAGCCCCCGACTGTCTAAATAGAAGAATGCGTTAGGTGGAATATAACCACTCCAACGCACACTCTCAAAGTATTCGTTGTTGGGGTAGTAAGCCCCAAAAATTAAGCTATTAGCTGAGGACATCGCTCTTGCAATGTGACCCCGAATCAGCTTGAGTATAAAATTATCGATTCTGTTAATGTTGGCTCCATTGTATAGAACCTCGTTGGAATAATAGTGTTTGTACTCCGACTCTGGTGTTCTGTGTAATCCAAGGCAGCGTCGAAGACACTGCCTCTCAAACACCCGAATCTTTTCCATTTGAGATGGGGCAACGTTGAACCACACCGGGCATCCATATCATAATCATAATCATTGGCTGGATGAGGGCCATGTAGCAAATCACCTTAACCCTGCTGTCAAGACGACTGCTATAAAACAACCGTTTTGTCAGGGCAAAAGCTCCCCTGGCCCTGTTCAGAGCAGCATCTGTATGTCTGTCGAAATACAGATACTGATCCATCCAGATGCCAAGGTACTTTACTACACTTTTACTCGCCAGTGGATGTCCATGTGGCCCTACGATCACCAGCTTGCGCCAGTTCTTTCTTGTATCCCTAGGGGCTCCACGCAATGGAGTCCTGAACAGAATAGTTTCGGATTTCTGGACGTTGATTTTCAATTTCCAGTCATCTCAATATCGCTGAATCTTGTCGAAGTCACGCTGCAAAAGAATTCTGATGACATCAAATGTTGGAGCCGTTCTGTACGCAATTAGATCGTCGGCATACGCTATGGCATGTGCTAGACTTCCTATCAGATCGCTGGTGTAAATACTAAAAAGAATCGGTAAGTTCACCGCTCCCTGCTGAAGACCATTTTTAATTTCGAAAGTTGCGGTAGAAGTTACATTGCCACTTTTGACAACAAACTTTCTACCATTAAGCATATCATAAAGCATATATAAAAGTGGTTTACTTATGCCCAGTCTGGCTAGCTTTAGATACAGACCTTCTAACCATACGGTGTCGAAAGCTTTCTCCAAGTCAACCAGACAAGCACCTGTACACTGTCTTTTAGATTTGTTCCATTGGACATAAGAAACGAGCTTAGACGCGGCATGAATGGTGTCATGGCCCGCCTTAAAGCCGAACTGATTGTCCGGTATGATATTGTTGTCCTCCGCCCACTTGGACAGAGCTCTATTTATAACTTTCTCAAATACCTTACTGATACTCGGAAGAAGACTTATCGACCGGAGATTCGCCGGATTGGAGTTGTTCTTTCCCTTTTTCGGGAAAGGATGAACCACAGCTGTCTTCCACCGCCCTGGATAATATGCATTATTCAGAGCGTTGTTAAACAGTGTGGCATAGATGTCTACTGCTTCCTGAGGCAGATGTCGCAGTACAACGTTGGATATACCATCGATTCCTGCTGACTTCTTTTTCTTTAATGAAGCGAAGATGAGCTGGAGCTCAATTTTCGAAATTAACAGGGAATTAGCCCCGTTTCGCTCGGCGATGGTGGCGTTTGCCAAGTGTTCTTCATTGAACCCGGTGAATCCGAGATTCTCTGATCGCCATTGCGTCATTTCATTCCGAAGGTAGAAGTGGTGAAGCAAGGCTCTGTTTTCCAGGTCATGGTTCGGGCGAATGCTAGCATTCACCTTGTACACTTGCTGGAAAGCAGCCCCCACAGCCTCCACTTTCTCACGAGGATCTTCGATTATAAAGAGGTCATCGTCCAAGACGGCTTCCTCTGGATCTATGCCTGCTATCAGAAGTACGTCTCTGTTCTCTGTCGTTCTCTGAAGCTTAAGACACGGAAGTTCGTTTTGATCATGCCGTCTAAATAATTTATTAATTTGCGGAAACATACTCGAGTCGTTAGAATTAACGGCCCGAATTTTGTTGTTCCAATACAAATTAATAGACAACCGGTAATTTTCCTTGATCAATTGGTTGATGTTTTTAATTGACGACTTCAGTGTCCTAATCTCCAGATCGTGTATGTCAGTAAAACGTCTGTACAAGAGTTTCAGTCTTGTCAAAAGTCCACTTTTTTGCCTGTGTAGTGCGTCGATGGTCGCGTTGCGGTACATGTCTGTGGTTTCGCGTTCTTTGTATTTTGGTATTGTTTTGTCCATTGTTCGTTGGATTGTGCTGTTCATTTTCTCCAAGTAATCGTCAATTTCAGTGTTTGTTAAATTCCTGTCATTTGGTGGGGATATATTGTTTGTACGTAGTTCGCTTGATAAGGCGTTGGTAAAGCGTGGCCATCGAGTCTTACTGTAGTTGTAGGAATGCACTGGCACATACTCTTCCAACTCCACGAGCTCGTTCGGAAGTTGAATTACGGCGGAAAGTCCGCAATGGTCACTATCGTACTCTATCGTTCGTAAGAAGTTTCTCGGTCGTTGACCCACAGTGTCAGTAATTGTCAGTCTTGAGTCCTTAAGCAATAGATCCAGATAGGAACCGCTTCTTGGAAATGAAGGCCTATCAGTAGCCAGAAGGTCGAGCATATACTCAACGTTGTATTGACCCATCCAATTAAATAGATGGCTACCTCTCGGATTTTGTATTTGATTTCCCCAGTCTACATGTTTTGTTTGGCATTCAAATCACTGGCCATGAGATAGTAATTATCTTCCGAGTTCAGTTGTAAGCATTGAAAAAGTTTTTCGAGCTCTGTTAAAAAGTCAGTTGGCTGAGGTGATTCCGGTGCATAGGCTGCAATCGCATACATCCGTTTCCCATGTTTGAGAGGAATGCATGCGATACACGCCTCAAGCAACCGAAATCTGCGTACTTCACTATTATATATAACCTTATAATTAATGCCTTTTCGTACAAAGATTGCGACTCCTCCCCCAAAAGTGGAGTTGGGTCGATCTCTTCGTATGATATTGTAATTATTGTGCGTCAGTTTATGCTTCTGGTTCAGCTTAGTTTCGCTGGCCATAAACACATCTGGACATTGATCTTTCAGCAGTTGGAATAGATTCGCTCTACGTTCGATCCTAACCAGAGAATTTACATTCACAGCAAGGATCCTAAAGGGCCTCTCCGGCAGCGCGCCCTTAACCTATAAATTGCGTTAAGCTTGGCAAATATGAGTAGAGATGGTCTACCCGCTTTGCCTGCTCCCCGATCTGTTTTTGAAGACCTGTTAATTGGCCCTGAATGGCCACCAACAAGGTCATAATATCCGCCTGTGCCGCCGGAGCCTTAGGCACAGGGGCCTGTGGGTCTTACCATCATGGTGTACATCCATCTAAGGATGTGTGGCTTGCAACCCCAAGATTTCCCTGCAAGTCTCTTGCATATTATGAGGGCCTTTGTGGCTTTCCCGACAGTTATTTCTAAATGTTTGTTCCAGAGGAATTTGCTATCTAGTGTTATTCCTAGGTATTTTACCTCCCTCTTCGTTTCGATTACTTCACTAGCTAACCGGATAGGTTTCATGCGTGGTAGAAGTCTTTTCTTGGTAAATGGTACAATCGTAGTTTTGGATTTTTGGATTATATCGCATAGAGTTTCTTCAAACTTCCCTAGGGCTGTGATACAAAAATATCATCGGCAAAGCCAATAACGCGTATGCCTTGGGCGGTTAGATTTTCTAACAGTTCATCCACTACAAGACTCCACAGCAAGGGTGATAGAACCCCTCCCTGAGGACAACCCATTGTGGTGATTATGCCTTGTGTATTCGTTCCTGCTCGTGCCTCTGCTGTTCTGGTACCTAACATTTCTTTAATCCATCTGGTTATGGTGATGGGAACACCCCTCCTTTCAAGAGCCTTGTTAACTGAGGCATGAGAGGTGTTGTCAAAAGCTCCTACTATATCTAGGAATGCGGCTAAAGTTACGTATACATCTACATCTTCTAACCCTAACCCTAATCTATTGCACAAGCCACTTGAGACCGAAGCAACGACGACACTTAAATTTTAATAGCATTCTGAGAAATATGTGATAACATTAACATTGGTCCAAATCCAATAGCATTTTTGAATATAAACATTGGACAATCTTCAATGCTATAAACAACCACCACTTCACATCGAAGAGCATCAGTAAATCAATCTGCTAAAATAAACATTGGACGATCTTCGATGCGGCCAACAATCATCGGATAGCATAACCAGATAAGTCTCAGTTGCAGCGATAAACATTCACACATTACACATCATAGTACACAGTCGACTTTCGTCTGTTCTGTTATTGTATTTTATTTTATTTTCTAAATAAAGTTTTATATTTGTTTTTTAAAAACTCTTCGACTCTTTTTAAAAAGTTATTTGGCGCAGTCGGTAGGATTCTCAATGAGATATATAAACGAATATTATATTGACATATGATGAGCGATTGTAAAATTTTTCAAATAAATTTAAATTAAACGAATATTAATTTTAAATAGTTTGAAAAAAAAAAATCGTTTGTGAAAAATATAGCATCTCACATTCATATATAAATGTATGTTGCGAAATCTCGTAGAGAGAATATTTAGCAAATGAACAGTGAAGAGAAACAATTAAACAAATACAGATTAAACAGAAAGTTAAATAAACATCGCGACAGTGATACCGGAGGTGAAAGTGAATCAGACGAACAAACAACAATAATAATGACGGAAACTGCACCCGTATTAAACGATGTTCAGAGGGAGGAACAACGCTACCTTCTTCGTGAAATGGAGAAAATAAATCCATTCAGAGGATCAAAAGATTGTAATCTGGCACTGTTTATATCAACAGTGGAGTACTTTATAAACCAAGTCTTGCTGCCGGACAATCAGATAAAGGCTACATTAATAATCTACTCAAAAATTCAAGGAGAAGCGGTAAGGGCAACTAACAGTGGAAAGACATTAAGGTAAACTTAATAAGATTATTTTCAATAAAAGAAACTTATATTAAGTTATCTCAAGAAATTGGTTGTATTGTAGAATCTAACACTTTTGAATTGTATAAAAAATTAAACTTTTTATTACAAAAATTGCAAACTAAAACGCAGTTAGAACCAAATTTAATTTACACACAGGCAAATAATGAAGTTCTGGTATTTGAAGCATTTAAACATAATTTAAACCCTTCACAAAAAGCTATAGTTATCGCCTATAATTGTAAAAATATGGTTGAAGCTTATGAAATCTTAGAAGCCAATGATATGATTCGTGTAAAAAATCAAAGTGAACCAAACAAGGGCTTTAGTATGAAACACCATCAGAAACCCTAGACAAAATCAGGGACACCAAAATTATAACCAAAATAAATTTAATCAAATTAATAATAATTTTAGACAACAGAATAGAATAACATCTGAGCAGGTTAGATACAACAACAACAGAATATTTGGAAATTTAAACCCTAATCAAGGTCATAGGTTTGGTTTTAACCAAAAATATCAAAGGCAAAGTTATAATAATAATAATAATTGGCAGTGACAAAAAAATAATCAGCCAAGTTCAAGCCAAGTTAGGAGATTTAATAATAATCGAGAACAACCAATGGAAGTTAATCGCCTCAGTGAACAACAAACAATTAATGAAGAAGTAAATTTTATAGCAGAGGGGCTTCGACACTTCCCATCGTAGTACTTACAGTTCAAAAAGAAAATATAAAAGTCTTAGTAGACACAGGATCTTAGTAGACACAGGATCTACTTGTACAAGAATGAAATTAGAAAAAGAAATAAAAGTGAATACCGTCAATTCATATATTTTTATAACAGAACAAATAATAACAAAAATACCTGAAGAATTTTTGGAAGACGCCACAATGGAATGGAAATTAATGAATTTTGAAAACAAAGATTTTGATGCGATCATAGGATCGAATTTTTTAAATGCCATAGGGGGTATAGTTAATATGAAAGATAAATATTTAGAAATAAATCAGAATAGAATTCCTTTTGTTTATCAATGGAAATGATCTATGTCCTTTTCAATATGACGAAATTCATGTGTTAGAAGATAACTCAATGGAAATGAGCAAGCTTTTACACAAAGGTTTGAATGAAGAAGAAAAAAATATACTAAGAGAATTTTTAAATAAAAATAAGGATTTATTCTACAAGGATGGAGCATTGTTAAGTTCCACAACTCAAACAGTTCATTCCATAAGGACAAAGACAGATAATCATATTTTCACAAAAATTTATCGATATCCAAAAGTCCATGAGCAAGAGATAGCTAAACAAATTAAAGAAATGCTCAGCAATGGAATTATACAAAAAAGTAGAAGCCCTTATAACTCACCTGTTTGGATAGTTCCAAAAAAATTAGACAACTCGGGAACTATGAAGTGGCGTATGGTAATTGATTACCGTAAGTTAAATGAGGAAACTATCGAATATAAGTATCCATTACCAAACATTGACGATGTCTTGGATAAGTTAGGGAGATCGCAATATATTACGACACTAGATCTGGCAAAAGGATTTCACCAGATTAGAGTCAACGAAAAAGACATAGAAAAAACTGCATTCAGTGTTCCACAAGGACATTTTGAATTTCTTAGAATGCCTTTTGGCTTAAAAAATGCTCCTTCTAGTTTTCAATGCATGATAAACGAGATACTGGGAGATCTCATTAATAAAATCTGTGTCGTATACATGGATGACATATTGATTTTTTCAACTTCTCTGATAGAGCACATAACAAACCTGAATAAAATATTTCAAAAGCTAAGAGAATTCAACTTAAAAATTCAAATAGACAAATGCGACTTTCTTGTAAAAGAAACGAAGTTTCTTGGGCACACGATTACAAACAAGGGAGTTTTACCCAATCAAGATAAAATTATAGCAATACAAAAGATTAACGTACCGACAACCGTTAAAGAAATAAAATCATTCCTTGGTCTTGCTGGTTACTATAGGAAATTTATAAAAGATTATGCTAAGGTAGCCCAACCAATGACAAGATATTAAATGAAAGGAACCAAAATAGATACTAAGAATATCGAGTACATAAAATCATTTGAAACATTAAAAAAATTAATTGTTTCACCTCCAGTCCTGGCTTATCCAGATTTCAATAAAACTTTCGAGCTAACAACAGATGCATCTAATTATGCTATAGGAGCGGTCTTAGCTCAAGATAAACATCCTGTTGCATTCATAAGTAGAACTCTAAACGACCACGAGAGAAACTACTCTACTACAGAGAAAGAACTATTAGCAAGAGTTTGGTCAATCAAGTATTTAAGGCCTTATCTCTACGGAAGAAAATTTCAGTTTAAATCCGATCACCAACCTTTAAAATGGTTGAAAACAAAGAGTATAGGTAAAGACATATCGGGAAGGTTACAGAGATGGTTTCTATCACTTGGTGAATATAACTTTTATATAGAGTACCTTAAAGGATGTCAAAATACAGTGGCAGATTACCTCAGTAGGGAAATAAAAGACACTGGAGAAATTAATCAATTGGATGATTCTAGCTTAGAAGAAACTCTCCATTCAAAAGATGAAGAACAGTTAGATCACTTTCCTATAATAGAAAAGCCAGTTAACAGGTTTAAACAACAGATAGTGGTTAACAATGATTATAATCAAATAAAGATTCAATTACACAAAAGATTCCATCGGGAATAGATCCGCTTCCGATCGCAAGTTGTCCGCATAAATAAAAGTTATAATGAAAATCCTAAAACACATTCTTTTAATTAAGCTAGTATTTAGTGACATAACAATTGAAAACATACATAACCAAGAAGGTTATACTAAAATAAAATTAAAGAAAGTTAAACTAGTTTAGAGATTATAAACATGTAGTTCACAAAACCAATATCACTCAAATCGAAGAAGTTTTGAATAACATTGACAGTGACATTTACAAATTAAAAAATATTAAATTTCCCGCAGAAGTATATCGAGAAATTCGCATTATTAAATCCGAAATCAGTAGCTTATTACTGCATAGAAACAGGAGAAGTTTAATAAACCTTGGTGGTAACATGCTTAAGTTTTTGTTTGGAACATTAGATGAAAACGACCGAAAAAATATTGAAGAACAATTGAATATAAATAAATATAACAACCATGAATTAATTGTAACATTTAACAAGCAAATTGACATTAATAATAAACTGAAGAAGCAAATAGATACTATACAATCAGAATTTAACAGTATGTACAAAAGTAAAGATTTTCTAAATCTCAAAGTAGGAAGTACATCAATAACACAAAGAATAATAACTTTAGAAGTTCTTGAAAAAATTAATAATATTAAAAGCATTATTGAAAAAATTCAAAACAATGTGTTATCAAGTAAACTAAATACAATGGAAAATTCAATGCTCAGTATTCACGAAATAATCACATATAATGTAACGTTTGATAAATTAA
Source organism: Melangyna quadrimaculata (assembly GCA_949320155.1). NCBI lineage: Eukaryota > Metazoa > Arthropoda > Insecta > Diptera > Syrphidae > Melangyna > Melangyna quadrimaculata. Next base: position 105,230,767 of record OX439483.1, read on the forward strand.
AGAATATAAAAATAACTACAGGGTAACACGATCAAGAAATTATATTTATAATAAGTATACCAGAAGAAATGTTAGAATTTAATCAATATTTTATAACTAGTTTACCTAATAATATTAAAGAAGAATTAAAAATAAATGATCAATATATAATTGAAAACGAAAATATAGAATACATATCGAAAGAAGAAGATTTAAATAAATTGGAAATATACATAAACTGTATAACAACAAGAAATTGTACTAAATTAATCAATAAAAGAGAAAATATTGTCTTAGAAATAGCAAGAGGAAAATTATTAGTAAAAAACAGTTGAATAGAAATAAGTACCAATTGTAATGAAAAGAAAAAAATTAAAATGATAAATAATGTATTAATTCAGTTTGAGAAATGTAAGATAACTATAGATAATAGAACTTTTGAAAATTCCAATGAAATAGAAGAACAATCTTTATATTTAGAGAATCCGAAATTGTATGAAAACATATCTAATCTCTTAATTGAAAAAGAAATTAAACTAGAAGATATAATTAATATTGACATAATTCACGAAAAAATATCATCTTCGATGCGGCCAACAATCATCGGATAGCATAACCAGATAAGTCTCAGTTGCAGCGATAAACATTCACACATAACACATCATAGTACACAGTCGACTTTCGTCTGTTCTGTTATTGTATTTTATTTTGTTTTCTAAATAAAGTTTTATATTTGTTTTTTAAAAACTCTTCGACTCTTTTTAAAAAGTTATTTCTAATGCCGTTTCCTTAGCGTCTAAGGCTTTTTGTAAGGTGTTCGTGAGTTCGAACAGAGCAATTTCTGTAGATCTATTTGCTCTGTAAGCATGTTATCGCAGATTGAGAGGAATTTTTATAAAAACTTCTGATCTTATGAAGTTGTCTATTATTTTCTCTAAAGTTTTCAGTAAAAAGGATATTAAGCTTATTGGCCTGAAAGACTTTGGATGGGTTGTATCCTTTTTCCCGATTTTTGGAACAAAGATTACTTCACCCCTTCTCCATAGACTTGGTATATAACCAAGAGCAATGCTACTTCGAACAATGCTTATAAGATAAGGCATATGAGATTCTTTACCCTTTTGCAGAAGGGATGGGAAAATACCATCTACGCCTGGTGATCTAAAAGGTTGAAAGGTACTAATTACCCAATATTTCCTTTTTTATGTGCTAAACAGATGTGCAGCGTTTGTCATGCAGCGAAATTAATTTACACAGGTTCTTATGGGAGCAGATTCACTCAAAAGCTGCGTGCATCGTAGCGCTGCACGATGTCTTTATTTCTAACAACAGCGACGAAAAAAATCTTAAATAATTGGTATTTGGCATTACTCATATTGACATCACCTGCCCACGATAAACAGAAAAAAGGAATGCTCATTAGATACACCCAATTCGGCATCTTGCTTATGATTTGTTTTCCCATTTAAAATTTTAAAATTTGAAAATGGTTGCGTGTGCTGTTCTGGGGTGTAATAATACACCGGACAGAAAAAAAATTAAAATACATATCACTATTTCTTGAAAGACGCTTAAATGTGTAAATTGTGGATTAGTGCTTGTGGAAATAAAAACGATTATACTTTAAAACAGTCGTGTTTGCTCAGGACATTTAGTGACTATACGGTTAAGGATATACTTTTAAGGAGCTTTAAAGAAGGAATCAGTACCATGATCATGATCAGTACATCCTGCAGCTTTAGTTGGTGGATGAAAAGTCGGAAGGTGGACTTAGAAACGAAGTGATACATTCTTTGAAAATGTAAGACTTTTATAGCCATATTAATAAAAACAGCGCTTAGCTCACTTGTAACTTTTGAACTCTTGTGTGAGCATGTATTAAGAGACAATTGGTGAATTAAAACGTATATTTACTTATCTTATTTAACCCTTCACTAAACCACCTTCCTTGTTGGCTTAACTAGCTAGTAAGTCGCAGAAATTTAACTCCTAGCTTATCACGAGTAAATGATAACTGCCGCTAGCTCCGTTTATTAATATGGGGTTTAGAAAACATTTTTATTAAAAACAATAAGGAACATCTACAAAAGGGAAGTTCCTGGAAAACCATTCAAAAAATGCTGAAGCTGTGCATCTAGACTTATTGCAAATAGACTATTTCTTAAGTGTAGACTGAATTTTAGAATTAACCATTTAAACAAATTTTTGTAGGTGAAATTCGAACGAGATGACGTTGACGTCACACCACATCTGTCAAAACGCAATGAGCATACCTTATATCTGTTTATCGTGCACCTGCCATTCTTTCAAAAAAAATTGTTTGTGTTGGTGATTTTTATTCAAATGGGCGGCTGCCACGCCCCTGAATGTAAAATCTCAAATTTTAACATTTTCCTTTGTCTGCTCTTTAAGCCCTACCGCTGTACTAAATTTCATCATTCTACGACAATCAGAAGTGCTCCAAATAATTTATATCAATTCTATGAAAATGGGCGGGTACCACGCCCCCTGAATGGAAAATCTTAAATTTTCGATTTTTTCCTTTGTATACACCACAGGGCCTGCCGTTTTGCAAAATTACAAGATTCTACGATGCCGGGAAGTGCTCCATAATTTTGATGATCTGTCAGTGGGTGAGTCAGTTACGGTTTTTGCGATTTTTGCAGTCTTATATCTCGGGAACCCCTAATGCTAAGGAATTGAAATTTGGTGAGTTGCCTACTAGGGCTTAGCAAATGCTGCGAGTTTGAAGTTTCTGACTTCATTGGTACTGAAGTAAGAGCGGGGTCGAAAATCGCCTGAGTTTGATCCTGTAAAAAGAGTGTAGTGCCAGAACTTGGCTGGGCACTACCGTGCCCTTTGATAAAAAATTCTAAAATCAAACTATTTGCCGATGGCGGGTTAATATACATTTCAGGTCAAAATCTAGAAACCTGTAGTCAACTTATAAATGAAGATCTAAGCGCTCTTGCTATATTGCTTAAAATGAATATGTTAATTTTAAATACTGAGAAAACGAAAGTTATGATTTTTAACAATAGGATAGTACAAAATGATAGTGTTATTTCAGTTGATAATGTACAATTAGAAATAGTTAATAAAGTAAATTATCTCGGTGTAGTAATAGACAATAAACTTAATTTTAAAGATCATACAGACTACTTGTGCAAACAAATTTCAAAGAAAATTGGTGTCCTGAGAAAAATAAGACAGAACATTTCAATGAATTGTGCAGTAAAAGTGTACAATAGGCGTGTTTTTTTGTGCCCTCTTTGTTAGCTTAAGAAATAATGGCACAAAAAAACGCTCATCGTTGCTTCAGAAAATAATTTGGTAGCACAGATATAACAATGACATTGGCCAAGTTCAAAAACCTATGTAGAGCTATCCGGATAGGTTCGTGTTGTTGCAATGGCCGCATTCGGAAACCTATGTAGAGCTATCCACATACGTTGGTGTTGTTGTAATCCCGTGTAAAAAAACAGCTGATGACAAAACTGCTGTTGGATAGCTTTCCAAGCTATCGGAAAAATGTTGGTACCTATACGTTTGTATCCCCATGCAAAATGTCAAAAACAGCCAATACATTCGAAAACCTATATGGATACTAATCTATCTTAGATAGGCGATAGGTTTCCGAATGCAGCCAAACTCGTGTGATAGCTATCCATGCTATCCGAAAAATGTTAGTATACGTTTGTATTCAGAAATATTATTAAAAAAATAATATAATAATGAAATATGGATACGAAACTATCTTATCCCATCGATTCTTGATCATGGCCATTTTCTGACATTTTGGCTGTAAACTGTTAGTCAACAAAAAAATTGAAACAAAATTCAATTTCGTTTATTTGATATGTACATGTAAGACCTAGTCTTTTATAGTACTAACATCAAGTGGATACTTAAATTAGGATGAAAAAACCTTAAATTCTAAAGGGGAAAATAATATGATAGTAAGATGTAATAGTAATAAAATGAAAACGAAAGAAAGTAGGTGAGAATTAACTATAAAGAGGAAAGTTTTGAAATTAAAGATAGATTATAAAATAGAAAAATCACAAAAATGTTTAATAAAATAATGTTATTAGTTTTTAGTTAGCGCTGTTCCGATACATATTGTAATACTTTATCTTTAAATTCTTTGGACCGATACGTTCTTTTTATGTTTGTTGGCAGGGCATTCCAAAGTTTATTGGTACAGACAAAAAACAACCGTGCTGTGTTAATGTATCGACAACAAGGGGCAATAAGGTTAAATGTTCTGTGGGACTGTGCAATTTGTATTTTATCAAATAAATAAGTAGGTTCTTTCGTAATAATTATCGTATGTAAGAAAATTAATTTCCTTGCATTTAAAAACTGGGTCATTGAGCAGCCTATAAACAAGTAAATTGTAATGTGTTATATGATCATACCGTCGAACATTATATATAGCGAACAGAATTATTAAGTGCAACCTGGAGTTTGTTTTGCGACACTGAGTCAAGCTTACAATAAACGGTTTCAGAATAACATATTAACGGCAAAATAAGTGTCTTTACCAGAATCAATCTTGTTTCTTGTGGAGTGAATATTGCAGATTGCCATAGTTTATGGAGTCCTCCATAAATTCTGCCAACAATATAGCTTATATGGTTATTGCAGGATAAGTTTCTATTCAATTTAAACCCTAGAGTTGTTAGAGTGTCAACAAATGACAATCTGTTATCAGACAAGAATATTGGAGGTAATGTTTCTACATCAAGACGGCTCTTAGAAATTGGTAATAACTGAGTTTTTGCCGCATTCAATAAAATTCTGTTTTCTTGGGACCACTTAATTATAGCTGAAAGATCCTCATTAACTCTACAAACCAAGTCTTCAACTAAGCCAGGTGGTCTCGAGAGATAAAACTGTACATCATCCGCGTAGAGAAGAATAGAAACATTCGTACAAACTCTTGGCAAAAAAAAATAAATAAACTGGGTGGCACAACGGCTCATGAAGAACCAGGGCCTAGTGACTAACAACTCGCAACCATTCCTGTGTGCGCCTTTCGACAGGAATGGAAGGGACCTACAATTTTATGCCGAATCCGAACGGCTAGACGAGAAGCACTTATTCGTGACAAGTGATACTCTTGGAGGATTTGTCAATTCCTCGCAAGAGGCAGTAGCCCTGAAAAAAAACTTTTTTAGTTTTTAGGTGGACTAAAAAAGTTTTTTTGGCAAGTCATTAATATAAATGCAAAGAGAATAGGGCCAAAAATAGATCCTTGTGGTACGCCTGAGTTAATTTGGTTAAGACTAGATCGATTGCTTCCCACTACCACTCTCTGCCATCTATTGCTCAGGTAATCTTTTATTAGACTAACAGCCCTCTGGGTGAATCCAAAAAAGTTTCGCAACTTGCTGCATAATATATGATGGTCAACCCTGTCAAAAGCCTTTGAGAAATCTAGCAGACAAAGTATGGTTAAATCACCATGATCAAACTTTAGTCTTATGCAGGGCCGGACCAACCATATGTGCAATATGTGCAAATGCAACATTCTGGGGGCGCATTACCAGGAGCAGGAAAATGTAATCTGATCTTGCGCAAACAAATATGAACTGCCATTTGCATTTTAACCACAAACATTCTTCAAATTATCCCAAAATAACATCCATCACAACCGTGCTAAGTTATTTCTTGCACACTAACTAACATCACTTTCATTGTTGCATTCAAGGAAAATTTAACTCAAAAGTCAAGATATCGTAGAATTAAAAATCCACTAGACCTATGCAAGTTCAATCGTACCTACCTAATTTCCAAATATTTCACCCTGTTCGTACAAGAGAAAAAAAAAAGAAAAAATCTCAACATAAAAAAGTCATATGTGCAAGATTTATTTTATGCACACCGAGTCCCAAAATTAACATAGAGAATATGACAACGAAAAATACTTATTCATACTGAATCAAGTGGGCTAGAACGTCCAGGTTTTGTATTACGCACCGTAGCTCTATATCTGACTTCTCATCTACGAAAAAAAAACAACAAAAAAATGTCTCCGAAAAAGAGGGTAAGTTGCTGTGCTATCTACTCCTACATATAGTCAATGGATGCGCAAGTTTTTTTTGCACACTGAGTATCGAAACTAACATGGGAAAATATTAAAAAAAAAAAACTTATTATTATTTATTTATAATATTTATTATAAGCTCAATTTTGGATTTATAATGTTTGGTTTTTACAATTATTTTAGTCTTAGTCTAACATTTAATATCTGCGAGCACAGAAGGGGCTCGGTTTTGTTAATTTGTTGGTTTTATACATTTTTAGTAAAAAGTTTCTTAAGTCTAACATTAAGTTTTTTTTTTTTAAATATTTGATTTATTACATCGGCTTGAGCAGTGCTGACGGTCGTTGGCTGGCATGGTGCCGGTGGGGTAGAAGAGATAGGGTCCTGGTTGTTTTTAGGTTGTTTGTCATTGGGCTCCTACATCAGTTATACTGCATTCCTGCAGCATCATTGAAGTTTCCGGAGCTGCATGTGGTGGTGGACGTTGGTTGGTAGATGCTGAGAGGTTTTTTTTGGGTCTTGGACCATTTCACCTGGTCATCTGGTAGATTCAACCTCTGTTGTACTGCGTTCCTGCAGTAACGTAGAAGTTTCCGAAGCTATCTTCTGTGGATATTCTGAATGCTGGATCCATCATGGATAGCACGTCGAGATATCGGTCGTCTCTGTCTGAATCACCTGTAATTAAATTAATAAGAGGGCTGGGATGGGATGGAATGGGATTTTTCGCAGCATTTTGGTGCTGAGGTTGTACATGTATTTGTCAATTGCGACAATTCCTGATACTTCCTAAAGCCTTGCATTGCTATAATAGCGATGAGAGTTTGGTTTACGGTATAGGGACGTGCTTTGGCGAAGGGCAATAGGTTAGAATTGGGCGAATAAGTTGCTTGTATAGCAGAAGTTTCGTCCTAGTTTGGAGTCCGCCTCTTACTCTCATAAGGGGACAAAAAAAAAAAAAAAAAAAAAAAACTTATTTATACGGAACGGAATCACATGGGTCAGCAGAGCATGCCGGTTTTCTTATTGCACACTGTAACTGTGTAAGGGTTAAGTGCCTGCTTACACAGGAGATGGAATATGGAAATTTTAATATAATGGAAAAGGAGAATAGAGTCGCGTTGTATCTAGTCTGGTGCAGATTGTTTTAATTGTTTTTTCGCTTTGTTGGTTAAGATTAAATAAATAGCTATCAATTTTTAATAGAAGTGACGTATTTTGTGAAAGTGTTTTTTATTTGTTTTTCCAATATGGATAAAAAAAAGCATTCGGGCAGAATTTAGAAAAAGGCGAAGGCTTGTTGAGGCCGAAAATAAAGAACATTTCGCATTTTTAAATCGCAGCGAGGAACAAGCAGATGGGGAAAATGTAAGTACTAAAATAAATAAATAATATATAAATATTGACTCACTGACTGTATAACGCTGCAATGCGATTTTACAAAAATAAAACTTTTTTTACAAAAATAATAAACTTTTTTACAAAAATAATAAACTTTTTTACAAAAAAAATTTACTTTTTTACAAACCAAAATTAACTTTTTTACAAAAAAAAATTAAACTTTTTTACAAAAAAAAAATTAAACTTTTTTACAAAAAAAAAATTACTTTTTTTACAAAAAAAAAATTTACTTTTTTATAAAAAAAAAAAACTTTTACAATCAAAAAAATTAACTTTTTACAAACAAATTATGGGATTATCAGTTTTAAAAAACGAAGTGACAAGCCGTCCTCACCTATGGCATTTGACTTTAAAGCATAAATGGTCTTAATAATGTCGTTTTTATTAACTGTTTCAAAGTCAAATTCAAAAACATTATTTGGCTCCAGGTAAGGTACAAAATTAGAGTTAGTTTCAGCATTTGTGATGAAAAAGTCATTCAGAACATTTGGATCAACCGAGCAATCAAAATTGCCGACTTGCCAATACCAATAATACGCAAATTATTCCATAAGCACTTGGAACCAAATTTTGGATTAAGTTTTGAAGAATAATAGTCCTTCTTAGCTCTCCTTGTTACCCATGTAGCATAGATTCGAGCCTGACAATATATTTCCCAGTTTCTGTTACAACGGTGTCGTTTCCATGCGGAATACTTTTTCCTTCGGGTTTTAATTGCAGCAATGACTTCAGTTGTAAACCAAGGGCATTTTTTATTGCACACACGCATAGTTTTTACGGGCACATGCCTATGGTATAGGTCAAGCAGTAGCAATTGCATAAAATTAAGTTTTTCATTGGAAGTGGATAAATACCTACAACAATCCCATCTGATAGTGGAGGCTTCAAGAGCCAGCGCAGGAACATTAATTGAGTACTGGAAAGTCAGAGGGTTTGAAACACGAGAGAATTCAATATTGTATGTCATAAACAATAGGTCATGATTTGAAATACCATCTAAAGAGAGTTGATCATTAAGTAAGATATTAGAGCTGTCTGACACTACTAAAAGATCGAGCAAACTTGGGATAGAGTTAGGTGCATATCGGGTAGGATACGAGTTCTTTACACAGAGTCCAGAAAAAGATATTAAGTCTAGTAACCGATCTGACCTACAATTATTTCTTAAAAGATCAGTATTAAAAGCTCCGCATATTATAATGTGCTCATATATAATACTTAGTTCAGAAATATCGGAGAAAAATGGTTCATGAGAATTTCGTTTATAAGGATTAAAAGCACAAGAAACAAGACATTTTGTGGCGCCTTCTGAGAGTTCCAAAATAAGATACTCGATACCTCCATCTTCCGATTTCCTTAAAACTTTACATTCAATGCTTGTAGATAGCTATACCTCCCCCAATTGTATCGGTTATACGATCATTATGAAATAAGTTAAAACCATTTATTTTATAACAACTATCTGGAATATCGATATGAAACCAAGACTTCCATACACAGATAATATCCACTACAGAATCATCAATAATATGCCGAAAAAAATCTAATTTACTTGTGTTATTAAGACTGCGCGCGTTTATATAACACACTTTAAACCCTTGGCTTGTATTTGATAAAATCCTCTAAGCAGCATGAATTGCTGAATTGCCTATACCACCTGAAGAACTATCTGCCCTGGCAGTGGCCATAATTAATTATTAATTTAAGTGCAAAGAAACAACACTTTACAGTATACAAAATAAAAAGAGTAGAAGAATAAAAAGAGATGCAAAAGAAAAATTATTATGTTTATTTTATATTTTATAATATTCGCAATATAATTAAATATGTAAGTATGGATATAATAATAACTTGATATATAGTTTTATAAGAAAGTTATAGTTAATTTGAATAGAGAAATTAGGATAGAAAAGAAGGTAAGTATTTAATAAAAAATAAAAATAATAATGATAATGATACAAGTGATAATAAATTGTTTCTGCAGTTGAGGGTGACAGCTAACATTATTGGATTTCGGCCTGGTGCTGTATTGCGCTTTCATGTATGTCCGGTATATGATGGTGCAGTTTGAGGCTGGAATTTTTTTCGTCGTCAGCTCTCAATATATTTGTCGAACTTTCAGTGCCGATAGATGGTTTTGGGTTATGTGCTTCATTGATGTTTGCGTTGTGTTCATAATGAGCATTTAGAAAGTCTTTAAGGCATTCAAGAGAATCAACCCGTTGAGCTTCTGATTGTTGCTGTCGTCTAACATAAACACTCCCACGGTATTAGAAAGCTGACGCAATTTTTTCTTTCTTCTTAAGATCGAGTGCGTCTTTCATTATTGAGTGGTTTTGCTTCGTAAGTGATTCGTGAATATATATTGAGTCATCTGAGCTTAAACCACAATCACGTAAACAAAGTTGTGACTCTTTTCTCTTGCAGTTAAGCGCAACGGACTTCAGAAAAAAGTTTTTATCGTAGGGAGATTTAAATTTGATGATAATAGCAGAGGCAGCATTACTCTTTGAGCGTATACGATAAATGTTATTCAAACTTGGAGCTTTAATGTCTTTGTAACACAAAGGTTGTTAAATATAAATTTGAGGTTTTCATCGGGGGAGTATGGAACGTTGTGAATTAAAGCATCTGCAGCAATTGCTTTGTTCTCTTGAGCATGAATAATTAATTTGAGTTCAGAAATTGGAGTTTTAAGAGCAGTATTATTATCAGTAACTGTCGATTCGATGTTTGTAACTCTTTCATCAATTTTCGCAATGTCAGATTTCATTGAGATTATTTCTATATCAATACTTTCGATTTTGTTTAATATTCTTTGCTCAGATTCGGCTATTTTAGACGACAATAGACTAACAATTAACTCACTTTGCTTCGAGCACTGTTCCTCTGATTTATCCAAGTGGAAGTGTGGAGCGCGACGAGGAGGATGAGAGAGATGCTTGATTTAGAGAGTTCGATCGGAGTACTTCTTTTTTGTTTGACATTTGAGTTTTTTTTTTTTGATTCTTTTTGGTTTTCCTTATTAAGGAAATTTGAACTTTTAAACTTTTATTTAATAACTAGTCAATGAAATAGTTCTTATTTAATTTTAATCACTATTCTCCGCCAAATTACTGCAAAATACAAAATGGAAAAAACTTTACGTATTATTTGTGAAAAATTTAGTTAACACCGGGAGCCGAAATAAAAACACGTCTACTCGATCACTGACATAAAAAAATCTCCTTTTTTTTTATATTAATCTGATAGAAACTATTTTCACGTGAGCCACATTAACCACAGTGGCCTGATTATAGAATACGATACGCTTCGTCTAAAACTTGCTTCTTGTTTCACAGTCAGCTCTATCGGGAATTCCTTGGGAAATAATTTTCCCACGGAATTTTATAGTTCCCGAGAATGTATTCCTCCTATAGGGAATTCCCTACGGGATGCTTTTTGATTGCAAAATATCGTTAAAATTTTGACAAATTAAAATAAACGTCTCATCACTGGACCAGTTCTTTCTTTTATTTATTGGAATGGAAAGTAACATTTATTTCAAATTAATAAATTATATTTTAACAAATAAAACAATGGCTTTTGCCTTTTTTTGTCATCTTTTTTATGACCATTCAACCCGTGCTTCTAGCTCCATCTGACAAATTAATGAATTTTTGGATGAATTTTTGACATTTGTTGAAAATTCATCGGATAAACGTAGAAAATAGTGTATTTTAGCTTAATTCTTAAGCAGGGATGTTTATCGCCGCGAACAAAGCATATTTGACATTTTTTTTTTGTTAACATAGAGGGCACTAAAAAACACGCCTAATGTAATCCTGAAACCACATTTTGAGTAGTGCGGCAGTATTCTGTTCTTGTGTCTCCAATACCAAAAAAACAGATTGCAAGTGCTTCAGAATAAGGCTATGTGAATTATTCTTAAATGTGATAGATACACGCCGATATCATTTATGGCTGAGTCATTTAATTGGCTTAATGTCAACCAAAGACTGTTGTTGTGTGCGATGCTTTTTGTATATAAAATCGAAAATGGAATATGTCCTAACTATCTGCGAGAAAATGTAAGAAACAACGACCTATCGGGACACAACTTAAGAAACAGTCAAGACTTAAGAATTCAACGAGTTCGAACCACAAGAGCGCAGCGAACAATACAATATATGGGATTTCAAACGTATAATAACCTCCCTGACAATGTTAAAAATGCAGAAAATTTTTTTGTACTAAAAAGAAAACTTTTAAACTACATTACATTAAATGTTTTGAATTCAATTAAATAATTTGAATTTTGTAAAATTGTAACAATGAGCAAAAATGTAAAAAATTATGTATATTTGTAAAATTGTTTTTAATGGCACTAGATGCTAAATAAATTTAAACAAACAAACAAAAAAGAAGCAGAGATAACCTCTGCTCTTCGTTTTCAGTAAAACTTCCATCATCATACCGAAGTGCTAATGATGTAATTGTCTTTTCTTTTGCAAGAGCTTTGTGTAGTCTTGCCGCAGCAGGGGCAGAAGAAATACCCTCACAAAAAGATGTGAAACTATTTCTCCTGGCTTTTCTTAACTCTTTGTTATACTAAGTCAATTCTGTGGAGTAATTTTGCCATTCCCTTGCCTCATTGAAGAGTTTTCTTACCCTGGATCTTAGTTTTGAAAGATGTTTGTTCCACCCATGGAGCGTCTTTCTGTCTTGTTTTTGGCTTAAGTGGGCAACTGAGTTCAAATGCCTCCAGTATGGCACCACTTAAATCGTTAACTGAAACTTCTAATTCTAGGTGACTATTTGTCGTACTTACTGAGCCCACATGCTCTAAGTTGGACTTTAGGACAGGTTTATACAGGTCCCAGTTTGTTTTCTTAGGGTTCCTTCCAGAGGTGTTCTCTGTGAGAAGGCCTTATAAGGTAAACACTATAATTCTGTGGTCAGACATTGATGATACTCTCCATGATACTGATGATACTCTTCAATCCCTTATTAGACAGCCTATGTTTGCAGTTCGAAAGGTTATGTCTAAAACTTCTTTTCTTGTTCTAGTAACAAAAGTAAGGGTGTTCCCTACATTGAATATTTCTAGATTTTTTGCCAGTATAAAGTCTAAAATGTACTCACCCCTTTGGTTTATGTCACAACCAATGAATAATAGTAGTTTGCGCTGGATGCAATAGTCCACAAGCCTTTGTATCTCGTTCGGTGGAGTGCTGGCCTCGTCACCGTTGAAATAAGCTGATGCTGCAACCATTTTCTGAGTTCTGCCCTCGATGTTAAGCTGGGCCTGTATCGGGACCAATTCCTTTGTCATAAGTTCTAAAAGACATATAAAATTTATATTATTCCTTATCATTATGCAAGTTCTGGGTGAGTTTTATTTCGTGTCCCATATAAGTTTAGAGTCGTTACTTGTTAAACCTCTTACCTTACCCCCGAATACCCAGGGTTCTTGGAACAGTACTAACCGTAAGTTGTCCGCAGTGAATTTCCTCGCTAAGACAGCTGATGCTGCCCTTGCGTGGTGGACATTCACTTGGCCTAGCCTGGTGCTGATCCCGCGTCCAGTAATTTTGTTGCTTAACAGGAAGGGGCAAGAGCCTTGGGTGACTTTGGTTGTGGTGAGGGGTAGAAGTTTTCTTGGCTAATAGCATGAGTAAGAGATGTATTGCCTACTATGTTATTCTCCGCGTTGGGCTCTGGATCATAGAAGGAGTTTGGTGCGGCCTATGACGGTGACCTTAGCAAATTTGAAGTGAAGTTGGTGGTTCAGTTTTATTATGGCCTCTGCTGATTGGACGTCGATGCTTATAACCAACAGCTGTCCTTTGCCTTCTGTCTTGCTGTTCAGCACCCTCCACGCTTTGACATTTAGTCCCTCGTTTTGGGCCTGGATTAGTGCCAGGGATTTCGCGTTGTCTTACCCTGCGCTTCTTGGTAGGAACACCGTTCCAGCCACTTCGCTGTTTCTTGCCCAGCGCAATCGACCAAAAGTAACCCCGTTCTGAGATGCAGGCCATTGAATTTCAGCTTGTGCTTCCGCCCAAGGGATACTTCCTCGATAATCGATTCTTCCAGTGTCGACAGATCGTCGGTACTGAGTTACCTGAGGGTAGTCCCTTGGTAGAACCGCTAATCTGACACTCGTGGCCGCACCAGCATATGAGGGCTTTACTACTCCGGCCACGGTATGTTTTCACGTTGAATCCGAAGTCCTGGGTTTTTTGGCATCTTGCCTCTGGGGAGGAGTAATTTGGTTGCTCTTCCAATTACCCTCTACCAGGCTTTTGGAAGGTTCATTGTTTGAGACCGATTTCCTCTCATCCACCTTTTTCCTGGCTTCCTGCGGGGACATCCCTTCAGCAAGGAACTTCAGATACCATCTTGTTCCCGCGCCACTTAGTCCTTTCCTTAGTGGGTCATCCAGGCCACCTGGCTTTCCCAATTCCAGACGTGGCCTAGTATTGCGGTTTGGTTTTTTTGGTGGTGTAGAGCTTTCTCCTGATGGTGTATTCCTAACAGGTTTGCCTTCTGCGGCTTTGCCTACATCTTTGACTGACAGGGGAGGTATTCTCTCTTTGTCAGTGGCCGATGTGTTTGGAATTCCATCTTCTATTTGGCCAGGAGGTATTCTCCTTTGACTAATGGTCGACGGTCCCCCTTCAGGTAAAAACTGCTTCCCGGTCTCGGATCTTCACCACGGAGGTTTTTCTCCATGTGATCCGCATACTCACTCGCGCTGACATACCGCGGAGTGTTAAATTTTTTGTGGTTTTTGTTTATTTTGTTTCATAATATTGTTCCCACGAGTAGCTAGAGAAGAGTTGGTCCGCCATATCAGAGCTCCGCATGATATGGTAAGGTCATAGTTACTCTTTGATTCGACCTGGTTTCAAAGAGGTACCGTAAGAATACAACCGGTATTCCCCCTGGTTGCAAACCATCCAATAGGCACGGTCCACTTAACACCCTGGATTAGGGGGGGCAGGTCTTAGTCGTAACTCCTCAAAATCGCTACCGCTTTTGGTGGTCCCAAACTACGGCGGGTCAGATGAATCTTTGAAACTTAAGCCTCTGCACCACGTCAAGGTGCCTGCCATGCGAAGGATAAATCCACTTAGAAAATGAATTGTTTAACTGTTTGAAATAATTGAATTAAACGTCCTTCCATTCTTTTAAATGGGAGTTCTGAACGATTCCTTCATTGTTGTCATATTCATATTGTTATCACCTCCTCCTGATGAGTGATGCAAAAAAAAAACAAGTCTTTTTTTTATTGGGCTTTTTGTGTGGTAACACACTCGCAATTAGGCTGCATAGCTTTCGCCTCGTCATTTATATTATTTATGAATGTTTGAATTTTCAACAACCACTTGAGTGGGCTACCACCATTGTATTAGGCTCGAATTACTGCAATTGCATGGTTGCCACACCGATTTGTAAGGAATAGGCAAAAGGCATCCGAAAATCAAACAACAGATATTCTGCATTTTTGGTATGTTATAAATAATTATGTTATAAATATTTAATTTAATAATTATTAGTTTTGCTATTGATTCATCTTTGGAAAACTGAAAGAAAAAATCTGTTACATTTACTTACCTAACGGCTAAACCATTGTATATATAATCTATAGTACTATAAATGAGTCGATTTTCGGGACGATAGGTGCCAGTTATAGCTATCATTGGAAACCATCATTGAAAAAGTTAATTGTTGATTTTGAGACCCTTCGAAAGTATAATAATTAAAAATTTTAATGCAGAAAGATAGCTTATGATTTCAAATTATTTCTCCTCCAAAAAAAATTATTTTTGACCCGTATCTATCCCACAACGTAACTTTTAATTTTTTCAATGATCATTGGTAAGGTAGTTCATCATTGAAAAATTAAAAGTCATTTTATGAGAAAAGTTGTGCCAAATTGAATATTTTTTTATCTGAAAATAATAATAAAGTCAATAAGCTTTAGATTGGCATCAAAATAATCATTTATTTTTTCTTCAAAATCTCTCAAAATTGACAATTAATATTTTCAATGATGAATTTCAATGATAGCTGTAACTGGCCCCATAGTCTACGCTTGTTGGTGCTGTATTATAGCTAGAGAGATTTAATGAGATTTTCAATGTATTTTCAACTCTACATTATCTACAGAGCAAATGCCCTCCAAGGCCAGTGGCAGCGCCACCGTCGTTTTGGTTTTCTGATAGTACTTTAGATATTTATATACAATTTGAAAAAAGTTTGTTTTTATTCAAGTGACGCGCAGTGTATAACGTTAATACCATTTGTATGTTTTGTGATTTTTTATTCGAAAACTTAAAAAACTGTTTTGTTGACATCGGTAATGGATCAAAATTTGATCAATATTCTTAGACCTGTTTTCGATAAAATTAGTAAAAGAAAACTCAAACATTTACCCGAGCAAAGCTGGGTGTGGGAACTAGTCTTATACTTATACACGGTACCTATATTATAGCCCATTTTCATTATATCTGGGTTAATTTTTAACACGTAATTCAATAACAGCTAGGATCCCGATTTCTATGTGGATCTATTTTAAAAATGTGCATGGAAAAAATATTCTGCAGATAATAATAGATAATTTTATCTCAAGAATTTGATGATAGGCTAGCTCGCAGCAATTTTTGGGTATGAGCCATAGCAAAAATCTCTCCTTCTGTTTTAAGATAGATCCATACTATTTATATATGCAAATATGAAAGTCTTGCATGGCGGGGTTGGTGCCTTTGGATGCAATATTGCATTTAAAATGCAGTGCATTGAAGATGCAGTGTAGTGTAGGAACTTCAAAATTTAATAAAAGAGCTGCGTACCCTAGACATGGCTGTGGGGTCCAAGATATTTGCCGTAGATACAGCCAAATGGCTCCAAGACGCTTGTGACTTGCAGACATTTGGACCCACAGAAAAGGTCTTGAACCCCATATTCATACCTAGGACGCTCATAGCTCTTTAAATAAAAACAATGTCTGGTGAAAACGTAGTATTAGGTTAGACTACTGATTTTGTTAATAAGAGGGTCTTTTACTTAGAAATACAAATTTAAAAAGAAATAAAACACAACAAATAATTTGTCATGAAATTGGCTTTACTATAAAATTTTCTTTTCGTTTTTTCTTTCATTTCAGGCATATGAGCGCTGGCGATGGCGGTTAGCTCGAATGTCCAATTTTCCAATTTATCGATTAGTCTCCTAGCATTTCTGAGCTGGGCTGGGGTATTCCTGAAACGATCGACGGACATAATGGTTGCGCTTACGCTTTTTTATGTATTTCCAAATATAAATTTGCCTTTGCGTAAGAGAAAGAATGATGGGTTATAATTTTTTTATTTAATTTTTAAAAAATGTAATACCTATCTTTCTAATTTTAATAAAAACTGTTTTATTTGTTTATTTTTATTTATAGAAATGATGCCTTTTCAAAGAACAAATACGAAAAATGTTAAATTAAAAAAAAAGATTCTTTTTATTTTAACTCATGCTAAATGGCAATGGTTAGGGGGTTGTCT
This sequence comes from Melangyna quadrimaculata, assembly GCA_949320155.1. Lineage (NCBI taxonomy): Eukaryota > Metazoa > Arthropoda > Insecta > Diptera > Syrphidae > Melangyna > Melangyna quadrimaculata. The sequence goes on from OX439483.1 coordinate 105,247,735, forward strand.
ATAAGGGGCCAAAAAAGGAGAGTTGCTAAAAGAGGGGGTGTCCAAAATGGAGGCGTGGTCAAAAAAGGTACGTGGCAAAAAAATGGGGCGTAGGCAAAAAAGAGTGTATCTAATAAGGGGTGTGGCTTAAAAGTGGGACAAAAATGGGCGTGGTTATGAAGGAGGCGTGGTCAACATCATAAAAGGGAGTGGCCAAAAACTGAATGCGGCGCGCGTGGTTAAAAAGAAAAGGAGTGTGGGCAAAAAGACGTGTGGCTAAAAAGGAGGCGTGATAAAAAACATACAAAGGGAGTGACCAAACACTAAATAAGGGGGGGCTTAAAATGAGTCGTGGACAAGAAAGGGACTTGGCTAAAAAGGGGGCGAAGTGGAAAACCTCAAAGGGAGTGGCAAAAAACTGAATGGGCGTGTATAAAAAAGGGCGTGGTCAAGAAGAGTCGTGAACAAAAAAGAACCTGGCTAAAATGGAGGCTTGGATTAAAAGAGGTCGTGGCTGAACCCCAAAAAAAGGGTGTGGCAAACACCTCAAAACACCAAAAATGGATGTGGCCAAAATGGGTCATGTTAAAAAAGGGCGTTTCTTAAGAAAGGCATTCCCAAAATGGGGTGTGGCCAGAAACATCGGATTGTGATTGCCCAAGAGCCTTTACCGCCAAAATGATATAAACTACCTACATATTATGAATTTTAATCGAAACTGATCCTACTTTCTACCTACGAACTTTGAAGCACCCATAAAAGGTTCTCAAAACATTGTTTTTCCAATGAAATCTGACGTCAGATCATAAAATCCAATAGGTAAGTCCAAAACGAAACAAAAACAAGAAAACTAATGAGGTAATTACCTCATTAGTTTTCCTCCCTAAAACGAATTGAGGAACCCATTTCGCATATAAAAATCAATAACAGCAAAAATATACAATTAGAAAATTTTACATATTTTCTTACAAATGGAAAACAAATTAAAAAATTGCTTTTGAACTGTACAAATTCGTCTTTTATACTACGTTTCCACCAGACACTAAACTGAAATTTAGCAAGATTATCACAAATCACCTTGAAATCTACAAAGTTTTGCCATAATCCTCTTTTTGTGCAGTGGAAACACCAAACAAATCTCATTACCTATATCTCGGTTTAGTGGTTAGTGGAAACGTAGTATTATTTGGAAAATGTAGTTCCGATCTTGAAAGTTGAGTTGTCCATGGAAAGGTGTTTCTGTCACGCATCTTAGAATTATTAAAAAACTACAGGTGTTCATACCATTTTATAGACTTTTGGGCTTCCATAGGTAAAAAAGATTATTTTTCACTAAATGGGCAATATCATTGTCATTTTTCAATCGATTGTCCCAATTTGTATTTTATTTAAATCTTGACCAATGAGCCGTCATTTTGACATATAAAACTATTATCTACGTTAACCACAAGCCTCAAAAAAGCGTCTTAAACATTCAAAAATAAAAAATCTAACAAAATTCTACATGGTTGTAAAATGTTAAATAAGTGGGCTGATTAGGGAATACGAAGCGAATCGTTTTAGGTGGCGAAAATGAGATTTGGTATTACTGCTTTCGCTTTCGTCGCTGTCGTTTTACATTCGCCCTATTTTTGAAATCGAAAGCGTAAATTTCCAATAGGTTTTTTTCTGGCAGATTGGTGTGGTCGAAAGTGGTATTTTGTTGTTTTCATTAAAATAAACAAAAATGTGAGTTTTACCATTTTTTTTTATAAAAACAAAATAAAGAAATAAACAATAATATTTGTCTAAATAAACGTTCAGTGGGCCGATTCCGGAAAGCGCGGCGGATCGTATTGAAAGCGATATTTCAATTTCGACCGTCTTCGCTTTAGGTTATTCTCAAAAGCGAAAGTGGAAGAAAGCGATCCTTCCCGTTTTCTTATTTTAATGTCAAATATTTCCAGCCCACTTCCATTTTTACTTCCACTCTCTCAATTTTTCCAAACAAAATTCCATTTTTATTTCCACTTCTCAATTTTTCCAACAAAAAATGACAGATGTTCTTTGCCGTGGAAGAATTTTTTTATATGAATTTTGTGCGAAAATAATATTTTTTTGTATATTTAATTGATTTTGTTGCTATTAGTCATAAAATAAAACATTTAAATAAGTGTGATTTAAAATGATAATGTTAAGAAGGAAGATATATTTGCAAATTCATTTATTTTTTTCAATTCGCCACCAATCCGACACCTAGAAACCTATCGCTTTCATACAAAAAATGGAAAGCGAAAGCGCTTTTGGGAATAAAAAAATACAAATCCGCCATTGAAAGCGATCCGCCGCGCTTTCCGGAATCGGCCCACAGGAGCCAAAGACAGCAACACACAAACCAGCAACAATTTTCCACGGTCATTGAATTTATAGGGGAAAATGAATAGGGATAGCCAAAGGAGCACTCATTGCACCCACACATCGCAACTTTGGGAAAATATCACTGCAGTTTTATATGGTCACGAGCATGAAATGTTTTTTTTTTAAATAAAGAAAGCCAAAAGAACTTAAGTGAACGAATTGGCCAACAAAATAAACACACACAAAAAAACACAAGCTTTGAAGAACTTTGCAATCATTTTCATTTAACTCGCAGATTCAAGGATTTTATATTTTCTTAAGCTTAGCGTTATGTACAAAAAAAATAAAATACACTATTCCGAATTGAATGTTGTATTTATATTTAATTTTAAAGCCAAACATAAGAAAACAAGTTGAATTCTCACAAGGCTTGATTTCAATAAAAAACATTCCTGGAAACCAGCTGTCAATTATCTGGAAATCTTGGAAGTATAATTTACGACTCGCTTCGGATTCGATAATTTATAAATACGAAGCGGGTCGAAAATTCAATTCAATTCAATTCAACTTTATTAAGACATTTTAAGAAGCGAGTCGAAAAGGAGTTATCGAATTGAAAACGATTCGCTTTGTTTTCCCTAATCAAGCCAAATGTTCGAGAAATGGTCTATAACTTCAGCAATTCTTCATTGATCTTCAAAATTGAAGTGTCAAATGAAAGGTAGTACACCAGGGATGATATTTCAATAAAAATATTTACAGTTTTAACCGTTATAACACGTTAAAAAACAGGTTAATTGTTACAAATCATTGGCGACTACTATTAGCCTCACATTTTTTGTGTTATTTCTTTCTTTTATATTTGTATGACTTTAAATATTATTTGTTGGTAGTAAAAATGTAAGTAGTTCTAAGCAGGGCTGCCGAAGTGAGTACTAAGGGAGTATTCGTACTCCCCAACCATTCACTGTACTCCCCTCACTGTGATTGAACTCCCCTTGAAAATTCCCAAAATGTTTGCAAAAAGTCGTTATAATTGTGCTAATTCAGGCGCACTGAAAATATTTATTGGTTTATAGTTTTTTTTAACTTTACAGAAGTGTCAATTTTGAAAAAAAGGCAAAAAATCTAATCTATATTTAGAATAAAGAATTCCTTAGTTCCTTCATAGTCGTCTTCAAGATGCTGAAAACTAAAACCTGCCACAGGAAGTTCCATTTTAATAGCAATATCACTTCTTCAGAGATCACATCACATGTTTGAAAAAATGTGTTAGATCCGAAAGTCTGAATTAAAAAAAAGTACATTTTACATAAATTACATACATAAATTATTAAAAATGGTTTAATAAAAATATATTTCTAGCTCGTTTGTGAATTGAAAATCGTGTTAAATATTATCCGATGATATTTTTGTCACTAACGAGCTGAACATTTGTTCGTAATTTAAATCAAATTTGCACAAGGCCAGTGGCGGATCCAGGGGGGTGGCTATAGGTGCTAAAGCCCCCCCCCCCCCATAGCCGATTGTTAAAATAATTTGAAATATAGAAAGCAATACATTACAACGTGTAAAGTTTTATATTCGTCTAAAATATTGTTAAGATGAGAATTTTGATGGACAAAATAACGTGGTTGGGGCTGAACAATTGACATGTTCTGCATCTCCTAGGTCGGGGCTAAAGCCTGAAGTGAATTGGAAAATAAAAATTTGGGGGCTATGAATAATGGACATGATTCATGCAACGACAATTTTCCCTTAAAACAAAACCCAGAAAATTGGAAAAAAAAACAACTTGGGGCTAATAAGGTCTGAGAATATTGGACAAAAAACGTAGTCAGGGTTAACAACTAACTCCCTAAAAACTAACCTTATTCCAGAGAGCTTTTGGGCATGAGTCTAAGGATTTTCAAAGTCCGAAGTTGGGGCTAAGGCTTGAAGGTATAATTTAAAAAAAAAACGTGATCGGGACTTAACATTAACATGTCAAAAACAACTGTTTACACTAAAAACTTAGCTAATTTAACGAAAGAAACACAATTAAGGCTAAAACAATAAGAGAACACCGGGGTGTAAAGCTTAGTGTAAATGTTTTTATACAACAGGAATTGTTTCTTACGGCCTTGGCTGGGCTTAGAGCACTTTGGGGCTTAGTTTATAAAATTTCAAAGGTCCAAGAGAATACATACAAAACATTTTTGGGCTTAGCATTTCAATATAAATTCTTTAGTCGAGGAGCCAAATTCCAAAAGCGTGAGAAACTCTGTGAACTCAGAAAATTTTTGCAGGTGGACATGAAAATTTACAATCTCTATAGACTCTTGAGTGACTTACAAATTTATCGACACATTTTTTGAGCAGGAATAGAAAGTGTATGTAGGTGCAGTGTAAACGAAAATTCATTGACACTAACTTGCAGAATTGGGCCGTGCAGCTTATTTTTTAGAGCAGCTGTTTCTTATGCCCGACTAAAAGTCTTGAAATTTTGATATTTTATTTTTTGATCCACAAAATATTATTTTCGTGCTTTTCAGTGACAATTTGAAGATTTGGCTAATTAAAGAAAATGAGATATGAGCTTTTGCCAGTAAGACTACCTAAATATCATTTTTCTGAACTAGCATTACAAACAGTTTTCAAATTTTGTTAAAAAGGTGAAGTTCAAAGCATACCTTCAGCTAATTTAAACAAACACTTACATAATGTACATATGTAGGTGGGCACTTGATACCTAATCAATTATTAAGCAATAAACCTATAAATAAACGAATTTGTTCGTGTGGTTTGAGGCTGTAACGTGGCTAGAACTTAAAGTTATAAAATTATTTATACTACCATGTTTTGCTGAGCCTTAAAATTGGCTTTTAAAAATAATTCCCATGCTTAACACATCAATCCCAAATTCTTGTTATTGTGCTTTATTTTAAAAAAATTTTAAAGCGCGGTTGGAGCGGATATAAAGGCACACAAAACACGGCTATTATTAAAGGAAAAGTGTTGTCAAAATTCGTTTTCTGTGATATAACTTCATATGTAGGTACAAACTGGATTTCCAAACTCCAAGCCCCCCCCACAGCCAAATCCTAGATCCGCTACTGCACAAGGCCATAATATTAAAGAGCTATGTTTTTCCTCGCGTACTCCCCACAAGTCTTAAATACTCCCCTCTAATCCTCTAGAATACTCCCCTCCGAAATTTTATAACGGCTGTCCTGGTTCTTAGAGAACCAATAGGGCTTTCAAGTTAACAAAATGATATCGAAATAAAAAAAACGTGTTTCAAAATGAACAAACATCGCGTTCGAAAATAAATTGCGAGAGAACCGTTATCCGCAGAGCGGAAAGTTGTATGCCAGGATTTCAGGGCTCGAAATTTAAGTTCGTATAAAAAATACTTTTCAGAATCGGTTGATGTTTGATAAAGTTAGAGGCACTTAAATGAAACGTGACTTTAAAACATAAAAACCGTTAACTCCAAAACGAGGCGAAAACAAGAAAAGTACCTCATAAGTTTATCGACTTCAAACAAATGCAGGTCCCTATTCTGTACATACAAAATCAATAAAAGGCAAAAATCTACACTTAGAATATTTTACAAATGAAAAAAAATTGAAAAATTTGCTTTTGAACTGCACCAATTCGTCTTTTACTTGGAAAATACAGCTCCGATCTTGAAAGTTGAGGTGTCCATGGTAAGGTGTATCTGCCACGAATCTTTAAAAAACTACGAATTATTAAAAAACTGCAGGTGTTCATACCATTTTATAGGTTAAAAAGATTATTTTTGACTAAATGGTCACTCATTGTTGTTTTCCAACCGATTTTCAAAATTTGTATTTTATTTAAATCTTGACGGATGAGCCGTCATTTTGACATATAAAACTTTTTTCTACGTAAACTACAAGCTTCAAAAATGTGTCTTAAACATTCTAAAATAAAAAATCGAACAAAATTCCATATTGGTCGATGTAATTTTATGGTTGTAAAATGTTAAATAAGGTTTCGAGAAATGGTCTATAACTTCGGTAATACATTCTTGATCTGCAGAGATAGTAGATGAAAGGTAGAACAGCAGTGATTTTATTTCTATGAAAACATTTTACCCGTTACATGGGTTATTTGTTAAAACTCTTTTGAAAGTATACTATTAGGACAGCTGTTTTTTTTTTTTTTTGTTCATTTTTTGTATTCTCTATAATTTTAAACATATATTTTGGTATACAAAACAGATGTAAGTAGCTCTAACCTAATCAATAGGGCTATCTAGAATAAAGAGGCTAAGGTCTAGCGACTATATTTTAGTAACTAGATTCTAGGTGATAGATTTGAGTGGATAAATCCTAACGGCTAGAGTTGAGCTCTTGCGGGTAAATTAAGGCTAGACACCAGCTGCTTACCTAAGTTGGCAAAATTTTACCAGCAGGATTCTAGAGGCTAGATTTACGTGGAGAGTCTTAAACGTCTTAATTCTAGTGGCTAGATTCTAACGCCTAAAGCGGCTAGATTATCTGCCCTATCATAGTATCCGATCGGAACGCAAATTTCTCCGACTCATACAAAATGATTTTTTATTTTTCATTTTTAAGATAAAAATTTCTCATAAGTCGGTTACAACTCCGGAAAATTTTTTCAACGTGCGGTTGAAAAGGGAAAAATTAAAGTGATATTTCTTATATCGGGTTTTTCACTAAGAGCGCTACATAACAAAAACGGTTTTAGATATCAATAAAATTCTTTATTCCTGTGAAAGTACGTTCGATGCCATTATGTATGGAACTCGATTTCTTTTGCATGGCCACCACAGGCACGCTTGCAGAAGTATAGACGCTGAATCCAATTTTCGACGGTTTTCAAGCATAAATCGGCTAATACTGCTGCAATTTCACGTTCGATATTCGTACGAAGTTCATCAATAATCGCTGGCTTGTTGGCATAGACCATAGACTTGACGTAGCCCCACAGGAAATAGTCTAACGGCGTCAAATCGCACGACCGAGGCGGCCAAGCGACTGTACCATTTCGTGAGATAACACGTTCTCCAAACTTGGTTGCCAATAAATTGATTGCGACATTCGCTGTGTGGCTTGTGGCGTCCTCCTGTTGGAACCACATGTCCTCCAAGTCCATATCATCCAATTGGGGCCAAAAATATTCGGTTATCATTGAACGATAGCGATCCCCATTCACAGTAACGTGCCGGTCTTGATCATCACGGATGAAATACGGCCCAATGACGCCGCCGGCCCATAAACCACACCAAACCGTAATTTTTTCGGGATGCAATGATGACTCATGGAGTACTTGTGGATTGCTGCCTGAGAAATACCGCATATTTTGTTTATTGACGAAGCCATTCAGCCAGAAATGAGCCTCATATCTGAAGATGATTTTTCGATGAAAATCCGAATCATTTTCAAGTTGGTGCTCAACATACGACGCTTCTGGTGGTCAAGCCGCTTCAGTTCTTGCGTCAATTTAATCTTGTAAGGATGTAGGCCAAGATCTTTTCGCAAAATTCGCCACAACGACGTCACAGAGATGCCCAACGCTTGAGAACGACGTGTGAGAGACACATTTGGGCTTTCTGCAACTGAAGCCTCAGCGGCAGCAATATTCTCGACACTACGGGCACTTCTTTTTTCTCACTGGCACGGGAACATTTTGTACTGTGCCTGTGGATTCAAATATATACACTAGACGCTCAATTGTTGATCTGCTAGGACGATTATGACGACCATAAATTGTACGTAGCGCTCTTAACGTTAAGGCCACTGACTCCGAATTTCGGTAGTAAATTTTAATAATTTCGACTCGTTGTTGGCTCGTATATATTTCCATCATGAAATGGCAAACCTTACTGATAGGCCAGTCGAAATGTAATTTTTAATTACAAAAATTAAATAATGGGTTTTATTTTTCTTTTAATCGTTAGAAGGGTTCATAAAAAGTATTCAGTACGGTTTCCGACCGCCTAGCTCTTTTGCGTTAGCCGCCATTTTGAATTTTCGGAAAATCGGTTTTTGTTAAATAACTCGTTTATTTTCAACTTTTCACTAAAAATGCCTTTACAAAAGTTGTTTAAAATTTAATTATCTACAACTTTGGTGAAAACAATTTTTTGTCTAATATTGCTAGTTTTCGATATAATCCGGAAATTGTGATTCCGATCGGCTATTTATAGGTTATCCGCAATAAAGTATATTTTTGTATAAAAACAAAAGTATAAATTATTTTTGTTTTTTCAATAATTCCTATCTATTTCCTAATAACTCCTATCTCTTCAACTTTGGCCGCCATCTTGAATTTAAAGCAAGTTGGTTTCTGTTAAACAAATCATTTACGAACTAGCTTTTTCTGACTTAGGTGCCAGTTATAGCTATCATTGAAAACCATCATTGAAAAAGTTAACTGTTTACTGTTGATTTTGAGACCTTTTGAAAGTTTAACCATTGAATATTTTAATGCAGAAATATAGCTTACTACTTCATTTTGACCCATATCTTACCCATAACGTAACTTTTAATTTTTTAATGATGAACTACCTTACCAATGATCATTGAAAAAATTAAATTTACGTTATGGGGAAGATATGGGTCAAAATTAATTTTTTTTGAAGGAGAAATAATTTTGAAGTCGTAAGCTACCTTTCTGCATTAATATATTCAATGAATAAACTTTCGAAGCATCTCAAAATCAACAATAAACTTTTTCAATTATGGTTTCCAATGATAGCTATAACTGGCACCTTATGCGTAATTACTCTTGATTAAAGTTGATAATTTTCGACTTCAGTTGAAAATCAAGTTATCCGAACTAAGACTAGAATTCGTTTCCGCATATTTTGTAATTTCAGCACCTATTTTTGTTTAATTCGACTGGGCTATGAAGAGAAATGTCAAAAAAGCGGCAAGAAATATGGCGTCGTTTGCTGTCCCTGTTGCTCTACTTTTGTAGCGTCCCTGTTGAAAAACCCTATATTTCTAATATTTCTTAAAATTCGGAGAAAATTCCATTCCGATCGGATACTCGGCCCTATCGAGGTAACCGTCAGAGCGGAATCTCTCCGATTTCCTACGAATCGGAGACATTTTGCTTCATGGTAGCTCTCCGATCAGCTGATCGGAAATTCTCTCCGATGAAATTCGACGCATGCCATTTGCATGCGATGCTTTGCGAGGAAGTACTTCTTATGGTTTTATTCTTGACAGATACAAACAAAAATTTCTCCGAAGTCCTCCGACAAGTTCTTGTGTGTGCCTGTAGCAAACTCTCTATTAGATTACAGATATAAACGCCGTCTTTATACAGCGTGCTATGAAATAAAAAATGGGTAATGCGGAATGTGGAAATCCTCAGTTAAACTTATTGATTTTATTACAACACCCATGGTTTTAGCTATTTCCGTATTTATAAACGTATCCCATCAATCGTGTGCTGATTGTTGTTGATGAGTTGTAAAGCGTTCGGGAAAAATTAATTCATTTAAGTCTAGCATCTTCACTTAACCAATAGAAATAAAAATTCCATTTAATTTTAATGTTTTTTTTTTTTTGTTTTTATTATTTTTGTTCGTACTCGTATTATTTTTTTTTTATTCCTCGAAAAAAACTTTAAATTTACCATTTTGTATGTTTGTAATTACATTGAAAAAATAAAAGCAAATTAAAATAAGATGAAACTTTACAAAAATTCTTGCAGTTGATATAAATATTTTCATACAAATATTATTTTTTTTCCTCAATATTTAAACAGTAAACAATAAAATAAATGTTGATTTTTTTTTTTTTTCTTAAACTTATACAAGATAATAATAAAGAAAATTCAATATTAAAATGTATATTTCTTATATTATGTATATGTACACCTGTTTTTCTTGATTTGAAAATAATTATTAAAAGGTATAATTCTATTAATAGATAAACTAAATACAAAGAAAAACTGTCTTTCAATATCTCTTGATTTTTTTGTTTTATTATTTATATATTTTAAAAATGAATTACTGAGTAACATGGTAATCTGTCTAAAGTCTAAGAAAACATTTTTTTTATTTAAGAATTATTATTTTTTTGTTTGCAATTTCGTTTAACCACATTATATTATTTTGTATGTAAAAATGTGTTCAATTTACATACATTTTTTTCAAATTTAATTTATAAATATTTTTTTTTCACGAATCTTCATACATTTTATAATCAGTATACATTTTTTTTAACGCTTTCTTTACAATAATTATACTTCTTGCGTGCAATTGCTTTATATCCAAGAGAAATTTTAACACATACTTTTGTAATCTTTGTTTTAACTTTTATTTAATTAAATTTAAGTATATATTTATATACATATATATGTATATATATAAATTGTATCACAAAATAATAAACTTAGCAGTAAGGACAGACATTTTTGTTTTTTTTTTTCTCTATTCATTTACATACATAGTTTGTTTTTTTGGAAAATAAAAATCAAGAAAAGAAATATATTATAATAAAATGTATGCATTTTGTTTCTAAATTAATTTCCCCTGCCTTCTTTCAATCGTAGCAATAGTATAAAAAATGGTTTATAGTATTTTGTTTTATATTTTACACAGAAAAAGAAACTTACTTTGTTTTTTGTTTTTATTTTTAATACCTATGAATATAATAATTTATTTATATAATTTTTTTGTTTTATTTAATACAATACGATTCGTATTTTCTAATAGTTAGTTTAATGTATGCTACATAACTTCTTTTTTGTTTTTGTTAAAAAAATACAACTGCAAAATAAACAGAAACTAACCACTACACTTTATTTAAAGGAAAAGTCGCCAGTTCTACAGTTTTTTGTAATTTTTTGTTTAACTTTTAAGTGGGCTTCAAAGTTTACTTTTTATCTATACAAAACAGTGAATTTATAAATATATTTTATTTCATTTATTTATTTTTTTTAGATTTTTGTCCGTTTCAACTACGCGAACAAAATGGAGAGACCCCTATCGGTGGTTTACTTTATTAAAATTTTTTTCTTCTTCGAACTTCAAAGTAAAAATTGTATTTTTATGTTTTGTTTGTAGTTTTTTTTTTTGCCTGGAAAATAAAAAAGATTGTGGTCTGCTTTTGTTTGTTTGTTTTTTTTTTTTTTTAATAATTTATCGCCATTTTCTTATTATTACATAATATTTTCCTTTTATATAACAAAAATTACAACAATAAATATCTATTTTGACATAGATAAGTCCATTTAAAAAACAATTATAATTTTTATAATTATTTATGAGTTAAATTAAAATTATATATCTAATAAAGTTTGTGGTTCACTAATTATTGGTATGTGTTAGTTGTGTGTGTTCTCGCAATAATAATAAACAAGTGTATATTGATTTGTTAGAAGATAGAATAGTGTGTGTGTGTTTTTTTAAAGAAGTTTATGTATTGAATCGGTTCTAAAGGATATAACTTAAAACTAATTAAAGCGACTCTTCAAATGCTGCCATCAAATCACTCTGCATGTTCATATCTATTTGACCCGCCAGCTGAAAATTTGAAAATATTTTTATTAAGAAAATATAATAGATACGTATTTATTTAAGGTGAAAAAAGAATATAATAATAAATTTAAGCCTTGGGATTTCTTCTAGTTTTCGCTATTACTAAGACAAGTAAGTAGTTGAATGAATGAATAATAAATATGGGGTTTTGAATAGCGACCTTAGGATCTATTGTGCCCCCTACTGCAGTTGGATCAGTGTAGTCATCTTACAATTCTTCCCCCATTTTTATTTCTCTAAGAAATATAAGTATTTGGAGTACCTTCAGAGATGGTACATCACTCTCTTCCAGCTGGTAACGTCCCAGGTGTTTGTGTCTTTGTGGCACTGCTAGGCCGAGAATGCTAAGATGTCGTTTTAGTTTGCAGTGTGAGGAGACCTTTAATTTTCTTAGTTTGTTCCTACTTAAGCTGATACAGGGCCCTATTGCGGTTGTCGATCGATAATCGCTAACGAGCGATCAACGATCGACAAATTGAGAAATCGTTATTCTGGTTGTCGATTGCTTTCGACAATTATCGAAAATCCGATCGCTCGTTCTCGACCGCATTTTTGTGTTCGACGGGGTCTATTCAACAAGTTAAAAATTGTGTAGGGATCAAAATGTGAGTGTTTTTATTTAAAAAAATGTTGTTTTTGTAATTATTTAATTAGTTTTCTTTTATTTTGGACCTACATAGTGTGTTTATTTTAGACTTAGTACTTCTTTTAAGATTAAGGATATAGTAGATTGAGCCAATCGAATGAAAAAATCATTATCCACACTTTATTGACATGATGCTTGGGCACAGAGTCATAACGCGGTAAGCAATTTAAGGATGTTGGGAATCGATGATTTTCTCATTCCCGGCTTAAGTTGTCCATCAATTTCAGAAAGTAAATCCATAAAGGCTGGCTTGGATTATCAAAAATACGTAACAAAGCTACAAAAGACAAATAAATGAAAAGAAAAAAAAACCAAAGAATCAAGTAAATCCGTACAATTTATCATCTAACTTCAAGGGGTTAGATGAATCTCTTATATTGCGCCGTTTTCTGATAGCCTCTTAAGTTCCATTTCTTGTATCTTCTTCTAAATCCTTTTCACTTAACCATGCTTTGATTGTATTAATTTTTTTTAATATACATTTTTATAAAAACTATTTTATTGCAAACTTCACGAATAAATAAATAAACAATCCAGTATGAAAAAATCAATATGTCAAACGTCAAGGTATGAATTCACAATTTATACTTTTTCATTCACAATGTATACTTTTTCATTCACAATAACTCATATAATAGTCGACCAAGTTACGCAATACCGATTGAGAAATCATTCGATGGTGATGATCGTTGAAAGTGCGATCGCTGATCGACAACCGCAATAGGGCCCACAGTTTAAAAACCGTTCTTGGTTATAGTTCCCAAGTAGTAGTTTAGCCTGTCTCAGCCTTGGTAGTTCTTTCCAATTTTTGGATCTAATGGTCTCCTCTTCTTCTATGATTTTATTTTTAAGCACGTTTTCTCCTATTCCGCTATAGGGCTCAGGCGCCGTTAAGGGGGATATTACACCTATTTTTGCTAAGGAGTCCGCTTCTTCGTTGCCCTGGATACCGACGTGGCCAAGTACCCAATGAAGAGTCACATTGTTGTACTTTCCGAGTTCATTTAACCTGCTCACACATTCCGACACCAATTTAGAACTGATGGTGTATGAGCTTAGTGCTTTGAGTGCAGCTTGGCTATCCGACATAATGGCAATGTTTCTGGTTTCTGTATTTTCTTTCGAGATTTCGATCTACACATTTCCCTATTGCGTGTACTTCCGCTTGGAAAATGCTGTCCCATCTGTATAGAAATCTTGGTACTAGGCCCAAAAATTCCTGGACCAGTCCCTTCGTTGGTTCTCGATCCATCAGTGTACCACTTGCTTTATGGGAGTAGTTAACACTTTCCCCTACCCTTGCTACTTTACTCTGTTTGAAAGTTTTTCTCGAAGGTACATTTTTTACTCATGCCATCACTTGGAATTTCAATTATGTTTGTTACTGAAGACTTCGGAATGCTAGCTCTTTCTCTGAGACCTATACATTTACCAGTCCCAGTTTCCTCCTTGGCAAATCTCATAATGGCTCCCTTTGCAGCACTTTCAATAACCTCGTGTAGAGGAGATAGATGGAGGATAACCTTCATGGCTGATGTAGGGCAAGTACTCATTGCTCCCGTTATACATAAACATGCGAGCCTTTGGACTTTTCGTCATGTTGTCGCAGATTGAAAGGCCTATTTATTAAAACTTCTGATCTTATGAAGTAAGTAGTTACATTGTCCTCTTAATAAAAATACATTCGCAAGATCGATTCCACACCAAGGTGGAATGTAACTTAAATATGAGTATGAGGGCCTATGGTCGCAAACAAGTCTGGCAGATTTATTTTGACACCCTTGGTGAGGTGTTGAAAATAGCGATTTTGTGATTTTTGTGTGATGATATATCAGTAGTATCTTCAAGATGAAATATTTGTTTATAAAACTCGAAAACGAATTATGGACTTTTTTTTTTGATAAAATTAGAAAAATCAACTGAAAAAACAAAACTGCTAAAAAAACGAATTTCATCGTATGTCTCATACCTACAAAAGCGCTGAGCATTAAGTAAAGGGCACAACGTTTAACCCTTGCGGCAGAAACAACATTTTACCCTTAAATGGCACACTGAGTCATTATGACAATAGACAATTTACTACCGAATTTCATGAAGTATTCCCGAAATAAATCTAGTCACGCCATCTGAAATCTACCATCAGTTGAGCTTAAGTCACTTCTTAGCTTAAGCTTGGCTTTAATTCATAGGCATCTCGGTAACTTATAAATACAAACAAATTTTGAAAAAGTTTAAAAAAAATTACAACAATAGCCGTGTTTTTTGAGAGAGTGTATAGCAACTCACCCGGAGTTTAGACAAGCGAGTAGAACTAGTAGCGTATATGTGTGTTAGTGTATCTGAACACGAGAGAGTCGACTAGCAGGGCAAATAGTATAATATTTTTGCCTACGAGTAGCCTGCCAGTTATCCTGCTAGTGTAGTGTATTGTTTTCATTTATTTGTTTTGTTTCCATAGTTTCCATAATTTGTATATTATTCTGTATGAAATATTTTTAAAAAATCATAAGAGGGTTCACACTCATCGACAAGTTCATCAACTCGTGTCGAAACTTCACATAATTTCTAATGTGAACACAAGTTGAACGCATGTCGGAAGTTTTTCAAATTGTTTGATTTTTAGCTCGGTCGAACTACCGCTGTAGCTAATGTGAACACTAGTTAAACAACTGATATGTCTGAAAATTTGGATTTTTGTGTTTCTTTTTAATTTTGTATGTGAGATTAATAGAAAATGGGGTGAAATAGAAGTAAACCCACAAAAGTAAGGGAGAAAATATGAATTTCCTTCGCTGAAAGTGAGGCAAAAAGTTACATCTACGCCGTGTTTGCTTTTTGAAAATTTATTTTCAAATGAAGCTGATGAGGCGGTCGTTGAATGTGTACGCTAGGAACACGACTCAGATTGATCGACTTATCGATGAGTGTGAACCCCCCTATACTAGTTCAGAAAACATTAACAAAACAAATTATTATACAGAATTCTGTTTAGTCCAGTAACCTTGTCGTTTGTATGGAAGGCGCCGTTTGCGTCAAATCTGGTATTTCTGATTTTTCGCTCAGTGTTTCAGGATATGAGCCTAGTAAATGACCTAAGTTTTCGACCTCGAGCGGCGACCGCATTTATGTCAACCATTCTTTATTTTCCATTATACTGTTTGATAATACTACTTGTTTTGTTTTATTTTTTTTTTTTTTAATCGATAAATTTTGAAATGCTGTATTTTGGAAACCAATCGGTCTACAGAGATGGTTTTAAGGCTCAAATTGGAGCAAAATTGGTTACTTTGAAATCGTGGAACAATGTTTTAATTTAAAATTACATCTTTAAGACTAAAATCGCCAATAACTGAAAAAAGCGCGAATTTTTTTTTTTTTATTTTTGACCATGAAGCGGTCGCCGATCGAGGTCGAAAACTTAGGCGATTTACTAGGCTCATATCCTGAACAACTCGCAAAAAATCAGAAATACCAGATTTGACGCATACGTGAATGTATATAGTGCTATGTTTGTGTTTTCCGTATAAAAAATTTGCTGAGTTGCTATTCATTTTTTCATAAAACACGACTACTTATAAATTAAATCAATGAAAAGATGTCGTTAAATCTGCAGGAAATGGAAATAGAGAATTTAAGTTTAAATCACGCATCTTTCAAACTTTCGCAGATGAAACCTAATAAATGTATAAATAAATCATGCATTGGGTGGTATGGATAGGTACTGCTTAAATATATATTTAAAAATGAATCGTGGTTTCTGTGGATGCTTAAAATTGGATACTTCTTTCTGCGGGTTTGTTCCTCCTAATTGCTACGCGAAGGTTTAATAATACGAAAGGGATAGGGGTCAAATGTTTTTTTTCTGTACAAAACTGAAAACATTGAAAATTAATTGTACATAATTGTTCAGAAACGTTGTAAACGTGTTTGTACACGTACATGGCCATATGTACAACACGTAAAATATAACCAAAACAGAATTAAAAAAAAAAGTAAATTAGAACTTACCGCCTCCCGCCTCCGTCGATCCTGTTCCATTCGTCTTAGCTCGGCACGACGAACTGCTGCCCTATCTTGTGGTGATTGCTGTGAACCAGGTGATCCGCAGCCTTGGGGAGACGCTTTTATATCCTCTAAGCGCGGCGGTGGAGGTGGTGGTGGCTGTGGTTCATGTGTACTTTTCCTAAAAATAAATAATTAGATAAAAATTATAAATCACTTCCAAAAAATTGTTTATATTTTTTTTAAAAAACTTACCTTCCACTATCCACTTCTCCCTTTTGCTTATGTTGTTGTTCCTGTTGACGTTTTTGTTCCTTTTCGGCGGCTTCCTTTTGACTTCGTTTCAATTCTTGTTGTTCTAGTAGTTTTAATCGATCTGCCTTTTCTTTTGCTTTATTACGGAACTGCTGGAAGGAGTCCATGACGGGTTTCACTTTCGATGTTGGGGTGTTCTGTGGTGAATTTGCCGAGGCCAATGATGACCATGAACTGGCGTTCTTTAAATTTTGCTCATGCGCCGATTTAAAAGCTTGCGCAAAGTTCGTTCCGGTATTTGGGCCACCACCACCCTTCGCGTCAGCACCCGGCGATTGCTGTGTGGGCTGTTGTTGCTGATTCATTTTCTTTTCTGGCGGACTAGGCATCATCGACTCGATTGGCTTTGGCGTGATCAGCATTGCTGGTTTGCCACCATCATCTTTTTTGGTTGCTCCAAGATTTGGATGGCTTCCTCCTCCTCCAACACCACCGCCACCCATCATCATCGCTGCTGCGGCCGCCGATATACTGCCGCCCATATTTGGCGGCAAATCAAATATCGACCCCATGTTCATGGCTGCAGAAACAGGTGGCGCAGCTGGTGGAGGATGGTGCATTCCGCCCATGCCACCACCACCCATGTGCATTCCATTTCCGGCCGCTGAACTATCCAACATAGTTCCCGAACCGACGCTTCCATCAGCTACACTCACGTAACCATTATTGTGATGCATTCCATGCGCTGCTGCGACTGCTGCAGCCGCTGCCATCGAAATATGATTGTTGTATTCAAGGCCGAGATGTTGCATCATTGGAAAGTGGTTACCATTCATGCCAGATTCCGTCTTCGCCAGGAGTTCAGACACAATCTCCATGTGGTGTTGTTGCTGCTGTTGTGCGGAGTTCATATGATGCTGACCCATCGCTGCCAGCATTGGCTGTTCAAGACATGCAAGAGATTGTTCAACTGGATCATCAAATTGTGGAATTTGTTTAAGACCCGCAGAAAGTCCAAGCATCGGAACAGATTGGGTGGAAGGCGGTGGTGGCTGCTGCAACTGACCCAAATGCGGATGATGTGAAAGGTGACCCAGCGAAAGGTCACTCACTAGATTGTCACCAACACCACCGCCCATTGGAATCGACTGCTGTTGCTGGTGTGAGTGCTGCTGATGTTGAAATGTTGATGAGGATGTTGAAGACTGTGTCGTGTTTGGCATCAAGTTAGATTGTTGTTGTTGTTGTTGTGTGAGTTTATGCAGATTGCTCGCAACTCTGATTCCACCACCCCCACCACTGCTCATAGTCATATTTGGTTGTTGTTGATGGGTGGAATTTATTTGTGATGTTGATGTAGACATGAAGGAAGATTGGGATTGGGAGGAGGATGATGATGATGATGTCATCGTCGCCGACGAAGATGCTGTCTGCTGCATTTGCTGTTGCACTGACGTTGTTGATGTCGTTGGAGTCACAGTGACATGCGACGTAGTCGTCGATTTTGTCAAATCATTTGGTCCATTGCTATTACTACTACCACTGCCCCCAATACTGCTACTGCTGCTACTACTATTACTATTGTTATTGCTCATCATTTGAGAAGACGGCCCCACAAACATCTGCTGCATTGGGTTTACAACACTATTTAACAACGGTGTTATCGGGGTATTCACCAAATTATTGTTAGTATTTTGGGCTGTTGTCGATGTTGTTGATATTTTATGCAACGTTGGTGATGGATTTGGTAATGAAATTGTTGTTGTTAGACTACTACTATTGCTATTGCTAGTTGAAAAATGTCCTAATTTATTGTTTGTGTTACTATTGTTGTTTGGATTATTTAAACTGTTCATATTGATATTGTTATTTTGGGTTGTTGTTGTTGTTGTGGTGGATGCGGGTGGTAGAATGATTGGTGATATCGTAGAAGTTGTTGTGGCGGACGATGATGATATTATTGGCGGAAGTACAGGCACTTTTGTTTTTGTTATACACAAAATTAATGGAAGAAATATACAAATTTATTTGTCGGGTTAATTGGAGTAACAAATAAAACAAAATGATTAATTCTTTTTTTAATTACTTTGTGTATTCTGTGATGTCGCTGCTGTTATTGTTGGTGTCTGTTGTTGGAGTTGTGAAGCCAGCATTGATGCTGCTGTTGTTGTGGTCGTCGTTGTAGGGGGCATTAGCTACAATTAGAAAAAAAAAGACAAAACACATAAGAAAACGAACAGAATAGTTGCTTTGGTTAGATGACAAAATCATGCTGAAGAGAATGTGGAATTTTGATTATTAATGAATGATGGAAATGAAACTCCGAAAAAGTCCACGCCATATTGGCGACCAGAGTTTCCGTAGGCGTTTTTGAAAACAGTTAAAAAAAAAATGGCGAATTATGTTAAGCGCTAAAATAAAAGTTGAACAGAAAACTTATTATTTTTTGGTTTCAATGAAACCAACAACAATTTAACTGATAGCTTTCAACTTAAAGATGCAACGCTGTTATACACACATAAAATAAATAAATCGGGTGGCACAACGGCTCATGAAGAACCAGGGCCTAGTGACTAACAACTCGCAAACATTCCTGTGTGCGCCTTTCGACAGGAATGGAAGGGACCTACAATTTTATGCCGAACCCGAACGGCTATACGAGAAGCACTTATTCGTGACAAGTGATACTCTTGGAGGATTTGTCAATTCCTCGCAAGAGGCAGTAGCCCTGAAAAAAAAACTTTTTTGTTTTTAGGTGGACGAGGCTGGGAAGCGATCCCAGACCTCCAGCGTGACAGTCGAAGGCACTAACCATTACGCTACGGGCTACTACTGTTATACATACATAAATACTTATTTATTAGATTTGAATGAATAAACGAAGAATCTTCGGTTCTTTCCGGCATATGTTGAAGTTAAATACTTAAGTTTCATTTCAGCGAGTGAGACATAGTCCTCTATATGGAAATCTTACATACTTTTGACGCATAAAATGGGTATGAAAAAAGTATAGATTTTTTCAACATTATGTGAGTTCACCACTTTTGCACTCACATCCTCAAAATAGCTCTGTTAATTATTTTGTGTAATAAATTATTTTTTTAATTTCTTTAACTGAAGTAAATTAACGAATAACAGAATGCACACATATTAAACTTGAATTTCTACCCTCATGCAAACTAATTCAGGTAGAAGGTTAATTATTTTAGTAAGCATTTACACAGACATAAGAAAAATTTGGTGTTACGATTCGTTGAATTTTGTGTATATAATTATGCAGACATACATTTTGGATGGTTAGTAATTTGGTCTCGTATCAAATGAAGGACTAAATACAATTTACTGAGTTTTATGTAACACATTGAAAAGTTTGAGTGAGAAATAGCTCAGAAGTGTCCAGACTTGTGGCAGAAGAGCCATTAAATTTAAAACGAAGCATCGCATAATAATGTACATACATACATATTATGTTTTGACTTGATTAAAACAAAATTTTTGTAAGAGTTGAAAGTAAAGTATTTAGCTTAGAATACTTAAAAAACAAATAATGTATGACTGCGTTGATGTTGCATAAAATGAAGCCTTCTTTGAAAACAGCAAAATAAATACATACTAACGAATAAATAAAAGAAAAATTTGGTATTTTATTTAACAATCCCATGTGTTTTTGTTTACTTTATCCCCGTTTTTTAGGAAGCTATAAACAGTGAAGTATTATTGTGATTGATTTTAATCAATATTTCTTACAAATCTTATTAGTTAATAAGTTTTGATTACCTCAAATATATTTACTTATTTATTTATTTTATTTTTTATTTATTTATTTATTCATTTGAAACAATCACATTAAGAAATAAATATTCTTATAGGAAGTGAAGTTAAAATGTACGTTAATAAAGTGAGAAATTCGAGCTACTTTGAGTCAGTTTAAATCATTGCATATACAAAAGGAATATAAAAATTTAAGAAAATTAAAATTTAAGAAAATTAAAAAAAAAAAAAAGAAGAAAAAAGATGATCAACAGATATTTAAAGAAGTATAAAGAAATACATACGCCTGAATTTGGCACTAGATAAATAATGAGCATATAATTTAAGAAAGAAAGATAAGTCTACTATCAAAATTAGCCAGAGTTTTGAGTAAAGAAGGACCTAAGCTTCAATCGAAACCCTCCGGTTCCACCTAACTCCCGAAAATACCTTGGTAAAAAATTCCATGAGCGTATAGAATCAACGAAAAATTGTCTTTCAGAAGTAAGACATGTGTAACGAGGGTGGATAAGTTGAAACAACTTAAAATATATTGCAATATAATATTTAGAACTAATAACTTGTTTCCCTGTTTTTGAGTTAATTTCTGTTAGTTATCCAACGCATGACATTCCCTATACAATCAAGACTGATATTAATTGAAGGTGATCCCCGCTCTCGAAAAATCATGGCTACAAGAATAAGGTGTCAATATTCCCTGTGGGTACTGCGCAAATTGTCTGCATAAATTGAAAGAAGTTGTAAAAAAAAAGGGAGAGGGAAATAGACAAAAGGTGTTTTGCTTTGGTAAGACGTGGCTCCAATTCAAAAGAGCTATGTTGCCACGACTACCGTAAAGAAATGTGGATTCGGAACATTCAATCACCCTGGTCTGGTCACTTCTGTGGCCTGATTAGGGAATACGAAGCAACTCGCTTCGTATTAATAAATTATCGAATTCGAAGCGAGTCGAAAATTATACTTCCAAGATTTCCAGATAATTGACAGCTGGTTTTCAAGAAATATTTTTTTATTGCAGCCATGCATTGTAAGATTTTAACTTGTTTTGTTTTCTTTAGCTTTGAAATTAAATATATAAATGCAAAATTAAATTCGGAATAGTGTATTTTAATTCCTTGCATAAAACGCAAGTTAAGGAAATATAAAAATCCTCGAATCTGTGAGTTAAAAGAAAATTCTTGCAAAGTTCTTCTTCACCGCTTGAACTTCCTAGTCTTTTTTTGTTTATTTTGTTGATCTATTCATTCACTAAAGTTCTTTGGGCTTTCTTTTATTTTACAAAAAAAAAACATTGATGCATTTTGTAGAGGAGGCAGGTGACCATATAAAACTGCAGTGATATTTTCCAAAAGTTGCGATGTGTGGGCGTATTGATTGCTCCTTTTAATTTTCTCCTGTAAATTCAATGACCGTGGAAAATTGTTGCTGGTTTGTGCGTTGCTGACTTTGGTTCCTGCAAGTTTATCTAGAAAAATATTATTGTTTTTTTTCTTTACTTTGTTTTTATAAAAAAAAATAGTAAAACTCGCATTTTTGTTTGTTTTAATGAAAACAACAAAATACCACTTTCGACCGTGCCGATACACCAATCCGCCAGAAAAAACCTATCGGAAATTGACGCGTTAAAAATTGAAACGTCTTTTCGCCTTCGCTTTCGATTTCAAAAATAGGGCGAATGTAAAACGACAGCGACGAAAGCGAAAGCAGTAATACCAAATCTCATTTTCGCCACCTAAAACGATTCGCTTCGTATTCCCTAATCAGGCCACTGATTGTTATTTATTTCCAAAATTAAAAAAAAAAATACCCACGCCACGATGAACAAGTGAAGTCGGCAATTTCTGCCTATTTTGAAGGACGTGACATCAGAAATATTGTAGACGGTATTAGTAAACTTTAAAAAAAAAAAAAAAAAAAAAAAAAAAAAAAATCGCCATTCCGCGATCTTTTTGACCTCAATATTTTAATGCGTTGGATAACTAAATCAGAACTTCGCTAAAACATTGCAAAAGTACCAATATTACTAAAAAAAAAATAATTTCGCAAGCCCGTGCAGCTCCAAAACACAGCAGACACAATCTTCTTTCTTATGGTGTTTATAAATAAGTGATTTCATTAGTATACAATTGTTATTATTCGCTTGAGTGGTATTGGTAGAGTGGTAAAATTTAATCTTAAATTTTATCTAAAACAAAAATGAAAGTTTTTCTCATTATAAAATATTTAAAATTGTAGACACGTAAAAAATTACGTTGTGGAACTACTGCACGAGTTTTTTAATTTAAATTATTAAACAAAAGAAATTCTTACCCTCGTATAATGTTTGTTTTTATTTATTAAAAGTTTTCGAGAATATTTATTCTCATCAACAGACTAATAGTCGGGGAGCCCGCCATAGGACGACATACCCTCGTCTCTTTACCAGATAAGAGGTATACAGTTTTTCAGATAGTGTCCAAACAAACAGTTTGCGTATTGGTTGCCTATAAAAAAGTGGGCCTTTCATAGGGTTTCCACGCTTTAAAGATCAATTTTTGCATTTATGCCATAAGGATATTCGATATATTATGAAAAGAAATTGAGTTTAAAAATTTTCAAATACGGGATTTTTCGAAGTTTTAAATTAAGTAGGGTAAATTAGGGTGAACGTATTAAGGCTCGTTTGACACACATTCGGTTTCATTCGGTTCGGTCTCTATTCGGCTGTGCCTGATATGTGCGAAACGATAAATCGGTGCTCTACTGTTTCTATTAGGTTTTAATTTTTGCCGTTTTATCGTTTCACACATATCAAGCACAGCCGAATACAAACCGAATAGAGACCGAACCGAATGTGTGTGAAACGAGCCTTACAAATTCGAAATCTTATTTTCTAAACGGTAAGTTATAGCGAAATTATTTTTTTTTTTTCAATCGATAGATTTTATTGAATACATGAAAGTTATACATGACAGCGAAAATTGCCAAAAATTCACAACTCGAGATATGAACGTTTGAAAGTCAAAAATAGCGAAATAGATGTTTGAGAAAAAAATTACTTTAAATCAGTGTGACGTCTATTGAAATACAGGGTGTCCCGTAAAGGATGGTCCAAACTGAATATGGTGATAGGCCAGGTCATGACCTTTCAGAATTTGGTAACTTGTTCATACCGAATCATAACGGTTTCCGAGTAACGGCTATTTTTCGAAATTTAAAAAAAAAACTTTAATTTGAACCAGTTTTTTGCTCACCGTCATAATTGACTTTTTTTTTCAATTTTTACACTAAAACTTTGACTTATAGTTCGACTTATTTTACTGAATAAAAAAATGTTCATTTACATCACCATTTGCCTACAAACTAAAAGATAAACTTGCACTTTGACCAAACTTAATTTTTGACCTCAATCTTCTTAAGAGCTCCATGAATAAAATTCGTATGACACAATACAGGTTTTATCTTCCAAAAATATCCCGTTTTTCTATAGTTTATAAAAAGATATACAACTTGCTAAGGCGGTGCTCAGGTAGAAAGTTATAACCGTTTGAACCCAACAAAACAGGTTAAAAATAAAACAAAAATAAAACTGGACTTTTCCCCTTTCACCCTACAAAATCAGAGTCCTTGCCCAAATTTAAGGTTTTTATTTAAAAAATGTGTAAGACATCAAAATGAAGCTCTCCAACAAAAATCAGCTTTGTCTGTGTTATATTTGAAAAGATATTTTAATTTTATCGATATACTTGTTTTATTTTTAACCTGTTTTATTGGGTTCAAACGGTTATAACTTTCTATCTGAGCACCGCCTTAGCAAGTTTTATATCTTTTTAAAAACTACAGAAAAACGGCATATTTTTTGAGAGATAAAACCTGTATTGTGTCATACGAATTTTATTCATGGAGCTCTTAAGAAGATTGGGGTCAAAAATTAAGTTTGGTCAAAGTTCAAGTTTATCTTTTAGTTTGTAGGCAAATGGTGATGTAATTTTATTCAGTAAAATAAGTCAAACTATTAGCCAAAGTTTTAGTGAAAAAATTGTAAAAAACAAAACTCAATTATGGACAGGGTGAGCAAAAAACAAGTTCAAAGTAAAGTTTTTTTAAATTTCGAAAAATAGCCGTTACTCGAAAACCGTTATGATTCGGTATGAACAAGTTACCAAATTCTGAAAGGTCATGACCTGGCCTATCACCATATTCAGTTTGGACCATCATTTACGGGACACCCTGTATATTGTATGTTGTTATGAAGTTGATTAATAAAAATATGATAGGTATCTGCCAAATTTTTCATTAAGGCTTTGGTTCTGGCAAAGTGAATTTTTGAAAAATATTTTTTTTTTTTTTTTTTAATTTATAGGTTGTTTTATTTTTATTTGTCTACCCTTTGTATTTTCATAGAAATAAACATCGAAATGCATAATATTCTACTATATAAGCATGATAGTACCAGGATTTCTAAAAAAATCTTGGTTAAAACTCAGGATAGCAACACATTTTTGTTCTCTTTGCGTCAGAGAAATCAGTTACTACTATGTGTTTTGGAAAGATATATTTGGCCGAAATGGATTTAATTTCAATACACCCAGGAAGAAGAACATAGGCCAAAAATATACTTTTTCGAAAAAAGTGGAATCCCAAATGAAGTTGGTGCTGTAAATGGGACGCACGTGAAAATTATCGGACCCAAAAAGGACCTTCGGCATGTGTATTACAATAGAAAGGGTTATTATAGTATAAATTCCATGCCGGTAAGTTTCATTTCAACTTAACAGCTCAATTTACAAAAAAAAATCGTAGGTTTGTGATCATCAAATGAGAATCAAATTAATTAATGCAAAACATCCAGGAGCTAATTTTATTTTTTTAAATTTCTTCATCTAAATTATTGTTTTAAGGAGGCTTCGGAAAGTTTTTTGACAAAGCACTGGGAAAATGATATATTTCAATAGAACGTTACACTGATTTATAGTAAATTTTTTCTCAAACATCTATTTTGCCATTTTTGACTTTCAAACGTTCATATCTCGAGTTGTAAATTTTTGACAATTTTTGTTGTAATGTATAACTTTCATGTATTCAATAAAATCAACCGATTGCAAAAAAAATCATTTCGCTATGACTTACCGTTTAGAAATTAAGATTTCGACTACTTAAATTTAAAAAAAATCCCGTATTTGAAAATTTTTAAATTGTATTTCCTTTCATAATATATTTTTTGAATATCATTATGGCTTACCACATAAGCGCAATCAGATAATTGAATAAACGCAAAAATTGATCTTTAAAGCGTGGCAACCCTATGAAGGGCCCACTTTTTATAGGCTACCCATGCGCAAACTGTTTGTTTGGACACTATCTAAAAAACTGTATTCCTCTTATCTGGTAAAGAGATGAGGGTAAGTCGTCCTATGGTGGGGCTCCCCGACCATAAGCAAAACTGAAAATCATTTATGAAATAATTTGTCACTTAAAAGTTCACATACATGAAAACAATAAATTATTTAAAAAAAATTGATTAAAGTAGGTATAAATCATAAGTTATTAGAGGAAAAATAATCAGCCCCTTTTAAACTGCGACATATATTCATAACATTGTTTTTTTTTTGGTTGAAAAATACAGACGGTCCACAACTATAAAACAAATTTTATATTTACATTGCTAAACCACGTAGCGGTAATTCGATTTTTGTGTCATTCTTGATTTGTATCTTTTAGATTTAGGGGTGTTAACATTTATTGGATGAATTCCTTGATTTTCTAGAGTGTCAATTTGTCTTGCTTTGCGGTAATTGTTCGAAAAAGTTTTCACGGATCACTCTAGTACCAACCACTTAAGCGAATGAATAACTAAATATATACGTAATTTACTTCATATTACATTTGTCATACTCACAGAGGTTAATGATATTATGGCGTCTTTTGATTTCTTCTTCCTGGGTGGTCTGCCTGCTTCACCTGTTAAAAAAAAGTAATAATAATTAACGAACAACAATTTTTCCACTTAAAAGTTTGAAAGAATAAAATAAAATAAATACCTTTCTGAGAATTGATTTTTATAATGTTAAAGCCCTGTAAAAAGAGTAAAATCGTGAAGCAATTTATTTTAAACAAAATACAAAATCCACACAAACGTATGTATGGACTTGTATCTCTGTAATTAATCCATTGAAGGACCAGCCAAATCCTCTTTCATATATTACTTTTTTTTGTTTCTTTTTTTTATGTAAGTAAATACAAATTCAAGTAGCACATCATCATCATCATCAAAACAAACAAAAATTAAAATAGGTAAAACTATAACAAAATAACAAAAAACAAAACATTATTTTGTTTTAATATCTTAAACTTTTATTTTTCCTTTCCATAAATGTTTAGAAGATTTTTGTTGTTTATAGATAAATGTGGGACTTTCTATTTTTTCCACTTGTTTCTGTTTTTTTTTTTTTGTATTTTTAATAACTTAAACATATATTTTATATACTTTCAAGTTTTGTTTTTTTTTTTTTACTTAAGAGTAAATGTTTTTATATAACATATTTTTTTTTACTCCTTATGCACTTAAATTATTTTTGTTTTATATCAGCAAATATTTGTAATAATAAAAACTCATAAAAAAAATATAGAACTTCTTAGCCACTAGAAAACTTAAGATTTATGTGTTTGTTTTCTTTTTTTTTTTTTGTTGTTGTTTTATTAAATTAAGTTTTTAAATTTAATTCATTAATGATAAAAACCTATATACTTTTCGATTTTGAATGTATGTATTTTTTTTTATATATTTATAGTTTTCATTGCAATTAGGGTTTTTGTTTAGAAAAAAAAAACCGAATAGTTTTAGCTTAAATATTTGTTTTTTTTTTATTAGGTTTTATGTATATTTAGCTAATTTTTGTATCAAACATACATGATTATATTTTTTGTGAAGTTTATAAGAAAATGTTGTTTTTTTTTTTTAATTTATTTACCTAGTTATTTATAAGAAATGATTTTTTTTTATAATTTAAACTCATAGTCAAAAAATAAACAAAAAAATAATAATAATCGAGTCCTATGGCTTTATTTTTTGTTTTTATAATTATTTTTAAATGGTGTATCACTCATTCGGGATTGACTAATGAAATAAGAATAAATAAAATGCTAAGGCTATGAGGAAAATTGTGCATTTTACTCAGGATATAAATATATGAGCGGAAATGCATTTGAAAATGCTTCGTCAAAGTGAAGCTACATAAAATAAAATAAATGTATTGCAGAACTGGTGGCAGTAAAAAAAAAAGCGTGCCTATAAAAGGAATATATAGACGCATTATTGCATTGACAATTGATAGAGGTTTTTAAGTGTGGGTTATATAGATAGTTACACACATTGATTCATTAAGAACAAATAAACCACTGGACGACCGACCCTAGCACTATTTCAAATTCTAAGTGAAAGGCTAGAATTGAAAATCTCAAATACGTGCAACTGATACGAAAAACTGCCTTTAAAATGTCTGTACTTTTTATAAGCTGCGGTAAATTATTGATATAACAAATCTAAAATAAAAATGTTCCATCCTACACATTTATGTACATACAATTAAATAATATATCATCTTTACTCTTATTACAATTACAATGCATATTTTTTTTTTCTTTTTTTTTTGTATCAGTGTTTGATGTTATGGAATAAAAAGATTTACAAACTACTCATGTTTTATTTTGTATAACATATTTTTTTTAGGTGGAAAAACGTGCAAACAATGTGTAAAGGGGAAAGCCGACAGCCGAGTTACTCTTCTTTTTTTTGTATATTTTTTTACATTCTTTTATTATTCGTTTATTTAATTTAAAAAAAAAATCCGATTGTATTCTTTTTTATAAGTGCTTTGTTTTTTTATTATTATTCAATTATGCATAGCTTCATTTTAAATGAGTTTTCTTTAATTTTCTGTTTGTTTGAAATAATTAGGAAAAGCAACAACAAAAATGCAAATAAAATCTCTCTTGAAATAGGAAGAAAAAAATTAAAAAAATTATTAAACGACACATCAACTCGTATTACACTTTTTACCTTAAGCTCTTTAAGTTTAATTTAAATCTTGCATTTACTTTAAATGTTTTATTCTTTTTTTTTTAATTTATTTTTCACTTTTACACATTGTCTGCAAGTGTAGTATTGAATTTAGAGAGTCCTGTCTTTATGAGTTTATTTATCTACTTTTGTTTTAAATTTAGACAATCTACGTTACAAAAATTGCATTCTTATGTATTTTTGTACTTTCTATTTTTATTTTTTTTTTATTCTCATGGAAAGGGTAATTTTGTAACAAAAAAAATAAAATTATTTAATAGGGAACAAAACGATGAAAATTATTTTGTTTTTGACAAACAAAATTTTTGATGACAAATGAAAACTTTTGTTAAATTATTATTTTTTTTAATCATTTAATGGCTAAGAAGTTTTTTTTATGTGCATCTCCCAAATAAAACTTTGAAAGAATTTTTTTGCTTACATTTGTTTTACTTGTTTTTGTGCTATTTCAGTATCATTAAAAAATCAACAACAAAAAAAGGATTACAAAATATTTTAAATTTATAAAAAAAAAACTCATGGAAAAATGCTGTAATACGAACCAATTTCTTATTGTTGAATGATTGAATACGGAAATGTACAAAAAGAATATATGAATCTCGAAAAAGCAACAAATTGGATATTTTGATTTTTCTTTTCGTTAATTTCGTTTTTTTTTTTTTTTAATTTTTAAATAAATATTTAAAAACAAAAAAACTGACTGTAAGATAATGACGATGTTTTTGTTTAATTTGTATTTGTTTTTAACTCTGTTACTACATTATTTTTTTTTTGTTTATCTATTGGCTGCCCCCAATACACAATTGCTTCACGATTTTTCTCTTCATGATTTTTTTTTCTCTCTTACTTTTTTGTTATGTTTTGTATTTTTGTCTTAAACATGTATACAATATTTTTTATTTATTTTCTTGTTAAATTACATAATCCCAAATGTCCATCATAAATACTTTACACAAACGTTTTTTTGTTAATTATTTGTTCTTTTCTGTTTAAATTGAAGTCATCCTAACAAGTTGTATGCTATTTCAAAAACAAAAAATGTCACATATAACAAAACATATTTAATTTTTTTTGTTCAATTTATTTGTGAATTTTTAATGAAGTTTTTAACATTAAAAAAAAAAAACATCAATGTTAAGGGGATTTTTTTTTTCAAATGTCGAATTGTTTTACAATGTTAACAGACATTTTTTTAGGGGAAGTGAAAACAAATAAAATTACACTCAATGTTTAATAAATTACGAAAGAAACATACAAAATTATAAAGGAACGAGAATACTGTTTAATTTAGAATATAGAAAAGAAATAAGGAAAAACTTATACTAGTCATGGTGTTGAGCGAGATGTTTGCTAGAATTACATGATTCACTCAGAAGCCAATGCGATTAAGTTCATTTTTTTTTAATAATTTCTTATTTTCGTAAATTGAAAGTATTAATATTTTTTTTTTTTAATTTATTAATATTATTATTATTTGTATTATATATAAACATGTAATTTAAATCATATAACTTACTCTTAGACCTATGTACATTTATGATTAAATTAATAAACCAAACAATTAATTTATTTATTGCATTAAAAAACTTATTAATAAAAATTGATTTCCTTAATTTTTTTTTCTTCTGGACTTAATCGAATTGGTTTCTTGGTGACTCATATATTGTTTAAATAAGAAGGCGGGAATTGTCTCTGTGCAGATAAAAACGTGTTTTTTGTTTGTCATAGTAAATTTAATATCAATTCTGGGAACTTTAGCATGAGTTCAAAGTGTGGAAGAATTCCTAGCGACTGACAATTTTTTTTTTTGAAACAAAATGGTTTCCATACTTTCCTTTAAAAACACCATAAGTCAGTTTAATCATAATCTCAAACAAACCAAATCTAACAAAAACGTGTATATATTTCAAATCATGTAAAATAGGCTATAATATTCTGTAAGAGCAGCTGTCAGATTTTGTGTGAGGAGATATGACTAAAATCTGAATTACAAAAACAATACAAATTGTAATGTAGATGCATTCAAATTAAAAATTTCAATGATATCAATCACATTCATTAGCATTTCCATATTTCTTAACTTTATGTTTTTATTCTCATTAAATGGATCCTATTATTGTATTGAAGAATATGCTTTTAAATCAATTCATGGTTGGAAAAAGCAATGCAAAATCTACTTATAAAAATATCTGGAATACTTCACCAGAAAATGTAACTAGAAATCGAATCGTTTAAAATGGACGATGGCAAAAGAATTAAATTTACCTAGAGAAATAAAAGTATCCTGGGTCAATGCTATTAGTGCATAACTAGATCACTAGAAAATGTATACAATTTTCCATACAAAAAGATGTAAGTAATTTTATGACTGAAGTGTAGGTGGGTTGTCTAAGGCGCAGCTGCAAGTATTGTGCTTCAGTCGCCATTTTAAAAAACGCGTTCTAACTAATATCTCTAGAACTATTCATCGTACAATTTGTTTTGGTTTTTTTTTAGTTATTTTTGTTTATATTAACAACCATTGGGGTGTCATCAGGTAAAAGCTGAAAAAGCGTAACTTCTCGGACATTTAAGCCTGAAAGTATAAATCCTGCAAACAAAATTTGTATGTAGAAAAGAAAGATAATTTTGTTTCCTTTAGTTTTGGAGGTATTAGTTAAAACGAAATTTTCGTCAATTTATTTTAAACTTATAGACAACCTAAGACTCATAAAATCTGAGCGGTTTTTGCAACAAAAAAAAACTGCCGGTTGACACAGGAAAATTTGGCAGACCGTAAGTATGTTGTAGAACAGAGAGGTACGGAATCGGTTAACCTAAAAGTTGATTATCAATTATTGTGTGTTCGTCGTTTGACGATTGCTCTCGCTACTTTTGCACTATGTAGATGTGATAGAGACAGCTTTTGCCAAAACAACAATGTCAACAAATGTCACCTTAGCCGATTCCGCCCCAGGACACCCGTTTTTTTTTTTTTTTTGTGATATCAGTCTTAAAATGGATTACATCAACTCGGGATCAGGTAATGAAGTAACTGCTTCGGAATTTATAACACCTGACATTTTATAAACAAAATTCAAAACGACGACGATGAGAACGATGAAGAGTAGGGTGAAGAGTTGAAAGAATTCCGAAGTTTAAGTTTTACTTAAACGCCAATTGTTACTTCTGCAGTATTTAAGGACCATTCACATGAGAGCAACCAACGACCGACGAATGAACAAACAAATGGGATTTAAAAAATTAATAAACCTTAATAATACACAAAATGTGGTCAAAATGGTAGAATTCGGTTTAAGATTAATTTTAAAATTATAAAATCTGAATTTTTATTTGCTTAAATATGAGAAATTTGAGAAAATAAATTGGTCGTAACGAACTGCGGTTATTCGCGACGAACAAATTGTTTTCTTAAAATTCTCTTGTTTTAGCAATTAAAATGAAAATTTTAGTATCTGAAAATAATCCTCAATTATATATCTTCCATTTTGTCCAGATTTTGTAAAGAATTTAGGTTTATTAATGTTTTAAATCCCATTTGTTCATTCATTCGTCGTTCGTTGGTCGCTCTCATGTGTACACTCCCTCCTTTACTGTAACTTTAGTGAATTCAAAAGCAAAATAGGCGATTCTAAGGCCCGTTTTCTGATACGAAACATGAAAGTTTAAGTTCAACACATTCGCTTATGTTCTATTTTTTCCTCATCATAGACTGTCGCATAAGTTCTCTAATGTTTAAGTTAAATGCTTAAGTCTCATTTCAGGAAATGGACCTTAATGTTTTATAATTTTGGACTTAATGATCTCTATCATTTAGCTTCGAAGTTTTAGCCGTGTTGATTTTTGAAGAAAGCGATTTTTTGATAACCTTTGTAAGTAGGGTACACATAGCTTTCGTCTTGCTGTTATAGTTTTATTTTAGATTCGACACTTTCGAGGATGTTTTGTAGTTCCGTTGTGTTTGGAATAAGAACTTGAGACACCTATCGATCTATTAATTTCAAGTGTAATTATTTCATAGGATTGAAAATCTCCAATAGTATAATATGACAATTTCAATGAAATAACAGCAAATAGCTTACACCAAGCGGCACGAAAAGAACTACGTCAGGAAATGAAATGATATAAATTCAGTAAAATTGTAAATGAACACAGGAAAACTTTGCGCTGAGCATTTCAGGTGAAAAGTGAAATGATTAAATAATGCAATCAAAATGAAATGCATGCTTTTGAAACCATTAAAAATAAATGTGATGCCGCATTGCACTCGAAATATTCGTTAAAGATTTTAAACTAATTCTTAGCAAATTGAATGAAACATTCACGTGAATTGAAATTTGTTATCTTTGTACGTGTTGGGAGCTGATATACATTTTCCAGCTTCAACTGAATGTTACATGCAAGATTTAATCATATAAAAAATATAAAAAACCTCCTATTCTCAACTGACTGCCAACAAAAAGTGAGTTTTGGTTCTAGACCTTTGCGGCAGTTCGAGTGCCTTGAAATCCAGGTTGCATTTAAAAGTCCTTAGTACTATTTTACATTTTTTTTGTAACTATAATCGTATTTCGTATCTAGTTTGCTATTCTAATTTGCCCATCAACTGAATTCAAAGCTGAGGCTGGGGACTAAGGAGGCTTAAATCTTAATATATTGTTAATAAAAACCAATCATATATATATGTAGGTATAGATGAATGGTTATCAAATTGAAGAGATTCACGCTAAGAACACTAAATGACGGTTTGAGTGATGATAATTGTCATGTGTATCATTAAGTTAAACCCTCACACCATGCTCAACACATTGGCAGTGTATTTCAATAATATTAAACATAAATTAAAAAATATGCCTTCATTAAATTTTGTATATGAACAACACAATTCGTTTTAAGGACAAATTAAAAAGAAAACTAAACCAAAACGTCAACATTCATAAACACAAAATCACTTTTTAAAAAGGAAAAGAACGTAGAAAATTTAAAGCAATGAACCAAAAAAAAAAAACAATGAATTATTAAAAAAAAAACTAAAATTAAAAATGTGGAGATATATTATTAATATTGTTGTGTGTATAGCTTTTCTGTATATTCCAATGATTTCTCAACAAAACTTAATAAAAAAATATGCATTTATGTATGTGTGTGTCTTTTCGTGGGAAATAATATATTTGTTTTTTTTTTTATATTTACTATGTTTTATAGTAGATTTAATGAGCTGTCTACGACTACTATTAATTATCCAACGTAATTATTTAAAATAAAACAACTTAAACAAAATTAGTAACAATTTGTTGGATAATAATAAAAAATGTTAATAGTAATAATGACTACGTTTAAAAAATTCACACTTAATTATATGGACAAAATATTTATATAAATGTATATATATATATATATATCATAATTCTCTCACTTTCGTTCAGTTCTTATTAACAAGAAAATAATACAAATTGAAAAAGTAAAGTAAAAAGAAAAATATTGTTTTTTTTTCCTCTGCACATATTGATTGATCTGTTTTTTTTCAGGAATTGGTCTGACATGAGTAAATTAAGTTATGTAGTTATTTTTTGTGTCACTTTTGAACTTATTGCGAATATAAACTTTACTATAATTTTGGAATTATAATTTATACAATTTGATGCATAAAATGTCTTGATCATGTTAAGTATTGTATAATGGAAATAGAAAAAAATAATCCAATGGTTATGAAAAAAAGAACAGTCAATCAATTTGTTTGTATTTTGTTTTTGTTTTTTTTTTTTTGTTTAGTTAAAATTGTTATGTCTAGGTATAGGTAGTAAATTAAAAATGAACTGCGGCCTAACCTGCTTCGCTATCACTTGAATCGCTAGAACTGCTGTCGCTCGAACTTGATGACGATGAATCACTAGAGCTAGAACTTGATGACAGGCGATTTGGTTGTACATCGACTTTGTTCGATGATTCGTCTAAAATTGAAACAAAAAAAAATATATAATTTGTTTTATTACAAAAAAATGTTTAACAGTTATAGAAAAGACCAGCATAGTTAAAGTTGTAAGGAAGGTAGGAAGGATCTAGTAACGACTTTTTTAGTATGATTGAATGAATGAATGAATAAGATATGGGGTTTTGCACTGCGACCTAAGGATCTATTGTGCCCTCTACTGGATTTGGATGAGGGTAAAAATCTTACAACTCTTCCCCCAAATTTATTTCTCTAAGAAATTTAAGTATTTGTAGTACATTCAGAGATGGTAAATCACTCTCTTCCACCTGGTAACGTCCCAGGTGTTTGTGTCTTTGGTGCACAAGTGCATCACATTTGCCTAGAATGAAGTCCGCTGTTTCCTCATCGATATCGCAGAATCTGCACGTGGCACTGCTTAATAGACCGAGAAAGCTAAGATGTCGTTTTAGTTTCAGTTTCCAGTGAGGAGACCTGTTATTTTCTTAGGTTGTTCCTACTTAAGCTGATACAGTTAAAAACCCGCTCTTGGTTATAGTTTCAAAGTAGTAGTTTAGCCTGTCTCAGCCCTGGTAGTTCTTTCCAATTTTTGGATCTCGATCCATCAGTGTAACACTTGATGGAGCTTGCTTTAAGGGAGTAGTTACCGGTTTCTCCTGCCCATTCTTTCTTGCTACTTAACTCCGTGGCTCTCTCCCCATGGCTGATGTAGGGCAAGTACTCATTGCTCCCGTTATGATTACTCGGTAAGGAGTTAAAAATAACTGAAGCTTTTTTGAAATACGCCTTGATTAAATTTACAATTTTGATTACGTCTGCAATTTTTAAGGTCTATTCACATGAGAGCGACCAACGACCGAAGATTGAACGAACACATAGTAACTTAAACGTTTAAAAATCACTTTTTAAAAAGGAAAAGAACGTAGAAAATTTAAAGCAATGAACCAAAAAAAAAAACAATGAATTATTAAAAAAAAAACTAAAATTAAAAATGTGGAGATATATTATTAATATTGTTGTGTGTATAGCTTTTCTGTATATTCCAATGATTTCTCAACAAAACTTAATAAAAAAATATGCATTTATGTATGTGTGTGTCTTTTCGTGGGAAATAATATATTATATTATATAACTTAAACGTTTATAAAGGATGATGGGCAAATTGGTCGTTGATCCAACAGAATTAAAACATATCTCAAATGAAAGGTTTTGTCCAGTACTTTATTTCATTATATGGCGGCAAGAACCAAAACCACCGGAGAACAGATATAAAGCCACTTGAATATGAGAATTGCAAACACCATATTTCAGTTTTTTTCGAAATAATTGTTCATAACTTTTTATATTAAGAACGTAGGAAAACGACATTGGTATTTATTTAAAACGGTAGTTTTCTCATTTTTCAAATGATAGCAAAGTTATTTTGCTACGTTTTATACACTTTGAGATATTACAAATTTAAAGGTCGTAAAAATAGCTTCTCGATGGTGCTAGAAAAGTCACCACTGAATTTTTTAAGATATTGGTGTGTAAGCCAGTGCTAAATAAGTTGGCAATCGCCAACTTCAAACTCAAATATCTCGGATTTCCATTGTACGATTTTGAAAATATTTCACTTATGTAAGAAGCTCAACATCACCTTTCATTTGATACCAATTTTATTAGTGTTGGTCTAACGACCAGATTTCATACAAATTTGCCCATCATCCTTTTGACAAAAACCAGACGAAATTGTGGAAATCAAATTTAAATTAATTTGTAAAAATTTGCATTTTAATTGCTATAATAAGAAAAATTTGATAAAATAAATTGGTTGTCACGAATTGCAATTATTTGTTACGAATCGGCAATCTCTATTCGCGTTTCACACAACATCAACACTGCAAAGAACGAATTCTTCGGGCGCATCTAACCTCAGAATCCCTATTAGTCTAAGAGCCGAAAGCAAATGTTTGGAGTGGATGATTAACCAAAATCTGAGTATGAGGGTTTAAAGGGCTGAGTCCAAACACCTTAATCTTGATGATCCGACTAATAGAACTCAAGATATAAGCTTTTTAAGTGAACCTTAAACGTCTTTTTTTGGAGACTTTGTTTTGTTGATTTTTAGTTTTATAAATCTGCAGGAATATATCTTAACTTCTATTAGTCGGATCATCAAGATTAAGGTGTTTGGACTTAGGGAAAATGAAAGAGCATCCTGATGTATTTTTTAAAAACATATTTAAAGAGATAATACCCCCAATATGAGATTTGGAAAATCTCTATTTTCAACCGCCCGCCCCCGTCAAACGCTGAGACAAAAACCTGCCAGACTTTTGATTTCGATTTTACAAAATATGCCCCCTTTAACCCGCATACTCAGGTTTTGGTTATACATTCACTCCCAAAATTTGCTGTCGGCTCTTGTATTATATTGTTTAGTTTTCCTCGTCGTTAGTGACGAATAAAAATAAAATGCCATGTGGACGAAAATTGAAAGAATGGTTGTTCATTCGTTGGTCAGTCTCAATAATCCTTTACATTTCAAGTTAAATTTCCGGTTGTTAAACCTGGACAAAATTAATTTTGCTAGCTTTGCCGGACTTATGTTCATGTATGTATGTCCAGAAATACTCCGTCTTTTTTATGTATTACACTTCTACCTTAATTTTGCTTGGAATGTACTACAATTTGTTACAAGGGTAAAGGAACGTGAATGGGCAGTTGATTTGATGTTTTAAACATTTTAGAACAATTATATTGTGTGGTTTTTATTTCTATCTTTCTGGGACGTGGCTGTCTAAGGTATTACGATTTTAAATTCACACATTCACATTCGAGGGCAGGCCCAGAACTACCCTACTTGACTTATAGATGGAGATGGACAGCATGTTGCTGATTGTTCCTTTGACACCCATTTAAAGTGAACGCTATCAGTGGCAGGTTGGCTGTTGCGATGATTCAGAATCAAACACAAACACAATCGTAAGGGTATTTCAACCGAGTGTTTGGCGAAGTTTCACAGAAATAAAGCGATGCATTTTACACCTGATATGTAGCAGTACTTAAAACAGTCGACAGGAAGGCGTTAGTCGCCGTTTTTTGGTGTGTGATAAATGAAGAACAGTAAACGGAAAATACTAAGCGAATTTGTTGCAATGATTCGGTGCAAAAATACAAAAAAAAACGGCCGCATTTGATGAACAAAACATTGTTTCACCCAGTGTTCACTTCTTTAACCGCGATGGGAAAATCAATAAATTAAGTTTGAATTGCATCTTCATGAAAGCTTATCATGATATTAAGCCCCGATGATTATTTTTTTGTTCAGAATATAAAAATAAAATATCTCGGTGGTAAGAACCTCCAATTGATCGCTATTTTGAAGAGTTTTACCCTTTTTTGTATAAAGAGGGTATCGGAGCTTTTGCACATTGATAAAACAAATGTATTGAACCAAAAAAAAAGTCTATTAAGTAGAGAAAATAAGAAATAATTTTCTTAAAATATTGATATTTTCTTTGTTAGTTAGGTCGGGTACTTCTGGGAACACATTGGTATGTACATTGTACATACGTATATATTGATAGTTTTGGAAAACAATATGCAAAGTATTAAAATCATTTGATTACAAGTTTATTATTACTCACCTTTTTTGGCTGCTTTTTTAGCCGTGCCCAATTGTCCAGTTACATCTTGTAACCGTTTTTCTAATTCTTGTTTTTTCTCTGCCATTTGTTCATCTTTAGATTTTCCAGAAATTTTCTTGTCTACATAAGATTATGAAGAAAAAAAAAAGAAACACAAGACAGAATTTAATAAACTGTTTTCTAAATACACATACTTTTTTGTTGGTCTGTGAAAAAACATTTTACAATACAATCAGCTGTGTTATATGAAATAGCAAGCCTTTCCCTTAAATGTTAATGTATACAATTTAAATAATTTAAAAATTAGCAACAATAAGTTTTATAAATACGGAAAACCGCTTTTACAAAGTTTAAGTAAATTTTGTAGTTGTGAAAAATATAAGATCAAGTAAAAATAAAATTACCGTCACCGATTTAAGGAATTTATTTAATTTAACAAACAAAAATTGAAAGGAAAGTACCTATAATAATAAAAAAAAAGTTTTCGTATGAATATTAAAGGCATGCATAATGAAGATGTATATAAAGATTTAAAAAGGCAAAGTATAAAAAAAGTTAACACATCGAGTAGTGGTGGACCATAAGGATTATTAAATGATGAAGTAATATCCAGTCATTTCATTGAAAATTGTAAAGGTTAAATTATTGGAGTTGGAACGATTTGACTAACACTTGATTTTGTAATTGTAATAGATCAATTAAAAGCAGATGTTTTTTTTTATAAAAACTACTGACTTAATGAATTGATTTACCGTTTTTGTTTTATTTAATGTTTAACAGCTTATTTCGCTTTGTTTATGGCTGCATAAAGAGAAACATTTATGTACATAACTTGAACCCAATTTTAGCTAAGGATAGAAATGAGGCAGATTTGGATGTATCGCATAGTAACTTTACATTTGTGTGGGGTTCGATCACAAATAGTAATACAA
The DNA here is from genome assembly GCA_949320155.1 of Melangyna quadrimaculata. NCBI lineage: Eukaryota > Metazoa > Arthropoda > Insecta > Diptera > Syrphidae > Melangyna > Melangyna quadrimaculata. Next base: position 105,286,827 of record OX439483.1, read on the forward strand.
TGAAAATATTACAAGGAGCTGGCAATACAAAATCCAAGTATTTGTTAAATATTTTTATAAAAGATTAAAATAAAAAACTACTCATGTTTTCCAACATTCGAAAGAGATTTGAATAATACAAAAGAAATCAAACCATCAAGCATTGAACAGCACTCAGTCGAGTCCGAACATTATTTTCCGGAATTCAACCATATTCACTAAATAAGTCAAAGAAATGTTTTGAACCCGGAATCAGCCCGAAGAATTTTGGTGAAAATTTCGGAGAAAAAGCAATCAAATAACTGGTTATATTTTTGTGATTAAGGTATTTCCGGCATATTGCTTATTAAAAAAACAAACAACAAAATCGCTTGGAAAGCAAAAGTATCATGCTACTCGCATTGAGCTCAATTGAACCTCGAATTCAAGATCTTGTAAACTATTCACGTTATTAACGAAAATTTGGATACAACTCTTTTTAATTGCTTTTACCAGGAAATATTGTAGGGGCCACAGCCATTTCAAAATCATCTCAGAGGGACATGAGCCTCTCTGAGTTAGGAACCATGAACAAAATGAAATATCAAATTCCCACCCAAATCGGTTTGATCGTTTTGGCATGAGAAATAATGTCAACTAAGTACAGCGTGAAATGTTAACGTCAGTGCTGCCGTCAAAGTTAGACACTTAAGTTGGCGCCGATTTTTGTACAGATATTTGGAACCCTTTATAATAATAAAATGTACAGTTTAATCACTCTATTGTATACATGACTAATAATTATGATAATGATTTATAAAAAATAACTTAACGAATAAATTAATAAACAAAACGAAAACAGGTCTGATACGATAAATTATGACATATTTATGAGGAAACCCAATACCGGTAAGATGATCTGTTTATTTTCCTTGTGCTTCTTTAACTCTGATTTATTTTATAGTGCACCGCTATGTGGTGCGTGTTTCCGTTTGAATAATTCAAAAAAAAAACATACAAATCAATGGAACTGCCAATTTCGATAAACACATACAAGATTATATTTCCCTCTCAGAACATAAACAATAAAACTGTTCAATGTCCGCTTCTTATTTCCTTAAGTATTTATAACAGTAAATAAATAATAAAGTTACTACCACCAAACTAGACTCCTATTTTGCCTTAATTTAAATATCTAATAGAAAAAGTATGAATACTGCAAAAACAATGCTAACTTACAATTAAACCAATGGAAATATTAATACTCATTGTTATAATAATAATTAAAATTAAAAAAATGCAACAACTACCATGCCAAAAATATGTTGTGCTTAGTTCATCCAATTAACACAGACACTACTATCATCTATGCATGACTCGTTTTAATTTCATTTCGGAAAATTGTTTTTTTTTTTTTATTTATTTAAATTCTTCTTTTTGTCTTTTGATGCCAATGTGTTGTTAAAAAAAATAATAAATAAAAAACATGATGCTCTTTCACTTTTGCGAGTTGCTTTAAATCAACACTTAAAAATATATGTATATGATATAATCTCTTGCTAGTTAATTAAAATCTATGTATTTTTTGTAAATTTGTAAAGAAACTTTGAAAAAAATTATATTCAACATGTAAAACAAAACACAAACAATAAGTTTAATAAATGCTTTAGTCACTTTAAGGTCTTTTTTTTTGTAAATAGATTGTTAGAATTATTAAATATATGCTGAATCTTTTAAAAGACGGAGAAATTCGGTGTCAAAAATATTTGTTGTTCCCTTAATATTTATAAACTACAGTCGAATTGGTATTTCAATAATAAGACATGTGCACTCCATCTTAGTGTGAATTTTATTATGAAAGTTTTGTGTATATCATAAGGAACTCTGTGGATCGTTCGGGGTTTATAAGAGATCAAAAGCTCTATGTGTTTGCCATAATATCGTACCAAAAGGGTATTTAGCGCAAGCTCAAGAAATCTTAGGACATTTACAGGATTTCAAACAATACAAAATTGATCACCAATATTTTTTTGCTTGCTCCTCATTCTAAACGAAACAAATAGGCTAAGTTAAGTATGAGAAATCTATAATACAAAATTTTTAGTTTTTGTACCCTTTTATGAAACTTATCTTCAATTTAATTATTATATTGATATTTTTGTATTCCTCTTTGTATCTGTTAATTGAGTGCTTGGCTACATGTCCATACAACAAAACGAAATTGAAATCATTTTCGGAAAATAATTATTACAATTATTATTATCTCACACAATGGTTATATTTGAAGGTTAGAATGAAAGAACATCTACTACAGCATGTATATAGACTGAAATTATAGCCATTTTAATGATGCCACACCGATACTCAGACTCCTTTTTAGTACATATGTTGCAATTTTAACAAAAATATATTATTGCCTCCAACTAGGATTGAACCTAGACCCCGAGATTCATTCAAAATTTTGTAAGCTTTTAGCTGTGCGCTTCGCAGCTGACAATTACATACTCATCAGGATTTTTGACACCGATTTAAAATTGTTTATACACATTCAATTAAAAAATAAATTCAAATGCTCAAATGGTAAGGACTTTAGTGATAAGAGCTTTTCAAAAACAAAGTTAATTATTAACAAAAAAATTTACAACAAAAAAATAGCTTTTTGCTTTTTCTCTTTTTGTTTGTTTGTTTTTATTATTTGTGTGCGCGTTTTATCTTTTTTTTTAACATTTTTTGTTCTCGCTAGTAGTGTGTGTTTCATTGGGATAAACTTACAGTAAGGCTTACGAGTTTTTTTACGAAGGCATGATGCCACATAGCTTTCCAGCTCGCGCAGAGTTGAAGGCTTCAGGGTTTCAAAATCAATTTCAATCTCATCTGGATTAGAGTCCCTCAGCGATGGCTCTCGGTTCTGAATGATGTGGACAACCCGACCTAGCTTGTCACCTAAAAGTTCACAAAAAAAAAAAAAAAAACAATAATAGGGACAGTTAATTTCATATTACATGATTGCTTTATTAACTTGTTCGTTTATTCTACCTGGCAATTTGTTTATGTCCAGCGACAGCTGTCGCTTCTCATCGTACGACATCGGCTTGGCGGTGTCCTCTTCCTCGGAGTCAAAGACTGGTTTCTTTTTGTTGGCGCCTCGGGGTGCTCCACCCGGAGGTGCATTTGCCTTGCCGCGTTTGTTTGGCTGTCCACTGGTTCCGGGTCCACCAGTTCCAGCTGCTCCTGCCTTTGGACCACGTTGGCCCTTTACCTTAGCACCTTTACTGTTGGCCGCACCAGCAGCACCGCCTCCCGTCGCGTTAGCTCCTGCCATGCCAGCGGCTGCAGCCAGCGCCGAATTAAGTCCCCCGGTGGCACCAGGTCCGCCCAGTCCACCTTTACCTCCCTGGGTGCCATGAGCAGACGCCAGTGCATGACCATGATGCAATTCACCGGGAACTTTTCCTAGGTCAACACCACCTTGGGCGCCAGCCAAACCAGCAGACATTCCTCCGCCAATGCCACCCGCGCCTGAAGGCCCACCGCTGTTGCCTCCGCCCTTTTTCTTCTCCTTGATCTTTTTCTTTGCCTTCTTCTTATTCGATGCTTCTTCCATGAGTCGCCGCATCTCTTCTTGAAGTTCCAGCAGCTTTGCTTCGAGCGTTTTCAGTTTCGCATTACGTTCCTCATCCGAGTTAGACTCGTTTTCGGTGTCGCTCGACTCGTCCGACGAGGAATCTGTTTCGTTCTTAGAGAATGGATGCGAGTGTGCATTCGCAACTGGCTCATCGGGAATATTCGCATATCTCATTTCAAAGACATCTTGTAGTTTGCGACCCATCGCAACCACATCATGATCTGGTGGGTTGTACTTGTAACAATTGGTGAATATAAGTCGTACATCAGCAGCAAATTCGGGCGCACTCTTGTATTCTCGATTGTCCATTTTTCTTTTCACCGTTCCCAGATCCATTGGCTTTTTGATGATATCATGATAATCGTGCAGGCCAAGCAGCTCAGCATCAACCGGCTTGTAGAAGGGCCAGGCATAGCCCGAGTGCTTTTTGGAAAACAGCTCTTTTAAAATTTCATTGCATGATTTCAGAGCGTCCGAAAGCTTTTCTTTGTTTTTCGGAACTGATCCGGGTGTGCCGCTTAGTGGGGACATTGGATACGTTGATGACTGGAATGATGTCAATTCCTAAATTAAAATTTAAACAAAATAAATGGTTTTAATGATTTCAAACTCCTCGAAAAATTCGTTTTTTAAGTTGCATTCACAAGGAAAATAGTTTTTGATTGTATTTGAACTAATTGGAAGTTAAAAACAGATTTTTGATATTTATGTTTTAACTTTTCTGTTTCCTACAATTATAATATTAATGCTAAATTTTTGTGACAACTACTGAAATTAAGGCAAAATTTAACTTTCAAGGTCTTTTGTATTTGTTCTAAAGTTCCAATTAGTTCCAAAGTATTAATCGCAACTCACTTTTTGACTGAAGACAAAAGATAAAGTAATTGATATCCATTGACTGTTTTTTTTACTAAGTGGTGGATCTTAAAAGTCTCGAATGATTCTTCCGAAAACACAAATTGTGAAACTGACCTATTTGTTCTTTTAAATATAGTTTGGATTCCATGACACTAGTTGTAAGAAATGAAAATAAGGAAAAGATTTGATCCTGTTGCTGTGAATTAAGAGTTAAGTACTCGCAGATTTTATCTTTTGTAAAAGAAAAATAATTCTTGCCATGGCATTAGAAGACATACTACCATGTAAGTAATCAGGCATTACATCCACTGCTCATTAGCGCAAGAGTTAAAAAGAAACAAGGACCCCAGTTGATATCAATATTGTTTTATTCCTCAAATAATGGAGGCAATGAGTTTCAATTCGCATAATGAACAACTTATGTATACACAAAATTCGTCGTCCAAAACATTTCTTGTTCAGTTGGAATAGCCTAACATTAGATGCAGTTCTCTAAATGAACTCAAATGAAAGTTTACAAGTTGATATCTTTGAAATTTGTTTAATTATGTACTCGCAAATACATACATGGGTTTGTCAGCCGCAAACATTATTTTAATACTTAAAAAAAATACTAATTCTTTGTGCGTTTCATTTTTCTTTTAAATTTGTTTATGCATTTGCAATAAATATGTTTTGAATTCATTTTTCTTTCTTCATTACGGTACGGGTCTGTACGGAACAGTCAAACAAAAATGAGGAAACCAATACAAACACAAAGCAAAAGCCGTCAGCTTGGTATACGCCAAATTTATTTACCTGTCTGGATGATTCACGACGCGTTGCAATTTTAGCGCTCTTTGAGTCGATCGACGGATACGGCGATTCGAAAGCATTAGCAGTCGGCGTAGTAGTGTCTGCCTTTCGTTTTACACCTTTCTTCATTTTGGCTGGCTGCTGAGGTGGTATCACTGCGTCGAGAGCGCCCGGTTGAGTACTATTTACATGGTAGGCGGCTGCAGCAGCCGCATGTGCAGCTGCTGCTGCGGCAGCCGTGTTCTCTATTAAGTTGGAATTAACCAGGCTACTGCCGGTCGAGGCCGGTGGTGCCCCTGACGCCAAGCCACCACCCAGGGAATTGTGCGATGAATTTGTTCCAGAGGCTGCCCCTGCTGGTAATACATTGGAAACAGCTCCACTAACTACTGCAGACGTCACCCCTGCCGGGGTAGGTACCGCTCCGCTACCGGCCGGTAAAGTGGAACCTGAACCCATACCGGTAACAGTTGTGTTCTTCGTATTCCCAGAGGAATGATGTGGAACTCTACCAACTTGCGGAACACTCGGCACTGTTGTCGCACCCAACGGTGTCACTGGTCCACTTGCCGTCGATGATACGGCCATTCCCCCACCCAATGCTGACAAGGGTCGTCCTCGCCCAGCACTACTGGGCGTTGGCAGCAGACCACTGCCTGGCGTCGCGGGTACTTTACCAGGAGCACGAGGTTTTTTCTTAGCACCCTTCGGCGTTACCGGCTCCAACTCAATTTCGGGCTTTTGCATTGCCTCGATTTTGGTGAGAAAAAGTTTCTCTAGCGTCTGAGCCATAACAACGACATCTTCGCCCGGCTTATTATACACATAACAATTTGTGAACATCGTGTTGAAATCCTGAATGCATTCATTTGACGTCCAATAGTAGTTGTTTTCTAAACGTTTCTTTATTGTGCCCAGATCCATTGGTTGTTTGATAATCTTGTGATAGTCGGGCAGGTTAAGTTTTTTCGCATCAACTGGCTGTTGGAATGGCCATGAGAATTGGTGTTTCCAAATTGATTTCATCACTGTCTTTATGATGTATTGCAGCTGATTAGTATTGCGGCCTGGTCTATCGGGTTGTGGTACCGTCGGAGGTTGTACAATTCCGTTGATTGGATCTACATAAGGTTCATTGCGTGGTGGTGGCTCTTTGCAACCGCCACCACTTGTGCCGCCACCTGTTGCGGCTACGCCGCTGTTGCTATTTGTGTCCATACTCGGGAAGTAATTTTACTTTCGCTTTAACTGTTGTCTTGGTGAAAAAGTTGTGGACAGCAGAGATAGTTTTTTTTTTTGTTTTATAAATTTATATAAATTTTAATTTTTAATTAAAAAGAAGAATATATTTATAATTTTCTACTTTTATAATTGATTGTTTTCTTCTTTATTTTGTTTGGAATTGTTAAGCTAGATCTACAGTGAATGTAGTATTTATTATTAATAATTCTGCTTTTTGTTTTGTTTGGAAAGAGTTTGTTTTGCTTTTTGTTCGGGTTGTTGATTTTAAATTACTCTTTGATGCGAATTTGTTTTGAAGAAAATTAGCGAATATGGCGCTTTACTCTCTGTGACGGAGGCGGTTCGTCTTCTCAAAAAATGATGCATTTTAAGTTTTGACGCTGAAAAAATTTAATTTTGTATATAAAAACAAAAAAAAATATTTGGAATTATTTAAAGAAATTTGAATATTTGCGTCACATTACTTACCAGCATCAACTGATTCGAACAAATGTTTTCAGTCAACTATTCGGCAACATTGAAACAAGAATCTTTAGAGAATCTGTAACAAAAAAAAATAAAACAAAAATTAAAACTAACATGAAAAGGTTATAAGAGACAATTGTTCTCATTAAAATCATCATTATTACAATTGAAATTTTTAGAAGAAATGGAATTTTAATTTGGAATTGAATATAAGTAGTTATTTTGGGCCAGTTTTTTAGTGCGGGGTTAAAGTTAAACCCAAATTACAAATTACTTAGTGGTAGAGATTTAAGCCGTTTCGTTTCATTCAAATTTTCAAGAAAATTTATGATAATTTCGCTTGTAGAGGAAAATGAGGTCTCAAAATACATGAGCCAACAAAATTTTAGATTCGGTTTTTCATGTACTATATTTTAATTTTTTAATGAAAACTTAAAAATTTAATGTTGGGTCGGCTCAAACTTAATCAAAATTTTAATACAATTCAAACACGCCCTAAGTCTTTGTGACCGTGTATTTAATCCCAATCACAATGTATAGATTCCTACATATTTTTTCATAGGTATAGGTACCTATTTAACTTCATAATTCCAATTCTAAGAGCCAGTTTTTATTAGGGGTTAAACTCAAATTGGAAAAATGTTGTTAATTTTAAAGTCCACTTTACTCGGAGTTTACTGAAGAGATATTTTTTTACATACGCCGAAATAGAAAAATTCGTTTCTATACATGTCTTTCTGAATTCATCCTCCTCTAATAAAATGCTTCTTGATTCTGGTCCTGAATGCCAGATTTTCAATGCGGGATTAGAGTTGAGTCCGAGATTCTGGATTATCTCAAAAGATGTTTCTTAAGTCCTTCTGCATAGGTATATCCTGCACTGATTTGAAAGCAGTTTGGTAAAGTAGCGTATTGCAACTGTCAACCGCGCCAGAGTTCTGGGAATAGAATCCCAGCCTAACCCACAGAGACATTATTTCCACGAATATTACCTATTTCTAGGAAATGACAGGTCACCCAAGACTATATGTGATTGACTCTATAGTCCTTGGATGGCACTTAGTGGCACTTTGATCATCAAGGAATTTCTGGTAGAGTATAGGTACCTATCTCTTGTCACGAAAAAGTTCTTACCTACAAACTAAGCCGTCCGGTTCGGCAGAAAATTTTCTTGTTGGCCAACAATATGGATTGGCGAATAACACTTCAGTTCAGTTTAAAAGTATAGGTACCAATTACGCATCTGAAAATGTTTTTGTTAAAAAAAAAAAAAATAGTTGACGCCCGCCCCTTCACTGTGTCCTTTTCTGCCTGCTCCCACAAAGCTAAAAAAAACCTATTCAACGACACTCAGCCATTCGGTATAGCTTGATTGATGATGAAAAAACATCGAATTAAACACACTTTCACATTTATATTATAAATAAAAAGTTAGCTGATAAAACAAAATATTTAATTTCAGTGACGACAAAATATTTGTATCGCTAGATAGATACCTACCTACCTACCTACTTTTAAAAAATGCATCGACTTTGTAACCCATTTAGGGAAAAATTGACTTGTTGATAAATACCTACTTAAAAACAATAAGAATCTATTACGCGCAAATTAAAACATAGATGAGGGAGGTAGGTATACCTCTCTAAATCTATATAGGTATTTTTGTTGTTTTTTTTAATGTGTCGTTGATAGATATATTTTTTGTTTGTTGTTCAATTTTGTTTTTATTGCTTTCCTTTTTTCTGTCTGTTTCTGTTTGCACATCCAATATCAGGTGCATTGCAAGAACGAACGAGAAACCAATGTGAGCCTACTTTTTGAGTCATTTACTTGTTTTATCGTCGTTTTCGTCTATGACTCAGGTTGACTCTCACCAAATGCAGTGGGGAATTTAGAATTTAATATGTGCGCAGCATCATAAAAGCAGCAAAGAGGAAAAAAAGCAGACATCGACGCTAAAGCAGTAATGTGTGGTGAAGCGAGAGGGCGACCTAGAAAAAATATTTTATTTTTTTTTTCTTCAGATAAATAGGTACACATTTTTTCAACTCTCTTTTGATACTCTAATTCGTCGTCGTCGGTTTCTGTATACCAACGACGACGATGATGATGACGAAACATACGTCATCTGAACGAAATTGTGAAATCGAATGAAGAAGGCGAATGACGAGCATGTGTGCTGGGGATTCCCTGTTCTGCTTGTGGATAATATTATAATGTTGATGTTAAAGAGCGGCAGCAACAAGGTTTTTAGGTACATATATAAATATTCAAAAAGAAACCTAATGGTCTTTATTTTATTTAATTTCTTAATAGTATGTATTAGGGGTGTCTATTAATTTTTTTTGTCAGATAGGTATTCAAAATGGGTATCGTGGATCTTGTAGAGGATACCCATACAAGTATTTCTACGGCCCGGAATTTTTTTAAAATGGTACTTCCAGACCCCCCGGCCGTTTTTTTCAAAGTCAACAAATAATCAAGAATTTGGCAATCAAAAATGGTTTCACCAACTTTAAAAGATTTCTTTTGACGCTTTCAAAATATGCCTGTTTTACTCGATAAATGGCTGAAAACCCCCCAAAAATCGGTTGATTTTTAAGCTTTTCTCGATTTAAAGACCTCCATGGCAAGTTATCATATCAGAGGTAATTTCGTGTGCTGAACTCAAATCTATCATCCGTTTTTCGCCATCAGTTCTAGTTTTTGAGATATTCCAGTCTGAAAATGGAATATATAACCATTTTTTCACCCATTTTTGAGATTTTGTAAAAATTCGAAATGCTTTATTTTCAAAACAAATGCACCGATTCATCAAAGTACTGCACTATGACTCATGATCATGTAAGAATCGGTGCATTTTTTTGAAAAAAAGCATTTCGAATTTTTTTTCAAATTTGTATGCAAATATAAAAGTCTTGCATTTATAATGCAGTGCATTGAAAACGCAGTGCATTGAAAATGCGGTGAAGGGAGTTTAAAATATATCTAACAAAAGAGCTGAGTAGTGCCAAATGGCTACAAGACGCACTCAAAAATGCAATCTTTGAGTGCGCCTAGCAGACGCCCACAGAAAAGGTCTTGAATCTGATATTCATATCTAGGGCACTTTGTTCTTAAATTAAATACAGTTTTGAAGTTTCTACATTTGGTATCTGGGTTTTCAGACCAAGATGCATTTTTAATGCAGCATTAGTATGTATAAGTATAAATAGTGTAGACCTATCTTAAAATGGCACGAATTTTTGCTATCTCTTACACCCAAAAATACCTGTGGGCTCTCGGTCTATAGGTAAGAGTTAAAATTTATATTTTCAAAACTTGAAAAATCCGATACTTAATCCTTTTTTATTGTATAAAAAAGTTTGCACAAAGTATCATTGCCTATAAAATAGTTATAGTGTCACCAATCACTTTCCATGAGCCCTTTCTCACGTAACGTTATTTACAATCAAGAAACACAGATTTGCTGTGGACAAAATAATAAGAGTGTTGTGCAAATCATTATTATTTCGGCTAATTTTGCAAAATCTTTATTATTTATTTCTTTATTTATATCTTTAACTGCACTGCGTTTTAGTGTGTAAAGTGAATTTATTTTTGAATAATGTGAGGGGGGAAGCATTAACCTTAGAACTAAGAACTGCAGGCAATTCATACCTACCATGGTTTTTTGAAGACGCTCGTTAAATTTCTTCATGCTTTTTTGCCAAGATACAAACTTAACTTAAGTTCAGCTCAACTTTAAACTGAATTTAAATATTTGGTTTAACTTGTCAGGTTTTATAGTGAAATCTGAACTTCCAACATTAGTAAGTTTTTTCACCTCATTAGGTAGAAAAGGCACTACTGACTCCTTTAATTAGAAAACGCTCGTCAAGGAAATGACAGTTTCGATGTACTTAAACTAAAATTATGATTTCCCACCTAAAATACACAGTAGGTATATGTGAACATAGTACTTCCCAAATTCTTAATGTAATTTTCATATAGAGAACCCGTCCCTACAATATATATCTTATGCAACCGATATTATTTATTTTTAAGTTTGCATAGAAATCATTGGGGACACTAAAAAAACAGCGCCCTAATTTTATTTTAAATACTTGTAGCAACTAAAAATAAATAATTAACTGCTTTTTTATAAGGGGTAAGTTGTCTTCTATCTATCGAATTGAATTGAGGTCGGTTGGTTGGTTGGGCCTGAAAACACGTAATCGTAATAATAACGAATTTCATAATTGAGATCTATAGCATCAGTTAAAGCTACAACTAATTCAAATATGTACCAAAACTCTAAGATATTAGGAATTTTGTCTTCTTTCAATGTAAACCACGAAAATACTAACGAAATATGATGCGATAGGTAGGTATGTTGAAATGAACGAACAAAAACGAAATTTATTTCTTGAAATGTTTTTTGACAGACCAAATATATTTTAACATTAATCCTTTCTAAATGAACAACGCAATATTTTAATCAATAGGCGTTTTTCTTTTTAAGTTCAGAGCAGAGCCTGAACTGTTAAAAATTGTGTTTCTTTTTTACCTCTGAACGTTCAGAGCTTCAAATTTGTGTTTCTTTTTTTCATTCTGAACGTGTTCTGAACTTGTTCAGAGCGCGCTCTATGAGCTCAGAATAAAATATCTGAGCAGACCGAGTTGAATGCTGAACACAAGCATTTGACAGGTGAAATTGAAAAAAAAAAAGTGACAGCTTAGTGTTCAGGTGTGTTTCAAAAACAATTCTGAGCGCTCAGAACCAGAGCACGCTTTGTTCGGAAGATGTTCAGAGCATGCTCGGACTCTGTTCAGAACCCTTTTCTGAGCTAAAAAAGAAAAACGCCTAATGGCACTTCAAGATTTGTTTGACATATGTATGTAGGTATGTATCTACAAGTTTTCATTAGGTTTGTTCAACGACGCTAATCCGAACTGTTTGGAACAGTTGTATTCCTAAAACATTACCTATTTTGTATACCTACTTGGCTTTCTATGTATAGGTATAACAACTTAGAACAAGTTTTATGTTCTAACTTGTTCTGACTTTTTTTTCTGCTCTGATCTACCTTTTGCTCACTGAACAAAAGTTCATGTTTTTAGATCTCATTGCAAATATTTTATTTTTTGTTTTTGAAAAGCATGCATTTCTGAGATTAGAAAAGGAACATACCTACCAAATTTTTCAGGGAAGCATTAACCCGGAAGTGAGTGATTAGATGTCTGAACTTACTGGTTTAATCAATAAGGAATACCTACCTAAAACATTTGGAGGAAGTTATAGATTTATGAAAATGAGTGTTCGTAAAGTTATTAGGTTACATAACCAACAGTGCCCATGTTACTTAATACTATTGCGCTGACTATGTATGCATAGGTACCTACCCCGAAATGGAAAATCGGATTTCTCAACCAATTGGCAAATATACTAGGTACCCATGCCTACCTATGTATACATATATGTAGAACCTACCTATATCTTGTTAATTTTTTTCACCAACTCCGATTTTTCAAATAATTAAATCGATAAAGTGACATAGAAACAATCTACGGAGAAAAATTATCATTCTGGTCAGACACAAGTTTGAGTAGCTCTGCAATTTTGTCTACATAGGTACCTAGGTTGAAATATCAAAAATCTTTTTCAATAATTATAAACTTTCTCTTTTGGAGCCAAGAAAGTACGCATAAGTAGGTATATGCACAAAAAGTTGTAAATTGCAAATATACCTACCTATACATGTGTATGTATGCACATTACATACTGTAGCACCCACCCAAAACTCGCCCAATAAATTGTGCTTTTATTTATTTTATAGATGAGTTTTTCTATATGTTAAATAAAAGAAAGCAAACATATTAATTTTTTTCAAACGCAAGTTGAAATTATTTATTGCGCCAAAAAAAAATATATAAAACCAGAGTTTATTAAATAAGGTCAAATTGACATTGGCAAATCCGACGAAAACAAATGCGACTCACTTATCACTTTCGAAAATCATAAAATTAAAATTGCGCGCGAAATATTTCTGCCATAACCAGAATTTTCCATTTTTTGCTACCTTAATTTTTTTTTACTTTTGTTTCAACATTTTATTTTTTAAGCCGGTAAAAATATTTGGTTCTGCATTTTATTAGAATGTGTACACCTACCTACATTTATATTTTATTATTTGCAAATAGCGACAATACAAGATGAAAAAAAAAGAACAGGAAAACTTTTTTTTTATATATGAAAACCAAGTTATCTCTTGTTCTTCTCCAGTCTCCACCACACCAACGAACGACAATAATGCCAAGAAATCAAAGAGAGACCAAAGACATTTTTGTAAAAGATGGAAAGAGATGAAATCTTATTATTTCACCAAATCAGGGGAAAGCAAGACAAAAGTGTCTTCACCAAATGCGACGTTGACAGTTTTCCTTTCACATTCCATTCCCATTGATTGAAGAAATTGGAAATGCAAATAAAATACAGGATCATGTTGTTTTGAAGTGAAAAGTTGGTCGGATGTTAAGAAACTTTTAAAATTAATTTAAAACTAATATTATATAAATCAGAAAAACATTACAAGTTTTCATGGAGGGTTTACCCACCAGCTGAAAATCATTCTGGAAAAACAAGGAGCACCTCCTCGTCCGTTGTGGTCGCAGTCGCACAAAACACTTTTCGACTCTTTTTAATAAACGGCATAAACCAACACAACTACACACGTGTATTACCCTTATATCTTTTTCATTTGCATTTCACGTCTCATCTCTGTCTGGCGCACAGCAATAAACACAAAATGCACATACAAAACCAACAATGGTGGAAGTGGAACGAGTAGAGATCAAGGGATAGAGAGTACAGTAATCAAGAAATTACTGAAGAAAATTTTCTTCTTTTCCTCGCACTTTTTTCTAACAGACTTTTTGCACACAAAACAAAACAAAATTCGCCAAATTCAAGCAAACCACAAACTCTGGAGCTCAAAATTTATTTTTTTTTTCAGATTTTGCAGTTTTTCACTAATATTGGTTTATTTTTAATTTAAAAATGCGCTAAGGCAAGAGCGAGATTTTTTGCTTTCCCGACGAACCTCGACGATATATGATTTTTCTTCCCTTTTTCGTTCTTCCATTCATCCATCAACCCAAATATGGCGGTCAACTTAACGAAACTATGTGTGCTAGAGCAAGATGACTACAACAAACATCTGAAAACTAGTATATCCATCTCTGTCAACGTAGCCATGGCCGTCGCTTTTCGCCGTACCTCAAAAAATAACGATGGATGACGGTGGCAGACAAAATGATTGTCAAACGCGGCGAAAGCATAAAAAAGGAAATGCATTCAAAATATAAATTGATTTTTCCATTACCTTGATTGTATTCTAGTAATATCGTCTAAAAATCCAAAGTTAAATGTTCAGCGTTTGTATTTGTACTATTTCCACCGGCTTATTTATTCTCTTTTCTTCACCACTTCACGTTTAAAATACAAACAACAGCAAGAAACACAATTTTTCATATTTCCCTCTCAACCATACCAGTTGGTATTGTATATTTTTTTCCTCTCTCGCTTTTGAACTTGTCTTTCACGGCGAAGGAGGCGAGATTCGAACGAAAGGAGAAGCGAGAACAGCGGCGAAATAAAAAAAGCGATTTGAAGAGAGGGGCACAGGGCACACAATATTTTTTTCGTTCCCTTTTTTTTTCAGCACACGATTTTCAATTGTATTTTTCGTGCTTAAATCACACACAAAATTAATAAACTTTATGAAATTTTCACGCTTCCAACACTCAACTTTAAGTTTTTCATAGGTTTATTAATATTTTCGCGTTTTTTCCGGGAAAAACTAAATAAAATCTAGAGGTAACGTGAAGAGACGCGCGTATCCCGTGAACTAGCAAGCCGTCAAATACATCCGCGCACACAAAGGCACACTATAAAACACATACTCAAAACCCACCGCGATAAAATGTATATGAAAAATGCGTTAGACCGACAAAGACAGACTCAATAGTCGTCTACTCTTTATTCATTCTGACTTAAATTGCGAGCAGTCTGTGTGGAGGTGGTGACAAAATGGCTGATTTTTCAGAAGTTTTCCGATCAAGCAAGGTGTGTGATTTGCCAACAAATTGCGGATGAAAATTTTCCCAGTGGAAAATCCTGCAAAATGATTTTTAATTAATATTTCTACTTATATTCATGTATATTAAAATTGGATCTGTGGTGCTAAAAATATTAATAATTTTTGTAATTGTCAAGAAAATGCCAGCATACATTTCAAGGCTTCCACCATATTGGATTGGAATATTGGCAGACCGATATTTTTGTTCCGAGTATACATAGCTTGCTTACTGCTTTTCTCGTGAAGTGCACATTTTATCTTTTTTTGTTTTTGCTCTAGTTTTTGTTTCGAAGTATTAAATAATCTCTACACATTGGGTTATTTGGTCTATAATTGTAGGATTTATTTCGTTATTTATCTTTCTCTGCGTTCTATATTGTTTTCACCATAATATTTTCTTCGAACAGAAAACGAACGTTTACTTTTCCACAAAAAATCGTTTCGCTGGAGTAGTAAATGTATTGGTGGGCACGTAATAGAAAGTGGCTGTAGATAGCAACGATGACGGCGAAAAAAGGGGACGTAGATGCGATGATGCGCGTTGTAAATTGTATGAACTTCGTTGGGGAGTGTTCATAAAATATGAACTATGTTATTTTAGGTGGCGGTTACATGGACTCTGTATAGTTAGACGGCTTTCACACAAGGAAACTGAGTTCCCAGAAACTGGCTAGTTTGTTGGCGAGAAGGGTGTGAGGGTAGATTTTTTGTCTTCCTTTTACGCCCTTCTCGCCAACAAACTAAAAATCGCCGGCAACTCAGTTTCCTTGTGTGAAAGGGGTCTTACTGTTTTTAAACGCTGCAATTTTTAGATACGGTTTTATTTCGTACTTCTTCACTTAACCAACTGCTCTATTGGCAACTGCCTCGCTAATTGCCCAAAAAGCTGAAACGTCTAAATTTAATTGACTCTACGATGGAGATCAATAATTGCCTTCCATCTACCGGGCAATATTGCCATTGCCAAACCGTCTCCATTGGCGGAATTTCAATTGATTGCCTCAAATATTGCTAAAGGACCGGTGGGTTAATATGAAAAAAATAGTAAGAGATGACTGAAGTTAGATTTTTGTAAGTTATGAAGTTAAATGGTTTTGAATATTAACAAAAATTCTTATCCACAATACAATGTAGGATTTCCCGATGAAATAATCACCCCGATTAAAGAATCCGATGAATGGTCTGCGGATGGCTTCCAACAATTTTGTTCGAAAATTGCAGGGATGTCAGTAAGGTAGTTTGAAAAGCCCATCCGCATTACATATAACTTTTAACATTTCAAATCCGCATTGAAATCGTTTAGGATCAAGTCAACTTACCAGGGAATAAAATTGTGCGGATTCTGTTATCGACATGAATAATTAATTAACAACTCAATAACAGCCCTTCCACACTAGTGTATTAATGCATGTCAAATTGAAAGTGGGAAAGAATTCCACGTGACTGCCAAATTTGTGGGAATAAAATAACTTTTTATATTTTGCTTCCACACTTTCCAATTAACAATTTTACTCCAATATTCTTCCATAGGAGCTATTTATAATCGTTTATTGCACTCATTTAATCTCTCTTTAGTACTCCATAGAGTTAAAAAGGAGAACTTTTTAACTCCTATAGCACCTTAAAGAAGAAAATTCCGTTGCTATGAAGAACATTCTAAGAGAGTTCGAATGAAGTGCTAAAGGAGTAAAGTATAGAGTGTGAAGAAAAATTTAAAAAAACACAAGTTCGTAAGCCTAGGGATCGAACTCTGGATGCCTCGCACTACTTGTAGAGCTCGCTAACCGCTCGGCTAATCTCTTAAGGTTAGACCGCACTAGGCGGAACTGCACTGCAGCGGAACTGCGATTCAAAATAATTTGTATGAAATTGTATGAAGTTCAGTTGCCGCTTAGTGCGATATAGCTCCCCAACTAACAATTTAACTTGTATAAGGTCCAATTTTTAGAATTGGATAGGCTATTGCTGACATAAAATAATTTTAAGGCTAAATAATGCAAGTCAAGCATTTAACGATTTATTTATTTCAAAATAGCTTGTTTAGTGCCTTTAAGTTTGTTTCTATATGAGACTTCATGTAATGAGCTCTACGGAGACTTTTTTAAGACCTGCCGAAATTGGTTGCCTTAGCTAGAAAAATAATAGCTTTTATAGAACATTCAGATGAAAGTCATTACAGACAACTCCTTTACGACTTGTTTAAGAAAGTAATCGCGCATCAGATGTTTAAATAGTTTGATTTTAGTCAGTGTTGTTATATCGTTTTGAAGAACGGAATTTTCATAAATTTATAAAGCATATTATAAATGTTTGAACATACGCTTATCTTAATTTGTTAGCATGAAACAAATGAAAACTATAAGATCTGCTTCTGCAATTTTGTGCATGAAAATATCTTAGTTTGAGTTCCTCAAAAGTGAAGCCATGCAAGACATTTGTTTAATTTTTTAAAACTCCAACAAGTTAAAAAAAAGTTGTTCTCATATTTTTTTCCTAATAGCCTCAATTCGTTTTTAAGAATAAACTCTAGTATCCTTCGTTTTCATTGACCACTTCACCAAAATTAAAACAAACAAAAAAACGAGATTCATTTTTGAAATCTTTGTATAACAAGACTGATGACGGTAATCAAACATTGTGCACGAGTGGGACTTGCACTTTATTGACTAACGTTAAGAGAACATTATAGCTTTTGCATTTTGTTAATAGCAAACTTAAGGAAATCAAAAATTAGTTTAATATAGAGCGGGAATTTCGCTTTGGTTGTGACCTCTATATTGGACTTCCGTAATGAAATTATAGCTTTTGCATTTTGTTAATAGCAAACTTATACAAATCAAGAATTTATATTTGTGACAGATATTGCCATCCCTTTGAAATATATAGCTTTTGCATTTTGTTAATAGCTTGCTTACAGAAATCAAAAATGAAATCTAATAAAAAAGAGGATTTTTTTCACATTTATTGCCTCCCCTAATTATATCTTTTGTATTGTATCTATCGGAAAATGATAATGTTTAAAGAAAAATTTAGTTTGATTTTTTTGGGCTTGAAGTATCAACTCATTAAAATTTTTACACGCGTATGGTATATTGCCAATTGGCCTGGTGTGTTGCGTGGTGGCCTACTAATAGAGAGGAGCTGAGTTCGATCCCTGGATTCTGAAATTTAATGTGAGTAAAAGTTGAATTTTTTCAAATAAAATACATTTCTATACATTTCAGAATAAATAGAAAAGCGGTTCTAACACCCTAATGGAAATATAAAAACAATAATAATAATAAAATTTAAAGTAACGATTTTTTTTTTTAATAACACACTGCTTTACTAGGCCTTTGTAAGGCCTTACAATGTGAGTCATTTCATTTATGCGACCTGAAAGTGAATGTCTTATAAAAGTCAGACAACTTATAGTCAGACAACGTTTAGTGGAGCAATAACACTGTTTTGCTTTGTTTATTTTATCCATAAGACTTTCCATGGAAAACTATTAAATTATATAGAACTTCTGGTCAAATGTCTTAAAGGAAATGAAATAGCTTGTATAATGTGCGCCAAACTGATTTGCATAAGGCATTTATTAGTTACTATACAAACTAGAAAATAGCTTGTGTAGACACTTAAACAAGTTAAATTGTTAGTTGGGTCATACAATTTCATACAAATAATGTTATGCCACGTCGTGAAGTGTAGTTCCGCTGCAGTTGTGTGCGGTCTAACCTTTATATGAAATAAATAGCATTAAAATCGATTGACTTTCTCAAAGAATTTTATAACGCACAATTTATCTAAAAAACATCTATTGAAAGCGTTTTAGCCTGCCGCACGTGAATTAATATAAGAGCCTACCCAACTAACAGTTCAGCTTCTCTTAGCTTAAAAATATTGATGTGCCGTAGGTGTCACTTTATACAAAGCTTCGGTATGGCCTTCGGCGGAATTAAATTTCTTATACATGTAACGAGCTGGATAACTACTTCTTTAAAGCCGAATAGAAATAAAGAAAAGAAGACGAGTTTGCGAGCTGTCACTCGAATAGGCTTCTAAAATTGATATTACAGAAGATGATTAAAGATGTCACTTTAAAAAGGCTGCATAAAATTTGTATATAAGTTGCTGCCTTTAAAAGTTTTCTGTAACCTTGTTAAGTCTTAGTAAAGAATCATAAAAGAATGGCCGCGTTCGGGTGGTAGACAGACATATAGTATCTACTTTAGCATCTGTGTACCGTGTATGTAACCAAACCATACCAAACGAAAACCAAGAAAATAAACAGGTGATATATCAACTGTTAGTATGAAGTATCTCTCCCAAACCATCGTGAAAGCGGCGCGGAACATTCGCCCACAGCAGTTTTTTTGTTGTTTAGCATTATTTATTTGTCATTTATTTTTTATGATTGTGAATGATTCGCCCTGCATAGCGAATGTTCCGTGTTGGTTTCGGAGAGCCTTAATCCAATCAGATCCAAACATTTTTGGGATAGCCTTAGATGTCTTTTGATATCAGCTGTTTGGTTTGTCGGCTGGTTTTTTCTTAAGGCATTACAACAACACGAACAAATCTAGATACCGACGTACCCGAACGCGGCCAATATATCAATGTATAATAAAGAAGCTCGAATTTGTATAAGTCATTTTAAAGAAGTTTTAAAAAAAAAATCCATTCAGGCCTATTCGGCGCAATCTTTTGTTCTGTTATTCTTCTATCAATTTCCATAAAAATTTTCGAACTGTCAAAAAACCTTTTATTCTTTTATTAATTGGTATTCTACAGTTTGAACTCTGTTATGAAATCTGTTATAAATATAATAACAAAATAATAAAAGACAGATTTGTTTGACTTTTATCATAAAAGATATCAAAACATGAAGTAAAAACTTTTATTTCTTTAATGAATTGTTCTTCAAAAGAGACAGATATAACAAAATAATATTAAAATGCATAATTACAAACACAAATAAGTAATTTCAAACAAAATTATTTTTATACACGAAAGCACTGAACACAGTTGATGCATGAAACGTAAAAAGAAGTCGTATCTTGCTGGTCGGCACGGAGTGCCGCAGCTGAAGAAGAACGAAGAAAATATCGCTATCGAGGAGGAGCTTTCTTGGGTCTTGTTGGTAGCGTAGCTGCACTCTTTGAATTCTCCTGAACTTTAGGTCGAGCCAAGAGAGACGAAGCTGCTTTCATTGCCAAGGGTGGAAGAGAAACGATGATTCTGATGGATGCTGGCTCAGCCCTAGCTCTGCGCGCCTTCGGTTGGGGCTCTTTGTACGCGATTCTAGGAACAGGAGCATTCTGTTATGGCGTTTGGAAGCTCTGAACTGCCAAAGCTGACTAAAGCCGATGCGCCAAAGAGTCGAACCGAGTTCGATGGATTAACCGTTCTAATGAAATACCTAGCTGCCTGGGGCAAAGAATAAAACACTTTTTTATTTTTAACTTATGTCAAAAAATAACTTTTTAAATTGGATAAATTCACGAACTGTTATAGGCAAATAAAAAAGAACAATAATAATTTATCTACGCGAAACAAAACTCGAGCATTGCACAGGTTAATTTTATTTCGGTCCCTCGTCAGTGTCAATTTTTTTATTTTGTTTACTACAACTGACAGCAGATTTTAGGTCTGTCCGTATAAATGTTTCTTTTTCGAAGTTCCATAACAGGCTTTTATAAAAGATCGAACTCTTGAATACCAATTATAAAAATCTTTTATGGTGGAGATCTATTATGCATCATAACAGAAAATTCATAGCAGAATAACAGATATGGCAGAATAGGCCTCATTCATGTTTATAATTATATATATATATTGAATAAATTGAACACGTGGAGAGAAAGATAATTCATTTTACTTGATTTTTCAAATTCTTAATGAGCAGTTTAAAAATACAAAAAATTATAATAACAATCAAATAAAAATAATTATTTTTCTTTTTTCCGAACATAAGCAGATGATTGTAACGTCACACCCCTAATGAGCATACCTTGTTTCTGTTAATCGTGCTTAAGTGGCCGTGTTTTTTCGGATTGAAATTATCAAAACTATGCAATACTTATGCCGAATTTACACGAATGACAAAAGTGTCATAAAATCTGTCATTATAATGACAAAATAATGACAAAAACAATTAATTTGTGACATGCATTTACACGAAGACAAAATAATGACTGTTTTAGATAATGACAATTTTGTCAAAAGAATGAGCAAGTTCATTCTTTCTTCCGGCTTGTCATAGTTTTGAAAATGGTGTCATTGTGCGTTTACAGGATGTCATTTTTATGACAATTTTTATGACTAGATTGGCATGTCATTAATTTTATGACAAAAATTATGACAAATATGAAAACCATTTACACGAAAATGAAAAAAATGACAAGAAAATGACAGAAATAATGACATTTTGTCATTCGTGTAAATCCGGCATTAGTTTATTTTAAGACTATTGATATTAATTTAAGACTATTGAAATGAAAATGGAGCAAGGGGACTGCTAAACAAATCGTTTAGGTACATTATTTGTTTCCTCACGCGAAATGTATAAGAGAGTTAAGGAAATCTTGTTCATGTGTGAACATTTTTATAGAAGCTCGGATTTATTTAACGAAAATTTTAAATTTTAAAGAAGGAAAAGGCTGATTAAGTTTTTGCATCTTCCAAATTATATTTAAGATGGCTGAGTGGTTAGAGTGATGGACTGTCACGTAGGAGTTCCCGAGTTCGATCCCTAGTGAGATAAAAATATAATTTATGTTTTATAATTGTTGCCAATACTATAATTAATAAATAATTGAATTTGATACTTGATTTCAGAAAAAATAAAAAAAAATAAAAATGTATCTTTCTTTTTTTTATTTATTTTTGTTCACCTTCTATAAGACTTGTATTTCACTTTTATACAACCATGTCCGAAGCTAGCTGTCAAGTTGAAGTGTCATTCAAATTTCCAATATCGCTCGTTAAAACTTCGTATCGGCTTCCTTAGGCTTTTATACAATCTGCTACTTTTAAAAGATCTGCGAATAAGTTTATAAGAAGATTTTCCGAAGTCACGTATACAAGCTATATTAGCTTGTATAACATTCTCCTTTTTATGCTTAAGTAAACTTTACAAATGTCTTATGGAACTTCTAAAGCCTATTCTATTTAAGCCGAACCGAAGCTGAAATGTTAGTTGGGTAATGTTTTCATTGCACATAATTATTTATGCAAATAAAAAAGATGCCCAGTTTTACAAAACTAAAAAAGCATGCGCTCATTTGCATTATTACAAATTAATTATTACAATCACATAACACGTTTTACTTGAATTGCAAATGATGGCAAAATGGAGTCATGGCGTTTGCAATATAAGCCTCTCCATATTTGCTTATATAAACATAATAGCAACCCAAGCAAGATACTAACTTTAAGGATTGCATTAATATTTCTTTGGATCTCTATAGGATATGATTAAAGAAACATCAGTTCATCGCAATGTGACGCTGATGTTATTGCTAATTGAAAGTCTAATGGATCAGTTATATCACCTTTGACTCCTATACCGATTTGGCTTCCCGTCAGAAGGATTTCTGGGTCACTAAAGAAACGAATGACACTTAAATGTCTGAAATTGGAAGCAATTTTGTTAGTTGGGATTGTTTGTATTATTACAAATTACCTTAACCTAAAAAAAAGTGTGATAGAAAGTGGGATAGAATAGCCGTGTTTTTTTGCAGGTTCAGATAAAATTGTCGAAAAAAGCTTAGCAAAGTCATCGAAGCAAAAATGACCAGCACTATAACGAAACTCCAAAATCGCCATCACTAACCTTTCAGCTTTTGGACAAGCATGCAAAATAAAAACTAAATACATTCAAATCAAAAGAAATCTCGTATAAAAAATTATTCCGATCGTAAATGAAACAAAAAAATGTGAATAAAAACGCAATTTTGAATCACAAATCAGGAAAAAAAAAATAATTTACAAACCAATAATGGTCGTCCGAGTTTCTGGCAACTCAGTTTCCTTGTGTGAAAGCCGTCTTAAGAACCTATAATTATCTGGACTTAGCTAAGTTCATATGAACTTCAGTTGTTTTTGTATTTTACATGTAAATTCCTTAGTTCAGATATTGTTTTTTCGTCAAATTCTATTTGAACCTGCAGAAAAAAACACGGCTAAAAAGAACTATTCCTAAAATTCTTTATGTATTAACACATGTCAAATCGTGTGGGATAGAATGTCGGGTTGTGTAGGCTGGGCTGTCATATTTTGTTTCCACACTATTCTACGTAATTTGTTTCCCAATTTTGTTGACATGTATTTGTTGAAAGTCCAATGATTAATCAAAGATTCAGTCGATTTCGTTTTGTATAAAAGTGTATTAGAACAATTTATTTAAACATTTAATTCAGTTGAACAATAAGTCGACAAAAAAAAAATATTTTCAAGACGAAATTATAAATAAATATAAACAAAACTCTAAGCTAGGTATATATCAAAAATTACAGTTGAAGGTGCTTACACTAAGTTCAAAGTGTAGCTTTAACAGTTTTCAACACTCCTCCTTAAGCAGCTTCAGCCTCAAATATTCAAATAATTTCTTGGTCAAAGCTTTTGTGAAGATATCGACAACTTGTTCTTTAGTATTGATATAAACAAGATTAACTGTCTTACCAAAATGTGGATTAACAAATTTCCGGCGTATTTCATTATGTTTTTTTCCTTTTGTCACCTTTCCTTCATCAGCATTTTCAAGCATATGGATAGCTGCTTTGTTATCGATAAATAAATCAGTAGGTTCTTTCGTAACGATTCCTAGCTCTTTCATTATTCTTCTGATCCAACAAACTTCTTGTATTCCATTGACTGCTGCACGATATTCGGCTTCTGCTGACGAAATTGAAATAACTGTTTGTTTTTGAGCCATCCAAACTAGGTCCTCCATAATCTACAAGAATTCCACTAGTTGAAATCATAACTGATTCTGTTCCGCTGTAGTTTGAATCCGTGTATGCTTTCAGCTTGGCTTCACCATCAAAGAATATTCCAAAATTACTTGTTCCATTCAGATATCTTAGAACACGTTCTATCATCTTCCAGTAGCTTCTTTTAGGATTGCTGACTTGTCGACTCAGGTAATTAATTGTAAAACTTATTTCCGGTCTTGATATAGTTGATAAATAAAGTAAGCTTCCAATGACTTCACGATAAGGCTTGTTTGTTAATGGGCCGTCATTAATTTGTTTTTCAGTTAACATTCCTGGCTCTATGGGTGTTGTAACTGGATATGCTTCCTTAAATCTATAACGAGCTAGTACTTTTTGTGCGTATTTCTGCTGGGTTACTAGTATTCCATTTTCTTTTAGATGAATTTCCATTCCGAGATAATATAATCGTCCTTCTTTTGGTTTTGTTGATTTCATTTTGAAGTTATTTTCTAGCTCTGACAGTATAAGTTTAATCATTGTTTTACTATGACTGATAACAATTCCATCATCCGCGAATATTCCAAGAATAATAGACTTATCTTCGTTATAGAAAACACACGGGTCATCATCAGTGTCTTTTAGCTGCAATCTTTTCAAAGTTTTAGTAAACGTGGCATTCCAGTCTTTTGGAGCTTTTTTCAGTCCATAGAGGCTTCTTTTGAGACGACAAACTCTTCCAGAATTATCATCGAATCCTTTCGGTTGTAACATGTAAATTTCTTCACTCAATATTCCGTTAAGAAATGCAGTATTTATATCAAAGGTATACACTTCAAACCTTTTGTTGGCAGCATGACTCAAAAGTAGACGAATACTTGCATATCTTGCAACCGGGGCAAATGTTTCTTTGTAGTCTATCCCTTGAATTTGATTAAAACCTCTAGCAACTACTCGTGCTTTCAGATATCCATCTGCCTTCTCACGTTAAACCCATTTACATGTAAGTGGCTTTCGATTCTTCGGCTAGTTAACTAGGTCCCATACTTCCATTTCATTCAGTGCTTTGATTTCTCCTTGCATCGCTATTTTCCATCCAGGATCTTTAAGTGCATTTTCAACTGAGATATCTTCAACGTCACCAATTTAAACATAATCATTATATTTTGGATGTGGTTTGATGTTTTCACGGTTTCGTAGGTTCCTCGTTGATTGACTAGACTCCGATTCATTAAC
Organism: Melangyna quadrimaculata; assembly: GCA_949320155.1. Lineage (NCBI taxonomy): Eukaryota > Metazoa > Arthropoda > Insecta > Diptera > Syrphidae > Melangyna > Melangyna quadrimaculata. The sequence continues at coordinate 105,312,044 of OX439483.1, forward strand.
TTCACTACATTCAAAGAACTCCTCCTGACATTGTTGTGATTCTTCTTCAAGTATAATTTCATTTGTTGACTCTGGCTGACCGATTTCACGATTCTGTAAATTGTCTTGTTCTTGATTTTCTTTTTCCAAAATTAGAAATTTAGTTGAGAACTCTTTCTCTTCTTGAATTTTCGCATTTTCTTGACTTTCTTTCTTTTTATTATCATGACATAGTTTTTCATCAAAAATTACACTGCACGAGACTTCGACATGCCTTTCATTTGGAAAATAGATTCTATATCCATGTTCTTCAATAACCCAACGAATTTTCCACTCTTGCTCTTCCTATCGAATTTTTGACGTTGTTTGTTTTGAATTAGAACATAACATTCGCATCCAAAAGGTTTCGTTGACTTGAGATTGACTTTCCGACCAAACAATAACTCAGCAGGAGTTTTACAAACAACATTAGTATTTCCAGTTTGATTTATTGTGAACACTGAATAATTGATTGCTTCTGCCCATAAGGATGTTCAAAGTTCTTTGACATCCATTTCTGCTCTTGCTGCTTCTACTATGGTACGCATCTCTCGCCATTTTGTTGTGGAGTATAATCGTTCGTGAAATATTCCAAGTTCTTCGAAAATCTTCTTACTTCTTGCATTTTTAATTTCTTTCCCATTATCTGACATTAGCACCATGACTCTTTTTCCAAATTGATTTTCAACCAGATTCAAGAAAATATTAAGCTTTTCTACTGCTTCAGACTTATTCTTCAAGAAGTAAACAGTTCGGAATCAGGTAAAATCATCTTTGAACAGTAAGAAATATTTGGCACCTCCAAGAGATCGGACATTCATTTCACCAAGATCAACATGGACTCTATCGAGTGGATTTTGTGCAACTACTTCATTACTTGGATGAGACACTTTATGTTGTTTTCCGTTCACACATCCTTTGCAGACATTATTTTCCCATCCATCGATGTAATGAATCTTGTTCCTCTTCAGAATTCCTTTCACATGACAATTATTTTGATGTGCTAGTCTCTCATGCCAAAGTTTCAAACTTACTGCTGGCAAGTTATACTCCTCCGTTTGTTTAAATAGCATTTGAAACAAACCTCCAGATCTTTCAGCTATCAATACAACTTGATAACCTTCCATGGTGTAAGACTTTTCTGATGTAGCTTGTTGAGAATAGCCTTTATCAAGAACGGTTGTCACAGAAAATAAGTTGAAAGAAAGTGCAGGATCGAATAATACATCTCTCAAAACAATTGGATACCATTTTTTGCCGTCATACGCTTTCAAATGCACATCACCATAATAAACGCTTTCTAGTCTTGTAGAATCCCCAATTTTAACTTGAACGGATACATCTAAGGATCTTACATTTGTCAAGCACTTCAGATTTCCAGTCAGATGATGAGTAGCACCACTATCTTTGATCCATAATTCTCGTTTGTTCGGTAAATGTTCAACAAGAGTTGACGATAAGGCGACTGTGATAAAAGACTTTACTTTATTTTTATCATTGCTTGAATTCTTTGAACATTCATTTGCAAAATGTCCTTTTTTCTGACAATAATTGCAGTTGTAATTTTTCTTGCAGTATTCTAGGTATTCAGAGCATGATCTGTTGGTACACCCACGTTTCACATGCCCAGTTTCACCACATTTGAAACATTTCTTGTCAAATTGACCTGACTGTGTTTGATAACTAGAACCATAATTACCTGACTTCTTTTGATGACTTCTCTTTTGCTGTTCTTTCTTGTACATGTCATATTTTCCAACTAGAGCATTAATGAATGTTCCTGACTCACGACCTTGTAGTCTTATTTCTTCTTGTTGAAGTCGATCTCGTAATTTTTGGAGAGTTTTCTCGGCTTCTGATACTGATTCCCAAGCTGCATGAAAATGGTCAAACTTCGATGGCAGGGAGTTCATAATTCTTGACATAATCCAACTGTCTTTGACTTCTTCACCATTTGTTCGAAGTTCCTTAGCAAGTACATCTATTTGACGACAATTTTCTGCAACCGACTTCGATTCATGAATCATGATATTTGTAACTGAAGAACTGTGGTTGTAATACTGTTGTGGACTTCTGGTTTTTCTGACCATAGAGTTGTTCTAACCTTTCAATCATTTGAGAAGCAGAATTGCATGTTGCTATTTTTAGTGCAATTTTCTCGTCTACATTTAAACCAATAATAGTTTGAGCTTCTATATCCTTCTTTGTCCAACTTGCTTCCGCAACTACTTCAGCTAGCTTCGATATTTCACCAGTTGCAATTTTCAAAATCTCTTTCATGCGCAACAAAAAATTTAGTTTAAATCTCCAGGATACATAGTTCGACTTTCCAATTCCTTCTCCAGACTCCGATAACTTTTCTAGACTTAATAAGAAGATGAAGAAATTTAAATATTAAAATATTGAAATTACTTCTGTTTTAAGTCGAGTGAATGAATAAAATTCAATTAAAAAGTGCAAGTGACCTCAACCCCAGAAATAATTGTGTTTCGCCCAAGGTATATAACAGTGGGCTCTTCAGTCAGTCTGTTATACCCTACTAACACACAAATTTTGGTCGATGTTTAACAACTCTTATAAAAATCACAACAAAAAGATACTGTGAATTTTATTATTCTAGGTGAATTTTTTTAAATTCGAATTTAAACAAATTCCCCTAGAATAATAAAATTCACAGTATCTTTTTGTTGTGATTCTTATAAGAGTCGGTAAACATAAATTGGAGAAAAAAAACAATATAATAATAATATTATAAATAAATATAAACAAAACTCTAAGCTAGGTATATATAAAATATTACAGTTGAAGCTGCTTACACTTAGTTCAAAGTGTAGCTTTAACAGTTTTCAACAGTATTAATACACAAAAACCCTACAAATGTTCTGGCAATTCAATCGGTCGTGTGTGACAATCCCAAACATGGCAACCACTCGATGCAATCGAGAGTAAATAGTAGAGTATAAGTAGTTGTTGGATTAGAATGTATTTTCTATATTAGCCGTGGTTTTTTGTACCTTATATCCGCTTCCATATCTGCTTAAGAATAATTCTCAACAATTACAACAATAAATTTCTTAACTGTCAAAATTGTTGTTGTATTTTACATGGAAATTATATTTTAGCAGATATGGAACCGGAGATAAGGGCACAAAAAACAGGGCTATCAAATCGCAAGGAAAAAAATGTCCCAAAACATCACTCCAAGAAGCCAATGGAAAAAGAGTTGTGGAGTAACCGCTTTCACACAGGGAAACTGAGTTTAATTGCGAAAAGGACGTAAGGGCATATTTTTTTTCCATTGCGCCCTACAAACTTAAAGTTTCTGGCAACTCAGTTTCCCTGTGTAAAAGGGGACACAAAAATCATCGTCTAGTATTTTAAGCCTAGCACATACTTGTGATCCACCTCGTGACCCCATACAAATTTCACTTTTTTGTTCACCCGTGAACGTGCCAGTGAAGCTGAGTGGAGAACAAAGTGGAGAGTTGTCGTTCACGGTCAATTCACAATCAAAATTCACGGTAAACCATGGTGAAGCTTTGACTGTTGGATAAAAAAAGTATTGTGTACCTACAGCTTCAATTTGTAGGTACGCATTCCTAATTTATTTTCTGTTTGTTCTTTGCGTAGTGTGCAACAATGGATTCTTTAATAATGAATTTACACACCAAAGATTTATTTTGGGCTAGGGATTTGATGCATTACGGTTTCAAACGTCAATCGTTCACAACACATTCACAAGTGTGTACCAGTGATAAATGTCAAACGTTCACTTTCTCCACAGGCGAATGTTCACTTCACGAGGAAGTATGTACTAGGCTTTAAAGGCCTTCCACACTAGCCGACTGTGTTTTAATACATGTCAAAAAAGTGGGAAACAAAATCATGTAGAATAGTGTGGAAACAAAATATGAAAGCCCAGCCTACACAGCCCGACATTCTATCCCACACGATTTGACATGTGTTAATACATGAACATTTTTAGGAATGGTTCTAATTCTATCCCTCATTCTATCACACTTTTTTTAGGTTAAGATAATGTATTAATACAGGCAAGTGTGGAAGCAAAATATGAAAAGTAATTTCTTTCCCACAAATTTGGCAGTCGCGTGGAATTCTTTCCCACTTTCAATTTGACATGTATTAATACACAGTGGGGTAGTGTGGAAGGGCTATTAGGAGTACGATATTCTCATAAATCATCGGTTACGATATTACATCGTGAATGCATTCATTTTCGTAATTCGAATTCGACGTCGGTTTCTTCAAGTGTTCGCCATTTTCTAGTTTTGTACACGTTCGAAATATCTAACACACATTTTTCTGTCGCAAATTCGTTTTCTGTTTCGGCTATTTATTTCCAAATAATATATATGCTTCAATTTATAATAAGTTTGCCAATACTATACTGAAACCAAGGGAACAGCGCTTTTCTCCTTTAACCGTCACAAATAAAATAAAATGCCCAAAGGTAAATACGTAAATCACAAAGGACGTAGCCGTCACTTCACCAGCCCCGAAGAGCTGCAACGTGCCGAAGAAGAAGGATCCGAAAAAAGCGAGGAAGAAACGAAATCCGGTTCAGGCTCAGACGACTCAAGTTCTTCCGAAGACGAGAATGCCAAAGGCAAGGGAGTATCGAAGCTCATTGAAATCGAGAACCCGAACCGAGTACGAAAGAAGGCAGTTGTCAAGGTTACTAAAGTCGAAGAAGCTTCAAAGACAGTAGAATTGACACGTCGCGACCGCGAAGAGCTTGAAAAGCAAAAAGCCCGCGCTCACTACCAGAAAATGCATGAACAAGGCAAGACGGCCCAGGCTCGTGCAGATCTAGCTAGATTAGCAATTATCCGTCAACAGCGAGCTGATGCCGCTGCAAAACGGGGTACTCCACCAAAAAAGGCCAATGACCAAAGCCAGCCTGGCACCAGCAAGTCGGACAACTAGTATCGAATGACAAGCGAGGGGTGTGTTCGTATAGCTGTAGAATGAAGCCGACGAGCGACAACGACGACCAAGCAGGATTAATCAACTGAATTCTGGGATTTCCTCCAGCTTGAAATAAATATAATTAAACTAATTGTTATTGCTAGAGATAATTTTAGTAAGTTTTAATTCTCTCAAAACACATTTTTGTATTTCCTTTGCAATATTTAAACAAAAAAAAAATAAGAAATGATCAAGTAAAAGCAAAAACTCAGTGTGTGACACTAAAGTTTCGAAAATACATGTGTTTTTATTTATATTTGGTTTTGTTTCTGTGGAACTACATGAAACTGGATGAGAACTCCAAACGGGCAGGCAAGACAACTATGAAACAATTCGTTTAGCTATGTCATGTTTGTTGAATAATTATTAAATCTTTTTGCTTTGTTGTAATTCGTCAAGTTCCTTAATGGTGGAGATAAACTTAGCGGTCTTGATACTACCGATGTTAGTAGTTACCGAATCTTCTGAATTTCAATACGATATTTTGTCAATAATTCCCAAAGTTTTCTAATTGATAATGGATAATTTCTTTCAAAAGTAAGAAAATCTCGTCACGTGCCGTGGCATTTATCACCTGAGTCCCTACACCGAGATTTGAGTCCCTAACGCCTAACGGCTGCCAACTTGTTGTCTCCAGTAAAATGCTATAGGTGACTGAGTTCAGTCGATATAATCGAGCGTAAGTAGATGAAAATTCGGTTCAGTCGCTTTTTTCGATTCAATTGAACCAATTAATGAACAGTCTACTCGGTTGTATCTGCTGAACTCAGTTGTATCATCCCACGTACTGGACCCGAGCTTTATTTGTGTCACAGTATAATTATGTAGGTACGAATCCGATTTACGTCAAGTTCGTGATTCTAACTTCTCCGGAATAACCCTTCCTGTGCTAATAATATAATTTGTGTACTTACTTGGGGGTGATGCTACAGTCGGAAGTGGAAAGCAAACTTCTCTAAACCAGTTCGCTAGCTATCTATTTTCAATTCTGTCCGCTAAGTTTGTTGAGGTCCTTGAGTCGTGGTATTCATCTATACTGCGCCACCCTTCTCGGGTGTGAACTGGAAAGATTATCCGGACAGGAGCTTTAGTTTTACATGACAGGCACAGGACACATTTCCTTCAGTACTTGGAAGGTTTTCTCTCATTAGTCATTGTCGTTATTCAGCCCTTACGGTTAATACCCCTAATCCACTTACCGTTTATGAAGAGAACGGTTTAAGGAAATATCAGTTGCGTTTCTTTTCTTCTTAATCCAAAGATGCAACTATTCGCACGTTTCTACTTCGATTGATCTTATTACTGGTTAGCTTACAGCGGAGCCTTGGTTAGCTTGCCGAAAGCAAAAATAACTTGTGAGAAGAGGAATTTCCCAACTGCAAACATTTTGACTGTTTGCTATTTTAAAGTTAAAACATGTATACCAAAAATATACTGAAAGAAGATATCATTTTTGAACCTACGAATATTAATACATATAACTAAAAATCATGGGAAATAAATTATTAATAAAAAAAAGACGAAATATTCCGATAGTTTAATTTATTTATAAAACACCCCAAACTTCTTCGAATGCACTGCACAGCTTAGAGCAAGCAATTGCAGCTGAGAGAGGGTAGTTACTTATAGAAAATAGTCCTTCTGTATAGTCACACTTCAGATTACCATGAGCAAATGCTCCAACCACCAAAACGATTGGTTCCTCTTCATCTGTGGGTACCAGTTCTTTACACGAATTAACTAATTTTCCTGAAAACGACATTGCCAATTTCTTGCACCCTACAGGAAGATGATCTGTGATTGGATTTTTTATAACTTTCATCAGCTTAACAGATGTGTCGTTAGCACGAACCGAGAATTTATGAAGCAGCTGTACCATGAGACCGGCAAAGCGTTTAAACGTTCGTGGTACTCTAGTTTGTGGATTAATTTCTATGAGAACGTTGCGCTCTGTTTTCATATAAACCTGAAGCAAACCAGCACGGTTAAGGGGAGAATCAAAAAGCATCAGCAGACATTGGTGGACAATGTCTGGCCGACAAGAGCCTGGATCCCGGCTGTTTTTTCGCATTATTCCTGCATGGTCATCACAGTTAAGTAACTCAAAAGCATTACCCATCTGCAAAGAGAAAAGAAGAAATTAACTTTAATTGAATATAAGGATAATATAGTTTGTAAACTACCTTAACAGTTTCTAGTTGTGCGCCTTCAAGAACGATAATCAAGCGTTTTTCCATGGATCGAATGTGGCTGGTTACCAAATGTTTTTTCGTGAAATCAAATTCGTTGTCATCTTTTGTATGCGCTTTACGTTTTTGAGCTTTACCTTTTCCTCCCATTTTAATGTTTTATTACTTTTTAATGAATTAATTAACAAAGAGCATGAACCGAACCGAAAATGTAGTTTTTGTATTGCTTTGTTTTGACATAAGGCCTCGAAATAATATTCGAAGAAGCACACGTGCATCAAGCTGATTTCGAGAAATAAGTTCAAAGATGCTACATGGATTTAAGCTGGCAACACAATACGACATTAGTAGCCATGTTTTTTGCAGGTTCATGATGATGGTTTCTAATTTCTTTTGTTGTTATTAGTTATCGAGTTGTTTGTTTGCTTTTTCTGTGTATACAAATAATATAATAAAATGTATTCAAAAGAAAAGAATGTGTATTTGTTTATATTTTGATTGAATTATTCCATTTACTCAGAGCGTGATGTTTTTGTTGAGAAAAATATAAGGGTGGATCTTTTTGGGCAATGCTTAAATTTTATTTGTATCTTCCGTAAAGTGATGAACGCGATTTTGTGTAAAATTTGATAGAAACTGCTTGACGTTAACATATAAGCCACGATAAACAGAAATACGGTATGCTCAGTAGATACACCCAATTCGCCATCTTGCTTATGCTGTGACGTCATCGACAGTTCCTAGTTTGACAAGCGAGATTGTTAATTGGAAATTTTCAATTGGTTTTTGATATTTTATTTGTTTTCCCGATTAAAAAGTGAATTTTAAAATGTGAAAATGGTTGTGTGTGCTGTTTTGAGGTGTAACACGGACAGAAAAAAACAGTGAACAAAAATTAAAATACATATCACTATTTCTTGAAAGACGCTAAAATGTGCAAATTGTGGATTAGTGCTTTTGGGAATAAAAACGATTATACTTTAAAACAGTCGGGTTTGCTCAGGACATTTAGTTAAGACTAAGAGTGAACTATACAGTTAAGGATATAATTTTAAAGAGGTTTAAAGAAAGGATCAGTACCATGACCCTAATACATCCTGCAGCTTCAATTGGTGGATGAAGGTGGACTTAGAAACGAAGTGATACATTCTTTGAAAATGTTAGACTTTTATAGCCATATTAATAAAAACAGCGCTTAACTAACCTGTAACTTTCGAACTCTTGTGCGAGCATGTATTAAGAGACAATTGATTCACCAATAAACAATTGATTCACCAAAACGTATATTTACTTATCTTATTTAACCCTTCGCTAAACCACCTTCCTTGTTGGCTTAGCTAGCTAGTAAGTGGCAGAAATTTAACTCCTAGCTTATCGCGAGTAAATGATAACTCGCTGCTAGCTCCGTTTATTAATATGGGGGTTAGAAAACATTTTTTATTAAAACCAATAAGAAGCATCTCTGTACAAAAGGGAAGTTCCTGCAAAAACCATTAAAAAAATGCTGAAGCTGTGCATCTAGACTTATTGCAAATAGACTATTTCTTAAGTGTAGACTGTACTTTGTAGGTGAAATTAACTGTAAAAATAGAAAATTTATAAAAATAATCCAATAAAATAGTATTCTTTTCTTCTATCTTGTATTCGAACGAGATGACGATGACGTCACACCACATCTGTCAAAACGCAATGAGCATACTTTATATCTGTTTATAGTGCATATAAGCCATAGCAGATGGTTGTAAAATTTTGATAGAAGTTCTTCAAATATTGCAGGTACATATATATTATGCAGAATCTATAAAATAAAGAGTGTACAAAAGATATTCCTTTTTTTAAACAATATCCCAATAAAATTAACAATAAATATACGAAAACATATTTATCTATTGTTATATTGATTTATATTAAAATTATGTAAGTGAGATTTCAACAAAAACATTGCACAAATAAGCACCCCCCTAATATCTATCTACACTACGGGCCACCTCCACGGGCCATGAACGATGGCCGGACTATGAACATGTCTAAAAAAAATCCCATGGAGTCCAAAAAATCCATGTCCATGCAGCATCATGTCGAAAAAAATTACGTTTTGAACAAGACATGGAGGGCTGTTCAAAACTTGGCCATGAGATGACGTTTCATGTGTGTGTGAGTTTTTTTCTGGTTTTTCTTGAATGTGTAAGTGAATTTAGTTGTAAAAGATAGAAGTCGTTGTTAAATGCTAATGAACGAGAATTTTGGCTTTCATGGAGCTGAATTTTCCGGGGTCCATTGGTTCTTCTGCGTTCATTTCTGTGATTTTAGTTATTGCGGTCACAGATTCGCATTTTACCAATTACTTCTCCTTTCTTGAGCTTGACCTGGTACGGTTTGATGTTCAGAATCCGTACGGGTACCATGTTGTTCTTTGGTTCCACAAGAGTCTTCCCTAAGATGATGTTTTGGGAAGATTGCTCAGACTCTGGTTCCACTATGAGGTATCGATGGCTACCTAAATCGCCCTCTATTTTCGTCCAAACAAATACTTCTGAAGAGGCAGGCAAGCATATGTCTTCTTTGATGACAGTTCTTAGAGTTGATGAGTTTTCGTTGCCATAAACCATAGGAATCTCTACATTTTGGTACTTCAACACTTGTTTACCGATATCCAGAATCACTCCGTGCTCTTTCATGAAGTCGATTCCAATTATGCACTCATCGCATATATCTGCTACCAAAAATAGATGCGAAAACTCTAATTCTGCCAAACGGATTTTAAGACGATCTTCTCCATATACTCTTGCTGCCTCACCTGTCGCAGTTTTAAGACGGTAGATATTGGTGTTATGAAGCCACGTCATCTTGACCAAGTCTCTCCGCACAATGGAGGCTGTGGCACCGGTGTCAATTGTAGCCACGTGTTTGTTGCCATTTAATGTTGCGTCCACTGTCAGACTCTTATTGTTTCGTTTAGTCTGCGAGACTTGGATTGTGGTTCTGGGCCCATCGATACCAGAGCGAGCAGGAGCAATGATGTTATTGCTTAACTGTTCGCGGGTATAATTCCTGTTTCCACAATGTTGACAGGCGACTCATCTTGGTGGCAATCTGCACTGGCGCTGGAGATGTCCGGCAATTCCAGCATTGTGCAGGTCCTTCTCGCTGACTTCTACGGAATTCTGCTCTCTGGCAAGAACATTCCTCAACTTCAAGTTCTCTTACCCGATGAACTCCTAGGGAAGCCTGTTCTGATGCTTCCATAGTCAGAGCGAACGCTAATGCTTCAGAAAGCGTGCGTTTTCCAGCAGTTCGAATTGCTCGCTATAGGTTGATGTCGGAAACTGCACGGACAAAAGCTTCCGTTGCCAGCTGATTGGTAATTTCATCTCCTGCAGTCGGGTATGCTAGGTGTGCCAACCGTTCAATGTCTGCTTGGAGATGTTGCAGACTTTCACCTCTTTTCTGGACTCTGGTATTGAGCTGGACGCGAAAGACTTCTTGCATATGGCTATTGCCGAAGCGTTTGTCAATGGCCTGAACAAGAACACTCAATTTGCCGTTCTGGTCTGCTGGTATGGTTTGCAAAAGTTCAGCGAACCTCTAAGGGCAAGCGTCAGGGCAATAAACTTGTCTTCATCATCCCAGCCATTTGTTGTTGCGGCTGCCTCAAACTGCTACATGTAGATCAACCAAGAAGTTTGTCCATCAAAAGTTGGTGGATGCATTTTTTTTCTCTTTGGAGAGGGTAGCTGTCTTTCCTTGTCACATCGTTCAGCCTACGGTAGTCCACACAAAATCGTTTGCTTCCATCTTTCTTTTTGACAAGAACAACTGGTGATGCCCAAGGGCTTTTGGAATTTTCGATTAGACCATCTTTCTTCATTGTCGATATCAGTTCTTCAACTTCGGCTTGTTTGGCTAATGGGAGACGTCTTGCTGGTTGTCGAATCGGTCTCGCATCACCTGTGTCGATTCGATGCTGTACCAGTTGTGTTCAACCATACTGCCCACTCGGTGAAGAAAATATATCAGTGTACTCATCAAGAAGGCTTCCAGCAACACTAAGCTGATGTTGACTTAGATTGGATGGCTTGAGAATGTTGGCTTTCATGGAGCTGAATTTTCCGGGGTCCATTGGTTCTTCTGCGTTCATTTCTGTGATTTTAGTTATTGCGGTCACAGATTCGCATTTTACCAATTACTTCTCCTTTCTTGAGCTTGACCTGGTACGGTTTGATGTTCAGAATCCGTACGGGTACCATGTTGTTCTTTGGTTCCACAAGAGTCTTCCCTAAGATGATGTTTTGGGAAGATTGCTCAGAATCTGGTTCCACTATGAGGTATCGATGGCTACCTAGATCGCCCTCTATTTTCGTCCAAACAAACACTTCTGAAGAGGCAGGCAAGCATATGTCTTCTTTGATGACAGTTCTTAGAGTTGATGAGTTTTCGTTGCCATAAACCATAGGAATCTCTACATTTTGGTACTTCAACACTTGTTTACCGATATCCAGAATCACTCCGTGCTCTTTCATGAAGTCGATTCCAATTATGCACTCATCACATATGTCTGCTACCAAAAATAGATGCGAAAACTCTAATTCTGCCAAACGGATTTTAAGACGAACTTCTCCATATACTCTAGCTGCCTCACCTGTCGCAGTTTTAAGACGGTAGCTATTGGTGTTATGTAGCCACGTCATCTTGACCAAGTCTCTCCGCTGTCGCACCGGTGTCAATTGTAGCCACGTGTTTCTTGCCATTTAATGTTGCGTCCACTGTCAGACTCTTATTGTTTCGTTTAGTCTGCGAGACTTGGATTGTGGTTCTAGGCCCATCGATACCTGGGCGAGCAGGAGCGATGATGTTATTGCTTACCTGGCCCGGGTATTATTCCTGTTTCCATAATGTTGACAGGCGACTCATCTTGGTGGCAATCTGCACTGGCGCTGGAGATGTCCGGTTTTGTTGCAATTACAGCATCGAGCAGGTCCTTCTTGCTGACTTCTATGGAATTCAGCTCTCTGGCAAGAATATTCCTCAACTTCAAGTTCTCTTACCCGATGAACTCCTTAGGAAGCCTGTTCTGATGCTTCCATAGTCAGAGCGAACGCTAATGCTTCAGAAAGCGTGCGTTTTCCAGCAGTTCGAATTGCTCGCTATAGGTTGATGTCGGAAACTGCACGGACAAAAGCCTCCGTTGCTAGCTGGTTGGTAATTTTATCTCCTGCAGACGGGTATGCTAGGTGTGCCAACCGTTCGACGTCTGCTTGGCGTTGTTGCAGACTTTCACCTCTTTTCTGGACTCTGGTATTGAGCTGGACGCGGAAGACTTCTTGCATATGTCTATCGCCGAAGCGTTTGTCAATAGCCTGAACAAGAGCACTGAAGTTGCCGTTCTGGTCTGCTGATATGGTTTGCAAAAGTTCAGCAGCAGAACCTCTAAGGGCAAGCGTCAGGGCAATAAACTTGTCTTCGTCATCCCAGCCATTTGTTGTTGCGGCTGCCTCAAACTGGTTCTTGTAGATTGACCAAGAAGACTGTCCATCAAAGGTTGGTGGATACATTTCTTTCTTCTTAGGAAAATCGCAACTGCCCTCTCTTACCTTCATTTTCCTAACCTTATCTAATTCATTGGCAAAGTTCTGCATTTTGTCTTCAAATTTCTCGAACTGTTTTTCGACGTTTTCAACACGTTCATCAAGAGCCATGAATTTAGCTTACTTTCGATTAGATTTTTCTGGTTGTTCCTCTAGAAGATTCTTTAGTTCACTACATTGTTCTTCAAATCGTACAAGCAGATTCTTTTGTTCATTCTTCTGCTCAATTCGTTGTTCCTCTAGAAGATTCTTTTGCCCTTTTCGTTCGTCTTCAAACTGGGCGAGCAGCTGAGCCATCATACTAGAAATGTCTAAGCTTGTACTTACTTGCTCTTCCGGCATTTCAATTTCAAATAGAAACGTGTCTGGATTTTCATCGTGTTGCCTTAAATCTTTATGCAGACAGATAATGAGGTCGTTTTTTGTTCCAGCAGTAGGAAGGCCTCGTCTATTTAGTTCTGCTTTAAGTTCAATACAATTCAATGCATTCACAATTTTACCCATTTTTTTTTCTATTTTGTTCTTATATTTTTGTGTGTCACTTTTCACAAACACCTTTCTTATTTTTTCACTATACACACTTTATCAATTTTTTTTTCAACATCAATTATCTGAATTCACAGATTAAATAAGTTTTATTCCACTTTTTCTGACACCAATGTAGTATTTTACTAAGGGTTCGCAAATAAAACTTATTTCCTTTATTCAAACTCAATCTGCAATCAATTCACAAAATAAAACGCTTTTTATTTCAAATACTTTTTCTTCCGTTACTTTTATTATAACCAAGCACAAGTATGCAACTCTTTATTCACACTGACATTTATTCATTCACTTTCAAAATTAAACTGCCCTTTCGGACTGGTGCGCCGAATAAAGGGTTCTAGAATTTTCTGGGGTCTACAAGAAGGTGCTTTCCAAAAAGGTTTCGTCAATATTCCAGTACGAACGGGGCTGGACACCAAACGTGATGGATTTAATTATTTATTTCAGTCAAAGATGGCGCGGAAAGTTGTACTAATGTGTGGTTGTTTACATAACTGGGCATATTCACCACAATATATAAAAATCCCATGGAGTCCAAAAAACCCATGCCCATGCAGCATCATGTCGAAAAAAATAACGTTTTGAACAAGACATGGAGGGCTGTTTAAAGCTTGGCCATGAGATGACGTTTCATGTGCGTGTGAGTTTTTTTCTGGTTTTTCTTTGATGTGTAAGTGATTTTTGTTGTAAAAGATAGAAGTATAGTTGTGAAATGCTAATGAACGACATGACATGATTTGCCCAGTGAGAAAAAATGCACTGTTATTGATTGGATTGTGGTTGTGATGTTGGACATCTGTATGGCGTGTGGAGTCGGGGTGTTATTGATGTTGTGTAAGTCAAAGTGACATTTCGATACTAAACAGCCTTTATGTAAGTTCTAAGCAACCTCCAAACGCGTTTAGCTTATATTGCCTCTATACAAGGTTACATAAGTTTTATAAGTCACGTTTTTGCGTTCAGACGCATTTTAAAGCCTGCATAGCTCTATGCAAGCGTTCAACTGTGTTTATAAATAACACTGTGCATAACTATTCACCCGTTTAGAGCTGTTTAGCGAATTCTATTAAATACGGCTATATTTGTTCTTACTTAAGATTTAAATAGGTTATAATTGTTGGTGTAATTTTGTTTGATTGGCGGTCCCAGTTAGACAGCGGAGCCCCCGCCTTTTTTATACAAAATTTTACTTTGTTCCTTTTTTGATGTATATTCGTCCGTATCACGCCGGTCTTCTTGTGCCTGTCATCGATTCTGTTTTGTGTTGTTGGAGTAAACAATTGTTGTCGTCGTCCCTGGAAGCACCGCATATCTGGTAGTGTCTGTGCTACTATCAGAGTCCAGGAGGCCTGTTCACTCGGTTGAGGAGTTTGACCACCGTACACAGTGTGGTGAGTCCCTGCCAAACAAAAATAAGGTACGAAGAATATAAAACAAATAATATACATGTATCGAACACTAAAAAGAGAAGATCTACAATAATCAAAAAGCAAGGTTAGGTAAGAAGAAAAGATATAATCCTTGCCTATATATTGTTCCTGAGTTCCTGTGTTCCGGTTGTTCCTGTTTGTTAGTTTTTTTGTTACATAATTCAATTTAAAAACAAAATTCTTGGTGTTGAAGTTATTATTTTTTTGTTTGCTTAATTTATCTATTTAATTATTTATTTAATTATTTATTTAATTATTTATTCATTTATTAGTTTTTTATATATATATATATATATTTTTCTTATATTGATTCCCTTTTTATCTTATTTTTTATTTTAAACAATTTTTCTCAAAGTGAAAAGAAAGAAAATTCGAAAAAAGAATCTTCGAGATCGCCAACCGCCATAATGTATCTGAATACTTTGTAATATGTGTAATTTTTGCTTGCCAAATTTGATTAATTAAAGTACTTATAAAGTATTGTTTGTTCCGGAGTTAATTTGTTTCATAAGATCATTCTCGCCAACATTTTCTTTAAAAAATTACAAAAGTAAATTACTTTCAATGTGTCGGCGTCGCGAGCAAAATTGCGAACGTGCCATGGAACTGTGGCGCCTGTCTAGGAGGCTCCAACCAAGACTGCAAACAAACAGCAATAAAAAGAACAAATCTCTGTCGTCGACTACTTGCAGACGTTCGAGAAATAAACGACTCGAGCTAGAAATGCAACGACTGGAAGAGGAGCGAAAGCTCAACCAAGAATACTTGGACAAAAAGTACCAGCTAATGCAGGAATTTAACCAGCCATCCGATTCATTGCCAGAAGAAACCAATACCTACATTTAAGCCTGGTTAAACGACAAAAGTGTACATCCTGAAGATGATGGTGAGCAGGCAGAAACCCAAATAACGTCACAGGTTGAGACAAATACAGACAAGCATAATTCTGCTGACCGACAATGTCCACTACCGCCAGACGAGGGAACGCTGCGAACAACAAGAGTCATCACGGACATCGTTGGAATAGATTCAACATCAAGACATACACAAAATGTCATCCAGACACCACAAACACATCGCACACTACAACAAGCAACACAAATGGTTTCTTCAAACACATTCAACTATCCACAAAACCGACAGTACTCTCATGCTAATGCCAATCAACTCCAAGAACAAGGAGGAAATCCATCACAGGCACAACATCAATGCAACTGTTGTAATAACAACAACCCATTGGTAACAACAGCAGAAAGCAAACCACCTCTATCTGGATTAATTACAACAGTTTCACGTCGACTCAGCTCCGATCAGATCGCGGCTAGACATGTTGTGTCAAAGGATCTCCGGCCATTCAGTGGACGACTTGAGGAGTGGCCCAACTTTATAGCATCATACGAGAGTACAACCGAAATCTGTGGATACTCAAATGGAGAAAATATGGATCGACTTCAGAGATGTCTCAGAGGAGCCGCATTGGACATCGTCAGACATCGACGTTAGAATAAAAACTTTTGCATTTCTTGATGAGTGTTCCTCCTTGACTCTGATGGATGAGTGCATCGCTGAACAGTTGCATCTTACTAGTACTCCACAACCCATCTGTTTAAAGTGGCCTGGTGACACCGAGCGATCAGAACAGGAATCCAGAAAAATGACAATGCAGATATTTGAAATGGAAAAACAGAGTCGCAAGTACACGATCTCAAATGTTCACACTCTTCGTGATCTAAATCTACCAGTTCAAAGTATTGATGCAGAAATTTTGTCCAGAAGATACCTCCATCTTAGAAGCATCCCGATTAAATCCTATACCAAAGCGATTCCAAGAATTCTTATTGGACTTAACAATTGGAACTAAGCTCTCCCAATAAAATCCAGAGACAAAAGACAAATTGATTTGGCACCACATTTTTTCATAGCACCACCACCAACTTAACAAATAATAAAACGAAGATACAAAACACAAAGAGAAGAAGAAAGAAAATTCAAAAAAAGAATCTTCGAGATCAATAACCGCCAGAATGTATCTGAATCCACGGCGAACGACTGTAATTTTTTAATGTGCTGCTGCTTCTTCAAAGCGCTTCTTTTATGTAAAAATATTTGATTAATACTTTGTAATATGTGTAATTTTTGCTTGCCAAATTTGATTAATTAAAGTACTTATAAAGTATAGTTTGTTCCGGAGTTAATTTATTTCATTAGATCATTCTCGCCAACAGGTGGGCTAAGGACACACTGCGCTAACATCAGCAGTGCTGTTACCAACGCATTCCCGTGTAAACACGGCATACATTTGTCTTCCCTTGGTCTTCGTGAAACTCACTGATTAAATTTGTCTCTGATTGCATTCATTTTGTAGAAAACGAAAGCTTCGTTCTGTAAATATATTGGTGGATTTACATGTATCTTCGTCCGACTTCTGCAAAAAAAAAGGGGGATGCAAAATTGAAATTTCCATTTGTTGGATAGAGAGGGAGCACCAAAATGCATGAAGATTATGGGAAGTGCCATAATGCAGATATGAAGACGAACATTTTCATCTTCTTGATGGTTCTCTTTCACACGATCGGAGTTTTGGCATACATCTGTCCCGCTCTACTTATCTTCATATTTGCAGACGAAGATACATGTAAATCCAGCATATCTTTTAAATTTGTATCTTAGTCCAAACAGCTATTTAGAAAGAAGAGTAAGTTATAAAAAAGATATTTATTTTGTATTATTTTCTAATGAAAAATAAAGTTTTTATAGTAGGGGTTTTCATGCAAACGCAGAAATCCCATAGAAAGCTTAAAAACGATAGAATTTTCTATCGGTAGAAATAAACTGTCAACATTTGTATGGGAAAAATTTTCTGCAAAACATAGATTTTATCTCACAAATTTGAAGCGGAAAGCGTAGAATTAAACCCATAGAAACTTTGTGACGTTTAATTTGACATTTAACTTAACTAAGCTGTTTATTTCTATAGTTTACGCCAAAATTTCTAATGGGGTGTTCATGTAACCTTTTGCGTAAAATTATATTTTTCTACAAAGCGAAAAATTATCTCGTTACATGAATACCCTTAGTTATTCCTTCGATATACTTTGTGGAATTTCTTTTTAAATTGGAATCCGTCTTGTCGCCAAAAGAGTTGGTGACAAATTCTATAAAAATCTTGTGGCGCTAATTGGAGCAAATTATATATACATTGTATATAACGAGAATATATTCTGTCGAGGGATTTTTCGAACGTTTGGATTGAGACGTGTTTTTTTTTATAATGCCAAAAGCAGCGGACCAAGGTGCTCAAAATTATGATCTGAACAAATTGACTAGGTAGGTAGGTAGAGATGGCGGTCACAAGCATCGTCACGAGCTCGGCTGCAATATGCTTCGCTAAGCAATTTGCTGATTTGCCCAGGACGCATGCGATCCGATCCCTTAGGGTGATCATCTAGTCGCACACTCGGATATGGTAATCTCTATATACCTCCGTCTGTTTGCACAACATGACTTGTGGTAACCAGAGAAAGTACCACCCGCCTGTATGACCAGACGCTTTTATTGGATTAAGACATGTGATGAAACTTATTAAGGATTTGGACATAGGAAAAACACCCGATAGGACCAAAGTTCGCAACTAAAAACCATCTACACTGTGCCAACTAGTCAACTTGACTAGACTGGTATTGAAGCGAAGGTTGGTACAACCGTGTGATCGTCCGGTCCTCGTGCACCATGAGCTACCTTCAAAAACCAGTAGTCTGCTAGCTCACAGTCATAGGAGTTTGAGGAAGAAAATGGTGCAAAATAAAACCGAAGGTAATTCTAGATCCATTGAAACTTTCTTGGTTTTGAACATAGGAAAACACTCAAAAGGGTCGAAATTCGCAACTAAGAACCATCTACATCGTGCCACCTAGGCACTTGTTGACTGGTATTGAAGCGGAGATCAGCCTAATTGTGTGATCCTCCGATCCTCATGCACCATGAGCCACCTCCAAAAACCATTAGTCAGCTAGCTCGCAGTCATAGGAGATTGGGGAAGAAGATGGTGCAAGAGGAAACCGAAGTAAATCCTAGATTCATTTCGTCGCGTTGAGGAAAGAATTCAAATCTTTGATCTTCGTTCCGGAGAAAAAAGGGCTTCCCAAAAGATTGTTTCCTCATTCTGGCTAAAGCGGGACATTTACAGAGGAAATGAAAGACTGTTTCCTTTTCTTGCTGGTCCCCACAACTACGACAATGAGTATTGTAGGGGATGCCAAGCTTCGCCGCATGTTCTTCTATTGGCCAGTGTCCAGTGCATGTTGCAACAATCCTTGCTATGTCTCGCCTGGGTCTGCACATTAGGTTAATAGTTCGGGATTTATTATAGGTAGGCCAGATTTTTCTAGCAATAATGCACTTAGTTAAACTATTCCACCTACGATTAGATTCTGAGAGAAAAATTGAGAATATAGTGCCCTTCATAACTCCGAGAGGAATATTGACTCTTTCCGCAAGTGAGTTATGAAGGGCTGAACCTTGTCTGGCCCGGAACCCATATAGGAGTGACCTTGAGGTTAGTGTTCAGACTCAGAAGCTCATCGTGGCATTATCGTACTAATTTTGAGAATGATGTAGCCGAATTAATGGTTTTGTCAGCCGCTTGACTGTCTGAGAAAATAGCTGTATTTCGGTTCTGGTTTGGATTTTGTTTAAGTAGCTTGCATGCTTCCCTGATTGCCAGTACTTCAGCCTGAAAGACACTAGCAAACTCAGGTAGCCGAAAAGACCTGGATATATTTAGGGACTCTGAAAAAATACCCACACCAACACCGCACTCCATCTTTGACCCATCAGTAAAGATAGTTGTGTCGAAGTCTTTCGTCACGACGTCATCATTCCAATCCTTTCTGGTTGGGAATATAACTGTAAAATCTTTACCGAGGCTCATTGAAAGGGTGCAGTAATTAGTCGGAGTCGAAAACATTTCGGCTGGAATTAAACCCGTGATGTTTCTGTGCCCATGGGGTTTGGCAAACCAGGAGTTCGATTCATTAAGTCATATCGCGCTGCAAGATACCAGGTTTTTAATGTGTAAATCTAGTGGTAAAAGGTGCAGAAAAACTTCTAAAGCATCTGTTGGACAAGATCGAATAGCCCCCGTGGTGCCAATGCTAGCTGTTCTTTGAACCTTCCTTAGCTTGTTGATATTATACAAATTCCTTAATGCTGGCCACCATATAATCGAACCATACTCTAGAATAGGTCGCACCACGGCTGTGTATGTCCATGAAATCATTTTTGACTGGAGACCCCACCTTTTACCAAAAGTGTTGCTACAGGCATAGAAAGCTATGCAGGCCTTCTTAACCCGTTCTTCAATGTTTAATTTCCAGTTTAATTTAGGGTCGAGAACTAAACCCAGATATTTTGCACTGGAGGAGAACGAAAGTGTTTGAGCGTTGAGTCGAGGTAGATTGATGGGGTCTATCTTTGTTTTAGTAGTAAGAAGTTCAGTTTTACTTTGATTAATACCTAGTCCGCAGCTCGCAGCCCAGTTACTAACCTTTCTTAACCCTTTCGGTACGGATATGGTACAAGACAAAGAACATTTATATGGACTTGTACCACATCCGTACCGAAAGGGTTAAAGCCACCTCCGTGATCTCACTTATCACAGGGGTAAACTTACCTGACACTAGTAGCACCAAATCATCGGCATACGTGACCGCCTTCACTCCACCCCTCTCTAACTTAGCGAGAATTTTATTCGTGACTGAAAGCCAAAGAAGATGAGACAGAACACCACCCTGGGGTGTTCCTCTACTGACGTATTTGATTGAAATTGTATTTCCTAACGTGGATTGAATCCTTCTATCCCTGAGCATGGAAACTATCCACTCCCAGATATAGAACTCTACACCAAAGTCAATAAGGGCTTCTTGAATGGACTCAGTTAGGACGTTGTTGAAAGCCCCTTCTGTATCTAAGAAGGTGGCGAGTGTATATTCTTTGAAGTTAATAGTTTTCTCAATTGTACGAACTACTCGTGAAGGGCCGTCTCCGTGGACTTACCCTTTAGGTATGCGTGTTGAGAGTTTTGAGAGGGCATCCAACTAGGATGTCCCTGATGTGTTTGTCTAGGATGCGCTCCATCGTTTTAAGCCCGAAAGAGGTCAGACTAATTGTTCGAAAATCCTTCGCGGATTCATGGCCCCGTCTACCGACCTTCGAGATAAAAACTACTCTAACATGTCTCCATGCCTCAGGTACATGGTTCAGATAGAGGCAACCTTTGAAAATTATTTCCAGCCAAGGAACAACCACATCTTGCAGTTTTTGAAGCATAATAGATAGTATGCCATCCAGGCCTGGAGATTTATATAGAGAGAAAGAATTAATTGCCCAGGCAATATTTTCTCTTGTTATGACGGTATTGATATGCTTTACATGAGCTAACGGTGTGATGTAGGTTTCAATTAATTCAGCTGGAGAGACTGCCCACTCCCCATCGTTCTTTTTCAAAAAAGGAAGGGCTGCAATGTTCTTTTGACAGCACTCTACCAAGTCTTGCTGAATCTTTTATGCTTTCTATTGACTCGCAGTACTCTCTCCAGCCTTGTTTCTTGGCTGATGCGACAGCTCGCTTGTAAACTCTAAGGCTATCTTTATACGGTTGATAGAATTGACTGCTGGCAGCAGTTGTTCCTTGTGCGATGAGAAGGACACCGATGCCATGGTGCAGTGCGACGTTTGTGACTACTGGTACCACTTCAGCTGCGTGGGAGTCGACGAAACGGTGAGCAACAGGGATTGGAAGTGTGAGGGCTGCCTCGAAAAGCAAATCGAGAAAAGTGTGGATGGTGGTAAAGACAATACAACTGCGACAACAGCAACCCAAAAGGTACGTAATGAAGACAATATTATTGTAAGTGGGACTTCCAGGGCACAAGAGTCCCTTAATTTAGAGTTAATGCTTCTCGAGGAAGAGATGGAGATTCAGCTAAAGTATTTGGCAAAGAAATTTAAAATACTTTCGCTTCAAAGCGAATCAATGGCAAGGAATTTAGTGCAGGGCAGTTCAGGGCAGGCAGAAGATGGCTTAGGTGCGGGTTAAGGCATAGGCGGTAGGGTTGATATAGGAAATGAGCTAAGGAAACAACAAGGCGTCGAGCAAACAATGTTGCAGCAAGGAGTAGTCGACTTACTTACACCCATTTCTACCTACGTAGCTGTCCACGAGAAGGTTTATGCTCTTCAAGTAGTTTCAAGGGAACTTCCATCCTTTAGTGGCAGGCCTGAAGAATGGCCGATCTTCTATAGTAGCTTTGAAACTTCAACCAGGTTATGTGGGCTTACAAATGAAGAGAATCTTCTTCGGCTACAGCGGTCCTTGAAAGGAAGAGCATTAGAATATGTAAGTCACAGCCAGACATTACCTGCGTTAGTGCCGGAAATAATTTCAACTCTCAAGATGGTATTTGGACGACCAGAGCATATTTTGAACATTCTCGTGGCTAAGGTTCGTGCATCACCACCAGTAAATCCAAATAAAATTAAAACGCTAATAAATTTTTCACTTGAGGTCAAGGGTATAGTGGCAATGAAAGAGGCTTCCGGTTTGGGTTCGCATATGAACAATCCTTCACTTCTTCAAGACTTGATTGAAAAGCTCCCTGTACAAAAGCGTATTGAGTGGGCTCTTCATACAGAAAATATTATTGATCTGAATTTAAAAACATTAAGCGATTGGCTATAAAGAATTGCGCAAGCAACAAGTACAGTTTTATCTGTTCCGGTTTCGAGTAGGAGTAATGCTGATTTGGAAAGACGTAGGGTACACCGTGTAGGCTTTCATGAAGATAGTCCCACCTCAAGTTCTATTTCAACACCGTATGTAAAGTGTATTGTATGCGATGGAATGCATAATATTTCCAAGTGCGACTTATTTAAAGGAATGAACTATAACGAGAAGTGGAACTTAATCATTTAAAAGAAGCTGTGTCGTTCCTGCCCAAGGCGACACGATGCAAGATTTTGCCGTGACCGAAAGGAATTTCAGGTCGATGAGTGCCACGCTTCATATCATCCATTGCCCCACAAACATAACACAGAGACATCTAAAGTATTATATCGAATCGTGCCAATTACAATTTTCGGCAAAGACTCTTCCGTAGACGTTTATGCATTCTTGGATGATGGGTCCGGTCCAACTTTAATTTAAACAGATATTCTTTAGGCGATCGGAGTTCAAGGTGACAAGTCCGAATTGTGTCTTAGGTGGACAGATGGAACAGTTCGAGTTGAGAAACATTCGCAACACTTGGATCTGCAAGTTGCCCCTAAAGGAAAGCATACCCATCGTTACTCATTGCGAAATGTTCAAACTATCAAATGACTCGATTTACCACCTCAGACTCTTACCGAAACATTGTTCCAAGAGTCATCATTGGTCTTAACAATAGGAGTTTGGCAATGCCTTTAAGCTTTCGGGAGGGGAAAGTAAACGGACCGGCTGCGACAAAGACTCGACTTGGGTGGACTATATATGGAGAACTTGGCCAGAGTGCGCATACAATTTAAGTTTTAAAGTGTCAACTTACATATATGCGAGTGTAATGATGAGGTCGCTTTGGAAAGTCTGATGGTGGAAAATATGAAAATCGAATGTAAAGGCACGGAACAGATGCAACGGCATAAATTGAGTACGACTTCGAACCTGCAGCTGCAAAATGGTATCAAACGAGATGGTGATCGTTTCATAGCAAAACTCCTTTGGAAATCTGAAAATATAATGCTGCCAAATAACTATGCCATGGCGTACCGAAGACTGTGCTGTTTTGAAAGGAAGCTTCAGAAGGATCCAGATTTGGGCAAACAAGTAAATGGCCAAATAGCAAACATGGAAGTGATGGGTTATATATGTAAACTCGAAAAGATGAGATAGCTGCTGACTATCAGCGCAAGTGGAACCTACCAATATTTGCCGTCAAAAACCCGAACTAACCAACAAAGATAAGAGTGGTTTGGGACGCTGCAGCGGAATGCAATGGCGTTTCTTTAAACGGATGTCTTGACAAGGGCCCTGATCTCATGACTTCTTTGACAGACGTTCTATTTAATTTAAGAATAGGAAAAGTGGGTGTTTGTGGTGACATAAGCGAAATGTTTCATAGGATAGCTACTGATAAAGAGGACCAACAAGCTCAACGATTTCTGTGGCGGAATGGAGACACAACTCGTCAACCAGATATGTACATCCTAAAAGTAATGAGTTTCGGAGCTAGTTGCTCACCATCAATTGCTCAGTACGTGAAGAACGCAAATGCCAACGATTACAGAAAAACAATAACCAAGTCAATTATTGAAAGGCATTACGTTGACGATATGCTCGACAGTGTCAACTCCATCGAGAAAGTCATCAACCTTGCAAAAGATGTTCGGGAAATCCATAAACATGCCAATTTTCACATCCGAAACTGGGCTTCGAATTCAAAAGAAGTCATTGACGCTTTAGGAGAAGCTGGTACTGCAGATCACTTTTGCCGAGCCAGGAAAACAGTGGAACAAGTTGTGGAGGTGGAAAAAATTCTTGGAATGTGGTGGCAGACCAGCACTGACTCTTTTACATAGTACACTAAAGCAATTGGAGAGGTTCTAAGAGCAGAGAAATTGCCTACTAAGAGACAACTGTTAAGGCTTTTAATGTCAATTTTTGACCCACTGGGTTTTTTGAACTTTTTTACAGTTTATATGAAAACCTTGCTGCAAGACATCTGGAGAACCGGCATTGGATGGGATGAAACCATACCTCAGGAATTTTCAGAAGCCTGGATCAGGTGGTTGACGAAACTTCAAGACGTTGAAAGGGTTCAGGTGCCAAGATGTTATTTCGCTTTGGCTTGCAGTAACTCAAGTAAAGTAGCACTTCACATTTTTGTGGACGCAAGCGAGAAGGCCTACGCTGCAGTGGCCTACTTCAGAATAGAATCAAAATCTGGAACAGAAGTAGTGCTGGTCTGCTCCAAGACTAAGGTAGCTCCTCTCCGTCCAATTTCAATACCTCGTATGGAACTTCTGGCAGCTGTTCTAGGATACGACCTTGGAAATAATATATTAAAAGCTCATGATCTGGAAATTAAAAAGATATACTATTGGACTGATTCTAAAACGGTTTTACTATGGGTTTGTGCTGACCCAAGGGCGTACAAGCAATGCGTTATGTTTCTTGTGGGTGAAATTCACGAATCCACAAACATAGCAAATTGCAATTATATTCCATCTAAACAAAATGTCGCAGATCTGGCCACGAAATGGAAGCAACCACCAGAATTCCATCCAGAAGTTCTTGGTTTACCGGACCAACCTTTTTAAGTCAACCACCAGCTCACTGGCCAACAAATGAAGTTCACAACACAAAAGTGCCAATTGATGAATTCAAACAAAATCCCCAAATTCAACAACATCTAGCCATCCGCCTCAATAGTTCAATCGTCGATTGCAATCGCTTTTCGAAGTGGGAACGACTCGATTCCTGTATGGCGTATGTCAAAAGATTTATAAACCTTGTAACACAAAAGAAACTAACAGGAGTATCTTCGAAGCATAATCGAATCAACAGAACTATAACGAAATTCTCAACCTAACCAAAAATGAATTGCTCGGGGACACCAAGTCTTCTACCGCCTTTTACTAGAAAACCCTAACTGCACCTTGCCTAAGACAAGCCTCCTTCATCGAATGTCACCCTTTATAGATGAAAACATGATATTGAGGATGCGATGACGGCTAGAGAAGATGACTATTACCGATACCAATAAAAATCCAATAATAATGCCGAAATCTCACTATGTTACTAGATTGATAATCGACTGGTATCATAGAAAATTGAAACATAATAACCATGAGACAGTCATAAATGACATTTTTCAGACTTTTCACATACCAGGACTGCGTACTCTTTACCGAACTGTGCGAAGTAATTGTCAGGTGTGTAAAATACGAAGAGCAATCCCAAAGCCTCCAGAATTGGGATCTCTGCCAACAGCGCGGCTCTCTCCATTTTCATAGGTTGGTGTTGATTATTTGTGGCTATTTTTGGTAACAATTGGCAGACGCACAGAGAAACGATACGGAGCAGTATTCACCTGCCTTGTCGCGGAATCCATATCGAGGTGGCTCACAGCTTGATAATGAACTCTTGTGTTATGGCCATCCAAAATTTCATTGCTCGGAGAGGATGTCTCCTACAATTCTATAGTGACAACGGGACCAACCTAAAAGCAGCAGAGAAAGAACTGCTTGACGCCCATGACCAAATCAACTTTAATAAAATCCAAGCTGAATTTACAACACAGCATACCAAATGGGAGTTCATACCACCGGCCAGTCCCCAAATCGGTGGTGCTTGGGAACGAATGGTCCGCTCCATTAAGACAGTATTGTACAGCATAATTACACCCAATACAAAGCTGACGGACGAAAAGTTGAACAATTTATTAATAGAAGTGGAAAGCATCGTTAACAATCTTCCACTAACGTTTTTATCACTGGAGACTGCTGAACAAGAAGCCCCCACACTCAACCATTTCAACCTGGGTTCATCAAACGGAAGCAAACCACCTGGGGCCTTTGATACCTCTGATCAGTATGTCAGATCATCATTGCGTCATTCACAGTTGCAGATATGTTTTGGAAAAGATGGGTGTCGGAAATACTATCTACATTGACTCGACGTACCAACTGGTTCGAGAAGGCCAAACCTATTGAAGAGGGAGATGTCGTTATCATCACCGATCCCAGCCTTCTACGATATTGATGGACCAAGGGAATAGTAATAAAATCCATAAGAGCTGCAGATGGACAGGTGCGCAGTGCGGAATATCATCGTCCAGCTGCAAAGCTAGCAGTGAAGGCGTTGGTAAAGCGGACTAGTATTTATTCTCTACAGTCGTCATACGGGGGGGGAGGATGTTACCAACGCATTCCCGTGTAAACACGGCCTTCGTGAAACTCACTCATTAAATTTGTCTGATTGCATTCATTTTGTAGAAAACGAAAGCTTCGTTCTGTATCTATATCTTTTAAATTTGTATCTTCGCCCAAACAGCTATTTAGAAAGATAAAGAATTTGTTAGAATCACAAGCACACGGAGACCAAGAGTAAGTTATAAAAAAGATATTTATTTTGTATTATTTTCTAATGTAAAATTAAGTTTTGATAGTTATTCCTTCGATATACTTTATGGAATTGCTTTTTAAATTGGAATCCGTCTTGTCACCAAAAGAGTTGGTGACAAGTGGCCTTGGTGTGATGATTGTCCGTCCGCTGTTTTTGAAACTAGTCCGAAATATTTTATTTTCTAGTTCAATTCTTTAGGCCTGATATATGTTTTTGTTGTTGGTGACGTAAGTTTCGGGGGCATGATCCCCCCCCCGTCCAACGAGTTCAACCCCTTCTTTCCAAACACTTCCTATCTTATTTTCCTATCCTTACCTTTTTTCCTGCCCTACCATTTTCCAACTCTTCCCCCTCCTCTTGCTCGCAAAACAGTGCTCAAATGCCTCTGCTCTGACCGCTCACTCTCCGCTCAGAGTTGTTTTTAGAGCCAAAAAAGAAAAACGCCAATGGATTCGTAAAATCGAACTGGAGATATTAATTTTACTTTTTTAATTTTAAAGGAGAGAGGCTACTTTTTGGTAATTTAGTCCCCTTTCACACAGGGAAACCCAGTTGATGGAATTTTTGTTGACGTTTTCTTTAATGGTGGATTTACATGTATCTTCATCTGAATAATGCAGAAAAATAGAGCAGGACAAATGTATACAAAAAATCCGAGCGAGTGAAAGAGAACCATCCAACCTTTTCTGCATTATGGCACTTTCCTATAATGCAGAAGCGAAGTTCTTCTGCATTCTGATCTTTTCTCTCTATCTAACAAATATACATTTTGTATTTGGCATCCCTTTTTTTGTGCAGAATCCAAATGCAGATACATGTTAATCCACCAAAATTGCCTTATGTAGCTTTCACACAAAGAAACAAAATTGCCGGAGATTTTTGTTTATTTCCACACATTTTATCATTATTTAGATAAACCGATAAAAATAATTTTTTTTTTATGCGGATGCTCTTACAAATTACAAATAATTTTCCCTATAAAATTATTTTCAAATAAGTTTTTTTTTTATTAAAACAATACCAATTAAAATTTTATCTGTATATTATTAATTACTTTAAATTCGCGTTCCAATTTTTTTTTATTAAAAAATGTTATCCGTTTTTTCATTTAAACTTTCTTTATTCCGCGTACGATCAACAACAAGCAATGTAAGCAAAGCATAACACTGCGAGTCTAAATGCAGCTTAAGACACAAACGTCAAAGATTTGAATAACAACAGACGACTCTGCTTTTTTATAAGTAATAATAATAGATGGCATTAGTTTCTATTGGAAAAACTGTTTCCATGTGCTAATTGGCAACACATGGCCTAAGGAATAATTCTTTTGTTTGCCAATCTGCGCCAATAGGCGCTGCTGTCGCTTTTAATCGGCGGAACCATATTTAATGCAACTTTTGTATGGGGATGCCGACCGGCTAGCGGTCCATATCTACTAGGTCCATGGCTGAAAATAAAGTAATTAATTTTTGCCGTTGAACACAAAATTATATGAAATGTCAGTTTTGTATGGAGAGCCTTTTTTGTATAGAAAAGCTGTCAGCTGAATTTTCAGTTGGGAATTTCTTGCTGAAAATTCAGATGAAACGTAACTAAACGTCACTAAATTTACTTACTTTTACTTACTTTTTTTTTACTTTTTATGACAGCTGGCCAATCAGAACCTCCATCTTAAAAATAGGTACTGAAAATTTTGATACATTGAATGCGCCCATTTTTTTTTTCTTGAGCCTGATTATACGGTTTGTTTTTTCGTTCGTTTCGTCTTTCGTCTTTTTGGCAGGCACTAATGTTAATATTTACATGGTTCGCGAAAATACGTACGTACTTCCATTCGTTATTTTCACAGATAAGCAATACCTAGATGGGAATCTACGGCTGTCAATTCGGTTTGCCTACAAGCTCAAACGTCAAATGGCCGTGGTGAACATCGGATTTTTGCACTAGTGTACGTGAAGACGACCGTGGTGAAAATCGGATTTTTGCACTAGTGTACGTGAAAAAAAAATCCGAGTTTCACCTCGGTTCGTGGACAAAATGGCGGATAATTTAAGAAT
This sequence comes from Melangyna quadrimaculata, assembly GCA_949320155.1. Lineage (NCBI taxonomy): Eukaryota > Metazoa > Arthropoda > Insecta > Diptera > Syrphidae > Melangyna > Melangyna quadrimaculata. The sequence goes on from OX439483.1 coordinate 105,341,018, forward strand.
CCAAGGGTTTGTTTAAATGTGCTAGGTTCTTGTAAGCCGATTTCCTTTCGACGATTGCAGATTAATTTTTTTGTTGTAAGGAAGTCGCAAAAAAAATCGTGTAGCCGGTGTAAATTTTCTATATGAAAGATTTGATTTTTGATCTTTTTTTCTAAACAAATCAAATTTTTCTATCACAGATTTGATTTTTTTGTTGAAATGAAAGTTACATTAAGGTTAAACTACATATACCTACCTACTTTTGCAAAAAATTACAAAAGTGAGAATTTAAAATGTTCGCTAAAGAAACCTTCTTGCAAGAAAACATACAAAAATTGTTTTGACAGAAAACGTAGTATAACTTCTTATTGGCTGTAGAGCTACTAGCGATGTTGTATTCGTAATGCCTGTAAAATCGTACTGTACTATGGATGGCTTTTGTGATAAAACACGCCTATTGTGATTTTTCCTCAATCAGAATTGACTTTATTGCAGTTTTTGCAATTAAGAACAGATGAGATTCACACCATTGTGGGTGCTTTCTTTTATCCCCATACAAATTAATTCTGGCAGATGAAGGTTTTGTTGGTATTCCAAATGTTTCGCATCGGCTTAGGAGACCATTTTTGTTGCAAAACAATTTAAATTGTGTAAAGGATCTTTCAAATCAACGTTAAAGGCTCTTCCAAACCAATGTGAAACATTCGTTGCGGCGAAGAAACATTCGCATGTCCAAATTTATTTACATTGTGATAAATGAGAGTGCCCACACCAACGCGGCGGAGAAACATATGAATTAATTTTGACTGACGAATGTTTCTTCGGCGCAACGAATGTTTCGCATTGGTTTGGGTGAGCCTTAAATCGGAGCGAAACACTCACGACAACAAAACATTCACTTTTTAAAATTAAGTTACATGAAAATAATTGAGAGTAGGTACCCACAATGAAAGCGGTGCGATTTTCCATATGAACCCGATGACTGACAAAAATGTTGTCCACGCATCGGTATGGGGGCCCTTAAATTAATTTCTAAAAATTTACGTCGGAATTTGACCATGATGCAATCCAACTCCTTACGTATTAATTAAAATAATTTCATATATTAAGTGTGTCTGTACTCTAAAACTAAGAATATAGTAGCTGTCAAATTTGCCATGGTGAATTTAATTTTTGTTGATTTCTCGAACCTTATTATTGGTTGGCGAGATTTTTTTTTATAATTATTGTGCTGTAGAGCTGAAAAAAATTGAAATTATGTTTTTAAATTTCATAAACATAATTAGGTCTTTTGCCCTTTGCTATACTCTGCTCAAACAGGGCCCCTTCGGAGGCGACAGAGTTCTACAAAAAGTTCTCATCGCGCATCGTCTGCCCAAGCAGCTTTTTGGCGAATTGGAAGAAAGAAACACGAAAGCACCAAAAGATTTTTCATTGAAATTCAAGGACTCGTTCAAGTTTCGCTTGCCATGCGGGCATTGTGCTTGGTGAAACAATTATTTTTTTGTTAATTTATTTTTTAATGAAAATCACAAACACCGGAAAAAAATCTTCACACAGCACATTTATGAAAAAAAAAAAAAATGAACTGTCAAACAAATCAAATTCACCGCGTTAAATTGTTGTTGCAGCTCACATCTATTCATCGACACGAAATGAAATTACAAAAACAACAATGTAAACAAATGGGTTTTGGGGGGTGATACGAACGAAAGATTCCTATCTAGGTATTGCTTATCTGTGGTTATTTTGACTTTCATGGAATTTGGGGTTGTTTTGTACGAAAATAATCAGTAGTAATAAATAAAAATATTTTTTAATCACTTAGACTGCTTTCACACAAGGAAACTGAGTTGCTGGAAACTGGGAGTTTGTAGGTGAGAAGGGCAAGAAGTAAGGCGAATGAAAAAAATCTCCCCGGTCAACGATTGAGGAGATTTTTATCACATTCGTTCTCACACTGTCCCTAATGTGCGTTCAGCCAAAAGACTTTATATGGAAAAAACAGAAATCTCTGGCAATTCAGTGTGAAAGCTAAAAGGCAATTAAAGGAAAAATCAACAAAATCTCCAGCAACTGGTTTCCCTGTGTGAAGGGGACTTATTACTCAAATACAACCGTATATAAGGTGTATCCAATAACGAAAAACAATTTTTCAATTCAATAATATTTGTTCAAATCGTTTTTTGCTAACATCAAGGAGCATTGTGGTTGCCAAATCAGGAACGTCAAAGTTCAACCAGAAAAAGTCTTGAAATTTTCATTCCTGCTTTCGTTACTTCCTTCCCTCTAAATTTCTACTCCCTCACCCAAGCTGTCAAAAAGATGAAAGACGAAAAAACCGAAAAAACAAATCGTGTAATCGGGCACTTTAGCTAAAAAGGAAAAATACAAAATCAAATAAAGCGTGCAAAGCACAAACGCAAGCATAATAAAAGAAAAAAAAAAAGAAATTATTATGACCGCTGAATCGTACTCGTCAAGCAAACTAAAGAAGTCCATCAAGATAGTTGCTTCCAATCTGGTACTTTTCCTTTATCTACCCACAGCTCTCATCGCGTAACTTTTCTGACGACAATCGTCCAGACGATAGCTAGAAACAATATCGACAATAGTTTGCTTCACGTTACACTTCTACTCTCGTATCGGGTATCATTCTCGTTTTTGATAGTTTGAGAGTCTCTGAAAAACACGTTTGAAATATAAAACATCAGAAATATTTGTACTGCCATCGTGAGTAAATTCGTTTTGGTCCCGATCTACATTGCCCGATATTTCCACGAAGATTTTTCCAGAAATCGTGTGAAATGTACACACAGAACGATTTTTTCCATGAGATTTTTTCCTTGTCTTCTTCATTTTTTATTTCTGTGCTCTTCATTTTACATTGATATTCACTCACACCATCAACCCAATGGCACACTGACACCGAACACACACAAAAAAATGGAAAGAGGGCGAAAGAGAACATAAACAGACTGGAAAAATCGTTCGAGTTTTGTGGTACAAACGATTTGATCCCTACCCCTCACTTTTCACTCCTTTCACCAACGAACAAAAGATCGGCACTGGAAAAATCGTTCAATGTAGACCGGGACTTGTTTGCAGTTGGGCTTTTGTTTTAGTGAAAATTAAATTTTATAAGGCCTTATGCATATAATGGAAGTTTTTTTAATATCGTCGTGGCCGTGGGTGTCGTTTATTAGATTTAAAATGTTGCGTTGGACAATGTAAATATGTATGTATGTTTGTACAATGTATGTATGTATGAATGTGTGTATTTGTATTTGTAGTCATATAGTGAAACCCAGGTAGGGGAAAATACCGATCACTCGGAATTCAGCCTATATGGTTATAGCTTAGTGCCTCTTTTTTTCTCCCATCATGGTCTCGACGTGTATGTTCGTAATGATGTTGCTTATCAGCTTCAGCCACAATACGGTTCGTGTTTTAATACCAACTTTAATTTCATGTGCTTTAAATTCACCGTCCATAAGCGCATCATTCATACTTGTTTTATTTATCGTAGCCCTAGTTTGGATAGTAATTCGATTCCAACAAATCCGATGCACTATCCGACACCATCCAGAGAATTATTTCCCATTTTCCGCACAGTGAAATCGTTGTTACGGGCGATTTCAATGAACATAATTCTTCGTGGCTACGCTATTCGGTGCAGACAACACCCGAAGGAAGGGATGCCGAGATTTTTGCTGAGTTAAACAACCTGACTCAGCTTGTTGACGAGCCTACTCGATATCCAGTCCGCTAACACTCTAGACTTGTTCCTTACCTCTGACCCTGATAAATACACCATTACTGTATTATCGCCTCTAGGCACATCAGACCATTGTGTCATATCTGCTAATTTCTCGTGCCAACAAACCTCAGTTAAAGAGAAAACACCAAAGAGAACCGTTTGGCAATACGAGAAAGCCAACTGGGACGGTCTCAATGATTTCTTCAGGAACTTTAACTGGTCACTATGCTTCCTCGATAGTGATATAGACTCCAGCGCAGATATGATCACAAATTTAATTCTTTGTGGAATGAGAAATTTTATTCCGAATAGGGTGAAATCTATCAAACCCAAAGAAAACTCATGGTTTGATTCGAGCTGTAGAGAGGTTATTAGGGTTAGAGAAGTAAGCTTCCGCTGTTGTAAAGCCAACCCTACTGAGGAAAACCGGAAAAAGTTTCAGCAAGCTAGAAAGACCTGTAACGTTCATATTCGACGAACCAAATTTTTACATGATCAAAAATTACGGCAAAAAATACTACAATGTCCTAAAGGTAGTACAATTTGTTGGTCCTCGTCCTCGTCTTCGGTTCCAACGCTCGTCTTCAATGATACTCCTTTTGTCAGCTCGCAAGATAAAGCCAATTTGCTTGCAGCACAGTTTGCTGTTAATTCGACGCTGCCAGAAAGTGTTATGACTTACTTAAGAGCGTAAATGATTTTATGGGACAAATCTTCTTTCGCACTTGTGCAGTTGCTAGAGTTCTAAAAGATCTCGATATTCACAAATCCATTGACCCGGATAGTATCCCTCCCATTGTTCTGAAGAGGTGTTCTTCAACGCTGGCAAAACCACTGCGTAAGCTTTTCCATCTGTCCTACTCTACTGGTCTCTTTCCGAGTGGATAGAAAACAGCATTTGTTCAGCCTATCCCTAAAAAAGGCGTATCTTCGTATGCCTCTTACTATCGTCCAATTGCACTTACGTCCCTTCTTTCCAAGGTCATGGAAACGCTGATCAATTTTCAGCTCAAGAAATATCTCGAAGAACGAAAGCTTCTTAATGACCGGCAGTACGGCTTTCATAGCAATAGGTCCACTGGTGATCTGATGGTATATCTCACCGAACAGTGGAACAAATCTTTACATTGTTTTGGAGAAAGTAAGATTATTGCACTTGATATTTCAAAAGCGTTTGATAGAGTTTGGCATTAAGCTCTCTTATCGAAAATACACGCATTTGGTCTCGATGAATCTCTTCTTCACTGGATTAGAAATTACCTTTCGGACCGTTCAATACAAGTCGTATTGGACGGTTTCAAGTCTGAAATCCACACAATAAATGCTGGTGTGCCCCAGGGCTCCGTTTTGTCTCCGTCTCCCTTCCTAATTTTTATAAATGATCTTTTGTCTGAAACTTCTAATCCACTAAACTGTTTCGCTCACGACAGTACCCTCAGCTTCTCATATTCGTTTACAGATTCTCATACATGCCCTTCGGATGTGGAACTTGAACGGCAGCGTATGATAAGCTCATTAAATTCTGATCTCGACAGCATTGTCCAATTGGGAGTCAAAAACCGCGTAGAATTTAATGCTTCAAAAACTCAATGCTGTCTCTTGTCGTTAAAGCGAAATCCACCCCTAATGCCACTATTCATGGGTGGCACTTGCTTTGAGGAAACCGAGTAGCTCTCAGTTCTCGGTATGTATGTCACAGACCACCTTTCGTGGCATGACCACATATTTGAGGTCGCCAAAAATGCTGCTAAGTGTTTAGGTTTTCTCCGTAGATGCAAGAAATTTGTCTCCCCTTCTGATCTGGCTGTACAATTCTCTTGTTTGGGCAGGACCTCCAAAAACTCACTTGAGTTTATTGGAATACAGAATACAAAAGAGAGCTTTAAAAATGATAGGTGAAAGATCTATAACGGAAACAAATACATTTCTTGTTTAGTTATCTATATTTGTATATTTGTATTGTAATATTTTACTAAGGGTTCGCAAATAAAACTTATTTCCTTTATTCAAACTGAAACTGCAATTAATTCACAAAATAAAACGCTTTTTATTTCAAATACTTTTTCCAAGCACAAGTATGCAACTCTTTATTCACACTGACATTTATTCATTCAATTTCAAAATCAAACTGCTCTTTCGGACTGGTGCGTCTGTATTTATACCCCAATTTAAGGTTCTTGAATTTTCTAGGGTCTACTAGAAGGTGCTTTCCAAAAAGGTTTCGTCAATATTCCAGTACAAACGAGGCTGGACACCAACCGTGATGGATTTAATTATTTATTTCACTCAAAGATGGCGCGGAAAGTTGTACAAATGTGTGGTTGTTTACATAGCTGGGCATATTCACCAAATTTCCCCCCTCGTAGGATTGATCGTCCCGATTGAATCCATTATTCCCACCCATAACGATGTAAACGGTCGCAGTGTACTACTTTAAGCTTACCCCTTACTCCTCTCTGAATGCGGTAAACCACATCATTGATTCTCTTCACAACGGTATATTGGCCTTCCCAGTTTTGTTGTAGTTTTGGTGACAGCCCCTTTTGTCGGTGAGGATTGTAAAACCACACCAGGTCTCCTTCTTGGAATCCCATCGTTGTTGCACGTGCGTCGTACCGTGTTTTCATCCTATCACGAGCGGCTTTTATGTTTTTCCTTGTCCGTTGATGAATGTCAATGAGTCTTTCTTTGAGGTTATCCACATATTCATCCTTTCCGGTTCCATGCGGTATGGCATCCAAATTTGACTTCACTGGGCAGCCGTATTGTTGTGCCAAACAGGATCTCCGAGGGTGTATGTCCTGTTGAACTATGAACCGCACTGCGATAGGCCATCAAGAACAATGGAATATGGCGGTTCCAGTCTCGTTGGTAGTCACCTACAACCTTGGACAGATGTTCTTTAAGAGTCCTGTTGAATCGTTCTACCATCCCATCAGATTGTGGATGAAGCAGTGTTGTCCTCGTCTTCTTGATGCCAAGGAAAGAGCAAACCTCCTGAAAGATGTTAGATTCGAAGTTCCTTCCTTGGTCAGAATGCAGTTCCAAAGGTACGCCGAACCTGCTCACCCAATTGAAGATAATCTGATCAACAACTGTGTTAGTTTCTTGATTTGGGATGGCAAATGCCTCAGGCCGAAGAAATCCATGACTACAAGGATGTATCGGTTTCCGCTGTTGGTCTCCGGAAATGGACCTGCGACATCTACTGCTTTTCTTTCGAAAGGTGTGCCCACAGCTGTCTACCTGGTCCCTTGGTAGCAGCACAATTATCACGTTTTCGGCACCACTTTTCGACATCATCTCTTGCATGTAACCAGTAGAACCGTTGTCGTATCTTCTCCAGCGTTTTATTGACTCCCAAATGACCTCCAGATGCTCCATCATGCATCTCTCGAAGAACGTCATTAACCTTTGACCTAGGCACTATCAACTGCATCAGATAAGACTTGCCATTAGATTCCCATTTGCGCCTTAGTACTCCTTCTTGCACATGAAGTGAGTCCCACTGTGCCCAATATGCTTTGAGAGCTGGACTTCTATCGCAGATGTCACCCCATTCTGTTTTTTCTCCGTGTTTCTTCTATGCAAGAATGGGTTCTATATCCGAGTCTTCTTGTTGGGCAATCCTCAGTTCTTCATTGCTCCAACCGTAAATGGTATCGGGTCTTATTCGTTGGATGGCAACCGCTTCCTTTTCTTCTTGACGCGTGCAATGCTTACAGTCCTGTTTACACGGTCGTCGAGACAATGCATCTGCGTTTGAGTACAGCTTTCCTCTTCGATGTTGAATTTCGTAGTCATATGTCTGCAGTCTGTCGATCCATCTTGCTAGTTGACCTTCTGAATTTTTAAAGTTCAGAAGCCAATTAAGCGCACCATGATCTGTTCGAAGGAGGAACTTCTGTCCATAGATGTACTTATGGAAGTGCTTTGTTGCCAAAATCAAAGCTAGAAGTTCCCTTCTGGTGACGCAATAATTGGACTCCGGACTCGAGAGCACCTTACTGTAGGCGACGCTTTTACTTCTCCTTCATGGACTGGCGACAGTACAGCTCGAATTCCGATGTTACTGGCATCGGCATCGATGATGAAAGGTTTTCCAGGAGTCGGATAGGTCAGCACAGGAGCATTACACAAACGTAGCTTGAGTTCCTGAAAACTTTTCTCGCACTCACCTGACCATTTGAACGGCTTCCCCTTTTCAGTAAGTTGATGCAAGCTCTTAGCGATTCCAGCAAAGTCCTTCAAAAAGCGCCGATAATATGTGGCTAGACCAAGAAAGCTACGGAGCTGATGTTTATCCAGTGGTGTTGGCCAATTCTTCACAGTGTCAACTTTCACAGGATCAGTCTTTACTCCTTGGGATGAGATGATATGTCCAAGGTATTTAACTTCGGTCTTGGAAAGCGCACATTTATCTGGATTTAATTTTAAGTGTGCTTCTCGAAGCCTCTGAAATACAGCCTTAAGGTTTTCACAATGCTCGTCAAAAGTTTTTCCATAAACGATGACATCGTCCAAATATACAAGGCATGATTTCCAAGTAAGGCCTTGAAGAACACACTCCATCAGACGCTCAAATGTTGCCGGAGCGTTGCACAGTCCAAATGGCATCACTTCAAACTGCCACAGACCATTTCCGGTTGAGAAAGCTGTCTTCTCTCGATCTTCTGGATGGATTTGGCCAGTAGCCACTCTTCAAGTCTAACGTCGAGAACCATTGAGCTCCTTCCATTGCATCCAATGTATCGCTGATTCTGAGCAGAGGGTAGCTGTCTTTCTTTGTCACATCGTTCAGCCTACGGTAGTCCACACAAAATCGGTTGCTTCCATCTTTCTTTTTGACAAGAACAACTGGTGATGCCCAAGGGCTTTTGGAATTTTCGATTAGACCATCTTTCTTCATTGTCGATATCAGTTCTTCAACTTCGGCTTGTTTGGCTAATGGGAGACGTCTTGCTGGTTGTCGAATCGGTCTCGCATCACCTGTGTCGATTCGATGCTGTACCAGTTGTGTTCGACCATACTGCCCACTCGGTGAAGAAAATATATCAGTGTACTCATCAAGAAGGCTTCCAGAAACACTAAGCTGATGTTGACTTAGATTGGATGGCTTGAGAATGTTGGCTTTCATGGAGCTGAATTTTCCGGGGTCCATTGGTTCTTCTGCGTTCATTTCTGTGATTTTAGTTATTGCGGTCACAGATTCGCATTTTCCAATTACTTCTCCTTTCTTGAGCTTGACCTGGTTCGGTTTGATGTTCAGAATCCGTACGGGTACCATGTTGTTCTTTGGTTCCACAAGAGTCTTCCCTAAGATGATGTTTTGGGAAGATTGCTCAGACTCTGGTTCCACTATGAGGTATCGATGGCTACCTAGATCGCCCTCTATTTTCGTCCAAACAAACACTTCTGAAGAGGCAGGCAAGCATATGTCTTCTTTGATGACTTTGATGACAGTTCTTAGAGTGGATGAGTTTTCGTTGCCATAAACCATAGGAATCTCTACATTTTGGTACTTCAACACTTGTTTACCGATATCCAGAATCACTCCGTGCTCTTTCATGAAGTCGATTCCAATTATGCACTCATCGCATATATCTGCTTCCAAAAATAGATGCGAAAACTCTAATTCTGCCAAACGGATTTTAAGTCGATTTTCTCCATATTCTCTTGCTGCCTCACCTGTCGCAGTTTTAAGACGGTAGATATTGGTGTTATGAAGCCACGTCATCTTGACCAAGTCTCTCCGCACAATGGAGGCTGTGGCACCGGTGTCAATTGTAGCCACGTGTTTGTTGCCATTTAATGTTGCGTCCACTGTCAGACTCTTATTGTTTCGTTTAGTCTGCGAGACTTGGATTGTGGTTCTGGGCCCATCGATACCAGAGCGAGCAGGAGCAATTATGTTATTGCTTAACTGTTCGCGGGTATAATTCCTTTTTCCACAATGTTGACAGGCGACTCATCTTGGTGGCAATCTGCACTGGCGCTGGAGATGTCCGGCAATTCCAGCATTGTGCAGGTCCTTCTCGCTGACTTCTACGGAATTCTGCTCTCTGGCAAGAACATTCCTCAACTTCAAGTTCTCTTACCCTATGAACTCCTAAGGAAGCCTGTTCTGATGCTTCCATAGTCAGAGCGAACGCTAATGCTACAGAAAGCGTGTGTTTTCCAGCAGTTCGAATTGCTCGCTATAGGTTGATGTCGGAAACTGCACGGACAAAAGCCTCCGTTGCCAGCTGATTGGTAATTTCATCTCCTGCAGTCGGGTATGCTAGGTATGCCAACCTTTCAATGTCTGCTTGGAGATGTTGCAGACTTTCACCTCTTTTCTGGACTCTGGTATTGAGCTGGACGCGAAAGACTTCTTGCATATGGCTATCGCCGAAGCGTTTGTCAATGGCCTGAACAAGAACACTCAATTTGCCGTTCTGGTCTGCTGGTATGGTTTGCAAAAGTTCAGCGAACCTCTAAGGGCAAGCGTCAGGGCAATAAACTTGTCTTCATCATCCCAGCCATTTGTTGTTGCGGCTGCCTCAAACTGCTACATGTAGATCAACCAAGAAGTTTGTCCATAAAAAGTTGGTGGATGCATTTCTTTTCTCTTTGGAGAGGGTAGCTGTCTTTCTTTGTCACATCGTTCAGCCTACGGTAGTCCACACAAAATCGGTTGCTTCCATCTTTCTTTTTGACAAGAACAACTGGTGATGCCCCAGGGCTTTTGGAATTTTCGATTAGACCATCTTTCTTCATTGTCGATATCAGTTCTTCAACTTCGGCTTGTTTGGCTAATGGAAGACGTCTTGCTGGTTGTCGAATCGGTCTCGCATCACCTGTGTCGATTCGATGCTGTACCAGTTGTGTTCGACCATACTGCCCACTCGGTGAAGAAAATATATCAGTGTACTCATCAAGACGGCTTCCAGAAACACTAAGCTGATGTTGACTTAGATTGGATGGCTTGAGAATGTTGGCTTTCATGGAGCTGAATTTTCCGAGGTCCATTGGTTCTTCTGCGTTCATTTCTGTGATTTTAGTTATTGCGGTCACAGATTCGCATTTTACCAATTACTTCTCCTTTCTTGAGCTTGACCTGGTACGGTTTGATGTTCAGAATCCGTACGGGTACCATGTTGTTCTTTGGTTCCACAAGAGTCTTCCCTAAGATGATGTTTTGGGAAGATTGCTCAGACTCTGGTTCCACTATGAGGTATCGATGGCTACCTAGATCACCCTCTATTTTCGTCCAAACAAACACTTCTGAAGAGGCAGGCAAGCATATGTCTTCTTTGATGACAGTTCTTAGAGTTGATGAGTTTTCGTTGCCATAAACCATAGGAATCTCTACATTTTGGTACTTCAACACTTGTTTACCGATATCCAGAATCACTCCGTGCTCTTTCATGAAGTCGATTCCAATTATGCACTCATCGCATATATCTGCTACCAAAAATAGATGCGAAAACTCTAATTCTGCCAAACGGATTTTAAGACGATCTTCTCCATATACTCTTGCTGCCTCACCTGTCGCAGTTTTAAGACGGTAGATATTGGTGTTATGAAGCCACGTCATCTTGACCAAGTCTCTCCGCACAATGGAGGCTGTGGCACCGGTGTCAATTGTAGCCACGTGTTTGTTGCCATTTAATGTTGCGTCCACTGTCAGACTCTTATTGTTTCCTTTAGTCTGCGAGACTTGGATTGTGGTTCTGGGCCCATCGATACCAGTGCGAGCAGGAGCAATGATGTTATTGCTTAACTGTTCGCGGGTATAATTCCTGTTTCCACAATGTTGACAGGCGACTCATCTTGGTGGCAATCTGCACTGGCGCTGGAGATGTCCGGCAATTCCAGCATTGTGCAGGTCCTTCTCGCTGACTTCTACGGAATTCTGCTCTCTGGCAAGAACATTCCTCAACTTCAAGTTCTCTTACCCGATGAACTCCTAAGGAAGCCTGTTCTGATGCTTCCATAGTCAGAGCGAACGCTAATGCTTCAGAAAGCGTGCGTTTTCCAGCAGTTCGAATTGCTCGCTATAGGTTGATGTCGGAAACTGCACGGACAAAAGCCTCCGTTGCCAGCTGATTGGTAATTTCATCTCCTGCAGTCGGGTATGCTAGGTGTGCCAACCGTTCAATGTCTGCTTGGAGATGTTGCAGACTTTCACCTCTTTTCTGGACTCTGGTATTGAGCTGGACGCGAAAGACTTCTTCCATATGGCTATCGCCGAAGCTTTTGTCAATGGCCTGAACAAGAACACTCAATTTGCCGTTCTGGTCTGCTGGTATGGTTTGCAAAAGTTCAGCGAACCTCTAAGGGCAAGCGTCAGGGCAATAAACTTGTCTTCATCATCCCAGCCATTTGTTGTTGCGGCTGCCTCAAACTGCTACATGTAGATCAACCAAGAAGTTTGTCCATCAAAAGTTGGTGGATGCATTTCTTTTCTCTTTGGAAAATCGGCATTACCTTCTCGAACCTTAAATTTTCTAACTTTTTCTAACTCATCGGTAATGCTCTGAATTTTATCTTCGACCTTCTCGAATTTTGCTTCCACTGACGAAAATTGTTTTTCAACACGATCGTTAAGGGCAACAAACTTGTTCTCAAAGGCATCTAGTTTACCTTCGAGGACGTGTTTCTGTTCTTCAAATCGTTCGAGAAGATTTTTTTCTGTTTTTTCCAGTAAATTCTTTTGCTCGTTGCGTTGTTCTTCAAATTTCCCAAGAAGATTCTTTTGTTGGTCTTCAAACTGGGCGAGCTGCTGAGCCATCATATTGGTCATGTCTAAGGTTGTACTTACTTGCTCTTCTTGCATCTCAAACTCAAATAGAAACGTGTCTGGATTTTCATCGTGTTGCCTTAAATCTTCCTGCAGACGGATAATGAGGTCATTTTTCGTTCCAGCAGTAGGAAGACCTCGTCTATTTAGTTCTGCTTTAAGTTCAACACAATTCAATGCATTCTATTTTTTTCTTATATTTTTGTGTGTCTTTTTTTTCACAAACACCTTTCTTATTTGTAATCTACACACTTTATCAATTTTTCACCATCAGTTATCTAAATTCACAGATTAAATAAGTTTAATTCCACTTTTTCTGACACCAATGTAATATTTTACTAAGGGTTCGCAAATAAAACTTATTCAAACTGAAACTGCAATTAATTCACAAAATAAAACGCTTTTTATTTCAAATACTTTTTCTTCAGTTACTTTTATTATAACCAATCACAAGTATGCAACTCTTTATTCACACTGACATTTATTCATTCACTTCCAAAATCAAAACTGCCGCTTCGGACTGGTGAGCCTGTATTTATACCCGAAAATAAAGGATTATAGAATTTTCTAGGGTCTACTAGAAGGTGCTTTCCAAAAAGGTTTCGTCAATATTCCAGTACGAACGAGGCTGGACACCAACCGTGATGGATTTAATTATTTATTTCACTCAAAGATGGCGCGGAACTGTTGTACTAATGTGTGGTTGTTTACATAACTGGGTATATTCACCACAGTATTTATGTATGTACATTACTCATAGGTACTTTTATGACTGTAGAAACATATTGGGGCATATTCATTATCGCAGATAGACCAAGGTTTAACTAAACTACAGTTTAAGACAATTTTGGCTCAATGAATACAGACCGATTTTAATTACAAATTGTTGGTTTTATATTTTTATATGTTAATTAACTTGGTACACTACACAAATAGCTTCAAATATTTTGAAATGATAAACTTAAAAAAAAAGAATTAACGTCCGAAAATTCAACGAAAGCTATGTTTAACTTAGACCCAGGTCTAAAATGACTATGAATCCGCCCCATTGTAAATATCTAAGATCAAAGTGGACGGCGAAGCTGTGTCCCGTCGATCTCTTTTCATAAATTTACCTTTTGGTAAATGATCTCGCAGATTATGTTTATGACACACATCTGCGAGCATTATGTTTTATGAGCAAGGGATGCGTCGCATCGTCGTTATCCACCTTGAAACCTTGTTAATGTTAGTTTAGAATAATAACAAACTACAGATAAGATAAGTTAAGAAAATGTATATACATATATGAAATCTAGGTATAAGAAATAATTGTAATGTGGATATAGTTTATTGGAATAAAGCAGTTCAGTTTTAGACTTTATAGTGTACGGGTGTTTTGTTTTTTGCTCTTGTGTTCGGTTTGAAGGGTGTTCAGATTTTCATGGTGACCCCTAGTGTTTCTTTTGAACGCGGAATTAAAATTCTAAATTAAATTTACCGTTTCAAATTTATTCGGTCGTTCTTTCGGTTAAAAATTTTAATATGGAAAACCTGTCCGAGTATCAACAGTATGGTAAAATTTGTATCGGTAGTAAATCTGATTCAACCCAAAATAAGGCAGTGTTGGATACTGCCGCATTAGTGCGAACATTTAAATTCGCTCTTCGTGAATTTAAAGATTGCTTAGAGGACTTTCAAATTGGAGTCGAAACAAAACTTTGACTTAGAAAGTCTAAGACTTTTGCTCAGAAAATTTGTGATGAGTATTTGCAAAGATGCAATGAGGATGAACTCACCAAATAATATTATTCACTGAGAACTGAATATATGAATTTGTTATATCCCTTTTCAAATGAAAAACTTTCACTTACATTCTCCTTCGCTACTGGCTTTTGCTATACTTCAAGTGTTAAGTAAATGATCTTGACCAAAGGTCATTATTAAATGGCTATGCAAGAGTGACGATAAGGAGTCAAAAGAAAGGTGGTGGACAAATTTTTCATTTGAAACTCCGCTTGCTACACTCCCGGATGTTCCAGGAGAGCACGCAAAGAGAAACCCGTTTGAGGTAAAATCAAACAAAATTTCATTTATTGAAAACAATAATTTGAACAAGCCTGTTATTAAGGCATCTTTATTTTCATTCGCAAATTGCGTTATGGGATGTGAGTCCCTGCATTCCACACATCAATGTGCAAAATTTATTTTTTTTAAACAATAAAGCAAAGTGGAGACGAATTGTTGCACACAAATTATGTTTTAAATGTTTAAAAAGTGAACATCTAAGCAAATATTGTGATGGACGCAGTTGTGAAATTTGCAATGGCAACTACAACACTTTGCTCCACAGGCAAAAAATATTAATAAAAGATCCAAGTTGCGACAAATTAATGTCTCATGAGAAACATGATGTGATCCTTAGTGATCCTGTGGTGGAAGAGCATTCAATCTGCGAAAAAGAAAATGTTGTGATCCTAAATGATCCAATGGTAGTAAATGATCCACCAACATATAAAGAATTATGTTCTTCTAAAGATAAACTGGATGTGATCCTTAGTGGTCGAACAGTGGTAGATGATCCTATAATTTGCAAGGAAGTTTGTTCTTCTCAAGAAGAACTTGATGAGATCCTTAGTGGTCAAACGATGGTAGATAGTCCACTAATTTATAAAGAATTATGTTCTTCTAAAGAAAAACTGGATGTGATCCTTAGTGGTCGAACAGTGTTAGATGATCCTCTAGTTTGCAAGGAAATGTGTTCTTCTAAAGAAGAACTGGATGTGATCCTTAGTGCTCAAACTATGGTAGATAATCCACCAATTAATAAAGAAGAACATAATAGAATCCTGAGTAGTTCAGTGACGAAGAAAATGTTACCTCGTTACAATAAGAGATGTACTAATTTAGAACAACCTCATGGAATCCTGAGTTATCCAAGCAATTTAAAGCCATTTTCAATTCGTAACGTATCTTCAAGTTTTAAAGAGAGCTTATGCAGGCAAGTAACAAAAATGGTTGATAGGTACAAACAAATAAATTTGAAAACATATTTTAATAAAATAATTTTCTTTTCAGATTTGGAAATGCTTCTGGGTCGGCTTGAGATTTGCTCAGTCACGTATTGGGAAAACCTTTCAAACAAAGTCAGTAGTTTGCAGTAACACAGAAGTTACAATATCGAATAAATTTTCAAAAATTAATAATTTATCCGGGAAAAATAACACCTTGTTGTTCATTATTTTTTTTAATACAATTTTCCAAAAGAAAAAACTGATTTTCTGTGTCCTCGGAGAGGGGCAGGGAATCAAAGGCAATCTTTTGCATAATTGGCCTTTGTCGTATCTAGTATACGACAAAGGCCAATTATGCAAAAGATTGCCTTTGAATCCCTGCCCCTCTCCGAGGACAAGCAATGGGATTTCGACAAGCGCGATTTACATTGTTTGTCGTTTTCCTATAGTAGTATAATATTTAAAATCTATGATATATATAAAATATAAATATATATAGAACTGTAAATATGTATTCTAGATATATGGTAACAATTAACTAAAGTTAAGAAACAAAAATATTTTCTACGAAATAAATAATTATCACTATGTTAAAATCTTATAAAAAATTGAATTTATTAAATTATTGTAATTTCATTTTATTTAATAAATTGTATGATTAAATAATAAAAAAAAAATATATAGAGGAAATTCTAATTCCAATTAATGTTTCAAAACATCATAATCTTAAAAAAAACCTTTCTTAAAATTATAAATTATTACGTATGTATGTATAAATAATTTTATGTACGAGTATGGCTGAACCAATCTGGAGTTGTCTACGAGGACTAAAGAGTTGGCAGGTAACGATGCTGAAAGGTCGTTGATGGTAGGTGAGCCTTCATAAATTTGATGGCATTGTGCAACATTCTCCAACACTGATGAAGATGATAACGAGAATAATATTAGTGATAATACCTTATGATGATAACGATGGTCACCGCAAAGGAAACTGCTCTAATGAAAGTATTCAATTGGTTGAGCTATAACCTTAAACTATCGTAATCGACATCAATGAACGTTCAACATTTCCAGTTTTAACTCTAAATTGATGGATGTCCTGCTTGACCTAATAGTTCCGCATCTTCAAAGTCAAATGACAGAATGTTCCCTTGGTTGCAAATTCAAGCCACCGATGTTAGTAAAAACAAAATTGGTATAACAACGCAGAAGGGCTTCCAGAAAGGCAAGGATCGTACATTGAGTGAGAACTGTTGGTTCGATTTGATTCCTGTAACCATCATCATCTTGAATCAGCCAAGTAAATCTTGTTATCCTAATCTTGTAAACCTAAATGTGACTGCTTGAAAGGAAGAGAACTATGACATGAATGTAGTCTAGTCACTTCGAGAATTCGAAGGTTCTCCATTGAAATCAGCATGCGATCGCAGCACCTCAAGACAGTGTTTGAAATCACCACTAAGAAGTAATTATCAACAGCAATTACCTTGCCACCTCCAACAACTGATGTTTCTACAGGACAGCATAACCCTTTCAACATTTGAATTGACACATTTGCAATGATGTCAATGGCGGGAGTATGTTGAGTTATCTATATTTGTATTTATGTATGTATATTACTCATAGGTACTTTAATGACTGTAGAATCATATTGTAAATATCTACGATCAAAGTGGACGGTGACGCTGTGTCGCGTCGATCCCTTTTCATAGAAACAGTAAATGATCTCGCAGATTGTGTTTATGACACACATCTGCGAGCATTATGTTTTATGAGCAAGGGATGCGTCGCAACGTCGTTATCCACCTTGAAACCTTGTTAATGTTAGTTTAGGATAATAACAAACTAGAGATAAGATAAGTTAAGAAAATGTATATACATATATGAAATCTAGGTATAAGAAATAATTGTAATGTTGATATAATTTATTGGAATAAAGCAGTTCAGTTTTAGACATTAAAGTGTACGGGTTTTTTGCTTTCTTTGCTCGTGAGTTTCAGTGTTAAGGGTGTTCAGATTCTTCATCTCTCGAACACCGCCGTAATGTTTCATATCTTTCCCTATTTAATCGCTTTTTTTATAATCAGTGTTCTAGTGAAATGCCAGTTGCATTCCTCCCCTTAAACAATTCAACCGTAATACTCGCGCTTCTAGGAATGCCCATCAGTTTACTCTCGAGCCCAACGTCGGACGTACTGTTAAGTACAGAGATTCTTTCTTCAGTCGCACCACACGAATGTGGAATGCTTTACCCGGCCCACTTTTCCCCTCTCATTTCGATATGCAAACATTCAAAACTAATGTGCATCGGTATCTCCTTTTAAATCCTCTCCTACTTACCTAATCGCTCGTGCTATGATAAAAACATTTTAAGGGTATTCATAACCCCTTTTGTGCGCGCATAATATAAAAAAAACAAAATACTCCAAGAGCTGACAGTGAATGAGATTAGACAAAGCGGTCTACCTTCTCAACATTTATTTCCCATAATCGCTGAAAAGGTACTGCGAGTACTTTTTTTTGTTATATAGCCGTTAAGCTGGTTCGATAGATATCTCCGCTTCAAAACACCAATAACCCTTTGAACGAAGTATGACACATTACTGTTAAGTTGGTATACCAGTTAAAGAATTTCATTATTATTCTATTTACTAAACAACGTGCTGCATGCAATAACCTCTCCAACGGTGTATGATAAATTATTGTTGTGTCGGTAGATTTGCTTTCAATATCATGTTCATGACACATGCACCTATAAACCCTTATAATTATATTTTGATTAATCATCCAGGTCAAAAATTGGCTATCGGCTCGTAAAATATAAGAAATTAAATCTTAAACTAACAAAACACACCAAGACGATAGCTTAATAGGAATCGAGCAGTCAATATCGTCGAGACGATAGCAAATGACAGCTTTTTTAAATACATGAAGCAAAACTCAAATCCTCAATTCGATATCGTTTGAACGTGAAGCATAGCTATCGATAACGATATCGTCAGAGTATCGTGATGAGAGCGCAGGTTTCTCCCAGCGTTGTGTTGATCCAGACCTTTAATAATTGCTCATTTTCTATCTTCCATTGCTTGTTTCCAACTATACACAGCCTACTAGGCTATGCAAGCTTGATAAATGAAACCCAATTTTTGCCTCTTTTTTTGTTCCTTCTTTCCCTGTAGCTCTCCATTCACCTCTAGTTAGCATCTCTGTTTACCGATGATTTTTTATTTCTTAAAGAGTGGATACAAAAAGATAAAAATCTTAATTTATCCTTCGGCTTTTATGGTCACAATGGATATGGCAATGAAACAATCAAGTTACATTTGCTTTTCCCGACGTTTCGGCAGGGGTTGCTGACTTGTTCAGGGGAACTTTATTGCACACAAAAATATAAAAAAAAATCAGTATAATAACAATTGTATGACAACATTAAAAATTAGACTTACATTTTGTAAAAATATCAAAAAATTGTAATAAATTTACATTGAATAAAATTTTAAATTTATGCACTTCAAAATGAAGTTCAGTCTTGTGCTTTATAAAACTTAAAAAGAATAAACAAAAACAAGCAATTGATGTTTAGTCAGTGACAAGTGAGCAATATACAGCGGATATGTTTTGTGTGGTCGAGCTTTCGGTTCATGTTGTTGCGGTTGTTAATGATGTGCAACGTTTCAAGTGTGTATCGCTTTGACGCGTGCCGCTCGTTTGGAGAATTTGGACAGCTTCGAAGTCTGGAGAATGGCCGCTTTCAATTATGTGACTCGCTAATGCAGTTTTCCCAGGGTTTTTAGATTTTATGTCAGATTTGTGGTAAGACATACGTTGATGAAGGAACTGTTTTGTGGTGCCAATATAGCATTGATTGCAAGGATCGTCGGGTTTGCCCTTACAGTTGATTTTGTATATCACATCCGTGGCTCAAAAATTTTAAATTTGCCAAATCCATTGGCAATAAATTTAATATCATCTAAACTATGTTTATTCTTAAGGTTAGACCGCACTAGGCGGAACTGCACTGCAGCGGAACTGCGATTCAAAATAATTTGTATGAAATTGTATGAAGTTCAGTTGCCGCTTAGTGCGATATAGCTCATACAATTTCATACAAATAATGTTTTGCCGCGTCGTGAAGTGTAGTTCCGCTGCGGTTGTGTGCGGTCTAACCTTTATTCTTACTCACAAAATCCATGACAGTTTTTTCAACCCCATTGGTGAAAATAGGGGGCACCAGGAAGTTGGATTGGCCGTTGCAAGAACAGACTCCTTGTTTTGGCTGACATTTTGTTTGTCGATATTGCATCTAATGTTGTTGGAAGAGTTGATGGTTCGGGTATTAGAGATGCTACAACTGGGTTGGCCTCATCGTCAATTGCTGCCTAGGGGGCAAAACGGTTGGAACTATTTCTTTCCTCAAACGCAATCTTTATTGCCTCGTTAACGGGGAGTACTTGACGCCTTTTCCGCGCCACCACTTTAGTGAACATTTCCTGATCATCTAATACATTTTTTAGAACTTCTTCAGTTCCGATGACTTGGGTAGAATTCAGCCCAGCAACAGTTGGATCTGCATTATTCGATTGTCCGATATCGTCACTGTTGTCTAACGGCGGTAGCGTGCCATTAAGCTTGTTGTTTGTTTCATTCACACCCACTGCGAATGCTTTGGGATCTATTTCCATCTCATCATCCTCATCGTCTGATAAAATTGGTGAATTCAAACCGTCGTCATCTGAGCACCAACCCTCAGCAACCAAATCAATTACCTTTTTTATGCCCGCTCCGCTTAATAAATGCGAAGGCAAAATAAACTTTCTGTTTTGATTTGTATCGGGTGGAAAGGTTGGGGTGGTAGGTTAACCACCCTCAGCCATTGTAAAGTAAGGTTAGTTAAAAAATTTATTCACTCAGAAAAAAAAAATATTTTATCAGAGCACAATTAAAACACGGCCGGCTGTTCTGAAGCGACAAAAGAGAATCGTTGTGCAAGTTGTGCGTATCTATTTTTGACACGTCGCTGGCTCAATACTTTAATGTTCTATGTTAGGTTTTCATTATTCAGAGATAATCGCTTGCAAAGTTTTAGGAAGCTGAATTTGTGTCAAAATATCATGATAATAAATATCAAAATAATAAAAAATATTAAAACCTCTAAGAAACTTTATTAAATGAAGGACCTACTTTCTTTTTTCTGTAATTAAAATCGATTTTATTAACACTTTTCAATTTTAACATAGAACATTTTTCTAATATTTTTGAGTTTTTTGCAAATTTTTTGTTCTATGTCGGACATAGAACATCATAGAACCATTACGCTACGGGCTACTACGACACATATAGAAAGCAATGGATAATAAGAGAAAAATGGAAGAAAATATGCAGTGAAATTACAAAAACTGGTTACTGCGATTGTTAGACTGTAAAAAACTATTATTTATGCTTAAAAATTACATAATAAACTACAAAATTCTAGAAAGTACTGAGCAAAACTAAGAATCATTTGTTGACGAAAAAAAAATTAAACATGAATTTGTGCATTTTATATGACATAGAATATTAAAGTATTGAGCCAGCAAAGTGACTATTCCCCACAGTATACTGTTGCCAGCTGATTGAATTTGGGACATGACTTTGTATGGGTTTATATTAAGAAGTAATTACGTAACGTTAAGGACTGTTTGTTTTTGTAATTTCTTTTAAGCGATTATCAATTTTCTACTTTTGTATAATTATCAGATTTTTATGTTAATAAATAATTTTCTAGGCTTTTCCGAATTCTGAAATTTCTTTCCGAATTTCCTCAATAATATCCCTATTCGGAGAAACACTAACAGAACTAGGAAAAGTCCAGTTTCCGAGCTAGAGACATTTTAATAAAGCGTTTTATGCCGTAATGAGTTATTTCGTTGCAAATTTCCAAATGAGATCCAAATTACCTCATTTCCCATACAAAATCACATTTCGAAATGAGGTAATTTCAACCTCATTTGCACGAAATTAGGTTGGAAATTAGGTGAATGCATCCAGCGGGAATCAGGTTCAAAAGCTCTTAAAAGCTTTTGTATGAAAATATCAATACACTATACTCAACAACATAAAACAGAAAGAGAAAACAACAAAAATAAATGGCTAACTGCCATTCCAAATTCAAAATGAAATGAGATGTCAAATGAAATTAGCAAATTTGATAATGAAAACACTTTTTGCCAAATTTCGAAATTACCTCATTTTGGCTCTAATAAAAACGTAATATTACGTGTGTCACTTTAAAAAATATTGGTTAATAATAATAATAATAAGAATGCATCCAGCGGGAATCAGGTTCAAAAGCTCTTAAAAGCTTTTGTATGAAAATATCAATACACTATACTCAACAACATAAAACAGAAAGAGAAAACAACAAAAATAAACGGCTAACTGCCATTCCAAATTCAAAATGAAATGAGATGTCAAATGAAATTAGCAAATTTGATAATGAAAACACTTTTTTGCCAAATTTCGAAATTACCTCATTTTGTCTCTAATGAAAACGTAGTATTACGTGTGTTACTTTAAAAAATATTTGTTAGTAACTTATTTTCTATGCTCAAAATTCTGGTAGTGGTTCTACGAATTATGAAGTTATTGAGGAAATTCGTGAAATTCGTATTGCTCCAAATTCTGGTAGTGGTTCTACGAATTATGAAGTTATTGAGGAAATTCGTGAAGAAGTTTGAGAATTTGGAGCAGCACAAATAATAAGTAATTACCAAAATGTTCGGGTGACACGCAAATGTGATAACATGTTCGCTTAGCTAAAATGCCTCTATATTGAAAACTGAGGTGCTCCAAATTCTATTATTGGTTTTTCGAATTATGAAGTTATTGAGGAAACTCGTAAGGAAGTTTGAGACTTTGGAGCAGCAAAAATAAAAAGTAATTACCAATTTGTTCGGGTGACACATATGTGATCACTTGTTCGCTTAGCTAAAATGCCTCTATCTTGAAAACTGGAGGTGCTCCGAAATCAGTTAATGGTTATGCCAAAAATTAACTTATTGAGGAAACTCGTGAAGAAGTTTGAGAATTTGGAGCAGCAAAAATAAAAAGGTATTGCCAATTTGTTCGGGTGACACATGTGATCACATGTTCGCTTAGCTAAAATGCATCTATCTTGAAAACTGAGGTGCTTCAAAATCCGTTAATGGTTCTGCGCAGAATGAAGTTATTGAGGAAATAGAATTTGGAACACCTTAGTTTTCAAGATAGAGGCATTTTAGCTTAGCGAACATGTGATCACATGTGTCACCAGAACTAATTGGTAATAACTTATGTAATTGGTGCGATTTGTCGAATTGAAAATTTTGACATATCTTCACGTTTTGAGGTCTCTACTATCAGAATTCGTCGTTTTTTGCAAGATGTCTGTATGTACGTTCGTTCGGGGTACTTTTTTCATCCACCATATCTCGAGAAGTAATAAAGATATCGACCTCGGATAAATTTTATTTTATAGATAATTTGTCATAACGTGCTGAAAAGCATTTCTAACAAATTCGATTTACCATTTTTTTACTACAGCAATTTTAAAAGGAGCTGCAAAATGTCATTTATCTGGAATATCTCAAAACCGGTATAAGATTTTCACTTCATACTAATTTTATTTTACAAATAATAACACAATACCAAATTGGTAAATATTAAAAAAAAAAAAATCAACAGACAGTTTTTTTTAAACTAAGAAAAACAGTTGAAAGTAATTTTCGTCTCAAATATTTCAAGAACAAAAAATGAATCTTTACCCAGTATTTTTTTTTTAACATATAATGACGTAGTTAAAAACTGATAATTTTTTAAAGAAAATTCAATATAATTTTTTTTTTAGAGCAAAAAAACTGAAAAAAAAACTATTAAAAATTCTTAACAAATGTCTTTCAACTCAAATATTTTGGAAAAAAAAATGATATCGATTTCAAATTTCTACCAAAAATATATACCTATACCATCTAAATGTTGTGTAATTTTAAGATTTTTAAGACCACCCTTTAAAAAGCTAAAAATCAAAATGTTGCAACTTTTCAAAAATTTTTTAATTCGAAAAATTCTTGCACTCATAATTTGCCTTTTTATATTCTTTGAAACTATGTGTTTTTTTTAAGTACACTCCCATGAATTTTGGAATTTATTTTAGCCAATAGCCTTTTTTGAAATAATTGGCTTAAATAATTAATACCTCCATACCGAGAAGAGTTAGGAAAAAAAATTTTATAAGTAAGGTTCTTAGATTTTTGTAAGCTATTTACAAAAAAACAAACATACAAATTTTTCTCTTACAAATCGCTAAAGTACAAAATATAAGTAATGCCACATTTTTTCTGTACAGTACAACACGGATATAAGAAACTCGATATCCAAGAAATTTCTTTCTTATATCCGAGTTTTTCTTATATGCAAACAACGGATATAAGACAGACTATTTCTTATATGAGAAACACGGATATAAGAAAAGAAATTTCTCATACAGACACAAAAGAGACACAAAAACAAGCAATAAAACATATTTACTGAGTATTCTAGCACTTTGTTAGCTGTTTCTGGAATTCTATATGAAAATTAAAAGCTTAATTAACCATATGAAACCATATTTATGTGCATACTTTTTAGTTCTTGAAATTAATATATGTGCAAAGAAACGATTTCTTATAGCCGTGTTTTTCTTATATGCGAGTTTCTTTTATGCGATCAGTTTCAAAGGGAATTTAAAGAAAAAGACACGGTGTTTTGGACTGCATTTTTTATAAGCGAATTTTTCTTACGAGTGTTTCTTATATCCGTAAAATACTGTATCTCTATATAAATATATCTATACCTACATATGTACTGATTATGCAAAAAACAAAAGTTATTACACTATAAAATATATAATAATATAATAAATACTCTACCACCCACGACTTAGGTTAATATGTATGTACATTTTACATATGTACATATATGGGTTTCAAGTGCACCAATGGGAAGTTACTAGTCTGGGACCCAGACTCATTTTTTTTTATATTTATATGGACATGGAAGAAAAAAAATATTCCAAGTTGCATTTTTTGTAAAGCCCGATCCGCTACTTTAAGCATCAGAGTGGGCAAAAAGGAATCAACTTTCAACGATAGCATCATCAAAGCCAGGGAAATGGAGAACAGAGAGGACGCCTCGCCGTATCTTAAAGAAATTATGGACTCTATCCCCATCTTCACCGGCTGAAAGGGCAAATTGGCGGAACAGAAGCTGCGAACAACTGGTCGATAATGTAGCCGATCCAGTTGTTCTCAGCTTCTGTTCCTCCAATTTGAAATCCTTTCATGAATACTACTTTTTCAGCCGGTGAAGATGGGGAAAGAGTCCATAATTTCTTTAAGATACCGCGAGGCGACCTCTCTGTTCTCCATTTCCCTGGCTAATGCTGGTAGTACAGCTGACTGTAGAAATGGGCAAGCATTGGTTAAAGGGAAGATTTGCGCCGCTCATTGAAGATACACCATGTTCAAGGAGTAAAATAAAAGACAGATTCAGGTAACACAGTATACAAAGTAAGGAATTTTCTGGGGGATCGGTTGTTGTAACAGGTGTGTATAGTCCAGTGGATCTGCGTTCAATGCCGGTAAGACATGAATGAAAGAATACAAGATTGCGACAGTTCCTATTTTTCGCTTTGTTATTGTAATTTTCAACACGCTTCGTGACTCAAGTAGATACAAAAAAGACTAAACTTTGGTATAATATGTATGAGATATATGGGCATGAAAACTTTAAGTTACTTGCACTTGTTGTTAAAGTGATTTTTTTACCATTATTATTTTTTTTTTTATGTTGTGGGCTATATTTTGATGATATAAAAATAACAATAAAAATAATAATTCAAGAAGGAAATATATCTGATATTTGAATTTTTTCATCGCACTCTCAATTTTTACTTCATATTTTGACTATTTATATAATTTAAAACAATTGAATAACAATTAAAAAACATTTTTCTGTAATATTTTTGTGTTTTTATAATGAAAAACTATATTAATCATAAAACACTTCACGAAAAAAAAATCATCTCTATACAAAATTTCTTGGCTGTCACATCTGTTGTTACGTTTTGTCTCCAAAAACGTAGGAAGTGGCGTAATCTTGTATTCTTTCATTCATGCCGTTAAGATCTCTTTTTTTAAATGAAGTAGATGCAGATCCAGTTCTTCTCAGTATCGCGTGAACTAATACATTTATGCGGCGAAAAATATTCTTGGTTTCAACGCCAACGCGTCCATGGAATAAGTAGAATAGAGGAGTTTGAGAGTTCAGACAAACGGTACTTTTTTGTACCTTGTCCACATTTAAATTACTATCAGGTGCTGAAATAGCCCCCGATAAAGTGGGAAGAAAAGAATCCAGCAACAGCCCACTACGTTTGCCTTTGCTTAGATTCTAGGGTAGAAATAAAAAATCATCAGAAAACAGACATTCTAGCTAGAGGTGAATGGAGAGCTACAGGGAAAGAATGAACCAAAAAAGAGACAAAAAAAAAGGGTTTCAAGCTTGTATAGCCCAGTAGGCTATGTATAGTTGGAAACAAGCAGTGGAAGATTTTCTGCATAGCAAAGAAAATAAGCAATTATTAAAGGTCTGGATCCACAAAATGCTGGGAGAAACCTGGGTAGATAAAGGAAAAGTACCAGATTGGAAGCAACTATCTTGATTGACGAGTACGATTCAGTGGACATAATAATTTCTTTTTTTTTTTTTTTTTGATTATGCTTGCGTTTGTGCTTTGCACGCTTTATTTAATCTTTTTTTTTTTTTAATTTTTTTTTTTTTTTTTTAATTCTTTATTTTTCAAAATATTTTACAATTTCATATGTTCCTGCGAGGCCTAGGCTTTTCTGCAGAAGATTGTTTCATTTAGGTAATAATAAAGTGAGCTTTTTAAGGTTACAAAATAAGTTAGCAATTTAAAGTTGTTTTTTTTTTTACATTACAATGTTTTCAATTTCAATAAAAAAAAAGTAAAAAATAGCAAAAGTTAATTATTTTCATTTAGGAAGAAATGTTTTTTTCTTGTTTTATAATTTTGAATTTGTTTAAGTTCTTGAGGTAAAGAATTTATAATTGATGGCCAACGTACTGCAGCTGTCTCTTACCATATGTGTTGTAGTTTCTTGGGATTTGAAGCATACCTTGTGCTCGTTGCCTGGTGTTGAATCGGTCGAATGAAACGGTTGTTGTCTTGGTATTCCAAAACTGTGGCCATTTTGAAGATTTGCTCGACTTAAAGTACCCGAAATCTGCTTTCAGCTTGCTGTCAATTACTATTTTGAATTATTTTTAGGGCTGAATTTTGAAGTCTTTGGAGCTTGTTGATGTGGGTTGGTGCTGCGTTTCCCCAAGCAAGTAAACCATACCTTAGTTTTGACTCTAATAAAGCATAATAGACCTGCCTCAAAACGTCCTTAGAAGCATGATACCGCAAGTGTGCGAGTGCATAAATGCCCTTCTTCAGATCAGTGCGTAGCTTGTCTATATGTTTGTTCCAAAGGAAATGGCAATCAATAACAACTCCAAGATATTTGTAGCTTTCAACAATTTCGATGCTTTCGTTGGGCTTGTTTGGACAGGAATCATTCCTGAAGTATATTTGCTTGTCGGTTTTTTTTTTTGAAATGTGGACTACGAATGTGTATTAGTTTTGTTTTAGAAGTGTTTATTACCAATCCGTTGTCGTGATACCATCGTACAGCTGCCTCGAATTCCTCTTGCATTACCATTGACGCCGAATCCAGAGACCTATGGCGAACAACAATTGCAGTGTCATCAGCAAAAGCGAATGGAATGCTTAGCTTAAAAACCCGAAGAAGCTCGTTGGTGTACAGGATGAAAAGAAGTGGTCCCAAATTAGATCCTTGTGGAACTCCATATTTAACATTATTTGCTTCACTGTAAACATCATTTATCTTGACGCAAAACGTTCGGTTGTGAAGACAGTCCAATCAGCCATCACACCTCGATTCTTTCTAGAGCTTCTAACAATTGAGGACCGTTTTCGCAAAACTCAACAAGTCCATTTTGCAAATTTTTCAGGAGAAGGTTTTTTGTGTAGGAATCAAAAAATAAAGAAATTATTGAAAATGCAAAAACGCATTTCCCCTTAAAGGTAACTTTGTCACAGTAAACCGGAAGAATCACAATAATGAAGTATCAAACTTACCAAATATTGAGTGATAAAAATCAACAGTTTTTTCAAAATAAAACAAGTACACATTTGTTGCGTTTTGAAAAAGCTTTTATTAATTTCTTTTTTACAAAACAAAAAAAAATGAAATAATAGAAATGTTTTATTTTTAGACGCAGTTTTCTTGCTCATCGTAAAACTTTTCCTGGTCTTCAATGGAGTCACCAGCGACTCCAGAAAGAATATCGCGATAAAATTCTTGGGCATCATCCGGTATGACGAAAAACTGCATAAGTTTCTTCACGTCTATCATTTTTTTTTTTCCGACACTTTATTCGCCTTTGGGACAATATCAAGATGGCAGCATTCATCATACACAGAAGAAATGTTTCTTTTAAGTGGCTCGACAATGATCGGTAGGCCAATATAAGTGTTACTCACGCCAATAACTACTTTTTTGTTGTCCTCTTTATTGTAAGTGATAACTCTAGAGGAACTTATTTTAAAAGGCAGCTTCGTCTTGAAAAGTTGCTTTGATACTTTTTTAAAATCGAACACTTTCCAGTGCACACCTATTTGACGTAAATTTCCGTGCTTTTGGAGTATTTTGAAGTACTCATTCGGCGAAACAATATTTTCCTTTTTACGGTAACATTTTTCTATGCGTCCAAATACCCGATCCGGTGGCATATAACTATGACCTCTTATGGGAAAATAATGCTTTATGTCTGAAAAAATGGTACTTTTTTCCAAAAAATACATTAAGGCTGTCATCATTATGGTGTTCTTGTTTTGTGAAGCGCACGAATCAGAAAAAAGACGCAGTTTCGATGGCACTTCTGCGGTACCGTTTTCGGCAGCTGATTGCTTCAGATCATTTTCCAAATTTTCCAAAAAATTAATTACAATGGATGCGACTTCGTTGGCACCACGAGGGCCATCTGTTTCGAGCCAGGTGTAAAATGTTATGTTTTCCTTAGATTGCTTTGGCTTGTGGTTTACTATACCCATATTGTATAGCCAAACCTGACGCGAATAAAAAACCTCGCCAACGGAAAGTTTTGGAAGCGGCTGATTCTGTTGTAAATCGAAAATTATATCGACTGTGCCTTCTTTTGGTTTGTTCATAATCGTATGGAACTTTTTGGCCCGAAGTGTATGTAGTTTCTTTTTGGTCCGTTCTTCTTGAAGCCGAGTTGAGTCGTTTTTAAATTTCATGAACTGCACATCGAAAGTTTTGCAAGTTGAGCATGTGTCAGTATGCGGATTTCCAAATCCAAGATTGAAATTGGAGTAGAAGATTTTTTTGTATTTCGCAAGCGAACATTTTGGTCTTCCATTTTGTTCCTGGCACTCAACAAACATATCAAACATTTTCTTTATGTTGAGTTCCGGTGGAAGATAACTTCTTTTAGTTTTATTGCGGGAATAGTGACTTTCACGACAATAGAAAGAAGAAATATGCTTCCGAACTGCTTCGGAGACCTCTCCATCGGTGGTTGTGGATCTATCTCCACCTCGTCTCTCCTTGGGTATATCCATGGCATGCAGATGGTATCTTAGGAACAGGCATTGAAAGTTATTTATGTTTTCTTACATTGAAAAATTTCTTACCTTGCTAGCAGTGAGAGTCTGTTTTGAGAAGCCCCAGTAACATTTTTGAAAAGCTGGGCACAAACATGAATCCGCTTATTAGCCCTATTCCTTATAAAATATTTTACTGCTGTAGCATGAGGTTTTATAGCTATCTCCTTATTTGTCCGATTCCTTATAGGGTAACTTATTTGCATGTATTTTAAAAGGAACTTGTCTTGGTAAACTTTTGATGAACAACTTTTAAGATGATGTGAAAATACTAACAAAAATAAAACAATATATTAACACTGAATGGATTTCAAAAAAAGCTAACTTACGACTTAGGTCATCAAAAGACAAAATTGAAGATTCACATACTCTTTTTTGTATTTTGTCATTTTTTAAATGAACGCAATCAAACTTAGCAACATACACTTGCAATGAGTTTTTACACGGTTCTTTCTTTGGCTTTCTATTTTTCCTGCCTTTTTCGATAGGAACAACCGACGAAACATATTCACTACCTTCCTGCATTTTCAATATATAGCCTAAAACACTTCAGAACACTAAATCTAATATAAGCTTACTACTTGATAAGTCAAACGCGCTTCATAAACTGGAGTAATATTCTACAAAATCAACAAAATCAAGTACGCGTTTTTATCTTTTTCCCCATAAAAACGGAACTTAGAGGGCAAACCGTTAGTTTTGCAACTGGAAAGTAATCAGTCAACTACGTAAAAAAACACCTAGCAACCAAATTAATTTTTGTTGACTTTTGCGAAAACTCTTAGTACTTTGTTGAGTTTTGCGAAACCTCTTAGATTTCAAAGTTTTTTTGTATGGAACTAGTTGAGTTTTGTGAATTTTTTTTTGGTTCAGTCGATGCGCCTTGAGATACAAAAAATTTCGATACCCATATCTCATTTTTCGATTTTTGGCGCTTGTTGAGTTTTGCGAAAACGGTCCTCAATTTTGAATGATTGAGTGTATCAAAAGCCTTGCTAAAATCCATAAACATCACAAGTACATGGTGACCTTTATTTAAACTCTCATTCACACAGTTAGCAAACTCGCCAAGCAGTTGTCCTGTATTTTTGTTCTTCTGAAATCCGTACTGGCTTTTGTTAATAAGTGAATGTTTTTCAATGAAACCTTGTAATCTATTAACCATAATTCCTTCTAGGCACTTTTCAAAGACCGGAAGTATTGAAATTGGTCTGTAATTAGTCAGTTGATTCTTAACTCCACCTTTATAAATTGGTCTTACAACAGCAGTCTTGAGTGGTTTTGGTATTATTTTGCACAAGATTGGAGCAAACAAATCAGCATCCTTTTTTATAACCACTGCTCTGACGCCATCGATTCCAGGTGACTTATTCTCCCCAAGTGCCTTAATAATCATGTTGACCTCAATAACGTTTGTAGCATATGTAAAGATTGTGTTTTCAATATATATTTGTGTTATGTGATGTTTTCCAATTACATTGGTGCATTATATTTGCAGTTTGTGATGAGAAAAATTCAGCAAAATCGTTGGAAAGTGAATTGAATCCTGTTTTGAAGTTGTTTATCATTTTTTCGTCAATGCTCGATTTCTTTCTTTCTAGAATTTCATTTATTAATCCCCAGGTCTTACGCGGATTGGTTTTAAATTCAACAGACTGGTTTTTATAGTAATTGGATTTTTGAATTATTATATCTTTGTTGATTTTATATTGTAAGATCTTGTATTCTGTTTCATAGCGTATGTTTCTTCTATTATTTTTTCACTTCCTGTGTCTCTTTTTTTACAATCTGCAAAGGGGTTTTGTGTTATCCAGGGGTTGTTTTTCAGTATTTTTGAAACTTTTTTAATGACTGTTGATTTAGTATAGATTTCATTTAGTTTACAAGTAAAGTTGTTGTACATTCTTTCAGCATCCTCCTCTTCTAAAACCGAACTCCAATTTTCTTCTCGAATAAGTTGGTTACATTTCGCATTTATTGTATACTTCTTGTATTTTTCCTTTTTAGCTAAAGTGCCCGATTACAATATTCGTTTTTTCGGTTATTTCGTCTTTCGTCTTTTTGACAGCTTGGGTGAGGGAGTAGAAATTTAGAGGGAAGGAAGTAACGAAGAAGGAATGAAAATTTCAAGACTTTTTCTGGTTGAACTTTGACGTATCTGATTTGGCAACCACAATGCTCTTCGATGTTAGCAAAACACGATTTGAACAAAAATTATTGAATTGAAAAATTGTTTTTCGTAATTGGATACACCTAATAAACGGTTCTGTTTGGGTAATAAGAGATTAAAAAATATTTTAACTTGTTACTACTGATTATTTTCGTACAAAACAACCCCAAATTCCATGAAAGTCAAAATAACGAATGGAAGTACGTACGTATTTTCGCGAACCATGTAATCATTAACGTTCGTGCCTGTCTAAAAGACGAAAGACGAAACGAACGAAAAAACGAACCGTATAATCGGACTCAAGAAAAATAAATGGGCGCATTCAATGCATCAACATTTTCAGTACTTAATTTTCATATGGAGCTTCTGATTGGCTAGCTGTCATAAAAAGTTAGTAGTTAAGTTTAGTGACGTTAAGTTACGTTTCATCTGAATTTTCAGCAAGGAATTGCCAACTGAAAATTCAGCTGACAGCTTTTCTATACAAAAAAAGGCTCTCCATACAAAACAAAAATTAAGTAGGGGAAAGGTTGGAACAGTGAGACAGTCCGAACAGTGAGACATTTCATTTTGTAGCTTCACAGAAACTTGCACAAACATTTCGGCGCAGACAATAACGTTTCTTTTCAATTCCGCAACTTTTATTTCTGCTCCGAACAACGCCCAGTTGCGCGTGTGTTCTCAGTGAGTAAAGAGCGAAAAAAAAGGGCAAAAGTATTTTTTTTCGTGTGTTTAAAATGCATCTTCAAATATTTAGGTAAGTGAGGCACTTTTTTTATTGGCTTGTTATTATGTGTTTTTTCAATACACAAACAAAAATCTCCGGTATTCTTTCTAGGTTTTTATGCACAAAAGTTTATCTTGAAAATGATAAAAACTAAACAGTGAGACAGATTCAAAGGTCGAACAGTGAGACAAGTCTTAAATTAAATTTGCTACTTTTATTCATCATAAAAATGTTTTTTATTTATTTTTACTTGTATTGCAACAACATTTCTTAAAAAAAAGAAACAAATGAAAAGTATGCATTTATTTTATTTATCAAAAACTTATTTAAAGAATAATGTGAACTAAAATGTGATTTTATTTTATTTTTAGTTTTTTTGGGAAGAAATTGCTCAAGACGAGTTTTTATTAAAAATATTTTGCTGTCCCACTGTGCGCCCTACGCTGTCTCAGTCTTCGAACCCCCGCCGAACAGTGAGACAGTTTGACCTTCTACAATAATTTTACTCATGAGAAAGTTGTTTTTAATTTTTTCAAAGAAATTTTTATGGCAAAATGTAGGGGAAATATGTCGTAAGATACCATTAAAAATTCATTTCCATAGCTCAAAAGAATTCGGAATTTTTTTGTTTAAAAAAAAAGTGTTTCACTGTTCCAACCTTTCCCCTACTTTATTTTCAGCAGTTGTCAAATGTTTGCATTGAATGCGCCCAATAATAAATTGGGACAGAAAAGTGGGTTTACATGCATGTGCTAGTCCTGTTTCTTCTTTGACAGCTTTAAATACTACAGCTTTAATACTAATTTGTTTGTAAAATGTAATTGTTAATAGAGCTGTCAACTTGTTTACATTTTATTAATTATTAACTAAACTATGATGCTCCAAATTCTAAAATAAGTTGCGCAAATTCGACAACACTATTCCCGATCGATTGACACCAAAAAAGCCCACTTTTGTTTCTATGCCTGCTAGGTATACGCCAAAACTTCGATTGTTAATAACTAATTAACTATACGCTGACGTAAATTCTAAAAGTGGTTGCGCAAATTGGACCAAATGAGGGCTAAATTCTGGGAACCAAAAAAAATTAAATTCGTGACTATGTGCCCGATTACACGATTCGTTTTTTCGGTTGTTTCGTCTTTCGTCTTTTTGACAGCTTGGGTGAGGGGAGTAGAAATGTAGAGGGAAGGAAGTAACGAAAGCAGGAATGAAAATTTGAAGACTTTTTCTGGTTGAACTTTGACGTTTCTGATTTGGCAACAACTACAATGCTCCTCAATGTAAACAAAAAACGATTTGAACAAAAATTAATGAATGAGAAAATTGTTTTTCGTGATTGAATATGCCTAATATACGAGTATATTTGAGAAATAAGTGCTTAACAAATATTTTTATTTATTATTACTGATTATTTTCTTACAAAACAACCCTAAAGGTTAGACCGCACACAACCGCAGCGGAACTACACTTCACGACGCGGCAAAATATTATTTGTATGAAATTGTATGAGCTATATCGCACTAAGCGGCAACTGAACTTCATACAATTTCATACAAATTATTTTCAATCGCAGTTCCGCTGCAGTGCAGTTCCGCCTAGTGCGGTCTAACCTTAAATTCCAAGAACGTCCGTATTTTCGCGAACCATGTAATCATGATCGTTCGTGCCTGTCAAAAACACGAAAGACGAAACGAACGAAAAACGGTATATATGGCGGTAAGGTTATGCTTGATTTACATATATCTTCGTCTGCAAATATGAAGAAAAGAAGAGCGGGACAAATGTATGCCAAAACTCTGAGCATGTGAAAGAGAACCATCAAGAAGATGAACATGTTTGTCTTCATATCTGCACTATGGCTTTTCCTATAATCTGCATGTACGAAGATCTTCTGCATTTTGGTGTTCCCTCTCTATCCAACAAATGCAAATTTTAATTTTGCATCCCTTTTTTTCAGAAGTCGGACGAAGATACATGTAAATCCATTATTAGTGATGGCTGTAATCAAATCTCTTTTTAAAATGAAAAGCAACAACTAAAGACTATATTAATTACTTTACTTTATTGTTTAATAATATGCCAGTTGGATTAAATTTTAGTTTTTTAATCTTAATAAATGCTTTGTCTCGATATAAAATTTTGTGTTGATATGCTGCCGTTGACGATTTAAATATAAGAGGCGTCTTTAAGAAATTCAATGCGAAAGGTAATGCAAAGAAATAATTTGGCGGAAAAACTGAAGTATAAGAGAATGGTGACATATACATACGCCAAACATTGGCCGCAGCCAGGCAGAAAGTATCTAAGAATTATGTTCAGTGCTCTTGAGTTTTTATGACATTCTCTAGGGTTCTTACAAATGTACCATTTCCTCCGCTGATATCCAACTTAGCTATCTTTACTGTAGGCCTTTGATAGACACCGGTTTCAGTTTGAACTGCTGCACTGCGAACTTGACCATCCTTACGAATATTCACTCCTACGATCCTTCCCTTTTGCCATTGGTTGCGAGCGCTCCTTTCACCAATCAACATCACGATGTCTCCAACTGCTAACGGTTCAGCAGGAAGGTTCCACTTTTCTCGTCTAAAAAGTGTTGGCAGGTGCTCAGCGATCCAATGTTTCCAAAAATGTCTCGCTTGAAGTTGCGACATTAGTAAATTTGATTTAAGTAGCTTAGCATCATCATTGAAATTACCATGTGGTACCATTCCCCCAGGTGACTGACGAAGAATATGGTTAGGTGTTATGGCTTCGCACTGTTCGCTGTGGAGTGGTAGATAGGTTAGTGGCCGAGAGTTGATCATGTCCTCAATATCCATCAAAAAACTATGAAATAGCTCATCATTAGATTTATATGTTGTGACGTTGCTTACTGCATATAGGGCGATCTTAACAGACTTTATAAGTCTCTCACAACATCCATTCATGTGAGGTGATGCTGGATGATGAAAATGCCATTCCAGCTCTGAGTTCACAAACTTTCCGTTTCCAGCTCCGATAAAGTTAGTGCCTCGGTCACTAAACATTTTTCTCACTGACCCTCTTCGACATAAAAAATTCCAATAGCAAAGAATAAATCAGCGCTACAACTGTCGGCAATTTCGAAATGGATTGCTCTAGTTACCAGACATGTAAATAAACAGATCCACCTCTTTTCTATGTCGGCCATTGATGACCTCAAACGGACCTCCATAGTCCAAGGCAGTGTAAGAAAAGGGGGTGTAAACGCTTCAACTCTTACTTCTGGTAAAACCGCCATTTCAGGAGGAGTAGCTTTGGCCATTCTTATTTTGCAACGGTTATAAAGTTTTCTAACTCGTTTTAAAACCTGTCGCATTCTCGGAATATAGTACTTTTTTCTCAATTGATTCACCACCGTTTCATGGTTTATATGACAGAACATTTCGTGATAGTGTCGTTCCAGCAGCAACGTTCCATGATGATCATGAGAAAGAATTATTGGTCGCCTCGAGTTTAAGCTTAATCAACGTGCATTGTCTAGATGGCTTAGTGACCACATCACTCTGTTTTCATCCAAGTATGGTTTCATTTAGAATATGTTACTGGCACTCTGGGACGTTTCTTTTTTGATATCAGGTTTTCGGGCTTTGAAAGATGATTAACTTCGGAAGGCAAACCCTCAAGTTGAATCAATCTGTAAATCACACGCTCTGCTCGCTGATACTCTATAGTGATGAGAAGGAAACAGTTTCTCTCTCCTTACCCCCTACGACCCTGTTTATATTGGGAAGATTGAGTACGGACTGGTGAGTACCATTGTGTTTACATTACAAACTGTGAGGCACCTCAAAATGCATTGAAACAACAACAAGTTCCACATTGAAAGAACAGCAAAGCAGACTCATGAGTCCGGTGTTTATACTTCTCTTTCCTACAAACTGGCGTGAGTCCGTTCACAAATTCCCCAATCTAAACAGGGTCTAGGATATATCTATGAGTCTACAAACAAATGCCGTAACTCTTAACATCTTATTCCAATTCTCAAATCTTTTATTGTTATCACTGGTTCTGTTGTTTGATGAACTGTTTCGACAGCTGCATGATGGCGTCCCTGATGTAAAGATATATCTTCAGGCCATTCTATTTCGGATTCGTAAAGGAACTGCGGTGCTTGCATCCATGTTTAATGATGGTCCCTTTTTCCACTTAGTCGCGTCATCTGCTGGATTCATTTCTGATGGCACGTATCTCCAGTTGGCAATGTTAGTTATCTCTTGCACTTCTGCTATTCTGATGGCTACGAATTGACCTTTCACTGATTTTGCATCAGTTCTTAACCAGCTCAGAACTATAACTGAAAACACCACTCGATTAAGGCGGATCGCCAAAGATTGACGAATGCTATTGGCGAATCTTGCTCCAATCAATGCAGCAACTAATTCCAATCGGGGAATCGAAATGAGTTTAATGGGCGCAACTTTTGTTTTTCAACCTAACAATGAACAAGTTATATTATCTTTTGACTGTACTCGAAGGTATGCGACTGTAGCACTACAGTTGTTGCTAGCATCAACGAAGATGTCAAGTTCTGTTTCTGCGAGATCCCATGTTGCTTCAGCTAAGTACCATCTTGGAATGAGGACTGACTCAACTTGCCTCAATTTCTTTAACCATAGAAGCCAGCTTTCGTGATGATCGTCTTCAATTTCATCATCCCAATAAACTCTGGATCTCCAAACATCTTGCATTAGAACCTTCAAGTAAGGTTCAAGGCGAGTGGATCGAAAATGGACATCAGCACTCTTAATACCTCACGTTTTTTACCAACTGAGCGCTACTCGGTGAACACGTCGCTCCAAACGTCATAACTTGTGTGATGTATACGGCTTCTCCATACCAATGTAAAAAAAATACCATACAAATCTGCAGGCATGTTGGTCTTCACGTAAGATTTTGATCTGATAAAACATTTCAGAAATGTCTCCACTGATAGCGACTGCATTCTCGGGACCTTTAAGTAAAAGCGAGTTTTATGATACTCCATTCACTTTGGCCGCTGCATCCCATACCACTCTTAATCTTTCAGGCTTGCTCGGATTAACCACTGGGAACAATGGAAGATACCAAATCCGCTTGTGTTTTTCTTCTAACTCTTCAGTGGACAGCTTGCGGACGTACCCTTTCTTGACATAATTGTCGATTTGATTTTGCATGTCGCTCTTCAGTTGTGGATTCTTCTGTAGCCTACGATTCGGTGACAAAAGTCTGAACTTGGCCATGGGTCTACTGTCTGGGAGCACAGGATCATCATATCGCCAAAGTAAGCCGGTTTCAAATCGATTTTCATTGAATTTGGCTGTGTCTTCCATTATCTTCTAAGCACGGCTTTCCTCTTTAGATATCAGGTCATATGTAGGTATCTTTACTCCTAAACTATCTACGGAGAAGAAATGCCTCATCATCTCATCGAAGCTTTCATCATCTGGTTGTGAGTACTCCTGAATGTGGTAATTTATATTCTGGCTTTGGGATGAGCTACTTAAACCAAACACTGACCATCCCAGCTTACACTTTGTTGCCACAGGATCATTCCACTCAGCTAATCGGGTCCTACTAGGAACAGCAAGGTGCCAACCACTTAGGCCTATAATCATTATCCTTGGTTGTTCTTGAATATAAGAATTGAATTTCGATCTGACGTGTGCGAGAGAATAGTGAAATACCGTGCCCAAACCCCCAACAATAATATAAACAATAAAACTCTATCAAGTGCTTTCCAATATTTATCCCTCACCAAAATAAAATAAAAAAAAAAAAAATAGCCCATGACTCAATTCCCAAATAAAAATAATAATAAAAAAAATAACTAAATTCCCCATACAAACCGCGCCGCGAATAATAAAATCAATAGCAAAACTCATCTATTCAATATCAAATTAAATTAAAAAAAAATAGTGCAAGTGCCTGTGCGTGCAAAAAACAACAACAAAAAGTGCACCAAGCTTGAAGATGATGATGTACAAACCACAAACAGCACAGCGGTAAATTTCCCTATATCTCCTTCCCACATCACTCAGTGCTTTAGCTTCGTTATTATATGTAGTGTGTGTAACATTTCATACAATACTTGTAATCGACTAAGCCAAAGCATATCAGATAAATTGCTGTTATTGATTTTGGGTATCCAGGGGTGGATCAGTACACTGCTATTTAGGCATAATACTAGTAGTATTTGTGCTGTGAAGTTATTTTGGGGCCCAAACTTAATATCAGCATAGATAACTGTCTGATTTGTTTTTTTGTGTCTGTTTATTCGTAATGGTGGATGAATTTAGGGTTGGCTATAGCAACATTTGGGGAATAAGACAGAATTTTTGTGCTGCATATGTCCATACAGCGAAAAACAAGCCAGCTGTTTTGGCTCTAAGTGAAACCCAGGTAGGGGAAAATACCGATCACTCGGAATTCAGCCTCCATGGTTATAGCTTGGTGCATCTATTCTTCTCTCATCATGATGTCACTTATCAGCTTCAACCACAACATGGTTCATGTTTGTATACAAACTTTAATTTCATGTGGTTTAAATTCACCGTCCATAAGCGCATCATCCATACTTGTTTTATTTATCGTAGTCCTAGTTGGGATGGTAATTTGACTTCTAACGAATTCGATGCACTATCCGACTCCATCCAGAGAATTATTTCCCATTTTCCGCACAGTGAAATCGTTGTTACGGGCCATTTCAATGTACATAATTCTTCGTGGCTACGCTATTCGGGTCAGACAACACCCGAAGGAAGGTATGCCGAGCTTTTTCCTGAGTTAAGCAACCTAACCCAGCTTGTTGACGAGCCTACTCGAATTCCTGATAAATACACTATTAGTGTATTATCGCCTTTAGGCACATCAGACCATTGTGTCATATCTGCAAATTTCTCATGCCAACAAAATCCAGTTAGAGAAAAAACTTGCAAGAGGACCGTTTGGCAATATGAGAAAAAGCCAACTGGGACGGTCTCAACGATTTTTTTGGGAGCTTTAACTGGTCAACATGCTTCCTCGATAGTGACGTAGACGCCAGTGCAGATATGATTACAAATTTAATTCTTTGTGGAATGAGAAATTTTATCCCGAATAGGGTAAAATCTATCAAACCCAAAGAAAACTGATGGTTTGATTCGAGCTGTAAAGAGGTTATTAGGGTTAGAGAAGTAAGCTTCCGCTGTCATAAAGCCAACCCTACTGAGGAAAACCGGAAAAAGTTTCAGCAAGCTAAAAAGACCTGTAACGTTCATATTTTTGGTCATTTGTAAAAAACATACGAAATACAACCTCGTCCTCGGTTCCAACGCTTGTCTTCAATGACACTCCTCTTGTCCGCTCGCAAGATAAAGCCAATTTGCTTACAGCACAGTTTGCTGTTATTTCGATGCTGCCAGAAAGTGTTATGACTCCTCCTGTACTTGAGAGCGTAAATGATTTTATGGGACAAATCTTCTTTCGCACTCTTGGAGTTGCTAGAGTTCTAAAAGATCTCGACATTCACAAATCCACTGGCCCGGATAGTATCCCTCCCATTGTTCTGAAGAGGTGTTCTTCAACGCTGGCAAAATCACTGCGTAAGCTTTTCCATATGTCCTACTCTCCTGGCCTCTTTCCGAGTGGATGGAAAACAGCACTTGTCCAGCCTGTCCTTAAAAAAAGGCGTATCTTCTTCACCCTCCAACTATCGACCAATTGCACTTACGTCCCTTCTTTCCAAGGTCATGGAAACGCTGATCAATTTTCAGCTTAAGAAATATCTCGAAGACCGGCAGTACGGCTTTCGTAGCAATAGGTCCACTGGTGATCTGATGGTATATCTCACCGAACAAATCTATATCTCACCGAACAAATCTTTACATCGTTTTGAAGAAAGTAAGATTATTGCGCTTGATATTTCAAAAGCTTTTGATAGAGTTTGGCATCAAGCTCTCTTATCGAAAAAGCGTGCATTTGGTATTGATGAATCTCTTCTTCGTTGGATTAGAAATTACCCTTCGGACCGATCAATACAAGTTGTATTGGATGGTTACAAGTCTGATATTCACAAAATAAATGCTGGTGTACCCCAGGGCTCCGTTTTGTCTCCGACCCTCTTTCTTATATTCATCAACGATCTTTTATCTGAAACTTCTAATCCATTAAACTGTTTTGCTGACGACAGTACCCTCAGCTTTTCATATTCGTTTCTAGATTCACATCCATGTCCTTCAGATGTGGAACTTCAACGGCAGCGTATAATAAGCTCATTAAATTCTGACCTTGACAGCATTGTCCAATGGGGAAACAAAAACCGTGTAGAATGTAATGCTTCTAAAACTCAATGCTGTCTCCTGTCGTTAAAGCGAAACCCACCCCCTATGCTGCTATCCATGAGCGGCATTTGCATTGAGGAAACTGAATCGCTTTCAGTCCTCGGTATGTGTATCACAGACCACCTTTTGTGGAACGACCACATATTTGACATCGCCAAAAATGCTGCTAGGTGTTTAGGTTTTCTCCGTCGATGCAAGAAATTTTTCTCCCCTTCTGACCTGGGGTGGAATCGGCTAAGGCGATAGTTGACTGTCGCTGATTTGATAATCAATTTTGATTATCAACTTTTCTTTGTTCTGCGTAAAGTGATCGTTAAAAAAAGCAGAACATTTGTAGGGTTTGAATTTGATGAACACAATTATTGTTTTTATGCGTTGTAAATTAATTATATGTTGCTGGAAACCCATCATAAGCTTTAAATAAATACCCGATATTTATATTTTTATCATTTTAACTTCATTATTTACAAAAAAAAAAGAAAAAAAGAAAAAAAAGTTGGGTACCAGCAGGACTCGAACCTGGAACCTTCGGGTCCATCCTATACCTAGAGTAAATTTCTCATATGGATTAAGTACGATACTAAAAAGATAAAATAAAGAGTTGGTGATTTTAACTAAAATAAAATGTAAGGGGATAAGTACGATGCTAAACTTGTTTAAAATTTGCAGAACACAATTTTAAACCTAGCTGGAGAAATACTATGTACAATACCTTGTCAAGCTCTAGGCGAACATCCCAAAAGCATCAAGAGGACCGCTGGAACTTTAATGCAAATGGATTGCCAATAAAATTATTTTCTTTTTAAACACTTTATTTGTTCGTATGGTATTCGAATAAAATGCTTTAGAAAAGCAAACGTTTTTTGTGAGTTTCTTTTTTTTACTTAACAAATAT
This sequence comes from Melangyna quadrimaculata, assembly GCA_949320155.1. Lineage (NCBI taxonomy): Eukaryota > Metazoa > Arthropoda > Insecta > Diptera > Syrphidae > Melangyna > Melangyna quadrimaculata. Next base: position 105,382,422 of record OX439483.1, read on the forward strand.
TATTTGAGGTATCATAGGTAGGTACATTGGGTAAGGATGTTCCAGAATAGTTCCTTTATTCCTTGGTTTCTTTCTGAGCAATTGAAATTTTGGCATATAAACTTTCCTTTGGAGTACCTATATATATTATACAAACAATACTGTTCACATATATTTTATTTTAACTTTTTTTAACACTTTATAACACTTTTTTTCATTTTACTATCGATTTATGGCGGAGCTTAGCTAACACAACTTATCTTTCTCAAAAATATTAAGCAAACTGTATGAAAACGACACCTAAATAGCTGTCACCCACAAACTATAACAAAAAAGTGGTAGTCAAAGTGATAATCACCTTACGTGGAGCAAAAGTATTTATTTTGATGATCAACAATCAACTATCGCCTTAGCCGATTCCACCCCTGGCTGTGATCTACAAAGCCTTTTTTCGTCCAAAACTTGAGTACAACTCCCATATTTGGGCAGGTACTCCAATAACCCACTTGAGTCTATTGGATAGAATTCAAAAGAGAGCTCTTAAAATGATTGGTGAAAGAACTATAACGGATCTCTGGAGCACCGTCGAAATGTTTCATGCCTTTCGTTATTTTACCGTTATTTAAACAAACAGTGCTCTAGTGAAATAGCTAGTTGCATGCCTCCCCTTAAACAATTCAACCGTAATACTCGCGCTTCTAGGAATGCCCATCAGTTTACCTTGAGCCCAACTTCGCACGTACTGTTAAGTACAGAGATTCTTTCTTTAGTCGCACTACACGAATGTGGAATGCTTTACCCAGTCAAATTTTCCCCTCCCATTGTGATTTACAGACATTCAAAACCAATGTGCATCGGTATCTCCTTTTAAATCCCCTGCAACCTACCTAATCGCTCGTGCTGTGTATAACATTTTAAGGGAAGTCACAACCCCTTTAGCGCGCGCTTAATATAAAAAAAAAAAACCCACGTAGATAAGGATGTACTCTGGCAAGGTCATCATACTTCAAGGTTTGCCTTGGTAAGCCCAGCTCCTTTATTGTATGAGCAACTGGTATTTCAAACTCCTTGGCACCTTCGTATACCTCTGAAATAATTATTGAAACCTTAGTAGAATCCTCCTTTCGACGTACGCCTGCTGTCCATTTAAGGTGCAATACAACTTTAGGTCCATCTAATCCCAGTTCATTTGCAACGCTTTCTTCTATTCTGGTACCACTAGAACCTCCATCAAGGAACGCCAATGTAGTAACCCTTTGTAACCCTTACGAAGTGTGACTGGTATATACTGGAACTGAAAAAAATCACCTTCATTGATATGACTATTCTGTGATGTTACTACTATTGGTGTGATGCTGCTGACATCTTGATGCATTAACGGATGTATTTTCTCGTACAACCGGTGAAACTACATTTGACTGCCTTCTTACATACAAAAGGATATTTAATTATATTGGCAGTCAAACACTGGCGACAGAGTTTTAACTCCTTAACTTTTTCCCATCTAGCTGATGAAGATAATTGTTTGAAAATATCACATGATTCTAGACTCTTAAGGATAGACCGCAAAAGGCGGAATTGCACTGCAGCGGAACTGCGATTCAAAATAATTTGTATGAAATTGTATGAAGTTCAGTTGCCGCTTATTGCGATATAGCTCATACAATATCATACAAATAATGTTTTGCCGCGTCATGAAGTGTAGTTCCGCTGCAGTTGTGTGCGGTCTAACCTTTACACTGGTTTTCACATACTAAACAAGTTGAATATGCTTTGACTTGAACGTGAACATTGACCCTACTCTTGCTATTTGGCTTTTCATTATGAACAACTTCCCTCCTAATGGGTGATTTTTTAAGAGGTTTAGAACTTTAAAAAAAAAAAAAACACAAAAAATTCAAAAAAATGAATGAAATATTTATTTGAATCGATAGTTTGAACCTTGCAATTTAATTGTTGACCGCGGCTGCGTCTCAGGTAGCCCATCCGCTGAGTCCAATTTTGGCATACTCTTTCACACATATCGGCCGGTATCTCACGAATGAATGCATGGATGTTGGCTTCCAGTGCGTCAATCGAAGCGGGCTTGTCCCTATAGATATTAGCCTTGACATACCCCCACAAAAAATAGTCTAATGGTGTCAAATCGCACGAATCGAACGTGAAATTAACTGTTCACCAAACTCGCCTCGCAATTGCGCCATTGTTTCGCGTGCTGTGTGGCATGTGGCACCGTCTTGTTGAAACCACATATCATGCAAGTCAAGAACTTCCATTTCGGGCAAAAAAAAGTTTGTTATCATCGCTCGGTAGCGTTCACCATTGACAGTAACGCTGCGATTCGCATCATCTTTGAAGAAATATGGCCCAATAATGCCGCCGGCCCATAAACCGCACCAAACAGTGGCTTTTTCGGGATGCATTGGTAGCTGTTGCAATGCTTCTGGCTGATCTTCACTCCAAATGCGGCAATTTTGCTTATTTACGTACCCATTCAACCAAAAATGAGCCTCATCGCTGAACACAATTTTTCGATAAAAAAAGCGGATCCTCGGCCAGCTTTCCAAGAGCCCATTCACCAAAAATTCGGCGTTGTGGTAGGTCGGCTGGCTCTAGTTCTTGCACCAGCTGTATCTTAAAAGGCTTTACGCCCAAATCCTTCCGCAAAATTTTCCACGTAGTGCTGTAACAAAGGCCTAACTGCTGGGAACGGCGCCGAATCGACATTTCGCGGTCTTCTGTCACACTAGCTGATACGGCCGCAATATTTTCTTCACTACGCACAGTACGTAAACGTGTTGGTGGTTTAATGTCCAACAAAGTAAATTTGGTGCGAAATTTGGTCACAATCTTCCGAATAGACTGCTCAGAAGGTCGAGAATGCCGACCATAAAATGGAAGCAGCGCGCGATGAACATTTCGAACCGAGCACGAATTTTGATAGTAAAATTCAATAATTTGCAAGCGTTGTTCATTTGTAAGACGATCCATGGTTAAATTGCAAACCAAACTGAAGCTGTTTGACAGTGATACAAGGTACTAAACACACGTCAGCTGTCAAAACCAGTGTTGCCAAAACAAACCAGCTAAAAAATTACCCGTTACTAACACTCATTTCAGAAATTGGAAGTACCTCATACTCCTTTTTTGCCTCCAACTCTAACCAGGAACCGAACGCAATAACTCCTTTGACTTCCCTTTCCATAAAAACCGTGGCCCACTTCATCTTCATATCGTTTGTAAGTTTCTTAAGTAACTCTTTAAGAAGAAGTAGGTTATCATACTGTCCCGTGAGTCCTGAAGCTTTCATAACTGCATTGAGATTTGTTACGGCAGTGGAAAACTGGACGATGGATCCTAATTTATCGGCTTTGACTACAGAAAGATTAGCGAGTTTTTCTTATTGACTTTCTAAAATTACGTTTGGTTGGAAGTTCCCTATAAACTTTTCTGGCAGCCAATTCCCTTTGGCTCAGCGGTGGTGGAAGTTCGAATACGGTTGGTGGCGGCAGTAGTGGTGTAGATATTCGCTTAAAAGCAGTCGTAGAAGTTGGTTTCAAGCAGGTGCCGATGGGTTCATAATTTGGTTCCTCCTGCTACGGATGGGCACCTCGTTGTTGATCCATCCCAAATCTACCCCGCTTTCTGTAATTTCCTCAATTAGTTCTTCTTGACGTTTTAAAAGATCTTGCTCTTCTTGTAGATTATCTCGCTGTTCCCTTAGGATGTCGCGTCGATGTTGAATAAGATTCAGACGCAAATTTCTTCGTGTTGATGAACTGCTTATGGAGGACACAGAACGTCCGATTCATTGTGCAAGCCTGTCGTATCAACAACAACTAACCTGGGCTCAGGAATCGCAGTACCCTGTTTACCTAGAAACGAACCTTTCAAATTGATGTAATCCTCTTTTAGACCTAGCCATTTCTTATAAGAACTATCTATAACCGTTTTACGTTTCGTCTCAAGAACATTTTTCTCGACTACCTTCAGCTGATTTATTAGTTTACTATGAAGTGCATCATTTGGTGTTGTTGCAGTTGCAGGTGTTGCTGCTCGTCCATGTCTTCATCTTGACTTGCCTGGCCTGCCTCGTGAGGCACAAGCGGTGGCGTTCGATTGTTGATATTTCGAGCACAAATTTATCGATTGAAATTTAAGTATTTCGAGAACGAATTTATCACATAAAATAAGAATGTAATCAAATCTCTTTTTAAAATGAAAAGCAAAAACTAAAGACTGTATTAATTACTTTACTTTATTGTTTAATAATATGCCAGTTGGGTTAAATTTTAGTTTTTTAATCTTAATAAATGATTTGTCTCGATATAAAATTTTGTGTCGATGTGCCGGCGTTGACGATTCAAAAATAAGAGGCGTCTTTAAGAAATTTAATGCGAAAGGTAATGCAAAGAAATAATTTGGCGAGCAAACTGAAGTATAAGAGAATGGTGACATATACACGATAAACAGATATAAGGTATGCTCATTGCATTTTGACAGGTGTGGTGTGACGTAATCGTCATCTCGTTCTAATATAAGATAGAAGAATAGAATACTATTTTATTGGATTATTTTTTTAATTTTTCTATTTATACAGTTAATTTAACCTACAAAAATTTGTTTAAATGGTTAATTCTAAAATACAGTCTACACTTAAGAAATAGTCTATTTGCAATAAGTCTAGATGCACAGCTTCAGCATTTTTTAAATGTTTGATGTTCTTATTGTTTTTAATAAAAATGTTTTCTAAGCCCCACATTAATAAACGGAGCTAGCTGGGAGTTATCATTTACTCGTGATAAGCTAGGAGTTAAATTTCTGCCACTTACTAGCTAGCTAAGCCAACAAGCAAGGTGGTTCAGCGAAGGGTTAAATAAGATAAGTAAATATACGTTTTAATTCACAAATTGTCTCTTAATACATGCTCACACAAGAGTTCAAAAGTTACAGGTGAGTTAAGCGCTGTTTTATTAATATGGCTATAAAAGTATAACATTTTCAAAGAATATATCACTTCGTTTCTAATTCCACCTTCCAACTTTTCATCCACCAACTAAAGCTGCAGGATGTAAATATTAGGGTCATGGTACTGATTCTTTCTTTAAAGCTCTTTAAAAAGTATATCCTTAACTGTATAGTCACTCTTTACTAAATGTCCTGAGCAAACACGACTGTTTTAAAGTATAATCGTTTTTATTCCCAGAAGCACTAATCCACAATTTGCACATTTTAGCGTCTTTCAAGAAATAGTGATATGTATTTTAATTTTTGTTCACTATTTTTTTCTGTCTTGTGTATTAATACACCCCAAAACAGCACACACAACCATTTTCAAATTTTAAAATTCACTTTCTAAACGAAAAAAACAAATAAAATATCAGAAACCCATGGACCTAGTAGGTCTACTAGGTCCATGCAAAAACCAATTGATCCAATTAACAATCTCGCTTGTCAAACAGGGGGATGACGATGACGTCACAGCATAAGCAAGATGGCGAATTAGGTGTATCTAATGAGCATACCTTATTTCTGTTTATCGTGGACATATACATACGTCAAACATTGGCCGAAGCCAGGTAGAAAGTATCTAAGAATTGTGTTCAGTGCTCTTGAGTTTTTGTGACAATGGCGATTTATGAGTTTCGTGATAGTGCTGGTCATTTTAGCTTCGATGACTTTGCTAAGTTCGGATGTCGACACGGCTAATGTTTGGTGCCGAAATGTTCTTTTGGAGCTGGGAAAGTAATCATGAGATGATAATTATAATCTAGTACTACCATATACTCATATTCTCTCTACTCCTGAGTACTTTGATACCACCAAAGGAACACGGATTGATTTTAGCCATGTTTCTTACAGCATTGTATGGGATTGCGAAATAACAACAACACCACCCTGTCACTTAGGAAACATTCCTCCTCAGACTTATAAGTGTTCGTTATCAACAAACAGACTTTGAAATGGAATAACTAAAAATCTTCTGGCAATTTCGTTTTCTCGTGTAAAGAAAACAAGTCTAAATTTTCATTAAACGATATTTGCACTGCCGATGTATCGTTGTTGTAATCACTTGAGATTGAGGATACAGCCAACATGTTCCTTCCAGTTTCGAGCGATTTCAATGCAAACATAGCCAAAGAAAATTAAAAGAAAACGTCAAAATCTCGATCAAATAGTTTGTTCGTGTGAAAGGGGTTTACAATTTTTGCATAAAGTAAAATAGTGGAAAATATATCTACACAAATATGAAAATTGTGTATGGTGGAACAGAAAATTTTTGTTCGCCTTCGCTTTTTTAACAAACACATTTTCCATCTTATACTGTTTGCAAATTTAAATTGAGTTTTGGCATCACTGTTTTGGAAGGAACTACAAAAGTCTCCAAATAAAAAAAAAATACGTTCGTTCATTCGAAAAATTCAGTCAACCTCAAATCCAAATGTCAACGCGATTAGGAAAGAAAAAGTGAAAAAGTCTTTAATTGGCCTACAAGAATCGACCCATTCAATTTCTGAATTCGCGAATCGTGCGGATTTCCAATAGCAAAAGAAAACACAATTATTTTGTTTCTATCCCGAAATTAATTTTGCGTGTGTGTGCCTAACTGGTTTTAGGTATATTTACAAAAAAAAAAACGAAACATCAGAAAAATTTCCTCATCAATAACAAATGCAGTGCATAAAATGTAAATATATCTTACAAAAAAAACGATTACCTACCATTTCGATGTTAAATCAAACGAGTACGAGAAACACCTCCTCGCTGTACAAGGCGACGACGCAGCGAAAAAGTTTGACCTTCGAATGGAATCTGGCGTGTCTCTGTCTCTGGCTGGTGCACTGAAGTCGAATGTCATTCGTTTATCGTTTTACTGCGACAACTTCTTTAAACAGCTGCTGGAATCGAAATCTAAAATCTGAAAACTTAAAGCTCATTCCTTGTTTTCTTGGGTGTAGGCTCTGATTCAAGAACATACATATATAAATTTACATATAGTATTTGCTATTTTAAGTGCTTAATTAGTTTCCCTTCTAGTTTTCTATTTCAAAAACGTGGCCGGGCTACCCACGGTTATGTAGAAAGTATTTCATAAAAGATAGAACAAGAGTTTGAACAACGTTTAGAAAATTACATTTTGTTTTCCCGATTAGATGCAGTGAAAAGAGGATTCCTTTAAATTTGTATCCACTTCACGGATACTTATCATTTTTATTTTCTTCCTCCGCCAGCACCACTGTCAAAAATTATAAAGCCACCGTTCTTACCCAAGGTAGAATATATCGGCCAGCGTTGTTGCTGTTAAAAATAGAAATCGTCGTTCGCTCCCTCAATATTATTATTGTTATTTTCTAGATAGACAAGAAAAGACAGACAAATAGACAGATTGGCAATAATATCTGTTCAATGCAATTTGTTGTTTTATAATTTATAAAAGAAAAAGTCGGCAGCAAATTATTTTGTTCAAATTCATTTAGTGTTTTCTGTTTCTGCTGCTAGAAGAGTAATAAAACAAATTATTATTATCGTCTACAACGATAACAAGTGCGGATTGATCAATTATGTGGACAAATATCACTTTTCTTTTTTGCTTGTTTCTCTCTACAGAAAAACAATATTTAATTGCACTCATCGCCCGGAGAAGTGTAATCAAAAATTAAAACGGAAAATAGTTATACTACTCGTTTCTTATCCAATAATCATTGCATAAAATTGAATTTGCAAATAAACAAGCAGTGTTCAACATGCGTGTCGTAGCAATGGTTAGTGGTGGCAAGGATAGCTGCTATAATATGATGCAGTGTGTTGCAGAGGGACATGAAATTGTTGCGCTGGCCAATCTTCATCCAAAGGATAGAGGTAAATTTAATTAAAAAAAAATAAAAACACTTTAATCAAAATAAGTTTATCATGTGTGTGTTGTGTATGCCTCTTTTAATTAAATCACCATTTCGTAATAAATTGTGAACCTTTGAGTCCCTGAATATTATTGTTCTACTTTTACTATACTTAGATGCGAATAGGTAGACGAACCCCGAAGCAATTTTTGGGCGTGAGAAATAGCTAAAATTAACTGCTATTTTAAGATATATCTGAACTATTTATATTCAAATACATTTGAAAGTCTTTTTGTTCACATTTAAAAGATGTCCAAGATGTTTTCCATAAACCTAAACGGCTGCAAGACGCATTCAAATATTCAATCTTGTGAGTGCGTCTTGCAGACATTTGGCCCAATGTAATGCGTCTTCAGCGTTAAAGGGAGGGAACTTACTTTAGAGAACGGAACTCTTTTTTTTTATTGAAAAATTATCATATAATATCTCGAAAACTTTGTGGAATTAATTAAGATATAAAAAAATTTCGGGCAATTTTCGATACCTACTTTAAATTCATATTTCGTTATTTAAATAGCTAAAAAAAACTGAGCACAACACGGGTTCAAAAACAAGTAGTTACCTACCAGTAGATAGAAGGTAAGGCTATTTTATTTGTTTAATAATTATGGATTTATGAACAAAAATTCAAAAATCTATAATCTTTCTAAATATTTCTTAAAAAACTTTTTCTTATATGAATTAAATTTTCAAAAAAGAATATATTTTTTTTTTTGAAATTTGTAAATAAAAAATTATTTGAACATACAGAAAATACGGTTTTATAACAGGTAACTTTAATAACAGTTTTATTTAAATTTGTTTTTGTTTTTGCTGAAACATTAACCATCCCCTTTATTAATATTGTGTACCGTAATTATTAAAATCGTTAGAGTCGTTTTTGAGATACAACATTTTTATTCATAAGGATTGTTTGTAATGTTATGTCTGATTAATATTGCGAGTTCGATTTTTGTTTACAAATCCAAAACTTGGCTCTTGTTCCTACATACATATATCGCAATAGAAAAACTACGACTAGGTCTGCAATACCTATAAAACCCTAACTTTTTTGTATTCAAAAATCTATTCTTTTATGTTCTAAGAGCCGATTTTTTTAATAATCAGGAACAAATGAATAAATTACCATCTGATAATTAACTATCTTTTAAAAAATTCGCTCTAACTTAAGTTATTTTAGTGAATAGTTTGTCGATACAAATTATTTCGAAGTCCAATACTTTTGTAAAACCTACTTTCACATTTCTTCTTTTTTTAGTATTAAATACATTCCAATTCAAACCGACAGTTATATATCTTTTTTAATACTAAATATTTTTTTTTTTTTATATTCTAATAGGCACTCAAAGTGACAAAAAATGTTTAACTTGAATTTCTATTGCATGGTGTCCGCTAAACTGGAAAGTCAGGGAACAAAATTTGGTCGGGGAAAGTCAGGGATTTCGGGAAGCAGTCAGGGAAAATTTTTTCCATATCAATTTTTAAAACTTCACTGAACTCCTTTTTCACTTTCTCTCATAAGAAACTTTTTTCTGATCGAAAATTTCGTTTTGATTCATTTCGTATCTTTTGTCATACCTGTGAATATGTCAAAAAAAAATGAGTGAAACGCAACTAACTGCATTTTGTGTTATTTCGTACAGTAATGGCCGCGATCGGAAACATATATGTAGAGCTTTCCAGATAGGTTCGTGTTGTTGGAATCCCATGTGAAAAACAGCTGATGACAAAACAGCTTTTTCTGTTGGATAGCTATCCATGCTATCTGAAATATTTTGGTAGATATATGTACGCTTCTATCCCAAGCGAAATGTCAAAAAGAACCAATCCGTTCGAAAACCTATATGGATACGAAACTATCTTAAGATCGATTTACAATGCGACGAAAAAAAAAATAGTTATTTCAGCTCGCGTGTTAAGGAAAACTACACCATGGAATAAGAATTTTGTGGAATCAAATTAAAGGCAATTGCTTACTGCTCCATTTGAGTCCGGAACATTCTATTTCCATGGTGTAGATTTCCTAAACACGGAAGCTTAAATAACTATTTTTTCTTTATAAATAAGGGGGACAGTTTATAATATTTAAATTATAATAACATAATATTTAAATAATAAAAGTAATTTCAGTTTGATTTTTTCATTATTTTGAACGCGCACTGCTCAGCAAGAAGAAAAAGAATAAATAATTTAACGCTACCAAAAAACTCGTCGTCAAGAAACTCGTCGCATTGTGAATTGGGAAACGATTTTTTTACGTTTACTCGTTCCATTGTGAATCGACCTTTAGATAGCATAGCATAGGTTTCCAAGTCCAATAAGAGGCAAAAAATAAAAAACTAACTGTTAAAGGACAATGCGCAAAGATGTATGGAGCGTGGGCCCAGCACCAATAAGAACGGCCTCCATATCGTATATAGGTACATGTTTATGCATTCATTATCCGTTAACCGTTTGTCCAAATTCGCTGTGTTATTTAGTGTTAAATAAAATCAGTTAGGGTCACAATTATTTTTGTCCCATGACACACTACCTGAAATTGTTCAGTTTTTTAAAATTATGTTTATGGGAACCATCAATTTTATGCAAAAATCATTTTTATCCAAAAATTTCTTGGATTCACTGCTCAATTTTTTTTCTCAATCGAAACAGCTGTTTGTTTTACAACCAAGTTATAATTTTTTGAGGGTGTGCAAATAAGAAAGTGGTAAATAAATACAAAATAGAGACGGAATGTTAGTGAAAACTCAAACTAATTGAATAAGCTATAAGCATTTTCATTTATTTCAATAAGATTTTTAAATATTTAAAGAAAAGTTGAAATTTTATTTCCGAACTTGTATGAGAATAATAACACGTTTTTTTTCTGAAAGGGAGCGGAGAATGTTATCCCACCAAATGATTCTGCCACCGTTAATCTGACATTGAGCGCTCAATGAGCGCTCGGTTTGTGGTACACGCCTATTGCACAAAAACTTTATGTTATATATAATAATTCAATAAATGACAAATTTGACATAAAGAATACCTCAAGACATAAAGAATACCGTAATTTACAATTCTCTTTTTATTTCGCTGAACCTTGAGTTAGTGGGGGAGAAACATTCTTTAGTTACACGACACCATGCATGAATGAAAGAAACATATTTATTACTTTTGTAATGTATAATCCTCTTTTTCCGCTTGCACATTGAGTGAGAGGTGTAGAAACATATTTGTTACCTACTTCTGTTGTTTGTAATCTTTTTTCTCATTATAAAAAGCCGTATGCATTTATTAGGTATCACTAGATTGCATGAATGAAAGCAGCATATTTATTAATTCTTTAATTTAAAATCTAAGAAGAAGAAATAGAGGAACGGGCACATCGAGTAAAAAGTGAGGCTTTTTTCAAAATAGTGTGAGTTACATAAACACAAATGCATTCACACAGGGTCGGAATGCAGTGAGATAGCTAAATGCTGGGGCCCCCAAAAGAATTTTTAGCTGTGTTTTTGAGAGATGTATTTTTGAGCTTTAAGTTTAATAGTAAAAAGGCTTATTAAACTAAATAAAAAAGTGAAAACAACATATGTATATGTATCTATTAAAGAAAATGATAAAGAAAACATTCAAAAAGATTTCATTCTTACATAAAATATTGTTTTTACAAAGAAGTTTTGTAAAACTAATATGTTCATATCAATAATAAAAATAATTTGTTTATGGTTCAAACATTCTATTTGAAAATTTAAAGCATTATTGAATGTGCGAAATGTTCGCACAGGTCTTCAGGTAATATATAATGGTGGTTTTGAGGGTCGTTTTGTAAGTTGTTTTGTCTTACTTTTACGAATTGTAAAAGATTAAAAACAATACCTATTTTTATTCTGATAAATGAGGTAAATATTGATATTTTTTGGTTTTTTCCAGAGATGGTTTTGACACCAAAAATAATATTTAAAAACTAATATTTGTTTTTTTTTACAAATTAAATACTCAAAAAACTGCTTTTTGCATTAAATTGGTGCTTGCGACCCCTAAACATAACTTTAAAAGTTCAGGTATTCTATCATGGGTTCAAAGAACTTAATTCCAAAAATGGCTTAAATCGAGCGAAAATACACAAAATATTTATTAAAGAAAAAATTAAGGAAAAAAGGATTTGTTACCCTAGAACTCATTTTAATCAAAATTAAATAACTTTTGTCACACAGCGAATTTGGACAAACGGTTAACGGATGAGGAATGCATAAACAAATACCTTAATATGATATGAAGGCCGTTCTTATTGGTGCTGGGCCCAATTTGCCCATTGTCCTTTGACTGTGAGGTTCAACCAACGCGTTCAAGTTTATATTTCAAGTACGATTATTCCTTTTTACACATTTTGATTTAAAAAAAAAAATAAACTATTAAATTTTAACATCGCAAAGATACATAGGATTTAAAAGCATTTTTTATTTTTCAATTTAAATGCAATCCGTTATGTATACCTTCAGATAGCTCTTTGAAAAATACAAGGTGAGTTCTTTTTGCCTAAGGTGTAATTAACTCTATTCAAATACGTTCATTTTCTACCGCTTTGTACATTTTCTACCAACTTGTGCAGTATTTGTGCGTACCTACTCATGAAATTTTTTTTTGATTTTTTGGTCAGGGAAAATTTTGAAATTGGTCAGGGAAAGTGAAAGTCAGGGAAATTTATTTTGAAAAATAGTGGCAACCATATATTGTCCAAAAAGGTAGACGATGGCAAGGGAACCAAAATAAATCGATTTTGTTTAAAAATTAAGAATGAAGAGATTATTGGGTTTTATTTTTTTGTGCGAAAACTATAAAACAAAATAAAAATTTCTTACAAGATGTGAGCCAGGTGAGTACAATTTCGCACATTGGATGATAATTGATAATGTTTTGAATTAATTATGAGCAAAAAATGTGTAAAGATAATATGTTATTAGAATGACAATAACGAAATAAAATCTAAATTTAGACAATTTTTAATTTTTCGTAGGTACACGTTAGGTCTTCCCTAAAGTAATTTTGCTGTGGAGAAAAAATTTCTATATTTGAATTCACTATATGAAAACTTAATTAGAAAAGAATTAAAAATGATCATCATATATATTATTTCTGTTGTCAAACTCCTTTTTTCTCATTTATAAAATAGTCAAATCCACTAAAATAGGTATCACTGAATAGGAATTTACACATACTCATGACATTGCGCAAAAACTTTATGTTATACCACACTAATTTTCTATAAATTTCGTAAATTTCAAATAATTCAATAAATGAAAAATTTGACATTAAGAATACCTCACTTTTAACCCATTGAATGAGTGAAAGAGAAAAATATGTATTACTTCTGTAATTTAAAACTCTTTTTTTTTTGCTGCACCTTGAGTGAGTGGGGGAGAAACATTCTTTAGTTACACCATGCATGAATGAAACAAACATATTTATTACTTTTGTAATGTAAAATGATAATCCTCTTTTTTCGCTTGCACATTGAGTGAGAGGTGGAGAAAAATATTTTTTCTCATTATAAAAAGCCGAATGCAATTATAAGGTATCACTAGATTGCAAGAATGAAAGAAACATATTTACTATAGAAGAAATAGAGAAACGGGCATATCTAGGAAAAAGTGAGGCTTTTTTAAAAATAGTGTGAGTTACACAAACGCAAATGCATTCACACAGGGTCGGAATGCAGTGAGATAGATAAATGCTGGGGCCCCCAAAAGAATTTTTAGCTGTGTTTTTGAGAGATGTATTTTTGAGATTTAAGTTTAATAGTAAAAAAGCTTATTAAACTAAATACAAAAGTGAAAACAACATATTTATATGTATCTATTGAAGAAAATGATAGGTAAACAAAAAATTCAAAAAGATTTCATTTTTACATCAAATATTGTTTACAAAGAGGGTTTGTAAAACTAATATGTTCATATCAATAATAAAAAGAATTTATTTCGTTTGTTCAAACATTCTATTTGAAAATTTAAAGCCGTATTGAATGTGCGAAATTTTCGCACGGGTCTTCTGGTTGAATTTATATTAGCCGTGTGACTAGCAACTCAGCAAAATGTTTACATGCAAAACAATAACAAAACAAATTATTATGGAGAATTTTGTTTGTGATTTCCGTTTTAAAATTTTCACTCTGTCAAAAACCACGGCTATTTTTTAAACAAGAAAATAATTTTCTCTTTTTAACATAAGTTGTTAAACATTTTATTCATCATAAGTAACGAAGTAAAAGTCAAATTGTCATCATTACAATCATCCACCCCTTTCACAATGAACCCTGTTAATTTGTATATGTGTTTTAATGACCCACGCCCTTGAAAGTTGATTAAATATAAAATATATATTTTGAGTGAGAAACAATGACTTTTGTTAAAGATGACAATTTCTTTGAAATAACTTCTGATCCATCATATTTTAAATCTCTGTTTCTATATAAAAACTTTTTATCGCAAAATTATTTCTCATTTTATTAATACAAACTTAATTACTTTGTATATTTTTCTTTAATATTTTGTTTAACTGATTTATTTATTAAATGTATATTTTAAGAATCAGAATTTTTCTAACTACCTTATCTAAAGACATTTACATAGATCTAACAGACTACTGTCCTGATATTCGGCCCTAGCGAGGTATCAAGAATTTTAGCTCCGAAGTATTCATCGAAATAAAAATCCTCCGATCCTTATAAAATCGACGATTTTTTCTAAACGACAGATACATCGACAGGGCATATTTTTCAGTTAAACATGGTTTTCAATCAATTTTTAGACTCACAGTATTTTTTTAAATCGAATAATCCATGATTTTGCAATATTTAAAAAAAACGAAATCTGTTATCATTATGAGTTACTAATTTCAATAGCGTTTTTAAAACATTTTCAATCCTTTTTCAGGTCAATGCATTAGCTCGCACTTAAAAAAACGAATATTTCATGAAAAAAATATGTGTATAAGTGAAACAACAACCTTTTTTAACCCGTTTATAATGTCATAATCATCATTTTTTCTACGTTAAAGCAAAATAAATAATCAAAATCACTTCAAAAAAAGTTCTTTTTAAATGCCACAATCCCAAATGCTAAGCAATCTAGGCCTTCGGGATATTGGCATTCGAAGTTGCCATTCTAGATTTTGGCATTCGAGATTTCGTCTCCAACTCGATTGTTTTTGTTGGAATATTTTTAAATTAAGTTAAAAGTTAAATAACTGTACATAATTAATATTCTACTTAAATGTTAAATATCAAAGCGGGCGATAGATAAGAAAAATATAACTATCACTTCAAAATTAACGATTGAACTACCTTTCTAATGCACTTTTACAACTTTCAACAAATAGGTGGCGCAAGGTCAATAACCTATCAACGGGGAAGGTTTTGTTTTTTTCAAATTTCGAGTCATTTAATGCTTCAACTCAGACGGCTGCAGCCACTTAATTATTGAAGAATTATTTGAATCAAAGACTATAAATAATTTATCAATTTTTACAACCAAAGTTAATGTTGAGTGAAAACTCTCGCGCTAACTTGTATACTTATATTATGTAAACTATAGGTATATTTTTTCATTTACCAGCAATTACTTAATTCTCCTCGTTTTCGAAAAATATTTATCTTCTATTTGCTTATTTTTATATATAAAATCAACATCGAATTGGCCCAAAATCAAATCAAATATTTATACACTTCCATTTACTTCTGCATTCACGTCGTCATAGAATATATTTACGTTCATACATTATGTACATACCATCACATAATAAAATGTTGGCTTTAAGATTAATAAACTTGTGAAAAAAATGTTTGCTGGAACATTGTGATTTTTAAGTAAACATTTAAATAACCATGTACTTTTCTTTTACACCCACAGATGAGCTCGATAGTTTTATGTACCAAACTGTAGGTCACATGGGCATTGAAATACTTGCCAAAGCAATGGGACTACCTTTGTATCGACGCGAAACAAAAGGCAAGAGTACTCAAACCGGCAAATACTATGTACCCACCGATGATGATGAGGTTGAAGATCTGTATACTCTATTGGAGGAGACAAAGGTAAGTCGTCAAATAAGGGGCCAATCTGCATTATCAAAATAGTGTGCTATGAAATTTAAAAGCAAATGTTATTCAGAAAGTGAGTGAAGAGTGACTCATTTAAAAGTGAGATTAACAAAATTAAAAAAAAAATCATCACTTCTCCTCATTCGTAAGCTTTGATAATGTTGTTATTGATCAAACAAAGTGTTTTGAATTTGATTAGTTTAAATTTTATTTCCTAGGGTAGACTACTTTTTTGTATGATGAAATAAATAACGAAAAGTCAATATTCCAAGAGTGATTGCTACCTTTTGCCTTTGATCGGCTTAAACCAAATGACAATCAGAGCTTAATAAACAATTACAAATCGATTAAAAAAATAGTTACGTACTAGTACAAAAAACAAAAATCAATAGACAAGCAAAAATTGATAATAATAAATTAGAACAGTGATATTAGGTTTTAAGGAATAATAAAATGCAAAGTCCAGCATTTTACAATTTTGTGTAGATAAATGTATGTCTGAAAACGGAGACACTCTCAGCCAAAGTAGTAGCCCGTAGCGTAATGGTTAGTGCGTTCGACTGTCACGCTGGAGGTCTGGGTTCGCTTCCCAGCCTCGTCCACCTAAAAATTAAAAAGTTTTTTTCAGGGCTACTGCCTCTTGCGATGAATTGACAAATCCTTCAAGAGTATCACTTGTCACGAATAATTGCTTCTCGTCTAGCCGTTCGGATTCGGCATAAAATTGTAGGTCCCTTCCATTCCTGTCGACAGGCGCACACAGGAATGGTTGCGAGTTGTTAGTCACTAGGCCCTGGTTCTTCATGAACCGTTGTGCCACCCGATTTATTTATTTTATTTTTTTTTTCTCAGCCAATTTGTATGTTCGTGTAAGTCAGAAGGGATTTTCTGCCGAATCCGAACTGTTAAGATGCGAGGAACTTCATCATGACAAGATGAACAAGAAATAACAAAAATATTTTAGGAAAATCTAATCTCGAATTTAAACCCAGGCCTTCGGCGTGATAGTAGCCCAACACACTAACCATTACACCAAGGGCTACTACTGCACTTCATTACATAAATCAAATGTAAAACTGGAAGTTTATTTTTGAAACTGATTTCAATCTTTCATCTTTCTACCAAGGCATGTTATTATCTTGATTTGTTGTGAATTTCGTCCAGGATCAGTTTCTAATTTATCTATTTTTTGTTGAGAAAAATCTAAAATCATGATAGTTTTTTTTAACCACTGATTAAGTTATGCACACAAATGTGACGAACCCTACCAAACAGATGCCATTAACGGAAAAATTAAAATTATTTAGTAGCTTTTTGTTTATAAATGTAATCGTTTTGTTTTACAGAAAGAGCTTAACGTTGAAGCAGTTGCTGTTGGGGCCATTCTATCTGATTATCAACGTGTGCGAGTAGAAAATGTATGCAGCCGCTTGAATTTAGTATCGTTAGCCTATCTATGGAGGAGAGACCAGACTGAACTCTTACAAGAAATGATCGATTGTCATGTTCATGCAATTATAATCAAGGTTTGTTAAAAATTAAGTCTGAAAACTTATATTTTTGCATTAACAAAATCTTTAACTGGTGTTTTTTTTGTTTGTTTTAATATTTTATTTGATTTGTGGTGACGAAGAGAGAAAACTCATCATAAAATATCATTACTACCGAAACTTACATAGAGCTTCACAGAATTGCTTTTATTTTTATTAAATACACATATTTTCATACAAGTTCTGTTTTTTTTTTATATAACACGATGTAATGTAGGTAGCAGCATTGGGTCTACTTCCCGATCGTCATTTGGGAAAATCTCTTCGTGAAATTCAACCACACTTAGTAAAAATGCGGGATAAATACGGACTTAATGTATGCGGTGAGGGTGGCGAGTACGAAACGTTTACTTTGGACTGTCCACTTTTTAAGCAAAAGATTTTTGTGTATGTATATAAATATTCATATTCTTTTATTTAATTTCTCTGTATTTCATAAATTTGAAGTGAGGATGTCCAAACTATAATCAGTTCTAATGATCCTGTGTGCCCAGTTGGCTATTTAAATTTTACCAAATTGAGCCTCCACCCAAAGGAACAATTGCATTCATGTGATATGCTTGTGAAAAAATCCCTCGACTATATAAGCGATTTAAATGAATCAACCTATAGTGATCTCAGTGATCCAGATCTGAGCGAAACTGAACTCGAACTAATAGAGAAGGAGACACGATTGCGAGAATCCCTTAGCCAAAACGAACTGATATCGCGAAGTAATTCATTTGGGCGAAAAATTGCATCCTCGTCGCCAATTCCCATTTTGACTAAAAGTGCCAGTGTTGAGGAGCCAACAATTGGTTCAATAACTCTAGCGACTAGTGTCCCAATGACTTTACCACCGAGTCCAATGATTTATGAACGAGAGTTTCGTCCACTTACCAACAGTCCAGTGGTTGCAATAAACCGAAAAGGCTGGATGTGGGTAGCGGGTATTCAGGGATGCGCTCCTACCTTGGAAGAAGGGATGACTAAAGCTGTGAACCAACTGCAAACAATGGCGATAGAGAATGGATATGAAATGAGCGACTACTGTTTTGTGACCGTCTATGTGCGGTCTATTGCCGAGTACCTGATCCAAAATAGGATATATGCCAATGCACTGCATTTCCAAAATCCCCCAACCCGAGTGTGCGTCGAGTGTCCGTTGCCGCAAGATTGCCATGTCGTTATGGAGGCCGTTGCTTTTCGACCGGAACAAAACGAGGGTAAATCATAGCATAAGTCTGATTTGTATTGCATAAAAAACTACTTTAGGTATTATTATTATATCGGTGATGTCAGTTTTATTTTACATTTTTAAATATTGTTTGTTGTGTTACCGTTTGTTTTATTATGTCCATATAAATATATATATATGTATGTATGTGTGTTGCGAACAAAAAGCTCTAAACGAGACTTTTAGGACGGCCAAAAGAGAACAACAACAATGTGAAGAGGCATACAATGCACGTCCAAGGAATCTCACACTGGGCACCGGCCAATATTGGGCCCTACAGTCAATCGACGAAGGTTAGTTTCATAATATGTAGTTTATTGAAATTGCACAAAATTTTGGGCGGGTCAAGGTTTTTTTTTATGTGTAGGGAAAATGTGAAGGAAATGTTTCAGCATGAATTGTATGGAACAAAATGTTAATTTTCCTGTAAAGGTTCTTAAGATATGACGGAAAACTTTTCAAAAACACACCTCGTATAAACATAAAAATCCTTGGCTTACCTAAAATGCAAAGGTCAATATATGATTTTTCATAAATTTTGATTTTGTACTAATTAGATCGATGAGATAACGTATATATCTGGTCAAGTGGCCCTAGTACCTGGCAGCATGACGATCATCGATGGAGGTATCCGTCCACAGTGTAAACTAGCCTTAAGACATATAAGTCGAATTGCGAAAGCAATGAATGCTCAGGGACAACTACGCGATGTAGTGCAAGGCATATGCTTTGTTACCCACCCAGCATTTATTTCTGAAGCTCGAAGGCAATGGGAGCGACGCACAACGAATGCCATTATGGATTACATTGTTGTGCCAGCGCTCCCAAGAAATGCTTTGGTTGAGTGGCAAGTCTGGGCACATACACACAATGACAGTTTCGATTGTAAGTCCTTTTTGAAACATACCGATTTTTGAAATTTTAAACAACAAATGTATTCAAGACGAGGAGACTGGTTGCTCAGTACGTGAATACACAATTTCTATTCGACGGCGCTGGAATTACGAAAATAACTGTGCCGCTATTATTTGTTACGTGTCGACAGGTAATTTAAAGACGAGTTGCGTAAAATAGGAACCTAAGCCTGCTGTAACTCTTTCTTTCCAGGACTTGCATCTTCCACAACCCAATTAACACAACTAAGTGATGATATCATTACTAATCACCGTCAAGTTGCACAAAACCTTACTGCAGAGAGCTTTGACGAAATACTCACCTATGTTATCAATCGATTACTAAAAGATTATCCGGCATTGAAACGTCTCGATTCCCTCAGTCTTCAGCAAACAGAAGAGCCAATAGCCAGCGATGAATCTGCAACTTCAAACACACCATCGACTAACAATCATTTGCCAAAGAATGCATCTATTCCAGCGATTCACCTTAAAATATTCTACCAAGTGAACGCAACACCGTCCGTTGAACTACTTCTTAACACTCTACAGAATTTCAGGACTAAAGTAGCCGACACTGCCGTAATAGCCTACACTGTTCTTCCAGCTTGCAGCTTGCATAATTTTAGTACTTTTTTATCGATATGCGGTATACGGCACGAGTAAAAGATTTTAATCTTTTTTTTTTGTTGGCGATTTTATATTATAACCCTTTTCTTTTTGGTAAAAAACATTTCTCTAGTGCATAAGATAAAAGAAATAAAAACTCAGCCGATTGTTATTGTTTGAAATAACTTTTTGCATTATTATAATTATTATTGTTATTTTACCTTCAAGAAAACAAAATTATATACAAACAAAAAAAAAATAAATCTGCAAGAAATATATATACAAAAAATTAACACAACTGTGCAACAACAGAAAAGTAACTTTCAATGTGAAAGAATTAATAAATAATAAAAATTTATCCATTGTTACAGTCACTAAAAAAATATTATGTATGCATATATAAGTTAAACATTTTTTCGTAAGCTTTTTAATAAAAATATGTTAAATATTATATTTAAAAAAATAAACATTTTGTTTTTTTTTTTCTTTTCACAATTGAAGTGGGAACAATTTTTAAAAACCAAACGATGTGTGAATTAACTAAGAATGAGAGATAAACAGTGAGTGGGCTTACAATTTTTTTTTTGAAAAAATAATCTGTATTTTCGTACTTGGTAGCCAAACCTTGTCGCACGTTTTTATCCGTAACAAATCAACGGAATGTAAACACATTTACGTCAATTGAGAGTACAAAGTTATTTTATTTTTTTTAAGTACAAAATAGTAGTTTTATGAGGCTACATGAAATTTGCCCCAAACATAAAAAGAAAAATGGCCCCAAAAATGTATATGGGAAACAACAAAAACAAAAAACAGTTTAAAATTTGTATATTGGGGTAATTTTTCATGGTTTTGAAGCCTTTTTTCATTTTTAATTTTGGGGTAAAATTTCATTTTTTTATCTTTTACAACAAAAACTTTGATAGCAGACCGACTGACAACATAGGCGCCTACCAGGCGACTGAGCATACCCTAAGCGGATCGACGGAGTCACGTGAGCGGGCCAGAGGACCCAAAAAGGGAGTTAAAATCCTTGAACACGCGAAGCGGTCCAGGCAAGGTACTTTTAAGGCTCTCCCAAACCGACGCCAAACATTTTTTATACGATTGTAATTTTTCTCTTGTTGTTGCTTCTTATATTAATTTTGGGGCAATTTTTCATTTTGTGTTTGGGGCCATTTTTCAATTTTGAAAATGGGTCCATATTTCATTATGAGAAAAAGCCCCAAATTTGGGCTATTTTTCGTTTGGGGCCAAATTTCATTTAGCCGTTTTTTGAAAATGATTTTATGCAAAGCTTCCTTTTTCACTATAGCCGTTCATCATAGTAATTTAAAAAGGTCTGATTAATAATTCGAATTTGATTTTTTTTAAGGAATCAAAAACAAGCTCTAAAGTACTTTTTGCGCAAGTAAAAATCGTGTGTATGCAACCGTTAAAGCAAAAAACGTTTAATGGTTTGGAACAAAAGGCGAAATTAGTATTTATTATAACAAAAAGAAGGAAACATATCCAAATACTAATTTAGACCGAGTATATTAATACAAAATATGTATTGCCAAAACCTAAAACTAAGGAGAATGGACAAAAATATATGGGACCTAGTGCCCAGAAACGAGATCTATGAAAATGATTCGGTACTATGGAGTGTACGAACGTATTTTATATTTTTGTGTCCTAAACAATGGGAGTTGGCTAATAGGCGACCACAAAATAAGGAAAACACTGCACATTCGAATTAAAAAGACCAATAATTGTATTATATTTTGAAATACACTGCCTTAACCCCATGGTTTACAGTTCTGTGTCCATATAGTTAGAGCGTTAAGGCCATATTTGAGGTCAAACCTTGCACTTCATTCTGACGGGATGAACTTTGGTACATAAATAGTCCACATCCTAGGTTTACTTTTAAAAAGTGTTTCCGCGGTGGCAACACTGGCAGACCGGAGATATAAGGGTTGCCTTCTGACCATGTTTTAACACGAAATTTCACATAAATTAGCCTATAAATCGAGAACCAGACATCGGTTGATGTCCTGGAATGTCTCGTTGGATTAAGAATACTTGATGCCATAGGAATATGTTAATTTTTTGTATAATCGCTTTCAAAATGGAGGGAGGGGAAGGTGGAAGTATATCAAACCACTTTATATTTGTCTTGGTATAATCTTAGCATATGGCACATGACCTTAGAGTAATTTTTAATGCCCAATCTTATGCTATCAAAATAATTTCAATATGATTTCCCTAGAAAAAGTTATAACCTTTTTATAAAATGACGATTAGATTTTCAGTGAAACGAGCATAAAACTACCAAATTTCAATGGTATGGTGATAAAACTTGGCATACATGTCTCATTTGTCGTAAGAAATAAGAATCAAAAGAGTCCATACAAATATCTGGGGTTAAAGGGTGTTTTTTGAGTGAAACAGAAAAGTTTAAAACTATGACCCGTAAACCCACCCAGAACTAGAACGTTGATGAAAAATGGTAGGAATGTTTTTGATTAGATTGTATTATAACAAACATTTTAGCCTGATAAACTCCCACCTCCCATCCCTCTCCTCCTCTTTAAATGCGTTTATACAAAAAGCCAATGAGGGGATTTTGGGGGACTTTGGATATGTTGTTGAGGATAAAATTCTGCGTCGACAACAGCAATAAAATTTCATGAATTAATTTGTTCCCGGTCAGATCCTACCTTTCTTAGATTATATGGACAGGGTGAGAAAAAAACTGGTAAAAAAGCTGTTAAAATTGTAAAGGACATAAAAAAAATTGGTTGAAATCGGTTAAGCCGTTAACGAGAAATTTGAAAACCAAAAAAACGGTTATATGACAGGTACCGTTAATAGCCGTCTAGATATTTTTTTTTTGTCTACCAAAATATTTATTTTTTTTTATATTACATACACTCCAATTCACTCGTTTAAATACAGGTTTTTTGTCAATAAACTTTTAACGATTTCTTTATAACCATTTATAATTATGACAAATCTTATTATAGAATTTATTAAGTGTAATATGGGGATTAAGATTCAGGAAGAATTTTGAATCCTCATAAAAAATTGTCAGTTTTACAATTTTAGTCAAAAAATCGACCTTATTTTGTGTGTCATTCGTTTAAATACGCCTTGAAAAACAACGAAGTACATGGTATCCACTATTTTTCAAAATATTGCACAAAGTGGTAGAAAATGTACGTATTTGAATGGAGTTAATTAAACCTTAGGCAAAAAGATCTATCTGAAGGTATATATAACGGATTGCATTTAAAGTGAAAAATAATAACTGCATGAATTTAAAAAAAATTGTTTTGCTTAACAAAATGGACGACTATACCTATGCAATGTAGTTCATAGTAATGAATGACCATTTAAATAAAATGCTTTTAAATCATATGTATGTATCTTTGCGATGTTAAAATTTAAAAGTTTATTTTTTTTAAATAAATCAAAATGTATTAATTCAGGTATGCAGAAACAGTATGAAGAAATAAGTTAAAAGAAATAATCGTACTTGAAATATAAACTTGAACTCGTTGGTTGAACCTCACAGTCAAAGGACAATGGCCAAATTGTGTCCAGCACCAATAAGAACGGCCATCATATCATATAAAGGTATTTGTTTATGCATTCCTTATCCGTTAACCGTTTGTCCAAATTCGCTGTATGACAAAAGTTATTTAATTTTGATTAAAATGAGTTTTAGGGTAACAAATCCTTTTTTCCTTAGTTTTTCTTTTTGGAAATGAGTTCTTTGAACCCATGATAGAATACCTGAATTTTTAAAGTTATGTTTAGGGGTCGCAAGCATCAATTTTATGCAAAAAGCAGTTTTTGAAGCATTTAATTTGTAAAAAAAAAACAAATATTAGTTTTTAAATAATATTTTTGGTGTCAAAACCATCTCCGGAAAAAATAAAAAAATATCAATTTTTACCTCATTTATCAGAATAAAAATAGGTATTGCTTTTAATCTTTTGCAATTCGTAAAAGTAAGACAGAACAACTTACAAAACGACCCTCAAAACCACCATTATATATTATTATAAGGGGTTGAAATATTTTAAGCTTATTCCTTATTTAGTAACGAACAAACTGGTATAACATTTATAACGGGCTGACGGGCACAAAATATAAAAAAAAAAATTATAAACAAAAAATTTAATATTTTGTTCGTTTGGTACCTACTAAAAGATTTTTAACTCAGTCAGTTTCTTACCTATTTTAAGTTACTTTTAAGTTAGTCTCTTTTTAATCATATACAAAAATCACAAATCCAGGTCCTTGTTTTACACAAAAATCACTTAATAGTCCAAAATCAAAGCCATCTCGTCGTTTTTGAACGAGTAGACAAAAAAACCATGTTTGCACTAAATCTTCGTTTTCATTATCGTTATTTTAGATAAACTGTTAAACTTGTACTTGATTTTGTAGCTTGAGTAAAAAATTTATATAACAAAAAAAGATCTAAAAAGGTTCTTCTTTGAAAAACCACAAAGACACTTAAAATCAGTAAAAAACTGACTGAGATAAAAATATTTTAGTACCATAAAAAGGAAACAAATAATAAATAAGGAATAAGTTTAAAACAATTGAACCCCTAATAGTAAATAAGGCTAGTTTGTGGGTTGTTTTGTCCAATTTTTACGAATTGCAATTTAAAACCTTGGAAATAGTTCCAGCCTGATTTCGGTGGATCTTTTTAAGTTTTCAAATGGTTGAAATGCGTGGCTTTCCGGACTATTTGAAAAAAAGCATTATTGGTGGCTTTAACTACGGTTTTACCATTGATTTTGCTAACTGATAATGTTGAATAAGAGACTTTTCGGAGTATGCGTTGTCTTTCTTGAGGTGATGTAGCCATTTTCGCTAGAGGTTTGTTGTTTTTTCACCGTTTTCCCTATATCGAAGGTAGCTGCATACTAAGTCCAATCGACTGCTATGAGGATTGTCCTGATAGTCTCGAATTTGAGCATTTTTCTCTTCGGTTAATGTTTGGAAACATTTTTAAATTCATGAAAAAATGTCTTTAACTGTTGATTTTTTGCATACTATTTTCAACGATTTTCTGAGCTATTTGTTTGTTTTTCAAGGTGTATTTAAACGAATGACACACAAAATAAGGTCGATTTTTTGACTAAAATTGTTCAAAGAGCCATAAGACTGACAATTTTTTTAGGAGGATTCAAAATTCTTCCTGAATCTTAATCTCCATATTACACTTAATAAATTCTATAATAAGATTTGTCATAATTATAAAAGGTTATAGAAAAATCGTTAACAGTTTATTGACAGTTTATTATGAAAAAAAAACAGGATTTATACGAAAAATCCTGAATATCTAACAGAAAATGTAGGCTTTATGAATAAAATTACTTGACAACGGAATCGGTTGTCTTAACCTTCACCAATCTAACATTTTATTCAATTAAAAAAAAACATATTTGAATACAATTTTCAACTAGACCCTGTCTAACTAAACAACCATTACAGAAATCTAATTTACGAGGGAGTGGGTTTTCTTATGGGATTTTCCATTGGTAAATAAAGAATTTGATGGGTAATTTGATTTTTTCGTGACGAATAGAATGATATTTGAATTGATGTTATGATATTGGTGTATTTTTATGTCTATGAATCTGTAGAAGTTATCGGCTGATAAATACATTAAAATCAGTCGACAGTTTTTCTTTTTATACATTCAAGTTTGTTTTTCATTTGATGGTATTTCAATTTTTAAATTATGAATAGACGATTACAAGGCTGTAATTAATGATGAGGAATAAATTGTAGTATATATACTCAAATATTACTTTTTGGTCTTTTCATTTTCACAACAAATTTCTTTTTCTACTGAAATAAATTAATAAAAAGAAGCACTTTTCAAAATAACAGCTCGCAATTGTACTGTTATTAAAAGGAGTGGTAGATTCACCTAAAAATACGGATCTGCAAAATTGACTAAGAATCAAAAAAATACCAATATTTTTTGCGTAATGGAAGGCTTTATTGAAATGTTTTAACAATGGAAAACCCCATAAGCAAAGAAATAAAGAATAATTTTCCAAAAATCGTGTCGGCGTCGGGTAATTCTAGACCACCCTCGTAGATGAAAATGTTTCACTTTTTATTAAGAATATAAAACAAACATAAAAGTAAATACTTAAAAAGTGGATAATATAAAAATCTTAACTTATCCTTCAGATTTTTTTTCACAATGGATATGGCAATGAAACAATCAAGTTACATTTGCTTTTCCCGACGATTCTTTAGTGGAAATTATGTAAAAATATCGAAAAATTGTATTAAGTTTTACATTGAATAAAATCCAAACATATTTTAAATATAATTTTAAATGTCTGCACTTTAAAATGAAGTTCACTCTTTGTGCTTCATAAAACTTTTTTTTGAAGTTTTATAAAGCAAAAAGACTGAACTTCATTTTGAATTCTATTTAAAATAAGTTTGGATAAATATAAATATAATTCAATTAAAAAGTACAAGTGACCTCAACTCCAGAAATTATTGTGTTTCGCCCAAGGTATAACAGTGGGCTCTTCAGTCAGTCTGTTATACCCTACTAAGACACAAATTTTGGTCGATGTTTACCGACTCTTATAAAAATCACAGCAAAAAGATACTGTGAATTTTATTATTCTAGGGGAATTTGTTTAAATTCGTGCACCTAGAAACACAATAATTTCTGGAGTTGAGGTCACTTGTACTTTTTAATTGAATTTTATTCATTCACTCCACTTAAAACAGAAGTAATTTCAATATTTTAATATTTAAATTTCTTCATCTTCTTATTATAAATATAATTTATTATCAACTTTTTGCAAATGTTTTGATTTACTTTTATTTTGTCTATTTTATTTATTTTTGCTTACATAGTACGATTTATGAGTAATAAAATATTATTGCTCATCGTTCAATATTTTATTATTATTGCATTTCATTCGATTACTTATTAATTTATATATAAATTATTATAATTTATTTATACAAAATAATATACTAAATTATTTTTCTCTAATATTAATACATACATAAATAGTGTACTGAATTAAAAAAATTATTACCCTAAATTATATTTATTATTACAAAAAAAAATACATTTATATAATTTTTTCACCAAATATCACATTTTAAAACAAAACGAAAAAATATTACACACCAAATATATATTATTATTTGTAGATAAAGAGTAAAATGTGTCTTTGATATTATAAATATAATTTATTTATATGTATATGCATGTATGTATGTAATGTAACATACATATTTGTTTAACATTTAAAGTGCACTTTTATTAAAACATTACCAAACGAACCGTCATAATTTAGATGCAACACACTATGAAAAATAAGGAACATAACACATTTTATGAATTTTCATAATGTGTTTCCTTTCGACATACTAACTAAATAATGTGATAGCAATAATTTGTCCGTTTGAGTGTTTAGCATACTTAACGGTTAAATTTTTGTTTCTGAATTTAAATTTGATTCCAGAAGGAATAAATTGGTTTCATTCAAATATCAAATGGTTGTATATGTATGTAGTATAGGTTTTTTAAATAAATAATATCGGTGCAGTTGCTATGTGAGTTGCTACTGATTTGCTGGCAGTCAGGTTTCGTGCCGAGTGAAGTGCCTATCAGACAGTAAATGAAGTACTTGACAAAATGTGTATACTTAAAATTGTACTCTATGTAGATTGTAATCTAGTATGACAAAAGCCATGATTTTGAAATGAAAATTTTGTCTTCTCCAAAAAAAATTACTTCCATTAAAAATTATTTGCTTTATTGGACCTGCAGCGAACATAACTTACAATCAATAATTTCGTTTTTTTTTTCAAAAAAAAAAAAAACAGCTAAATTCCTAGACAATTTATTCCGAGTAAACCTTCATTTACTGTACATATTTTGCGATTGGGGGGAACATTTGCAGAAAAGTTTTTTGTCGATTACTGGAATTATGTAAAAGATAAAATTTGTCTTTTTGTTACATTAAAAAATAATCAATTAATATAACAACATTCCATGAATGTGAAAAAAAGAAATCGCTACAATACCATAAACATTTCATTTAAATGTCAAGTACTTGTAAGGTATTCTCCATTATTACTTCCAGATTCGCTTTTGAATGGATCGAAATACAAATCCGTCATAAGGCACCTGCAGAAAACAGCACTGGCGATGTAACCTTCACTAAGAAAACTATCCAATCATGTTTTAAATTCTTCTGACGCTGATTCTGCTTTTAAAACAAATTCTGTTGCAAAACGAATGAAAAGCATAAAATCGAGTGCAACAGCATAGTGACCAAAAATAAAGCGGAAATGTTACATTAGTTGGTTATGGAAAGAAATTATTGTCCTACAATAATCTTTCCCAAAGAAAAGATCTTTCTAAATAAATATTTTTTAAAACAGAATTTAAATAGCTGACCCAGCTCGGAAATTCAATGATCTAGAATGTTATTATCTCCATAAATGATATACAAAGTACATATACAATATTTTTGTTATATTGTTAAAAGTGTGTGGCAAATGCATCGTATGTTCCAAATTTAATATGATATAAGTGCGTTAATAACCATACTTTAGCTTATACTCCTGTATATATATATAGTAAAAAAAAGTATTTAAAACCCGTACAAAAAGTTACCTAAATAAGAGGTTCTACCCAAAATTGTTCTGTGTCACACAGATAGATAAATTATAAAAGAAGAAAAATGTTTTTCTTCAACAATTCCTACACTTCACTTCAGCTACTGAAGTTTTAAAATTCACTAACAAAATGCATAATCTTAAGAAGAAACAAAAAATCTTAATTCTAACACTGGTTGAGATTTTTGTTTTGTTTAGTTTGCGCTATGATTAACTGTACACACACACCCCCTAAATTCTTTTAGCGTCCTTCTACACTTGAAACCATACGCCGATCTGTTTCGTGTAGTCAAAGTTTTACGCTTTTGGATAGGTGGGCAATTTAACCGTTTCAACCTTGTCCACTACTTTGAAAGATGGAAACAGACCCATTTGGTTGGTTCGTTTATTCTTACCCTTCGAAAATCCATTCCAATGATTACCAGCCACGCCAGCTAGATCTCCCGGTCGCATATGAATCTCGTCGTGATTTTTTGGACTGTGAGCAATTACAGCTTCTCGATCATGAGGATTCTGCCCACCATAGTAATATATATCATCTAGAGACTTGAATCGATGCGCTGCATCAGGATAGAGAGTCTGCATGATTTCATAAGCCACCCGGCACACTTGTGAGCTGAACGTACAGACAAGATAATCACATAGTGATAACATATGTATATCGAGGATGATTCCATTAAGAGATGAATCGGTGTAGCGTGTGGAGACGGCTGCCATTCTAGCTACATCAGGGTCACCCACAATTTCGTAGTTCGGGTACTTTTTCTTTGCCTCTTCAATTACACGAGCATCATCAGACGCAAGGAATATACGTCGGTCAACCTTACTTCCATTAGTTTCTATCGTGAGATAGTAGTCCTCGACGTGAGTCATGTACTCTTCCAAGCTATGAAATGCGGCTTCGGTACCCACTTTATCTGTTCGACGGACATGTACTCTACAGAAAAAAAGACATCAAACAAAAATTGGAAATTATAAATTGCATGACCTACCCAACAATGGGCTTCTTCCAGCCGAGTTTGTCCATCCCATTCTCTAACATTTCTTTAATGGAATGCTTGGGTTTGAGAAGATATTTTAAAAACTGTCCTACCCACCAGACAATTGGGTCTCCATGTAACCTTTTTAATCGAGGAGCAAGGTCTTCTGGTATTGAAAGTGGCAAATATGGTGGTCTTGGTATAAGAGAATCTATTATAGGCAGCACAAGCACCTGAGTGTCATGTTGACCAGGCCAATTGTTGGCATGCACTGCTTCTACGTCTGTGCATGTATCAGATATAGGTTGGAAAACTTCTTCCCATCCACCTTTATGATATCGCCATCCTTTGGATTTTAAAATCATAGTTCGCTCTGTAGCGTACGCAACGATAAAACAATACACTACATGATGTAGCTGACAGCCATACCCGCAGCCCTAGCAAGAAAAATATGCAAAGTTTTAATTTTCGAAGCGAAATGTTATTTTCCCAAAATAAAACTTACTTTATTTAGCTTACAAACTAATTTTCGTGCATTTTTACAGTCTTTTGGGTTTTGAAGGTAGTATAGTCGTTTTTGGACTAAATTACTGAGATTTTCAGATTCCTGATGACGCCAGTTCTCATATCCATCTACTTTTGTCATCCTGTCAATATCGTAGATAAGAGATCTTTTATTTTCTGCACTCATTTGTAAGATATTTTGTATATCATCAGCTAGGTCAGGCATTTCAGTGAGAACTCGTTTTCTAATTTTGCCCAACGAATCGCTAAAATAATTCCACAGCTCTTGGGTGTTAGAACGTATGCGGCGGTGAAGGTGTTCGTATTCTAAACTAGGTTCTAATGTGTGGGCATTTTGAATACCAGCTCCGTCTGCGACGCGTTGTAATTTAGATTCCAAATTGTCCATTAGCTTCTGAGCAGATTGTTTGTCAACTTGGTCACTGAAAGAAATAATTTAAAAAATAGTAATATTTTTAGATTTAACAATTGAGAGTAAAATTAATAAATGCTTTTTAAGACACAAAATATTTATTCCAAAAACAAGGCTAGAGTATATAGGCTGAGTCTAGATAAAACGAAAGTCGTACAAAAGGGATTTTTATTTCCCGTGTTCAGCCGGGTGAGGAAATGTCCTAAAAAAATATGTTTGACAAAAAAATTATATTATTTAAAAACAACGAAAAGTCCTACAATATTCTACAATAGCTTTTTTAAACCCAAAAGTCTATTTTCTTATTCTGTTTTTAAATGAAGTTTTTCGAAACAAATATTTAAAAAAAAAAAATCAAAAAAAACGCCGCTTAAATAATTCAGTGCTTTTATCATTTTTAATCAAATGGTAAAAACAAGACGTTTTTGTGAAAATTAAAAATTACAAAAATTTCCACTCTCAAAAAAATCCTCTCACCCTAGATATTCGTATTCCTCATTGGCAAATAAAATATTTTGCTGTTTCA
Source organism: Melangyna quadrimaculata (assembly GCA_949320155.1). NCBI lineage: Eukaryota > Metazoa > Arthropoda > Insecta > Diptera > Syrphidae > Melangyna > Melangyna quadrimaculata. The sequence continues at coordinate 105,413,772 of OX439483.1, forward strand.
CCAAAATATCGTTACTTCAACCGGTATTTTGTTAGGTTTTTCAAAAACAGTTTTACTGTTGTAATGAAAATATTGTCTTTCCTACCTTGAAACGACAATAACTTTTATTAGGGTGCTCGTATTGTGTTGGGTTCAGTCTCCTTAGATTTCTGTTGATTTTTCATTCTCATGGTGAATTGATGGTAAAATTAAAAGTTTAAGCAAGCTTCATGAATAAACGAGAATTTTGTTTTGAATTTTTATTTGTATTTTATCATAGCTGTACGGCCTCGTACATGTACTTTTTTTTACAAAAAATGTGAATTTAAAGCAATGTCGAACTTCCAACTACCGTTAAGTAACGCTTTGTCCGACAAAAAAAAACTTGGAAGTAAATTTTTTATCAAATTTACTGTTCTTTTATTGTATAGTGGAGATTATTTAAAAAATAATAAATAGCCTTTGAGTTATTAGAATTTTGTGGCAAGAAATTTTGTTCGCAAAACTCTGATTCAGCAAAAAACATAAACCAAGAAAAAAAAAAACAGAGTTGCCCCACAAATAATCTAAATTCTATAAAATAATTTTGTTTATTATTATTTTGCGCGTACAAATTTTGCTCTCTCAAAAACCACGACTACTAGCAGACTAAGAATTTCGTGTTTAAATAGGTATAATCAGTTATATTTAAAAACTTTGGAAGATAAGAAAATCTCAAAATCACCACATACTTTACATACATACATACATCTTGATACGTTTAGTAATTTTGTTACAGTACCGCAATAGGTCTAAGTCAAGTCATTTGCGTAATGTTGAAACCCATACCAATACATAGCTTTGGAAGGGTAAAACCAGGATTACCTTGTCTGCCTGCGTTTAAAGTGGAGATTTACTTAATTTTTTATCCGGGGTATTATCACTTCAATTAATTTTTTTTCTGGGGTATTATCACTTCAATAAATTTTTTGAAAATATATCATGATGCTCTGCCATTTTTCTTATAACTCAAGTTATAAGCTTTTTAAACGAACCATAATCTACTTTTTTGGTACACTTTGTTTTTATTGATTTATTGGGTTTTAAAAATATCCAAGAAAACAAATAAAAGGTTCGCTTAAAAAGCTTATATCTTGAGTTCTACTAGTCGGATCATCAAAATGTAGGTGTTTAGAAGTAAGGAAAATGACAGAGCATCATGATACATTTTCAAAAAAATCATTGAAGTGATAATACCCCTGATAATTTTTTTCGAAAATCTACATTTTCAACCCATTGTATGGCCATTTCAATTGTAGTCAGAAAGAAAGTTCCCCTTGAGAAAATAAAATGCTTTTAGATTTAATTTCAGAATCGAATTGTTTGTACCTTCTACCGAAAATTTAACAATTTTTTCTTTAGCTAAAGACCATACAGTTAGTTATATTTCTGTTGTGTTTGGTATAAACATGATAACTCGACAAATGTTTTTTTTTTTTAAGATAAATGCATTTAAATTTGTATTAAAATGTTGGAAAATCTCTTTAAAAAATAAGGGAATCATTTTTTTTTAAATCAGTGTATATTTGTACCAAATTTGAAGCAAATCGGTGAACTCGTTTAGGCACTAGCTCGTTCTAAAGTGGGCGTAAAAAGGGAATTTTGTTATGGAGTTATCATGTTTATACCAAAAACCACAGATTTATTGTATGCCCTTTTCATTTGTAGTCAGAAAGAAAGTTCCCCTTCTGAAAACTCAATGCTTTTAGATTTAATTTCAGAATCGAATTGTTTGTATCTTCTGCCGAAAATTTAACAAGAGGGTGCTGTGTTTAAAGTAGATAATAGCAAAAAAGAAACGACACTGCAAAAAGGAACGAAATCGAACCTTCTAGTAAAACTACTTTCGTAATAAGAGTGACTATGATTTTGGTTTAAAATTAGATCTTTAAACGGTTCGAGTGCAGTTAGAGTGCAAAGTTAGGTAGGTACCTATTTAAAAATTTAATCACAAACAAAGTCCTAAAAAGAATCTAAGACTAATTTAATAGGAGATGGAAATCTTCTGTTTAGGTACCTAACCTACCTGTTAAAAAAAATAGAAACTCAACATTAATATCAAAACAAATACTACACTTACTGGGCGTTTAAAGTAATTTGCAAAGAAAATTAAATTAATTAATTTAAAAATTATTAAATACACACCCCCATCCGTTTACTCACCTCATAAAGTCGGAAATCATTTGCCGGAGTTCATCATTTCTCTGTTTGGAGTGCTCCAACATCTGTAGCGCTTGATTCATTCTTTTGACTGTGCTGTCTTGGTCGACATTTGCTGGCTGCGTGGTTAGCTTCGAGACAAATATATACACTAAAAATCCCCATGCCACGACGAAAATCATTAAGGCTCGCACCCATGAGCTGGATCCCAGAAATTGTCTCAAAACAGACATGACGACGGCAAATTAACGAAATTAGGAGGGTAGAAAATGATTTCTTAATGTTAAGGTATTATAGAGGATTCTGTTCCGTCGCCGAAGATCTTTTGTAATTGCACTTTACACCCGGCTTTTGTGCCCTTTGTCAACAGGGTGTCATCAAAACTGAAAATCTCCTGAGATGAGCTTAATCATGAAATTGATTTTAGCTTGACACAAAATAATGAATACACACTGATTTTAGAAGTTTCTATTTTTCAATGAGATTGATTTAATTTTGTGGCACCACACAGCTGCTACGGGTGTGTTGTTGTTATGTAGACTCCTCCAATATCACAATGAACAAAATCGCATCCCTTGACTAATTTGCCTTTTTTAATTGTGCGTTGGGTGTAGTTTTCTTTTTGTTTTTTTTTTGTTTATTAAGTTAGATCTAGATTAAAATTAACTTTATTGAATTAGTATAAGTTACTACGAATCCGGAGGAATCAAAAGAAGAACTCCACCCGTAAGCGAGTAATCAGAAGAGTGAAAAATGTGCGGATGCAAACGAGAAATGGTTGAGAAGAAATCTGGGGCTGATTTTTTTTTGATAAGTTTCAATGTCAAAAAAATTGACAAGAAGTGAAAGTGATGCCAAATCTAATCATTTAAAAAGGAAAAAAGAGAAACATTTGGGACTGGGAAGAGAAAGATTTTGATAACCCTGAACGGACTCAGGGGAATTATATTAGCATAATATTTATATTCTTTTCATTTTTTTTTAAACAAAGCAAAATTTCAATATAAATAAAATAATGTAGTCGGCCTTTCTTCAATCCTTTTGCAGTCTGATATTGCCTCTTGCTTAAGTTAAGTTATGTTTAAGGACCTTAGGATTGTTTTCCCTTCTTGATTTTATAGAAGCCTCTTCGGATTAAGGGAAAGTGGGGTACATTTGATAGTCATACTTGTCAAAGTGAAAAACTCTTGAAGAATGAAAAATAGCTTGATTGAATCAGCCTCTTCTAGACAAAAAATTGAACAAAAAGCATAAAGGCAGAACTATAATTGAAGAATCGGAGCGTACGTTGCCTTACGAAACAGAGCAAATATATGTAATGTGTATACTGTACACATAATTGATTTTTGAAAAGTTTCGTCAAGTTTTTATCGACGTTGGTGTACGTACGTAATGTGCGATCTCTTTCGCATTTTTCGTACGAAATTTTGACAGTTAGAATTATTATCAGTTTGAAACAATATGTATAGATCACGGCAAGGCGACATTCTGGGATAATAGACTCCCTAATGGATGATTTTGTGAGAAGAGGTTTCATTATATTTAACAAGGCATTATAAAGTTCCGAACTCATTCTTGTATGTATGTATATATGAAAAACTGTTCACTATCCATCTCCTTTATTTTTTCAATGAAACATTGAAGAAACCATTGCGGGTTCGATCTCGATTTATACGTCGCACATAACAGGATCGATTTTTCCCATTTATCCATTGAATCTTTAATATCTTTCAAAGCCGATAACACTTCCAATACCGAATGAAAACATTTTAAATCGTCCAATAATTTTAGTTGATTTTTTTTTATTCATTTTTGAAGTTTTATATTAATTAAAAAAAAAAAAAACAAAGCGATACTAAAACTTCTAAAACAACTAGACAAATGCTTACGTTGAGTTAAGTCAATTATAGCTAAACTTTTGATTTGATGCAACTGAGATCAACTTTTCGTTAATTTTTGAGAGTAGATTCCGTTTGCCTTGGGATATTATAGTTCGGCCTTAAGATTCCTTCTTCAAATTTCTAAAACAACTCCCAAAAAAACTTGAGCTTGAAATATAAAATGCTGTAATATGAATTTCCATCTAAAATAAAAAAAAATATGTGGAATTGTTTTTGTGGATATAAAGGCACAAAACACATGGGTAATGTGAGTTTCCACACGCTAGGATGATACATGCTGATGTAGTTATAAACAAAGGAAATGTTCAATCACCAGTTTCTGGATATATGGTGCTTCCACTTAAAGTACACATGACCGCTAACCATGCAGCCTTTTTGAATTTGTATGTGTTATAAATTGTTTGTGTTATAAAAAAGCAACTAACACTTTTTTTTACTTATTTATATTAAATGTGCTTTAAGTAGTTGCGTTTGCCTTTCCGAAATGCTACGCATGTAGACATGTTTATTAGGTTTATACAAAAACAAATGATCTACAATGTGCAGTTGACCGGATAATTATTACAATTACACATCTAATTTCAAAAATTGGAGTAAGGTACATTCGAACAGATTCTATCGTTTAATGATAAAAGCTAGTTTAATTACATTTTCTGATGTCTGACAAATAAATCAACGGCTTAAAATTGCAATTTAATTTGATCTTATTTGATTCGTAGTTCGTGAATGCCCAAGGCCATTTTCTTGAGATTTTCTATGAGAACAGAGAAACTTTTAAACGAATAAAATTAGCTTTGTATACCTTCTGTGTGATTTTTTTTTTAAATAAATGTTTAATGTTATTTGGGCTGTAGGTTTAGATTATTTTCTTTAATATTCATGACTTTAATGAATGTCTTTTTTAAAACACTTAGAGAAAAAAAAATATAGAATTCCATACTAATACAAAACTATAATCTTCAATTTACACCTTTACCTCACGTAATAATCATCTTTTAAATAGTGACTCCAAGTTTTCATTTCATTTATTTTTCATAATAAATAAGTTACCCGGTCAGACTTACAAACAATTCCTCTACGTAGGTCTGAAAAGGGAAGGATGGATATATCGCCCGAAAAATGTATGAACGCAATTCTGATAAAATTCCTATTCAATTAAATGTCATGCACATTCCTGTATTTCAATGCATTAACTGTCTTCTCACCAAATTCGATGGACTGTTTAATTTTTTTGGTGTTAAGTTGGCCAAATAGATATAAACTTGAGACCTATCAGAGTAAATAAGAAAGATTTTTTAATAGAAAAAGAAGCACAAATATATATTAACTATTTCTCGGTTCAATCCACCAAAAAATTAGTGAATTTTCATAATCAACAATTCTCCCTTCTGTACATTTTTCATCGGTTGGATCAATAAAATGATACTGGCCCGCAGAGCTAGCAACTATTGGCCTCGTTGGATGGAAGCTTACTCCATTGCAAGAATCACCGTGAATTTTAAACTGAAATAAAAATAAAGTCAAATTTGTATTGGTTGATTAAAGTGCCGAATTTACCGAACGCTTCTCTTCTATATCTTTTAGATTCCACAGCCTTATCAATCCTTCAGAGTCTCCACTCAGCAACCATTCGTTTTGTGGACTCAAATCGAAGTATATCCTCTGGTTGGTCGATACTGACCGATTAAGCACCGCCATAGGTTTCGAAAAGTCCCTCATGTCCCATAAACAAAGTCCATTGTCTTTTCTAGCACCACTAACAAGGATTTCTCCATTGATTGAGTATTTCAGAAATGTAATGCCTCCGTTATGGCCAAACAGCGAATGTAGGCTGCCCATGTTTGGCATTCGCTGGTCAAACAAACTGATTACACCATTCCAGGAACCGGTGGTTATAATATCGGTATTGTTTGGAGTAAGCGCGAAACAGGATATGGCTTGTTTGGTGACTAACTTTGTACAACTCCTACCTGGACTAGAAGAAGAGATTGAACGAAAATAAAAAACGTACCTATTTATTTGAACTCACATATCAGTGTCAAATATTCGGATGCACTTCTTGTACCCCCCGAGCACTTGCTGACCGTCGCTGGAGAATATCACAGAAATAGCGGCTTCAATTTCATCTACGTCGTCATAGCCCCGGTAGGAAGCTCGAAGGTCACCATTAAAGGCATCCCACATTTGGATTGGTTCATGCTGTCTCGAAGCCAACCAGCTTAAAACAGATAGGTACTTAATGGTAGAAAAAGACAAAAACTCAAATATTCTCTCTTACCAACATGTTTCGGGTAATCCGCTATTCATAAATGGATACCATGCACAATCGTATACTGTGCCACCTTCCTTAACATGCACTGCGCTCGAAAGTTTGGTAACAGGTCTTTTCGATGAAACATTTCCTTGATAGAGATCAGAGGGCAGTTCAATCAGGTGCATTCCTAAACTCGTTTTATAATTATATTTCTTTCGATATTGACTTAGGTACCTACTTACCATCTAAGTGAACAGGTACTAAACAACATGTACCATCTGGCGACCATAGGCATCCTTTGGTGTAACACTGTTTCTCGTTGTTTGTTTCCCACAGGTAACGACCAAGTTCTAATAAATTTTCTTTAAAGAAAAAGTTTTCATCAGATTCAACTATTGTGGGACATGTTTCGGCTTGACTTATATCCTCTAACGGGGCAGCCGAAACATCCATAGATACACTGACTTCAGCTTCAGAACTATTTGGAGTTTGTGATATTGATATTGAGTTTTCTTCTTCGATTATGCTCTCAATTTGGCTGGTGTATTGAGTTTTATCATCTAGGGATGTTCCATCCAAAGATGCACTTACATCGAATGTAACTGCTGCTTGTGATTCTTCTACAGAAAGAAAGTTATCGGTGTCCATGGACAAGTCGGGAATTTCTACAACGGTACCGTTTGTTTGATCAATTTTGGATAGTTCCATATTTGAGGAAATTGATGATTGCTCCATGATTTGAATTCGGAAAAAAAAAAGAAATTGTCACCAAAATTTTTGGATTTTTAAAAACCGCAAAACAAATTTCAACTTTTTAGAAAGCCGGGTATCCTAATTTATGTCAAAACTGTCAAATTCCAAATATCCCAAGTGTACTTTTGTTGCCCGCCATTTTTGAACTACCAAATGATATTTCCCTTTAAGGTGGAAACGGTTTATAATTCCAATTAAAGATCTGCTAGTGATACACGACCGAACCAACGAGCCAAGCCAAAATTGCCCGTGAGTGGGAAAACTTTTGTAAAAACAGAGTGAAAATCTTAACAACCAAATTAATGAAAACACGAAAATACGTCTTACTTTTACAAGCGCTGGTCAAGAAGAGAAAAACCAACGACGTTTTTATTCAAATAGATAAAGAAGTGCGTTCAGTTACTACAATAAACCTATGAGCTACATGGATTGCATATAGCGTGCTGGTACAATTTATGATGTGGTACATCCTAATTCAACACCCCCACTGAATGTACTTATTTTATTTCTTAAATTTCAGTCCAGCAGCTGTAGAACAAAATAGTTGTTTCTTTTAGTCAACTGCCTTTGTAAGAAAGTCTGCAACCATCTCGGATGTACTGATGTAGTTCAATTTAATTCGTCCTTCATTGATCTTGTCTCTGACAAAATGATGCCTGACATCGATATGTTTAGTTCGAGGGTTAAAGGCATTGGTTAACCCCAAACTAATAGCACCTTTGTTATCACAAAATAATGTTGTAGAAGACGAAGTTTTCGGCATAAGTTCAGTTTCCAAGCTCTTGAGCCATATTGCTTCTTGTGTGGCTGATGAGACCGCCATGTACTCTGCTTGAAGCAAGCCAGTAGATTGTGATAGTGATAGTGATTTTTACTGCTTCTTGTGTGGCTGATGAGACCGCCATGTACTCTGCTTAGTTGAGAACAGTGCGACAGTAGGCTGCTTTTTGGTGTTCCAAGACACTGCGGCTTTTCCAGAAAAGAAAACGTAGCCTGTTGTGGATCGTCGGTCATCACTATCGTTCGCCCAATCTGCATCAGGAAAACCAACTATACCACATTCATTGGATTTTGAAAACTCGAGTTTTGCATCAGCTGTTCCTTTAAATACCGCAAGATCCGTTTTACAGCGGTCCAATGTGGTTTTCCAAAATTGTTATTGAAACGGGATACATTGCTTACAGCAAAACTTACATTGGGTCTTGAAACTTGGGCGCCAAATATTATACATCTAACTGCTTCTTGGTATGGAGTACTCGACAATTCCAACTTTTCTTCTTCCGATTGTGGACACATAAGTTTTGTAAGTTTTTGATTTGAGTCCATTGGTGTATTCAATGCAATCTGACATCTCAAAACGTGCAAGTATTTCTTTAATAAGTGATTTTTTCAAGCGACACACTTTACCAGTTTTATCAGAAAAACCTTCTGGCTGTAGCATATATATATTTTTTCTGGTAGATCACCTTGAAGAAATGCAGTTACTGCATCCATCTGGTCTATATCCAGATCCAACTGTGCTGCTATAGAGAACAAAAAACGTATAGTACTGTATCGCACTACTGGCGAAAAAGTTTCCTCATAGTCGATGCCCTTTCGTTGTGAGCATCCCTTTACGACTAATCGAGCTTTATAGCGACAAACTGCACCATTGGAATCACGTTTGGTCTTATAAACCCATTTGCAGTTTATTGGTTTCTTATCAGATGGCAAATCGACAAGCTCCCAAGTCTCATTTTCCTTTAAGGAATCTAGCTCATCCACCATTGCCCGTCACCACAAATCCGAATCCGCCCTACCAAGTGCTTCACTCAAAATAATGGGATCATGCAGCTCAACTGATCTCACTGCATACCATAGAGAAAATACTACCTAGAGAACCGACTTAAGGGGTCCATGCTCTTTCACCCTACAAGCTGAATTGAGAGGATATATGCCCTATTCAGTAAGGATGTGTGCAGTTGCAATGCATTTTAAATGGGACAAAACGAGCTTTGTATGTATGCATTAGGGCATTTGCTCAAACGTGGTCGTGTGCTCAATTGGTGAATCAGGTATTCAAAAAAGGGAATCCGTTAATTTCAAAAATTGAAAAATTAAATTTTTTGTCAATTAAATTGATGTTTCTAAATGTTTATGAACAACAACTTTATTTAATATAGCCTTTTATTGCTTCTGGCATACAAATCCGGTATTATTTATGACTATTTACGTTGAAAACAAAGAAAATGTAATCAAAAAGTAGAACCAAACCCTTGAAATTTAATGCGTACGTACCTTTAATTTTCACTTCCCCCACTACACCTGCTGAGCAAAACTGAGAACCGAGTGGTGGTTTTTCTGACATTTGTTTTTGTTGCAATGTCTTCGACAACAAAACAAATTTTTATAAATTTTTTAAATTTCGTCGGTATTTTTATTTATTGTCGATAAAACTAGCCGGAAAAACTTAAATGTTGCTTATTTTTTTCGCGAAAATATTCCCACCAAAAGATTCAGCAATAAAATGTCCCGGAACACGTATTTTGGTCTAGTTTTTGGATCCCCGACTTTCGAATCGATCTTTTTTTTCCGTGCGCTTTTTTTGGATTAAATAACAAATCCTTGGACATTTGGTCGGTCGATTGGCTTCTATATGTGTTCCAAGAAACAGAGGCTAACAATTCTAACCGGTAGAGGGGCCTCATCAAATTTCTTGAATCGTTCATCATCGCAGGCAATGTCGTTTGGTCATCAATCTGGGTACATATTCTTGCGTCGGTTAACAGTCCGCAACGACAGTTCAATGGATATTCCCGCTATACTGAGTTTGCTGATCCAGTTGCTCATCTGCCTATGGTTCCGATAACCGATACAAATTTCCCGCTATCGTCAATTGTTTTGCCCCATTTGGTCACCGGCACAAGTTGGTTCAGTGATTGGTCTGAGGAACTGCTACGCTATCAGTACAGGCGATCCGAGCCCATAGATCAGGATATTTTAGCAACAATGAAAATGCAGGGACATATTGGCTATTCTCCAAATCCCCGCCTTGATAGACGAAATCAAATACCATACGTGATGTAACCGAATGGCGTTGGGTCAAATAATGGAAATGGAATCCAGAATTCAAATAAGACTACCGAAAATGGAGTAAAAATTATACCAAGACGATATAGAAAAGTGGATATGAAGTACACAAAGCTTGGAACTCAAGACTTCGAATTCGAGCAATACAATCAAACATGTTTTGCTGGCCTGGAAGTCACACTGCCTAATTCGTATTGCAATTCAATGCTTCAGATTCTATATTTCATTGAGCCATCAAGGAAGCGCCTGTTAATTCATTCATGTGCTAAGGAGTTTTGCTTGTCTTGTGCATTGGGTTATCTTTTTCACATGCTTGATAAATCAAGGGGTGAGTAAAAAAATAGGAGTAACTTTGTTTAAAATAACTTATCTTGTTTCTTTTTTAGCTGCATCACCATGTCAAGCCAGTAACTTTCTTCGTTCATTTCGTACTGTACCCGAAGCTTCGGCATTGGGTTTGATTCTATCTGACCGATCCTCGAATGTCAATCTTGTAAGCTTAATCCAGGTGGGCAAATAATTATTTCAGTATTTTATTTTATTTTAATTTTCAATTTCTTTTTTTTTAGAATTGGAATCGATTCATTGCACCAAATGCATGCAGAAAATCTCGATTAACATAAAAACAGTCATTTAAATAGTTTGATGTATACAGAAAATTATGGTTTGCTTAACGTTAGAGTATCATTTTTGTTTATTGGAAAAAATTATTTTCCTGTACAGAAGATTATAAAGCATTTCAGCAGCATGATACACGAATTTCTGAGATGCTTTATAGACCAATCGCATGAAGAACTTAAGAAAACCGATCCAACCCCACTGAAAACTAATTCAAAAAATCAAGAACCTTACCAGAAAGATGATGAAATGTCCAATTACTCTTCGCTTCTCAATCAGAAGAAGAATATGAAACGTGCGACAGCGAAGTTTCAGAACAATCAAGTCTGAAGACTTGCATAGAAAACAACCTTCCTATTTAAATATTAATTAATTTTAAACTAAATGTTTTCATTTCAAACTTTTGCAACTTTCGAATAAATGTTTCGAGACTCAAGCTGTTTTTTTGTCAAAAATTACTTTCTAAATTCAAAAAAAAAAAGTCAAATAGCTCGTTTTCTTATTATTTAAATTTATTCGTTGATAAATTAAATTTGTTAAATTAAATTGAAATTGTTGCTGTTTTATATTGTTCGTCCGCAAGCGTCCTCAAATAAATGTTGTGCTTTTATCCGGAGATTTCCTTGTGCTAGAAGATTATTCTTATTTTCTTAATGCAAAAAAAAAATACTTACACCCTTATTCATACAGAAAAAATAGTTATTTTAGCTCCCGTGTTTAGGAAAACTACACCATGGAATCTCAATGTTCCGGCCTCAAATGGAGCAGTTAGCAATTGCCTTTAGTTTGAGCCCAGAAAATTTGTATTCCATCGTGTAGTTTTCCTAAACACGGGAGCTAAAATAACTATTTTTTCTTTATGAATACGGGTGTTAATATATATTGTTACTTAAAATAAATAAATAAATTGGGTGGCACAACGGCTCATGAAGAACCAGGGCCTAGTGACTAACAACTCGCAACCATTCCTGTGCGCGCCTGTCGACAGGAATGGAGGGAACCTACAATTTTATGCCGAATCCGAACGGCTAGACGAGAAGCGCTTATTCGTGACAAGTGATACTCTTGGAGGATTTGTCTATTCCTCGCAAGAGGCAGTAGCCCTGTAAGACACTTTTTTAGTTTTTAGGTGTACGAGGCTGGGAAGCGAACCCACCCCTCCAGCGTCACAGTCGAACGCACTTACCATTACGCTACGGGCTACTACATATTGTTACTTATGTTATCTGAATAAACTGTTTCCATTCCCATCAAGCATCTTCCTTGCGCTATACTCAACCAACTGGAATATGTGAACCATTTGAAATATAAATTAAAAAAAAATAACTTCTAACCATCTCTCTACAAATTCTCTAAATGAGATACCATTTCACTTTCAGACTTTCCACCAAATAAAAATTTATCCCAAGGTGTTGCCAGTGAATTATTGATTATCTCTTCATTTATGCAATGTTCAGTGGCTTGCGCTTGTCAAAAAGATTCCTGGTGGAGAATCCCTTTGCCCGTCATTTCACCATCCTTTTTCTTTGTTTTCAACTTTTTTGTTTTTAACGTTTTTTTTTCTCTTTTTAACTTGGGTTACATTTTATTTAAAGACTAAATTGGCAAACGCATTTTCTAGACTTTTACTACATTTATATATTTCAGAAATTTCATTGTAAAAACTTTTGGGACTTTGAGTAATATTATCGCGGTGCATTGCTGTTTTTTTAGGGAAGTTAAATTCGTTTGAATGATCCATTCTTATGATAAGAGTAAAGGAGTGTTTATTGCGAAACAACAATAAACAACAGAGAGTTAAAGATCAAATACATATAGGTCAAGATCTATTTATTCACTGGTCTGGCATTTTATCAAAAAAATATTGTTTACATATTTTTTTTTTTAAATACACACCAGTTTAGCTTTCATCAAAGCCTTTCCGGATGACAAATCGATATCGAATGAAATTTCTGAAATTCGAATGTATTAAGCAACGAAAATAGAGTTGTCAAGTACGAAATTGCCGATTTTCGAACAAATGTATCTAGATAAATAAAATTCGGATTTCAATATCCGATTTTCAAATTACACAGTACATATTTTCCGAATTCGAACGATTTGACTTTAGAATCGAATTACAGAGTAAGGCCCCTGTATTAAAATTGATTATAATGATTAATACGAGTACTTAAATTAAGACTGAGAACCATTTCAATCAACTAAATCAAGATAGTGGTTTGGAAATAATAGCATTTTATAAGAACGCTTTTAACATTTTGAAGAAAAAAACATACAAAATACTTGTAAGTGCTAGTTATAAAACGCTATTATTTCCAAACCACACTCTTGATTTAGTTGATTGAAATGGTACTCAGTCTTAATTTAAGTACTCGTATTGATCATTATAATCAATTGAAATATGAAATTTTTTTTGAAATGTTTCTCTATATTTAAGTTGATTGTAGTTTTTACTACCACGACCTAATTTAAGACTCATACTCAGAATTCAATCAAAACAAAATCTCGGCCGAGAATACATTGTTTTCTTTGTTTTTTTTTAAAATGATCTACTAAAACTTTGAGAATCAAATAAAAGCAGAAGGAATTAAGATTGATAGATCCGAGGAAGCCTTCATGTAAAAAAGGCAAGTTCAAATTATACTTCCATTCTAAAGGTTTTAAAATCGTATTTAATAGAAATCTAAGAAATAATTTCATAGTATTTTCATTCCATTTATTTAAAAAAGTATTAAATTTACAATTATTAAGTTATAAAATAATAAACTTATGAATATAAATTACTTGTAACAAAAATAAAAATATATACCCATAAAATACTTAGATTTGAATAAAATAGTTTAGATTAGTTAGAAGGCAAAACATAGAAATTTCACCCTTTCTATAAGAGTTGCATTGGGGAACTTCACAATGACCAGGATCAGCCCGCGGAATTGTCTGCAATAAAACAAAAATGTAGTTACAGCCACATATTGAAAAATTGTAATATTCAATAAATAAATAATGGTAACAAAAGGAAAAAAAAGTATAAACCGAAAAGCTTTTGGACTGTATCTTTTTAACAGGTTGTCGAATAAAGGCTATTGATATCTTTTTGTAATCAGTGCTTGATGCTTTCAAAACTAGCATTAACAGTTTTTACATAAAATGCTTATTGAAAAAAATCACTCTTGAAATACACTTATTTGGAATGTGGTATACGTATTCCAAGAGTTATTTTTGTTAATACTTCTTCTTTGGAAAAATTGTTGATGCTTCTTTTGAGAGTAGGAAGTGCTGATTCAAGAAAGGTATCAACCACCTTTATTGGAGAACCCGTTCCAAAGATATACCTTAAAAGCTTTTCGCTGTCCACTTGGAAAAGTAAAATCTTAAAATGGATTGGGGTGTATCTTTGGAACTGGTTAACCAAAAAAGGTGGTTGATACTTTTTTGTAATCAGCGTTTGATACTTTCAAAACCAGCATCAACAATTTTTACATAAAATGCTTATTGAAAAAAATTACTCTTGAAATACAAATATTTGGTATGTGGTATACGTATTCCAAGAGTTATTTTTGTTAATACTTCTTCTTTGGAAAAATTGTTGATGCTTCTTTTGAGAGTAGGAAGTGCTGATTCAAGAAAGGTATCAACCACCTTTATTGGAGAACCCGTTCCAAAGATATACCTTAAAAGCTTTTCGCTGTCCACTTGGAAAAGTAAAATCTTAAAATGGATTGGGGTGTATCTTTGGAACTGGTTAACCAAAAAAGGTGGTTGATACTTTTTTGTAATCAGCGTTTGATACTTTCAAAACCAGCATCAACAATTTTTACATAAAATGCTTATTGAAAAAAATCACTCTTGAAATACAAATATTTGGTATGTGGTATACGTATTCCAAGAGTTATTTTTGTTAATACTTCTTCTTTGGAAAAATTGTTGATGCTTCTTTTGAGAGTAGGAAGTGCTGATTCAAGAAAGGTATCAACCACCTTTATTGGAGAACCCGTTCCAAAGATATACCTTAAAAGCTTTTCGCTGTCCACTTGGAAAAGTAAAATCTTAAAATGGATTGGGGTGTATCTTTGGAACTGGTTAACCAAAAAAGGTGGTTGATACTTTTTTGTAATCAGCGTTTGATACTTTCAAAACCAGCATCAACAATTTTTACATAAAATGCTTATTGAAAAAAATCACTCTTGAAATACAAATATTTGGTATGTGGTATACGTATTCCAAGAGTTATTTTTGTTAATACTTCTTCTTTGGAAAAATTGTTGATGCTTCTTTTGAGAGTAGGAAGTGCT
This sequence comes from Melangyna quadrimaculata, assembly GCA_949320155.1. NCBI lineage: Eukaryota > Metazoa > Arthropoda > Insecta > Diptera > Syrphidae > Melangyna > Melangyna quadrimaculata. The sequence continues at coordinate 105,428,837 of OX439483.1, forward strand.
GATTCAAGAAAGGTATCAACCACCTTTATTGGAGAACCCGTTCCAAAGATATACCTTAAAAGCTTTTCGCTGTCCACTTGGAAAAGTAAAATCTTAAAATGGATTGGGGTGTATCTTTGGAACTGGTTAACCAAAAAAGGTGGTTGATACTTTTTTGTAATCAGCGTTTGATACTTTCAAAACCAGCATCAACAATTTTTACATAAAATGCTTATTGAAAAAAATCACTCTTGAAATACAAATATTTGGTATGTGGTATACGTATTCCAAGAGTTATTTTTGTTAATACTTCTTCTTTGGAAAAATTGTTGATGCTTCTTTTGAGAGTAGGAAGTGCTGATTCAAGAAAGGTATCAACCACCTTTATTGGAGAACCCGTTCCAAAGATATACCTTAAAAGCTTTTCGCTGTCCACTTGGAAAAGTAAAATCTTAAAATGGATTGGGGTGTATCTTTGGAACTGGTTAACCAAAAAAGGTGGTTGATACTTTTTTGTAATCAGCGTTTGATACTTTCAAAACCAGCATCAACAATTTTTACATAAAATGCTTATTGAAAAAAATCACTCTTGAAATACAAATATTTGGTTTGTGGTATACGTATTCCAAGAGTTATTTTTGTTAATACTTCTTAATCTTAATCACCACAAATACTTCAAATATTTAATTTGATTTCATAAAATAATTTTCAAACTTTGACAGACAAATAATTTCAGAATATAAATTCACTCAAAGTATTTCGAAACTGATTCGAAGTAATTTCCGGGGGAGATTGACGAAAGGAGTATTCGAATCCAGGGAAAAATGAAAATCGGGAGTAGAACAATCTCTCCCGGAATTGCCGATAAGGCTGAATACCTCCATACCAAGAAAAGTTAAGAAAAAAGTAGAACCTATAAACTAAAAAAATCAAAACTGTAACTGTACTATCAAAACTGTTTCAAATTAAGTCTACTAAGTGTCACCAAAAGCATTTTTAATTGGAAAAATTATTTCCCAATGAAGTAGATAGTTTTGGAATTACGAAGTGGTTTATCTGACAATTCCATTAAATTTCTACCAATTTTAAGATATATTCTATTTGTTATTTCAAGAAAAAGAACTTTTTAACTTACGAATCTCTATTCACACTACTGATTATGTTTGCTGTGCCAACTGTATGAATGATGTACGTGCAGCACTCAATAATTGCAGGAATCTCTAGAATAAGGTCACCCTTGTCTTTCTTTTAGTCTAATGGAATTCGTACCAACATCAGATGATCACTGTGATTCGTTAGCACAAAATCAATTTTGGCCAATGGCAGTCGATGCTTTTGTTTGTTGCGTCAAGAAGGTAGATAGCTTTGTTGATGAGGAGGATGAATCGACCTCTTGGCTTATAGCCATGTCGATCGTATTTGACGCAAGGTGAGGAATATTTAAGTTCTTCAGAACCTAATGCTGTTGTCACAAAATTACTAACTTGCGCCGAGTGTTCCTTGGAAATGTGGTCTTTTTCGAACCATTTGGCAATACTTTGCGGGTAATTTTTCTTTTTATCTAGGTAGGTATATGGAAAACACACTTTATTTAGAAGGGAAATAAATTAATTTAACAAAAAACTGACCTTTAAAGACCTTTTCAGCTGTGACTTTTGAGTTCAAATTGCTTCTTCTCATTACTCAGCTGCTGACTATAATTTCTTGTTAAGTGAAGCCGATGCACCATATGTAGGTATGTAGAGGCTTCCTGACAATGTTTTGGCTGCGGAAGGCCAACTCATGTCCAGCACTTTTGTTGGTAACTCCTTTGATAATCTTATAAGCCACTATCTCTTTGCATTGGCAATGAACTTTTCATTCACACCATTTGGCGGATCTTCTCTGGTGATGAAGCCTTTAATGAATGCTCGAATCTTAACAGCAGCCTCTGGTCTTCTTTTGGCAGCTTGAATCGCCAAAAACCGTCGGCAATATGATTGCAGTATAATTGTGTTCTCACGAAGTTTAAGATACAGCTTGCGTTGTTTTCGTCCCTTCGAGTGTGACTGAATAACAGCTGCGACATCGCATTTCTTCGCTTGGAATGCTTCTTCAGAATCGAAGATGGTCTTAGGGAACCAAATGAAAATCTTTTTTCACATTGTACCGCAGCTAGAAATAAACACAACAAACTTTTTAATGACATTAAAAATATTCTTTTATACAAGTAAATAAACTTTTATTGATATTAAAATAAAAACTTTACATGATTTTAGATTTCACATAATTTATTTTACTTAGAACTGTCAGATTTTTGACAAAACGAAAACAACAAAAAAAACATACCTGTCAGTTTGAGCAAATTTCGCCATTTTGTTTTTTAATCCACCACTCACATGGATTCACGGATAGGAAAAAAAGAGTAGATTAAGAGAGTTTTCTCTTACTCACCTCAAATAAATTTTGCGGGTGTTTAAGGCAAGGGGGGTACGAGTCGGGCCTCTAGGTAGTATACTTACTCTATGCTGCATACGAAATGTAATCGTTTCTTTTTACTGGTTTTGGTTCTCTATTGCTCGTTCTGGGTTGTGCTGGAACCTCCACTGGCAAACCGGACACTGAATATGGAATGACATACTCAACCTCCTCATGCTGACCGGTTTCATTGCATAATCCCTCGCTGCTGTCAACATCCGGAAATATTTCTTCAACTTCGATGTTTTCCCCTACAGCATCTGAGAAATGGCCAGATTCAGCGTCATCGGGCTCACCATCGGCAACAATTTGCTGACTGAATAATTCCAGATCAAAAAAGGATCCACTCTATTATCGTCATCCCCCACTGGAGAACAACGCTGATTTTCAAAGAAGATAACGTCCCTGCTTATTACGACCTTCTTTTTAGGGGCCAGTTATAGCGATAATTAAAAACCATCAGTAAAAGTTGAACCAGGTGAAAACTGGAATTTTTTAATTACAGCCGGTTATAGCAATCGTTAAAATTCTATAAGAAATTAAATGTCAAACCTCCAGCAACAACCTTTTATTATTTTTAATGAGGTAAATTGCTTCAGTAATTTTTTTTACTGATGAGTGGAACAGTAAAAAAATGGAACATAGAAAACTGAAACGAAATGTTCCATTTTTTGGGTTTTGACAATCAGCTGTTCAGTAAAACGAATTTCCATCAGTAAAATAAATAAATGCTTTTTTTACAAAAATTATTCATCCTTGGGATTATTTTTTGGCAGAAAAAATTTTTTTTATTGATTTGCCATCGATTCGTACCATTTTAATGTTTCAATTCTTTTTTTAACACAGCAAATTATCCAAAAGAAAATTTTTACTGATGGTTTTTAATTATCGCTATAACTGGTGCCTTAGGCGCCAGTTATAGCTTTCATTGAAATCCATAATTGAAACACAAATCAGTGAAACAGTGGAATATTTTCTGACAAGTCGGTTATAGCTATCATGAAATTTTATTTCATTGAAAATTCCATTCCCCATACAAAAAACAACTTTGAGGTTAAAGTCGATCATTGAACGAAAAACTGACAGACGGGAACAGGAAGAGAAAGGAATACATTTCATTGGAACGAATGTGCTCCACTTTTGGGAACAAAATATCAGCTGTTCATTGAAAACGATTTTCATCATTGAAAAACTTAAAGTGGTTTAATAAGAAAGTGTTATAGCAAACTAAACAGTTTTTTGACTAAAAAAAACACCATCAGTTTTATTTGTTTAAGTGCATCAAATTTGAAAGACAAAATTTTCAATGATGGTTTTCAATGAAAGCTATAACTGGCGCCTTAGCTGGATAGTCTATAATTTTTTGTGCCATCAGTGTATCCTAAAAAAATACAAGGTTTCGACTTCGCGTCCAATTTCTTTCGTTTTTGCTTTGGTATATGTACCATGGCCTCACAACCAAACGTGCGTAAGAAACTCATGTCGGAAAAAACACCAGTCCACGCTTCCTCAGGAACCTTACTTGTGGAGGAACTGCTCGGAGATCTGTTTATCAGGAACACTGCCGTTGAAACCGCTTCAGCCCAAAAATTCTTTGGCAGGTTGGCATCAAGAAGCATACAACGTGCTTTCTCTATTATTGTCCTATTCATCCTCTCAACAAGACCATTATGCTCTGGTGTGTTCGGCGCCGTCGTCTGATGATGAATTCCGTACCGTGTAAGTAAAAGCCCAAATTCCTTGCTACAGTACTCCGACCCATTATCGGTTCACAAAACTTTAATTTTTTTACCGCACTGGTTCCCTACAAGGGCCTTAAAATCTCTAAAACAATTAATTGTTTCCGCCTTTGTGTGCAAAAAATAAACAAATGTTTTTCGAGTATAGTCATCAACAAATACCAGAATGAACCGGACTCCATCCATACTTGCAACATTGATTGGACCACAAATCGGAGTGTACCAGCTCTAACACTTCATTGGCCCTGGTAGCTGTGTGATTGAATGGTAGTCTACACTGCTTCCCCTTTGCACACACTTCGCAGTTGGGCTTTTCAACAACTGGAAACTATTCAGATGTTCCAAAACAATTACTCAAGTTTCGAAGACTAGCGTAATTCAAATGCCCCATTCTTCTATGCCACAGATTATATTCTGACTGTATCTGTTAGTTTGCCGCAAAAACTCTATCCTGTACTTGTACGGGGCTGTCCAGCTTAAACAGTTCTACATCGAGAGAAGCCGACGCAAACAAATCATTCTCTGAGTTGTAAATTCTATACCCCTTCAAGTCAAACACTACAGTATTGTTTTTACGAACACTTTGACTTACCGATAGTAAATTCGCACATAGCTCTGGGATACATAGAACATTTTCCACTTTCAATTTCGCATCTGCAACAGGTAAGTACACATTTCCAGTACTGTGAGCATCCAACCGCATGTTGTTGGCAACCACCACTTCACTCTTAGTTGCTTGACTGACATCTGACAATAGCTGTGGGTTCGTACACATATGTGCAGATGCACCTGAGTCTATATACCAAGCACCTGGCTCAACTGAAGAAACAGCAAAAGATGTATACAATAAATTTGATGAGCTCGCCTGCATGCATTTGTTGTTGCGTTGTTTCGATGGACAATTTCGAGCATAATGTCCATGGTTTTTGCATTGATAGTATCTCGGACCATTATTGCCACTGCCATTACCACCACTAGAAACACAACCACCACTGCCAACACCACCAGCACCACCATCAGCTCTACCACTACTTGGAATTTTCGTAGTCCACCACGCCCATAAAAAGCCACCATTTCAGTTTTATCTGATTTGACATCCTGGAGAATCTTCGTTTTTATTGAGTCGCCAGTTATAGAAATACCACAACTCTCAATTCCCATTGTCATGGGTTTAGACTGTTCGCTCAATCCAGCTAGCAAAAGTGTGCCTACCCACCTCTCACTCACTAGCAGACCGACTCCGGTTAGTTTGTGGGCAGTCGAAATGATGTCATTAACATAATGCTCCACGGAAGAGCATTCTTCCAACCTCGTCGTTATGAGCTTTCTCAACAAACCGACCCTACGAGACAAACCATTGTCCTGAAATGCCGCCTGCAGTCTATCCCAGCACTGCTTGGCTGTGGTAGTGTCTTGAATATGCACATAATTCACTGGATCCACGAGTAGTATGATCTTGGATCTAGCTTTGAGGATTTTGTTGTTGTCTGTCTCTTCATCCGTCGAGACACAATTCCACAAATCCTCATGTTCTAGATATGCTTGAACAGCAAACCGCCAAGAATCATAATTGTCGCGCCTTTTCAATTTGTCGATGCATGGTAGACCACTGCTTGCCATTTTCAATTCCAAAATTTCAACACAATGGATTGACGATATTAAAATTAATTTGAAACAAAATAATTTCCAAAAAATTGTCTTTAAAATTATCTTTTTAATTAAGCACCTGGGCCCATAACTTTTTGTAAAAACAGAGTGAAAATCTTAACAACCAAATAAATGAAAACACGAAAATACGTCTTACTTTTACAAGCGCTGGTCAAGAAGAGAAAAACCAACGACGTTTTTATTCAGTTCAGTTACTACAATAAACGTATGAGCTACATGGATTGCATATAGCGTGCTGGTACAATTTATGATGTGGTACATTCTAATTCAACAAAAACTCAAATGGCTTCATTTGGTTCGCCCGAACAATTTGGATTTTCAGCCAGTCCAAAATCCACAAACACCAACCTCCGAACCAATGTTCGGCTCTATCGTGTGGTTGGAATCAGCAAACCGAGCAGTTCTGTTTGTTTCCAACTTTCCAATCTCTTTACCTCTTATTTTATATTTAACATATCTTTTACTTTACAATGTCCCGGTCTACATTGAACGATTTTTCCAGTGCCGATATTTTGTTCGTAGGTGAAGGGAGTGAAAAGTGAGGGGTAGGGATCAAATCGTTTGTACCACAAAACTCAGACGATTTTTCCAGTCTGTTTATGTTCTCTTTCGCCCTCTTTCCAGTTTTTTGTGTGTGTTCGGTGTCAGTGTGCCATTGGGTTGATGGTGTGAGTGAATATCAATGCAAAATGAAGAGCACAGAAATAAAAAAATGAAGAAGACAAAGAAAAAATCTCATGGAAAAAATCGTTCTGTGTGTACATTTCACACGATTTCTGGAAAAATCTTCGTGGAAATATCGGTCAATGTAGATCGGGACAATGCAAATATCTTTTATCTTCCGGATCGACTACTTGTAGACAACGCACATCAAGAACGGTTAACTCTTTATTTCAATTTTGTGCATCTGTCCGTCTGGTATAGTTCAGTGGTACCAATATTTTATGAAAAGAAGAAAAGGGATAGTAGAAAAAATGTTAGTTCGATTACCAGTAGCATCCAGACTAAGAGTCGAGTTCAGAGTATGTTTTTTAGGATAATTAAGTTGGATGTTTTTATGACAACCGTCACTAAATAACAAAATCTCACTTTCTCACTCTATCTCATTAAATTGTAGAATACAATTTTCACAAAAAGATCTAACTGTCTCAATCTCTTTTTTGTCAATTTTTGTCATGTTCAATACAAAACAAAAAATTTAGATTTTTAGAATTTTCTCGGTTTCTGATTGGACAACTGTATAAGAAGTTCAGTTCAGTCGACTTGTGCTTTCTGTATTGAACGGATTGCTGAAGTTTTTTGTTTGGACAAGAACCGAACTGCCAAAATTGGTTCGGCCGTGTATGGCACCCAAATTTGGACCGTTCGAAATTAGCTCATTTGGAACGTTATTTCCTATTCAAATTTGACGTTCCAAATGAGCTTATTTCGAAATTACCTCATTTTGGCTCAAATGAAAACGTAGTATAAAACTGGAATTAATGAAACGAATAAAGGCTCTCCCAAACCAATGCGAAACATTCGTTGCGGCGAAGAAACATTCGCATGTTAAAATTTATTTACATGGTGTTATATGAGAGTGCCCACACCAACGCGGCGGAGAAACATATAAATTAATTTTGACTGACAAATGTTTCTTCGCCGCAACGAATGTTTCGCATTGGTTTGGGAGAGTCTTAAAAGTGAATTATTTAACTCGGACATAATCAAGGGACATATATTAAAGGTAATGTCACTAGCGTTTTCATTTTTGTTCAGTTCTGAGCATGTTGTCAAAAACAATAGTAATAGAAACTAGTCACAACAAATTTGTTTTTGTTTACTGTGTATTGGTAAAAAGGACAGCCATCTTGAACTGCGCAATATAATACTTAGAATGTATACTGTGGACATAATAGCGTTTTGTTGTTTTTTGTCTAAGATCTTAACTTCATAGACCTACTTTTTGCAAAAAAGTACAAAAGGAAGAAATTAAAATGTTCGCCAAAGAAAACATAATATAATATATAATTTTAATATAATTTTAACTATATGCCTGTAAGACCTCAGGTCTTTTAAATGAAATGCACGGCACTAGTTAGAAGGAATATAAGGAAAGGAAAGATTTTGTTGGCACAGTGGATTGAGAATTAGGTGTTAATTATCTAATGATAATACGGGTGTCATCCATTTGAAACTGGGGAATATAGAAAAGATAACAGCCGTGTTTTCTTGCAGGTTCAGATAGAATTTGACGAAAACCGCCATCTGAAATAAGGAATTTACATGTAAAATACAAAAACAACTGAAGTCCATATGAACTAGCTAAGTCCAGATAATTATCGGTTCTTAACTTTTGTTAAGATAGAAAAAGTACTGCCGATAGTTTGTATGAAAACGTCAAAATATCTGAGCCAACGATTGAAAATATTTCTTATAAACAAAACAAAAATGGAATTTGTGATTTAAAATAGCTTTTTTCACATTTTTTAGTTTCATTAACGATCGAAATAATTTTCTATACGAGATTTCTTTTTATTTGAATGTATTTTGATTTTATGTTGCATGCTTGTCCAAATGCTGAAATGTTAAGCCAGAACCATACCTGTGTCGTGTGTTGTGTTGTGGAGTCGTGGTTTGCTATCGCTACAATGTATTTCATATGCGTAGAACCATATTTGTCTCGTGTGTTGTGTTACAGTGTGGCCCATAAAATATATGGAATGACAGCGACGCGCGACTCCTCAACACAACACTCGACACAGATGTGGATCCGACTTTATTGTTGGCGATTTCTGAGTTTCGTGATATAGCTGGTCATTTTTGCTTCGATGACTTTGCTAAGTTCGGATGTCGTCTTTTTCGACAATTTTATCTGAACCTGCAAAAAGCACTGCAAATGCTACCTAGACTGGGGCTCGAAGCCACACGTTCAGGTAAGCAGTCAAACACTATATCCACTGTTCTATTCCTAACTAACAATTAAGCTTGTACTAGGTTCAATAAAGATGTTCAAAAGGGTAGTTATGTGCATTCAAGAGGACACAAGCGTCCACAGGTTTTTCTCAAAACCCACCTCTGCCTACCAACTCCTACTCTCACCTCCTAGTGGTGAACATCTGGAGACGGGGTTAAATCCCCGTGGAAAGCTGTTGGGGACAGCCAACGAGAGAGGGGGGGAGGAGTGTTCCCAAAAAGGCACTTCTCCTTTGATCGAGGCGGCAGCGGACGAATTCTCTAGATGGAATCAACGGTGGCGTCTACAGTTACAGTTAGGTTGAACTACTTAGGAAACACCTTATGGGCTACTACGACATATTTGTAGCTCAGGCCTATAAGGAGCGGTTTCATCCGGCTCCCTACCCTTGGAGTTATACGAAGGGTCTGGTCCTCCGGGTCGGGGGTTGTGGGTCGAGGTAACTTCCCTGCCACGTAAAAAAAAGTTGTTCCGAAATAACAACAAGCCTCGGATATTGGTGATTTGCGATGGGATAGAGAGGGCATACGGAGACTGAAATCGTGTGACATCTACTACGGCGGGTGCTTGAAGGAACAGGGTCAGCGGCTCTTTGGTTGTGGTTTTGTGGTAAGGGGAAGACTTAGGCAAGAAGTCTTGGGCTTCCGAAGTGTAAGCGAGCGCCTTGGCACAATCCGCATCAAAGGCAAATTCGCTGATCTGTGTTCACGCCCCCCATGAAAGGAGAGAGGACTCAACCAAAGAAGCATTCTACGATCTCCTGGAGACAACGTATGATATGTGCCCGAAGTACGACGTGAAGATCATTCTTGGTGACTTGAACGCAAGATTCGGAAAGGAGGGCATCTTTGGTTCGATAGTCGGAGGACACAGCCTACACGACGAAACTTCCGGCAACGGACACAGGCTGGCAGACTTTGCGGCGGGGCGAAATGTCATCATCTCAAGCACCTACTTCCCACACCTCAATACACACAAGGGGACTTGGCGGTTGCGTGATCAACTCACCGTCAACCAAATCGACCACGTTGCGATAGACGCGAGACATGCTTCCAGTATCTTGGACGTCCGAACGTTCCGAGGGGCCAACATTGACTCGGATCACTACCTGGTGGTAGCTAGACTACGTATGCGGATATCCATGACGCGACAACGCAGAGCAGATGCTGTGAAAAGATTCGATGTCGAGAAGCTTAAATCGAAAGAGACCACCAGAACTTTTGCAGACCACGTAACTCTTAATCTCTCAGGAGGTCCACCACCAGCATCAAGTGCAGAACACTATCAACAAGCCATCAGAAGTGCCGCCTCTGATGTGCTGGGTTTCACTAGCCGAATACAACGAAACCCCAGGTTCGATGAAGAGTGCCGGCTAGCGCATGCAGCTAAGGACGAGGCCTACCAGGCAATGCTGCAGACTCGAACAAGAGCTGTTGAGAGGGTGGCCCGGGAGCTCTACGGGCTGAAACGAAAAAAAAAGGAACGCCGACTTCTCAGGAGGAAAAAGAGAAGCGGGCGGTAGAGTCTATTGAGGGTTGTAGCGGTAGGGGAGATGTTCGAAAATCTTATCAGAGGGTGAACCGATCCACCCAAGGATTCAAGTCTTGAACGGAAGCCTGCCGAGATGAGAGTGGGAATATGGTAGTAGACACACAGTCAGTGCTGAGGATCTGGAAAGAACACTTCTCTAGACTGCTTAATGGCGAAGACAGCCAAGATGCCGCTAATAGGCAGAACGATCCATTCAACTTGGACGATGATGGCCAAGAGTTCCGTCCACCCGACCTAACCGAAGTGCGGCTGGCGATATCCAAACTTAAGTCGTACAAGGCTGCTGGTGCGGATGGCTTACAAGCCGAACTATTTAAATCAGCGGGAGATGAATTGGCTAGGAGCATACACCAGCTCATCTGCAAAATTTGGTGGGATGAAAGTATGACCGATGAATGGAACTTCGGTATAGTGTGCCCCATCCAAAAGGGAGATGTTCTGAAATGTATCAACTACAGAGGAATTAGTCTCCTAAACGTCGCTTAAAAAATCTTGTCGGCCATCCTGTGTGACCGCTTAAAACCTTTTGTCAACGATCTGATCGGCCCCTATCAGTGCGGTTTTAGGCCGTCGATCAAATGTTCACACTCCGACAGATTTTAGAAAAATCCCGGGAATTCCAGATCGATACACACCACCTTTTTATCGATTTTAAAGTCGCGTATGATAGCGTGAAAAGGGACGAATTATACAGAGCCATGTCGAGTCTCGGCATCCCTGCCAAACTCGTCCGCCTGTGCAGCATGACGATGGAGAAATCTCGCTGCTCCATCAAAATTGGTAAGAACACCACCGATTCCTTTGATGTTGAGAAAGGATTGAGGCAAGGCGACGCGTTATCATGCAACCTATTCAACATCGTTCTTGAAGCCATTGTACGCAACACACATGTCAACACCAGCAGTAAAATCTATCAAAAGTCCGTTCAATTGCTTGCATATGCGGATGACATTGACATTGTCGGCAGAACGAAGCGAGCTGTGGCAGGGGCATTTGGGAGCATTGAATCGGAGGCGGCTAGAATGGGATTGGCGGTTAATGAGGACAAGACGAAGTATATGCTTTCATCGACAGAGGAATCTCAACATCGTCGACTCGGGCAAAATATCACGATGGACAAATATAACTTCGAAGTTGTCAAAAACTTTGTCTACCTGGGCTCCACTATTACATCGCAGAATGACATCAGTGCAGAGATCAAGCGAAGAATTACTCTTGCCAACCGCTGTTTCTTCGGTCTAAGAAGGCATTTAAGTAGTAAGGCGACTTTATACAAGATCCAAATCATCCCAGTCCTGCTTTATGGGTCAAAAGCATGGACACTGAAAGATTCGGATAAAAATCTGCTAGGGTGCTTTGAGAGGAAGATTCTTCGTGTGATTTTCGGTCCGGTGTGTATCGAAAGAGTATGGAGGAGAAGATTCAACAACGAGCTATACGGGCTATACAGCGACGTTGACCTGGTCAAAAAGCTGAAAATACAGCGGCTGAGATGGCTGGGGCACGTGGAGCATATGGACAGCAACGCACCTGCCCGACGAGTCTTCGAATCCAACCCCGATGGGGTACGCAGCAGAGGAAGAACCCGTAACAGGTGGCGAAAACAAGTGAATGACGACATCAAAGCACTCGGTGTGCGCAACTGGAAGCGGCTAGCTAGGGACAAAGCTGGCTGGAGGGGCTTGTTAGTTGAGGCCGAATCTTACCACAGAAGAATATTGTGATGGAATCCTTCAAATTTAACTCGTGCGCGCAAAAAGAACATCAGCCGTTTTGTGAGTTTGAGATGGAGCTTCGTCTTCAGATGAAACAACGCAGTTTTGTATGCGGTGATTGTAGTAAGTCATATGCAGTAGGTACGTTGCGTGATCGCATTGTCTGGGGTGTGGCTGAAAAGCGCCTCCAAATCAAGTTGCTTGAAAATCGTGACAACACGTTGGAGCAAACATTTCTGCAAATGCAGAAAAGTAGAGCAGGACAGATGTATATAAAAAATCCGAGCGAGTGAAAGATAACCATCAAGAAGATGAACATGTTCGTCTTCATTTCTGCATTATGGCACTTTCCTATAATGCAGAAACGTAGTTCTTCTGCTTTTGATCTTTTCTCTCTATCTAACAAATATTCATTTTGTATTTGGCATCCCTTTTTTTGTGCAGAAACCAAATGCAGATACATGTAAATCCACCATAAACCGTGGTGCCAAGATCTCGTATTTAATGATGTCAAGGTCAACTTCAAACTGGACACGGGGGCAGACGCTAATTGCAAAAAATGAAACTTGATCATTTGATTCGCTGTTCTAACACGCAACTTTTAAGTTATAATAATTCTAAAATAAACACAGTCGGTCAAATAACATTGTCTTGTTTTGATTTGGCTCAAAAGAGAAAACAAAATATATTGTTTGAGGTGGTAGAGGGTGATTTGCAACCCATTTTGTGTCGTGACGCTTGCTTATGTTTAGGTCTGGTCATTCGAAATGTGGGTATCGATTTGATTTCAGAGGTTGCCAAAGCAGAAGCTTGTGCATTGATTGAAGAGTTTGGGGATGTGTTTGGTGAACTGGGTAAGTTACCAGGGAAATGTCATATTAATCTTAAACCTGATGCTGTGCCTGTGCTCAGATATAGAAAAAGGATCCCGTGTAGTTCGGAAACGAATGTGTTTGTCAGAACAAAATCAGTTAATTTATGCACAAGCAACCCAGAATGATTCAATCTTAAAGTCAATCATTAAGTATTCAGAAAATGGTTGGCCGGAGTTCAAAAAGCTAAGTGGTGGAGGCAAGCAGAACCACAATATAAGGGATGAGCTAAAGTTCGAAGAAGATTTACTGTTGTTTGGGGACAAATTAGTTGTGCCACAATCACTGAGAAAAGAGGTACTTACAATGACTCATGAGCCACACTTGGGTATTCAAAAATCGCTGTTAAGAGCTCGGCCACTATTTTACTAACCAGGAATGGCGGGACACATTGAACGAGAAGTAAAAGCATGCACCATTTGTGAAAAATACACCCGTGAAAATCCAAAGGAACCACTCACACAGTATGAGATTCCGGAATATCCATGGCAGTCTATCGAAATCGACAAATTCGAGTTGGCTGGAAAAGTTTATTTGGCAATTTTTGATGCATATTTGAACTTTTTAATGGCTGGCAAGTTGAAGGATAAGTCCATGAGTATGGTCATTGAAAGTATATTTAACAAATATGGCTACCCATCGGAGATCAGGTCCGACATCAGTCCGTTTAACAGTCGACAAATGCACCAATATGCTGAAAGGGCCAGTATAAATCTGATATTTTCGAGCCCTGGATATCCCCAAAGTAATGGTCTGGCGGAGAAAGGTGTTGCTATTGCGAAAAGTTTGCTTAAAAAATGTTTTGATGAAGGTAACCCACACAAGTTTACTTGAGTATAATGAGTCTCCATTGGCATCTATGACAGCGTCACCTGCACAATTGGGCGTAGAATCAAAACAAAGGCACCAGTTAATAAAAAACTTTTATTGCGTGAAGAGTTGCCAGAACAAGTGATCAAGGAAAAATTAATTCAAAAACGTAAAAGACAAAAGTTGTATTATGATCGTCAAACGCGTCCCTTGTGCAGACTTGATATTGATCAGAAAGTAATTTTTAAGAAAAATACAAAATGGTGTTACGGCAAAATAGTTGGCCAAGTTAATGATAATTCATTTTTAGTTCTAGATATATCAACAGGTCAGATATTTAGACGAAACCGTCGATATTTAGCGGTCACTTTGAATAGTAAACAAGAATTTTTAAATGACAATGGTGTCAAAAGTAGTAAGGCTTTAGATGATGGAACTTATGCTTTAAACGGTAGAACTAATGTCGAAGAATGTAATGATTCCTTCGTGACCACATGTCCCTTCTCTGAATCCTCTGCTAAATCCACAGATGATGCTGGTGATTATAGAAATAGCTTCTCTATTGGAGAACCTGCACCAAGTGTGGAACCAGCTGCAGGAGATAGAGCTGTCGGTGGCCAACTGCATCATAGCTCACGTTCTTCACACCCACCGAATCGTTACGGAGACTGGGAATATTATGACTAGATTATTTTATTATTTGATAAAAGAATAAGCGTGTAACATACATGTGAACTCATCCAACTTAAAGCATACATGTAAGCTAACCATTAAATGCTTAAGTTGGGTGAGGTTTAAGTTAATACTACGTTTTCATTGGAGTCGCAATGAGATATTTTCCAAATAAGCTCATTTGGAACGTCAAATTTGTATAGGAAATGACGTTCCAAATGAGCTAATTTCGAAATTACCTCATTTCGGCTCCAATGAAAACGTAGTATAAGATACATTATACATAGTTATAAGATTAGCTAGAAAGAGAGAAGGCAGGTTTGAAAGGGCACCCAACGCGAAAACAACTACTTATTGTAACGTGCTAAGAAAATAAATCTATCTTTTTAATTAAACTAAAATAACACTTTGTGCATTATTTTATTTCGCTCGGCTACATTTTACACGGACATTATTTTTCATTTATTTTTAAGTGGATATAAATGCACTTACAAAACAGCTTTCATAGTTTTGAGCCAGTGAATTATTTAAAGGGTCTCGCAAACCAACGAAACATTCGGTTTGAAGCACGGTTTGAATGATCGTAAAAAATATGACAGAAAAAAAGGTGAAAACCAAACATTTTTTATTTGTTGAAATATAATTATTAATTTAAAATAAATAAACCAATAAATAAAAGAAAGACCTGTTCCAGGGAGGACTTTTAATTTATCAGAATTTTAACGATATTTTGTTTAATTTTTTTTTGTTGCCAAACAGTTGACAGCCAAAATGTCAGACAACGGACGCGATCAAGAATCGATGTGATAGCCTATCTAAGACCTCTTTCACACAAGGAAACTGAGTTGCCGGCGATTTTTAGTTTGTAGGCGCGAAGGACGTAAAAGGAAGACAAAAAATCTCACCTCACACCCTTCTAGCCAGCAAACTAGATAGTTTCTGGCAACTCAGTTTCCTTGTGTGAAAGCCGTCTAAGATAGTTTCGTATCCATATAGGTTTCTGAACAACCAAACCCAGATAGGTTACCTGAAAGTATTTTTTGGCAAAATTCTTCGCTGTAAAGGCTCTCCCAAACCAATGCGAAACATTCGTTGCGGCGAAAAAACATTCGTCACTCAAAATTATTTCATATGTTTCTCCGCCGCGTTGGTGTGGGCACTCTCATATATCACCATGTAAATAAATTTTGACATGCGAATGTTTTTTCGCCGCAACGAATGTTCCGCATTGGTTTGGGAGAGCCTTAATACAGTTATTTGCATTTTATTATATTTATTTCAATTATTTTTCTGAAAAAATCAAAAACACAACTCGACGACGGCAAACAAATCACAATTTTGCAGTCAGCGGTTTTTGACATTTCGCTTGGTATACAAACGTATACCAAAATTTTTCGGATAGCATGGATAGCTATCACACGGGATTACAACAACACGAACCTTTCCGGATAGCTCTACATAGGTTTTTGATCGCGGCCAATGTCATTGTTATATCAGTGGTGCCAAATTCTTTTCTTAAGCAACGATGAGCGTTTATTTGTGCCATTATTTCTTAAGCTTACATAGAGGGCACAAAAAAACACGCCTATTGTAGCGTTATACTACGTTTTCATTGCAGCCGAAATGAGGTAATTTCGAAATTAGCTCATTTGGAACGTCATTTCCTATACAAATTTGACGTTCCAAATGAGCTAATTTCGAAATTACCTCATTTCGGCTCCAATGAAAACGTAGTATTAGCGACACACGACTCCACAATACAACACACGACACAGATGTGGATCAGGCTTATTTAATGTGTTGTCGTGTTTCGCTATCGCTGCAATGTATTTTATATCGGTAGAACTTCATTTCTCTCGTGTGTTGTGTCGCTCTGTGGCGCATGAAATAAATGGAATGACAGCGACACACGGCTCTACAACACACGAGACTAGTGTGGTTCTGGCTTTAATGCCTTATAAAATAGTGTGAAAGAACTTTAAATTTAAAGCCCGATTGGGCTTTTCCCAGAAAAGTCGGTGAATAAAAAAAAAAACACAACAGACAAAAAAAAAACTCTAAATCAAGGGAAACAAACAGCGTTGCCACAATTTTACAAATGTTACAAAAATGTTAAACTATTTTTAAATTGTATTTCGTTGTTACAATAGGGGTATTCATGCGAAAGTCGGAAACCCCATAGTGAGCTTATAAAGACTTTAATATCGGTAGAAATGAACTGTCAAAATTTGTATGGGAAAAATAATTAGAATAATAATAAGAAGAAAACAAATTTGAAGCGAGAAGCGTAGAAATTAAAACGAGCCGAGATCTTGTAACCCATATCTTAAAGCACCAACTTGATCGCTCGATTTGGCATATGCAAGAAATGTGTTGAACAGTTAAAAACTTAAGTTAAAAAAGTATGGTGGTAACGCTGTCCCTTGATTTAGATTTTTTTCTTTAATTTTTTTTGTAATGAGCAGTCAAAATTAGAAAGAGAAAAGACAGAGGTAAATCTGTGAAAAGCCGAATACATAAAATAAAGAATAGACCTCTTTAGCATCCCTGTAATTTCCTGCAGCCAGAAAGTGGATACCAAAAAGAAATGTCAACAAAATTTCATCCCGAATTCATCGCCATAAACCGGCTGTTTTTCTTGTCTTGTGTAATTTTTTGTCTAGCTTGTAGCTCTTGTCTTTGGGGTGGTAAACTTCCAAAAAAATATTCATATTTTTTTTGTCAAATCATAAACTCGATTAAGATAAGAAAATCTATATAGAAAAATGGTTTTACAAGTTTTAAAAAGCTCATGGACAATACGTTCGGTGCAGCAGTTGAATAGAATCAACTGGGCAACAACGTTTGTTCGGTCGATGGTGAGTTAATAAAATTCTTCAGATTGTTATGTAATTTTGTTCCTGATTTATTGTTTCGCAATTATAGTTAAAGGTTTTTAATTAAGATAAATAAAAGGTATATAGAATTATATGCCTCGACAAAAAGTCTATGAATGAGAAGAAAAAAACTGTTGCACTGATAGTAAATACATAAAAATCTGTTTTCGCACAATTCTTTTTCTTATAAGACTAACACGAAGGCGAGTAAACGCGAGTATGACTAGACTAGACTGGACTGGTTCTTCACCGATACGCTTTATTATTAAGAATGGGTATAGAGAGAGAAGAAAGAACCAGTTACTAAACATTTGAATGTGAGGGCTATTTCTAAATTAATCACTCCATATTAAAAAAAATAGTATACAAGTAAATTTCAAAGTCGTCAGACATGGAAAGTGTGAAAAACGGAACAAATGGTCAAGATTTGGTATGTATTTAAGTAAATAGCTGCACTAAATACAAAAATTATACCTAATTAGTTAAAGACTTATCGCAAAGAAATCAAATGCCTACCTAGACGGCCAAAATTTCATTTTAATCAAAGGAAGAAGTACCTAGAGTAAGTGTACCAGTACCCGGCCACCTAACGCATTTTCTTACTTTGGTGTCCTATAAAAAATCAGTCTGACAATATAGAATTTTAAAACTTTTTTATTTTCATCATTGATAATTTTTTTATGAAATAAAAAACATATGAAAGTAATTGTTCTTTTGCATTTAAAACTAAAATTAATTTTGTCATAAAAGTGCTTTTTCACCTGTATCCGGCCATTGAAATTGAGTAGCCGGCCACTTTTGAGCTAGTATCCGGCCAGTTAGTTTATTATAAATATTATTGTAAATATTAGAATCCAAACATTAATTTAAGAATCCCTTTTAATATATGTAATCATTAACAATCCCTAATTATATGTTCCAAAAATCAGACATTAATAGGACCTGCAGTTAAAGCTGTGATCATTCTTGTGATACTCCCTTATTGCATACGTAATGTATGGATAGGATCAAAATTGGCCTGCAAAAATAAAAAAATTTAACGTTGTAGCTCCTATGGCCGGGCATAAACAGCGTGTGCCAAAAACCGGCCAGAGAATTCACTATTGTTTTTTGCTCATAATTATGATGAAAAATAGTGGCCGGATAATAAACCTAAGCATATTTAATATATTCTACTCACTCTTGCATTAAAAGAAAGATCCTAATTTAGTTTAAGAACAAATGAGAGAACAATTTGTCTGTCACTTCAAAATCTAGTATCCTGCCATTTGGCCTGTTACTACAGGCTTTTACTTTGTTCCAGTAAACGGCCACTACTAAAATTGAATCTTAAACATATTTTTTTTTAATTTTTTGTTGGTTTTATTATTATTTATAGTATTGCTTTTAATAAAAACGTTTAACAACAACTCGATTTGTTCTCAATACCGGTTAAAAAAATGTTTAAGCTTCACTCTTTCCAATTGCAATCCAAGACTGTAAATCTCACTTTTCACAGTGCGGTAAACCTTCACAAGTTCTAATTTTTTTCCTGACAAACTTATGAGGCCCTGATTAGTCAAATTTTACCAAAAGTTTAAACAAGCCTGAAATAATTTAAATATTTTATTTGTATAAATATTATTTATTTATTTATTTAAATATTTTATATTTATTGAAAAGTGGCCGGATACTAGTGAGTGGGCGGGTACTGGTGCACCTATCCTACCAACCTACATTTTGTTTCGTTATTCAGCTATGTATGTATGTACATACATCATACTTTTAATACAGAAACTTTTTAAACATATTCCTACTCTCTAATGTAGATATTATTGAACTACATTTCACATACATTGGCACAAACCGTTTCATGGTTTCCATTGACTTTATAAAGAGGTCCTGATTACCGCCCGAGCGCATGGCGTTACTAAACTATTTGAATTTTTTGCAATCTAGTTTTATTATATGTATTTTTCACTGTAGGTGTCAGCTGTTTTTTTTTTTTTTTGAGCGCGCACTAAAGGGATTTTCGCTGCCCTTAAAATGTTTAAACACAGTGCGAGCGTTGGGAAAATAGGGAAGGATTTAAGAGGAGATACCGATGAACATTGGTTTTGAACCTCTGAATATTAAAATGGTCGGGACAGATAGAGCCGGGTAAAGCATTCCCATGCTAGATCTAGCATTGCAGAGAAGAAAAAAGCATTATAAAAATTTAAAATTATGCTAAATGCTTTTCTGGCATTTTGGTTTTTATTTTTTTGCATTCATGAATGCCAAAAATGATTTCGAATCATTGATTTGATGATATTATATTTGGAAAAAATATTTAAAAAATTAGAAAGCATTCTCGTTTAACCTTAATAACGTGAAATCACGAAGATTCAGAAATACGTTCACAAAATTCATGACTTTTTCTAATAGAAATTAATTAATTAAAGCATCTGTTGCTGTGAAATCTGGAAAGTCAATTATTTGGGTCTATTCAGCTCTTGTTCTGTTATTCTGCTAATCTGTTATCAATTTCAATACAAAAGTTTGAGCTGTAAAAAGATCTTTTATGAATTATAATATGGTATTCGGCTGCTTAAATTGTTAAGAAATCTGCTATGAGATGTCGAAAGTTCGACATTAACAAATGCGATTTGGATCCAGCTACTAACTTTTAAAGATGCAGCTGGGGAAAATATTATGTTTAGGGAATTATATCGATTTGTGATTGGTATTGGGCTGACTTCACTTCCCATTTCAAATGCTGAGTTTGAAATTTCGTCATAAAATTGGAAAATAATTATTGAACAGCATAGTCCAAATCCAAATACGCATCGGGCTAAGGATAGATGACAAATGCTACTTTTCTTAAAAGGTTTCAAGAAGTGTTATAGAAGAAGTTGGAGCCTCGACGAAGTATAAAAACCTTAGGATGAATAAGATTATTTGTATGAAGAACTTTGGGCTAACTCATTATTTAATTAAAGTTATAAAATAGATAAGATATAAAAATAAGAATGTGATAAGTCTGACTGATTTAAAATTAAATAATTAACTACTGAAACATGTTCTATCTTAAAAATAGTTTGCTGTAAAAGTTCCTATTACCTATTTACATACAAAGCTTTAAGTTTTGTTATTTTTGAATTCATTTTGTTTTGTTTTTTTTTGTTTTGTTATATAAGGAGTTATTTCCTATGTATTTATGTTAGGTATCTATTAGAAAACAAATATTTATTTTGCATTTTTATAAAATGTTTGTTCTTTAATCATCGATATGGAAGTTTTTATATGAATTTTGAAATCTAGCATTTTGTTTTTGGAGCTCCCATATGATCTATCATCATAAAATTTAAAATCTAGCATTATGAAATTTGAGATTATGGCAACACTGGGTGTCAGGTATATCTACTTTAAATTGATTGATTGGTTGGATAGGTATACATACTACTTAATTGTGATAACTTTTGTTATGCAGACTATGTGAGTGTGTACCTACCTATTCCGAAATTAATATTAAAAACGTAGATATGAAAAGAAGTTTTAAGGCGTTCCTAGAAACAACAAAAGAAAACTGATTTTTGTCTTTGAGTATAGCTACTCAACAGGCTCAGTAGAGCATTAATACAGAAAACGGGTCTATTGGAACACGAAAATCTCAAAAGACTACATTTTGAAAGACATACCTACATAATCTCAAACTCAAATACTCAAGTTTTAAATTAATTAAATAAAGTGATCATAATAACTCTGACAAAAAAATTAAAAAAATCGCTATCGACCCGGCCAAAGGCTGAGAAAAAAACAGCTAAACTTTGCTTTCGATACCTCGATTTATACATCAAACCCTGACTCTCATATTTCATATACATTCAGTCCCAAAATTTCTGTCGGCTCCAAACACACATTGTGTATAAAAAAACGTGTTTTTTGTGCCGCTTCCATATTATACGTACGATCAAAAATAACTTTCGTGTAAAATACAAAAACAGTTCTAGAATATTCAAAATTGTTGTAATATTTTAGACGGAAATTATTTTTAAGCGGAGATAAAGTCAGATAAAAATACGGCTAATACAAAATAATGAAAATCTCAAATCACAAAAATCGAAACAACAAAAAATCTCGAAATCATTTACTTTTCATAAAAAAAAACTTCGTTCCGCCTTAATTTTGTTAATGCAATGAAATTGATAATTCGAGTATGCAAAAAATGCTGTTTCATGTCATTTTTCATGTTTTGGTCATGAATAACAATTTAAATTCAAAAGTATTCAAATGAAAATAAAAAAAAAAAATATTACATTTTATTTTATCCGACCGAACGCAATAGCAAGTCGAATTCAAATTTGAATGCGCAACTAACAGGACACCTAATATTCCTTTCTTGGGCCAACACGAACCCATCAATCCCAAAATTGTGAAAATCAAGATCTTCCCGTTCCAGTTGTTCTGGAAGTTTTCCGAGATTTTCCACCAATATCCCATGTCTTTCCTTGGGCCAATTTATCAAAGAATCTTCAAATCGAAGTATCCGTTCTCGAGTTATGCACTAAAAATAGGATCTTACCGTCGAACTTTGTTCCGCCTAAATTCATTTATGTAAAGGAAATAATAATTCCGAGCATTGACAATGCTGTTTCATGCCACATACATCCAAAGAATTCAAAAATTCCGTGGGATAGCGGGTGTCTTCGGTTTCATCCATCACGGAGTCCACGAATTTGAATAAATGTAACGCACCGGCGATTTGATTTTGAATGACGAAATTCAAATGAACGACATCCTTGTTTTTCGCAGCCAAAATCGCTCGTGAACTCAGCCAATCATGGTTTTTTTGAGCGATATTCGGGAAAACATTTGTGATGAGCTCTTCCGGAGTTGTTGTAAAGTGGCAAAAATTCGGTGGAAATTCAATCAGGTCGGTGACTAAGTCCACTTGTATCACGCCGTTGCCCATCGCGAATAATTGCCTGGAGAACTCTGCAGTGAACTGGTCATTTTGTAAAGCGACTCGCATGTTTGTTTTCAGTTGCATTTTCTTCACGTATTTCCATAAAGCCTATGCTTTCAGGCAAGCGTTCAATTCATCTGCCGGAGTTGATCTTGGAATGACAGGCAGAGTATTCGAAACTCGCCTGACAGTAAAATCATTGCACCACCGAAACGTCATTGATCATTTGGTAAATCTTTCACAGTGGGATTTAGGGCTTCCAATACGCGTTTGTGAGCTATTCTGCACACGTCCCAGATGATAATCATTACATTTCTGCAGTACGTTCGCCATCGCAGAGTTCTTTGAAATGTTGCACGCAGGCTCTTCATTCACTTGCGGGTTCAATGGTAATTTCGATGCAGAATGAGCTGTTGGACTGCCTCCCAACAACGTAGCCGCTATTCCAGAAGATGCGAGTTCTAAAGCAATTTCAGATCTTGGACAAGTAGTAGACAAAATCAGTGAAATCAGGAATGTTTTTCCAGTTGACACCATTTCCGAGGATTTTCCTCCAGTGTCCTTTGGCCCTTCTTCGGACCAATAAGAATTTATCAAGCCCTTAGTCGCGAAAATCAAATAAACTGTTCTCGAGTTATGCACTAAAAACCGGATGTTCCCAGATTCCCAATTGGATTTTCTTCTAGTTTCCTATGTCCTTCGTTGAGCTAATATGAATTTATGGAGCCCTAAATCGTGAAAATCGAGGAAACCGTTCTCGAGATATGTACTAAAAAAGGATGATCCCTGATTTCCATTTTTCCTGAAAATTTTTCGGGATTTTCCTACAGTGTTCTATGTTTTTCCTTGAACCAATACGAATAATTCATCAAGCCCAAAATCGTAAAAATCGAACTATCCATTCTCGAGTTATAATTGCACACACGGACGATATTTCTCTTTTATATATATAGATATGTGGAAAATTAAAGCGGTTATCGAACAGTGTGTTACACTGTTTACATTATTTACAATGTCCTTATGTATATATTTTGTATGCTTCAATACAGCGTAGTTGACTTTTAATAAGTATACTATAAAAAAAACAACTGTTTTATGGTGCCTTCCTATAAATTGTCTTATCTTTAAATTTATTTCAATTTGGGATTGTTTTTATCTTAAGTTACATCTAATTTATGACCGCTGATTTAAATGCGAACACATAACCATTATTATAATAAGTGAAGTTTTAGAAATAAAATTTCCATTCGTACATAATCTTAGCTTGCAATATAAAGGCAACAAAATAGTACACACTATAAAACAAATGCATACACAGCCAATAATATAGAAATAAATAAAGTAAATTGTATATACATACCTACACTCCTGCTTAAAATTAATATTAATACACAGCTTTATAAATAAATAAATTTATTGGAACTGCAGTTAGTTGAGAACCAAAAGCTAGTGAGTTTTAACTCTCAAACATTCCTGTGCGCGTGTTGTAATATGGGCCAGGCATGGAGTGAACCTACAATTTTCTACCAAATCGAACGGCTAAGAAGAGAAACAAACGTTGAGAAAAAATACAAAACAATGATTTAAACTTATTATTTTAAAGAAGACAACTCTACCACAAAAAGGAGAAAAGGTGGGCACTAATTTTGAGTTTGAGTGTACAAAAGTTGATGCAGATCCAGATAAAATTATTCAAATGATTTTGCATTCGAATTTAATTTCAAACGTAAATAACAAAAAATCTTACTTCAAATTTAGATCTATTCAAATAAATCAAAGTTACGTAATCAACAAGAACTCAAATTTAACTTGTTTTTTTACTAAATAAAATCCAATCCACTTATACTGTGAAAACTCCAATCCAATCCTCCTTGAACTTTAACTAAGGCTTTGGTTTCACATACTGAAATCTAGCAAACAAAATTTAAAACAAAACGGCAACTAGAATGCAACGTCTATTAACACCAAATTAGTGTTGATAATCTCATTGACGTCATGTATTTGTGTTGTGTTTGCTGCAAAGATCCGTTGAAGGTACATACATATGTTTTTATATAGATTAGACATTAGAATATAACAAAATAAAATAGAATAGAATATTGTATCTCCGATTACACTTTAATCAGCAATTTCGTTGTATGTATTATCACCACTGTAGTATCTATCAGATCACACTCTGAAAGACAATTTTCCATTAGCGCTTAGTTCAATTTATTTTTTTTTTAGGATGGAAAGTGTTTTTTGTTTTAAGTTAAATTCAGTTAAAATTATAAAATTTTTTTCTTTGCAGGCATCAGATAAGGACTTTCGGATTGAGTCCGACACATTTGGTGAGTTGAAAGTGCCCTCTGACAAGTACTATGGCGCCCAGACAATGCGATCCATGATCAATTTTCCAATTGGTGGCAGAACCGAAAGAATGCCAGTGAGTCGATTACACAATGTTCAAAAACATTTTTTTTATAATAAAAATAATTATTTTGCAGAAACCTGTTATTCAAGCAATGGGAATTTTGAAAAAAGCAGCCGCTGAAGTAAACAAGGAATTCGGTTTGAAGGAAGAAGTCGCTGACGCAATTTCAAAAGCAGCCGATGATGTTATTTCAGGAGAACTTTACGAAGAGCACTTCCCTTTGGTTATTTGGCAAACTGGATCTGGTACCCAGTCAAACATGAATGTCAACGAGGTAAGCAAATGATAATATTTTGTTTTTTTGAAATATCAGAATTCTTGATTGCCTTTTAGGTCATCAGCAATCGTGCCATTAAACTGCTGGGTGGTGAACTTGGTTCTAAGACTCCCGTTCACCCCAACGATCACGTCAACAAGTCGCAAAGTTCCAATGACACCTTCCCAACTGCCATACACATTTCCGTTGCCCTGCAACTGTGCAACAATTTAAAACCAGCACTGCAGACTCTTCATGACGGTTTGCAGGCGAAATCCAACGAATTCAAGGATATCATCAAAATCGGCCGAACTCACACCATGGATGCCGTCCCACTGACTTTGGGTCAAGAATTCAGTGGATATGCCCAACAAATGAAGAATTCTATTGAAAGAATTGATGCTGTTATGCCACACATTTTACAGCTAGCTTTGGGTGGTACTGCTGTCGGTACAGGTTTGAACACACGCATTGGATTTGCCGAGAAGTGTGCCGCAAAGATCTCTCAGCTCACTGGCTTGCCTTTCGTAACGGCTCCCAATAAATTTGAGGCTCTGGCTGCACGTGATGCTGCTGTTGAAGTTTCAGGAGCATTGAATACCATTGCTGTGAGTCTTATGAAAATCGGAAATGATATTCGCTTCTTGGGTTCGGGACCACGTTGTGGACTTGGAGAACTTATGTTGCCAGAAAACGAGCCTGGCAGCTCAATTATGCCAGGAAAGGTCAATCCCACACAGTGCGAAGCTCTTACGATGTTGGCTGCTCAGGTTATGGGCAACCATGTAGCAGTAACCATTGGAGGAGCGAATGGACACTTTGAATTGAATGTGTTCAAGCCACTTATTGTGTCTAATACTCTTAGATCCATTAGGCTTTTAGGTAAGTCTTTGTTTTTTTTTTTAACACTTGATTTTAATTGAATTTTGTATTTCAACAGCTGATGGAGCTAGAACATTCAATTCGAATTGTGTCAGTGGCATCGTGGCTAACCGTGATCGCATTGACAAAATCATGAATGAGTCCCTTATGTTAGTAACTGCCCTCAACCCACATATTGGTTATGACAAGGCTGCTAAAATTGCCAAAACAGCGCATAAAAACGGAACAACGTTAAAGGAAGAAGCGATTAAATTAGGCTACTTAACAGAACAGCAATTCGCTGAATGGGTAAAGCCCAGCGATATGTTGGGACCTAAGTAAACAAACACGAAACTATTTAAGGCTTTTCTATAAAATCGAGGAAAAAAATTCAATATTTAAAGAAATTTGAATACAAACTGAAGAAATAAAACATATTTTATTGGAAATTGTTTTTGATTATTTTTTCTTTTGAAATAAACACTTTCTTTGCAATACAAAGGTATACCAAACAAATTGAGGGCTACCTCTAAGAACAAAAGTAGGATCACCTTATAATGAAAGGCAACTGTACTACGCTTTCATTAGAGATAATAAGGAATTAGGTAATTTTTGACAATCCTGTTTGAAAGCTCATTACATTTTGAATTTGATCGTTTCTTTTAGTTGTTTTCTCTGAGTTTTCTGCATGGTGTTTTGATGTTTTCATATAAAGCTTTTCTAAACTTGAAGTTGATTCCCCCTGATGATGGTTGAAATTGGCTCATTTGGAAACGATATCCCTTTTCACAAGAGGAAACTCAGTCAATAATAATAAATTTGTTTCTTCATGTGAAGGTACACAAGATTTTTAAAAGACACCGTCAACATTGTGAGCCTCACAACGGCAGAATAGGGCTGTAAATGGCTTATTGTAGATTCCATACATTAATAATTTGGATGCTATCTTGCCTAAGATGGTTAAACATCAAAAAAATGTTTAATGCGTTGCTGTTCGTGTTCAAATCAAAAAACGATCTAGCACCTAAATACCTAACATCATGCTTGACCTACGTGTAAGACAGCCAACCGCATTACTTAAGTTCAAATTTTGATTTTAGACTAGTTTTATAGAGATGCTAGAATGCAAAATATGGTATACCATCGTGGACTTAGGCGCCAGTTATAGCGATAATTAAAAACCATCAGTAAAAATTTTCTTTTGGATAATTTGCTGTGTTAAAAAAGAATTGAAACAATAAAATGGTACGAATCGATGGCAAATCAATAAAAATATTTTTTTCTGCCAAAAAATAATCCCAAGGATGAATAATTTTTGTAAAAAAAGCATTTATTTATTTTACTGATGGAAATTCGTTTTACTGAACAGCTGATTGTCAAAACCCAAAAAATGGAACATTTCGTTTCAGTTTTCTATGTTCCATTTTTTTACTGTTCCACTCATCAGTAAAAATATTACTGAAGCATTTTGCATCATTAAAAATAAATAAAAGATTGCAGCTGTGGGTTTGACATGAATTTACTGATATAATTTTACTGATTGCTAAACCGCCCGCAAGTAAAAATTTCCAGTTTTCACCTGTTTCAACTTTTACTGATGGTTTTTAATTATCGCTATAACTGGCGCCTTAGGCGTCAGTTATACCGATAATTAAAAATCATCAGTAAAAATTTTCTTTTGGATAATTTGCTGTGTTAAAAAAAGAATTGAAACAATAAAATGGTACGAATCGATGGCAAAACAATAAAAATATTTTTTTCTGCCAAAAAATAATCCCAAGAATGAATAATTTTTGTAAAAAAAGCATTTATTTATTTTACTGATGGAAATTCGTTTTACTGAACAGCTGATTGTCAAAACCCAAAAAATGGAACATTTCGTTTCAGTTTTCTATGTTCCATTTTTTTTCTGTTCCACTCATCAGTAAAAATATTACTGAAGCATTTTGCATCATTAAAAATAAATAAAAGATTGCAGCTGTGGGTTTGACATGAATTTACTGATATAATTTTACTGATTGCTATAACCGCCCGCAAGTAAAAATTTCCAGTTTTCACCTGTTTTAACTTTTACTGATGGTTTTTAATTATCGCTATAACTGGCGCCATAGCCATAGAGAAAATACTACTTACTCTATGGCCATAGCTATAACCGTCTTGTCAGGAAATATTCCACTGTTTCACTGATTTGTGATTCAATGATGGTTTTCAATGAAAGCTATAACTGGCGCCTTACGGGCGGTTATAGCAATCAGTAAAATTATATCAGTAAATTAATGTCAAACCCACAGCCGCAATCTTTTATTTATTTTTAATGATGCGAAATGCTTCAGTAATTTTTTTACTGATGAGTGGAACAGTAAAAAAATGGAACATAGAAAACTGAAACGAAATGTTCCATTTTTTTGGGTTTTGACAATCAGCTGTTCAGTAAGGCGCCAGTTATAGCTTTCATTGAAATCCATCATTGAAACACAGATCAGTGAAACAGTGGAATATTTTCTGACAAGTCGGTTATAGCTATCATGAAATTTTCTTTCATTGAAAATTCCATTCCTCATACAAAAAACAACTTTGAGGTTAAAGTCGATCATTGAACAAAAAACTGACAGACGAGAACAGGAAGAGAAAGGAACGCATTTCATTGGAACGAATGTGTTCCACTTTTGGGAACAAAATATCAGCTGTTCATTGAAAACGATTTTCATAATTGAAAAATAAAAAATGATTTTATATGAAAATTGTACAGAAAACTAAACATTTTTTTCACTAAAAAAATTATATAACTGACAACCATCATTTTGGTACCAAAACGCCATCAGTTTTATTTGTTTAAGTGCATCAAAATTGAAAGACAAAATTTTCAATGATGATTTTCAATGAAAGCTATAACTGGCGCCTAAAATAAATAAATGCTTTTTTTAGGCGCCAGTTATAGCTTTCATTGAAATCCATCATTGAAACACAAATCAGTGAAATGGTGGAATATTTTCTGACAGGTCGGTTATAGCTATCATGAAATTTTATTTCATTGAAAATTCCATTCCCCATACAAAAACCAACTTTGAGGTTAAAGTCGATCATTGAACGAAAAACTGACAGACGAGGACAGGAAGAGAAAGGAATACATTTCATTGGAACGAATGTGTTCCACTTTTGGGAACAAAATATCAGCTGTTCATTGAAAACGATTTTCATCATTGAAAAACAAAAAATAATTTTATATGAAAGTTGTAAAGAAAACTAAACATTTTTTTCACTAAAAAAATTATATAACTGACAACCATCATTTTGGTACCAAAACGCCATCAGTTTTATTTGTTTAAGTGCTTCAAAATTGAAAGACAAAATTTTCAATGATGGTTTTCAATGAAAGCTATAACTGGCGCCTTACAAAAATTATTCATCCTTGGGATTATTTTTTGGCAGAAAAAAATATTTTTATTGATTTGCCATCGATTGGTACCATTTTAATGTTTCAATTCTTTTTTTAACACAGCAAATTATCCAAAAGAAAATTTTTACTGATGGTTTTTAATTATCGCTATAACTGGCGCCTTAAGTTATTTAATGAATAATAAAATGAAAAATGAAACAGTTTTATGAAGATTTAAACAATTACTTATATCTCATATCAGAGCAACCATTGTATAAAGATATTAGTTTTCCAATTGTATATAGAAGCCGATTTTTTTTAATACTCATTAATTACTCACTTTTAAATTTAATAAGCAAAACAAACACTGAGTAGTTTTTGCTTTGCGTTTAAAATAAAAAAGTGAGTAATTAATGAGTATTAACAAATTTGTCAATATTTATATATTTGTTGGAATGTAATAGTAAAATTTTACTAATGTCGAATTCCTTACAACCAAAAAAATTCGAATTTTTCTGAACAAATCGAATTTTTTCTAAACAAAATCGATTTTAATGCTGTCAAACAAATCTTGCGTTTTTAGCTAGATTTCACATCAAATCGCACACACACTATCAAGATTTGACATTTCTCATGCATCAAGATGGAATTAAATGTTCTCATTACAATTTTGTGACGAAGTTAAAAAAGAAAACAAATGTTTAATGTCGAATTACTTACAACCAAAAAAATTCGAATTTTTGTGAACAAATCGATTTTTTTCTAAACAAAATCGATTTTAATGCTGTCAAACAAACCTTGCGTTTTTAGCTAGATTTCATATCAAATCGCACACACACTATCAAGATTTGACATTTCTCATGCATCCAGATGGAATTAAATGTTTTCATTACAATTTTGTGACGAAGTTAAAAAGAAAAGAAATGTTTAAGTGTTCTTAATTGTTTAATATTTCAGTGAATGATGAAAAAAAGTAAAGATAATTGTGCGTTTCTTCAAGAAACAAAAAATCCCATTAAACTAAGATACAATTCGCGAGGAAAACACGTTGCAAAATTATTTTTCTTCGTCCCCTAGTGAAATATTCAGAATAGATCCTCGATGCTGTGTGTGGATTAATTTTGGATTATAATTTTTTTAAATTAAATTAAATTTACTATATGTAGATAGAATTACAATTTTCGATTTTCAAAAAAAAAAATTAAGAATTGTGCGTTCGGGCCTGTCAAATTGCACACACATACAATCACAGAAAAAAAATTATTTTGTTTGCGAGTTCCTTACAACAAAAAAAAAAGATTTGATCTCCAATAGTTGAAAAGAAATCGACATTAGTTTTTGTGCGACAACAAAATTCCTGTCAAATTGCACTTACACACTCACATAAAAATATCGAATTTTTTTTAAATTCCTTCTACCAAGAAATTTTTTTAATGAAATCGACTTCAAATGGTTGTAAGGAATTCGACATTAGTGTTCTTAATTGTTAAATATTTCAGTGAATGATGAAAAAAGTAAAGATAATTGTGCGTATCTTCAAGAAACAAAAAATCCCATTAAAATAACATACAATTCGCGAGGAAAACACGTTGCAAAATTATTTTTCTTCGTCCCGTGAAATATTCAAAATAGATCCTCGCTGCTGTGTGTGGATTAATTTTGGACTGTAATTTTTTTACTTGATTACGCGCACAATTGTTTTTGATGTTTTTCAATTATCAGACTAATATAATATAATGAAAAATGAAACAGTTTTATGAAGATTTAAACAATTACTTATATCTCATATCAGAGCAACCATTGTATAAAGATATTAGTTTTCCAATTGTATATAGAAGCCGATTTTTTTTAATACTCATTAATTACTCACTTTTAAATTTAATAAGCAAAACAAACACTGAGTAGTTTTTGCTTTGCGTTTAAAATAAAAAAGTGAGTAATTAATGAGTATTAACAAATTTGTCAATATTTATATATTTGTTGGAATGTAATAGTAAAATTTTACTAATGTCGAATTCCTTACAACCAAAAAAATTCGAATTTTTCTGAACAAATCGAATTTTTTCTAAACAAAATCGATTTTAATGCTGTCAAACAAATCTTGCGTTTTTAGCTAGATTTCACATCAAATCGCACACACACTATCAAGATTTGACATTTCTCATGCATCAAGATGGAATTAAATGTTCTCATTACAATTTTGTGACGAAGTTAAAAAAGAAAACAAATGTTTAATGTCGAATTACTTACAACCAAAAAAATTCGAATTTTTGTGAACAAATCGATTTTTTTCTAAACAAAATCGATTTTAATGCTGTCAAACAAACCTTGCGTTTTTAGCTAGATTTCATATCAAATCGCACACACACTATCAAGATTTGACATTTCTCATGCATCCAGATGGAATTAAATGTTTTCATTACAATTTTGTGACGAAGTTAAAAAGAAAAGAAATGTTTAAGTGTTCTTAATTGTTTAATATTTCAGTGAATGATGAAAAAAAGTAAAGATAATTGTGCGTTTCTTCAAGAAACAAAAAATCCCATTAAACTAAGATACAATTCGCGAGGAAAACACGTTGCAAAATTATTTTTCTTCGTCCCCTAGTGAAATATTCAGAATAGATCCTCGATGCTGTGTGTGGATTAATTTTGGATTATAATTTTTTTAAATTAAATTAAATTTACTATATGTAAACAAAATTCCTGTCAAATTGCACTTACACACTCACATAAAAATATCGAATTTTTTTTAAATTCCTTCTACCAAGAAATTTTTTTAATGAAATCGACTTCAAATGGTTGTAAGGAATTCGACATTAGTGTTCTTAATTGTTAAATATTTCAGTGAATGATGAAAAAAGTAAAGATAATTGTGCGTATCTTCAAGAAACAAAAAATCCCATTAAAATAACATACAATTCGCGAGGAAAACACGTTGCAAAATTATTTTTCTTCGTCCCGTGAAATATTCAAAATAGATCCTCGCTGCTGTGTGTGGATTAATTTTGGACTGTAATTTTTTTACTTGATTACGCGCACAATTGTTTTTGATGTTTTTCAATTATCAGACGAAATATATTTGCTTTTAAATTATCAAAACAACGCGAAAATAAAATACACTTTAATATTTGCTTAGCGCGCACTACTTCTTAGTTTTTGTGCGACAACAAAATTCCTGTCAAATTGCACTCACACACTCAAAAAAAAAACTTTTTTTTATGTGGATTTCCTTTCAACAAAAAAATCAAATCTGTGAAGGGGAAATTTGATTTGTTTAGAAGAAAAGATCAAATTTTCTACACAAATCAAATCTTTATGTCGAATTCCTTACAACCAATCGAAGTCGATTTCATTAAAATTTTTTTCTTTTTGTAAGGAATTCATAAAAAAGTCGATTTTTGTTTGTGATTGTGTGAGTGCAATTTGACAGGAATTTTGTTGTCGCACAAAAACTAAGAAGTAGTGCGCGCAAAGCAAATATTAAAATGTATTATATTTTCGCGTTGTTTTGATAATTTAAAAACAAATATATTTCGTCTGATAATTGAAAAACATCAAAAACAATTGTGCGCATAATCAAGTAAAAAAATTACAATCCAAAATTAATCAACACACAGCAGCGAGGATCTATTCTGTAAATTTCACTAGGGGACGAAGAAAAATAATTTTGCAACGTGTTTTCCTCGCGAATTGTATGTTATTTTAATGGGATTTTTTGTTTCTTGAAGATACGCACAATTATCTTTATTTTTTTTTATCATTCACTGAAATATTAAACAATTAAGAACACTTAAACATTTGTTTTCTTTTTTAACTTCGTCACAAAATTGTAATGAGAACATTTAATTCTATCTTGGTGCATGAGAAATGTCAAATCTTGATAGTGTGTGTGCGATTTGATGTGAAATCTAGCTAAAAACGCAAGATTTGTTTGACAGCATTAAAATCGATTTTGTTTAGAAAAAATTCGATTTGTTCAGAAAAATTCGAATTTTATTGGTTGTAAGGAATTCGACATTAATTTTAGAAAGATTTACACCGACTTGTACACACACTAGGAAGATTTGACATTTCTCTGGCTTTTGTTTACGTTTGGCTTTTCAGTCAATTTGTTCAATTAAATTATTTCTGTGGTGTAAAAGTATAAAGTTCACGTTCTTCAGTAAATAAAATAAAATAAATTAAATAAAATTTACTATATGTAGATAGAATTACAATTTTCCATTTTCAAAAAAAAATTTAAGAATTGTGCGTTCTGGCCAGTCAAATTGCACACACATACAATTACAGAAAAAAAATTATTTTGTTTGCGAGTTCCTTACAACAAAAAAAAAGATTTGATCTCCAATAGTTGAAAAGAAATCGTTATTAATGAAATCGACTTCAAATGGTTGTAAGGAATCCGACATAAATAAAAATATACATATATACAGTGGCGGACAAAAGTCTACGTTCGACCGTTATTTTTGCAGTTTAATGACATTGAAACAATCAAGAACAAAATTAATGATGCAGTTATACTTCAAATGTCTTTTGTGTGATATAACACGAAAAAAGAACTTCTTTATAAGGAACTTCAACCTTTATAGACAAAAAAAAACAAAAAAATAAAAACTGACAAAAGTCTACATACGAAATGTGCATTGTCATAAGAACTCAAATTTTCATTATAATAGTCAACAATCTCAATATTTCTTTGGGCCCACACGGACCTGTAATCGTCTGGGCATCGAAGAAATTAAATCTTCGAGTTCTATCGATGTAATGCACTGCACTATTAATTTTATTAACTGCATCATTAATTTTGTTCTTGATTGTTTCAATGTCATTAAACTGCAAAAATAATGGTCGTACGTAGACTTTTGTCGGCCACTGTACATACATTGCAGAATGGACACAACAGCTACCTGAACCAAACATTCTCCTAAAAATATGCATCAAAACATGTTGCTGTCAGTTGTTATTTCTGACATTTTTTAACAAGGAAGTGTCAAATCAAAGAAGTTAGCTGCGTGAATTTCTGTTTTGCTCAACTCAAACGTATTTTATTATTTTGTAAAATTAACAACAAAAGTAATTAAAAAAAGACTTTTTAAATCATGGAGAAGTCACAAAAAATGCCCAAAGTGGCAAAGGTATATGAATAACATCTAAATCCTAGCAACTCTTAAAAAACTGTTTCATTCTAGGTCAAAAACAAAGCCCCAGCCGAAGTACAAATCACTGCAGAACAGTTGCTCCGCGAAGCCAAAGAACGTGACTTAGAAATCCTTCCACCTCCGCCAAAGCAAAAAATCTCAGATCCAGCTGAGTTAGCTGATTACCAGCAGAGAAAGCGCAAAGGATTTGAGGATGCTCTACGAAAGAATCGCATGGTGGTCAGTCATTGGATTAAGTACGCTCAGTGGGAGGAATCACAAAAAGAAATCCAAAGGGCACGCTCTATCTGGGAACGTGCTCTTGACAATGACCACCGAAATATTACCATCTGGCTGAAGTACGCTGAAATGGAAATGAAGAACAAGCAGGTTAATCATGCGAGAAACCTTTGGGATCGTGCGGTCGTCATAATGCCGCGGGTGAATCAGTTCTGGTACAAGTACACTTATATGGAAGAGATGTTAGAGAATGTAGCTGGAGCGCGAGCGGTGTTCGAGCGTTGGATGGAATGGCAACCAGAAGAACAAGCCTGGCAAACTTATGTGAATTTTGAACTGCGCTACAAGGAGATCGATAGAGCTCGTACGATCTATGAAAGATTCGTCTATGTCCATCCTGATGTGAAGAACTGGATAAAATTCGCTCGGTTCGAGGAGAACCACGGATACATTCGAGGTGCTCGTTCGGTGTACGAGCGAGGTGTGGAGTTCTTTGGAGACGAGTACATCGATGAAAAACTTTTCATTGCTTTTGCCAAATTCGAAGAGAATCAGAAGGAGCATGACAGAGCAAGGGTCATCTACAAGTACGCCCTGGACCATTTACCCAAGGAACGCACAAAAGAGCTCTATAAATCTTACACAATCCACGAGAAAAAATACGGTGATCGAGCTGGCATCGAAGATGTCATTGTCTCAAAAAGAAAGTTCCAATACGAGCAGGAAGTTGCCGAAAATCCCCAAAATTACGATGCATGGTTCGATTACTTGCGATTGATTGAAGGTGAAGGTGACTTTGCAAATATCCGAGAGACATACGAACGTGCAATAGCTAATGTACCGCCGGGTAAGGAGAAGAACCTATGGAGGCGGTACATCTATCTCTGGATAAACTATGCTCTATTTGAGGAGCTGGAAACCGAAGACGACACACGAACTCGACAAATTTACCGCACTTGCCTGGAACTGATTCCTCACAAACTCTTCACATTCAGCAAATTGTGGCTTCTGTATGCACAGTTTGAGATTCGATGCAAACAATTGCAGCAAGCTCGAAAAACCCTCGGAATGTCGATTGGCATGTGTCCACGCGACAAACTCTTTCGTGGGTACATTGAGTTAGAAATCCAACTGCGTGAGTTTGATCGATGTCGAATTTTATACGAGAAATTCCTTGAATTCGGTCCAGAGAATTGCGTGACTTGGATGAAATTTGCCGAGCTCGAGAATCTCCTTGGAGACACAGATCGTGCTCGGGGAATTTTCGAGCTAGCCGTACAGCAGCCAAGGCTGGATATGCCAGAACTTCTGTGGAAGGCTTATATTGACTTTGAGGTAGCTCAGGGAGAGACAGAGCTTGCAAGACAGCTTTACGAACGCCTTTTAGAGCGAACGCATCACGTCAAAGTCTGGATGTCATATGCAAAGTTCGAACTGTCCTCTAATGAGGGCAGCGAAGACAACGACGTGGATATGAATGTTCGGCTAGCCAGACGAGTCTATGAGCGGGCCAACGATACATTACGGCAGACAGGCGATAAAGAATCTAGAGTTCTATTGTTAGAGGCATGGCGTGATTTTGAAAAAGAAAGCGGCAATGCAGAGACTTTGGACAAGGTGATGGAGAAAATGCCGCGAAGGGTTAAGAAGCGCCAGAAGATTGTTTCGGATACCGGTGCCGAGGAAGGTTGGGAGGAGGTGTTCGATTACATCTTCCCCGAAGATGAATTGTCTAGGCCTAATTTGAAACTTCTGGCAGCGGCGAAAATGTGGAAAAAGCAAAAAGAAGTTCTTCCCGATGAGCCAAAAGAGGGTGGTGAAAAAGACGACGAGGATGATGATGTGAGTGTGTCATCTGCTAGCGACAGCGAAGACGAAGAAATGTTACAGGAGTTGGCAAAGGAAAATAAAGATGAATAGAAAAATGTATTTATGTATTTTTAACTAAACACTTTTTTAATAAATAAAAAAAAACAATACAATTTAAATGGTTTATTATAGATTGAGCATAGCAGGCTGCTGACAATTGAGACAAAAATGTGAATGCGTAAAAGAAATACGACTGCTTGTAAACAAAAATAAGAATTGAATTTAGGAAGGCAGACAGACAAATGAAGAATTAGATTTATGAAAATTTTGGGATTATACGTTGATAAAGGGGTTGATTTAGAAAGGTCAAGTATGCATCATTCTCAATTTGCAAAAGTTTTGGGTTTTGACAGTTGAGTAGTCATTTATCCTAGATTGCCAATCGTAATTGAGTGTCGGGATGAAGAAGTAGAGGAGCGTTTATCACTTCGTTTGCGAATGCCCCAGCCCAAAAACCAAACCTCGTCTATGACGTATCGCCACCTCTTCTAACCTATCTTTCCATCAGCTATTTGTGTTTCTTGATTTATATGTTAGTAAAAAAATATACATATAACAGCCGTGTTTTGTGAGAGTCTACGACAATTCAGCAAACAATTTATACGCAAAAAATAGCAAAACAAATTATAATAAAAAAAATTTGTTTGTGTTTTCCGTGTAAGTTTGCTGAGTTGCTATACACTGTTTCAAAAATCACGGCTTATACGATAAATAAAAGAGATCGACATACATAATTTATAATTCAATATATTATTCATTCATAATCTATGGTTTTCTTAATTAACAAAGTTTGTCAATCTTCTTAACTCGGCCATTGTAATCTGTAAAAAGAAAAAAAAATCTAATTATTATTTTGTATTCGTAGGCATGCTTTAACAAATGATACAAAATCAGTTTCACACTTACACATAATACTTGATAGAAAAATACAGATCCTGGTTCCTTGCAAAAATCAACGAATATTAGGTAAGAACAATATAGGGAGAGACATACGAGAAGAGTTAGTAAAATAAACTGTGTAAATAGACAACTTTTTGTTATTTTGGGTATTTTTGTTAGACACTCAAGACAACAAGAACAAACAGGAGTAAAATTCAATATCAGTCAACATCTTCAAGCCGTACTGGATGAGTAAATGGTATGACCGATTTCTTTTCCACATCTCGCGAAAGAGCCTTCCGCATATCTAGAACAGAAAGGTTACGATAAAGCGGTCCTTAATGTTAATAAGTAGAACTAATATACCATAGGCATCTTCATCTCGATCTCCTGAGTAGTATTCTAGGACTGTCCGATAGATTATGTAGCCCAGGTTTTTGTACATATTGATAGCCACTTTATTGCTTACTCGAACGAATAGATCTACGAAATAAGCACGTTTTCTATGGAAGAAAAAGAATGAAACAAAAATTTTGATTGGTACTACCTCAAGGCTTTTATATTAGGTTTGCCAACTAGTAATTATTATTGAAACAAGGCGTAGGAAACTTATTCGATCTTACTTTTCCGAAACATCTTCAAGGAAATTCATCAATAGAGCAGCTAGTCCTAGTCGACGATAATCTGGAGAAACAGTCAAACAGGTCACATGCCCGTGCCAGTTTTCCCTTAGTCCTTCTGTCTTTCCCATAACTATAAGAGGACACTTCAACAACAAGGCACATTACTAAACAATGTATTTACTTACTATAGCCCATTATTTCCCCACTTGGTGATTCGGCAACTTGGAAGTACTCTGGCCATCGTGCCAGGTACTGGGTATAAAAAGTTAGCCCATAAGTTTCAGTCAATGGATCAAAATTTCTTTAAACGAAAAAAGTTGCAATAAAAATAGATTCTAAAAAAACACAGCCACAGGACGGATGAGGGAGCTTAACTTAGAACTTACACGTTGTTAAATTTAAACATGTCATCACAAGTGAATGGTCGAAGGGTTGTCATTGTGTTGATTTGATGAAATTAATGATCGATATGAATTTAAACTTTTTGAATAAGTTTTTGAAGAAAAAATAGAGTAGGCCTTCACAAGAATATATCTCGAAAATTGAAAATAGACGATATTTTTTTTATTACGGATGAATCGAGATGAATTTAATTTGACAACTCAAACAATTTGTAATGCGTTTACACGCAAGTGTTTCGTTCAGGGGATTAAAATAAAATTAAAATGGGGTTCATACTACAGAAAAAGGCATGGACCTAGTATCAAAAAACCAAAACGACGGTGGCGGTGCCACTGGCCTGGGAGGGCATTTGCTCTGTAGATAATGTAGAGTTAAAAACACATTGAAAATCTCATTAAATCTCTCTAGCGATAATCACTCCACCTATAGGCCTAGACTATCGTCCCGAAATTCGACTCATTAATAGTACTATGCTAGTAGTGCATAGTGAAAATCGTACTCGAACTTGTAGATTTCATTTCATTTATTTATTGTATAATTATACTCTGTAAGATACAATATCTTATAAACTAGAGCAAATTTCAGTAACTTAATACTATTTTTACAAAAAAAAAAGTGCTTTGAATTTAAAATGTGGAAATATGTATGCATTAAACAAATTAACAAACAATATGTATGTATGAAATATCAAGAAAAGAGAAAAAAAATAAAATAGATGAGTTGCAGCTTTGTATATATAAACTATAGTACTATCATGGTGAATGTCGAATGGACTGCCATCTTCAGATCGAGCGTGAAAGACTCTCATCGAATTTCACAGTGGAGAGAATTGAGTTTTGTGGAGAATTTCTAGTAAGAATAGGACAGGAATACTCTAATTTATAATAGTTAGAGTGAAATAGGTACAATGAATGTTTTTTCTTAAGGGATAGCATTTTTTTTGATGGGTTTTGTGTGGTTAAAGAGGAAG
This sequence comes from Melangyna quadrimaculata, assembly GCA_949320155.1. Taxonomy (NCBI): domain Eukaryota; kingdom Metazoa; phylum Arthropoda; class Insecta; order Diptera; family Syrphidae; genus Melangyna; species Melangyna quadrimaculata. Next base: position 105,468,088 of record OX439483.1, read on the forward strand.
GGGTGGTTTTTTTCTGGTGTGCAAGAAGACAATGGTGACGTCGGTGGCATGAAGGTCAAGGCATATAGGTAGATTGTTTTGATTTTTTGTTTGCTTTCTAGATACCTATTTAGGTCTGTTGGTGAGAATATGCTGGTAAGTGATGCAATAATTTATGACTTTGATGGCGATGATGTTTTTTGATGAGTATGGCTCATGGTAGGTAGTTAGGTATGTCGCTTTTTTATTTTAACCTAGAAATGTAGGTATGTTTGTACATATGTATATAATTTGTATTAATATCTAGGTAGGTACTGAGTACATGTAAGTAGGTACCTACCCAATTTTTATGTGACGGTGTATGATTAATTTTCGTTAGTTTTTGGCTTTTTAAAGGGTTAGTTTAGAAGTTTGAAATTATTACGGATGGCTATCATTGTTTAGGATTTTCAGTGAGAAATTTGAACTTCTAACTAACCACTATTTGACCATGTGGTGTTAGGGACAGTCTAAAGGGCATCTAGGTATTAAATCGTTACTCTTGATAGTTAACAATCGGCGAAATTCCTTCGAAATTCTCTGTTTGGTTCATGGTCGACAATCGCCTACAAATTTTCTAATTGGATTTTTTTTAAAATCATAACTTCATTCATATTAAAGTTAAGATATTAAAATTTAGTCTTTAAATGTGGCTAAATTTTTTTATAAAATTTATTGAAGAGGATCTACATATTTCACACTAAAATGTGTAAATGTCCCGTCAAATTTATATTTGATCTCTAAATTATTGAAAACTTGATGACAAATTTTAAAATTTCAAAAAATTAATGACAAAAAATTATTATTATTTGTATTATTTATTTATTTATATTATATAAATGAAAGAATAAAAATTGTCCTAATTACAACCACTTTTACTAATCACGCTACAGCTTAAACTAGAAGTATTAAAAATAGGTAGGTATCTATATCCTAAAATTTATATGATAGCAAATTTTATTCAGTGTTGCACTAAGAATGGAATTTTTGAAATTCGTACATTTAATAGGGTAAAATAGGGTAAAACTGAATCGAAGTCAAAAAACTAACTTCTAAACGCGACGTCGTAGAAACTTGATTTTTTTATTTGAAAGATATTGAAAAATTAGGCAAAAAAATATGAACAACTTTTTTTTATTAAAAATCTACAAACCGAGATATACCCGGTTTTAAAACTGAAAATTGATAAATAGTCGTTTCGAAAAGTACTTAGTAGTTATATGGGGGTAAATTTTTAATTTTTTTTTATTTTTACATATTTTTATAGGGGATGAACAAAAAAATTATCCATGTTTAAGCAATTTTTGACAGGATTTTTTTTCATACCCAAAATGATTTTTGAAAAAGGGTAAATTATTTTGGTCAATTTTTCAATCTATTTGATTTTTAACGGGTAGTTGGAAAATTTTAATATCTTATATATGTATTTGGTAGCAATTAAATTGTAAAAAAGTTATATTTCTAACTTATCATTTGACAGATTTATTTAAGAAAGGGTAAACATTTTGATTTTTTTTTTTTTTGGTTTTTATTAATATCTTTTCAATAAACAGTGGTAGAGGTTTCCAATATACTAATGAATTATAGCTATATGTTCCAGGAATTTGTATAAAAAAATTATATTTCTATTGTACCATTGAGCTGATAAACTAACAATATAAAATTTGTACACATATTACTTAATACCATGTGAGTGTAGGCATGGATTGATTTAGTTTTTTCTTATATTTAATCTCAATAAAATAACCATTAATTTGATACCTCATTTTTTAATCTGTACCTCCTATATCAGTGTCACAATTGATTTTTTTAAATTCATAAAAATTCAAATAAAATCCATAGTAATGCTTTGCTTTGTTCATTGTCAACAATCGTCAACCAGTGCAAAGCAAAGTTATCTCAAATTAATTTTTTTTTATTTTTTTTTTAATATAAAAAATCATAACCACAAATCATAAATTAAAAAAATTCTACATTTAGACAGAGGCTTAAAAATTGAGTAATACTTAATAGTTCATAATAAATGATACATGAAATTTAGGTAGAAATTTATAACTTAAATTTTTGTGTAAAAATTATTGCAAAATATTTGTACTAAAAATGTGTTTTAATGAATAATCAACTCTATTTTTCGTACTTTAAATTCAAAAGTTAATGAAAAATTTATCTATTTCGAAAAATAATGATGCACATTTATAGGTGTAACCTTCTTCTACAAATATGTGAGTAATTTTGTATTTGTAAATCTAACTGGAAAAAAGTAGGGCCAATTTAAGCTCTATTTAACTAAGTTTAGAGGCTTCAAACTTGAGTAATACTTAATAGTTCATAACAAATGATACTTGAATACTAAGAATATTACGTAAAATTCTGAAGTAAAAAATGCAAATAAATTTTGTTATTCAATTTTTTTTTTCTAAATTTTGACTTTGAAACATTTTGTTTCAAAAACTATTCATTGAACATTTTTATTTTGAAAACAATTTGAAAAAAATAGACTGAAAAAAGCTATCGCATAATATTTTAAGTAATATCGTTGATTTTCAATAATTTTTAATCCATTTAAAGCAAATGTTTTATAAAATTGCGCCTCCCCCACAAACGGAGGGAGATAGAAGTTTTAAGCTTTAAAAATTAAAAAAAAACACTAACTAATTAAAATTATTATAAATTTCTAAAATTGTATTCCTTTTAGAAATTTATAAGAAAAAGGTCACGAAAATAGGAACAATTTATAATTATTATTATTGTGTTAGGTATGCAAAAATTCATATTTAAGTTTTTCAAATTTATTTTACACTTAAATTTCAAAAAAAGGAAAAAATTCCTAATGAAAAAAGTTATTGGTAGGTAGGTATCTACAGGTAGGTACCTACCTGTCTACATTAAAACATTTATTTTGTAAACTACCTGGAATCAAAAAATCGGAAATAAAAATTATAATAGGTAAGTAGGTAGGTACCTACCTGTTGGCACATTGTGCAATTGGTTGATTTGAAAAAAATAAATAACACTGGCTGAAATTCAACCACCACATTGACAGACTCTAGTGTCAAACAATTAAATCATATCTACCTATGTAGGTACATACCTATACCTACATGCCTGCTTGTATGATAAAATGTGAATTAAAAGTAGGTAAACAAATACAACCTTCCTACATCCAAGCACTTACCTACCTCAACATTGCATAGAAATTCTCCCTTTTTTCATAACTTATTTTCATACCTACCTACATATAGTTATGCATTATGTATGGACCTACCTATATTTGTCGGCATAATAAATTGTACATTTCTTCAAAACATTTCAAGTCAAACTCATATCATGCAAACAACCTAAATATTAATAAAACCTACCATTCATAATTTATACGAATATATCTACCTTCCTATGTATGTAGGTATATTTTCCTTTCCCGCAAAAAAATATGCTCAAAATCTTGCACTTGCAACAAATTTCACGGCAAATAAGAAATCTTTGCAAGACAATTTAATATAAAAACTAGGTACCCTCAATAACATACGATTGCATTTATACCTAAAAATAAACCTACACAACATGAACATATTTTTCTTTCCCGCATTAAAATCAACCTACCCTATAATATAAGAATGTATACCTCCACGCATTATTCTTTCCCGCAAAAAAAAAACTATATTCCTTGCTTCAAGGTTGATGACAACGACGACGCAAAAAGCTAACTTACATGTATGTATGTATGTCCACTTCTCTTCTCGCATATAGCATAATCAGTAAATTAAGCAAACAAAATAACTTTGCATCGCACATTCAATCAAAGTGGATACGAACATTTTTTTGCCATTCTCTTCACCTTTTTCTCATCATTGACGTTTAAAAAAACTTTCGATTGGTAATCTCGCTTACTCCATTTGATTCTTACCAGAATCGAAAAAAATACATTCCTCTTGCTCTAACTACCTAGTTACGATTCTCTGATAAATGGAAGACTCCCAAAAATTGAAGTCTCCGCCGACAATTGTCTCCCAAAAATGGAAGTCTCCGCCGAGCTAAAGTGGCGCCACCAACGAAGTATTGTTGTACAAAAAAATTTTGTCCATGATTGTTGACGTCTTAAACGCCAAAGTATAAACAAAACCAGAGCTTCTCCAACCATCAATTATAAAAAACCTTTTACCATTCGCCAGCCAATGAAATGAGGCGTTGTATCGGTAATATCAGCATTTTGTCTTCGTCAGCCAATGAGATGTGGCGTTGTATCAGAAACATTGCTACATTTGCCTATAAACTATTTTAAAAGGGAGTTAAAACCGAGAAGTTGAAGGCAGCGGCAGCATCACCTCGACGGTGACAAATACAAATTTTAAAACGTTAACAAATTTTATGTTCTTTTATTCATGGCTAAATAAATTGTTCAAGTTAAATGTAAAAAGTTTTCCTTTTTCTTATGTTTGAACGCCGCCATCTCACGACATCTTTTAAAATTTGTTGTTCATAAATTAATTCACCTTGCGCCGCTACCTTAAAAACAAATAAATTGAGATTTAAATTATTGCAAATTAACTGTCCTGTTAGCAAAACCTTTGTGTTAAAATTTTGCAAATAACTTTATAAATTGAATATCGCCGCCAAGCAAGCCGAGTTAAAATAAAATTGAGAAAGTAATCGCCCAGTGATAAAAACAATTATCTGCAGATAAGCAGCACAAGCATAAGTTCCACCTGTCTGGAAGAGAAGCCTTTTCAACTTTCCTGCTGCAGCTAAGCGAAGCTGCAGCAATGGTGTAAGTATTGAATACTTATTTTGTACAAACAAATTCCTGCCTCTTCGTTCATTGCAGTGGCAATTCAAATTCAGACACCAGACTAGTTTGCCGGAACATTCCTATGGTTGCAGCCCAGTAATTAGCAGTTTCAATTGAGGCTTAAATCGCCAAGCCAGCCCAGTAGACTATTTTAATCACCGCCGCCGCAGCTGTTATTTTAATGCCTAGATGTTCCAATGCCACAGCCTTGCTCCAGAGTTGACCAGCCTATTAGCATATTTAAGAATTACGTGCCAAAAGACCACCATACATGAGTTTGCCCTTCATCTCCGGAGCAACGGTACTTCAGACTTTGCCTGAACTGTTGTTCATCCCGTTTTATTTGGTCCGTTATTGCTGGACATATATACACCCGTTATATTGTTGGACGTTTATACACTCCGTTATTGTGCATGAATATATTTGGTTATTATTGGACTAAAGCTTACATAAACTTTAATACCTTCCCTTTTTGGAATTTAATTGAAGATTTTTTGGAAATCCAGTCCTCTGACTGCACCAAAGTGTTTACCACTGCCTAAGAGGTGAAAATTTGGAATTAACAGCAGCAATTGCAACAACAGCAGCAATGCCAACAACAGCAGCCAGCACAATCGCAGCCAGTACAACAGCAGCCGACACAATTGCAGCCAGCACAACAGCAGCCAGCACAGCAGCCAGCACAACAGCAGCCAGCACAATCGCAGCCAGCACAATCGCAGGCAGCACAACAGCAGCCAGCACAATCGCAGTCAGCACAACAGCAGCCAGCACAATCGCAGCCAGCACAGCAGCCAGAACAACTGCAGCAACGCCAACAACAGCAACCAATCCAGCAGCCACAAAATGTTCAACAACATTTACCATAGGGTCAACTCTTAACGGCTTTGGTAGTGCAGATACAGGCGCTTAAAGAGTCGGTTGACCAGCTGCAAAACGACACAAGCGTGAACCAGGTGGAAACACAACGCTTGCGAGAAGCAATTGATTGTCAAGGTGTTCATAACATGGACATGGACATTGTAGAAACCAGGCAGGCAGAAGAAACACATGCGGTAGCACAATTGCAGACACAACATCAATATTACAGACTCATAAGAAACTTTATGATCTTCCTAGTTTCAATGGAAAGCCTGAAGAGTGGCCACTATTTTTGGCTAACTATGAAGAAACAACTACGAACTTTGGATATTCGGCCATGGAAAATACAATTCGTCTGCAGAGATGCCTTCAAGGAGAAGCCAAGGAAGCCGTCGCAGCTTTGCTCATCCATCCTAGTAACGTAACACTAGTCATAAACACATTAACATTTCGATTTGGACGCCCAGATTTGCTAGTGAAGGCTGAACTGAATAAAGTACAGCAGTTTCCAGCTATTAATGAAAACCGAATAGAAGGCCTTATTCCGTTTGCTACAATGGTGGAAAATGTGGTTGCCTTTCTGTTTGCTGCTAAGTTTGAGAACCACTTGTCAAATCCAATGCTGTTGGAAAAACTGATAATGAAGCTACCACCTTCACGAAGGTTTGAGTGGGCCAGAATGGCACTTCAAATAAAACTATATCCCACAATTAGAGAATTTTCATCATGGCTAAGTGAACAAGCACAAATAATACAAATGCTTCCAAATTTGAATGCATCTATCAGTGTAAGAAACCAAATGCCAAACCCAAGGAGAATGATGCACACTAATGAACAGAACACCACCTCAAGGCATGTAAGAACAAGTTGTTTAAGTTGTGGAGCAGACCACCATCAGTTATCGGACTGCAGTATATTTCGAAACCTAGCACTAGAAGACAAATGGAAGGTGGTCAAGGATAAGCACCTTTGTTTTTCATGCGTTAAGGCGGGCCATGGAACGGCATATTGCCGCAACAAAAGAAGATGCAACGTTGTTGGTTGCATGAAATTTCACCATGAACTCCTCCATGAAAATCCAACATCAACAATATGTCAACAGTCAGAAGCCGATCCAACAACGATCCAACCATCTGTTAGGATGCAAACTTGCCCAGCACAGGCCACTGATAGCCCAAGAGGTCACATTGATACTTACGCCATGTTTGACGGAGGATCCTCAATAAGCATCGTGGAAGAAGCAGTAGCAAACAAATTGGGCCTCAAAGGACAAACACAGCCACTTACGTTACAGTGGTACGGGACGAAGGTAGTGACTGAACCGTCGAGGAAAAATGCCTTTGAGGTTAAAGGAGTTGGACCAAGGGACACAAACTTTTATCTAAAGAACGTAAGAACATTGAATGATCTAAGTTTACCACACCAATCATTTGTTAAGAATAAGTTTGAACATTTAAGAAGTGTGCCAGTGCAAGATATAAAGAATGCTACGCCAACTTTAATGATCGGTTTAGGCAACTGCCATCTTGGTATCGCTAGTGATGTGATCGAAGGAAAAATCAATGAACCAATTGCGGCACATACGAAGCTTGGTTGGCTAGTTTACGGACCATTGTGTGCTAAACCGAACATCAAATCAAATACCGCCAACCACAACATAGTCATCTCTAGAGTGGTATACTGGAGCGACTCTAAGACTACGATTTGGTGGATCAAATCATCACAGAGGAGATATACGCCGTTTGTTGCTCATAGGGTAGCGAAGATTTTAGAAACTGCGGACCCATCAGATTGGCACTGGCTTCCAACGGAATTAAATGTTGCAAATGACGCCACACGAGCTACAAAACCACCAAAGTTCGTCAATAATAGCCGATGGTTAACGGGACCGGAATTTTTACATCTTCCTGAACAACAATGGCCGCAGTCTTTGGAATTAAATGCTCCCGAGACACTTCCCGATGAAGTTCGATCAAAAATGTTTTACATCCAAAAGGCAAGTTACTTAATTGATATTACTAAATTTTCGTCGTTCAACAGACTTAAAAGAACAGTTGCTTATCTACTTAGAAGTAAAACATGGTTAAAAAGGGCAAGAGTGACTATAGCGGCAAGAGGCAAAACGAATCCAGTAGTCGAATCAACAAAACGACCGTCATCCAAAAAAACAACGATTTCTACACTAACAGCGACTGAAGTTTTGGAGGCCGAAAGATTTCTTTATAAGCTCACCCAAAAAGATGAGCTGTACGATGAAATACAATGCCTAAAGAAGGGCTTACCAATACCAAGGAACAGTGCAATATTTCAACTTTCGCCATATCTGGATGAAATTGGATTAGTTCGCCTGAACGGACGCCTAAATGCCGCTTATTGTCTTCCTTTTGATGCTAGATGCCCCATAATCCTGCCGAAAAATCATTATTTAAGTCAACTTACTAAAACACTACCACGATTTGCTTCATCATCAGAATGATGCTCTTACAATCAATGAGATTCGTCAACGATTTTGGGTACCACAAATTCGATCAACACTCAAGAAAATAAAGAAGAAATGCCCGAGCTGTAAATTTAACCGACCAAAACCTGCAACCCCGTTGATGGGACAACTGCCCCCAGATCGCGTAACGCCCTTTGTCCAGCCATTTACTTACACAGGCCTGGATTATTTTGGTCCATTGAATGTTGCTGTGGGTCGCCGAAGAGAGAAAAGATGGGTGGCACTCTTCATCTGTCTTACCACAAGAGCTATACACTTAGAATTGACCGCGGATTTGTCTACAGATTCGTTTATCCTATGCCTGAGAAAGTTTATAAACCGAAGGGGAGTTCCAGTAAGAATAAGATCCGATAACGGTAAAATTTTATCGGAGCGCAGCGCGAACTTGTTAAGGAGCCCCAGTTTTTTGACTTCGAAAGTATCCAAGACGAAATGAAGAAGAAAGGAATCGAATGGAGGTTCAATTGCCCGCTCAACCCGAGTGAAGGGAAAGGATGGTGCAATCGGTCAAGAAAATTTTGAAGGTGACACTAAACGAAGAAAGCCCCAAGAGTTGAAACTCTTCGAAGTCAACTGATAGAAGCTGAGAACATCATAAACTCGAGGCCATTAACTGAATTGCCAATCAGTTCAATGAAAGATGAGCCCTTAACGCCGAATCACTTCTTGATAGGATGTACAAACTCGACGCAAACGCCCAACGCTAATGATTCGCCAATATGTAGCCGTAAACAATGGAAGATTGCATAACAACTTAAGGACAGATTTTGGAAAAGGTGGATTTTGGAATACTTACCCTTTTTAACAAAGCGGACCAAGTGGCACAATAAAAGCAATCCCTTTAAGTGGATGACCTGTTGGTCATATGTGATGCAAGTCAACCGAGGAGTAAGTGGCAACGTGGCAGAATTACCAAGGTGTATCCAGCCAAAGACGAATAAATCCGTAGCGCATATGTTAAAACAATCAACGGAATCCTGCGTCGTCCTGCATCAAAGTTAGTGGTTATCGAAGTAAATGGTGAATCTCCTTGAGGCTTCACGGGAGGTGGGATGTTGACATCTTAAACACCAAAGTATAAACAAAACCAGAGCTTCCCAACTAACAAAATTGCTTCTGATTTCAGACATTAAAGTGTACTAAGTTTCTTTAGTGACCCAGAACTTCTTCTAAAGGGAAGCCAAATCGGTATAGGAGTCAAAGGTGATATAACTGATCCAACAGACTTTCAATTAGTTATTACATCAGCGTCACAATGCGATGAACTGATGTTTCTTTAACCATATCCAAAGAAATATTAATGCAATCCTTAAAGTTGGTATCTTGCTCGGGTCGCTATAATGTTTATATAAACTAATATGGAACGTCTTTTATTGCAAACGCCATGACTCCATTTTGCCACCGTTTGCAATACAAGTCAAACGAGTTATATGATTGTAATAATTAATTTGTAATAATGCGAATAAGCGTCACGCACGCTTTTTTAGTTTTGCAAAAATTCGGGCATCTTTATTATTTGCATCAATAATTATGTGCAATGAACACATTAGGCATTTATATTAATTCGCGTGCGGCAGGCGAAAACGCTTTTAATAGATTTTTTTTAGATAAATTATGAGTTTAAAAATTCTTTGAAGGAGAAAGTCAATCGGTTTTAATGCTAATTATTTCATATAAGAGATTGGCCGAGCGGTTAGCAAGCTCGACAAGTAGTGCGAGGCATCCAGAGTTCGATGCCTAGACTTACCCAAATGATTTTTTTTAAATTTTTGTTGCACACTCTATGCTTTACTGTTTTAGTACTTCTTTCGAACTCTTAGAATGTTCTTCATAGCAACTGAATTTCCTTCATTAAGGTGCTATAGGAGCTAAAAAGTTCTCCTTTTAAACTCTATGGAGTACTTAAGAGAGATTAAATGAGTGCAATAAACGATTATAAATAGCTTCTATGGATGAGTATAGGAGTAAAATTGTTAGTTGGGTTCTCCAACCATCAATTATAAAAAGCCTTTTACCATTCGCCAGCCAACGAAATGAGGCGTTGTATCGGTAATATCAGCATTTTGTCTTCGCCAGCCAATGAGATGTGCCGTTGTATCAGAAACATTGCTATATTTGCCCATTTTACTATTTTACAAGGGAGTTAAAACCGAGAAGTCGAAGGCAGCGGCAGCATCACCTCGCCGGTGACAAATACAAATTTTAAAACGTTAACAAACTTTATGTTCTTTTATTCATGGCTAAATAAATTGTACAAGTTGAATGTAAAAAGTTTTCCTTTTTCTTATGTTTGAACGCCGCCATCTCACGACAATAATAGTTCTATAGTTTTCATATACAAGGGTTGCAGTTAATTTTCGTAACGTGGAGGGCCATTTTGGGATAAGGTTTGCTTCCTTAATTCGTCTTCTAACTGTCCAATAACTTATAAGTCTTTATCGTACCTGTCTCTGCTATTGTTGAACGTCAACGCTATTCAAAGCACGATTTCGGAGAAACGCCATCACGATGAATCAGTCATAACATCCGGTGGAACACAGATCCTGATGGCCTTTACACTATCCTACGAGTTTGTCTAAACCTTCCGTAGATCTTTGATATTGTGGTGAATATGGCCAGTCATGTAAACAACCACACATTAGTACAACTCTCCGCGCCATCTTTGAGTGAAATAAATAATTAAATCTATCACGGTTGGTGTCCAGCCTCGTTCGTACTGGAATATTGACGAAACCTTTTTGGAAAGCACCTTCTAGTAGACCCTAGAAAATTCTATAATCCTTTATTTTCGGATATAGCGGCAGTTTGATTTTGGAAGTGAATGAATAAATGTCAGTGTGAATGAAGAGTTGCATACTTGTGCTTGGTTATAATAAAACAGAAGAAAAAGTATTTGAAATAAAAAGCGTTTTATTTTGTGAATTAATTGCAGTTTCAGTTTGAATAAAGGAAATAAGTTTTATTTGCGAACCCTTAGTAAAATATTACATTGGTGTCAGAAAAAGTGGAATCAAACTTATTTAATCTGTGAATTCAGATAATTGATTGTGAAAAATTGATAGTGTGTAGATTAGTGAACAAATAAAAAAGGTGTTTGTGAAAAAAAAGACACACAAAAATATAAGAGCAAAATAGAAAAAAAATGGGTAAAATTGTGAATGCATTGAATTGTGTTGAACTTAAAGCAGAACTAAACAGACGAGGTCTTCCTACTGCTGGAACAAAAAATGACCTCATTATCCGTCTGCAGGAAGATTTAAGGCAACACGATGAAAATCCAGACACGTTTCTATTTGAGATTGAGATGCAAGAAGAGCAAGTAAGTACAACCTTAGACATGACCAATATGATGGCTCAGCTGCTCGCCCAGTTTGAAGACCAACGAAAGGAGCAGAAGAATGAACAAAAGAATCTTCTTGGGAAATTTGAAGAACAACGCAACGAGCAAAAGAATTTACTGGAAAAAACAGAAAAAAATCTTCTCGAACGATTTGAAGAACACAAACACGTCCTCGAAGGTAAACTAGATGCCTTTGAGAACAAGTTTGTTGCCATTGACGATCGTGTTGAAAAACAATTTTCGTCAGTGGAAGCAGAATTCGAGAAGGTCGAAGATAAAATTCAGAGCATTATCAATGAGTTAGAAAAAGTTAGAAAAATGAAGGTTCGAGAAGGTAATGCCGATTTTCCAAAGAGAAAAGAAATGCATCCACCAACTTTTGATGGACAGTCTTCTTGGTCGATCTTCAAGAAGCAGTTTGAGGCAGCTACAGCAACAAACGGCTGGGATGACGAAGACAAGTTTATTGCTCTGAAGCTTGCCCTTAGAGGTTCTGCTGCTGAACTTTTGCAAACCACACCAGCAGACCAGAACGGCAACTTCAGTGCTCTTGTTCAGGCCATTGACAAACGCTTCGGCGATAGCCATATGCAAGAAGTCTTTCGCATCCAGCTCAATACCAGAGTCCAGAAAAGAGGTGAAAGTCTGCAACGACTCCAAGCAGACATTGAACGGTTGGCACACCTAGCATACCCGACTGCAGGAGATGAAATTACCAACCAGCTAGCAACGGAGGCTTTTGTCCGTGCAGTTTCCGACATCAACCTACAGCGAGCAATTCGAACTACTGGAAAACGCACGCTTTCTGAAGCATTAGCGTTCGCTCTGACTATGGAAGCATCAGAACAGGCTTCCTTAGGAGTTCATCGGGTAAGAGAACTTGAAGTTGAGGAATGTTCTTGCCAGAGAGCTGAATTCCGTAGAAGTCAGCGAGAAGGACCTGCTCGATGCTGGAATTGCAACAAAACCGGACATCTCCAGCGCCAGTGCAGATTGCCACCAAGAAGAGTCACCTGTCAACATTGTGGAAACAGGAATTATACCCGCGAACAGGTAAGCAATAACATCATCGCTCCTGCTCGCCCTGGTATCGCTGGGCCCAGAACCACAATCCAAGTCTCGTAGACTAAACGAAACAATAAGAGTCTGACAGTGGACGCAACATTAAATGGCAAGAAACACGTGGCTACAATTGACACCGCCTCCATTGTGCGGAGAGATTTGCTCAAGATGACGTGGCTTCATAACACCAATAGCTACCGTCTTACAACTGCGACAGGTGAGGCAGCAAGAGTATATGGAGAAGTTCGTCTTAAAATCCGTTTGGCAGAATTAGAGTTTTCGCATCTATTTTTGGTAGCAGATATATGTGATGAGTGCATAATTGGAATCGACTTCATGAAAGAGCACGGAGTGATTCTGGATATCGGTAAGCAAGTGTTGAAGTACCAAAATGTAGAGATTCCTATGGTTTATGGCAACGAAAACTCATCAACTCTAAGAACTGTCATCAAAGAAGACATATGCTTGCCTGCCTCTTCAGAAGTGTTTGTTTGGACGAAAATAGAGGGCGATCTAGGTAGCCATCGATACCTCATGGTGGAACCAGAGTCTGAGCAATCTTCCCAAAACTTCATCTTAGGGAAGACTCTTGTGGAACCAAAGAACAACATGGTACCCGTACGGATTCTGAACATCAAACCGTACGAGGTCAAGCTCAAGAAAGGAGAAGTAATTGGAAAATACGAATCTGTGACCGCAATAACTAAAATCACAGAAATGAACGCAAAAGAACCAATGGACCCCGGAAAATTCAGCTCCATGAAAGCCAAAATTCCCAAGCCATCCAATCTAAGTCAACATCAGCTTAGTGTTGCTGGAAGCCTTCTTCATGAGTACACTGATATATTTTCTTCACCGAGTGGGCAGTATGGTCGAACACAACTGGTACAGCATCGAATCGACACAGGTGATGCGAGACCGATTCGACAACCAGCAAGACGTCTCCCATTAGCCAAACAAGCCGAAGTTGAAGAAATGATATCGACAATGAAGAAAGATGTTCTAATCGAAAATTCCAAAAGCCCTTGGGCGTCACCAGTTGTTCTTGTCAAAAAGAAAGATGGAAGCACCCGATTTTGTGTGGACTACCTTAGGCTGAACGATGTGACAAAGAAAGACAGCTACCCTCTGCCCAGAATCAGCGATACATTGGATGCAATGGAAGGAGCTCAATGGTTCTCGACGTTAGACTTGAAAAGTGGCTACTGGCAGGTAGAAATCCATCTAGAAGATCGAGAGAAGACAGCTTTCTCAACCGGAAATGGTCTGTGGCAGTTTAAAGTGATGCCATTCGGACTGTGCAATGCTCCGGCAACATTTAAGCGTCTGATGGAGTGTGTTCTTCAAGGCCTTACTTGGAAATCATGCCTTGTATATTTGGACGATGTCATCGTTTATGGAAAAACTTTTGACGAGCATTGTGAAAATCTTAAGGCTGTATTTCAGAGGCTTCGAGAAGCACACTTAAAATTAAATACAGATAAATGTGCACTTTTCAAGACCGAAGTTAAATACCTGGGACATATCATCTCATCCCAAGGAGTAAAGACTGATCCTGAGAAAGTTGACACTGTGAAGAATTGGCCAACACCACGGGATAAACATCAGCTCCGTAGCTTTCTTGGTCTATCCACAAATTATCGGCGCTTTATGAAGGACTTTGCTGGAATCGCTAAGAGCTTGCATCAACTTACTGAAAAGGGGAAGCCGTTCAAATGGTCAGGTGAGTGCGAAAAAGTTTTCAGGAACTCAAGCTACGTTTGTGTAATGCTCCTGTGCTGACCTATCCGACTCCTGGAAAACCTTTCATCATCGATGCCGATGCCAGTAACGTCGGAATTGGAGCTGTACTGTCGCAAGTCCATGAAGGAGAAGAAAAAGTCGTCGCCTACTACAGTAAGGTGCTCTCGAGGCCAGAGCGCAATTATTGCGTCACAAGAAGGGAACTTCTAGCTTTGATTTTGGCAACAAAGCACTTCCATAAGTACATCTATGGACAGAAGTTCCTCCTTCGAACAGATCATGGTGCGCTTAATTGGCTTCTGAACTTCAAAAATCCAGAAGGTCAAGTAGCAAGATGGATCGAGAGACTGCAGACATACGACTACGAAATTCAACATCGAAGAGGAAAGCTGCACTCAAACGCAGATGCATTGTCTCGACGACCGTGTAAACAGGACTGTAGGCATTGCACGCGTCAAGAAGAAAAGGAAGCGGTTGCCATCCAACGAATAAGAGCCGATACAATTTATGGTTGGAGCAATGCAGAACTGAGGACTGCCCAAAAAGAAGACTCTGATACAAAACCCATTCTTGCATGGAAGGAACACGGAGAAAACCAAAATGGGGTGTCATCTGCGATAGAAGTCCAGCTCTTAAAGCATATTGGGCACAGTGGGACTAACTTCATGTGCAAGAAGGAGTACTAAGGCGCAAATGGGAATCTGCAGATGGCAAGTCTTATCTGATGCAGTTGATAGTGCCTAGGTCAAAGGTTAATGACGTTCTTCGAGAGATGCATAATGGAGCATCTGGAGGTAATTTGGGAGTCAATAAAACGCTGGAGAAGATACGACAACGATTCTACTGGCTACATGCAAGAGATGATGTCGAAAAGTGGTGCCGAAAATGTGATACTTGTGCTGCTACCAAGGGACCAGGTAGAAAGCTTCAAAGTAAAATGCAACAGTACAATGTCGGCACACCTTTTGAAAGAATAGCAGTAGATGTCGCAGGTCCGTTTCCGGAGACCAAAAGCGGAAACCGATACATCCTTGTAGTCATGGATTACTTCAGCAAGTGGCCTGAGGCATTTACCATCCCAAATCAAGAAGCCAAAACAGTGGTTGATCAGATTGTCTTCAATTGGGCGAGCAGGTTCGGTGTTCCTTTGGAATTGCACTCTGACCAAGGAAGAAACTTCGAATCTAACATCTTCCAGGGGGTTTGCTCTCTCCTTGGCATCAAGAAGACGAGGGCAACACCGCTTCATCCACAATCTGATGGAATGGTCGAACGATTCAACAGGACGTTTAAGGAACATCTGTCCAACGTTGTAGGTGACTACCATCGAGACTGGGACCGCCATATTCCATTATTTTTGATGGTCTATCGAAGTGCGGTTCATAGTTCAACAGGACATACACCATCGGAGATCCTGTTTGGCACAACAATTAGGCTGCCTAGTGAAGTAAAATTTGGATGCCCTACTATGGAACCGGAAAGGCCAGATGAATATGTGGATAACCTGAAAGAAAGACTCATTGACATTCATCAACGGACAAGGAAAACCATTAAAACAACCAGTGATAGGATGAAAACACGGTACGACGCTCGTGCAACAACAATGGAATTCCAAGAAGGAGACCTGGTGTGGTTTTACAATTCCCATCGACCAATTGGACTGTCACAACTGGGAAGGCCCATACACCGTTGTGAAGCGAATCAATGATGTGGTTTACCGCATTCAGAGAGGGTTAAGAGGCAAGCTTAAGGTAGTTCACTGTGACCGTTTACATCGCTATAATGGTGGTGACGGGAGTAAAGGATCCTAAGAGGGGGGCAATGTGATGAATATGCCCATTTGTGCAAACAACGACATCTCTTATTCTTCTATAACAGAATAAATTAGGAATGAGTTCCGCGCCATCTATCAACAAAAGATTAATTAATGTTACCCAATACCTAAACCACCCAATACCGAACCACTCTATCATTGTCCAATACTTAAACCACTCGCATCGTTATCCAATACCCAAATCATGGAACTGCTATAATTTGTAATTGGTCGAAAGCTTTTGAGCTACTTGTGGAGACTTTCCAGTGACGTACATTCCAGCACATTCCAGAAACCCTAGAAGATTCTAGTAGCTTTTTCTCGGATATAAATACACGGCCACCAGTCCGAAGACCTCTGTTTGATTTTGGAAGTGAACGAATAAACGTCGGTGTAAAATAGTAAACTAAGAGTTTTGCTTGTTTATAATAAAAGTATTAGAAGTAATTGAAGTATTAGAAGTAATTTGTAAAGTTATTGTTGTTCAGTTTGAATAAAAGAAATAAGTTTTATTTGCGAACCCTTGGCAAAATATTACAATATCAAATTTAAAAAGTTATACGAAACGCACACCGACGAATACGAAACAAGCGACTACCTACTTTTTTTACGTTTCATCCATCAACAACTGTGTGCTGTGCTTTTGTGTATAAAAATAATTTAGTTTAAAGTTATACTTATTTTTGTGATTGTAATTATGCATTTTAATATTATTTTGTTATATCTGTCTCCTTTTAAGAACAATTCATTAAAGAAATAAAAGTTTTTACTTCATGTATTGAAGTCATTAATAAGAGCATTCATGTAACGAGATAATTTTTCGCTTTGTAGAAAAATATTAATTTTGACAGTTCATTTCTACTGATAGAAAATTCTATCGTTTTTCCGCTTTCTATGGGTTTTCTGTGTTTGCATGAATACCCCTAAAGTCCAAAATGCACGAACACGAACCTCCGAAGCAAGGTTCGGCTCTATCGTGTGTGGGGAATCAGCAAGGCGAGCAGTTCTGTTTGCTTCCAACTTTCCAATCGCTCCACCATCACTAAATAATAAAATCGCACTTTCTCACTCTATCTCATTAAATTATAGAATACTATTTTCAACAAAAACATCTAAATGTCTAATTCTCTTTTTTGTCAAGTTTTGTCAGGTTCAATACAAAACACAAAATTCAGATTTTTAGAATTTTCTTGGTTTCTGATTGGACACTATCATAAGACGTTCAGTTCAGTCGATTTGTACTTTCTGCCCTGAACGGACTGCTGACGTTTTTTGTTTGGACAAGAACCGAATTGCCAAAATTGGTTCGGTTCGGTCGTGTATGGCATCCAAATTTGGACCGTGGCCAAATGGACCGGAGCCAAATGGCTCCGAGCTGTTCGGCTCGGTCGTGTATGGCCAGCTTAATGATAAAAGCCAAACAAATCTGTCTTTTATTCTGTTATGGTTTATAACAGATTTCATAACAAAATGTGATATGGAGAATACCAATTAATAAAAGAATAAAAGGTTTTTTGACAGTTCGAAACATTGTATGGAAATTGATAAAAGAATAACAAAATAAAAGATTGCGCCGAATAGGCCTAAATACTATCGGATTCAAAATGATAGATTTTGTATTTTGTAAGTGAAAGATAAATAGATTTCAAGGGTGGTAGATAGGGATGGTAGATTGAACCGAGTGGTTAAGGCCCTCCCAAAACAATGCGGAACATTCGTTGAAACCCTAGAAGATTCTAGTAGCTTTTTCTCGGATATAATTACACGGCCACCAGTCCGAAGACCTCAGTTTGATTTTGGAAGTGAACGAATAAACGTCGGTGTAAAATAATGAATTAAGAGTTGTGCTTGTTATAATAAAAGTATTGGAATTAAAGTATTTGAAGTGAAATAAAGGTGTTTTATTTTTGTAAAGTAATAGTTGTTCAGTTTGAATAAAAGGAATACGTTTTATTGACGAACCCTTAGTAAAATACTACATTGGTGTCAGTTAAGTGGAATAAAACTTATTTTATCTGTGCATTCAGATAATTAATGGTAAAGATTGATAAAGTGTAAAATAAAAAAAGGTGCTTGGAAAAGTGACATATATAATATGTCAATAGAAACAAAATGGGTAAAATTGTGAATGCATTTAATTGTGTTGAACTTAAAGTAGAACTAAACAGACGAGGTCTTCCTACTGCTGGAACGAAAAATGATCTCATTATCCGTCTGCAGGAAGATTTAAGGCAACACGGTGAAAATCCAGACACGTTTCTATTTGAAATTAAAATGTCGGAAGAGCAAGTAAGCACAAGATAAGACATGACCAATATGATGGCTCAGCTGCTTGCGCGGTTTGAAGAACAACGAAATGAGCACAAGAATGAACAAAAGAATCTTCTCGAGCGGTTAGAAGAACAACGCAGCGAACAAAAGAATCTGCTCGAAAAACAAGAAAAGAATCTTCTCGAATGATTCGAAGAACAGAAACACATCCTCGAAGGTAAACTAGATTTATTCAAGAACAAGTTTATTGCCCTTGACGAACGTGTTGAAAAACAGTTTTCGTCAGTGGAAGCAAAATTCGAGAAGATCGAAGATAACATTGAGAGCATTACCAAGGAACTGGACAGAGTTCGAAAAATAAAGGTTCGGGAAAGTTCTGGCGACTGTCCAAAAAAAGGAAATGCATCCGCCAACCTTTGATGGACAAACTTCTTGGTCAATCTACAAGAAGCAGTTTGAGGCAGCCAAAACGACAAATGGCTGGGATGATGAAGACAAGTTTATTGCCCTGACGCTTGCCCTTTCTGCTGCTGAATTATTGCAAACCATACCAGCAGACTAAAACGGAAACTTCAGTGCTCTTGTTCAGGCCATTGACAAACGCTTTGGTGATGGCCATATGCAAGAAGTCTTCGGATTGATTCTGGATCTCGGTAAGCAAGTGCTGAAGCACCAAAATGTAGAGATTCCTATGGTTTATGGTAACGAAAACTCATCAGCTCTAAGAACTGTCATCAAAGAAGACATTTGCTTGCCTCCCTCCTCGGAAGTGTTTGTTTGTACAAAAATAGAGGATGATTTAGGTAGCCATCGATACCAGATCGATACCATCGAGCCAGAGTCTGAGCAATCTTCCCAAAACATCATCTTAGGGAAGACTCTTGTGGAACCAAAGAACAACATGGTACACCCGTACGGATACTGAACATCAAACCGTACGATGCCAAGCTCAGGAAAGGAGAAATAGTTGGAAAATGCGAATCTGTGTCCGCAATAACCAAGATCACAGAAATGAACACAGACAAAGCTATGGACCCCGAAAAATTCAGCTCCATGAAAGCCAAAATTCTGAAGCCATCCAATCTTAATCAACATCAGCTTAGAGTTACTGGAAGCCTTCTTCATGAGTACGCTGATATATTTTCTTCACCGAGTGGGCAGTATGGTCGAACACAACTGGTACAGCATCGCATCGACACAGGCGACGCAAGACCGACTCGGCAACCAGCAAGATGTCTCCCATTAAGCCTGATCCACATCTGTGTCGTGTGTTGTGTTGTGGCGTCGTGTGTCGCTACAATTATTTCATATGCGTAGAACCATATTTGTCTCGTGTGTTGTGTTGCAGTGTGGCGCATAAAATATATGGAATGGCAGCGACACACGACTCCACAACACAACACACGACACAGATGTGGATCAGGCTTAATGGGAGGTACAGATGTGGATCAGGGGCCGAATAACCGCATCAGTGAGTGAGCATTACGTTACTGAATTATAATTATTTGGCATTACTGCTTACGTTATCGAGTATGGTATCGAGTATCGTATTAAATGTTTGACATTTCTTTATCAGTTAACGTGTAGTTCGTGTAGTTTTTTATTCGATAGATACGAGGCAATCGTATGGGTGGAAATGGCGGACAAGATGTAAGTTGTTTATTGTTTTCAACAAAATGTTTAGCAAAAACTTAAATGAAATTGTTTCAGGAATAATTTAAAGAAAATCAACGCCACGCAAAAGGGAATACTTGCGGATTTGGCGAAAAACAACTTGCCAAACTCCAGTCAAGGAAGGGCAACAGATGCTTCGTTATGGGAAGAATTGACACATAAACTCAACTCAAAAGGACCACCTATTAAAGATTCGAAGGCTTGGAGAAAGGTAGGTATCTAGCTAGCCATACACGACCTAACCTAATGGACCCAGCTTGTGCCCAGCAAGCCAAAATCGTGCGTCGGCCACTGATCCGTTTTGATTTTCTGGCAATCAAAAATCCAACCTAGCAAAATGGCTCACTACGCTGGGTCGTGTATGACCTACATGTCACAATAATTGGCTTATCCCATTTAACATTAAAATTTTGTATATGTTTTTGTAGGTTTAAGGCTCTCCCAAACCAATGCGAAACATTCGTTGCGGCGAAGAAACATTCGTCAGTCAAAATTAATTCATATGATTCTCCGCCGCGTTGGTGTGGGCACTCTCATATATCACTATGTAAATAAATTTTCCCATACGAATTTTTCTTCGCCGCAACGAATGTTCCGAATTGGTTGCGGGGAGCCTTTATGCTGATCAAAAATATCAAATTAAAAATAAGATGTCGTTCAATAAGCTATCAAAAAAGAAAACTGGAGGTGGTCCTTTTGAGAAAAAGCCCCTGTCCCAAATGGACGAAATCCTTATTTCTGCCGCTGGTCTGTAGGCATCGGTGGAATGACTTGGTGCAAAAAAATTTGGAGTGAGAAGCAGTACAAAACAGGAAATGCCGAACATCAAAGAAAACTTCCCTTCGTGCAGCCACCATACGATGCCATCACCATACTCAGATGTAGAATATGTTTATGACTCGTCGCCATCTCCTTTTATATTATGTTTTGTTTAAATAGATACAAACAATTTAAAATAAAGTTATAATAATAATAAAAGGTTTGTTGATATTTTTAGACTGGTGGGTTTTAACCTTGGAACATACTTAAGGTGAAACGACGTGACGCACAAAACTAAGTGCTTCATTTGGATTTTTAAAACGGGTTTCAGTTTCGATATTTCTACATACATACATTCAAACCAAAACAAAAAGTCGAATCTGTTGGTCCAAATTAAAATTGGTAAATGCCCTTTTTTATGCAATCCTAACTAGATTCCAGGCATATTTGTTTAATTATTCTAGGACATATGCTTTACGAGTAACAGCTAAGACCAATTAAGATTTTTTTTCGATTTTCACTAATATTGCTCGCATTCAAACTATAAAACATAGTTTTTGAACCATTGGTCCAAATTGAAATTGGTAAACGCCCTTTTTAAGGCAATCTCAACTAAAATACAGCAATATGTGTTTTATTATTCTAGGATAGATACTTTAGGAGCAACAGCTCCAGTTTTATTATTCTAGGATAGATACTTTAGGAGCAACAGCCAAGATCAATTAAGATTTTTTTTTTCGATTTTCACTAATATTGCCCGCATTCAAACTAAAACTCAGTTTTTGAACCATTAGTCCAAATTTAAATTGGTAAATGCAATTTTTTAGGCAGTCCTAACTAGAATCTAGGCATATGAGTTTTTTTTAGTGCTAATTAGAACCCAGGCATATATAAACTATTTTCCTACGATAGATACTCTTGAGATACACCCATTTCAAAATTCGTTTTGCCTTTGACACACATTTTTATAATCAAGAGAGTTTTTCAGATATTTTGGGGTACCATTCTTTTGGTTAACCACATAGGAAAAAAGTTATTAAGGTTTTAAGTTCAAAAATGCATTTGAGAAAAGTTAAAGTGCGTCTGGCAAGCACAAGGCTGAAACCAAAATGTCTTGGATACACATTTTTATAACTAGAAGAATTTTTCTGATTTTTTGATATATCACTTTTGTGGTTATCAATTCGACCCCAAAAGTTGATATTTGAGTATTTTTGTAGGCGTCTGGCAAGGGGAAGGCTGAAAGTAAAACGTCTTGGACCGACTTTTTTGACATAAGAACACCATCCTCTATGGTTTATATATTAATTTAAGTGGTTATCACTTCGACCCCAAAATCGGAAAACTTACCGTTTTCGAGCGCCCACCCCCGCCCCCGGCTGAAAAAGAAACTTGCCAGACGGTCGAATTTAGCATAATACTGCGTATATCTACACATACATGTATATACATTTTGGTTATCACTCCGCTCCCAAAATTTGCTGCCGGTTCTTAGACTATCTAGAGTAATCTTCGAAACTTTAAAAAATATTGGGATAGCCCAATCGATAAACCAATATTTTCGCTACCAGTAAATTTAATTACAATACCGAAAGTTATGATGATTTTTTTGAATACCGATTAATTAAAAAACAAAAAACATTTCCAATACAGTTGTTACAGAGGAACGTTTATTTGCCATAACGAAAACAAAAGTAATTTGTTTGTTAATTACTTAATTTGCAGATAAACTGTTGTTCCACTGAGTAAAGAAAGCAAAACAAAGTGTAAAACATTATAAACAATTTTTTATGGCCCCTTAGCTCATATGAAATTTTCTGTTTAGCTGGAGGCATTCCAGTTTCATCTTGAACCTTCGGTGATTTAAGACTTGCCACCGTATCAGTTAAAGCTAAGCAAATCGCAACTGTAGTCCATTAAGTTTCCATTCCGACTTATCGGTCATATTCAGAATTTTTATTTGAATCATAACGGGGCTCTGCAAAGGCATAAACAAATCTGGCAGTAGGCCTTTGACCTGGAAATTACAGTAAGTATAAGCAACGTTTTTCAAAAACAATAAAAAAGAAACACTTTCTTACATTGTGAATCTGATGAACTTGATCTGCCAAAGTGATGTTGGCCATGGCAGCTCTGGTTGCTGCCTCTGCACTGGATGTGTGACCATCCCAGGTAACACGATCATCCTTCTTCGTCTCCTCTTCGCCCAACCTCTTACTAATAAGTTTCTTTATCGCCTACCCCAAAGATATCGGTACGGCGCGGCGCGGCGCGAGGTCTTTTGGCCAATTGCTCGCCAATAATAGGAGAAATGAGAAACTCATCAGCTTGAGGTGGTTTGACGGGTTTCTTAGTTTGTTTCGGGTCGTATTTCATGACAACAACTTTGTCGTTCGTTGGTGGCATATTGGGTGTAACTGGTGGTTGGACTTTGGTAATTGGAGCTTCTTCATCACTCGAAGCTTCGTCAATGTCTTGGACTTGGTTATAATATTTTTTCGATTGAGAGAAGACGGATGTTGGGACTTTGTGCTGGATGCCTGTATGATTCTCCATGTGGGAATCCAATGCAGAGATTGTTGGAGGATCTGCTATAGCCTCAAACCCCACGGGTGGTTCTTTTGAGTCAAATTGTTGCTCGGTGACTTGTTTCAGTAGTTCTTGCTGTTTTTGTTGAGCGGCTGTGGTGACTGGCATTGGGTCCTGTGTTTCAGCACAGTAACCAATGCTTGTCTCGTCCGGTATCTTAAAAAAAACACCATTGATTGCGTTGTATTGAAACTAATTTTTATTAAATTTCTTACATTTCCCCTCCCTGAATTACGGTATGGATGGCCACTTACTTACTTACTTAGGTCCTCGGACCTATTACGTCCGTGATGTTTCCATTACGGGACATAGGGCCTCCACTACACCTACGCGCCATCCAGTACGATTTCTTGAAATATATTTCAGCTCTCTCCAACTTTTCCCCAGTCGTGCCGATTCCTGTTCGACCGTTCTTCGCCATGTACTTCTAGGCCGGCCCACTTGTCTTACCTCCTGTGTGAGCAGGTTCCACTGCATTGCTTGAGATGCAATGCACCGATCGCCTTTTCGAAGCGTATGGCCAATCCACTGCCACTTTCTTCTTCGTATAATGGAGTCTATGGGCTCCTGACCCGTTCTCGCATGAAGTTCGGCATTGGAGATACGGTTGGGCCAGAAAATCCTCAAGATGTTTCGTAGACATCTATTAACGATGGTTTGCAGCATTCTAGTGACAGTGGCAGTGACTTTCCAAGTGCTGCAGCCGTAAAGCAGAACTGATTCAACATTGGAGCGGAACAGTCGTAACTTGGTCTTTAAGCTAAAAGAGTTGTTTCTCCATATTTTGGACAGCATTCCGAACGCAGCCTTTGCTTTTCTGCTTCGGCTGTTTACGTCCAGTTCAGTTCCGCCACCCGTAGAGACAATACTCCCAAGATATTGGAAATCCTCTACCATCTCTACCGGTTGTCCAGAAATATTTACTTGGATTGATGAGGAAGTTCCAAGGCTGATCCTTTTAGTTTTTGCCGAGTTGATCTTAAGCCCTACGTTTTCTGCTTCTCTCTCCACCCTTGTTGCCATGTGATTGAGATCCATGATCCTATGAGAGAGTAAGCATACGTCGTCCGTGTAGTCCAGATGTTTGAGGTGAGATTGCAAAGTCCACTGAATTCCTCCATTTCCACTTGACAAAGCTGCGTGCAGGTCGTCACTTATCACCAACAGGAACAGTATTGGTGACATCATACAGCCTTGCCTAACTCCACTTTGGATTTCAAACTCCTCTGACAGCCTACCTTTGTGCAAAACGTGACACTTGGATCCATCATATGTAGCCTTGATAATAGCAATCAATTTATCTGGGATGCCCCTCCTGCGCTAAGCAAACCAAATAAATTCTCTATTGACACTGTCGAACGCCTTTTCAAAATCGATGAACAGCAGGTGAAGTGGTGATCGATATTCAACGCACTGTTCGATGATGATCCGCAAGGTGTTGATGTGATCCACACAGGAAGATCCAGTGCGGAAACCTGCTTGTTCGGCGTCGAGTGTGTCTTCGAGGTGGTCTTTAATTCGGTCCAAAACTATCCTTGTTATTATCTTGGCTACTACAGGCAGAACGCATATTCCTCTCCAGTTTTCGCACTGTGTGAGATCTCCTTTCTTTGGGAGCTTGACAATCATTCCTTTTTTCCACTCTTCAGGAAAGCTCTCTGTTTCCCAAGCTCTCTTAATAAGTGGGTGCAGTAGCTCGCTCGATGTCGTTGGGGCTGCTCCTAAGAGCTCTGCAGGAATACCGTCAAGTCCAACCGCTTTGTTGTTTTTCAGTGCTTTGATGGCGGTGATAATTTCTTCTTTACTGGGGGGTACGGTGCGTATTCGGGAAATTGTTACTTCGGGTAGCTCAGTGGGAAAAGGGTTCACTTCACTGGCCAAAACGCGGTTTAAAACCACAGAAAAGTGTTCCCTCCACCTTATGAGCTGGTCCTCATCCGAAATTAGCAGGGATCCGTTTGTGTCTTTAACCAGGTGTTGTTTAGAGCTCTGTACACCAGTGAGCTCTTTGGTAATTCTGTAGACGGTCCTACTGTCACACCTACTAGCGGCTTCTTCTGCTTCTGTAGCCAATGCGTTGATGTAGTTACGCTTATCACGTCGCACAGTACGGTGAACTTCCCTCATCTTCATGCGGTACGTAGACTCAAGCTCATTTCTCCCTGCTGCTGGGGTAGCTGCGATGCGAGCTTTAAGGTGTTTCCTTTCTTCGATCCTTGCCCAAGTTTCGTCGGAAAGCCAAGCACTATTTCTCCCTTGCGCCCGGCCGACTATACTTTCAACACCGGATATCAACACATTTTTCACAGCACACCAATGATTTTCGATGGATGTGGTTTCCGTGCTGCTGATTGCGTTCAATCCTTGTGAAAGGTTGTCCCCTAGTTGTTGGCGCACTGCGGGATCCTTTAGTCTATCTGTATTAAACTTGGGCATTCGAGTGTTTCCTTGGGATCTCCGAACTGCAGCTGATGGTGGTCCCGGGCCATTCCCATGTCAGCACCTCTTCTGTTACGGACGTCCTGGAGACTGCTTCTAAAACGCCGGCTGATCGCGAAGTGGTCAATTTGGTTGGAAGTTGCTTGTCTGTCAGTCGACACCCAGCTGACTTTGTGGCACGACTTATGCTCGAACATGGTCCCTCCAATAACAAGGCCGTTGGCGTTGCAGATATCGACAAATCGTTCGCCATTGTCGTTTCGGTTACCAACACCATGTTTTCCCATGACATGCCTTAGCCCAGTGTTGTCATTGCCAACCTTGGCATTTAAGTCTCCCATTACCATAATTATATCACCTCGTGGAACGCTATCATAAGCAGCACTCAGCCGGTTATAAAAGGCCTCCTTCTCCTCGTCAGAAGAGAGCAAAGTTGGGGCGTAACACTGTATGATGGTGACGCGACGTACTCTAGTCCGGAACCTGGCTTTCAGGATCCTGTCACCTAAAGGCTCCCAGGAAATTAAGCTTTTGAGAGCTGTTTTGGAAAGCAGCAATCCAACGCCAGATTCCCGAGCGCTTCCAGGTGTTTTTCCGGAATAGAATAGTACAGTGTTACGGGTTGGTGACTTAAACTTCCCCGAGCCCAGCCATCTAACTTCACTTATCCCTAAGATGTCCATCCTATACCGCATGAATTCCTTCTCTAGTTGCAGGAATCTGGCATTCTGGGGACCTTCTTTTCCATTGTCAAGAAGCGTCTTCACATTCCAGAAACCAATCTTTGTCCGGGTACAATAGCCAAAAGTCGTCAACGAGTTATCACTAATTATCCGAGGCGTAGTGTTGGTTTCGGTAGCGGGTTGATTTCAGTTACGGAGAATGCTAACCTCCGTAACCTAAAAGCTAGGCCTTTTCGCACTTGTAATTTTGGCCTATTTATGTATGTTGGGATACACAAATAGTTGCCCGGGGACCACCACGAGGAGGTAAAACAAGCACTTCATCGTGACTGATTGTTGCGCTACTGGCCCAGACCAAGTTCTGAGCAATCAATAGTTTCCCGATCAGACACGATGCAGGTCGCCCATGGCCAGGACTTAAGAAATTAAACTTTGGATTACCGAGTTCATTTTGTTGAATTCTCGCCTCGAATTCGGGTCCATTTCTTGCAACGCAACTTGTAGTTTTATCAATAATATCTTTGTTTTTATTTTAATATAGGAAAATTAAGTTTTTTGTTGAAAATAGGTGTAAGGCACAATATTTTTTTTGTGTTTAAAAAGGATACTTCTAACCTCCGGGCTCCGGTGGAGGATAGATGATGCCAATTATTGGGCCGAATAGTTTTTTGTGGTGGAGGCTCAATTTCTTCTTCGGGTTGTTTTGGTGACAAGTTCATTTATTTATTTTTATTTTATTTCACAGCTTAGGTTTCTTATGTGGAAATAATGTGGAAGAATAAAACTTTTTTAATCAATTTTAATATGTTGATTTATACAAAAAATAGCACTAAAAAGGTAAACACAAAACGAAAAAACAATTTAATTTCTTCAACGTTCTCAGTCTGTCACTTACTAGCAGCAAACTCAATAATTGTCAAAAGTTACAACGTGTTTTCCGCTTGTCCTACATTAGCGCTTTTTAATAAATGGAACCATTTGAAGTTTCAGGCTAGAAGTCCGTACATTCCTATGTCAATGATTATATATGTATATTGAATAAATTGAACACGTGGAGAGAAAGATAATTCATTTTACTTGATTTGTCTTTTTGAGCATTCGGAAAGCTACTTTTCGTTGGTTTAAGACATAAGCTTCAATGCACGATAAACAGAAACGAGGTTTATGCTCATCAGATAAACATAACATTCGGCATTTTCGTATATCTGGCTATTTATGTGACGTCACGGTCAGCTTTTATGTTTTTGTTCTATTTAACGTGAAGACCATAATTAATTTAAGTATTTAAATGAATTGGGGCATATTCATATTCATATTCATAGACGCAGATGGCTGAGTGGTTAGAGTGATGGACTGTCACGTAGGAGTTCCCGAGTTCGATCCCTAGTGAGGTAAAAATATAATTTATGTTTTATAATTGTTTCCAATACTATAATTAATAAATAATTGAATTTGATACTTGATTTCAGATAAAATGCAGTAAAAATCACATTAAAAAATAAAAATAAAAATTTATCTTCCTTTTTTTTATTTATTTTTGTTCACCTTCTATAAGACTTGTATTTTACTTTTATACAACCATGTCCGAAGCTATCTGTCAAGTTGAAGTGTCATTTACTTCGTTTACATGAAGTTTTCCTTTGTATACCTGCGTTGACTTGAAATGAGCTTCAACCGTCTCGATTCCACTTCAGGAGCGGAGTCGAGTCCAAATTGTTGATAAAAAAACCTGGTTCGAAGAGTCGGTCTTGAGGATGTGTTCACCACAGTATTTTTGCACATGTGCGAGTAAAATTATTTACTTGTTTTCATAGCTATGTGAAGTATGTACTAAAATTCATTAAATTTTAAATGTTTTTGTGTAAAATAAATATATTGTTGCCATTCCATTAAATGTAATCTCAACACCATATCAACTCAACTTCAAATGGCGAAACACATGGGTCGAAAATCTGACACTAATCCAACTCAAGCTCTCGATTCTGTTTGTAAACGGGGTAATTCAAATTTCCAATATCGCTCGTTAAAACTTCATATCGGCTTCTTTAGGCTTTTATACAATCTGCTACTTTTAAAAGATCTGCGAATAAGTTTATAAAAAGATTTTCCGAAATCACGTATACTATACGTATACAAGCTATATTAGCTTGTATAACATTCTCCTTTTTATGCTTAAGTAAACTTAACAAATGTCTTATGGAACTTCTAAAGCCTATTCTATTAAGCCGAACCGAAGCTGAAATGTTAGTTGGGATGGCCAAGCTTTGAACAGCCCTCCATGTCTTGTTCAAAACGTTATTTTTTTCGACATGATGCTGCATGGACATGGATTTTTTGGACTCCATGGGATTTGTTTTAGACATGTTCATAGTCCGGCCATCGTTCATGGCCCGTGGAGGCGTCCCGTTACGATTTTTGTATTTTTTGAATTATCGTTTACACACACCCTTAACCGCAAACCACTGATCTACTACATAAACTGACACGGTGGCGTTATAATCGTTAAAAAGTTTTGCAGCCGCTGTACATTTATAACCCCTCCATTTATCTCTCTTCCTCGTGCACAACTTCATATAGCGCTGGCTCATAAAATTGCTCAATTGCTTTTCGAAAATGGCGTACAAAACAAGCCTTTTGTCCGCCGGGTAGTTTTTTCTGAGTGGATAAGATTTCTCTTCGAGTTTTTTTCTTTTAATTTTTTCAATAAGATTCTTCTGTGCAACGTCTAATTAAATGTAAATTGAAAAAATATTGTTCAATACATAAAGTGAAGAATTGTGAATGTTTTAAACAAATACAGGAAATCCAAAAAAAAGGAAAAAACATTACGAATGAGAAAATTCCCCATGTACTCAACTTTTTTTTCTTTAATTTCATTTGTGTCGTTCGCTGTGTGGTGGCTCGCTCAAAGTGGGGCACAGCAGCAGTACAAGCTTCTCAGCAGCGCGAACTTAAAATAGAAAACGTCACACACTCAATTTTATGAGTTTTATTTTTCTTGAAAAGAAGAAAATCTAATTTGTATTTATAAAACAAAAATTGACAAACTATCGCTAAAGTGGATAAAATATGTGCGGAAAGTTATAAACTAATGCTCAATATCGTGTCTTTATTCCCACCAGCAAATACGGCAGCTGGCTGAGTTAAAAGGCTGAACGAGGGAAAAAAAAACGATACCAGAAATTCCATTCGTTTTGTGGTTAGGTTATTGCATAAAATATCTGTTATCGGTGGCGTGTGAACAGGTAAAGGTCCTGGAACATTGTGCAAAACAATTTCAAACTGAAATCGCGGGTAAGTTTGCAATAATTTCTTTAGTTTTTTTTGACAAAAATCCGAATTTGATTTAATCTCCACCTCCTGGCTGGCAATCGAACAAAATCGAGAACATGGTCGTTGGCTCGTTGTCGTTCGTTATGCTTCATGCAACGCGGACAAGGAATTTGCTTCAAATAGTGTCACTGGCTTGAACTCGGAATGTTGATAACTTTGTTTGGCTTCCAAAAATGTTTTCTTTATTTTAAAGTTGTAAATTTTTAGTTTTAGTGGGTACCTAATTCTTTATAATTTGCATTTTCTTTTTTATTGCAAATGGCTGATGTTCAAATATACAGACATTTGGGACGACAACGGGATGGAAAGAGAAAGCATCGTGTTCGTGTTTTCTTGTCTACCTACATCATGTAGAAGACAGAACAAATCCACTACTGAGGCAAATGTGTTATTTTTTACTTTAATTTTATGTACTGTGTAGGTACTAGGTACCCACATAATATATATTGGAGGCAATCATAAAACCTATGTACTTATTTAAGTTATTATTTTTATCTATACGTAATATTAAAAAAAAAACATGTTTATTTGAAAGGAAACCGCAAATTATTGTTAGCGATAGTCCCAATTGAAAATATACAATTTTGACATTTCCCGCCTCTTCGGCTAACAATCTCCATGATACATGATATGAACCTCACAGATCACACTGCAATCCCTGGAATCTCTCAAGCCAGAATCACCCTATCGGTCGCCATCGTAACTCGGCTGTTTATCTTCTTAAAATAAATACCTAAATGTTTTGAAAAAAAAATATTTGTATCTGTAGAATTTTTCGCGCGCAACGATTTGTGAAGCAAAGTTATGTTAATGGCTGGGCTGATCGGAGTTTGTCTCCTGCCAGCGAGTTCATTACACATTTGGCTTTCAATACGAATACATCAACGGCAGTTGTAGTGTAGAAGCTAATTTTTTGCTGGCGGCTCTTCTCTCTATACATCGCACATGCTTCTGTATCTATATTCTTTTTTTTTTGGTAGGTATGTACATACATATGTATGTACTTAGGTACCTACACATTTTATTTCTCGGCTTGAATTTTTTTTTTAGTTTGAATCAATAAATAAGAAGGTATTTGTGTTGCCGTGTAAAGAGAATATAAATTTAAATAAAATTCAAAATTAAATTGGAAAAAAACTTAGAACAAGCTAAGGAAAGAATTGCGTATTAATAAGGTACCTAGTAATTATCAAAGTGTCAACTACTTTGTACTGAGATACCACCCTGAAACAGTTGAAAGTTGAGTGGAAGAAAACATCTCACAACATGCGTAACTGAGGCGCTGAAATATTTTGGAGCAGCCATCTCGTCTTAAGCCAAGACTACATATCTCTGCGCTGCAAAGATTAGACTCTGTATTTGCCCTAACCCGCGAGAAAATTTACAAGTTTGATGTCCATTAGGGTGGTCCTTATAAAGGTCATTGTCTTATTTTGAATGACGCACCCCCCAATGCTGGGGAGTCGTGGGAAAAATCCGTGGGATTTCTGAGCTAAAAAAATTTTTTTTTTTTAAATTCGTATCGATTCCGATTTATTCAAAATTATTACATGTTATACATCCCTGTTCCAAATCCAAGATATATTTTGGTGATTCTCCACTAAAAGCTCCTTTTCGTGGCACAGACCAAAAGTGGTTCAACAAATTATTTTGAAGTCAATAACAGCGCAAGTAACGTTTCTAACTGGGCCACTTCTAAATTTTAAATATTTGCAGATATGTAATAAAAAAATAATTGTTTTTATGGTCCAAATGTCATTTCCGTCGCGTGTCTCCTTGTTTCAGTGCGGAAAAATGTATTTGGGTGTTTCTCTGTTAAAAGCTGCTTTTTAGCACTCAAAATGTCCCCTACCTAAATTTAAGAAAAAATTAGGTATATACACTCAAGTGTTGTTATAAATTATGGAATAAATTAATGATTTAAAGTGCGGCCACTTGATTTAAGGCGTTTTTGAGAATTTCGGCTTGATACGGAAATGACGCCTTCGATACGGAAATGATTATATACCAGTGCCAAAATGTTCCTTTTAAAATATTCCTTGTAACAAGGGCCGTGTGATTCAGGATGCATTTAAAAGACTAACGATTTTACAGGAATTTATTTAAAATTATTAAAATCTAAATTAAATCGATTAACGGAAATGATTGTGTGGTACGGAAATGACATTTGTATGTATGTATGTTTGTTTATTTAGTTTTACCAACTATTAATTTACAAATCTTATAAATTACATTCTTGTTTGCGCGTGTTAAAAAAGAGAGCAAGATGTTAATAATAATTAATTTAACAAGGAAAAAATAATTTAGTAACCAATAAATAATTTAATAATAAATAAATAATTAAACAATGAGAAAAGTATGCAAAAACTAAATTTCAAGTTTAACATAATTTATAATATGTCTTTTAAAACTGTTGTAATTGGTTTCGGATTTTAATTTATTTGGCAAACTGTTGAAAATTCGAAGTCCTTTAAAGAAAATACTATTTTGGGCTGCACTTGTTCTTGCAAATGGAAGGCGGAAGTCTTGGTTGTTCCTTAAAAGGGGGGTTCATATTCTCAAATATGTTTGACAAACACGGTTTGATTCACTCGAATTTAAAAATTTGAACGCTCCATCAAACGGTTTGTCAAACACGTTTGATGAATATCAAAATAATTTGATATTTTGCTGGTTTGACAAGCATATTTGCGAATATGAACGCATTCTTGTCAAACCAGGAGGAAATTTAATTTTAAAAAAGTTTTCAACCTGTGCGCATCAAAGGAAAAGAAAAAAATAATGCGATAGCTGTAAGGGAAAATTGCGATTTTCGGAGATTTTTTTGAAATATAGGTATGCAAGTTTACATGCCAGATTAAAAGTTAAGAATATATAACCAACAAAACACAAAACATATTTAAATCTTTTGGAAACATTTTAAGAAATAGACCCAAATAGGATTGTGGGCTCATTTAAAAAGAAAATTTATTCGATTTGAACAAGTTTTCGAATAGAATTTAAAAAAAGACAGACAAAAAGATGAAATAAGACAATTTTGGGCGCTTTCTGAGTCATTCCTTAGTCCAAATTCGATTCCTCTTATTTTGTTGCCTTTCTTTTTTTCTTGTTCTTGATATTTTAACATTATATTTATTATGAGAGCTGCAATCATAACATCCGCCATGGTTAAAATTCTTAAGATAAATGATGTTTGACAGCCTGTTTGACAAATGTGAACGCAAATGGCTTCAATCCATCAAATATTCATCAAACCATATTTGTCAAACATATTTGAGAATGTGAACCCCCCTAAAGAGAAACGTTGAGCATTACCTACATAGTTAAGGAAACGAGAAAGATAATGCAGGCATTAAATTATGTTTTATTTTAAAGACAAACAGTAAAACATTCATTAAAATTCTTTGTTCAACGTTAAGCCACCTTAACATATCTAACATATATGCGACTGGAGTATAAATATTGCACTTTAAAATTGTTCGCATTACTTTATTTTGGAGAAGTTGAAGATTATTGATCATTTCTTGATTGCACAAAAACAGAATGAATGGGCAATATTCAAAATGTGGTTTTATTATTGCATTTAAAATGTTTATTGCTCTAACAGTTGAAATATTTTTTCGAATTCTTCTCAATAAGTTTGTTATTTTTTTCACAATATAGTCTATGTGTTTATTAAATGAAAGTTTATTGTTTATAACAATACCAAGGTACTTTATTTCTGATATTATTTCTCAGATTTCATTATCAACTTTAATCTTTGTCACACTGTCACTTGTATTATTACCAATAATCATCAATTTAGTTTTTTTTTAGCTTAGTTTTAGTTCAATTTTAGCTTGTTTGCTTTAAGCCAAACACTAAGATTATACAAATCTTCTTGCATTTCAGCGACACCTTCTTTTACATTATCACAACCAACATACAACAACCCATCATCCCCAAACAAAGCATATTCACTGTTTTTTATTACACAGCCAATGTCATTGATATAAACGTTAAAAAGGAAAGTGCCTAGGATAGACCCCTGTGGTACACCAATATCAATTAACATTTCATCGGATAAAATGTTGTTCACTTTTGTCTTTTGCGTTCGACCTTATAGATACGAAATCATCCAGGATAGGGATTTATCCTCCATAACTTTCAAGTTTTTCAAATAATATTGATCTGTCTACTGTCTCAAAAGCCCGCTTTAAGTCAAGAAAACCACATATAATTTTTGTTTTTGCGTCGAGTTGTTGTTTAACTAGTAAAGATAAATAATTTGTTACATTTTGGCTTCCCCCTATCTCAGTTTTTCGGTCTGCAATTGCCTTTTAGGAATTTTAAATGCATGCACAAAAGTTTTAATGATTTGCAATAAATTCATGGTTTTTTTAAGAAAAAAAAAAACACATCTAAAGTCATTTCCGTAACCATTTTCTGCTCGCCGTAACCCAATAAAGGCGACGGAAATGACGCGACGGAAATGACGAAAATCGATGTTTTTTAACTTTTTAGACCAGAAAAATAGAAAGTATATTTTTTTTTTTTAATTTTGTATAACTAACTGTAGCATAACTTGACAAGACTGTTACAAAATATTTTTTTTTTACTATCACTTACTAAAATTATATGCACCTACGGAATTGACGAAATTGATGAAACACGTGACGAATACAAACACTTACTTTAAAATTACACACGAAATTGATGTCCCACCCATTTAATTGAATATATTTCAAAGGAAGCATGAATAAGTTTCGTCTAAATCCTATAAACTGACGGCCGTTAATTTGAATTTATAAACATTTAACATTTTTTTACGGAAATGATGCAAATTAATGGAGACACATGTTTGACAGTTTGTAAGTTAATTGTTTCAAATAAATAAATTTAATTTTTAGGGAAGTTGTATTTAACTACATATTCTTAATCCTTGAACTCAGTCAAATTTAAATTTATGCATTTAAAAACAAACAAAAAATCCATTTTTCCGCGCTGAAACAAGGAGGAGACACGTGACGGAAATGATATTTGGACCATAAAAACATTCATTTTTTAATTACATATCTGTAAATATTTAAATTTTAGAAGTGGCCCAGTTAGAAACGTTGCTTGCGCTGTTATTGACTTCAAAATAAATAAGTTTTTTTTTTAATTTGTTGAACCATTTTTGGACGGGGCCACGAAAAGGAGCTTTTAGTGGAGAATCACCCATTTTTTGTTTGTTTTTAAGTGCATACATTTTAATTTGACTGAGTTCCAGGATTAAGAATATGTAGTCAAATACAACTTCCCTAAAAATTAAGTTTATTTATTTGAAACAATTAACTTACAATCTTTCAAACACGTGTCTGCATGTATTTGCATCATTTCCGTAAAAAAATGTTTAATGCTTATAAATTAAAATTAACATCCGTCAGTTTATAGGATTTAGACCATTTTTTCCCAAACTCTGTGTGTTATGCCCCACAAAACCTTTCTAAAATCCTCGTGTCCTCTTAACATTATATGAAGATACCTATGTAAACAATGTTGAACATCAAAAATCTGAAATGTCCAGCGAAAAAATTGAATAGCTGACATAAAGAGGAATTCCATAGAAATTAATTAATCCGTAAGATAATATAAAAGGCGGGTTCAGGAAAGGCAGATTTCGGAGGGCCTCAACAATCTCAGTTCCCTGAACAGCATGCCTCAGCAAAAAGTATTAGTTCGCCTGCAAAATACTGAAGAAAAAAATTTTCGGATTCACTTACCCAGCTTTTCACGGAGCAAAATCTCCGATATCTCTCTTCCCTGAACGCGTCTAATGTAGAACTAAAATTCAAATAAGAAATAATTTAATAATTGTATTTAAATCCCTTGCGCTTGATGCTTCTGCAATTCAGCTACAGTTTTAAGTCTCCACGTTTTGTGATATCCAGGCAATTTCTTTTTTATTATCAGCAAAATTAATTATCGCACTAAATCCACATTCAGTTAATTCCAAGATGAAAAGGTATTAAAACAGTTCTTTTGCATTTTTGGTTGCACTTGGGTTCGAGTATTTGATTTCGGTTAAAAATCAACGTGAAAAAATAAACTGATTCATATTTGTCGTCAAATGTCATTGAGTGAAGTGATGTTGGTTACAGTTGATAAAATTGATTAATGCAGAAGCATATTCTGGGTACTATTGCCCCCCTTTACTATCAAATTGCCCCCTGTGGGGCGTGGGCCCCACGTTGGGAAACACTGATTTAGACTAAATGAAGAAACTCATTCATGCTTTCTTTGAAATATATTCAATTAAATGGGTGGGACATGAGTTTCGTGTGTTACTTTAAAGTAACTGGTTGTATTCGCCACGTGTTTCATCAATTTTGTCATTTCCGTAGGTGCATATAATTTTAGTAAGTGATAGTAAACAAAATATATTTTGTAACAGTTTTGTGAGTTTATGTTGCAGTTAGTTACCTATACAAAAATAAATCGGGTGGCACAACGGCTCATGAAGAACCAGGTCCTAGTGACTAACAACTCGCAACCATTCCTGTGTACGCCTGTCGACAGGAATGGAAGGGACCTACAATTTAATGCCGAATCCGAACGGCTAGACGAGAAGCACTTATTCGTGACAAGTGGTGTCAATTCCTCGCAAGAGGCAGTAGCCCCGAAAAAAAAACTTTTTAGTTTTTAGGTGGACGAGGCTGGGAAGCGAACACACACCTTCAGCGTGACAGTCGAACGCACTACCTATAGTTACCTATACAAAATTTAAAAAAAATATACTTTTATTTTTCTTGTCTAAAAGCTAAAAAACATCGATTTTCGTCATTTCCGTCACCTTTATTGGGATCCCGCGATGAGAAAATGGTTACGGTAATGACTTGATGTGTTTTTCTTAAAAAAATCATATTTATTGTAAATCATTAAAATGTTTGTGCATGCATTTAAAACCCCTAAAAGGCAATTGCAGACCGTAAATCTGAGATAGGTGGGGAAGCGAAAACGAAACAAATTATTTATCTTTACTAGTTAAATGTCATTTCCGTACCACACAATCATTTCCGTAAATCGATTTATAATATTAATTTTAATAATTTATTAATAACTAATAATAAATAAATAATAATAAATAATTTATTTAATAATTTATTAATTTTAAATAAATTCCTGTAGTATCGTAAGTCTTTTAAATGCATCCTGAATCACACGGCCCTTGTTACAAGGAATATTTTAAAAGGATTATTTTGGCACTGGTACATTATCATTTCGGTATCGAAGGCGTCATTTCCGTATCAAGTCCAAATTCTTAAAAACGCTTAAAATCAAGTGCCCACACTATAAATCATTAATTTATTCCATAATTTATAAGAACACTTGAATGTACATAATTTTTTCTTAAATTTAGGTAGGGGACATTTTGGGTGCTAAAAAGGAGCTTTTAACAGAGAATCACCCATTTTACACGCCGATCGTTACGTGCTTATACACGTTTAATAAAGTTAAGTTAAAAAACGGTTTTGCCAATTTTTTTACTGGTCACAAAGTAATGGCATTTAATTGCCCACAATAATCATGACAAGATCCTTTACTTTATGAATTAGAGTTCTTTAATCATAATATGGCCCTCAATTTAACAGAAAGGATAAATTACAAAAACTTAACAAATTTAAACGACATTTTTAATTTGGAAACTTCCAAAGTTATATTTCAGTGGCGATCAGCCGATGACTTCCTACTTACTTTAATGACACTCAAAAACAAAAGCTTCTTTCACTTAGTATTGAAGACTTCTGGACAAAAATTTTAATTTTAAAAGACATTGACCGAGAATTTGTGTATCCAAATTTAAAAAAAAATTATAAGGTTTGCATTAGCTCTACCTCATTCTAACATCGTTTCATTTCAGCATCGTCTCCGATGTTAAAACAAAAAAAAAAAAGGAAATTGTATGAATAACAGCTCAATTTACGTTTTTCGATCTGCTTTAGGCGCCAGTTATAGCTTTCATTGAAAACCATCATTGAAACACAAATCAGTGAAACAGTGGAATATATTCTGACAAGTCGGTTATAGCTATCATGAAATTTTATTTCATTGAAAATTCCATTCCCCATACAAAAAACAACTTTGAGGCTAAAGTCGATCATTGAACGAAAAACTGACAGACGAGAACAGGAAGAGAAAGGAATACATTTCATTGGAACGAATGTGTTCCACTTTTGGGAACAAAATATCAGCTGTTCATTGAAAACGATTTTCATCATTGAAAAACAAAAAATGATTTTATATGAAAGTTGTAAAGAGAACTAAACATTTTTTTAACTAAAAAAAATTATATAACTGACAACCATCATTTTGGTACCAAAACGCCATCAGTTTTATTTGTTTAAGTGCATCAAAATTGAAAGACAAAATTTTCAATGATGGTTTTCAATGAAAGCTATAACTGGCGCCTTAGCTAATAAAAATCTAACATGTGTATATTATGAAGTCAGTGGTCGCCACTACAAGTTGTTTACAAATGATATACATATACAGAACTAAATAATGTTTCTAATGAACGAATTTGAACATACATATATTTTTTTTTATTAAATCACGCTGTTTTATGTATCTTAATGTGTATATAATGTAAATACAAGAACTAAATTTATTAAAGAAAAATTAAAAAAAACCTGCCCTGTACATAAATTATGTGATTTTTGCTGTTTTTTTTTCTGAGGGAAATAAAAAGGGAAAAATGTTGTGGGAAAAAAGGGATTTTGAGGACTGGTGGGAATTCTCTCAATACAGCCCCCCAGCACTTCCCCCCTAATTTGTTCTAAATAAATAAAAAAAAATCCTGTAAAATTTTAGCTCATTGTATTAATTTTGTATTTGTACATTGTATTATTATTATCATGTATTTTTGTAAATCCAAATTTGAAAAATCTTACCTTTGGTAATGATTGATAAAAAAATTGAATTTTGGAACAACGGTTATATCCCTACTTATAGCCATTTAAACAAAAATATCTTTTTTTATTTAATTTTTAATATTAATAAATGTAGATTTGTTTTTAATAAATTTTCTTAAACATGATAAAAGTTACTACATGTGTTCAAAAATTCAATTTTCTTTATCAATCATTACTAAAGCTATGAATTTTTAAAGTTGGATGTACAAAAAATACATGGGATTTCCCATATAAAACTTCAGTCGTCTTTAATAAAATGTGGTAATAAAATGTTAATAAGATGTGGTAAAATTTTACAGGAATTTTGTTTAAATTATTTAGAACGAATGTGTACATATAAAAAAAACTTTAAAATTATAACGAAATAAATACAAATATATATTTTATAATTAACTATTTTTTAAATAACAAAAAGGTTTATTTTTAAAAACATTGATACTTAGCTCAGTCTTCAACTCAGTTGGTAGGTTATTGAATAAATTAAATCCCAAATGCATAACAGAATTCTGGGTACTGTTTCTGATCTGTTTGGTCTTAAGTCCTCGTTGTTTTGCAAGCTATAAGGCTGCACTTCACCATAATTAATTATAAAAGATTGCAGATAGTCCAAAACCAAATTGTTTTTCATTTTAAAAATTAACATCATTGCACTGTATTTTAGTCTTTGGTCCACATTCATCCAATTTAAGGCATTTAAAATCACTCTTATCGGTGTATAAATATTCACTTTTAATATGACTCATTGCTTTGTTCTGAAGTACCTGGAGCCGATTCATTATTTCCCATTGACAAGCAAACAACAACGTCGAACAATAATTAAAAAGAGGTAACACAATGGTATTATAAAGTAGTAACGAACTTTCAACGCCTAATTCTCCTTAAAACCCAATCTAAAATTCCACCAAGGTATTTAAAACTGTTAACACACTCAATATTATCTCCATCCTCACTTATAGGAAAGGAAAGGATTTTGCTGACCGACAAAAATCAGAAAAGGTAAACAAAAATTCTTAAAAAGGCAAAAAAAAAGCATTTGTTTAATAAAGAGAATATAAACATGACTTAACGTTTAATTATAATACTTATTTTACTTACTTATGCTGGCGCTAAAGTACGGTGTGGACCAGCGCCTCAACCAACAAGCTTTCTCCAGCCAGCTCTGTCCCTAGCTAGCTGTTTCCAGTTTCGCACGCCAAGTTGGTTGAGATCCTCTTCCACCTGCATGCGCCAAAGTCAAAGACTTTACGGGCCCGGAGCATTGGTGTCCATCCGCTCTACGTGACCCAGCCACCTGAGTCTTTGCCTTTTAACTTTTGTGACTAGGTCGATGTCGCTGTACAGTTCGTTGTTGTATCTTCTCCTCCATTCCCTGTTTATGCATACGGGACCGAAGATCACCCGAAGAATTTTTCTCTAAAATATTCCTAAGCGTACTCATCTGCCGCTAAGAAGGTCCATGCTTCTGCACCATACAATATGACTGGTATGATGAGTGTTTTGTACAGGGGGACTTTAGTCATTTGAGATAGGACTTTTCAAATGCCTTCTTAGCCCGAAGAAACAGCGATTAATTATAATAGTTTAAGTATAATACCAACAGCTAATACTAATACAACAGCTAATATTAATATCTTCTACGATTCTCTTAGAAGCATCTTAAATGACCTAAAGGACCTTTCTACTTGAGCAGAAACGAGACGAGCCCATTTTAAACTCTACATCATTTACTTCAACGTTTTCGGAAAGTGTGGAGTTG
Source organism: Melangyna quadrimaculata (assembly GCA_949320155.1). Taxonomy (NCBI): domain Eukaryota; kingdom Metazoa; phylum Arthropoda; class Insecta; order Diptera; family Syrphidae; genus Melangyna; species Melangyna quadrimaculata. The sequence goes on from OX439483.1 coordinate 105,508,648, forward strand.
ACATCCCAATTTATTACAGCATTTATTTGCTCAACAGTTTTAATGTCCATGATTTACATTAAAAACAGTAGTGAACTTTTTCAACATTTCATTTGCAATTGGCCCTTTCGCTTTTTTCCAAATTTTCATTGGTATTTGCAGTGCAAGGAAAGGCACAATCGTCGATAGAGAAATGCAATGATCTAGTTTTTATGAGTAAAAAAAAAAAAAAAAAAAAAAGGACAAGAAATTTTTATGAGAAAAGATCATATTATCTGTATCTACAGTCTACACTATCTGCTTTCTTTTTCTTGTATCTTAAGGGCAAGCCAATTTGTTTTATGGGCGATTTAGATTGTGTTATAGGACCATGTTTTTAAGTGAAATAATCTCAACTGATGGAAATGGAAAAACTGTAGTTTGTATTTCTAGAATTTTCTTTGAAGATTTTTTCGTTTTTAAAAAATCAACTAACTTTGATTAAAAAAAACGCAAGTAAGTCAAAATTGACAAAAAAAGCCAAGTAAAAAATGCAAAATAAAATTGAGGACATGAATCGTGTTTGTATAAAGTCGATACTTTCTTACGAAGTAAAGGGCAAAGTTAGCAAAATCCTTTCCCTGGTTATTGTCTTAATCACTCTGAATTTCATGCACTTTGTCTTTTTGTCGCGAGTTGTAAAAAACAGATGAAGAGCCTTTTATTTCTGGTCGAGAAATTTTTTTCATGTTTTTCTTCATGTTTAGCCATTTTATCAGTATGAAAACTCAGAGTCCTAACTTTATTGTTATCTTCATTTGTTGTCTCAACTTTCTAAACCTGTGATCCGATTTTCGCTATGTCCGAGCAAATTAATATTACATACCGAACCAAACCATTTTATGGGGTTCGGGTTTGGTACATATTTTTCATTCAATTTTTCGTTATTTTTATTTTGTAGCGAGAATTAGTTTGTCGTACGTGTATTTGTGTTAAATAAAACCTATATATCTATGTGGGACACTGATCGCAAAGAAAAATTCAGAATTGGTTTTAATTTAAAGAAATGGTTACATTGAGTTTTAACTATCTGGTAACTAAAAATCTAATGATGAATCTAATTTTTTAATCAAAAATTTTAGGATTTTAGTGCCTTCTTGCCTTTCGTTGAGAATTACTTTGTACAATAAAGGTAGAGCACACACACAGTTCAAAAAAGTTTAAATTTACTTTAACAAACGTAGCTTCTTAACGGTTTGCAAAACACTTTGAAAATTGGCACGTACATTCCTCATAAGATGGACTTAAAAAAAATTCTTTTTTCGGAATATAAGGATTGTTTAGTGAGGAAAAAGTCAGATCAGAAAAGAACAATACAAGTTTGTGAGAAACGTCAGACAAGTTAGAACAGAAAACCTGGGACCACATCACATAAAACAAAAACGATAGGACGATATCGTTTTCAATATTGCTATTTATATCACTTCTGTAGAAACAAATAAAGACAGCTATCTCCAAGACGATATCGTTTTATCGTTTTTGTTTTACGTGATGAGGGCCCTGTTTTAAGTTGTTCTGCCTAAAAAGCATATGTACAGAAATCCTGTTCTATTCCGTTCTAAACTATTCGGAACAGACTCCCTTATCAGCAAATCAGTACTGTTTGGAACAGAAAATTGAACAGCAAAATGTTATACTTTTCTGTTCTAAACTGTTCGGAATAACGTCGCTGAACTATCAAGTACGAAATCTTTTAACTTCGTTTTTCTCAAAAGGATACCAATGGCGTATGCAACAAACCAATTCTTTATCGAAGATTATTTTAACAATATCCGTGTTTTCTTTAAAAGTCCAAAAGCGCAACGAAATAATTGTCCACTTTGCAGAGAGGTATAACCTTCCGCAATATATTACATGAACATCCCCTTAAAAATACTTGCGTAAACGTGGGAAATAATCAAATTAAAAGTCAAAAATGACTTATCCTAGTGTATCAGGTTTATTTCTGCGCTTTCCGCATCAAATTCGTGAGATAAAATTATCTGTTCTGCTGAATATTTTTCCTATACGAATTTAGACAGTTAATTTCTGCGGAGATAAAATAATCTGGTTTATCTGTGTTTTACGCGTTGTATGAATACCCATAATATAACTTTGTTATTTTTTGCGTGTTGAAATTTGTCAAGCTACCTAGGTATAAAGTTTTAAGGAAAACCCGTAGCTATACTAAACATTTATTTCAGATCCCGGCTGTATTAACCATCTGCGACTCATACTATCAACTCTGCCGAAACGCGGTTTACGTGCGAGAGAAAAAAAAACCTTTGTTCCGCAGTAGGTAGGTACGTAGTTGGTGTCGCAATATGCGCTCCGTCAATGTGGTGATAACGGAATTGGTGCTGGTGGTAGTTTCCGTTGTATTTCTTGTTTTTACTTATGTACAAGAGTGTTGTAGACTCTTTTGAACACAGAACAGAACATAAATAACTACCCTTACTGGGAAAGAATTATGTTTTCTTTTGCTGTCGTTATTGTTGTCTGTGAGCATAAAAATACGGGTTGGGTTCGGGGAAGACTGTTTTTATTTTTTATGGCTACTCGAAAGTTGTATAGCTACATTATTTACATATAAAGCTACATATGTATTTCTTTTTTAAACTGTATTAATTATTGATTTCCTTTGATATATATACCTACCTACCCGATCAAATTAATTTAAAAATGTTTACTTAAGGTAAATGAATCACTATAGATTTTAAACTGCCAGACCGTCACCCCTATTACTAAATATAGACACATCATTTTCCTTGTCATATTAAAATGAAAACCTAGGTACCTACTTTTAATAATTTAACTTCAATCGATATAGGTATTATTTATGTTAAATTAAGACTCACTTTCAAAGTAAATAAGTCCAACCATAAACAGCAATAAGGGTGAAACTATTAAATGTTATCAGCCAATTTCATTTCACATTTGTCGTGTTGAAGAAAAGTATTGGTTTTGTGTCAACAAATATTTGAGGTTTTAATTTAATAAAATACCGTAGAATCTTAGAAAGATGAACGGATGAACACGAACAGTCCGTAAAGACGAACAAAAAATTTTCAACAATGCAGTGTTCCAAACTATGAAAAGGTTATGAAATTTGGATACTCGAAAAGAAGAATGCTTTATTTCCAACTCTTTTTTTTCTGTCTTTATGTCTTCAAATCCCCGTTAAAATTAAAACGATTTTTTTGAAAGAAATGTGTCATCAAATTTTCCTGGGGAAATATGATTTCCTTTTGACTTTTCAAAAAATTTTAATGATGATAAATTCATACGGGAAAATTTTGTTCCCGATAAAACTGATTACCTATGTACCTCTTAGAACTTTCGTGCAGCATATTGTAGCTTATAAAAAGGGTAATGACTAACTTAATTTTGTTAAAATTTTATTTATTTCAAAATTGTACACGAATAATTGTGTTAGTAAACAAAAATAATTTTGTTAGTACCTACATTATGTAGTTTTTACTTCACACTCAAGGGGTGTTGACTTCTCTTATTATGATTAACACAGTGTGGGTATTAGAAAAAAAGAGGATTAATTAGGAGCTACCGATGCAAATTGGTTTTGAGTTTCTGAACATCACAATGGTAGGGGAAAATAGAGTTGGGTAAAGCATTCTACATTTTAGTAGTGCGGCTGAAGAAGCAATGTCTGTACATGACTGTACGACCGAAATTGGGCTCTATGGTGAACTGATAGGTTAGGTTAGGTTAGGTAGATGTGCTGAAGGTAGATCTTGTTTCCGTCACACTTAGATCAATGTTGATCCTCTGTGATACCCCGATGGATTGGACCATCCTTTTAAAATAAATAACCTATGAAATCCTATGGAGCATCGAGCCATTTCGAGGCGTTGATGAAGTGCATTAAATTTAAGATGTTATTATCTGTTGACTTCGAGATTTCTGCTAAATCTTTGAGGAAGTAGCTACCCACAAATGTTTTCTTTATGTTGCAGAGTGCCGAACAATGACCTAGGTAGTAAAGGGTGTCCTCCTCTACTTCTTCGTCTCCGCAGCCTCTGCATAGGTCTACAGTATTGAGTCCCATTTTGTTTTTATGATACCCTAAGAGATTATGTCCTGTGCTAATTCCTATCATAAGATGATGGGATCTCTTTTTCAGGTTCATAATTTTGTCTGTTTTTTCTTATTGTAGCTGGGCCACAGATTCTTTGTAGTGGTACAAGTTGCAAGTGAGTTCCACCTGTCATTGGTAAGTTCCACTATTTTCTTGTAAATCGCCTGTTTAATGGCACAGGGTGGAATTTTAACCATGGAGTCTGTTAGGCTTGGATCTAACGATGAACCAGTCCTTGCCAGTTCATCGCCTTTTTCATTACCTTCAATTCCACAGTGTCCAGGGACCCAACAGAGTCTGATGTTGTGCTGTGTGGCAAGAACTCTTAGCTCTTCACGACAGCATGAAACCAGTTTGCATTTGATTTCTGTGGCAGAGATGGCCTTGATCGCCGCCTGGCTGTCAATGTAAAAAGTGATATCAGCTCGTGGTATCGCCATCATTAATATTTGCTCGGCATCCTTAATCACTGCCAGAACCTCCGCTTGGAAGACACTGCTGTAATCGGGGAGTCTATAAGATTTGGCTAAATTGAGGCTTTCTGAGAAGAATCCCGCACCTACACCCGTATCCATCTTCGATCCATCGGTGTATATTTCTACCACCGGTTCATCTGATTGTTGTAAACCAGCATCCCATTCCTCTCTTGTGGGGATGGAGACAGAAAACGGTTTTTCAAAATCTGTACGGGGTGTTGTGTAGTCTGTGCATACATACCCCTCCGTAAACTTATTGACCCACCGAGTTTCTTTTCCAGCTATTGGTTTGGCTTAGTCTTAGGGCACTGTAGGCCACAGTTTCTTGTACAAGTAGATCTAGGGGTGAACTGATGGGCATTCATTATAAATGCAATTATATTGATGAAGTAGTCAGCTAAATGCCTACAACGATGAGCTAGGTACATCCACTAAAGCTCTTAGCAAGTTCGGCTTAATTTTCGAGTTATACCAAATATATGTATAATAAATGAAAAAAAATGAAATGTGGTTAGTCAGTGTAACCATTCATTTGGAACCCCATGTGTGATTTAAGCTTATAATTCAGTAAATTTGAGCTAATGTTGTGAAGTAGTTTTAATTTTAAAACTGCTGAATCTGAGGTTTGCGAACTAACGTAAGGTAACGTTGACAAACATGCATAGAATGCTAAAAAATTGTTTTCTTGCTTATACAGTCGACGGCGTTCATAACAACCGCCAAGGGACTTATAAAATTTGGTTGCAGTGATAGGAGGTCGTTTTTTGACTTCAAAAAACTTAAGTACATTATACATTGTAGGTTGGTAGTCTTTTAAATTTTAGAAACAGAATAAAAAAGAATGTGTGCCTATTCGAACACGCTCAAGTTTGAATTTGCAGTTACTCATTTTTGATTTGCTTTTATTTTTTTCATTCCTTCGTTGTAGGTGACGGAACTACAAAATATTTTGTCTAAAATCCTTCGTATAAAGGTTATCCTAAGATGGTGGTCTACTCCATTTGGGATGATAGTAGCCTAAAACACTTGAATTTGAAAGACGAAACTTGCATGTAACTGGCCTCTCTATGGCAATAAGTTCCCCAGATATAGTCAAATCCAATGTGGTCCAAGTTTTTTAAAATTGTTAGTCTAGCCCCATCGTGAACTAACGGATTTAATTAGGGACCACCAAATTTAAACCTGTTAATAATTTTGTACGGTTCAAAAACAAATTCGACTGGACTATATTAACTCTTTGTCCTTAAATCCGATATTTTTTCTCCTTCACACTCATTTTATGTAGAAAAGAGCCCGAGACAAAGAGTCGTCGAAGAGTCAAAGAAGGGACAAACGACAAATAATGAAAAAAACGCGTTTCGAAAAATTTCTTTCAATTAAATTTAAAGAGATAAATGTTTGGTATCTAAATTTTCCTAATAACTCCTATTAAGTAAACTACAATAAAAATAAAGTTTGTAATCAAATTAGTCTTCTGACTTCAGACTATCAATCAAAATGAATTTAACCTACATTATATTAACCTGGACAAAGCTAATATGTACCTAACCCCGCTCATATTCCCAACTGTCTCGTCCAGTTTATATATGTATTTCTTTATGCTTGAGTTATGTACTCAAGGGTGCTGCTGCTCCTTGCAAATACTCGTACACTTGACTCAGTGTACCTAGCACCCCTTGTTTTATTCATAAGAAACATATTCTTTTAAATCTGCAAACACAAAGAGAATTTACCTTTTTCGTCATCGTCATCATGGCAATTGTGTGCTCCCCAATGTAGCCCCCGAATTCTTTCATAATGGTAGTTACCTACCATCTTATGTACATAAATACAAGAATGCGCGGTACCTACTTCATTACAAGAAGTCTTCCAACAAGCTACCTGTTTTTGGCTTTTTTATTACAAAGATAGGTAGGTATACTTACAAGAAGGAAAATGTAAAAGAACAAAGAAAGAAAAATGCTTGAAAAATAATTCGGGAATTTCTTCAAAAAAATGCTTACAGTTCCAAATTTCATCCTAATTAAATATTGTATTCTTCTTACTTTCTGCTCCTACAGAAACTTTTCTAAAATCTCAACTCTCGCGCACAGAAACAAGATCTCTCTCACAACACAACGTTGCGTTAACTCAACATTGGACGTTCTTCTCTAAACGAGGTACACTCAAGACTCAACTGGTCAGGCCACCTACAAAAAATAATGTTTAAAATGCATATTTCATACAAAACACGTACAATTCCTATTATTTTGTTTCCTTCTATTGCCTTGACGGAAGACAGCAAGGGAATGAATGCATGAATGCTTGAAATTGAAATGCAAATCCATCAGTAACACGAATCACATCTTTAGTCCAATTTCGATTCCCATTAACATGTGATTATTTTTAGAGATCAGAAATAAATTTCCACCACATATTGGTCTTGGTCCCAGTCTCCCAGTTCAGTTTGCTTGCGTTATTCTCTTCTCTCGTTGAAAATTGCCTTCACAAACACTATTAAACACAAAACCAGAAACAACAAATCCCATAGTAATCACACACACGGTATGGTGAGTTCTCGTATTCCATATCCATACACACATACATAATATGGTTACGGTGTGGCAAAAGGGGAGCATTTTTATTTCGCCAGTTTGGGGCGCTTAGCCTTGTATGCGCGGCGTATTGGATGGTGTTGGTATATTGTTGGTATATTGTTGTTGTTGTTGTATTTTGTTTTCGTGCACTGAAATACTCGAAGCCAAGCTGCAACTCATATAAGAAAAGTCAGATTCGTGTATTAAATCCAAAATATACACAAGAAGCAACAACACGACAACGTCTACGAAGCTACGGTCTGCCTGTTGGTATTTTATGATATTGAAATTTGTTTATTTTTTCTCTTGTTGTTGTTTTAACATGTTTAAATAGTAGTGGTGGGTTTAAATCGAATTTATTTTCATAAATATACAAATAATTTTGTATATTTTAAGGGAACATAACATTTTCCAAATAAAGTCTTCATAGATGTTATTTAACTTAAAATAAAGGGGAAAGGGTAAGATATTTTTCTTTTATAAAATATCGCACATTGAGAATATGAGTATGAAGAATGATGAACTAAAAAATATGATAGATTTATGGTGTTTTCGATTGGTAAAATTAGATTTCAATCTAAAAATTGATTTATTTCGTGGTGAATCGCAATTCAAATTGATTTATTTTTGTCATTGTATTCGTGTAATTTTATGTATGTTTCATAACATCACAAAACTCGTCATCACTTGATGCACTTTCAGAAGAAAACAATGAGCTTCATGAATTTACCAATTCATTTTTAACAGATTCCATTTTATATCAGAAACGCTTATATTTACAACACAATTTTCATTAACCGAAATAAATTCAAACAATACAAACATTTTTGTAAAGTGACAACTTAAAATTGTATTGGTATTAGTGTATAGTGTAGGAGGGGTAAATCTGCCGAAAAATCTAGATCTGCAAATTTGATTTTAAATCAAAAAATAAATCAATTTATTTGCCCATTGGAATGTAAAATCTGCGTTTTGACAGATTTAAATCCAAAATAAATTGATTTATTTTACCAATCGAAAACACCATTAGGTTCTGACTTATGACGTTGTTAACTTTAACCTGTAGATACACAGGGTTATTCACCTAAGGTGTGACAAAAGTCTAGAGCATGTACCTACATATAGGTACAGAGGTTTCAAAATTTTGAGTTTGAAAAATAATTTTTCAAGAACTTATTACTTTACTAAAGCTACTTTATAACAGAAAATAAAAGAAGGGATTTTTGGCTTTGCAAAAAGGTATAACAGGGCATTGTAAGTATGTATGTAGTACAGTAATTTTTTTTATAATTTGACTTCTGTTTTAAGATTTTTTACCAATTTTATAGACCCCCCCTGCTTCACGATTTTTTATATTGTCTCCACCCAACCTACACAATGTTATCTAGCTTTTTGTCACAGCTTAGGTAATCACCCGCGCAAGACAGACAGATGATTTTGAATCGGTTATAACTAACGGTCGTAGATTGTCATTGTAAGAAGGTGGGCGGTGAATTTGTTTGCTTTTATTTACAATCGCTTTTAATTTCAATTTATCTGTTCAACAGCGTGTTTTTTGTGTGGTTCGAACGCAACGTGCATTCCGTTCACATTTCAATATCCGCTCCCCGCGGTCGAGTTCCCATTCGAAATCAAATTTTTACGTGGGTAAATGTCTAACATAGATTACTGGAATTGTGTCCGCGATAAGAACTTGGCTCCAAGGAGGGTCTCTAACGCAGAAAACATCGAGAGAATACGAAATGCATTTGATCAATCTCGCTTGGGGGAGTTCACTTCGAAAACAGGCAGGTGCTGCTGGCATTTCGAGACGTTCCATTCAACGAATCGTTGAAAAAATCTACATTTACACCCCTAAAAGATAGTCCAGTAGTCCTAGTAGTCCAAGAATAGAATACCACGTGCTTTTGAAGCCAAAAAACTAGCGAAAACATGGCGATTTAATGTGGCCAGCCATTTGGCCCCTGCGAATTTTTTATGTAGGGAAACTTTGTTTATAACGATCGCCCCACAGCTCTAGAAGCCCTTAAACGAAATATTTGAAGTCGCATCCTGCTAATTCCTGTAGCAATGCTTGAAAGTGTCCATGAAAACGGCTCAGACAATGTTTGGAGTGTGAAGGCCGCCATTCGGCCGATATATTATTTAAAACTACTTAAACTAAAATTTTCCATGTAGATATGCAAATAATAAGATTAAGGATACTGAAAAAGTTTGAATTTTATTTATTTTGTAAATCCATCCGTTCCTGCGCCACCCTGTATAAGTATGATTTCTGTTAATAGATCGATTTTAATTTAATGGAAAAATCAATGTTTAAGTAATTTCTTTGTAAAACAAGCCTATTTCTTATTCTACAGGGATGTATTCGTAGATTTATTTTAAATTTGTTGGTTTTTACATTCATAAATCTTTCTGTGTTTTTATTTTTATATATTAAACAGCTTAAATATTTACATGCATTACAAATACAATATCGCTACTAGCTCTACAGCCGATAAGAACCTAAAGTAAAATCCTACTGTGGATAGATTTTTGGCGTTTATTCGAGCCTCTGTTCTGCTTTAGCTTCTTATCGGCTGTAGAGCGATGTTGTATTTGTAATGCATGTAAAATCGTACTGTACTATGGATGGCTTTTGCAATAAAACACGCCTATTAAGTAGACTTACAAGATAACTTTTTAAAACAAACAAAAATTATCACAGCATTGTTGGCTTTCAGGTAATTTTTTTTATTTATTTTTTTTCTTCAAAGTATGGTTCCAAATTTTTGACGGTGGGTGTATTTACCAAATCACTGGGATCATTGTACTTAAAATCTTCCAAATGGAGCCTACGTTTTTGTTTACCCGATAACTAGGATCATTCACCCTGATTGCGGTTGTCGCTTTAATGGAGCCAACTTCTTTGGAAACATTCATATTATGTATAATTGTGGGACGTAGTTGTCAATGAAAAAAATTGATTGAGAGGTGAATAAGTCAGAATCCGTTGGCACTGTAATCCAAATTGCACAATTTTGAATTGAATTGAGGAGATTTGATTTGCTTACAATTTCGAAGATGATGTCGGAAAATATTTCAATATTGGGTTATTTTATTTAGTGAAGAGAAGATATTTTCAATAAACGTTAAAATATTTCATTCAAACTGGAAAGAGTAAGGATGAAGAGTAAAAATGCAAAATGTTAAATATTTGCTCCACAAATCAGTTAACAATGTAAATCTATAAAACAAAGAAATTCTTTCTTTGTTTTCAAATAAAGAAGATTGTTTTTGGCAGCTGCAAAAGATGACAGATAAAAGAGTAAAAGAGTAATCAAAAAAAAAAAAAAAGAAAAAAAAATAATATTTTATAAATTATATAATATATAACAGTTATAGCTTTTACAAAAAGCTGTTTTTCATGTTAAGTACATTAAACTACTCCACTTTCCCTGCACGCCCATTTAGAAAAAAAAATTATTCATTGAGACCTTTCATAGTCAAAAAGTGTTGCAATACTTGGAACGCAGCTCTTACAGGGTGCATGTCAACAGTTATTTCGTTTAACAGTTATTGGGTTTAAACCTAAATCCTTTACTTTTAAGAGATACATACATACTTTTGCCCAATTAGAAAAAACAATAATCATCGAGAACTTTCAAATGATATACTATATAGGCGAAAAAAAATGATAAATTATATACAATATACTTATATATATAGGTGAAAAATACTTAGAACCGAACTTGTACAAAAAAGAGCAATGCAACAGCTACTTGGGTATAACACTTTCCCTCTGCTAAGACTGATCAAATCTGATATGCGTGGGTTCGAATCCTATGGTGTGCATAAAAAGTTTTTCAAATAAAATTCGATTAAAGCTCAGCACCAAAAAAAGGAGACTGATGAGTGCAAAAGTGGCAAAACTCGAAATAGCTATATCTCCAGCCAAACAATTGGTGGTAGCGCCTTTAAGTTGTTGTTGTTCAAAAATTTAATGAAAATAACACTTTCCCTCCACAAGATACAGGATTATCACCATACACAAATAAATATGTAACACTTTTTAAGACCTTTCACACACATACATATGCACATCTTAAAGGGCCCATAGACAGTGCACTTGTGCCTGCATTGGTGCACTGGCACCAGGGTTGCTAGATCTAGCGACATTTCAACTTCTTCCGCGACAAAAAATATTTTGATGTCGCTAGATTAATTCTAGCGATTTTTCTAACGACTTTTGAAGGGCTGAAGTAGAGCGCATTTTTAGCATGATGAACCTTGTCAGAAGTAAAATCAGAAATAAAGTGTCAGCAAAAACTTTTATGCTTACAAGAAAACAACTTCAGTTACTTAAAAAAAATTGTTATGTTTATAACTACCAGCTATCGTACTGAGGAAATATAATTTAAAAATGCTGTTGAATTGAAAATGAGGAATTTGATGAAATCGATGGTGAAATTATTTATTGTGATGCGGAGAAAATTTTTTTAAATCTTTATTTTAAAATTTTTTTTCTAGCGACTTCTAGCGATTTTTGGGTTCCAGAATTTCAGCCAATCTAGCGAATTTTGGAAGTTGGTCTAGCGACTTTTCATTTCAGCTTGCGGCAACGCTGACTGGCACCGGTGTGGCATTCCGCCACACACGCAACACCAACTCGTACACACTTCAGTAGAGCAAGTGATCTCAACTAAAAAGTTTTGATTCTTCCTCGCACCGTGTCTGACACCAAAAATCGGTGCATGCACCAGCCCACAGACGGGTCACCGACATCGTGCACCGACACCGATGCAACACAAGTGCACTGTCTATGGGCCCTATTAGAGTGTTACAACGATGGAACGACGCCGCCTCTTCTCATGTTAAATCCTTGAAATTATTAATGTTAAAATTTATTCTAGGGATCAATCGAAATCAAAGTTTAAATCCAATTGATACACGCGCCGTGGTGTATTATATTTTGCTGTATAACTGAAACAAATGTCATTAATACAGGTTCCTTCATTAACCGGAATGAGCTCATTCGTATTCTAGCTGGTGTTTATTAATTTCTTTTATTTTATTACAAATTTACACGGCTCCCTTGTCACTTTTTCACTACTCAAAAATCTAATTACTACAATTACAAAACAAAAGTCCCCGGTGAAGCTCTACTGATTCACCGATCACCACCGCACCATTCTGAATTGCTTTTGTGAACTTGTTTCTCTACGTACTTACTGGTACATACTCGGCTACTAATAACTCAAGTCAAAAATTTACAATAACTCACCATAGGGTCAAAGAAACGTACGTTTATTATTTGCCAGCTTGCCCAGTTTTTATTACCATTTCTTTTCTTTGCTATTCTTCAGTCATCAGTTGTCTTTACTTTTTATTATTTTTTTTTGTATTAATATTAATGCTTTTGTGTTCTCTATTTACACTTTGGCCTGCATTGTGTGTCATGTCGTCATGTGGCTCTCTTTGCGAATTTTCTACAAGACTTCAAGAAGTTATAAGGTGGAGGTGGTTTAAAATGGGAGGCAAAAACTTGTAACACAAGTGTACTTTCAAGCTTTAAGTGGATTTGATATTTTGTTGTATGTTTTTGAGCTCTGATTCTCGTGAGTTTATTTGGATTTAACTCTCTCTCTCTTTTTCTTTGAATGGACTCCCCTTTTTTGAGAAACGAGACATGAAACAACGACAGCTATTGGATACTGGTTTGACTTGACTACGTCGAACGATGGCGATACGTATTTAGACTCAATTCATAATCGCGAAACATATAAAATATTGAAAAGTTAAAAAAATTTACCTAATAGATACCGTAAGCGAGTAAAAAAGTACGTGTAAATTTCATTAATCGGTGGAGGTCGGTCGGTTGGTTTAAATAAAAAAAATAATATATGTATGTACATATAGAACGCTTTGGACTTGTCGCGGCGAAATAGAAGGGGAGCGTAGCCCTGCCAATTCCACTTGCTACAATCTGTTTCAACCACACGAACAAGGCACTATCAATATAAAATACACTTAAATGGTGCAATGAATAACGTAAAATGAAGTAAAGAAATAATGTGTGGTGAGTTTGTCTTTTAGGTGTCCGTTGAAAGATTGCGGGCGGGGGAGAGTGGGGCGTGGGGGTCTCAGATGACTCGAATTTTATTTTTTCGTTCATAAAGTTACACACATTTTTGTCTACCCATACGATTTTAATTTTATTGTAAAAAATTCATTAAATATCTAAAGGTTTTTACACCCAAAATTGAATTTAATGAAATTATTTTAGTAGTTTATATCTGTGAGCGATGTGTGTGTGGTGAGTTGTAATTTACCATTTTTATTTTTTTTTTTGTGGAAGTGTCTTTAAGTTACTAAAGTGAAACTTTTTTCATTCATTTTCACATCGTTTGATCGCTGAGCTGATGTTTAGTTTTCATGTTTTAAGTTTTTGTACAATTAGCCTTCCCGCCTTCTTTCCAGTTTGTTTAATTTTCAATGTGTAATATTAGCAACTTAATTGAGTTTCATTAATAGGTTGTTTTTTTTTTTTGTCAAATAATTTTTAATCATAAATACAAATATTGCCACCAAGGTCGTTTTTGAAAGAGTATTTAAGTAAAGTTTGCCTTTCTTTTACTTGCAGTTGAATTGCTCACAAACGTTTTTTTTTTTAATGCATTTTTGTATTGAAGTACATGTCTTACTATTTTTATCTTCTATTTAAATCCAATTTGCATACAGTGTGTTTGTTGTTATATTATTTTTCGTTGCTGTATACAATATTTAAAACATCATTTGTTAGTTTTTAGTCTTTGTTTTTATAAATTTACATAATGTATGTACATAATAAAATCTCTAAAAGGAATAAGGGCCAATTTGTTCACAGTCTATTAATAAAAATTGAATTGTGTCGGTTTAACTAATATCACGTTTAATATAAAATTTTGATTAAGAACACTTCATTAATTTTTGATTCATTCACCCGCCTTTAGTTAACTGCTGCTTTAAATTTATATGCTTTTTAAAAATATCCTTGGGATTTTTATTTTATTTTGACTGTTGAACTATCAATTAGCACTAAATTAAGTTTAAAATAGCGTCGGTTTGTTCACTCTCGTTTGGCTTATTTTATTTATAATCTGAAAGTGTAGCTTGAATAACCAAAACCGGCAAAGTTGAAAAGAAACCCTCTTGGTGAAAATACAAACTATACCTACTTTTCGGAATATTTTTGGTACACTGAATAAAAATACAGCCTCTTGATAATTACTTCGGGCTTTTCGCTATATTGCAACGAAAAATCATTGCAAAACAGTTTTTCCACTTAAATATTGGAGAATTTCAAAAACCAGCGGTTATAGGGTAATTTTGAGGTCTGATTCGTATTCAGTGCATTAAAAACATTTAAATAGTTGTAGATTGTTTTTGCACCAGAAGGTTTTTCAAATCTTCTTTGCTTTTGTTTCCCACATCGCACTTTATGATTACAAAAAAAAAAAAGAAAACCAAATATCGACTGTCAACGCTAATTAAGAGTGAATAAAAGGAAATAGTTCGTTAACTCTCTATTATGGCTAAATATTCCCCTTAAAAAGTGGATTTTGTCGTTTTAGCTAAAACCAATTTTAAATTAATTAAACAATTATTTAATAGAGGAAACTTCATTTTAAATCGTTAAAAGAGGTTGAATAAATAAAAATATTTAAAATCGATCAATTTCTAATTTTTAATAGCGAATTTAAATGTATTGGAAAGCGAATAAATTATGCCTAAAAGTATTATAAATCAATGCTCTAGGGGCTGGCAAGTAATTTTAAATGGTCTTAAGAGTTTAAAAAAAAGAGTTCATAATTTAATTAGCCCCAAATATCGAAAAAATTTGTTTTGAACTTTTTGGGCCGTACCAATCATAAAATATAGAGATCAGTAATATATTAAAGTAAAATGAACCATTGTATGACATCTAAAAAAATGACCCGAACATGGTTTGATTTAAATATTTAAGTTTAATTTAGAGTGCATACTACCTATATAGTTCATTTTACTAAAATGTTTAAGTCCTCTCTAAATTCGTTTACTAGAAGGGCCCTTAGACTGTAATACTTTATCTTAAACATGAGCAAAGCAACAAAGCATCTAGCATCTTGATACTTTAAAAAAAAAGTGTTGTCATCTGTCATTTTTGAATTATGTAAATATAATAGAATAGTTAAAACTAACAAATTTTTTACAAAACAAACAGGGAGAAGAAAGCGATTTAAAAAAAATTAAAACTGAGATCTCAAAATTGTAGACACGTACAAAATTACATTTTTCGAACGGAGTTTACTCCTAAATATAATAAAATAAACATTTTGTACTAGTAAAAGTCCTTTTATTTAATTATTTAAAAAAGATATAAAAAATTAAAAACGAGAACATTTTACCAGTTCTCAACAGCTAGTTATCGGCTGAAAATTATGCAAATACGCTCACAAGAGTGATAGAGTTGTAAGTCACTAGCCTCTGTTTGATTATTTATCATAAAAAAAAACAACAAAATTGTATTTTCAAGGAAAAACAAATCGGCGGGAGAGGATATATTTTCTTCCTTCAATATTCTTATACATTATTAAATTCTTTAATCTATTCAATTCATTTAATTTAAAAATTAAGTTATTTTATTTAAAAGTTTCTTTTGAGGAATCTTTTTTTTTTTTTTTTTTTAACTGAAAGACTTTTTTTCAGTTGCGAAATATTTTTTCTAAAAAAAGTATACCTACGCAAAATCAAAATAGTAAAGTATTTTTTTTAAAGAATCTTTTGTTGAATTCCTTTCAACCTTTTGACAGCAAAAAACCCAAAGCTCTTTGTTAGTTTTAATATACTGGATATTAAATTTTTCAAAAAATTATATTTTACTTGGATTTAAAATTTATATTTTACTTGGATTAAAGATAAATAATATTTTGCAAGTTCGATATTTCAAAAATAAATTTTAAAAATAAAAATGATACTTTGACGTAAACCAAAAATGTTCTTAGAAATGTTGAATAAGAGTTTAATTGTTGCTGTCTAACAATTTTTAAGTTTATATTTTTAGTGCCATACATAAACATGCATGGTGGATTGCGCAAAAAAAAAAATAAAAAAAAATTATAGTGCGAATTAATCGACAGCAATGTTAATTAATCGCTTTACAAAAATATAGCTTTTAAGTGGTCAATTTCTGATAAGTCATCACATCACAATAACCATTTCTTATTCTATTATTTTTTTTTGATAATACAAAAATGTCGATGGTCTCAGGTTCGAATCCAATCTTAATCCACCTGAAACTAAAATGTCCCTGGCGAAAAAGTGACAAGTCCTCCAATAGTATTTCTTGTCATAGAAAAAGTGCATCTCTTCTTAGTCGTTCGGATTCGGTAAAAATTGTAGAGTCCTTCCGTTTCTTCTGACAAATAACATTATTTTAATAGATTTTTAATAGATAACTCATAAAGACACACAATGGATGTAAAACCATCCATTTTTCTCTACTGTTTTGCTCAGGACAAAGTTATACAAATGATGAAAGATATTAATAGAAAAAAGGACGTAGCCATCCTTTAAAAGAAAACGCACCACCACACATTTTTCCCTGACTACAATACTATTCTTCTGCTGGTCACCGAGCAATGAATAAAACCATTCAATTTTAATTGTCGTAATGTTTTTGAGCTTAAACAAAATTAATCTTATACCCGCAACTGGGTGCTATAAAAATAAAACCTATTTTTAATTGTTTTTTTTTTTTTTTGAAAATTACCTTTTATTAAAAATTTAAAAAAGTTGTACAAGTTTTATTTTTCTAAAAACAAAGAAATAAAATAAAACCTACACTTTGAATTTGTCTTTTATTTAAAATCTTCTGTAAAGTAACCCCTCAAAACGAAACATACATAAAATCAACCGAAAATAATAATGCACAAGTTCCAACACTAAAAATACTAATCTAACCATTACTTGTACCTACTCACCAAAATATTCTTAGATTATTATTTCGACTAGAATTAAGTCTTTTCTATATCGTTACATTACCTACCCCAAAACAAAACTACGACGACGACGGGCGACACAATAAGCTAAAGACAGATTTTGTATCGATGTCATCTATGCCCATAATGACGAAGGCACCACGCTGCCTATACCGAAAAACGAACGAATGACCGACCGACCGGTGGTGTTGTCTTAGTTAAAAAAAAAAACTATAGACGGAGGATTCCTTTCGCTGCCGCCGCCGGCCGCCTGCCTTGGATGAATATACCAGACTAGTAGCGCAAGCCCAATCATCAGCAGAACCAGCATTAGCGGTGCTGCTAGCTTGTATTGTTAGTGTGTTACCTTCCGCATCAAAGAGCTACTCACAAATGTCGAACGGATTGCCGCTACATACTGCGAATGCAGGCGCAGATTAAAATTATTCCAAAATTGAAACAGGAGAGCCAGATAGAGTTTGGGCGCGCGAGAGAGACTACCTACCCAGCGACGAAGCGAGTGAGAGTGACACATAATTTGTATATATATATTTTGCCTTCGTCTGCGTCATTGTAAAGTGGTGGCAATCAATTCGCCCCACTTCCCGTAAATATCTTTACTATATTTAATCTGTTGCACATTTTTTTGTACTATTAATAGATAGGTTCATTATCTTAACAACAAATTATTGGTCTCTAGTCTTTGACCTTGACCTCTGATCATCATTTCCCTGGCACAAAGGGATTTTTTGAACTTTTCCTAGCGATGATACTTTCTTGAGGAATTGAGTACATGACAAGTCCTAACACCACACCACCATCAGCATTCCTTGTCAGTACCACATCACATCTAGCTGTAGTGTGGCACGTGTGTTGGCTTTGATAATGGACATCAACTTGATAGCGACCGAGTAGCGGGGTAGACCGGTTTTCATATTTTGCATTTGCATCGATGAATTTTCTGTTCGTTTTCTTCTACCATTTTTGTTTTTCTGTTGAGAGGAGTAAAAAACATTTCTTGGGTATTATGATGATAGCAATTGCCAACAGGCGGCAGCACATTTTGTTTTGGTTAGGTGTCATTGAACTTTTAGTTTTACTTGCCGGTACTTTTTGGGGGGTGTGAGCTAACAACGCCATTGATAGAGGAGAGAGCAGCAGCAGAAACAACCGTGACAAGGAAAAGAGTGGTTGATAACAAACAATAGCAGATGTGGCGGAAATCACAGACTCAAAAAGATTGTGTTAGTTTGGTACGACCAACGACTACGAGTACCTAGGTTCTATGGTACTGGCTAGGTGATAGGTATATTGCTTTGAGAGGCTTGTTAGTCGGTGGGAGATAGTTGTTTTTTGTTTTTACTTTCAGTTTCCATGTGGCTTTTTTTGTTTTGTTTGTATGAAGTTGTCGCTCAATTATAGGATAACTTAAAATGATTATTTTTCGGAGACTATAAATATATTACCGACCCTGTTTGCTTGGTCATTTTGTGCTTTTTCAAAATAATATATCGTGTTATGTTTGACCTTGTTTGTTTGGGTCTTTTTGTTATTATTTTTGTGTTTTTATTCTGATAAGAAATATTTTCATTGATAAAATGTGAAGTTTTTGGTTTATAAAAATAATTATTTCGCAACTAATCTATTTTCTTATTTAACCATCAATTACTTTATAATATTAAATTATTGTAAAACTCGCTGCTTCCTGTTTCAGCTAACGATGGAAGTTTTGTTTGGCTTTTAAGAGTTAAGCCGTTTTATAGAATATGTAATATGTATTTTCTCGTAATTTGCAATTCGATATAACCAGCCAAAAAGACAAAGGAGGTGTAAATTAAATATATGTTTTCCATTTAGTTTAAATAGGTATATAACCAACAAATTATTTATGTGTAAAATTTCAAAATATTAATTTTTTTTTATAATATTGTATCTTTACAGAAATGATCGTAATACTAATATATCACCGATTATACCCTCATCTCTGAATACAGATGTATAAATACTTGACAAGGTCTATGAAGGAGTGCTTTATTTAGTTATATTATCATCAAAAAACTATCGTGTATGTTACAAAGAAGCAAGAACGCCTTTAAACAGTGTTAATTCAACAAAGCAATGAATGATACAAATAACTCAACATTGCATCAACATCAGCAGTTTAATCCACACGAGTACAACGAGGAACCATTAGTTTCGTCGACATCAAATGAAACAACACCGCCATCGACAACGGTTGCCGTAGTAGTTACGTCGCCAACCAGCTCTAGCAATAGCAGCACAAGCAGTTGCAATAATCATCTTGATAACGCTGGGCCAACATCATCATCGCCAGCTAGAACCTGTGTGACATCGAGTACGGGCAATAATAATAGTAATGATTCGCTTAGTATAGTATCGAAAAATCATAATCCGCAGCAGCAGCCTGAGCAGGTACATCGGAACAATGATAGACTTCCGATAGAAGTATTAAACGATGAACCCAGCTGCAGTAATAGCAGTAACCCTAGTACTTATAATGAAGACGCAGCAGCTTCGTCCGCTATATCAGGCGGCAGAGTGCCGGTGCCATCTATAGGATCCAATAAGAGTATTAATAATTTCAATAAGAATATTTTAAATTTAGAAAAATCGCCCGTAGAAGAGGAGGGCGCAGGAATGGTTGCATTAAGAAAAGCGGCCAGCGAAATGGCCGCAGTTGCATCGACAAGTGGTAGCAGTGCTATTACGAATGAGGGCAGTGAGACAAATTCCACCAAGATTGATGAAGGAGGTGGTGGTGGTGGAGACGATAGCGGAGGGGGAGGCGGAGGCAAAAAGTTCACTTATAATAGTGAATCTCCGAAGGAGGAGCGTAAAGTCGAACCTCTGAAGATCAACCTCATACGGCATGAAGCCGTTATACCGAAGATAACGATAAAACCTATAATTAAACCATCCGAATCCTCGGGGTCTTCTCATGAAGCTGGTGTTAATATTGAGGGGAGTGCACGAAATTCACCCATACCAAAATTGACAATAAAGTCATCGATGGTAGTTAACAGTGGAGGATCGGGAGCAGGAGATTCTATTCACAATGAACCACATATTGTGCCGAAACTGACAATACGGACTAACGATGCGAATGACGCTTCAGCAAATTCGTCAAATTCGCTGCATACAGTCGTTCCAAAGCTTACAATCAAAATGGACAGCGGCGGAATCAACTGTATAAACAACGAAAAATCTCATTATATAGAGCTTTCTTCGTCGTCATCATCAACGTCATCTTGTTCATCGCCATCGCCGCCGTCTAATACTGACCTGCAACCACCATTGCCTAAGCTGACGATAAAGACCACAATAGATGGCAGCAGTGAGGCAACCATATCCAATATCTCACCATCGCCATCGCAATGTAATTTTGTTGGTTCTACATCAACGGCTAACTGTTCTATGACAACAGTTCCGAAAATCACGATCAAAAGTATTCCCAAACCGGTGGTGGAGCCATCGGAGTCCGAAGAGGAAGCAAAGGTACCCAAGTTGACTATTAAAACTAGTCAGGAGCACGCCGTGATCATTCAACATCAATCGATTCCAAAGATGACAATAAAGACCAAGTCTTTAGAAATTCACGAATCCGAACCGATAGAGAAAATTCCGAAGATCACAATCAAAACGACAAGCAATAGTAATGACAGCTTCACAATTAAAACTGTTACGGAGAATAATTGTTTGTCGGTGGCTTCTAGTAGTTCTTCGCTTGGCAAACTGACAAAATCGGTGAACGAAACGAACACCACATGCACAGTTATTGAACAGTCAGCAGATCGGGTACCGAAATTGATGATATCGCGTCAAGACCAGGACCACTCTTTAGTGGAATCTGAAAAAGTGCCTAAACAGGAAAAGATTCCAAAGCTGACAATAAAGCCGATTCCGCCCTCTGCTAACGATAGTGGTGAAAAATCAGCTCCCGAAAAACAAGTTATCCCCAAGCTAACAATTAAAACTATTGCTAACACGAGCACGAGCAGTGTGGTTAACGTTGAAGACGGACAAGAAAAAATTCCAAAATTTACCATTCGAGCATCAGACAACAGTGGAGAAAATATGAAGCTCACTGTTGTCTCTGATCCACATCCGCCGGCTGATCTGCTTACAGATACCAGTGGTGAAGAACAACACAAAGTCGTCCCTAAATTGACGATAAAAAACTTATCATCTCCAAAACTAAAAATAAAAGCAATTCCAACAGCAGCAGCAGCCGACGCAGTTCCCGTCGAAGTCGAAGAAAAACAAAAGGAAAACGAAGCCATCGAAGATAATAATTCATCATTAGCATCCGTAGTTTTGGAGAAAAAAATATTAAACGATATGATGAATGAGTATATTGATGATGTGGAATCTGTACTGCCAAAGGTGATTCTACAAAACCACCACTCATCAGCAACAAATAACAATTTCCCGTCAGCGACGGCACCGGCGATGATGGCGCCTTGTTCGTCAACGTCACCAGAAGACGCTGTCGATGTAGAACGTAAAAATTCATCAGACATGGAAATTGATAAAACGCTGAATCATGATCCTCAGATTTTTAACAACAATGCGAATCTAAAATTCTCGCAAAATATTCCTGTAGTTGTAAAAGTCCCAAAATTTGATACGGTTGATCTGACGTCATCTCCTTCGCCTGGTTCATCACCAGTGCGCAATTTCAATGAGGTCACGAAGGATGTTGTCAAACAGGGATCAGTTAACTTGCTGATGGAAAGACTACAGCGAATGGATGTGGTTATTAAAAATCAACAAGCTTTGAATGCAGCTGCTCGGGCGTCGTCCGTTGTGGTTTCTTCTCCTTCGCGTCCATACGAAGAAATTCCTAACGGGCAGCACGAACAAAAAAGTTCACCTTCTTCAGAGGCGATGTTGGAATCGATAGAGATTTTGGACTCTCCTGAAGAAAGTCGCTGTTCGACAATGGATGAGCATGTACAAATGGCGGTAGTAGCAACGAAACCATTAACAATGACGTTAGACTCCAAAAATATTCCGGTTATTGTCAAACAACAACAGCTCCCGCCAAAGGAAAATAACCGCATTATTGTGAATAACACCATGAATCATATTATGAGTAAGTCCCACCATTCGATAAATAATAATAAGGAAGACCAGATGCAAGTACGCGTTAATAACCTCAAAAGGCACGCGCCCATTGCTGAGATATATTCCCCCGATGGGCATAAGATGCCAAAACTACTTAGCTATGGCGAAAAAAAAACCTTTCCGCTTCCAACCTTAAATCACATTGATTTGCCGGTAAACAATCACGTTCTTGTGCCTAAGAAGCTTTCTGCTGATCCCTTAGCAATTCCATTGGAAATTGATCCCATAGCAAAGAATTTGGAGGTAGAGGAGAAAAATCCTATGGCGATAGTGTGTACAGTACCTGATGTGCCTGTGGCACCTCCTGATAAACGAAAGCGTGGTAGGCCCAGGAAGTCTGAAAAGTTAGCTCCAACTAGTCCTGTAGTTGTCACAACCATACCTACCCCCAAACCCCCAACTCCAATTGTCCAGCCTTTAGCTGCTAATGAAGGCGCAGTTTCAGACGAAGTTCCAGATAATTTGGCGGTTAAAGCAAAGCGTGTTCTTCTGTTGAAAAAGCGTCTTGCTATTGACTTTGTGGGGTCAGAGCCAATTGAAGATGGTTCACTTAATGACAAACGTTCACAACGGACACCATTAAGAAACTCACGACGTAGTGGTACTCCAGTATTGGCTAAAACACCTGCAGACATTAACTCGGTTAATGAAAGACTGCAGCCTCCTGCGAAACTTAACAAACAATCTTCTTTGACATCGTCACAGTCGTCTTCGCAAGATCAACCAATGAATCATAATAGTGTATTTACAATCGGAACGTCATCTTCGTCGTCTACGATTTCTACTGCCTCGATTTCTGCTCAGCTATTAGATTCACAACCAAACGAAATAGCCCAAAGGCCTATGGATGAAGAAAACGAATCGATTGCCGATGGTCAGAAGACACCTCCACGCACGACAGAAAGTTCCGCATTTCCAGATGAGTTGTTCATGACTCCCAAGACTAAGGACAGGAGAGGAACGGATTCTTTAGACGGATCAAGTGGTAGGTTTTAAATTTAAAAAAATGGGTTTTTATTTGTGTTTACTAATAGTTATTTCATTTGCTCTTTTAGAAGATATGAATGCTCCGTATACACCGACCCGAGGTCGTGGACGCGGTCGCGGTCGAGGTCGAGGAAGGGGACGCGGACGTGGTAGAGGCCGAGGAACTCCACGACCGAGGTGTATTGGTGGACTCAAGCACACTCCTGATCCAGAGCGACTGAAGGTTGTCAACTTTTTAAGTCCGGTAAGCTTCGTTTCTTATGCAAACACATAGTTTATTTTTACTTTGATCTCGATAAAAGTTGAACTTATATGAACTCAGATGATTTCGAACTGAAAAACAAGGCTTTACACCAGATTACTTGGGTGGCAATGGCACAGTGTGAATAGTGTTTGACTGCTAACCTGGGCGTGTGGGTTCGAGCCTATCCCGGGCTATGGCAAGGGATTAGGCTCTGATGACAAATATTTAGTATCTTTATGAATTTTCTAAGAACTTGCGTACGATCCTGTAAGTATTGAGAATGACCGACTTTGAAACTTCATGGAAAAGATGGTTAGATGATTTCGAACTGAAAAACAAGGCTTACCACCAGATTACTTGGGTGGCAATGGCACAGTGTGAATAGTGTTTGACTGCTAACCTGGGCGTGTGGGTTCGAGTCTATCCCGGGCTATGGCAAGGGATTAGGCTCTGATGACAAATATTTAGTATCTTTATGAATTTTCTAAGAACTTGTGTACGATCCTGTAAGTATTGAGAATGACCGACTTTGAAACTTCATGGAAAAGATGGTTGCATTGCAACTTTTGTTTCAATCATCCCGTACTGGATACAACAATTGGCACACTTCGTATACTTCCCAGTCGTTCACGTTGTTTTACTTCGTGTGCTAGATCAGCATATTTTGATATTTTTTCGACAAATGTTCAACTCATGTTTGCTGCTAGTGGAACCGCTATATCTATAATGAATCCACACCTATTTGTCTTATCTATCCACATAATATCGGGGCGGTTTGCCATTATTGTCAGTACTCATTTGACTGAATATAATTGAATATAATTTAAAATTATTGTTGGACATTACCTCATCAGCTTCATATTGGTAGTATGGTTTCTTGCAGCTTACCAGTTTCGACCTTAAGGCGAGTTCCTGGTGAACTATCTTCGCAATATCGTTGTGCCGTTTCAGGTATTCATGATTGGCCAATATTGAGCATCCACTCACTATGGGTTCAACTGACTCTATGGCTTGATTACATCGCGAAGAATTGTCCCGCGGTACTGCCTCGTTGCAATGACTCCATCTTGAATGGCCATGATAAATCCTTCTGTTTCGGGAAACAGCTGACCTCTTTGGAGCCATTCTGTTGAGCTAATCTTATCAATCAATTCAATCAATCTATTTCTAATCTATTCAATCAATTGAATTCAGCTGGTAAGGATACGTTCTATGAAAAGCTTTGGCCTTCCATTGCTCAATCCGATGATCTGTCGACTAAATATGCGGTTGATCTTCTGGCTCTTTAAGCTTTAACGGGGTATATTGTTCGTCCATTCGCATGATTATTTGGTACTTCAGATTGTTTGTTTGAATCGCCATGAAATACTGCTTTAATTTTCCGATTTGTATGATGTGCTGGTTCAGTAAGTTAATAATTCCTTGGCCACCTTCGTTCTTGGGTAGTGTTGTTCGTCCATTCGCATGATTATTTGGTACTTCAGATTGTTTGTTTGAATCGCCATGAAATACTGCTTTAATTTTCCAATTTGTATGATGTGCTGGTTCAGTAAGTTAATAATTCCTTGGCCACCTTCGTTCTTGGGTAGTGTTGTTCTCTCGATTGCCGATTTCTGGTGGTTATTATTATTATTTTTATTATTATTATTTTTATTATTATTATTATTATTATTATTATTATTATTATTATTATTATTATTACTGATATAAGGTTTAAATATACATATAAATTCAACTTACTTCACATTTCTACATTACCAGCCTCATCTCTCAATTCTCATCAAAAAAATTGCAATGAAAACTAAGCCCTTAAGCAATCCTGTAAGCATGACCTTTCTTACAATACCAAAAGAATTTTTTAAATCGGACGTGTAAACCACAAAAAAAAAAAAACAAATATAAAACTTTTTCAATTAATAACAACAGATTTTAAATTAAGTGGGCCAGTATCTTAAAAGTTTTACGAATTTTCTTTTTATCGTTTAAACTTAACACATTTAAAGATAATCTCCTTCCATATAAAATGCTTTTGACCTTGTATGGCGAAATTAGTGAACACGTTCATTATAAAATGCTCGCAACAGCACTAGTACCTCATTTATATTTCAACTTAATTTCACATTTTCAAATCTTAAAACTGTATAAGCAGATTTAAAAAATTTGGACTGAAAACCGAAAGTTCTATTCGTTCGGCATATAATACTATATCCTGAAAAAAATCTCCAAAAACCTGGGTGCAACAATTTTTTCTCAGTACTGTGCCTCTTATTCGATTTTAATTATTTGCTCGAATTCACCACAGTTACTGCCTTTTCCTCTGTCCTAGATTTACTTGTGGGCAGTTTGCCCCTCATTTTAACAAACACCATCAAACACTTCTACTACTTTAAAAAATATACCTTAAAACTTCTTTAAATATATGCATGTACATATTTGTATGTATGAATAGAGTTCCACCACATGAACACTCTTCTTTATCGACTCTTTGTTTTCGCTATTCTTCTTTACTTGCCCTTCCCAATGATAATAACAACAACAAACAAATTAAATATGCCCCCACGGCCCCAACAGAAAATGACGATGAGCAGCAAACAATGTGTCCTATGATTCGTACACGACTCATATTATCATCATTTTGCAATGCACAATAGATTGAGATTCACATGCGCTCTGAAGCGTTTGGATGGATGCTTTTGAGCATCTGAATTTTGGCATTCGCCCCCAATGGGGTGGCATTCTTACAAATTCTCAATTAAACATTGTAGCACTTTTGTAATGGTTTGAGACGGAAGAAGAATATTCCGTCATCATATGAGTACCTACTTATCTATTATCTGATTCAGTGGAGCCCTGTTTGTGTGTATGTAGATATGTACACATGAATGTATAAATGTTTTTTTTTTTTGTTTATTGCGTAAGACTCATTCGTTTGTTTTGATTTTTAAATTTTTGATTCTAAATTTGGCAACAAGTATTGTGTTCATTTGAATACATTATGTATGTATGTACGTTCACACATACATACATACATTCATATATTTTTTTTTATATAGCAAACTAAGTACTTAACATTAGGTGAGGCGAAGAACGTAGTAATGTAGTACTACAGATTATAATTTTTGTCTGGGTTTTCCCCCTAACAGAAAAGGACATGGAAAAGAAAAAAATTAGGACATGAGAAAGGACACGCACTTGTTGCGTAAAAAAAACAATCAGTAAAACAGACTAGCAATCTTTAAAAAAAATACCTACCTATCCTTTAAATATATAACGAAATGTTTCTACTTCATCTTAAAACCTCACAAAAAATTACCTACCTATGTAATTGTTGCTAGCTCTCTTTAAAAGGCTTTACTTTACCAAGATGGACAAAAGTATAAATTTGCATAAATTCAATGGAAGAGATTACTCGCTTTGCAAGTTTCAGATCTTGGTTTATTTGCGTGCCCATGATTTGGAAGGCGTCCTTGATGAATCCAAAAAGCCAACGGATGAGTTATCCCTTGCTGCTTGGATTAAGAAAGACAAGAAGGCACAACTAATAATCACTTCGTCGATGGACTTCCACCAGCTGAAGTTTTTGGTGACAAGTGACTCTGCAGCCAAGATGTGGACAAAACTTTCATCAATCTATGAGCAGAGATCTGGAGTTTCACTGAGTGCATTACAGCAAAAGTTGTATGAATATCGAAAGCCGGAAGACGACAACATGGCCAGCCACATATCACCCATAGAACAAATGCCCAAACAGCTCGAGGAACTGGGTGCTCCGATGGCAGAATCAGCCATAATTACAAAAATCATCTGCAGTCTTCCGTCACAATTCAAGCATTTCAGATCAGCATGGGATTCCGCGGCTCAATCGGAACAAACTCTGCACAATTTAACCCAGCGTCTGATGAAAGAGGAGATGCTTCTTTTTGAAAAACCAGATGACTTACCTACAGACCACCAGGCATTGATTCATCACAACAAGAAAAAGATGTCTGTAGCAGATAAGAAGAAGAATTCAACCTGTGGTTTTTGCAAGAAGCGTGGACATTGGTGGAAAGAATGCCGTTCTCGTCTGGTAAACAGAAATACAACAATCAAGGTACATCGTCGGCTTTAATGGCACACTTCACAGACAAAAAGAATACAAGCTGGTACACTGACTCTGGAGCATCAAGCCACATGTGTTTCCAAAGAAGTGCGTTTAGTAGTTTCCGAACTGTTGATGAACGCCAGTATCCAGTTTGCTTGGGGAACATGGCGATGGTGTATGCTGAAGGAATCGGTGATGTGA
Source organism: Melangyna quadrimaculata (assembly GCA_949320155.1). Classification (NCBI taxonomy): domain Eukaryota; kingdom Metazoa; phylum Arthropoda; class Insecta; order Diptera; family Syrphidae; genus Melangyna; species Melangyna quadrimaculata. The sequence continues at coordinate 105,536,434 of OX439483.1, forward strand.
AAATTAAATCCGAAGTCTCAGGTAATGCGCAGTTCCACACACTTACAGATGTGCTATTTGTTCCTGGCATTGGATTCAATTTATTCAGCGTTAGCTCAGCTGACATGCATGGTGCTACGACTAGTTTCAAGAGTGGTCGTGCAGAAGTTAAAAGAAACGGCCATACTCTGTTGCTTGGTCAACGTTGTGAAACTTCTCGGTTGTATAAGCTAAGTCTGAGCGTTGTTCAACCAGATATTGCAAATGTTTTAGTCAGTCCTAGCATTGAAAGATGGCACAAACGTCTTGGACAACTGAGCGTCGATACAATCCTGCAATCAGACCTAAACAAACAACTTTCTATGGGTGAATCTGAGAAATTCTTCTGCAAGGGATGTGCTTTGGGAAAATCCCATCGACAGAGTTTCGTGAAAAATGCAAAATCAAGAAAAATGGAACCTGGCCATTTGGTTCATGCCGATCTCTGTGGACCGATGCAGGTTCCTTCTTTAGGAGGTTCCAAATATTATTGGCTCATCAAAGATGATTATTCAAACTACAGCCAAGTATATTTCTTGCAAGAAATGTCTGAAACTGCAGCCAAGTTTGACGAGTTTCTAACCAAAGCACGTGCCAGCTCCATTACTGTGAAAGTGGTTAGAACAGACAACGGTTCTGAATTTGTGTGCAGGGTCTTCAAAGATATTTTGGCAAAGCATTCTGTTCATCATTAGACTACAACAAAATGGCTTTATTGAAAGGCAACACCGTACAATAAAAGAGACTGCTCTCTCAATGCTTTACGATTGCGGTGCCCCACAATTGCTTTGGGCTGAGGTTGTCAACACAGCGGTACAACTTCGAAATATTTGCCCTGTTCGAGCAAACAATTGGAAATCGCCTTTTGAGTTGTGGAAGAATGTACCACCTAGCTACAGATCTCTTTACACTTTTGCATGCAGTGCATACTATCACATTCCGAAAGAACATCGTAAAGGTTTGGATCCAAAGAGTAAGCATGCTGCTTTCGGTGGCTACAATCACGAAACCAAAGGCTACAGATTGTACAATGGATCTAAAATTGTTATAACGAGAGACGTCCGATTCAACGAAGACAAATTATATTTCCAATCTTCAAATACAAATTTAAATGAATCATCAAATAATAATTTTTGCGTGCTACCATTAAGTGTTTTTGAAGATGAATCTCTGGAATACCCTCAACAGAATCCACCTAGCGAAGACCAAGCGAAGCAGTGTAATGATAATGTCACATTTGCCATGGATGATCCTCAAGAAGCTATCCCTGACGATTTTGCCACCACAACTGAGAAGAATGATTGCACTATAGACGAACGTTATCCACTGAGGAATAGAATCACAACCAACCTGTGTGCTCTAGCTGCAGCTGAAGGAAGTCCAACTTATGAAGATGCTATATCAGGTAACGAAAAATCTCAATGGCAAAGGGCTATGTCTGAAGAGTTAGAATCACTTCGAGAATCTGACACATATGAAGTACTTGCGCGTCAGACGTGGATGAGACCGATTCAAAGCAAATGGATTCTCAAAAGGAAGATAGATGCAGAATGTTTGCCGAGTCGCTACAAGGCAAGACTAGTTGTACAAGGATGCTCCCAGAAACCAGGAATCGATTTTGGGCAAACATTCGCCCCAGTGGTAAGATTTGATTCCTTACGAGTTTTATTCTCTATTGCAGCTCACAAGAATCTTCACATGCGCCAATTTGATATACAAACTGCTTTCTTGTATGGCGAATTGCAAGACCAAATTTATGTGACTTCACCCCGAGATATAGAACATCACAATAAAATCTGGAAGTTAAAAAAAAGTTTGTACGGTCTTAAACAGGCTCCGAGAGTTTAGAATGCTTTATTTAAACAAACTCTCAACAAGTTTAATCTTCAAAAATGTCAAGCAGACCCATGTGTTTATTTAATGAATGCTACATACATTTTGATTCTTGCGCTTTATGTTGATGAGGGACTTGTATTTTCATCAAGCTAAAACATCCTTGATAGTCTTATGGAACATCTAAAAATAGATTACAAAGCCAAAGAGTTTGAAGCTTCATATTTTCTCGGACTTCATATCATCTCTACGGAATCGAGCTCATCATCAACCAGAAGCTATACTGCGAACGAGTCCTTCAGAATTTTAACATGGATTCTTCATCACCATCGAGTACTCCTGCTGATCCGAACATCAAGTTTGAAGCTACAAAAGAAGAAAAGATTTCAACATTTCCATTTCGGGAGGCCATAGGAAGTTTAATGTACCTTGCTGTTGCAAATCGACCAGATATTGCATATGCGGTGAATGCTCTCAGCCAATATCTAGACAAACCATCTGCTGCACACATTACGGGCGTCAAAAGAATCTTTAAGTATCTCAGAGGGACTTCAGATTATGGAATCGAATACTCCAAAGTTGATGAATTTGCTGAGTTAATTGGATATTGCGATTCAGACTTCGCCGGTGATGTGGATACTCATCGATCCCGGTCTGGGCATCTATTCATGTTGAATGGATCATGTGTAACCTGGAGCAGTGAAAAGCAGAAAACCCTCTCATGGTCATCCACGGAGGCGGAATATATTTCAGCTTGTTCTGCAGCAAAAGAACTGATGTGGTTACGAACTTTTCTAAGGGAGCTTGGTATACTCGAGGCAAACAGTGGTGCAACAACAATATTTTGCGACAACATGAGCAGCATGAAATTAGTTCAGAATCCCGAGTTCCATAAAAGAACGAAACACATTTCCATCAAGCATCATTTCATACGCCAGCTACAAAACGAAAATCACATAGACATCAAATACATATCTACAAAGGAGCAAAAAGCAGACGTTCTCACAAAAGCATTACCAGCTTCAACATTTTCTAAACTTCTATCTTCTATTGGAATTAAACAACTTGATGTGTTAACAATGAGGGAAGGTGTTGAATAAACATTGTTGAACGCATCCATTAGAACATATCCAATAGAACGCATCCGATTGAACACATCCGATGAAACGCATCCATATCTTTAGATGTTTTTTTGACATAGATACATAGGTCTCTTTCTTGGCTTCTCCGATTCAAGTTTTACTCTTAACGGATTTCATACATTGTTCTTGAATAATAACGTTTCCCCCTCACCGATTTCACCTACAAACTGCCGTCACTACACACTAAGCAGTCACAATCTAAACAGGGTCTATGTTTATTAGCAGTGTTGAAGCCAGACTGAATTACCCTTCAAGTTTTTGTTTACATGAGTAACGAGTTGAAATGGGCTTGGTTGGAACTATTAGCGGAGTTCACATTCTCAAATTTGTTAGACAAGCATCGATTTGGCTTTTCAAGAATATAACATTGTCGTTTCTCTTTCTAATTCTGACAATCCGTTAAAATTAGAATGCACATAAGACTCTAGTTGAAGTGCAAAGAAATGCAATACAAACTAATATAAATATAAAAATATAACACAAATGTATACACCAAACAAGCCATTTAAAAATGTTTGTTTTCCTTCAAGTAGAGCTGTCAAACTCTTTTCTTTCTTGCAGTTTTTTTGATTTGCTGGTTTGCAACTGAAGTCTAGGGAAAGTTCCATATTTGGATAATTATGAACACATTGAAAATGAAAATACGTACATATTTCTATTCACTACTTTGATGTTCTAGAATTTGAGGTTTTTTTGTGGACAAATAATCAGTAATATGAATTAAAAATGGTTTTTAATCACTGCTTTTTCAAGTGTATTCTATATTCAAATAAAAAAAATATTATTATTATTTATTAACAGGCAATTAAAATTACAAGCTAATATACAAATTTAACAAGCCTAGCTGCAGAGACTATTGGCTTTCTTGCTTATGAATTTAAATTACAATTTTTGCATTTTTGAGAAATTCAGTAATGTTGTTTATATTTGTTTGGCTGGGATTTTTTTTATTTGTTAGGAGGATTTCATATATGGAATTGTTTTTGAAAATATTGTTAATTATGGGCTGCGACACCGGACAAAGTTCTAAAATATGTTTAAGATCAAGGCGGGTGTTGCAGGTGGAGCAGGTTGGGGCGTCGTTTTTATTGAGGAGGTATTGGTGGGAAGCAGTGGTGTGTCCAAGTCAAAGTCTAGCAAAGTTAGTTATTTTTTGTTTCGAACAGTTCGTAGGGTACATCGGCGTAGATTTTAAGGGGTTTATATCCTTGTAGTGATGGTGAGACAGACTCCAGTCGTGGATGTTTTTTGCAACAGATATTTTTCCGGTATGCTTGAGGAGATCGGTTTTGGTGAAGATGTTGAAGGTGAAGACAGGTGCGTTTTTGGCTGAGTTCGCAGCACTGTCGACATATTCATTTCCGCATATTCCAACATGGCCAGGAGTCCACATTAGCTTAATGGTTTTCAATTTTATCACTTGATATCTTATTGCTGATATGATTTCGGTGTTGTTGTTTGCGTTGTGAACTGCATTGATTACTGAGATGCTGTCGGAGCATTTAATGCATTTTTCAGATAGATTGGCTGCAGTTTTAGTCGCTTGAAGGATTGCAAATGCTTCTGCTGTAAAGACCGAGGCAAAGTCTGGGAGAATGCCAATGCTTATAGTTGATCCGTTTTCATCGGTCACCGCGTAAGATGTGGAGTCTGGAGTTTTAGAGCCATCGGTGAAGATAAATCTCCATTCGTCAGATCTTAAGTCAGAGACGATACAATCATATAATTGGCGATATGTGCTATTTGCTGTTTTTAATTTTTTGTATTTGGTTAAATCTAAGATCAGCGATTCAGGTTTGATGAACCATGGTGGGTAGCGTGGGGCGATAAGCCGTTTTCTTTTGGTAGGCAGATGGTATTCGTTTTGTTAATTTTTGATTTGTTGTTTTTTGATTTGGAGTTTTTAGAGAATACAAGTTTTGCGAGCATACTTAATGTTAGTGCGTCTCTTCGTTCCACGATGCTGGGGAGTCCTGTTTCAGCTAAGATGTTTTTTGTTGGAGTTGTTGGAAAGACGTTTATGCTTCTTCTAGCTTCTAGATTGGATTTATGATGTTTAAAACATACTTTGGGCAGTTACCATATATACACAACCCATAATCAATTTTACTTAAAACTAAAGTTTTGGTTATGTATGAAAGGGTTTTAATACGTACATAGCTTTTATTTGATGCTAAATATCTTACTATGTTAGTTCGTGCAGCTAGGGATTTCTTAAGTTCTAAACAATGTTCTTTCCAAGAATATTTACAGTTAAATATCAATCCTAAAATACTTAAATTACTAACATTATTTATCATGGTGCTGTTTATGTTAAGGTTAAGTTGTTGACAATTTTGTTTTCGACATATATGGAGTAGTTTACATTTTTCAACTGAAAGTTTTGCACCAGATTATTATATTTTCTAATGCAATTTGAAATAAAGATTTACATTTACATAGGTCATTAATGTTGCATAATATATAAATATCATCTGCGTAACTACAATGATCTAAAAGATGGTGTTTAATTAAAATTGCGTTTATATCATCGAAGGCAATAATAAACAGTATTACGGAGAGAGGTGATCCCTGGGGAATACCGTTATGAAGTGGGTAGCTGGAAGAGTAGACGTTATTGGTTTTTACCTATTCTCTATTCAAGTATGAAAAACAATTTAACAATTAAAAAATTTTGTTTACACCGATTTTTCCTAATATCGAGAAGCGCTGTGGTTGTCAAATCAGAAACGTCAAAGTTCAACAAAAAAAGTCTTTAAATGTTCATTCGTGTATTCGTTACTTCCTTCCCCCTACATTTCTACAATTTTAAGCGAGACAGGTTTTTTTTATTTTGAAAATTCACAACTCTCTTTCGCTTGTCAAAATATATTTCCATGTCGATAAACGAGAGCACCGACGCGGTACAACTTGTCATATTAAGCCCAACTACTGACGAAATATTCATCGTCACACAGAATGTTTCGCGTTGGTTTGGGAGAGCCTTAAGAACTAAAGTTGCTTTTATCAAGTTGTTCAATAAAATAAAAAAATGAAGGCTTTTGGGTGCATTTGGTCCGAAATATTCTGTGTACCCCAAAAATTTAGTTTGTTACCTATCTGTCAAGGTATAAACTGTCAAATTTCATTGAAGGATGACTACAATGGTGATGGATTAAAAAACCTCCAAAAAATCCGATATGTTTTAGAATTATTATTAAAAACCCGAAATTTTTGATAAAGATGAAGGTAAACCAACGTGAGTTTGACGTGGCAGAAAAGTCTGCCAACACAGCCGTCAATACATTGCCATTATTCTGCGTTGACGATCGGGTGATTGTACATAGTTTAGACAGAATTACGTTTTAAGAAACAAGATTCCGACTTTAGTTTTTTTTCAATGTAAAATCAATAAGAAAACACTAGCACCGCCAAACGAATCCACATCGTGTAATGAAAGCTGAAGCCTGATCCACATCTGTGTCGTGTGTTGTGGAGTCGTGTGTCGCTATCGCTATCGCTATCGCTACAATGTATTTCACATGCGTAGACCCATATTTGTCTCGTGTGTTGTGTTGCAGTGTGGCGCATAAAATATATGGAATGACAGCGACACACGATTCGACAACACAACACACGACACAGATGTGGATCAGGCTCGACGCATAATAGTACTTAGTTCCTTTTCACGCGAAGAATCTGAGTTGTGGAAACTTAAGAAAGCAACTTGCTTGCAAGTTGCGTGCCGCCTAGTGCCTACGTCACACCATTTTCATGTATATGAATTTGACGGTTAATGAAGTTTAGTCTTCAATTTTTTTTCGCTACTAAAATTGAAATACAAACAAATATTTTACAAACAATCCAACTTTTACAAACATTCCAAAATATTTAAGCTAATTTTCGTTTTCAATACATTTTTGTATGCGTATGATTATTTTGCCTCTGGTACGATTGAAATTAAAGCTTTGTATGATAATTCAATTTCTCGGATATGGCAGCACTGACCTGGCCTATCACCATATTCAGTTTGGACCATCCTTTACGGGACACCTTGTATATGGTGTGGAATTGAAAGAATCAATTGTGACTGCGTTGTAATGCATTGGCGATTTGTACCTAAATTAAAACGGCATTTTACTTGCGTTAAACGCAAGTTTAACGTTCAAAGTTAAAAATTATATTCGGCACATCTACTCGAAATTACCTATCCATTGATATAGAGTTACTATGATTCGATTTGTTTAAGCTTGCCTAAAATGTACTACAAAATTAAGTCACCACGTATTAATATATAGAAGATTATACGTGCTCCCCAGATTAAAGGATGGGTAGGAATAAGGTGTATAGGGTGTCTCCCTGAATCAACCTGAACTCTCAATGAATTTCATGATATTTCTTTAGTGGCAGATAAGCGATGTCGCTCAGATCGTCAAAGAATTATTATCCTTCGGCTGATTTTTTTTGGAATCCGAATGTACCAATTTTGTTTGTGCATGAATGTTCTTCATTAGAGGATGGGGAAATGCAGCTTTTATAAGTTAAACTAATGACATAATACTGTTATTTATAAATAAAATTCCCTTTTGAATTATTTACGAAGGTTTTGTATGTCCGAGCGAAGCTGGGGTTGGTCAGTTAGTAAAAACTAATAATAGTAGGACCTTAACCCTTTTAAATGTACTTAAATTGGCACTAGATATTAAATTAAAAAAATACAGAATTTTCAGTGTTGACACATTGATTGAGGCTAAAGTGGATTATATCCCTGCAAAAATGATAACAATAATTTTGTGCTAATTTTCTCATATTTTTAACCCACAGGAACGTCGAAAATTCAATGAACCTTGTAACAATAGAACACCGTCAGACGTTCAAATTTACGAAGAAGACACTCGCATGAGTGCTGATCTCGACACTACCCGGTAATTTATTTAAATAATTAATTAATTAAAATAAAAAAAATAAATAATCGATTTTCTTGAACTTCCTCTACAGCCCAACAGAGTACTTTAACAACGATGATACACAAAGTTCCATGATAAGTAATACAAGCATTTTAGATACAAGTTCCGTTGTTCGCAAAGTCAGAAAGAAAAAAAAATTCGAAACTGTTGCAACGGAAAAGTAAGTAAATTACCAATTTGTGGTGTTCTTCTATTTTTTTCAAATATATCTAATATTTTTGAGTTGTTTGCTTTCAAATTTTATAGTGCGGAATATACTGTTGACCTTATTGGTGAATACGAGTGGCCCCCACCTAAGGGCTGTTGTCCAGCAAAGAATCGTGATACGTTTATGATTCAAGAACAAATTGCCTTGTACCTGGGTATTAAGAGTTTCAAACGAAAATATCCAGATTTGCCACGACGACAAGTCGATATGGAAGAGCGCAATTGGTTGCAGGAAAAGGGTCTGGTTGCTGAGAAAATGTGTGATCTTGGTATTACAGCGGTATGGGCTTCCGATGTACTTGACATTATGTATACGGATTTTTATGAGAAATACGAAGAATATAAAAATTTCGTACGTCAGAAGCATATACGCGAACTCGAGGCTAAGGCAAAAGGGGGAATGAGTTTCAATGTGTCTTGGCGGGGAATGGCCACACGAGACAGAGCGTTACACGCAACTTCTAAGTGGAATGCGCATTTTAATAAATCGTAAGTTTCTCAATCAAATATCAATTTTAATTTTTTTTTTTAATTTTAAAAACTGCGTATCGCTTTTATAGTCGTAAGGAGGAACGTAGATCGTGCTTAGATCTCCAAACTTTGGTCATCAATGTACCATTACCGGCGAAATTAGTCAACCGTCCAGCACCGGTTACGGTTAAACCTATGGAACCATCGTGCAGCTATGCAATGGCGTTAGTACCAGGGCAGTTCTGTGAGAATTATCGTCACTATACACCCCAGGAATTAAGGTACATATATAAAAAGACAAATTATTATACTGCTGGATAAAATAATTATTATTATGTTTTATTCTTTTAGATCATATCCAATTAACACTGTTCTTGAAGACCCAATGAGATGGAAAGACAGACTCAATTCTGAGAATACTGAGATTCCTGATGCATCGGATGTTGAAACATCGTCCTCGTGCGACGAAGAAGACAAAGACGATGATACGGTCAGTTCGAGCAGCAGTTGTTCTTCGGATTCAAGTTCGGACGATTCGGTAAGTTTTGATCGTAGAGAGAATGTTAGAGACAGTTTTGGAGAGAGTGTTGGGTATAGCTATTGTCAAATAGATATTGGTTATTTATTTTTAACTTTAACTTAAAACAGTCCCAGAGCTCTGGTCCATACTTTCTTTTGTTTTTCAATAATAGAATTAACCAATTTTAAATAAAAACATCTTTTCAGGACTCTGATTCGTGTCAATCATCAGACGAAGACAAGCCTCCGGATGGTCTGAAATGTAGTGTTTGCCACCTGCCACAGAATAGAAATCCAAAAGGACTGCCTGAAGTATTTATTCGATGTTTTACCTGTCGCAGGAGAAGTATGTTTACTTAAAATATTTAAATCTTAAATGGATTATCATCTTTTTTTTTTTTGCAAATTCCAGTACATCCAACTTGCATAGAAATGCCGAATCGTATGGTATGCCGAGCCAGAAATTATAATTGGCAGTGTGCTGATTGTAAGTGCTGTATAAAATGTAAAAGAAAACAAGATCCAACAAAGATGTTGTTTTGTGAACAATGTGATCGTGGTTATCACATCTATTGCCTTGGTGTTAAATCTTTACCTGAAGGTAAATTAAAAAAAAAAAAATATAACTAGAACCAATACAATTTTAAAAAATTATTTTAGGTCGATGGCACTGCGAACGTTGCCTTGTATGTATGCGCTGTGGTGCCACAAAGCCAGAGGGTCACGCTCAGCCGCTACTATCTCCCACAGATTCACCTGCTATACCTAAAACTAATAAAAACAAAAAAATTAAATGGGTTAATGAATATCGTATCGATCATATTTCCAAATTGCGCGAGCATTGTTCAATGTTGTGTGTTCCTTGCGCTAGGCACAAGGCCAATTCTCGACGTTCTCTTAACCCCAACAACAACTCAACAACGACAACACAACATGTTGGCAGTGCACATTCCCATAATAATCAACAAATGTCACCGCCACCACCACCTCCACCAGTTGCGGCTTTAATTACACCTGCCCCCCAAAATCTTAACACAGTGCTATCACCGACGGCGGTGCCGCCGACGCCGACGCCCACTCCACGCAAACCAAAACCATCTAGAAAATCAATAAAACCATCAACAACGACTCCGTCGGTGTAAGTAAATTGTATTTTATTTTATTTTTAAAAACTAAATGATTAATTTTATTAAACAAAAAACAAATAAGCTATAGAATAATATAACAAAATTTAATATGACTAAATTAAAAGCGAAAACCGTTATAAGAAGAGACTAATTAAATTAAAAATTATTCACACACAAACACACCAATAATTAACTCCCACGTAAAACTGCAGTCTACGAACTCTTATTTATAATGTCTTTATATAAAAACTATCTTTATTTTGTTAATTTATTGAACAAAGCACCATTGAGATAAATAATATTTTTGTTTTATACAAACGGTTTAGTTTTTGTTTCCTTTTTAAGAACTTATTTTCTAAGATGAACAAAATATTATTGTATATACTCTAATTTTAAGTCGTACAACTAGTTTTTTGTTGTTGTTGTATTTTTCAAAGCCTATGAGAGTTTGCATTGTGTATGTATGCCCATAGAACTTTTTTTTAACCCAACAGTTGTGTGATTTTATGTTCTATGCGCTAGTAAACACAGTAATATTTTAATATATTTTTCATTTATAAATACTGCAGTTTTTTTTTGTAAATAATAAAAACAGTCCATTGCATCAAACTTCTATAGAAAATATCTTCGTACTTACATTCAATTAGAGTCGTATTGATACATTTAACATCATCTGAATTACACAACATCACGCGGTAAATAAACTCTAGGACTTTTAGAAAATAAAATTTCCCGACATTTATTTTCAAAAGTAAAATCTTTAGAATTGAACCAGTCTTTCCAATTATTAAAATTATCAGTTGTATTTTAACTTTGTTAAGCTAAATTACTCCGACATTAAATATCGCATAACAAAACATCAGTGTTGCAATGCTTTTTAGATAACTGCCGAATTCTCACAGAAGATTCTACATCTGAGAATTATCGTATTTAATTTCACCCTGCCTTCTTAGCTTTGAATACAGTTGTTTTTAAAATCACCTACGTGTTTGTTTTTTAAAATAAAATAAATATTAAAATTCTTCGAATTGAACTTATTTATTCAATGACCATAGACTATGAATTGTCGATGTCTTTGATATACATAATATTATGAATATTATAGAGAATGAGAAATCATTCAAAGAGTCCAAATACCCTTAAAACTTCAATACAATATTCTTGCTTCACTCTTGTGATTGTGTTTTCTGTAAAATTAATTTCGTTTTATTTGAATTTCATGCTAATATGACATTTTTTTCAAAAATGAGTACCTTTGTTTTCGTTTTTTATGAAGTCAAGCGTGTCTAGATAAATCATTATAATGACGAGCATCCTGTCATTCTGATTTACCTACAAGCTAAGGAAATTAGTAAGTTACACTGGTGTGCTTTAATACAAGCATACAGATGCAACATACAATTTTCCAACACGGCTCACCGCGTTACTTTGTTGTTGGATTTCACATCTATTCATTGGCACAAAATTAAATTACAAATACAACAATATAAATAAGTGGGTTTTGGAGGGGTGAAACGTACGAATGATTCTTATCTTTATATGAATAATAATCTATGGTCTCAAGGCTGTAATTATAAAACCTTTTCAAATATCTTAAGTAACTGTACCTTCTATTTCGAAGTTGACTTGACATATATACTATACTTAGTAGGTTCTCATTTTTTATTTAAAACTCAAAACACTAACAATTCGGACTACAGTCGATTCCGATTAACTGACCAAATTGTTTATCTGAAACAAGAAATTAATTACTAAAAAAAACTGGCTTCAATTTTAAGAGAGATGTTTTAAAACAGCTAAAGGAAGTTTGACCGATAGTTGTATTTTCCAAAAAGCATTTCTTCATCAAGTGCATGCTTTTTTTTATCAATTCGTATTATATAGCAATTTAAGGAAATACACAAATGATATTGACATTTTTAGCGATTATAGTTAGGGTGATTCGCAAACAGTAATACCATAAGCCACATTCGAGAAATATTATTTCCTACTCTCGAATCAAAGGTGCCTTATTCTCTATTGTGTTTTCTTTATTTTCTGCGTTTCTTTTAATACGTTTGTAAATAGAATTTTTAATATTTTTCCAGTGTATAACAAAAGTAAAGGGATGGCTGAATATTTCCTCAGACAAGAAAAATTAATCAGCCCAATTCTAAATAAAAATTCCCGGGGAAATACTTCCCTTTTCCCTACTCTCTTATTCTAAACGAGAAATTCCCGGGAATTTTGTTCCCTTTTTCTTATTCTAAGCAAACTTCGAATATGAGAAATAATACTACGAGGAAAAAGCTGGAATTCTAAATGTCCAAAAAATTGAAAATGTTAATATATTTGATGTGAGGAGCATTTTAATTTTTCGTGATCAAATCTCCCGGGGAATATTTAGAATTGGGCTGAGTAACTTTGGTCTTTGGAAAGTTATTCGCAGAGGTATTACAGCTTGTTTAAGTATAATTCACTTAAGTAACATTCAAGGTCAAAATGTATATATGACCAAAGTACCTGTATTATTTAAACGCAACATTTCGCGCTCTATCTATTGCTGATGTCAAAAAGCTGGTTTCTTTTTTTTATATTGAAATAACTTTGAAAATTATCGTCGTCAAAATCAAGGTCACCTTTTAATTCATCGTGGAAGGTTACCTGTCTGAAATGTTCAGCCCGTCTCGTTACTTTTGTTACATCTTGCATGTCAATGATCGAAACAAATAAGACATTATGTATGTTTTATGATGACAATACAAAAATGTGAATGAAATGAAAAGAAAATCAGCAGATTGGGAGTGTAGGTTGTGTAGGCGTGTTAAGGAAAAGGAGATCTCAGATGGCTCGGTCATCTCAATTGCCTGAACAGGATTCCACAACAAAACTTCTCAGTTCAAAATAAAATATCTAAAGTCTCATTTTCCTGAACACACCAACTGAGTATAGAAATCAATTTGCAAATTTTGTTAAAATAAGAATATGCGATTTCAAACAGCTTTCACAATTGGGCTATTCAAGTCCATTCATACCCTAGAAAATTAAAATAAACATGTGAGAGTTTTTATACAATCTGGGTCCTATGGGTAATCTCGATGCGAATTTTGTTTCCCGCGGAATAAATGACAGCTGAATTTCACTGGAAGAAAATTTCTTCCCGACACCAATATATTTCGCGAGCATCTTTCATGTTCTTTATTTTAATAGTAGGGAAAATTCCCAGGAAAATTGTATTCCCATTGAACAAAAAGCATACGAAATTTAAATCATAAAATTATTTTCTTCTATAGTATCCTCTTTCGTCAGGGAAGAATAAAGAGATTTATGTCTTTGTTGTATGTTTTCTAACTATTCGCAAAAATCACAGAATCGTAAATCAGTAAAAAACTAACCAAATACGCTAAATCTAATTGGAAAACAGTTTTAAAAGATATTGACATTGCCCTAGATAAAATATTCATATTATATCAGCATTTTACATTTTGTATTCGTGAACAAATTTTGCTGTGCTGCTATACACTCTCAAAAAACACGACTTTTCATATATTTTGGGTATTTTTATGTTTTTTGTTTATGGTACGACGTATATGAGTTTAATGGAATATCGGAGCTCAATATCGCGATCAATTTTCTATTTCGAAGAAGTTATTTTGTATACAGTTCAGATTTGGGATAATAATTCTTTGTCTACGTTAAATACTTGATTTTTTTTAAGATAAAAAAGTAAATAATCCTTACAAACAATATTACTGTTTTGTCTTGACATAATAAATCTAAATAAATATGTACCTCAGCTAAAGATATTGACAATTCCGCACACTATTGAATTAAAAAAAAAAAAAAAAAATACCTAATCGTTGTATAAAAATATATTAATTTTAAAATTCAGCAAAAAATACAAAATGTATTCAACTTGAGCTTATTTTTGTGCATCTCTTCAGCTCGAACAAATCTATTTGATTCACGATCTACAGTAGACAAAATATATAAACGTTGTTGGTGACAAATCTATTGCTCGGATCCAATCCGAATCCTTAATAAGCTGTCGCATCAGGCAAAATAATAGTGGTTAAAGTACCATTGCTATTAGAAACATTGTCTATAAAAATGTATTCATTAAGAACACTATCTTCGAAATTCAATTCGCATTCCCTATTTTTGTTTGTTTTACTAGTTAAAAAAAAATGGATTCAAATTTTGGATGTTTAATTTCTTCGTATTCCAACTGCCTTTAAATAAAAGTTTTGCGCTTACTGTTTTTCTATATCTATTTTTTCTGATGCTCTTCAGACTTGAAATAAATTTCTTTTTATAATAAGGATTCATTCTTGAAAACAAAAATTACATTTTATTTATAATAATTAATATAAGTTAGGAAATACATCATAATAAGAGGTCCTGTTAACCAGAGAAAAACTAAAACTCAAATCTCATATATCTCATATTACCTTTACATTTATTCTTATTTCTAATTAAGTTCCAACATATTTTATTTTCGTTAATTACAAAAACATGATGCTATGCAGTGATAGAGTTTAAGAATGGAATCAATTTTAGTTTTCAAAATCACCTAATAACATTTAAAAATTAAAAAAATAAATAAATAATATACATATATAAATATATATGTACATATAAATATATTTTTGTACGAACTAAAATATATATAAATTTAAAATTCATTTAATAAATAAATAATCTTTTAATGCACTCTTAAATATAAATATATATATGTGTAAATGGCTTCAGTTTAGTTTTAAAGATTCTCGAAATAGAAATAAAAAATAAATTAAAACAAATGTTAAAAATAATTTAAAAATCATTGTGTACAGAAAATAAAAATAATAACAGAAAAAAACATTTAATTTTAGAAAATTAGTAATAAGACTAACAATAGTTAAAATATTTTGTGTACAACATTTGCTATGTGTATATTATTAGAAAAAACAAAATCAAATAATTAATAATAAAAAAAAATATAAAAATATATATTTAATTGTTTTAAATTTTGAAAAAAAAAAAATAAAATTTGTATGTTTAATTTTTCTGATTTAAGTTTGCCGTAATTATATGTAAAAGTTGTATATTTTTATATTAAAAAAAAAAAAAAACAAAACAAACAAATTAAATGGATGAAAGATATAAAAAATTATATATAGGGATTGAACGAAACGAAAAGAAACAAAAAATGTTTATTGAGTTAAACGAAAAACTTACATACACGTTAAAAAAAAAAACAAGTGGAGATGAAACTACGACTAAGTAAATTCAATAAAACTAAATATATATTTCAAAAGAAATTTTGTGCTTTTTTCTTATGTTGTCTCAATTTGGGCGCATTTTGCTTATCTTTTCAGGAATTGACCTACAAATACAATTTGTTGTATTTTGCAGGTCGTTTATACCGAATGGATCAACCTCTCGGTGCGCCAACGAGTTTTGATCGGTTTTCCCAACTATGGAAAACCCTTTACAATTTCGTGTTCTCCATTAAGTGAGGCAAACTTAAGCTATGTAATTTGATGTCGTGTTCCGTGTCCAATTCATATGACTGGAAGCAAGCAGTTTATGTTAGTTTATTATTGAAGGGAGCGCAGCCTACACACAGTATCAGGATGAAGAAATGAGTTAATTGGATTCGTTTCTATTGAAATTCACTTTAAAAAGTTAACCATGCTGTTATTTATTTTAAAAGGTTTTGTTCTTATTGAAATAAAAGGGCCAGTTTTCTTAGGATGTACCCTCATGAATTAATTCCAAATCATCTTTTCTATGCCATTTTTAAATTATATTTAATTTCTTCGTAAACATTTGGTTATAAAATTAAAGTTACCTCTTATGAGCCTTGGGTCTCAAGTGACGTTTCAAGCCGGTTTTTTTCTAAACTATTTGTGTGAAGGTCGTAAACACGACCGAAACGTCACCATTGTATATGCAAATTGAAGTTATCATGAAGGAAGATCTTGTATTTCTGATTTAAGACATTTGGTGGCGAAGAATAATGTCATAAATGTAGGCAAGGCCTTCACTTACTTGTTTCCTTATGATGGTACTATAATGTTTATTCACAAAGACTTCACTTGCTGTTTTTAAAATATAATCAAAAACTGACCAAAAGTCCAAATTAGGGGTATCTTTAATTTAATTGTTAATTCCTTATTTCATTGTCAAATAGAAAACACTGTTTTTTTTATTTCTCCATTTATTTCTAAATAAACTTTCATATTCCAACAGTAGCAGTACCGGTCAGCAAGATGCCTCGAAATACTTGGGAGAGTTCACAGTGCCTCCAATGAGGGGAGCGATACAATCGAATGTGTGACCATAATGACGATGATAATCTTATTTAGGTAAGGCCAAATTTTGAAGAATATATTTTAGAGCAGCACGATATTGTTTCGAAGTAATCTTATAATATGGAAAGTAGTTATATCTTTTGCAATTAATTAGTACACTTCACCTTGTCATCAAACCAAACAAAAAAAGCAGGCAAAAGTTCTTTGTTAACACAAAGAAATCTTTTTTGTAAATACATTATCTATGTAAAGGCGACCTAAAAGTCATCGCTCTATCGAAAGATGCTACAAACTTACAAGTTACGACAAAGGTCAATTCTTCTTTTACATTTGTGAAGTAAACAGATACAAAACCCATAGTAAAGAAACGCATACTGCACAAGCTAAAACCGAAATTCTTAGGGCTGCATTTCTGGGTAGCAGCAAAATCTTCATATTTAAACGAAAATTCTCTTTGTGGGGTTTATTGAAGTCACGAGTCTAGGTCAACAAGCATCAGACTCTTTAGCCCACAAAAGAGAATATCCGTCATAAATGCGAGATCCCATCCCCAGAAGTTCTGGGAATTATGATGGGGAAAAATCGGGCGATAAATCGGGCCCTAATGTACATCAATTCTGGCGGCGAACATTTACCCCATATCAATTTTTCGACATAATCAAAGTTACAGGCAAAGAACATCACAACATTTTTTGCGCCACTTTGTACATAATAATGTTTGTATGTATGTACATCGGTTGGTATGAATAAAACAGAGAACCTGCTCAAAAAACCACTTTTTCAAACATTGAAATATTGATTTTCATAAGCACCTGCTTTATTATGAAACACTTGTTTCTTGCGGACAAGCTCCTTTTTATAAATAAAATATCTGAGATTACTCGTAACAAACGAATAATCACACAAACTTGTTTTTTTTAATAAGATTTATGTTAAATTACTTAAATTAGAATAATGTTTCCTTTTTCGTTGCCAACCATAGATCTTTCAAATGTTCAACACTTCAGCCCTTCGGGACTCTATGACTCCCCCAGTTTGGGAAAAATATCCCAAAAATTGTTTTACTGTAAATTTGGTAGGTATGTTTTATGTTATGTTATACCTTTTTTTTTCCTTACCAACCTTACAAAGCACTGCTTTCTTTCCAGACTTTTTTTATTTCAATCGAACAAGCAATGTAAAAACCGAATAAGAATATTTCATTATCTGAAGATAAACAAAAAACATCTGTTATTTTTATTATGTAATTTAAGAAAATCCTCTTACCAATACAAATGTTGGAAAATCCACAGGAATATAGTTCCCAGCCAATATGACATTAGGCCGATGGGTTCGCATCATAAAAAACACTACAGTTTTTTTGAACTTTGGCAATTGCTGTGTCCAGTTGCAATCGTATATGGCATTGGTTAAATCCTCACTTTCCTGTTTCAAATTGTGCCCGAAGTAACAAGTGACAAAACTTTCTAGAGTAACTGCAAAAAAGAATATTCCCGATAATATCAATGCTGATATTTCGTTCTTTCCCATTATGAAGAGAACATATATTCCAACTGTACACTGAACCAAACCGGAGCAAATGAATTGAGCCAAACAAGCTGTAGATATAATTCCTTGAATCATCACATGTAGTCTGGCAAAAAATTGAAAATAATTAGTTTGTTGTTGTTTAAATTTCTCCAAAAAAGTGCTAACTTACTCCAGAATGGTTTGATGATCTTTAATACATGCAACCAGCTTTGCATAATTAGCTTCTAAATCGTTACTCTTTTTTCCGATGCTCCTCACCCTCAGAGCCAATGCTCGAAGATGGCCTGTAAGGACGCACAAGTATGCTGAGGGATAAGAGTCATTGGCCACATCTTGAATTGCCTGTACAATCAGACCAAAAAGCTGATATCCCAAAACAATGATATACTGTCGCATTGAATTCCTCCAATCCAAAGGAAACCAAGCCGGATAGAGAAGGCTCCTATCGGTATCTATTGCGATTTTGCACAAAGTTAAGAAAGTTCCAAAGCTATACAGACCCCAGAATATTTTGAAAGTAACCCGAGCTACTCGCACTGATTCTTGAAGAACTTTTTGTTGATCAGGTTGATTCTGAGCTCGAACATCTAGCTTATCCACAATATCCTTAATCGAGAGCAATTTAGAACGAACAAAAAACACATTTAGAAATTTAAAATTGGCTATGGTATCAGTTATGGTTATTGTGAGATTCTCACAAACTTCTTGCAGACCATCGGTGTAAAAGAGATTCAAAATTAAAGTAAGTGGGAATAATATTGTCACAAATAAATTAATCAAAAGAGCGTATATCGTATAAATTCTCTGAGGGAATCCATTTGGAACTTTAATACCAGTTATTTTCCAAACCATCCAGTGATAATGGAATGCGTCGTTGGTATGAACTTGTGGTAAGTCCATTTTGAAGTCTGTTAGAGGTGTTAGGTTGTATCAGGTCTTTTATAATAATAACCACAAGAAAAGTCTCTTTGTTATGTAAATTGGCGAAAATAGGCGTTTTTCAGTTAGGCCCTTTTTATTTAATGAGGTTGGTTTGAAAAGTTATGGATGAAGTAAACGATTCATATGTATATGTAGTTTATATTGATGTGAATCAAATTTGTTATGAGCAGGTGTAGTTTGAAATATAACTCTTATATCGGTATAATGTACAATTGAATTTTCTTTTCCCTCAAAATATATTGGTCAAGATTCAACAGGAGGATACACAAATGCTTCTGAATAACCGATGACGATTATTGAGGAAGGAAAAGTTTTGTTTTCAAAGTTTGAGAATTAAAACTTGACATTCTATGCTAAGTCCATCTTATACCCTCTTTTATTTGATAACAACTTTGTTTGTTTATGTACACATATATTTTCTTTTAAAGTTTAATTTGCTATTTAAATTGTTGTTTTTATCTGTTGAAAGAGTTATACATTCTAAACTAGGAACTTTCTTTTTTTAATTTGAAAAAGTTGTTTTGTTTACACTGATGGTCAACAAAGTTTCACAGTTTGTTTGTAGTAGACTTTTTCGAAGGCTTTTTATATTCTGAAGTCCGATCCGAGTACAGAATTACTCCATCGGGTCAGGTTTTCGCACTTTATAAGGTTTATGTAACAATGGGAATACAGGAGTGGTTAAGAATTTTAAGTCACTAGGCCCTGGTTCTCCAGAAAACTGTTATGAGCAGTTAGTTTTTGTTTTCTTTAAGGCCGAGCTCTCGGCTGAGCTATCATTTAATTTTGCAGTTAAAATGATATAAATAAATACATATTGGGTATTTATATATAAATAGTGACTGCTTAGTTTGAAAATTCCGATACTGAAGAAAAAGAATTCGAATGACTTTAGGGAAAGCGATGGAGACTTAGTCCAGAACGATAATTCTGTGCATATAAAGAAATCTGATAATGATACTGCCGCCATCAACAATGACAAAGATGACAGAGTTGTCGAGGACGATAATAACGAATTCGAACACTTTCAAGACGATTTCAATTTCAAGGTTTTAATGGTGGAGATGGAAAATATCTTTCCCATAGAGCCTAAATTGACTGTTGCTAAAATTCCACTTAATTTTAGGACTCATTGCGATTTCTATTGGATGGTAATTTTAGTTTTGGATGGTTTACTCACATATTTCGCTGATTTTATCTTTGGAAAGTCCAGCCTTTTAAAATTAGCACATTTTTGACTATATACGCACGATCTCTTTAAGGAGACAACTTTGGCTCAGTCGATGGTGATGGAAAAATGGAAAACGAAAATCCTGGCCTTAAAAAGTTTTACAACTTTTGGTGTTCTTGTCGAACATGCTGCGAAGGCTTAAGATGATAAAAAGCCAAGCCAAGTTCTTGTAGCTCTATTGAGACTACAAAAAGGTGAAATCCATATAAAAGTCAAAATTTTAAAAGGTGGCATGGTTTCGTTTTTGTGTTGGTTTAAAGAAAAAAGTCAGTAAGTTCCTTAAGTAATTTGGTTATTTGAACAATTTACAGTATTCTAGTCAATTGACCAGGGGATAGATTTCATCAGAGCCCCTGTCCAACAGGATGATCCAAATAATTTTAAACAACTTGAAGTTAAGCGCGTGCATATGGTCTTCTTTAAGTTGCCTTAAAACTATGACATGGAATCGCTCAAACGTCAAGCCGTTTTTTGTTTTGGTGTTTTATATCAAGGAAAAGTTGAAGAGCTAACGATTGTCTAAAGATGGCAAATCAAAGGCTAAAAAGAAACGTCTATGTGTAGAAGAAGAGTTTCTTAAATCTACTTATGCTTATGTGCTCGTGCAGAAGCAGTTAACCAACGCAGAGAAGCCAAACGCAAATAAGAAAAAAAACCCAAACAAGAAAAACAGAGTCGCTGGAAGCTCAAGGAAAAAAAGGAGACGAGCAAAGAATAAGGGTTCCAAGATGAAGCGTTTGACAGTCGAGTCACTTTTAGTGTTATACTACTTTTTGTCCTTATAAAGAGAAAGATTTCATATGTTGTATGAGATAAATTCATCCCCAATGTTGCAACATTTGTATGCAACTTTAACCTCTTAATTGACTCCGAATTGAAGATTCGTAGTATCCATTTGTTATAAGTTTTAGTTTATTCATCAATTATATTACATTTAATCTCTTAGACTATGATAAAAAGTACATAATTTAATTGTTGGTGGGAACTATGTATGTATTTAATACACATGCAACTATTAAAAATAGAATGTTCTATTGTCTTACATTAAATAAAGCATATTTATTTACAATTAGGAAAAAATTATTCAAATTTTATTTAATACAAGTGATTTGAAAATGTCTCTTGAACAATTAGAATACAAATCAACCCTGCTACAAATTAAATTTGTCTCCCTGATGCAACGGGAAATAGGTTCATAAATAAGAAATCGACAACATGTTGTTGATTTCTTATTTCCTTCAGTTACTAATGATAGTAATGGGGGACAATTAATATGATACGTTTTTTGGAATTAAGTTCTTTGAACCCATGGCACACTACTTGAATATTTTGAGATTTTTAAAACTATGTTTAAGGGTCGCAAACATCAACTTTATGCAAAAAGCTGTTTTTTGAGTATTTAATTTGTAAAAATTACAAATATTGGTTTTAAAATAACATTTTTGATGCCAAAATCATCTCTGGAAAAAAGCAAACAAAAATAAATGCTCACCTTATTTATCAGAATAAAAATAGGTATTGTTTTAAAGGTTCGTTTGCAATTCGTAAAAGTAAGACAAAACAACTCACAAAACGACCCTAAAAACCACCCTTATATATTATTATAAGGGGTTGAAATATTTTTAGCTTATACCTTATTTAGTATCGAAAAATTGGTATTACATTTATTATGGGCTCATCACAAAATAGATTAAAAAAAAGTATAAGCAAACAATATAATATTATGTTTGCTTTTTATGGTACTAAAAGATTTCAACTCAGTCAGTTCCTTACCGATTTTAAGTTTTTTTGCTGTTTTTCAAAGAAGAATATAAGTCTCTTATTTATCATATACAAAAATCACCAATCCATCAGGTCCTTGTTTTACACAAAAATCACCAAATAGTCCAGAATCAAACAGAGGTCGTCGTTTTTGAACACGTAGACAAAAAAAAAAACATATTTACACTAAATCTTCGTTTTCATTATCATTATTTTAGATAAACTTGTACTTGATTTTTTAGCTTGAGCAAAATATGTATATATTAAAAAAAGGTCTAACATTCCTCTTTGAAAAACCACAAAGACAATTAAAATTGGTAAAAAGCTGACTGAGTTAAAAATGTTTTAGTAGCATAAAAAGGAAAAAAAAAATTCTATTTTTTGTTAATATTCTTTTTTTGATCTATTAAGGGTTCATTTCGTATAAACCATTTTCTAACAAGAATTTAGTTACTAAATAAAGAATAAGTTAAAAAAAATTCAACCCCTAATAGTATAAACAAGGGTGGTTTGTTGGTGGTTTTGTGGGTTGTTTTGCCAATTTTTACGAATTGCAATTTAAAACCTTGAAAATAATATCCATTTTTATTACGATAAATGAGATCAAAATTGGTGTTTGTTTTCCAGAGATGATTTTGATATCAAAAATATAACTTAAAAACCAATATTTGTATTTTTTACAAATTAAATACTCAAAAAACTGCTTTTTGCATAAAGTTGATGTTTGCGACCACTAAACATAGTTTTAAAAATCTGAAAAAATTCAGGTAGTGTGTCACGGGTTCAAAGAACTTAATTCTTAACTTAATTAAAATGACTTAAATCGACCGAAAAATACACAAAATATTAAAGAAAAACTATGGAAAAAAGGAATTGTGACCCTAAAACTCATTTTATTCAAAACTAAATAACTTTTTTCACACAGTGAATTTGGACAAACTGTTTACGGATAATGAATGCATAAACAAGTTGTTGTTGCACGACAAACCGAAAATAAAAATCCCAAACCAAGGATAAATAATGAATATCAAACAGACTGCTAAATCCAGCGAAGTAGGTTTTAATCAAAATGAAACCATTAAAACTTCCTCTGAGCAGTATAATTCAATTTTATTTTCTATAATGAACAAGTTATCAGAAATGTCTTGTAATGAAGTCTTTCTATTTTTGTACTCACAAGTTGGTATCGGAATGTAACATTAAATTTTCCAGAATTTCCAGAAAACTTTTTATAAACGCTTAAAAATCTAAAGTTAAAATAATTAATTTAACAAATAATTGAAAAGTAAAAATTACACGAATTTACTTATAGCAAATCTAACTAGATGAACCGGCGCTTAAATTCTTTCTAACTTTTAACAAACTATGAAGGTCAAAAGTACGTGGGTAACAATTTAACTTATTACAATAATAATATTCTGTTTATTTAGCACAAATTAGAAAGAGAAGAAACTATTGTTAAAGTTTAGTACCTAACTAAATTTAACTAAGTTTGTGAGTTGCCAATGTTACATACCTTACATACCTACTAATAAATTCTTAAATACGTATTATATTTTAATAATAGATAAGTTTAAATTATGAAAATAATTCTTAAATTCATTTAAACTTAAAATGACTCGATGACATTCCGGGGGCCGTCTGAGAATCTATAACGGAGACTTCACGTCCAAAACAGCGAGTCTTCCGATTGATCTCTTTACTTTGATTGACCCATTAGATAATCTAACGTCTGCCATTCGTACCACTCCATCTAGTCCTGGATATACCTTAACAACGCGTCCTTGATGCCAGGCTGGACGTATTTCGTTGGGCTCGATTACTATGACAATGTCGTCTACCTGTACTTGCTTTGTAATCTTGAACCATTTTGACCGTCTTGTTATAATAGGCAGATATTCGGAGTACCAACGTTTGCTTAGCTCGGCCATTAAGTGTTGGGACCGGCGACTATAAAGTTTACCACAGGAATCGCTCTCCGAAAAAATTCCAGGTGCCGTAATGTCTCTATCATCTTCGCCAAAGAACATCTTCTCGAGGAACTAGACCTTTAAGAACGAAATCAACGCCCTTTTTAATTGATTGTATGAGCCGCTCCCAAGCTCCTCCCATCCATGGCGAATAGGCTGGAATGAAACTCCACAAAATGCCTTCATACTTTGACGAGTAATCGCTGAGAGCAATCTCCATATCCTTTGCGTCCTTGTCCAACAACTTTTTTGTGCCAACAAAATTCAGACAATTGTCACTGTAGAGAAACCTTGTTACGACACGGTTGATAACGAAGCGCCTTACCGCCTAGTGCATTGATCTAAACTAAGATCGTTGAGTAATTCAACCTGAACTGCTCTGAAGGTATGGCATTTGAAACTCTGACAGACGAAGACCACCTCGCCTGAAATCTTGCTGCTAACATCTCGTATGCACCATAGCAAGTTTTTTCCTTTTTTACATGAAGCAAAATTACATTATCCAAACTATCGTTCTTCTTCAGATTAGATACAGCTATACTTGGAGTTATAGGCCATTCAACCATAGGTAGTCGGAGGAATTCTGGGCCTCTGAACCACCTCGTATCTTGATTTCCCATGGATGGATGCTTCGAACCACTTGGTGCCATCAGCAACATTATCGTAGGATCCGATATGAAACCACTGACGAGGAGAGGTAGTGTCTAAAATCTTACCCACGCGAGTTGCTACAAAGGCAAGGAATTTATATTTGGTTGAGTTCATCCAAGAGAGAACAGTCTTTGAGTCAGATAAAAACAGCAATTCGTCAATCCGTGTAGTATGTGACTCCCTGATTGTAACTGCTAATCGAACACCGAGTACTGCAGCTTGCAACTCTAAACGAGGTATCGATAGTTGTTTAACAGGAGCAAATTTTGCCTTTGCCACAACCTGTTCTACTTCGACTTTATCGTTCGACTCGAAGCGAAAATAAGCCACTGCTGCAAATGCCTTTTCCGAAGCGTCAACAAAATCTAAAAGGCTTGCTTTGGAGTCGTCAGGGTTCCAAGACACATAACGACGAGGGATCCTAATGTTTTCGATGTTCTTCAGCTCCTTCAGGAAGTCCAACCACGAGCTACGTAAATCGGATGACACTGGGTCATCCCAATCAAAACCCTCTCTCCATACTTCTTGAAGTATGATGCGTCCTCGTATGATGAACAACGAAATAATTCCGAGAGGATCGAAAATCTTCATGATTATTTTAAGCGTTTTGCATTTTGTTATAATCGCATCGAAAGTTAACATATCCCTCATGGCCTCATCATCCGAAAGTTTATACGAGAAATGATCAGAGGACGGATGCCAATACATCCCTAAAATTTTGGAGACCAAACTATCACTCTCGTTAGGATCGATGCTTACTAGCTTAGTGTTGATGTAACCCTCAGGCATCTGATGCAAAAGATCACGGCTGTTTGATTGAACACCAACAAGATCAAAGTTCATAGAGCGACAAATGTGAATAGCATCTATTGTGACGGAGACCGCTTTTCCCACAGTGTCATGCCTTTTAAAATAGTCGTCCACGTAAGTACGTTTGGTCAACCCATCGACCGCTTCGGGGCATTCATGTCTAAACAGGTTAGCATTATGATTTCTTACAAACTGCGCACAAGTAGGCGAACATCTGGGAACAAACATCATAACCTCCATGATGTATACTGTGGGTTCACGGGAGCTATCACCATCTCTCCATAGAACGCGTTGGCATTGTTGGTCTTCATCCTTGATACGAATTCTATGGAACATCTCTCTCACATCTGCATTGATAGCTACTTGTCGCTCCCGAAATTTAAAAACATCAGCATGTAAAGGTACAAGATTATCCGGATCGATGGATATGGCATAAGGTTCTTCATCGTTGCCATGACGCTGACCGTGACCTAACAAGAATTTAGCTTGGTCCAAACCGAGCAATATCTTTAGTCGGGCATCCACCAGGTTAGAAAGTGGGAGACCCCGAAGATGGGGGTACAAGCTTTTCAACTTCGCAACATCGACTGATTGACTAGCTAACCCCAAGTTTTTTACAGTGTAGACATTCTTTAAAACGTACAGCTTACGGCTATTTACACCAGACACAGTTAAAGAAGTCCGCATGGAATTTTCGTGACGAGACACCCTCTTTGTCCATTGCAGTGTAAGTTTTTCAGCCTCTCCGTCCAATCCAAGTTCATCAAAAAGATCCTCCTCAAGCAGCGACAAAGAAGATCCATCGTCCAGAAAGGCGAAAGTGTCCACGAACATGTCATCATTTCCATAAATCCGAATCGGAACTATCTTAAACAAGATTGCAACATTAGTCCCAACATGAGAGGAATGATTATGTGGTTGTGGTATGAACGGAACAGCTGCTGTACTTAACTCGGAGGTGCTGCTGCTGGATGTCGCATGCAATAAGGGATGGTGGCGACTGTTGCAGCCGTTTGTCCCACACGATCTTTTTCTAGAACATGCTTTCCGCTAGTGTTTTGCTGGATCCAGGCACGTGAAACAAATTGAGTTATCCTTAGCAAACGTCAGCCTCTGTTCAGGGCTCATAGCTTAAAACTCTTCACACTGGTTCAAACCATGTTGTTTCTTGTTACACTTACTACATGTGCCGATTGAAGCTGATGATAAAACTGGCTGATGCATAAGCACTCGAGAAGATTTATTGGCGTTACTCGAGCTTGACTTCTTGCTGTCAGATGCTCCGGCTGGTCTCATCAGATCAGGAGGCAAATCAATTACCTTTTCCGGTAGAAACTCTGCAAATTGTTAAAAGTTGGGACGTTCAAAACTCGATTTTCTTTTCTGCCACTCTTGATATAGTCCCACACCTAACCTAGATGCAAGATTTGTCATAACATACCCATTCGTCAGATCATCTTCCCTGTTCATTGATTTTACATCGGCTACAAATCCATTTAGCTTCACTGCCCACGTGCGAATTTTCGGATCGCACTTCGAAGTAAGTTTCGGCAGACTCAATAAATCCGAAGTCAAACCGTGAACGAGAACGTCATAATGACCAAACATGGTACGAAGCAAATCCATTATAGCATCGGTGTCCGAAGAATACTTTAGACGATCACTTACAAGCTGGTACGCCTCCCCCTTCAAAGCTTTAGGCAAGCGCGAGACATTTTCCTTATCGCTGTATCGCCCTTCAACCGTGGTAGATTTGTAGACTTCTTCGAAATAAGGCCACTCTCTCTTATTCTCACCTGAAAATAGCGGCAACTCTTGTACGTTGCTACGATTGAGAATCGTAAAAAGATTAGCCATGTCTGCATCTCTAATGTAAATATCACGATTGACGTCTTGATGTTGTGGCGATTTACGTAAGGGTGTAGAGTGACCAGGTGGTAAGGAACTATTCAACAACGCCTTGTGGTTAGCTTGGATCTTTTTTATGATTTCCATCTTCTCGGCCGATGGTGTAGCACTCGAAATTCAAGTAGTTAGGCTGGGCGTGGGAACTGGCCGCTCCTTTACAATGGAAGCTTTCGACAGCTTCAACTTCATCTCCGCAAGTTCAGCTCGAAACTCTGATAACTCCAAGCGGAAAATTAAAATTGGTGAACCTTTCAAAGATATTGGCTTTAAGGTCCAAAGAACAAGCAATTTAAAATAAAATAATGTTGTTGCACAAACAACTGAAAATAAAAATCCCAAACCAAGGATAAATAATGAATATCCAACAGACTGCCAAATTCAGCGAAGTAGGTTCTAATCAAAATGAAACCATGAAGACTTCCTCTCAGCAGTATAATTCAATTTAATTTTCTATTATGAACAAGTTATCAGAAATGTCTTGTAATGAAGTCTTTCTATTTTTGTACTCACAAGTTGGTATCGGAATGTAACATTAAATTTTCCAGAATTTCCAGAAAACTTTTTATAAACGCTTAAAAATCTAAAGTTAAAATAATTAATTTAACAAATAATTGAAAAGTAAAAATTACACGAATTTACTTATAGCAAATCTAACTAGATGAACCGGCGCTTAAATTCTTTCTAACTTTTAACAAACTATGAAGGTCAAAAGTACGTGGGTAACAATTTAACTTATTACAATAATAATATTCTGTTTATTTAGCACAAATTAGAAAGAGAAGAAACTATTGTTAAAGTTTAGTACCTAACTAAATTTAACTAAGTTTGTGAGTTGCCAATGTTACATACCTTACATACCTACTAATAAATTCATAAATACGTATTATATTTTAATAATAGATAAGTTTAAATTATGAAAATTATTCTTAAATTTGATTTGAACTTAAAATGACTCGATGACACAAGTGCTTATATACGATATGAAGGCCGTTCTTATTGGTGCTGGGCCCACGCTCCATACATTTCTGCCCATTGTCCTTTGTGTTCGTAAACATCGCAGCGCAGAAAATAATTTCTAAAAAAATACGATTATTAAAAAAGGCGGTTCTAGGGCTTTTGGGTGACATTTGGAAAGAAATATTCGTCGATAGACAAATATCCTGATGATGTACAGTACTTCAAAGCCATTTCATATACATGGTGGGTCAACCACAAGTTTCTTTTTAAAAATGCAATAAAATTTAATTTTGTCCAGGCTTTATTACTATAACAACACACATTACCATTAATTATGGAACACAACGTCGTCGTTCAAATGGCTGCCTCGGCTGGCTGCGCAGTAGCGAATTCGGTCACTTCAATTTTCCAAAATCTTGTTGATGGTTTCGGGCTGTAGCTTACGGAATGCTTGGATGATATGCCTTAAGTGCTTGAATCATTTACGGATTATTGGCACAACATTGGTCCTTTACGGTTCCCAACAAAAAAAAAAGTTCAAAGGGGTCTTATCGCAGCTCCGAGGCGGCAAATTGACATCGCAAAGACGGCTGATATTACAATTTTGGAATTTGGTGCGCAAAGATCGATTGTGGTATGGGCTATGTGGCATGGCGCACCATCCTGCATGAACCAAAGGTTGTCCAAATCCATGTCTTTTTTTTTTGTAAAAAAAAGTCGGTCAGCATGGCTCTGTTAAGACCATTGTTGACCGAAACGTTGTTCCCAGTCTCGTTTTCGAAGAAAAATGGTCCAATGATGTCACCACTCCATAATCCGCACCAAGTTGTCACTCTCTCTGGATGAATTGGGTTTTCGGCAGTAACGTGTGCGGGTTTTCCGGGCCCCAGATGCGGCAATTTCGCTTGTTAACGAAGCCGCCGAGATGAAAATGCGCCTCGTCAGAAAAGATGATTTTCACACGGCACTCATTTTGGAAATAAGTTTTCAATATTTCCCAATGTTTTTCAAGCGTGAAGAAACTCGGAGGTATAATACTGACTTCCCGTCAAGATTTCGATTGGGGAACAGCTGTCAGTGTAAAAATAACATATGATTGAAAAAGAAAACACTAGATGGCCCACCCTTTACATGTTTTCCTGTTTAAATTTTTTTTTTTTTCATCAGAAATTACTTTTTTTCAGCAGAATGTTTTTTTTTTTTGCACAAACTGCCCGATGCCGACTTGATTTCTGCGTACTTTTGATGTTTACGAACGTAATTTGTTTTGCAGGCCTGCTGAAGTCAGATTTCAATTTTTGTTTACGAACACAAACTTTGCAGATCTAAGTTAGTCAGACGATTACGAATTCGCTCATTGTATTCCAAACAGCAAACACCGAATACTATACTGCCGTCCTAAGTAAAAAGGGCCTTAGCGCCAAAATTCAAAAATCGAGTTTGAGGTATATTTGGAATCGTTAAACAGTGTCTTATTTTTGAGTGAACAAATAACATCATATTTCCAACTACAAATGGCTCAACATCACGAATGAAAATGGGCATAAATCCTTTTTCGTATGGTTTTCAAAGGAACCAAAAACATTAAAACGCATTTATCTCAAAACTACAAAAATGGAGATGAATCCTCCATTTTAACTTGAAGAAAGCATATCTAGTGAAATTCTTTTGAACTCTCTCAATCCTATCCCTTGAATTATTATAATAAGGATTCCAGACTATGCTGCAATACTCCAGAACCGACCTTACTAAAGAATCATATAGTGATTTTAAGGTATAGGGATCTGAAAATTCTATGGTGTTTCTTTTGATAAAACCAAGCATTTGATAAGCTTTGTTAATCAAATAGTCATAGTGAGGTAAAAATGACAAATTGGTATCTAAGATAACTCCTAGGTCTTTCTTATTTCTCACTTTTTCTAGTTTAATATGTTTGATGTTATAATTCAAACAAATTTGGGTTGTAATTCCTGAAACACGACAAGACTTGCACTTGAAATTTAGTAATATTAAGAAGAAGGTGATTCCGTTGGCATTGGCACCAATCATCTAATCTTGCTAGATCCTTCAAAAGGAGCAAACAATCAGATTCACAGCTTATTTTACGATAACGTTTGAGGTCATCCGCAAAAAGAAGGCAGTTCGAATCATTAAATACATCAGGTATATCATTTACAAATAACAAAAACAGTAATGGCCCTAAATGACTTCCTTGCGGAACCCCTGATGGAACAGAGATGTTGTATAAGAACGAGCAATCAATTTTTACTTTTTGAATTCTTCCTGTCAAGTATGATTTTAGTTAGCCACTTCAATAAGGAAGAGTGAATACCTAGGGAAGTTAATTCTGTGCTTAAAAGTTGAAAGCTTTTAAGTCTGTTTTCATAGTTTTTCAGAAACTGAATTTTTAACTTTGAATCTGTGTTTAAAAAAAACTAAGAGGGTTATAAAGATACAATTTTCAGAACTTTATCTTTATATATACAATTATTTGAAAATGTGGCTAAAAGTTGGTCAAGTGAAGTATTTAATGCATTAATTTATGTTTTTTTTACTTAAGTGCTTTTACCAAAACAACTATTGCAGTTTTTATTTTATTATGTCACCTAAGATATAAATTTTCTATTAACCAAATATGGTAAAACACCTTCAGTCTATTTAAGAAATTTAAATGCAGGAAATTTGTTGTGGATAAACATCTTAAGTCGACATAAGCGATCATGATTTGTTGATTAATATCGAACGTAAACCCAACCTAAGATGTTTTACCAAAATAATTTCTTCGTATTTTCTGAAAAAATAAATAAATTGATACATAAGATGAGTCATCATCTACTTAAGTTATTTTACCTTTTGCAAGAACCTAAGAAGTAAACTTAAGATATTTTACAAACGGTCATAACTTTCTTGTTTTTAAAGATTTATCAACAGAGGTAAGAGAGAAATACAGGTTATGGATAAAATATGTAATAAAGCGATAAATAGCTAAAACCACTTAAGTCGACTTAAAAGCTTTTACCTTTTGAGCACAGAATTTATGAAGTAAGACATTATGATTTATTCTATCGAATGCTTTCGCAAAATCTGTGAAAATAATATCTGTTTGACACATCATTTCCATATTTGATATGATATCGTGTGCCATTAAAGCTAAGTTTGTCGCAGTTGATTTACCTGACACAAAACCATGTTGGAAAACTGATATATGGCCACAAAACACAACTGAAAGTTTGTTACCAACTAGCTTCTCGAATAGTTTTGGTATGGCATTTTACATATAGGCCTGTAATTAGTTATTTCCTGCCTTGACCCCGATTTAAAAATTGGAAACAAAAAGGAGATTTTCCAGCTATCTAAGAAATTACTTTCGGCAAGTGAAAGATTAAAAATTATAGAAAGTGGTTCAGCTAACGCAATTGCACAATTTGTTAAAAGACAAGCAGGAATCCTATCGAGTGCTTCACTTTTATTGACATCTAACCCAGATAGAGCCTCTTCAATTTCTTTACGATTTATGTAAACCGAGCCGAAGTCGACAATTCTATTTACGGAAGGCATCTTTTGGATGGAAGGAGCGTCCAATAAATAAACTGATTGAAAATAATTAGCGAATAAATTGCATATTTTTGGTTTCTCACTAGTCGTGGTGTCGAGGTACTTCATACAACTAGGTATTCCATTTGACTACCGCTTCGAGCTTATGAAATTCTAAAAATGCTTGTTGTTTAATTTTAAATCACTCTCACTCAACCGATAAAAGATAGTTTCTATAAAAGAATTTGTTTAAGATTTAGAACTCACGTTGCCGATTAAAGTAATTTAATCGCAGTTCCATATTCCCTTTGTTAATTTTATATGATTTGTACGCTTTGTTTTTTGTATTTGATCACTCATCCTCCTGTTATACCAGGCAGGACTAGAATAAGAATGCCTATAAATTCAGTATAAATGTTTACTAAGTCCGATGAGCTAAGAATATTATGCCAAGATACAGACAACAAATAATCAACCATTGCATCTAAGTCAGCTTTTCGAAAATCATAAACGTACTTATGAAAAGATACTTCTTTCTTTAGAAAGTTATAAAAATAAAATATTAGCTACCATAGTATCTGTCCGCACAAAAAATCTTAGCTTTTATAAAATAACGTACCTACATATGTATATGTCTTGCGGCCCTGGGCTCTTAGTCTATAAGTACATTTTCAGAAAGCAAACATGGTGCAAAAATTAAATTTTTCTACACCATCAATTAATTTTGATTGTTGCTCCCTTTCTGTGGTTTAATTTCTATTTCAACCATTCTCGTTAAATCTCATAACAAAAATCACTAAAATCAAAATTTTCAACCGTCCGACCGGTGCTCACATTTACCTTAACTACAGATGTTTTTCGATCGAGCAAAATATAAACAAAATTAAACTGCACTACACAATCGTTCTACATGGATTTCATATCCAATCAAACAAATTTTGACGTTTCACCGCGAGTTAGTGAATTTGTCGTTGAATTTAAACCACGCTTTTGAAGGTTTGTCATTATTTATCAGGGGATTTTTCAACAAAACAAAACGCCAATTGAAAGAAAAAAAAACACCTCCAGTTTTCAAATCATATACAAATAAAACAAAATTCATACCTCAACAACATAACAGCACGAATACTAATCTTTAATCACCCTGCCTGATATTTGGATTTAATGTTTTAAAGAAAAAAGTACCTAGCAGCATGAGTATGAGTATCTATACCAAATCCTCTAGGTTTCCTCATATTAAAATAGGTCTAATTTTCAAGATAAAAGTTAAATAAACAATAATACGAGTATATATATACGAGAAGCAAATTTGTAGCATCAGAAAGCAAATTCAATGTTTATTATAAACAATAATGAACTTCTGATGAGTCTTTCAGGCCGTTAAAATCGGTCATAGACCCTTATTTCTTCTTGCCTTCGAATGGAATCTCAATCTTGTATATGCAATTCTTAAATTAAGTAGAGTTGTTAACGCTTGCTTCAGGGCAGGCAATGCTATAAAACAGTGTGTATGATAAATAATTAGAAAATCTGTTATTCACACTTGACGAGGTTTCTTCCTGGCAGAGAAGGGAATAATTACTGAATGGGTTGAAGACAGGGTCGGACAGATCTTATAATAATAATGTAGAGGAAATATAACACTTGAACGCTCCTTTTTTGTTATTGTTTTTTGATGGTTATGATGGTTTGCATGTAAGATATTATTGATTGATTACATGATTAACTTTGTTAATCCTTAAAAAAAAATTATTTAAATTCAATCAGTTCCTGACAGGGCTTAGATAAAAGTTTCCATAAACACAACATATACATATGTAAGTGCATGATAGTCCTTTTGGAACAAAGGTATGTTTTGAAGAACATGCTAAGAATTTCGTCATTGACGCAAAGTTACCCCGAGTTTGGGGTGCCTTTTATTCTTAATTGTCTAAGGTTCAAGCTCAAAATGTAATAGGTACCATGTTTTTTCTTTTATTAAATGAATAAAAGTTTTTACAAAAAAAAAAACAACCCCAGTTTGTTGGGGCATCCGACTCATCTGACTCATCAAGAGATCCCTTGTTCATTATACTCATGGCGGCCATAGAAAGTTGTCTTTTTAACCACACTAACGGTGCGTCCCTGGACGAAGACTGCATCATCAACAATAACATACGGGTATTTGTGGTAAAACACACTTCATCCACCACCATTAGTGAATCAGTTATAGAGACTTTACGAAATCATTAAACAAACAAATGTGAGTTAATTAATAGACTTATTAATATGTTTAAGATGTACAATCAATTGAAGATCAATTGATGTTTATTTGAAGTGTAAATATAGTAAAAATTGGTAAATTTAAGCTTGGCATAGGTGGGCATTTGAAATGGATATTTTTTTATATATTTACTCATTACTTTATTATATATGGAGATACTGTACATACATATATAAGAAGTGCAAGCTAGCTATTTGGGGACAAAATGTCATGGTTATGGAGGTGATTGCGAATAAAATTTGCCTTGGAATGTTTGTCATTGGTATCTTGTATATAAATCTACATATATTAATGAAGCGGAAAAGTTATTTCTCAAAATGCATATTTTTATAAAGTGAGTTGGGGTAAAACGAATCATACCATTAAAAATTCTTTTTTAAATGGTAAGAGGATAGTTCCAGGAAAACATATTTGCTTTTAAATGTATTTAAATTTTTTTAAAGTTTAAATAGGGTGGACTAAAAATTGCATTTAATTAAAATTCTTTTTATGTTTGAGTCGTAAGTAGTTGTATACGATTCAGAAGATGTACTAAGAGAAAATGACTTTTTGGGTGAATATATTTCAAAATTAGTTTATAGGGTGAAGATGGGGTACGAATCACAAATTATATCCGATTTCAAAAATTATTTTTGTGATTGAAATGATAACTTAAACGCTGGCTTAAAGGCTAAATTTATATGAGCGATTGCACGAATTTTGAAAACGACTTGGTAGGTACGTACTTTGTTTTGCATAGGAAAAGAGGAGTTTTGGTTCTAAACTGTTTTTGTATGGGAACAGATGAGTTAGAATTAAACTACTGAGTGGAAAAGCGGGTAGTAGTATTTTAAAGAAAAAAAACTTTTCAGGTACTTAAACGTATGTATGAATATGAAATAATAAGTCTTGATAAATGTTGGCTACATATACATTCTCATTTGTTCGGGGAAAATTCAGTGAAGTTCAAGTAAGTAGATACATTTTCCTCGGAATGCAATATTCTGGAAAAACAAAATCTCTCGAGAGCCTATATAATTGCTCCCAATCTATTTGGCTCCAGCGAGATATCGGTCCGTCGGAAAGGGCAAAAAGGACAAATTTTTGCGTTAAGGTATAGATACTCGTGTTCTTCCGACAAGCCGACCGCCCGGAGCAAAAATCCTCCGATTCATATAAAATTGGAAATTTTTCCTCGCTAGGACCGATTAATGTTTTGAAGTGCAGCCATGAGCACGCCCAGCAAAAGCTTTTAATTTCGTAGTCTCGAGTTCGTTTTGAATTACAGAAAGTTATGGTTTTGTGAGAAATTACAGCGACACACGACTCTACAACACAACAAACGACACAGATGTGGATCCGAATTATGTTTAATAAAACAACCATTTCGGTTTCATATATTGACAAATCTGTTTGTTTGAAAATCCGACATAATTGCAATAAAAGCGTTTCAGATAAACTTTTAAGTTGGCGAAAAGCGGTTGTTTTGATTTTAGCCATGATGGTTGCGCTCCGCGCTAGAAGTCAAAAACTTGGATTATTCATTAGTCCAACATAATATCAAACTAGCAAAAAATAAAATGAATTTGACTTCTTACTTTTATTTAACAAAGAAAAAAATAATTTAATAAATTAGTGGACAAAACACAAACAAGAAATAAATTAATGGACAAATAAATACAAAAAAAGAAACAAATTAATGGACACATAAATACAAAAAAAAAAATTAATTAATGGACAGATAAACAAATAAATAAAAAATAAATACAAAAATGAATACAAACATTAATAAATAAATTAATAAGTAACTAAACAATTAAATAATTAAATAAATAATTTAAAAGCAAATAATTTAATAAATAATTCATTAAATAAATAAATAAGTAAATAAATAATTGAATAAACAATTAAATAATTAAATAAATAAATAAATTAATAATAAAATAAAGAAATAAAGATATAAATAAATAAATAAATGAGTAGATAATCAATGAATGAATGAATAAATAAATAAACACACAATGCTAGCCCTTTTGTGGAGTTCAAGGAATACAAAATACTTAAGGAAGTTAAAGCAATTATCTGATATGCTTAGTTTATAATATTTCTAGTTTTTTGTAAGTGACTTCGCTATTACAAACTTTAATTTTATATGTATACAAGAAAATTTAATAAACAACAATAATAATAAAATCTTTCCCCTCTATAAATCTAATGAAAAAAATGGAACCGCTTTGAGTGATCATTATTAGTATTTTCTCTGCAAAAGCAATATCTCGTTCATAACACCCTTTATGATAATCGTTACCATTTCATATTCCATCAACGATCATAAAATCTTCCGCAACCACACCCTCTTCAAGATATTCTGTTTCTGATGTCCAGCTGACACTCCAGTGCCACGATAAAAAAAATATTAAAAAAATTCGATTCCCAAATCCCAACCCGATCCTCCGCATAAACATAACTTGACTGACTTGACTCATTTCAAGCGGAATCCAATTTCTAATCTCTTAAAAAAATATATTTTCAATTTATTATTGGAAATGGAGAGCGAGAAAATGAAAATGCCACGAGATCTCTTTAATAAACAACAAAATTATAGTTGAATATAGAATTTCTTTTAAGTTCTCCCTCCTCTGTGTCGTGTCATCGTGTCGCTCACTCTCATGCTCATCTATTCAATTTCGATTCGTTTCGTTTCAAACTTGGGGCAACCGGCTTCGGAGTTCGGAGGCATCAGACAATGAATTTGCCTTCAGTAATAAATGTTTCGTGCGCGATGGGATACAGAACGGGGAACGTTTTTTAGTCGAAATTGCTGTATTGTCGGAATAATTGTTTATCTTGGCTACTGGACTACAATGATCGCTCAATAGAAAAGTTCAGTTTGAGGTAAATAAAGGAAGCAGAAATACAAAACAACAATCACTTTCTGTACTACCTACATATATCTTATCTTCAGGAATAAAAGATTTTTCTTCGATTAACTTGGCTAAACATTCGTGATCGTGCGCAGCAAAACATAATTTCGTAAAACGTCATCGGCTTGATCGTGCGTTGGCATCGGTATCGAATCGGCGGTATTCGACAACTGCAATTATACGTGCTAAAATAAAAAAAGTAAATTAAATTATGATACAACAAAAATCGAAGCAAACTTTCTTGTTTCTTTTTTTGTTTTTTAATGAAAGTTAATAAGAGAAATGCTTGTGAACGGATTTGAAAGAAAAGGTAAATAAACAATGTGTGTGTGTTCTTTCTTAAGTTACGATCGCAAATTAACGTTTCTGTTCCCTGAAATCAAAAGCTGAACTGAGTGGATGTTTTATTAATTTATTCAAAAGAAAAATAAATAACAGTGCTAATAAATCGTGAATATTCAGAAATTCGGTCCTTCCTATTTAAAAAAAAAAGATGAATGTCTAATTAAAAGAAGATACCTACATTTATTTCTTATCTCTTGTAAAGTCCATGACAAAACTGTCAGATTATTTTTTTTTGTTCGGTTTTCAAAATAAATACAATTTACTGAAACTAATTTGTGATGTTTAAATATAAACATTGAACAAACCGAAAACATATAATATGTATATACGGGAAGATACCTAAATATACCTGCCTTGCCTACACTGTACGAAAGTGGGACAAAGCAGCATTCACATCACAGTGTGCAATTTTGCGAAAATATGTAGTAAGTTACCGATTTAATTTTATGGTTAAAATATAAATGCTGTAACATGAATTAGGCATGCTTTATTTTATGCCCTAGTGTGTAACACAGTTTTGGGGCTTTAAGACTCAGTAAAAACCCAGTTAGTCCCAATAATAAAGCTTGTTTTGAAATTTCAAAAAGAAAATTGGTTTTTTAAAAATGTTGTACAGAGAGAGTTTAACATAACTTCTGTTTCAAATAAAATAGAAGTTATGTTAAATGAACATTAGAGTGGAGCTTATTATGGCAAGGTTGGAATTTCTTTTGGGACTCCAAATTAAATTGACCAAGGCTTTGTATATGAAAACTATAGTAATCATATCAGAAGCGGCGACTACCGAGTCACGTAGTGTCGAAATCCACCAACTTCCTTCTGTTGAGGAAACAAATTTGCCGTCGAAATCCAGCGTAAATAAAAACGACTCATTGATTATACTAAAGTTGTCATATACGAAGCCGTAACATTATTGTTGCAAATTTGTTGCCGTTGAAAAAAAAAAAAAAATGTGTGAAAACTATAAATAATTTAAAATGGAATTAAATTCTGTATTAAAAATTTAAACCGTCTTTTTTTCGATTTTTTTTTTTTTTTTTATTTTTGACATTCATGCGTCATAGAGCTCTCCGTAAATAATTTTCAGTAACCTTTTCTACTACGTTTTCGCTGTCGGTTTAGAGACCATAGAATTGCTCGCTTGACTTCAGCTGCGTACTAGACTTAAACTGCCAATTTTGTTTGTGCTGGTAGAGATTGGCAGTTTTGGAGAATTAACGAACAGACCCAGTTTGTTCAGTTATTTGATATATTAAATCTGGTCATAATTATTCGAAATTTTATTGTGGTCTCCAAAAAGACAACGAAATGCTAACAAAAACAGCGGAAAAATATTCATGGAGAGTTTCACAAATTGCAAATAAATAAAACAAATTTTAACAAAAAAAAAAAAAAATCAAACAAAAGCCATGCTGTAATGAAAGTAACAACTTTGTATATGATAACTTTAGTGTTATCAATGAGTCGTTCTTATTTACGCTGGATTTCGACGGCTGGTGGCGCATGTTTTTGCAACATGTTTTATGATTTTGACAGCGTAGACATTAATGTTTAAAAAGAGTAAGTCTAGTTATATTGTAAGGGAGTAAGAGAATAACATCTCGACTTTCAAATTTGTTTCCTCAATAAAAAGTGTTGAGAGAAGTTGGTGAATTTCGACACTACGTGACTCAGTAGTGGCCGCTTCTGATGAGATTTCTATAGTTTTCATATACAAAGGTAACAACAAATAAAAACACGAACAAATACAAATATCATTTTTCGCACACAATTAATCGTCCGGGCAATTAATTCTGTGCGAAAATAGAGTGGAGACTTGTCAAAAGCGATCTGGTATAATCATCAATTTCGTTATTTGAACAGCGCACCACAGAACGAAAAGCACAATGAAATCGTTTATGATTTCGTCATATCATTTTTATATGGGATTTTTCGTTTCACATCAGCAGCGTACTAGGCAATTATGTGCGATTAAAAATTGGAGGGTTCTTGAAATGATGTGCCACAGTTAGGAACTTATAAAATTTCTTTTGCTTTAAGCCTAGTACGCTGCTGATGCGAAACGAAATTTTCCTGTGGTCTCCAACAGGACAACGAAATGCTTACGAAAACATAGCGGACAAATATAAATGGAGAGTTTCACAAACTGCAAACGCATAAAATAAAACTTAACGAACAAAATCAAAGAAACACGAACAAACCTGAATATCATTTTCCGCACACAATTAATGGTCTGGGCAATTTGTTCGGTGCGAAAAGAGGGTATAGACTTGTCAAAACAATCTGGTATGAACATCAATTTCGCTGGTCGAACAGCGTACCTCATAACGAAAACCACAACGAAATTTTTCGTTTATGTTTCCGCCATGTAATTTTTGTATGGGATGTTTCGTTTCACATCAGCAGCGTAATAATCTTTAAGCTCTACAATATGCTGTTCGAGAAGCGAAATTGACAATAGTAATTGATTATTTGGAAAAGTCTCCATTCTTTTTTTTATTTTTAAGAAATATGGTGTTTTTTTTCGAACATTTACATGCCTCGGCAACCTGAGCCTATTGAGCAATTCTGAGGTCAGAACCTTTGGAAAATGGTTATTTGCTTTCGACGATCGAAGTTTTGTTTATCTATATAAAGAACGAGAAATTCCTCGGGTATTTTTTTTTTTTTTCATAACTATCTAATTAAATTTTCCCAACCAGATTCGTAAAATTGCATACTGTTACTGTGCCGTCTGTATCGTGAAATAATGTAATTATCTTTACCGGTCTTTATTTTAAACAAACACAAACCAAAATATTTCTTATACTCATTGCAAGTGAAATTGAATTATCTTTCAGTTTCATGTGTTTTATCCTATTGGAAAAAGTAAAGAATGAAATTATAATAAAATTGTTTACAATAGTGAAACAAAATAAAACAATATACAAAAAATATGCATAAATAAAGTGTATCTTTCTTAATCAGAATACCTACAAAAAAAACCCCTTTAACAATGCTTTTTGTCTGCAAATGCATCTTCTTCATCTCAACATATATAAAATAAAAAACAAAAAAGTGTAAATAACACCATAAAACATCTTAATGCCTCCGTGTTCCGTTTTTAAAGATTATTTTTCTTCTACCTACCTTGAGTAATAATATTCAACTGGGAAATATATAATAATAATCGTACTTGAAAAGAAAATATAAAACAATAATAACTTAAGAGGAAGTACAAGTACCAAGTACAAAAAGAAAACAAAAGATTTAATTGTTTATGTTTACCCTGCACGTCATAATAAAATAAAAAAAAAATAATAAAAAAAGAGGCAATAGTATCTGTAATACAACACGATTCTTGATATAATGAGTGTGTTTCTATGAATTGAAAAAAAAGTAATAATATTATAAAATCCATTAATTTTTTTAATCTATGTAGTGATAAAAATGTTTATATAGTAAAATTATTCAACTTCGTCACTTTTTGTGTTCCAGTTTCTTCAAGGTGAAAATTGTTTTTATAAAAAGTGATGACTATTTAGTCGATTGTGTATAATGTTTTGGATTGTTGCCAATGTTTATATTTTGTAAATATTTTTCAAACAGCGAATGTTTGTAAAAAATAAAAAAAAACACAAATAAAAATAAAAACATAATTCAATAAATATTTGAATTGCAACGTGTGTAGGTGGTTAATAAATAACAAAAAAACAAGTGGATAGTTTTGGAGAAAGTGAAGTAATTTAATGTTTGGCACCAGCACCTCACACTCATCAAATACGTAAACTTAATTGGATATTTTAGCTAGGAATACATTTTTGGTAAGCAATTTTAATTAAGTATTTATATATTTTTTTTAAAATAATAAGTTGATAGTTGATAGATTTGGGTTCATTTAGAATTGTAAAAATGTTTATTTGTTCGGTTTTTAGCAGTTATAAATTTTGCTCAGACATAAACTGATGTAATATAGAAATTTTTAATTAACAAACAAATACAAAATTAAATTCCTATTCTTTGGTTTGTTTCTAAAAAATTACTCTTCACTAGAAAAAAGTTTCAAAAGTGTGTCAAAAAAATTCCGAAAGCATTGGGATGTAGTTTATTTAGTTCACAAAAATGAAATAAAATTAATTTTGATCAATTGTACGAATCTATCAAATGTACAAATCTATCAGTGTTACAAAAAAAAAATGT
This sequence comes from Melangyna quadrimaculata, assembly GCA_949320155.1. Classification (NCBI taxonomy): domain Eukaryota; kingdom Metazoa; phylum Arthropoda; class Insecta; order Diptera; family Syrphidae; genus Melangyna; species Melangyna quadrimaculata. Next base: position 105,577,959 of record OX439483.1, read on the forward strand.
ATTATCTTTTTTGTGTAGAATTACATACATGAGCTACAATGTGTAACTACAACTTTTTTCAAAAGAACCTACAGTTTTCGAGTAATATGGAAAAAAAAGGTGATTTTTACCCCCTTTGCTTCCCTCGCTCAAAATTAAGGGTACTTTTTAGGAAGTGTTAAGGACGTAAAAATGAAGCTCTCCACCGAAATTCGGCTATGTCGGAATTTTTCGAAGTATGGAAATTTGTTTGTCTTATTTTCTTAGACTTTTTGAATCTAAAGCTTAGTACGCTGCTGATGCGAAACGAAATTTTTCTTTGGTCTCCAACATGACAGCAAAATGCTTACGGAAACCATAGTGAAAAAAATTCTCTTTAAAAGTGTCACCAATTACTAACAAAAAAAAAAAAAAAAAACAAACACAAAGCAAAAACAATTACAGAAAGCCATGCTATAATAAAAGAAAAAACAAACACGAATGGCCTCGTTCACATAGCACTGAGATATGTTATCTCGAATACTCGAGTATCCGTATAAGTTTGTGAACGACATGGACCGGATAGGTTAACTTAGCTCACAATTCAACGTAAAATTTAAATTTGAAGTCAGCTGTTGTTGATATTTTCTCTTTAGATAGCTGAGTTATACGAGATTTTTTGGGTAGGCTGAGATTTCTTTTTTGAGAACAGCTGTTTTAACATCAGCTGTTCTCAAACAACAACACAACGCGCAACAATTAATGGCAATTAATGGTATGTTCAATTAATTCTGTGCGAAAAAAGAGTGTAGACTTCTCCAAATAATCTGCTACAATTATCGATTTCGCTCATTGAACAGCGTACTGCAAACCGAAAAGCAGAACTACCTTTGTATATGAAAACTATAGTATTATCAATAAGTCGGTTTTATTTATGCTGGATTTCGACGGCTGGTGGCGCATGTGTTTGCAACATGTTTTATGATTTTGACAGAGTAGACATTAATGTTTAGAAAGAGTAAGTCTAGTTATTTTGTAAGGGAGTAAGAGAGTAAGATCTCGACTTTCAAATTTGTTTCCTCAACAAAAAGTGTTGAGAGAAGTTGGTGGGTTTCGTCACTACGTGACTCAGTAGTCGCCGTTTCTGATGAGTTTACTATAGTTTTCATATACAAAGGAACTACACTTTTCGTTTATGATTTCGTTATGTCATTTTTGTATGGGATTTTTCGTTTCGCATAAGCAGCGTACTAGGCTTAAACTAGAACGGTTTTTAATTCTGGAATCACAGCAGAAGATCGCGGGATCAAATCTGAGATAAGCCAATTTTTTTTTGTTTAATTGCCTGACGAGGCAAAAGGGTTCATAATCGCCAAGGGCCTTGTTCTTGCCAGAACTAACCCTTGGTAGTCCCATGCTATAGAATCTATGTAAAACTCTCTTGTGTCGAGAACTAGATTAATTTTCCAGAAGGGTATATTATGAAACTTATTCATTTTCGAGTAAGCCCAGTGGAAGCGTATATTAGACTGATAAAAAGAAGTTTGCAGTCAAAAATCTCAGTTAAGCTATTTTTTTTTGTTTTGCCGGACAAGACAAAAAGGTTCATAATCGACAAGCTTATAGTTAAAGCCAGTACTAAGCCTTGCTGGCTCTTGCTTAAAAGCATATTCAATGTAAGACTCTCTAGAACCTCGTCGAAAACTAGATTGTTCTCCCAGATGGGATATTAACTGAAATTGCTCCATCTTTTTTTTGAATTTTTCATCCGAATGTGGATATTTTTTGTTTTTAAATCATATGCCTGTCTAAATGACAGTATGTTTGAAATCATAATCTTGAAGATCCGGTGAGATTTTTTTGAGAATCAGACTTATCGTGGACACTCTTTGTTAATAATTATTTTATTCAATTAAAATATTTTTTTTTTCTAAAATTCGATATATAACCATTTTAAAGAGTCGCTCGTGTTGAATTAATCATAAAACAATTATTGGTATTATTTTAAAAGTATTTTGGATTTTGTTTTTTAATTTGTTTAAAAATTGTATAAACTTTGGAATTTAAAGTGCCAACAATCGAATTGACTTTTCAGTAAATCTCTTTTTTAGTTTGAACAACAACATTATGCAATCATTTTTACACACAGTTATCCATCACCGTTTTCCCTTTGATTATATGCCTCAATCATAAAGATCGAACAACTAAAACCTGAAGTTAAAAGCCTCTTATGGCCGATTTCTTGAAAGACTTTTAAATATTTAAAAGGTGATTTAGCTTTAACCAGCCTTAGTTTAACCAACAGCTTTTAAGTATAACAGGCTTTTAAACACCCTAATAAACTAATATCCCATTTTCGTCTCAATAAAATTTAAAAGCGTCGTAAAAGTCATCACATCCCGTGCACATGCACATATTCATACATATTTTGACATCCCATTTGTTTTGCTTTTCTGCATGTGGAAATTATTTCTGTGACGATCTTAGTAAAACAAATTTTAAAGAGTTTTAAATTGTTTATATTTCAGTGAATGATAACAAAGTAAAGATAATTTTGTGTGTTTCTTGAAGCAACAAAAATCCGATACAAATAGTTAATTCGCGACAAAAACACGTCCCCTAGTGAAATATTCATTAAAGATCCTCGCCGATGTGCCTGCTTGGATTTTGGGCTGTACTTTTTTAATTAAATACGCGCTCAATTGTTCTTGTTTTTTATACAATTATTATACGAAATATATTTATTTTTAAACAAACAATTTAATACACTTTAATATTTGTTGTGGGCGTAATAATTCTCTTACACACACCATTTTTTCATTTCATAACACTTTGTATTTATAAAAAATGTTGTTTCACTTTTTTAGTGATCTGTTATAAATTAAAAGCAGTTTAGATAAAAGCGATTTTAGTGAATGTTTATGAAATTGGCCATTAAGGTGACAAATGGCCAATTTCATAAACATTCACTAAAATCGCTTTTATCTAAACTGCTTTTAAATTATAACAGATCAATAAATTTGTTCAGTTTCACCAATGTAGAAAAGGGAAATTTTCGGGATATTTTAGTTAAAATTGAGTTTGCTCACATCCCCTTATACAAAATATACGTTCTCCTTCTCTTACATATGAAGTATATGAGAAAACGTGAAACAACATTTTTTATAAATACAAAATGTCACGCCAAAGTTGGAAAAATTGAAAAAAAAGACGCTCTCGTCGACGTTTTTTTATATTTGACTGATGTTGAATTTTGTGAAATTGTAGAAAAGATAAGCGGAAATTAAAAAAAAATAAATAAATTTTGTTGACAATGAAATTATATTTATAGATCTATTTGTGTTGACAATATTATAGTGTTGTATTGTTTTAATTTCTTAGCATTTTAGCCGAAAATCGTTTCCCCAGTCCAGCTATGGACAAACACAGTTATAATATTTTTGCCGTTTTCGATTGGTCGTCCGGAGTTACTCCATTTTCACTGTTTCTGTTCCAATCCTATAGAGAATGGAAAATCTGGAGTAGACGGAGTAACTCCGAACCGTCCACTCGAAACCGACATTTAATAATAAAAGTAATTTCACTTTGATTTTTTTCATTATTTTGAACGCACACTGCACAGCAAGAACAAAAACAATAAATAATTTAACGCTGTCAAAAAACTCGTCGTCAAGAAACTCGTCGCATTGTTAATTGGGCAACGATTTTATGACTAGAGAAAAATGACAGCGAATCACGTGACGCTCTTGTCGCGTTTACTCGTTGCATTGAGAATCCACCTTTAGATAGGCTATCGCATAGGTTTCCGATCGCGGCCAATAAGAGCCAAAAAATAAAAACTGTTAAATTTGACTGTGAGATTCAACAAATGACGCGTCAAAGTTTATATATTTCAAGCACGATTATTTCTTCATACTGTTTCTGCATACCTGAATTAATACATTTTGATTTATTTAAAAAAAATAATCTATTAAGTTTTAATATCGCAAAGATGTATGATTTAAAAGGATTTTATTATTTTATGAATTTGACCAATTTTTTTGTGTAACTTTTCCACTGTGATTATTTAGGATCTTTTGGTCTATTTGTAAAAAAATGTGAATAAAAACAATACTATTCCATTATTTTCCCAAAGTTTCGTGAGTATTCCTCACTTCTTCAGGGGTTATATATTTTTTCAATTTGATTGTTAAAAAACTACATACTCTGCTTCTTATATCCTACTTTGCATCATTGGTCATACAAATAGACCAAAAGAGCCTATATAATCACAGTGTAAAAGGATTTTATTTAAATGGTCATTTCATTACTATGAACTACATTGCATAGGCATAGTCGTCACTTTTGTTAAGCAATTTTTTTTTTAATTCATGCAGTTATTATTTTTCATCTTCAATACAATCGGTAATGTATACCTACAGATAGATCTTTGAAAAATACAAGTTGAGTTCTTTTTGCCTAAGGTTTAATTAACTCCATTCAAATATGTACATTTTCTACCACTTTGTGCAATATTTATTTAATACGTACCTACTCATGAAAAAATGTTTACTTGCGATATACGTACCAAGTATAGGGCAAGTTTAGGATTCGTAAAAAAAAAATCGAGATAAAACGGGCCAATGATTTTTTTTTAATTTTCTGAAAAAATTGCATTTTATTAAAAACTAAAAGTTGGCATACCAAATTTAATTTTTTAAATTTTCAAGAATTTTTATATGTATATAAAAAACTATTAAAAAAAAAAACCACTAACGATTTTTGAATTTTTTTTTTTATAAATTCATATTTATCAAACAAATTAGATGGCATGATTTATTTTTTAGCTCTATTTGTTTTAACTATTAACTTTTTTTGTTCTTTAATTTTATGGTCAGGGAAAATTTTGAAATTGGTCAGGGAAAGTCAGGGAAATTTTTTTTGAAAAATAGTGGACACCATGAATTATTTTTTAAAATTGTTCAATTTTTCATTAACTTTTTAATAATCAATATCAAAAATTAAATTGATGGGTTACTCACACTTCACACACCCCTTTCGTATGAAATTTCTTTACCCTTCCCAATAATTTTTAAATATACTAGGGTGTCCGTTATTTCCCAAACTCTTTTTTTGGATAGCACACCTCGTCAAACGAAAGCTTATTAATTATTGACCAAACAAATTTTTTTCCGAGGTCATTAACCCGTGCCTCTAAGGTCATACTTTTCCCATACAAATTTGTATGGGAATTTTGCACATTTCACATTTTATTTTCTCTGGAACTTTAACAGTTATTCTAATTTGTTTTAGAATTCTGATTGATTTATCGGTCCTTTAAAAAACTGCATTTAAAACTGTATTTAAAAAATTTAAATTATAATTTATTTCGATTTCTTAATTTAATAAATACATTAATTTTATGTATTTTTCTCTTATTTTTCTCTGTCTCGATCTTCAGCAGTTTTTGTTGCTTTTTTTTTTTAATGATTATCATAAAATAATAAGTTCTTTTTTTTAAATTGCATTAAAAAAAGTAATGAAAACAAATTATAAAAATAATTTATTTCGATTTTTCAAAATATTAAAAATTTTAATTTTTGTTATGCATTCAATTTTTTTTTCTAACAAAATAAAGTTTTATTTAAATGATTTGTTTTGGCCAATATCTTGTTTAAAAACCACATTAAAAAATTAATAAAAAAGAAACTTTATTTGGTAAGAAAAAAAAATTAAACACATAACAAAATAAAAATTATTTAATATTTTGAAAAATCGAAATAAATTATTTATAATTTGTTTTCATTACTTTTTTTAATGCAATTTTGAATGATCATCATTAAAAAAGACAACAAAAACTGCTGAAGATCGAGAGAGACAAATAAGAGAAAAATATATAAAATTAATGTACTTATTAAATTAAGAAATCGAAATAAATTATAATTTAAATTTTGTTAATGCATTTTTAAATGCAGTTTTTTTTTAAAGACCGATAAATCAATCAGAATTCACAAAAAAATTTAGAATAACTGTTATAGTTCCAGAAAAAAAAAAAATAAATAAAATGTGAAAAGTGCAAAATTCCCATACAAATTTGTATGGGAAAAGTATGACCTTAGAGGCACGAGTAAATAACCTCGGAAAAACTTTTGTTTGGTCAATAATTTTTTCTTTCGGCATAAACTTTCGTTTGACGGGGTGTGCTATACAAAAAAATGAGTTTGGGAAATAACGGACACTCTAATGTATACATATCTTAACTTTGAAAATCCTAACATTAGAACAGAAGTTATGATTTTTTGCTAGAAAATAAATCAGGGTAAAAAATGAATCCATAAGCGGGAGCTGGAGGAAATATCTGCACCGGCTGCTGATGCAAACCAAGTTATTCAGGAACTGCGAAATGCCAACATGAATAAGTGCGCAACTATTTTCAAAATCGCCGTACAGAGAATGAAAAATGCTCAGGAGATTCGTTCACCAAAATTCGTTAACAACGCTTGAGGCCAACTCCTTGTGGAAGTCGACAAAATTCTTCACAGATGGCAAGAGTATTGTGAAGGACTTTTAAATGAACAGTTTTTGAGGATATATTTTCGAATGGCTGCACCTAACAATGAAGAAGTCGCCGTCATCACAGTCGAAGAAGTTAGTGATGCGGTGAAAAACTCCAAAAAGGGAAAAGCAATTGGGCCAGACGAGATACCCTCTGAGTTCTGGAAAAAGATGGGAGACATCGAGTCCAGATGGCTCATGATTCTCATCTTCAAACTTATCTGCGGCGACCGAATGCCTAATCAGTTACCTTCTTCCAATCTATAAGGGGAGCTGATGTCACACACCATGAAGATCGTTGAGCGTATATTGGATGGTCGCCTACGAAAAATAATACGGCTATCTGACGACCAGTTCGGGTTTGTCTCGGGTAAATCAACCCCAGATGCTATTCAGAGTATAAGAATCAGAAAGGAAAAATATCGGGATTCCTCGAGAGATTTGCATATTGTATTGGTTGATTTTGAAAAAAACATTCGACAGGCAACCACGAGATCTGATATGGGTTGCACTTAGCCAACGAGGAGTTCCGGAAGTCTACGTGCGGATGATCATGGACATGTACGAGCAAGTTAAAACAAAGGTAAGATGCCCCGCAGAAATCACCGAAGAGTTCCCAATTAGAGCAGGTGTGCACCAGGGAAGCGTCCTGAGTCCTTTGCTCTTTATAAATGTCCTTGACTTTCTGGTTGAGAATAAGGTGACGGACCCCAAAGTGAATCAGTTATTCTTTGCTGATGATGGAGCCATCATAAGTGAAGATCCTGTGTGCTTGCAACGAGCACTTAATGTATAGGTGGATGTTCTGGAGGAAAATGGATACCGCATTTGCGCGAAAAAGACCGAATACCTATGCTGTCCATTTTCTGATCCACACAGGCCTATTCCGGACATCTATTTGAATGAAACAGTGCGAAAAGTTTAAATATCTTAGATCAATGATCAATAGCGAAGGATCTTGTGATGACGACATCAAACATCGCGTAAGCGTAGGGTGGATGAAGTGGCGGAAAAAATCTGCCATCTTCTGTGATAGAAAAATGCCCCCTAAGCTGCAAGGAAAGCTTTATACGGCAGTTGTTCGTCCAGCGCTTACATACGATTCACAGTGTTGGACAATGTACAAGAAGTATGAGAGTAAATTGACGGAAGCTGAAATGAAGATGCTTCGCATGGCAGCAGGAGTGACAAAGCGTGATCGAATAAGAAGCAAGAGAATCCGAGGAAGCCTACACCTCAAAAATACCATCTTGCACAAAATACAGCATGACCAACTTAGCTGGTACTGTCATGTACAAAGAAGATGCCATGAGAACCCAGTTCAAAAGGCAATATCACAAGATGTTCCAACACTATCGCGGAAGAAAGGCAAGCGCAAAAACTCCTGGATGAAAAAAATGCAACGAACCCTGCATTAAGCTGGCCTCAGACATGGAACAATCCAAAACCGGGAGGCCTGTCGACGTTTTCTGGGGTCAACCCGGTGAACCCCACAAGTGGAACCTTAGGGAGAGTTGTGGTCCCCCTCGAGATCATAACAATCGCCGGTAAAATGAAGAAGAAGAAGCCCACTCAAGATTGTCGATATCTGGAGGCATCCTAAGCCTGAATACATAGCTTCATATAACCGTAAGTTAAAAACTAGAATTCTTCAACAAATATGTAGAAATAGCCACCATCAAGCTTCTAAGTCCATCCGGTAAAAAGATAATAATCAACGAAATCAAAAGCCATAAACATTTTCATGAAAGTTGCACAAATTTACTAATTTGGACGCTTTTTTACGCTCAAGAGAAAGGATTCTCCTGCCGGGAGTCACCATTTTCCTTGAAATAAACCCTTAAACACAAAACTAAAGCTGTCCATAATGCAGTTTGGTTCGTGGTTTTCGGACTGGTTGAAAATCCGAATGGTTCGGCGCCGAAACTTTTTTGACATTTATCCAGTGTAAAATGTCCGAAGCCAATAATATTGGCTCCGTGCCGTACCCAGCTGTAGATGTTAAACAAATGTGTGTTTTTTAATTATTAGAATCAACTTTTAAGAAAAAAAAAATTTCCATTTTAAAATGTATACAATTGAGATTAACATGAGAAAACTCAAGTATAGAACAGGATGGGGTAGCGCTAATTTTTTGGACGTTTATGTTTTTTTTTACAAAGTTTTGATTCTCTTCTTGAAAAAAAAAAACTATTAAGTTTTTTTCAGTACAAGCACGGAACTATTTTAACCTGAAAAAGAAAATACATAAAACCTAGAAATCTAACAATAAGTACCGTGACTTCCTCTCATAGTTTTTCGATGTGTAGGTATTCCTTAAACGTTGAAATCAAGTCAAGTTATTTTCCAGAGAAATTGAAATAAATATGAGTCCAAATAAGCGATTGCAAAATATCAAACCATCCATAAATAAAAGCCTATAACTCATATATTTACCAAGTGTAATCTCATCACGTTTTCATAATTTCCTATATATAATAAAAAAAAAAAAATCAACATTTTACTTAGCCTGCGAATAAAGAAGGAAAATAAATACCACAAAACTATACTTAACCTGGTAAAACGTATGAGACAGGTTTTCACTTATAATGTAGGTACCCCAGGAGCCAATACTGCATTTTTGTTGCAGTCTAATGTCACTTACCATATTATTATGTGCTATTTTAGCTAAAGAAAAAAAATCTAAGTGAATTACTGACCACTTGAATAGAGGCCAGACAAGCAGACATGCAGACGAAACGGATGCTCCAAGAAGAAACCACTTGCCAAGACAATAATCCAGTGTGCTGCTGGATTAGTCGGTAGAATGTGCTCCGTTCCGTTTGAACGTACCTACTTCATTCGATGAAATACGCACTTTTGTTGTTGTTGCGTCGTCGGTCGTTTTGTTTTGCACTAGGTATTTTTGGTTATTCCCCCCTTTGCCCTGGGGCCTTGTGCGGTTCTTAAAACTCTTTAGGGGGAATTTCTGGACATAATGCTAATATCCCACGTATTTAATTTATCTGATGTTGAATTTGTTATATTCGTCTTTTGTTTTATTCACTACTTGTTGTATAGTGACTTTGAAAGGCTTCCCATAGACAAACAAGAGTAGTTCATGATGGTCGAATGGTGATGGTGGCCCTGGCCAGTGGAGCGCTACTCTCTCTCTGGGTCTTTGGTTTTCCATGCCGTCATCTTTGTCGTCATTTAGTTGCTCGGTTATGTACGAATAGGGTGCAATGACTTCGAAGAGTTGACTCAATTGATGGGAAAATGTGAGTTTAAGTGTTGAAGTTGAACGTTTAGTTTTTCTTTTTTGCCCAGAGATTTTTTGAAATTGAATTAAAAGAGAGATAATTTTAATTCTTTTTTTTTTATATTTAGCGCGCGCTAAAGGGGTTGTGACTACCCTTAACATGTTATACACAGCACGAGCGATTAGGTAGGTTGGAGGGGATTTAAAAGGAGATACCGATGCACATTGGTTTTGAATGTCTGTAGGTAGAGCATTCCACATTCGTGTTGTGCGACTTAAAAAGAATCTCTGTACTTAACAGTACGTCCGAAGTTGGGCTCAAGGGTAAACTGATGGGCATTCCTAGAAGCGCGAGTATTACGGTTGAATTGTTTATGCAAAAAAATTGAATGCAACTGGCTATTTCACTTGAGCACTGTTTGTTGAAATAACGGTAAAATAACGAAAGGCATGAAACATTTCGACGGCGCTTAAGAGATGAAAATGTTTTCGTTATAGTTCTTTCACATATCATTTTAAGAGCTCTCTTTTGAATTCTGTCCAATAGACTCAAGTGGGTTATTGGAGCACCTGCCCAAATATGGGAGTTATACTCAAGTTTTGGACCAATAAAGGCTGCCAGATCAGAAGGGGAGACAAATTTCTTGCATCGACGACTTTTAGCGACATCAAATATGTGGTCGTTCCATAAAAGGTGGTCTGTGACACACATACCGAGGACTGAAAGCTGTTCAATTTCCTCTATGGGTATTTTGCTTTTTTAATTCAGAGTAGAGCCTGAACTGTCAAAAAAAATCCGTGTTTCTTTTATAGCTCAGAGCATTCAGAGCTCTCTTTTTTCGCTCTGAACATGTTCTCTATGGGTTCAGAATAAATCGATAGAGCAGACGGAGTTGATTAGCTGAACACAAATTTGACAAGTGGAAAAAAAATCAAAAAAGTAAATATGGCGGAAGAGAATAGTCGACTCTGAACTCTCAGAGCAGAGTACGCTCAGTTCAGAGATCGCTCGAAGTGTGTTCGGAGTGTTCAGACTCTGTTCAGAGCTCTTCTCTGAACTAAAAAAGAAAAACGCCCTATGCAAGTGCCGCTCATGGATAGCAGCATTGGGGGTGGGTTTCGCTTTAACGACAGGAGACAGCTTTGGGTTTTATAAGCATTAAATTCTACACGGTTTTTTATTCCCCATTTTATTTTTACTTCTTTTTTTTCTTGTATAAATCTGTGATTTTTTTAATGGCTCAATGAAATTAAAATTTATTGCCAAATATTTTTTATTTACATTAAAAAAGAATTTCATGAAGTGATTCATGTTGATATACGCACCACAAAGAAGCTAGTTGTTGTATTTGTTTGTATTATAATGTAAGATCAGACAACATGAATGACAGTTTCATTGTTTGTCTTTTTGAAATCTAGACACTCGTATGTGTAGAGATAAAAGAAAATCACTTTATGAATAAACACACAACAACAGATTGTTTCAATGGCTTTAAGTATAGCATTTTGGCGATTTATTATTTCTTTTTTAGCTGATGACATTATCCAGACCGGAAGCCGCTGTGAATAACAAAGGGAAAATTAAAGTAGAAACAAAAAAAAAAAATAAAATACACACTCAACACCTACAAAACTAGAAAAAAAAACCTACCTATTCCAACCTAACAAAAAGGTAGTAAACTTTGTTTATCTTATGTCAAATTCCTTACAACCATTTGAAATCGATTTCATTTAAAAATTGTTCTTGCTAGAAGGAATTTAAAAAAAAAATCGATTTTGTTTGTGAGTGCAATTTGACAGGAATTTCATTGCCGCATAAAAACAAAGAAGTGGTGCGCGCTAAACAAATATTAAAGTGTATTTTATTTTTCTCGTTGATTTGAAAATTTAAAACCAAATATATTTCGTCTGATAATTGAAAAACAACAAAAACAATTGTGCGCGTATTCAAGTTAAAAAAAATACAATCCAAAATCCATCCAGACACAGCAGCGAGGATCTATTCTAAATATTTCACTAGGGCACGAATACAAATAATTTTGCAACGTGTTTTTCTCGCGAATTGTACCTATGTCATTTTAATGGGATTTTTGTTTCTTGAAGATATACGCACAATCATCTTTACTTTTATTGATCATTCACTGAAATATTAAAAAATTTAAAACACTTTAACATTTGATTTCTTTTTTAACATCATCGTCACAAAATTGTAATGAGAACATTTAATTCCATCTTGATGCATGAGAAATGTCAAATCTTAATAGTGTGTGTCCGAATTGACACACAATTCAGTTTTTTTTTCCAAATTAGGCCCAGCTCACACGAGATTACACCACATATTTTTTATCTGTAAACATCCGAACTTTACAGGTAAACACGTTCTTGCAGAAAAATCATCGTGTGAACAGTTCTATGTTAATGTATTAACCACAGCTCATTTGTTCGTAGGTGTACAGCTAAAAAACGTGCGGTGTAATCTCGTGTGAACTAGGCTTTATAAGAAAACTTTAGGTTCTTTTGAAAAAAGTTGTAGTTGCACATTGTACACAAGAATTTTTGGGATATTATAAGAAAATTGTAAAAAAAGAAACGAAAAAACTGATTCACGTAGTATGTATTTTGCCGTTGGATTGAAGGTACATGATTAGGGCTGGACACGAGACGAGATTCTCCGAGACTTTTCTAAGTCTCGTCTCGGTCTCGTCTCCGAAAAATACGATTTTCTGCCAACTTGTTGATTATTGGAACGAAATATTTTCGATTATAGTTTGAATACGTGCAGAAGAAAATAAATATTTAACTCTAATTGGATTTTTTAATTTATTAGACTCTGTAAATTTCGGTCCAAATATACAGTCTCGTGGTCAGCCCTATACATCATTTGTCCGATATTCATGACATTGTAAATGTTATTAAGAGCACTATACCAAAAAGTCTATGAGCACTATCAAAAAAAAAAACCAAAGGTATTTGAGAAAAATTCTTTCAAATACCCATTTTGACGAACAAATTAAATTTGCACCGCTATAATTAAAGAATAACTTGACGTTATCTCGTTGATATTTCATTTTGTAGATAATTGTACTGTCTACAAGTTGTTTTAAGTCATTTTGTTAAAAAATAAACGTTTTAGGAGTTATTAAACTAAATAAAACAAATCAATTTGTTCAAGATGGCGGCAGTTCTCTCGGGGTACACTCTTTGTTGAAGCTACTTGCTTCAATAAACTACTTTACATTTTATATTTCAATCTAGTCTACTTTGCATATTTTCTTTTCCTGTCATATTGTTTTAGTTTATAATTTTTTCATTCATCTTTTGTTTTCTATTCAAATCAGTTTACTTTTAATTATTTCTCAATAATTTGTTAGTTTTAATAAAGATGTTTTAACCACGAATACAGTCCACTCTTTTAACTCAACATTTTGGTCCTTTTACGCCAAATATAAAAATATATATCGTGCAATTTTAATTACAAATACAAATCAAGCCAGCAATTTTCGAAACTTCTCGAAACGCTTTCCATTTGACGATGAGTGTAACCGCAAAACGTGATACTGCTACCAATGCAATCAAAAGGTCTTTAAATCATAGCAAAAAAACCGAATCTCTTGATGCTGCTGAATTGGATTCCTGCATTTCCATTCTCAAGGAGCAATGGATTAAATTTGATCTCGCTCAAGATGCAGTGGAAGCAACATGTACACCAAAAACGCAATCGAAAGAAGAAGATGTAAGGGAGCAAGGAGAACAATGGTACAGGGAAGCTTTAACGAATTTTACTCGTGCATCTACAAGAGTAAAGACAACAACAACACCCCCTGTTATAGCTGACCAAGCCCCGCGTCCTGTTCGAGCGGACATTCATCTGCCCCCTATGCGTCTACCAACCTTCGACGGGAATCCAAAGGAGTGGAAACCTTTTGAAGATCAGTTTAGTTCATTCGTTCACGGCGAATCCTCACTTTCTAGTGCTCAAAAACTGCACTTCTTGTTATCCAGCCTACAAGGACCTGCTCTTCAGGTAGTGAAAGGATTTCGCATAACAAACCACAACTATGAAGAAGTTTGGGAACTTTTGAAAAAGCGCTACGATGCGGAACGCATTATAGTAGATTCACATTTCCAATCTCTTTTTTCGCTCAAGAAGTTAGAAAATGAATCTTCCTCAGCCATCAAAAGTCTCGTCGATGCAGTTCAAGAACATTTTAGATCCCTTAAAGCACTTGGAAGACCTGTTACGAATTGGGATGACTGGTTTTGTACATCTAACTATCAGTAAGCTAGACATCGAAACTCATAAACAATGGGAGTTGTCACAAAGCGACAACAAAGTATCTGACTTCGGGACTCTCATCACGTTTTTGGAAACTAGATGCCGATCGTTAGATGCAATCAGTTCTCATCAACTCATAGGAAAACCTCAACAAGGAAAGACTAAACAAAAGCCTTCCAATTCTCTTCACGTCGGAACATCTGAAAAACGACAAGGGTTTCAAAAAAGCATATGCCCATTTTGCTCAGGTAAGCACCTCATATATGTTTGTGATAAATTCCGTGCTTTAGAAGTTCCAAGGCGAGTCTCATTTGCGCAAAACAATAACTTATGCGTCAATTGCCTGGCAATGGGTCACAGCCTCAGAAATTGTCCCAGCACTAACACTTGTCGTGTATGCCACCTGCGCCACCACACAATGTTACATAGCGGACAAGAAGTCTCCAATGTTCAATCTCAGTTAACAAACTCAAATCAAAATTTCACGCCTTCATACGCTTCGCATTCAAATCATCATGTGTTATTGGGAACAGCATTGGTTCAAGTTATGGATAAGTCTCAAAGATACCAGCCAGCCAGGTTACTTTTTGACAATGGTTCTCACGCTTCTTTCATCAGCGAGAGTTGTGTCCAACGTCTACAACTGAAAAGAAGATCATCAACGACAGCGATTGAAGGAATAGGAGCTACATCAGCTGGAAATTCTAAGGGTGAAGTTCGACTAACCTTGTCCTCATCTGACAAAACTTTCACTACAACAATTACTGCAAAGATTTTGAACAAAATCACAAGTAATCTTCCACCTGTGCAAATAAGAGAGTTTAATTGGCCGCATATCAACGGGCTTAATTTGGCAGATCCCTATTTCAACACACCAGCTGCCATTGATATCTTACTAGGATCCGATGAACTAGGACAATTTCTCTATGTCGGACTAATCAAAGGACCCATCGGTACTCCTTTAGCCCAGAATTCCACTCTTGGTTGGGTCCTCCAAGGCAAAATCGATGAGTCAACGCCTACAACAGCCAACACACTTTCGTCCATATGTTTGTACAGCGACAGTGCTCTAACAAAAGCTGTTTCTAAGTTTTGGGTAGTTGAATCCTTACCTGATGTCAAGCACCTTACCATCGAAGAAAAGTTGTGCGAGCAGTTCTTTGACGACACTCATTATCGTCAAAAAGATGGCCATTATGTTGTTCAACTACCATTCAAGCCTGAATGTCCTTTGGGGAACTCTCGCAACGCCGCGGTCCGTGCTCTCCTTCGAATGGAAAAAGTTTTTGCCAAAGACCAACATCTTTTTAATCAGTACAAGGATTTCATCCATGAATTCCTGCAGCTTGGACATATGGAAGAAGTACATGAACCTCCAAATCCAGGTGCGCACTATTACATGCCCCATCGAGCTGTCATAAAAGACACAAGTACCACAACAAAACTCAGAGTTGTTTTCAACGCATCCTGCCGTACTAACTCTGGATTTTCACTTAACGATTCGCAGATGATAGGACCTCAGCTACAACCAGATTTGTTCACAACACTGCGTCGATTTCGTTCGCACCGCTTTGCTATGTGTGGTGACATTGCAAAGATGTATCGTCAAGTACTCGTTAACAAAAAGCACATTGACTACCAAAGAATCGTTTGGCGTGATTCTCCGTCTGAAGACATCAAAGATTACAGATTGTTGACAGTGACTTACGGAGTTGCGTCAGCTTCACACCTTGCAGTAAAAGCTCTTCAACAAGCTGCAAAGGATGAAGTTCACTCTTTATCAGCAGAAGTCATCTTGCGTGATTTCTATATGGACGACTTACTGTCAGGCTGTTATGAAGAAGCTGATTTACAACAATTACAAGCTGAAGTAACTTCAATCTTAAGTCGAAGTGGTTTTCATCTCAGAAAGTGGTCATCAAACTCGTCAACACTCATGCAGTCAATTCCGGAGGATCAACGAGAAATCATACAGTCTTTGGTTTTATCTGATGCGAATAGTGTTCGAACACTTGGACTACAATGGGATCCTTCATCAGACCATCTTATGTTCCCTGTTCAGGTACATGAGATTGATAAAACTAATCTAACTAAGCGTTTACTTCTCTCCGACACAGCAAAGTTATTCGATCCTCTTGGGTTACTTTCGCCATGTACAATAATTCCAAAAATGCTGTTCCAAAGTCTATGGAGACCCAAAGTAGATTGGGATGAGATTGTGCCCCAAGATCTCAAACAAGATTGGTTGAAATATAAGGACCATATCACTTGCCTCGCCGAAATCAAAGTTCCCAGGTGGGTCGGTACAGGGAGTCCTAACAGCGTTACAGATTTGCACGGCTTTGCAGATGCTTCTCAATCTGCTTATGCTGCAGTGGTTTATGCTCGAACCATCGCTCTTGACGGAAACATATCTGTTTGCATATTTGCTGCTAAGACAAGGATCGCTCCCCTAAAAACTACCACGCTGTCTCTCCCACGATTGGAACTAAGTGGAGCTCTATTGTTGTCACAACTGATTGCACACGTCAAAACCGTTATGAATTCCAATATAAAAAACGTTTATGGATGGACAGATTCAACTGTAGCACTTGCTTGGATTCGTCAACAGCCTGGAAAGTGGTGCACTTTCGTTGCTAACCGTGTGTCAGAGATCCAACAAGTAATACCGCCTGAACACTGGTTCCATGTAACTTCGTCAGACAATCCCGCCGACTGTGCAACGAGAGGTGTTTTGCCACAACATTTAGCTAATCATCCACTCTGGTGGCGAGGTCCAACTTGGCTTGAAAAAGATAAATCACAGTGGCCAGTGCAACAAATCTTCGCTACAAATCTGGATCAACGAGCGGAATCCATCAATCTATTAAGCAATTCTGAAGTACCAGTGATTTGGGAATTAGCTGATCGTTATTCGAATATAAAGAGGCTCATGCGCATAACTGCTTATATTCTGAGATATATTAGTAAAACTCGACATGCTGTAAATATTCGCAAAAAGCTACCTGTAACTACACTTCATTACGAAGAAAATCTTCAGCCTTTCGAATTGGAAGAAGCATTCAACATCTGGATCAAAATCACCCAAATGCATTTTTTTCCCGATGACATCAAACGACTTTTATCAAAAAAACCTATCAAGCAATCAAGCAAACTTTTAAATCTCAATATATTTCTAGACGATAAAGAATTGATCAGAGTTGGTGGAAGGATAAGTAAATCAACTTTGCCTCCGAATCAAAAACATCCAATTGTACTTCATTCTTCATCAAGACTCGCTTTCCTCATTTGTGATGACATACACTACCGTACAACACTACATGGTGGTCCTCAAGCCATGTTTGTTACTCTTCAAAGTCGATTCTGGGTCGTTGGAGCTCGCAAGGTTGTGCGCAAGGTGTACAAAAAGTGTGTTAAATGCCGTAGACATACAACGGCTACTCAGCAACAACTTATGGGTGACCTACCAAGATCTCGAGTAGAAGCATGTCGACCTTTTCTTCGCACAGGAGTCGATTTTGCTGGTCCAGTGTCGCTTCGATTTTCTAAGGGAAGAGGATCGAAATCTGTGAAGGGCTACATATCTCTTTTCATTTGCATGTCAACAGGAGCAAATCATTTAGAACTTGCCAGCGACTTGTCATCAGAAACATTTATTGCTGTTTTCAAACGTTTCGTCTCCCGCCGTGGTCACTGTAAGGAGCTTTACAGTGACAACGGTACCAACTTTGTCGGCGCCAACAAAGAATTACGAAATCTTCTTGATCACGCTACCAAGGATAAACATCTGGCCAAATATCTAGCCGATGATGGTACTACCTGGCATTTCAACCCTCCAGCTGCTCCACACATGGGTGGTTACTGGGAAGCCGCTGTAAAGCGCGTAAAATTTCATCTTCATCGCGTCCATGGAGATAATCTGTTAACTTATGAAGAGTTCTACACGCTTTTAACGGAAATTGAAGCATGTGTCAATTCAAGACCACTGTGTCCTATATCTTCAGATATCGACGACTACCAAGCTCTGACACCCGGACATTACTTAATAGGCGAGCCATTAAAAATAATTCCTGAACCAACTGCCAATAATTTCAAAGGAAGCTTATTGACAAGATGGCGTCTTATTTCAAGTTTAAGAGAGCATTTTTGGAAGAGATGGAGCGACGAATATTTGGTTCATCTTCAGCAGCGTTCAAAATGGAATCGCAAGACTCCAAACTTCAATATAGGAGATTTAGTCGTTTTACGAGACGAGAAGTTGCCTCCAACAAAATGGAGACTTGGAAGAATAATCAATCTTCACCCTGGATCTGACGAAATAGTACGCGTAGTTTCAGTCAAAACAGCAGATGGAGAACTTAAGCGTCCTATAGTAAAAATAGCTCAACTCATCCCCATAGTAGATGACTTTTAAAATAAACTTCCAACACTAATTTTATTTCACTATTCGTTCAAGGCGGGCGGAATGTTGAAGCTACTTGCTTCAATAAACTACTTTACATTTTATATTTCAATCTAGTCTACTTTGCATATTTTCTTTTCCTGTCATATTGTTTTAGTTTATAATTTTTTCATTCATCTTTTGTTTTCTATTCAAATCAGTTTACTTTTAAATATTTCTCAATAATTTGTTAGTTTTAATAAAGATGTTTTAACCACGAATACAGTCCACTCTTTTAACTCAACACTCTTAAAACCTTTTTTTTTTTGTTAAGGAAAATATTTTTCCAAACATAACCTAACAAAAACAAATTTCCCCGCCTAAAAATATAATTTTATTACATTTTTTGACTAATGTGTACTACACCCCAAGGTTGTCGACAAAGAGTGTTATAATCTTTTTTGTGTATAATTCATGAGCTACAATATGTGTAACTACAACTTTTTGTTGTTCAAAAGAACCAATTTTTTTGGAGTAATTTGGACAAAAAAGAACTAAATTTTTCCCCCTAATTTTTTTTTGCTCCACTCTAAATTTAAAGTACTTTTTAGGAAGTGTTAAAGACGTAAAAATTAAGCTTTCCGCCAAAATTCAGCTTTTTTAGAATTTTTTTCGAAGTGAATTTCTTATTTTCCTAGACTATTGGTAGTATAATGTACAAGGTACATAATAACAACAAAAATTAAATATTAGAGGAAAAGATCACCGCAATAAAATTTAAAAATCGAAAACACCCTGTAATCTAATATAACCTGTTATATAATTCACCTGACACCACCACCAACTAATCTTTCATATTTGTACCACTTTCTATAAACTACAAGCACCAAACCAAACCCAACCACCCAACAAAAGCAAATGCATAAAATAGGTCAATTCCGCTTTCCTCCTCTTTTCTACCATAGGTATTCCAAATTCGCCAAGTTAGTGGCAAGTCAAATTTCAGTCACATCATTCAAGATTCGACGTGAATTTTTGTGTGATCTTTTTATTTTTGCTCTTGCCTGTTGCAACTTGCATTGCAACGTAGAACTTCAGTTCGTCTTCGCAATAAAAAAACAGTTGTCAATAAAATTGAATTTTGATGTCGGTCTGCTTCGCGATCGTGTCCTGAAAAATGTTTAAATGTAAAATTTGCTGCGAAAATTTTCCATACGGTCTGAAATTTATATAAAATGTGTTTTCCAATCAGTGCAGTGTACTTTTCCAAAAAAAAATTATTTTTCTTCATTAAAAAGTGTTTTTTTTTTTAATGAAATTTATTTTTCTCGTAATTTTTTTCAGGTAATGGCGTCGTTTTTTTTCTTCTTCGCCGGTGTTGGTTGTAACGGGTGATTTTTTTGAGGTTAGGATTTTCATGCATTAGTATTTGACAGATCACGCGGGATTTCAGACATGGTGTCAAAGAGAAAGATGCTCAGTATGCTTTGACATTTCATCATGAATAGACTTACTAACGAGCAACGCTTGCAAATCATTGAATTTTATTACCAAAATCAGTGTTCGGTTCGAAATGTGTTTCGCGCTTTACGTCCGATTTATGGTCTACATAATCGACCAAGTGAGCAAACAATTAATGCGATTGTGACCAAGTTTCGCACTCAGTTTACTTTATTGGACATTAAACCAACCACACGAATGCGTACAGTGCCAAAAATGGAAGAACTGAACTTGGTTGACATGTGGTTTCAACAAGATGGCGCTACATGCCACACAGCTCGCGATTCTATGGCCATTTTGAGGGAAAACTTCGGAGAACAATTCATCTCAAGGAATGGACCGGTAAGTTGGCCACCAAGATCATGCGATTTGACGCCTTTAGACTATTTTTTGTGGGGCTACGTCAAGTCTAAAGTCTACACAAATAAGCCAGCAACTATTCCAGCTTTGGAAGACAACATTTCCGAAGAAATTCGGGCTATTCCGGCCGAAATGCTCGAAAAAGTTACCCAAAATTGGACTTTCCGAATGGACCACCTAAGACGCAGCCGCGGTCAACATTTAAATGAAATTATCTTCAAAAAGTAAATGTCATGAACCAATCTAACGTTTCAAATAAAGAATCGATGAGATTTTGCAAATTTTATGCGTTTTTTTTTTAAAAAAAGTTCTCAAGCTCTTTAAAAATCACCCTTTACATTGTATTGTTTTTGCTTGGTTCGACAGTTTTAGAAAGTCGTTAAATTTAAAATTAAGAATAATTAAAGTGTCTTTTGTTTCATAATAAGTGCAGTGTATATTTCCAAAAAGAATTTTAAGTTTGCTTGCACTCAAGTATTTTTTTACATAATAGAATGGAACTTGATTTTTCTCGTATTTTTTTTTGCGTCGTTACTTTTTTCTTCGTCCGTCGCCGCCGTTGGTTGTTTTGGTTTTGCTTGGTTCGTTCGTATTTTTTTTAAGTGCAAGAAAAAATATGCTTCTGGTTAATAAAATTAAAACAAAATTCTTGACCATCGCTATTCAAAACGTAAGCATTAAGTTATTTTTTACATTAGATTTGTTTTTTGGATTTCCATTATGGTTATTCCTAACACATTTTAAGCACTCTCCCACACAATGGTACCGGGCATCAACTATCAATACATACCAAACCCAGCCCAAACCCAATTTACCGAACAGTAATAGGGCCCATACACCACACATGCCTGCATGCGCAAATACAAGAATGCACAATCACGCTTCACCATACACTACTCATAGAAATTGTACAATATTAAGTCGTGTGTTCATCGCTGAGTAGACAACTTCTCAATATGTCAAGCTCTCTCTCTTTCTTTCTCTCTACTTGTGTGTTTATCTAAATCAACCGCACATAACTGAGCAAATCTAGCACTTACGTATACCACACATGCTTGCATGCACAAACAAGAAAATATCAAAACAATTTGAAATCACTCATGCCGCATGCACAATCACACAATCAACACCATACACTTGCAGTTTGCATGTGCAATCACTGTATTGCGCATGCAGGCATGTGTAGTGTATGGGCCCAATAAAAATGCATAACATAGGTCATTTCGCCATTATTCCAAAATCTAAATTCGCCATAAGTGTCACGTCAAAGCTAACTCGTCTGTCATATCATTTAAATCTCAACTCAACGTGAATTTTTGAGTGATCTTTTAATTTGCCCTGTTGCAATGCAACATGCAGATGCAACTTCAGTTCGTTTTCGCATTTTCGCAATAAGAAACAGTAACTAGTAACAGTTCTAAATTTGGGTTTCGTGGTCGTTCTGGTCCGCGTTCCGCGATCGTGAAGTGAAAAATGTTTAATTTTCGCAGTTAGATTTCCATTTTCGGTCTTAAATTTAAAATATTCTTTTTCAAATTGGTGCAGTGTGTTTTTCCAAAAAGAATTTAAATTTTTCTTCATTAAAAAGTGTTCTTTTCTTACGAAATAGAATTGATGATTTGATTTTTCTCGTAACTTCTTTCTCCGTCGCCGGTGGTTGTATTGTTTTTCGGTCGGTTCGACCGTTTAGAAAGGTCGTTAAATTCAAATTCAAAGTATAAACATAATTATGTACAAAATAAGTGAAGCGAGTTTCATGAGTGCAGTGTTTATTTCCAAAAAGAATTGTAATTTTTTTTTGCACTAAAGCGTTTTTTTTTTTTTTAAGAAATAGAACGGAATTTGATTTGTCTCGTAATTTGTTTTTTTTGCGTGTTTAATTTTTTGTTTGTCCTTCGCCGGTAGTTGTATTGGTTTTGCTCGGGTTCGTTTCTTAATATTTTGTAAGCGTTAGCGAAAAAGGAAAAGATCACCGAAATAAAATGTAAACATCGAAAACACCCTGTAATATAATACAACTTGTGATAATTCACCTTCCTCTACCACTACCAACTAATCTTTTTTATTTGTACCACTTTCTATTCTATTCAAATTGGTAACCCTACCTACCCCAATTAAACTAGAAACACCAAACCAAACCTAACCCAACCACCCAACCATAAGAAAATGTATACAAATAGGTCAATTCCGCTATCCTCTTTTGTTCCTTATTCCTAATTCGCCAAGTGTCCGTCAAAATTCACTCAGAATCGACGTGAATTTTTGAGCGAGCTTTTTATTTGCTCTTGCCCGTTGCAACTTGTATTGCTTGGAAACTTCAGTTCGCCTTCGCAATAAGAAAACGGTACAGTAAAATTGAATTTCGGGGTTGGTCGGCTTCGCGATCGTGTCCTGAAAAATGTTTAATTTTCGCAGTAAATTTCCATATTCGGTCTTAAATTTATAAAATATGTGTTTTCCAATCAGTGCAGTGTATTTTTCCAAAAAAAAAATATTTTTCTACATTAAAGTGTTTTTTTTTTTTTAATAAATTTGATTTTTCTCGTAGGTAATTTGTTTCAGGTAATGGCGTCGTATTTTTTTCTTCGCCGTTCGACCGTTTTAGAAAAGTCGTTAAATTTAAATTTGAAGCTAAAAATAATTAAAGTGTCTTGTTTCATAATGAGTGCAGTTTATTTTTCAAGAAAGAATTTTTCTTCATTTAAAAGAGTTGTTTTTTATAGTAAGAAATTGAATTTAAATTAATGTTGCGATTTAATTTAATTTTTTTAAATGTGTCGTTATTTTTGTCTTTGTCAGTCGCCGATAATTGTATTGGTTTGGTTTTGTTTCGGTCGTTTCTTAATTTTTTTAAGTGTGAGAAAAAAAATTGCTTCTGGTTAATAAAATGAAAGCAAAATTCTTGGCCATCGCTAATCGCTATTCAAAACTTAGGTATGTAAGTTATTTTCTACATTAGATTCGTTTTTGGATTTTCATATGTCACACAATAGCCGTGTTTTATTTCAAAAGCCATCCGTAGTACAGTAGGATTTTACATGCATTACAAATACAACATCGCTAGTAGATCTACAGCCGATAAGAAGTTAAAGTAGAATAGAGACTCGAATAAGCGCAAAAATCTATCCACGGCAGGATTCTACTTTAGCTTCTTATCGGCTGTAGAGATACTAGCGATATTGTATTACATAAGCATGTAAAATCCTACTGTACTGTGGATGGCTTTTGCACGCCTAATGGCAAGCCCACACCAAACCCAACTCAACCACCCAAACAGCAGCAGTAGCAAAAAGTGCATTATATGTATAGGTATAGGTCATTTCGGTTATCCTCATTTGTTCCATATTCCAAATTCGCCAAAAGTAACCTATCAAAATTCACTCACATTATTCAAGATTCGACGTGAATATTTGAGTGAAATTTTTATTTGCTCTTGGCCCTGTTGCAAATTGCTATGTAACATGCAACTTTAATTCGCCTTCGCAATAAGAAAACAGTTATCAGTAAAATTGAATCTCGGGGTTGGTCGGCTTCGCGATCGTGCCCTGAAAAAAAGATTAGTTGCACAGTAAATTTTCCAATTTGTTTATTAAATTTATAAAATATACATATGTGTTTTCCAATCAGTGCAGTGCATTTTATCAAAAATAATTATTTTAACTTTTCTTCACTAAAAAATGTTTTTTTTTTTTCTTATTCAATTTGTTTTTTCTCGTTCGTTTTTTTCGTTCGACCGTTTAAAAAAATCGTTAAATTCAAATTCAAGGTAGGTAAAAAATAAGTGAAGTGTCTTTTGTTTCAATTTATTTTTTAATTGCGTCGCAATTTTTTTCTTCCCCCGTGCGTGTGGGATTGTATATGTATTGGTTTTGCTCAGTTCGGTTGATTCATAATGTTTTTTTTTTTTTTTTTTTTTAATTTTAAGCAAAAATTCGCTTTTGGTTAAGAAAATGAAAGCAAAATCCTTTACCATCGTTAGCCAAAATGTAGGTATGTACGTTCCTTTTTACATTAGATGACTATTTTAAGAATTTATATATAAGTAATATATACGCTTTAGAATCTATGTTCCTACATGGGTATACCTATTTTCGTGTTCTTTGTTTTTGGATTTCCATTGGTCATTCCTAACACATCTTTAGCACTTTCTATTTCTACCACAAAATGACAACCCACCAAACCCAACCACCCAAACAGTAAACAAAATAAATGCAGAAAATAGGACAATTCGTATTCGGCTATCCTCTTTTGTTACATATTTCGAATTCGCCGTAAGTGCCCCGTAAAAATTCACACACGTCATTTAAGATTCGACGTGAATATTTGAGTGAGCTTTAACACTTGTTGCAACATGCAACTTGTTCTCCTTCCTAATATCGTATCGTAATAGAATAGAACAGATAAGGGGCCAGTTATAGCTATCATTGAAAACCATCATTGAAAATATTAAGTGTCAATTTTAAGAGATTTTAAGGAAAACACAAATGATTATTTTGATGCCAAAGTAAAGCTATTTGACTTAATAATTATTTCTAGGTAAATAAAACGAAATTCAATTTGGCACAACTTTTCTCATAAAATCACTTTTAATTTTTCAATGATGAACTACCTTACCAAGGATTATTGAAAATGTTAAAAGTTACGTTATGGGAAGATGTGGGTCAAAATGAATTTTTTTTGGAGGAGAAATAATTTTGAAGTCGTAAGCTAAATTTCTGCATTAAAATATTCAATGATTATGCTTTCTTAGGGTCTCTAAATAACAAGCTAACTTTTTCAATGATGGTTTCCAATAATAGCTATAACTGGCACCTAAGTAAAATTGAATTTCGTGGTCGGTCTGCTCCGTGATCTGGTGGTGAAAAACATAATAATTTTCACAATAATTTTTCCATTTTCGGTCATAAATTTATAAAAAACGTGTTTTTAAAGTAGTGCAGTATGTTTTTCCAAATAATATTTTGATTGTTCTTCACTAAATAGTGTATATTTCTTAGGAAATAGAATTCAATATGATTTATCTCGTAACCTCTTTCTTCGTCGCCGGCGGTTGTATTGCTTTCGTTCGGTTCGACCGTTGGCTCAACTTTCCTTTACGGAGCACGAATTTTCACACGCGAATACTTTTATGCGATAGATTTATCACTCAAAGTAATAAATATAACAATTTTAATGTGAGGAAACTTCGATTTATATTTTAAATTAATTTTTAAAGTTTTGATTTTTCATTCAAAATGTATGCAATTGACGATCAAGATAACGGCGTTTGTTTCTTTTGGCAATTCTTTACCATAAAGATACACACACATAGATGGTAAGTGTTGTGATATGCGCATTTTTTTGTTGGGATTTTTCTGCAATATTTTGATTTCTGAGAAAAATTGTTTATTTTTTTTGGAAGTTAAATCCTTGAACCCGTGAAGCGTGCCACACAAATTACTGTTAAGTACAAATAACTTTGATAACAGACCGACTGATAACATAGGCGCCTGCCAGACGACTGAGCATACCCTAAGCGGAGCGACGGAGTCGCGTGAGCGGGAAAGAGGATCCGAAAAGGGAGTTAAAATCGAAGCAAAGCGGGCCACCCAAGGTACTGTTAACTACAAAAAACTTTGATAACAGATCGACGGACAACATAGGCGCCTGCCAGACGACTGACGGACTGAGCATACCCTAAGCGGAGCGACGGAGTTGTGTGAGCGGGACAGACGACCGAAAAGGGAGTTAAAATCCTTGAACTCGAGAAGCGGGCCACCCAAAGTACTTTTAATCGAAAAAAAAACAAACTAGGTAATTCGCAAAAAACTCCAACTAAAAATCCCAAACAAAATATCCACACAACACACTTATCATAGCCAAGTTGTTTAGTAGAAATATCAAAATAATTTGTATAATTTTTTTATTTAGTGGCCGCGGATTTTATGTATATTGAATGCAATTTTCTAATTTTAAATGTTTTTTAAAAATTGAAATAAAAGTTTGTTTATATTACAGTTGTTGAATTAAATTATTTAATTTACCCAAACAAAAGTATTCGCACGTGAAAATGTGTGGTATCTTAAGGGAAACTTGAGTAGTGTGAAAAAAGTGCCAAAACCGAAAAACTAAAACATTTTTTAATCATATTTAGGGGTGTTTCCTCACTGTAATATTTTAAAGCTATTCTATAGAGACCCGTAGCTCACTGTAAAAAAAAAATCAAAATTCTAGGCGTGCTACCGTAATGGAATGTCGCCCCCGACCGTTTCAAAAGGTCGTTAAATTTAAATTTCAAATGGGTAAAAATAAATCAAGTGTCTTTTGTTTCATATTTTCCAAAATTTTTTATATTTTTCTTCATTAAGTGTTTTTTTTTTCTACAAATTTAATTTTTTTTTGAATTGCGACGTTATTTTTGTCTTCGTCCGTCACCTTTGCGGTGGCTGTATCTGTTTTGCTTGGTTGGCTCGTCTCTTAATTTTTTTTAAGTGTAAGCTTTTGGTTAAGAAAATGAAAGCAAAATTGTTGATGTAATTTATGTTTTAAGCTGGCTTTAGACTTTCGGTGTTATCATCGGTGTACGTTGTTTGCTGTTGTTCGTACGCGGAACAACGATAATTTAAATGATAGAGATAGATAGATAGATAGTGCTTTTTATTATTCTATAAGTGGTTTAACAAATTTCTTAACAATCGTTAAATAAACATGGCTTTGCCGTCTGCCTGATTGACAATTTTATAAAAAACTTGATTGATTAAATAATTAAGGTACAGTTTGATTCATTCATTTAAAATTCTGCTTCTATAAGCTAATGCAGTTTTACAATACTTGAACATTTTGGTTACATCTATTTCATGAGGTATTTTACTGTAAGTTCCTCCGATAGTAATTCTTCGCCAAACACATGTCTTCTTGTTTCCTTGAAAAAAAAAAAAAATGAAAAATGTCTTCACGTTCACAACGCACCAGTCAATTTTCGCGATGTGGAATGGAGTTTAAGTTTAACAGTTCACCCCTTAATCTAAAGATGCAGGATATTTCCTCTGTAGTGCAGTCATCTCTAAAATAATTTAAACTATTTAAGTTGTGGTTTAGCTTACTATATACCAGCCTGTTTATCGATTCTCTTGCCTCCTCCGCGTATCAAGCTCTGGCGTTGACATCTAGGCTTGCAATCATCTGATAGAGTGAGGGCTTCCAATTACTAAACTCATTAACGTTTAAATCTATACCCGCTTCTTGCCCTAACTCCATCCATTCCTTGAACCATCTAGATCTATTACGGATCGCTTGGAGAGCTGCTTTTTTAGGAAGGCGATTATCAGACATATTTAGCACATTGATGATATAATCTACTTGTAGTTTCAAGGTTTTTATATACAATGGAGAGATACCAGTTTCGAGCATAACCATGTAGTTAGGAGCGTTTGGAGGGAGTGGAAAAATGCGTTTAATGTAAAAACTAAGAAGTTTCTAAACGGTCTCATATTCCTGCCCCCATACTTGAGCTGCATACAGTAGAGTTGCTTTTGATTCGAAAACCCTACACTTGACGCTATGCGCAGTATGTCTGTTGCTGAAGATTTCCTTCCATGCTACGTTTATTGCTGTTTTTGCTTTTACTAACTTTTTGGTGAGGTGTTTTGCATCTTCAGATTCTTGGTGAAGTACACTCCTAAATATTTATACTGCTTCACAACTTCAATTCCTTCATTGTTATAAGTCCATTGTTCTCTTCGACTTAATCTTCCTCCGCCTCTTTTGAATATTATAACTTTTGATTTTTCTAGGTTGATCACTTATTTCCATAAAGTGCAATATTCATTAAGTCTATTTATCAGTGTTACAGGCGAGTTTGCGAGTAAAACAATATCGTCCGCAAACAATAGGGCTTTGATAAAGGTTCCTGCGTATTCAACTCCACCCGGTAACAAGCCAGTTATATCTTCAATGAAGAGCGCGAATAAACTTGGGCTTAGCGTGCACCCTTGCCTTTTACCTCCTATCGTCTGAAACCATACCGATAAAAGTTCACCATCCCATACAGTGTCCAAGTATAGGTTCTGAAGGACGCGTCCAAACCTGTGTGACATTCCCAGTACAAACAACTTGTACATCAATGCCTTTCGGTATATCGTATAGAATGCCGCCTTAACGTTCACAAAGACGACATACAATTTTTTGTTTTGTGACAAGAACCAATCAGCTATGCTTCTTAGTACAAAAATGTGGTCTATAGTAGAATAACATGGTCTTAATCCAGCTTGGAACTCGTTCATACGATTGCTAACATCTATCCACCTTCTCAGTCGACTTTGTAGTATCGATGTAAATATTTTATATGATGCATTTAAAAAGGAAATACCTCTATAATTTTGTGGATCCATCGTGTTTCCCTTTTTATGAATCGGAAAGATAATTGATTCCTTAAATTGTTGCGGTATGCTTCCGGTATATAATATTAAGTTATATACTCCTGTTAAATTCTCAATAACTCCTGTTAAATTTTAAATAATAAAACCGAAAAACGAACTAAGAACGAATGAAGAACCTGCATATTCAAATCAGGTCATGTAGGGACATTTTCAAAATTCTTTTAATCAATGAATGGCACGAGAAGCTAATGTATATAAATAAACAATTTTGTAAATAGGTTTTAGCTTTCTAATGTAAATGCTTTCTTCGTTGTTCGTTGTTGAGAGAAGAACGAACACCGAACTACGTTGTTCGTTGTTGAGAGAAGAACGAACACCGAACTACGTTCACCGAATGAAGAACGAAAGTCTAAAGCCAGCTTTACATAAGATAGTTTAAGAATTTATTTATATAGGTACATATATACATACATCATATTGATGTGCTTAATACATAGGTAGGTTCATACTTTGATTTTGGTTTTCCATTGGTCATTCCTAAAACATTGTTATCAATTTTCTAACACACAATGACAACCTGACACCAAATACCTACGAAACCCAACCACTCAAGCAGAAAGAAAATGCATTAAATAAAGATCGTTTTCGTTTCACCTATCCTCCTTTTGTTCCATATTCCGAATTCGCCATAAATGTCACGTCAAAATCCACTCACATCTCACTCACACTCACAAGATTCGACGTGAATTTTTGAGTGAGCTTTTTATTTGCTCTTGCACTTGTTGCAATATTCAACTTCAGTTCGCCTTCGCAATAAGAAAACAGCAGTAAAATGCTTTGCGATCGTGGCCTGAAAAATGTTTAATTTTCACAGTAAATTTTCCATATTCGGTATTAAATTTTTTATAAAATATGTGTATTCCAATTAGTAAAATGTATTTTGCCAAAAATAATTTAAATTTTTCCTCACTAAAAAGTGTTTCTTTCTTGCGAAATAGAATTCAGTTTGATGTTTCTCGTAATTCCTTTCTTCGTGGCCGTTGGTTGTATTGTTTTCGATCGATTAGACCGTTTAAAAAGGGCGTTAAATTCAAATTCGAAGTACATACATAGGTAAAAAATAAGCGAAGTGCTTTTTTTATTTCATAATGAATGCAGTGTATTTTAGAATTTTAGTTTTTCTGCAATAAAAAGAGTTTCTTTTTGTTTTAACGAAATAGAATTGAACTTGATTTGTCTCTTATTTTTTTTTAATTGCGTCGCACAGTGCGGTATTTTGGTCGAAAACCTGGCCAAAAATATTTGGGCACATTTTTCTCATCAAATAGGTACCAAATGACTAAAAAGTTATTTGGAAGGATAAATTTTCATTTTTTAGGTACAGTAAAACCCACTTAAATGCCCATCCCGATTAGTCGGGAGAAAAAAAATTATTAAAAATCAAATAAAGCACGTACAACACTGTGCTATAACTTTTTTAGAAAGCTTATATTTTATTCTTTGTTTTGATTTTTGATTCAAGTTGTTTCATCAAACATTTTTTGAGTCATTAAGTTTTAAAGTTGAAATTTTGAAAAAAAAATATTTTTTTCGTTTTTAATTTATTTTTTTTTTAAATAAATAAAATTTTACTTCATTAGGGACAATTCAGTCAGTATTCAATGGTCTGATAAATTTTTAGTCAAATACTAAAAACCCATTCCAATTAATATCATAGTTTCTAAGAAATTACAAAAAAACTGCGATACTTTTTCCCAGAAAATCCCTTTTTTCATTTTTTTTTCGAGTGAAATTTTCTTAATCCGGGTGTTCAAATTTCGTTCCGAAACTTTCTATCCCAGTATGCATGTAACCAAGTCTTAAATACCTGCGACCCTTTAAATCCAAAATTCGAAGCATTTGAGAAGTTAATTAGTTGTATATTTTATGATTACAGGTGAATTATTCAATAAACATATTAATCTTTTTTTCGTTTTTACTTCCGCAACTTTTGTCTCATAGCAAGTAATAAAAAAAAGACCTGGATTAATTTAATTTTCTAGTTTTTATTTTATTATTTCTTCTTCATCTTTCATTATAAACATCATCATCGTTGACTCTTCTGTGCCGCTTATATCAGTTCATCAAAGGACACTCTTTCGATGTTCAACTGTTTTTCGTCGTTTTGTTCGGTCACCGAATTCTTTGCTTGGGCGATCTTTTGACCTTCCGGCAAGTATGCCAATAGGTAGTCTTATTTCTTCGCTAAGCCACTCTTCATTCTTATTCAAGAAATGCCTTTCCGTGCAATTGCAGAGTTGCCATCTCCGTTTATAATTCGGTTGGAAAGCCCTGCTAATTTTTTGAAGTTCATCTTTTTTCTCTAGGGGACACTTTGTTATATCTATAAGATTTGTATCCAAATCTTCAAGTTTTCCATCAAGGAGTCTTTGTGAGCTTACTCTTACCAACTCATGGAGCTATTTTCTGGTCATAGACAAGGTGGAATTAGAGTCATCTGCGAAAATATTAAAATGTTTTAGTTATAGGGTCGCTTAAAAGGAGGTTTTTTCAAAGACTTTGTTTTTTCTTAGGTGCAAACATATGCATGGTTCTGAAATAAAAAAAAAAACACGGAAAAAGTGCAAATTTTGTAAGTACATTCTCTCATCGATATGAAGAAATTAAGTTGAATATATAAACATTTCTTTGTTTACAATATTGTACATACCTTGATTTACGATATCCATATAATTTTTTTTCACAAAAATATGTCCCTCTACTTAGCAGAGCAAAGTCAGCAGAACAAAAAACAATTGATGGTCTTACAAGGTGCTTATAAAGCGCTAATTAAGTACCCAAAAATTAAATTAAGTGCTCCAGTACTTTTGGAAATAATGACTGTTCTGCTAACTTGATTTCAAGTTAGCATGTCTCTCAACTTAGCAGAGCAAAGTCAGCAGAACAAAAAAAAATTGATGGTCTTACAAGGTGCTTATTAAGCGCTAATTAAGTACCCAAAAATTAAATTAAGTGCTCCAGTACTTTTGGAAATAATGCATGTTCTGCTAACTTGATTTCAAGTTAGCAGACCAATTCTTTAATCTTTCCGGTAGAAAAATTTGGTGAATACTATGTTAACGAGCTACTTAAGTGCTCTACGAATCCAAAAAAAAATTTCGAAAAAAATTGTTTTTTCTACAAAAAAAAAAAAATATTTTAATAATTTTGAAAAAAAAATATTATAATTTTTATTTCAACTTTTTTTCATCCAATTTTTTTTGATTAATTTTGTACTCGTATAGTAAAATTAGGTGCTCGACCTTTCCCAAGGATTTTCTGCGATCTGATGTGAAAAAAAAAATTATTTCATTTCCCATACATAACCTGCTCTGCTAACTTAAAATCGAGTTTTCCCGGAAAATTCAACATTTTTTCATCAAATTTTTTTTGATTTATTTTGCACTCGTATAGTAAAATTAGGTGCTCGACCTTTCCCAAGGATTTTCCGCGATCTGATGTGAAAAAAAAAAATTATTTCATTTCCCATACATAACCTGCTCTGCTAAGTTAAAATCGAGTTTTCCCGGAAAATTCAACTTTTTTTCATCAAATTTTTTTTGATTTATTTTGCACTCGTATAGTAAAATTAGGTGCTCGACCTTTCCCAAGGATTTTCCGCCATCTGATGTGAAAAAATCCTTGGGAAAGGTCGAGCACCTAATTTTACTATACGAGTGCAAAATAAATCAAAAAAAATTTGATGAAAAAAAGTTGAATTTTCCGGGAAAACTCGATTTTAAGTTAGCAGAGCAGGTTATGTATGGGAAATGAAATAATTTTTTTTTTCACATCAGATCGCGGAAAATCCTTGGGAAAGGTCGAGCACCTAATTTTACTATACGTTTACAAAATTAATCAAAAAAATTTGGATGAAAAAATGTTGAATTTTCCGGGAAAACTCGATTTTAAGTTAGCAGAGCAGGTTATGTATGGGAAATGAAATAATTTTTTTTTTCACATCAAATCGCGGAAAATCCTTGGGAAAGGTCGAGCACCTTATTTAACTATACGAGTGCAAAATAAATCAAAAAAAATTTGATGAAAAAAAGTTGAATTTTCCGGGAAAACTCGATTTTAAGTTAGCAGAGCAGGTTATGTATGGGAAATTAAATAATTTTTTTTTCACATCAGATGGCGGAAAATCCTTGGGAAAGGCTGAGCACCTAATTTTACTATACGAGTGCAAAATAAATCAAAAAAAAATTGATGAAAAAATGTTGAATTTTCCGGGAAAACTCGATTTTAAGTTAGCAGAGCAGGTTATGTATGGGAAATTAAATAATTTTTTTTTCACATCAGATGGCGGAAAATCCTTGGGAAAGGCCGAGCACCTAATTTTACTATACGAGTGCAAAATAAATCAAAAAAAAATTTGATGAAAAAATGTTGAATTTTCCGGGAAAACTCGATTTTAAGTTAGCAGAGCAGGTTATGTATGGGAAATGAAATAATTTTTTTTTTCACATCAGATCGCGGAAAATCCTTGGGAAAGGTCGAGCACCTAATTTTACTATACGAGTGCAAAATAAATCAAAAAAAATTTGATGAAAAAATGTTGAATTTTCCGGGAAAACTCGATTTTAAGTTAGCAGAGCAGGTTATGTATGGGAAATGAAATAATTTTTTTTTCACATCAGATCACGGAAAATCCTTGGGAAAGGTCGAGCACCTAATTTTACTATACGAGTGCAAAATAAATCAAAAAAAATTTGATGAAAAAATGTTGAATTTTCCGGGAAAACTCGATTTTAAGTTAGCAGAGCAGGTTATGTATGGGAAATGAAATAATTTTTTTTTTTCACATCAGATGGCGGAAAATCCTTGGGAAAGGTCGAGCACCTAATTTTACTATACGAGTGCAAAATAAATCAAAAAAAATTTGATGAAAAAATGTTGAATTTTCCGGGAAAACTCGATTTTAAGTTAGCAGAGCAGGTTATGTATGGGAAATGAAATAATTTTTTTTTTCACATCAGATGGCGGAAAATCCTTGGGAAAGGTCGAGCACCTAATTTTACTATACGAGTGCAAAATAAATCAAAAAAAATTTGATGAAAAAATGTTGAATTTTCCGGGAAAACTCGATTTTAAGTTAGCAGAGCAGGTTATGTATGGGAAATGAAATAATTTTTTTTTTTCACATCAGATGGCGGAAAATCCTTGGGAAAAGTTGGGCACCTAATTTTACTATACGAGTGCAAAATAAATCAAAAAAAAAATTGATGAAAAAATGTTGAATTTTCCGGGAAAACTCGATTTTAAGTTAGCAGAGCAGGTTGTGTATGGGAAATGAAATAATTTTTTTTTCACATCAGATCGCGGAAAATCCTTGGGAAAGGTCGAGCACCTAATTTTACTATACGTGTACAAAATTAATCAAACAAGTTTGGATGAAAAAAAGTTGAATTTTCCGGGAAAACTCGATTTTAAGTTAGCAGAGCAGGTTATGTATGGGAAATGAAATAATTTTTTTTTCACATCAGATGGCGGAAAATCCTTGGGAAAGGTCGAGCACCTAATTTTACTATACGAGTGCAAAATAAATCAAAAAAAAATTTGATGAAAAAATGTTGAATTTTCCGGGAAAACTCGATTTTAAGTTAGCAGAGCAGGTTATGTATGGGAAATGAAATAATTTTTTTTTTTCACATCAGATCGCGGAAAATCCTTGGGAAAGGTCGAGCACCTTATTTTACTATACGAGTGCAAAATAAATCAAAAAAAATTTGATGACAAAATGTTGAATTTTCCGGGAAAACTCGATTTTAAGTTAGCAGAGCAGGTTATGTATGGGAATTGAAATAATTTTTTTTTTCACATCAGATCGCGGAAAATCCTTGGGAAAGGTCGAGCACCTAATTTTACTATACGAGTGCAAAATAAATCAAAAAAAATTTGATGAAAAAAAGTTGAATTTTCCGGGAAAACTCGATTTTAAGTTAGCAGAGCAGGTTATGTATGGGAAATGAAATAATTTTTTTTTCACATCAGATCGCGGAAAATCCTTAGGAAAGGTCGAGCACCTAATTTTACTATACGAGTGCAAAATAAATCAAAAAAAAATTGATGAAAAAATGTTGAATTTTCCGGGAAAACTCGATTTTAAGTTAGCAGAGCAGGTTATGTATGGGAAATGAAATAATTTTTTTTTTTCACATCAGATGGCGGAAAATCCTTGGGAAAGGTCGAGCACCTAATTTTACTATACGAGTGCAAAATAAATCAAAAAAAAAATTGATGAAAAAATGTTGAATTTTCCGGGAAAACTCGATTTTAAGTTAGCAGAGCAGGTTATGTATGGGAAATGAAATAATTTTTTTTTTCACATCAGATGGCGGAAAATCCTTGGGAAAGGTCGAGCACCTAATTTTACTATACGAGTGCAAAATAAATCAAAAAAAAATTGATGAAAAAAAGTTGAATTTTCCGGGAAAACTCGATTTTAAGTTAGCAGAGCAGGTTATGTATGGGAAATGAAATAATTTTTTTTTTCACATCAGATCGCGGAAAATCCTTGGGAAAGGTCGAGCACCTAATTTTACTATACGAGTGCAAAATAAATCAAAAAAAAAATTGATGAAAAAATGTTGAATTTTCCGGGAAAACTCGATTTTAACTTAGCAGAGCAGGTTATGTATGGGAAATGAAATAATTTTTTTTTTTCACATCAGATGGCGGAAAATCCTTGGGAAAGGTCGAGCACCTAATTTTACTATACGAGTGCAAAATAAATCAAAAAAAAATTGATGAAAAAATGTTGAATTTTCCGGGGAAAACTCTATTTTAAGTTAGCAGAGCAGGTTATGTATGGGAAATGAAATAATTTTTTTTTTTCACATCAGATCGCGGAAAATCCTTGGGAAAGGTCGAGCACCTAATTTTACTATATGAGTGCAAAATAAATCAAAAAAAAATTGATGAAAAAATGTTGAATTTTCCGGGAAAACTCGATTTTAACTTAGCAGAGCAGGTTGTGTATGGGAAATGAAATAATTTTTTTTTCACATCAGATCGCGGAAAATCCTTGGGAAAGGTCGAGCACCTAATTTTACTATACGAGTACAAAATTAATCAAAAAAAATTGGATGAAAAAAAGTTGAAATAAAAATTATAATATTTTTTTTTCAAAATTATTAAAATATTTTTTTTTTTGTAGAAAAAACAATTTTTTTCGAATTTTTTTTTTGGATTCGTAGAGCACTTAAGTAGCTCGTTAACATAGTATTCACCAAATTTTTCTACCGGAAAGATTAAAGAATTGGTCTGCTAACTTGAAATCAAGTTAGCAGAACATGCATTATTTCCAAAAGTACTGGAGCACTTAATTTAATTTTTGGGTATTTAATTAGCGCTTAATAAGCACCTTGTAAGACCATCAATTTTTTTTGTTCTGCTGACTTTGCTCTGCTAAGTTGAGAGACATTAATAAATCAAGTTAGCAGAACATTCATTATTTCCAAAAGTACTGGAGCACTTAACTCAATTTTTGGGTACTTAATTAGCGCTTTATAAGCACCTTGTAAGACCATCAATTTTTTTTGATCTGCTGACTTTGCTCTGCTAAGTTGAGGGACATCACAAAAATTACTTTTAAGGTTAAAAAAAACACAGAAAATGCACTTTTAAAAAAAAAAATCGTAAACAAACTCGTGCTTAATGAACAAGTGCATGTTGCAACTGATGGTGTCGCAAACTGGGGTGACGAATTTATAGATCGACTTCACTAAAGAGTACCCTGGTTATTTACCTGTTATGGGACACAAGCTTAATCCTGGGAGTGAAAGTCGACAAAATTGATTTATGGCCACGTTTCAAGCAGTAGCGGATCTAGGATTTGGCTGTGGGGGGCGCTTGGAGTTTGGAGATCCAATTTGTACATATGAAGTTATATAACAGAAAACGAATTTTGACGTTATCACTTTCCTTCTTTAATAAAAGCCGTGTTTTTGTGCCTTTATATCCGCTCCTATCGCGCCTTAAAATGTTTTCAATATAAAGTACAATAACAAGAATTTGGAGTTGATAGCAGAGCTAGAAGCCAATATAAAGGCTAAGCAAAAACATGGCAGTATAACTAATTTTATAACTTAAATTTTTAGCCACGTTAAAAATTCGTTTATTTATATTGCTTAATAATAATTGATTAGGTAGTAGGTACCAGTACCTACCTAAATTATGAAAGTGTTTGCTTAAATAATTAAAAGCTGAAGGTATGCTTTGAATTTAACATTTTTGATAAAATTTAAAAACTGTTTGTAATTGGCTAGTTCAGAAAAATTATATTTAAGTGGTCTTACTGGTAAAAGCTCATATGTGCTTTGACAGTAGAGTACCTTATAATAATATTTTGCGGATCGCAAAATTAAATATTAAAACTTCAAGTCTTAAGTCGGGCATAAGAAACAGCTGCTCTAAAAAATAACCTTCACGGCCCAATTCTGCAAGTGTGAATTAATTTTCGTGTAGGCTGCATACCTATACTCTTCATTCCAGCTCACTCTAGAGTCTATAGGGATGGTAAATATTCATGTCCACCTGCAAGATTTTTCTAAGTTACTCACGCATTTTGAATT
Source organism: Melangyna quadrimaculata (assembly GCA_949320155.1). Taxonomy (NCBI): domain Eukaryota; kingdom Metazoa; phylum Arthropoda; class Insecta; order Diptera; family Syrphidae; genus Melangyna; species Melangyna quadrimaculata. Next base: position 105,615,181 of record OX439483.1, read on the forward strand.
TGGCTCCTTGACTACAGAATTTGTATTTAATTGCTAGTCCAAAATTATTTTGTATATAAAATTGCCTTGGACCTTTGAAATTTTGAAAACTAAGCCCAAAATTCTCTAACCCCAACCAAGGCCGTAAGAAACAATTGCTGTCGTATTAAACATTCACACTAAGCCTTACGCCCCGTTGTTCTCCAATTGTTTTAGCCTCAATTGCATTTCTTTCGTCAAATTAGCTAAGTTTTTAGTGTAAAAAGTTTTTGAATTTGACATGTTCATGTTAAGCCCCGACCACGTTTTTTGTAATTATATTTTCTAGCTTTAGTCCCAACTTCGGACTGACAGTCCCTAGACTTAAGCCCTCTGGAATAAGGTTATTCCTTAGGGGGTTAATTTGTTTTACACTGACAACGTTTTTTGTCCAATATTCTCAGAACACATTAACCCCAAGCTGTTTTTTCTTTTCAGTTTTCTGGGTTTTGATTTTAGGGAAAATTGTCGTTAAAGGAAGCATGTCCATTATTCATAGCCCCCACTTGTTTTTTGTCGAATTCGCTTCAGGCTTTAGCTTAGGGCTTAGAAAAAAATTACAACATGTAAATTGTTCAGCCCCAACCACATTATTTTGTCCATCAAATTGCACACCTTAACAATATTTTATACGAAAATAAAACTCTACACGTGTAAAGTTTTGTTTCCTATATTTCAAATTATTTTAGTAATCGGCTGTGGGGGGGGGGGTGGGTTTTAGCCCCTATAGCCACCCCCTGGATCCGCCACTGGTTTCAGGCCAAAATACCAACCTGTGCGTCGTTACTTTTTTTTCGTCTGTCGCCGGTGGTAGTATTGATTAGCTCGGTTCGGCCGTTCTTTTCTTTTTTTAAGTGTAAGCTTAATTTTGATTTTGGACCATCGCTATTCAAAACTTAGGAAAGTAAATTATTTTTTATATAAGATAGTTTAAGAATTTATTTATATTATGTACAGAATATTATATGCCTTAAGTGCTCTCGACACTATTCCACTGAGTATTAATACATGACAAAAAAGTGGGAACAAAATCATGTAAAATATGCCTTTGCACACGAAGTGTCTCTGAATAGATACGTACTACGCTTATGTGCATCTTGTGTGGAGCGAATATTAGTTTTAATAAACATCCGCATTATTATACATGATTTTGTTCCTTTTTTTTGACATGTATTAATACTCAGTGGAAAGTGTCGAGGACCTTTTAGTAAATTGGTACCTACCTATTTTCGTGAATATTCTTTGTTTTTGGATTTCCATTGGTCATTTCTAACATATTTTTAGAACTTGATACCACACAATGACGACCCGATACCAAATATCAAACCCAACGCAACCACCCAAATAGCAAGCTAAAGAAAATGCATAAAATATAGGTCGTTTTGGCCAAACATCCTTTATAGGTATAAAGATACAAATCCTTCGTACGTTTTACCCCCAAATCCCGTTTGTTTACATTGTTGTATTTGTAATTTCAGTTTTCGCCTATCAATAGATAAAAACAGCTAATGTACGAGTTGTGAGAAAGTTGCGTGAAAAACGCACTAATTTTCCGAACTCATGCTACCATTTTCACATTATATTGTTTTATTGTAAAATAACAACAATTTCCCCGTTTACAAGCAGTATCGAAAGCTCGAGTTGGATTAGGTTCGGATTTTAGACTCAAGTTTTTCGTCATGTGAGTTGAGAGCCCCATTTGAAATTGAGTTGATATGGTGTTGAGATTACAGTTGAAAGAATGGCTTCAATATAATCATTTCACACAAAAAAATTTAGAATTTAATGAATGTTGGTACATTCTTGGCATATAGCTATCAAAATAAATAAACAATTTTACTCGCACATGTGCAAAAACACTTTCGTCAACACATCCATCTGACCGACTCTTTGAGCCAGGTTTTAACAACAATTTCGACTCGACTTCCGCTCCTGAAGTGGAATCGAGTCGGTTGAAGCTTATTTCAACTCAATGCGGGTAAACAAAGGGGCCAAGCGAGTTTGAAGCTCGCTCGAATACCTCATGTAGACGAGGTATATAAAACCAACTCAGTGTTTGAAGGAAGAGTTTGGAAAATGTATGGACTTATCCACATACTTTCTCAAAACTCGTAGATCAGCTGTTTTCCATAGCTTGTAGGCAACCCAAAAATACAACTGAGCATTTTTATCTTTTGGTGTTTTCAATTGGTAAAATTAATCAATTTAATTTTGATTTGGATCTGTCAAAACGCAGATTTTGCATTCCAATGGTCAAATAAATCGATTTATTTTTCGATTTAAAATCAATTAAGCAGATCTAAATTTTTCGGCAGATTTACCCCTCCATGCACTTACACCAACACAATTTTAAGTTGTGACTTTACAAATATGTTTTATTATTTGATTTTAAATGAAAATTATGATCCAAACGTAAAGAATAGCATTTCTGATATAAAATGGAAGCATTTAAAAATTAATTGGTAAATTCATGAAGCTCATTTTTCTCTTCTGAAAGTGAATTAAGTGATGAAGAGTTTTTTGAAGTTATAAAACAGACATAAAATGCACGAATACCATACAAAAAATCAGTTTGAAATGACGTTCCATTCACCACGAAATAAATCAATTTTTAGATTGAAATCTGAATTTACCAATCGAAAACAACATTTACCTAAAGAATTTTTGGGAAAATACATAAATGTTTTTTGCTGGAAGAAACCATTTTTTGAATGGGTAACATCTAAATAGGGTCAAATAAAAAAAATGGTGACTTCCGTAAAAGACTCCGTCCGGTTGAGCTTAAAAAAAGCTTTAGAATTTAAATTTAAATGTTTATATAAAGGGTGGTTAAATTTTAAGGGCCAATGTTTATTTTGAATAAAACACAAACTATTTAGGAAATTATTGTCATTTCTTTTTATTATGATAATATTGGTATGGTTCAATTATGTATGGAACAAAATATCGGCCAAATGGCCGCCGCGATCTCGGCGGCACACCTCCAACCGATGGTCCAAATATCCGATGACGCTGAGGCATAATTGAGGTGTTATGCCGTTAATGTGCCGAATTGTCTCATCCTTTATCCCGAGGCCACACGAGCCAGTACTGGCAGGCCAGTTGGCTACATAGATTGACTGTCAAGTTTGTATACGTGAACATGCTGTGACGTAGGCGGCACGCAATTTGTAAGCAAGTTGCTTTGAAGTATCTGCGGTCACGTTCAGCTTTTACTGGGATAGCCTATCTAGGATTCTAAATACACATTATTATTGAATTTGCTTTGGCATCGGACTACGATTTTTTCTTAGGTAGGTAGGTAGAGATGGCGGTCACAAGCATCCTCGCTCGATGACCCAATTAACGCTGTAATGCGCAGTTTTGATACCATAACTCGTTTGACCTGTGGATTAAAAGAACATTTTTTAAGGTAATGAGGGTATTTGGTGATAGATCTCCCAACGGATCATCGCCTACGCACGAACTCGGCTGCAGTATGCTACGCTCAATTTGCTGATTTGCCCAGGACGCATACGATCTGATCCTTTAGGGTGATCATCTAGTCGCACACTGGGATATGGTAATCTCTGTACACCTCCTCAGGAAGTGCTAGATTTTATTAAAAAATGCGATTTTAGGGGATTTAGTCATAAAAAGGTGATTTTTTTTGAGAAAAAAGGGCACGACAAATTACTTGAGTACGCAACTTATCTAAGGACGTCTTACGACAATTGTTTGGATACATTTTTTTCAAAAAATCTTCTAGGAAAAAAGTTTTGGTATGGTAGTGCTAGATTTTGTGAAAAAATGCGATTTTAGGGGGTTTAGTCATAAAAAAGTGATTTTTTTTGAGAAAAAAGGGAACGACAAATTATTTGAGTACGCAACTTATCTAAGGACGTCTTACGACAATTGTTTGGATACATTTTTTTTCAAAAAATCTTCTAGGAAAAAAGTTTTGGTATGGTAGTGCTAGAATAGTGCTAGATTTTATGAAAAAACGCGATTTTAGGGGGTTTAGTCATAAAAATGTGATTTTTGTTTAGAAAAAAGGGCACGACAAATTATTTGAGTACGCAACTTATCTAAGGACGTCTTACGACAATTGTTTGGATACATTTTTTTTCAAAAAATCTTCTAAGAAAAAAGTTTTTGTATGGTAGTGCTAGATTTATTGAAAAAAATGCGATTTTAGAGGGTTTTTTTATTTTTTCTCAGAAAATACAAGTGGTACAAAATTTTTTGTTTCACGACAAATTTACGACAAATTCACGACAATTAACTGCATCTTCATTTTTTTTTTTAAGAATTTTTTTTGAGGGTGGGTAATGCTAACTTGACTGTCAAGTTAGCATTACCCAGGGTTATTTTAAAAAAAAAAGGTCGGACAAAATTTTTTCTTTCACGACAAATTTACGACAAATTCACGACAATTAATCCAATTATTAGATTCCTGAAATTTTGAAGTGGTAATGCTAACTTGACAGACATACTACGCTGTATCTTTCCATGGTTCAAATTGAGTTAGTCTGAAATTGAGAAATGTCAAATGAAATGCAGAAAAAAACTTGACGTTTAGGTGTGGTTCACATTCAACATCGGCCCTTACAATTTAACCACCCTTTATAATTATTGAATTCGAAAAAAAGTTAACCGTTGTTGTTCCTTGACCGATTTTAATGAAATTAAAACAGGTTGTAGCTGAGATAGAATTATTGAGGAACAAATATTTTCAAATTATCTTTATGTGAAACTTTATTCCTTGAAAATAAATAAATATGAAATAAGGGCTGTTCAAAAAAATTTCAACACCGTTGTTCTTTGGCCGATTAATAATTAATGAATTAAAAAACAACGGCCAAGCTTCCATTTCAATCAAAAATTTGCATCGGCCAAGATACAAAAGTACTTGCGAGTCAATTTCAAAGATTCTTAAATGTTTAATCAGACAAGTAATTTTGATCAAATCTGTGAAGGCTACAGAAAATCATACATATTATTTGAGGTTTTATTTTTATGGGCTTTCCTGATCATTCCTTTTTATGGAAATTAAAACAATTTTGCTACCTTAAGCCCTTTTTTTCTTGGATATTTTAATGTACGTATATTGATTCGCCAAGGATTTGTCTCGAAGAGTCATTCACAGGTAACCTACTTTCAAAGATTGCCTTATATTTATGCAAACGAAAAAAAAGGAATTCCCATTATCTAATCAACATAATATAACGGCCAACCGACGGACGACGACGCACGGCACTAATATTCCTCTTCCGTAATTATCGTATGTCTAATTATGTCTTTCAACTCATAATAGAGACTCCATCTAAGACCCACGAACCACGATTCTCAAATATGCTACTCGTATGATACATCACGTCCATCTCACACTTAATTGGAATTTAATTATTTTCTTTGTAATTTATTTGTCAAGGAACGACTGAAATTAGTTGACAGTGCGTATCTCTGTCACATGTGGTAAACTTATGTTATTATAAATTTTGCGCTGCAATCATTCAGCCGCCCCCCCTCTGGAACATCTTCATGCAACGCAATTCAAATCAATTGAATGGTTATTCTACCGCCCAGCAAAATAATACTACACGGTAGGTAGGTTAGGTTGTAGTAGTATATAATAAAAACAAACCATCAAAATATGTATACAACAGGAGCTAGATGAGCCCAGACGCTCAGACAGCTCGCTGTAAATTGTTATGCAGCGGGTGTTGCGTTTTTAATAAATATTTTTGCGGGCTGCTTCCAGTGAAAAATGAAATCGAAACACGGATTTCGATTGCCATCCATCAGCGGGAATGCCGCACTAAGAATCTTTTTTTTTTTTCCCATAGGTATATCTACATACTTAGTCTATGGTTATGGTTTTGGAGTCTTGTACTTAAAAGTGTGAAGCCTTCAGACAATGGATGGCAGATGTAGACGCCACACGTCGTTGTATTCGTCGTCGTCATCGATGTCGTCGACGATGTCTTTGGTGTTTTTAAATATCATCTACCCGCGGTTCGGTTCGGTGCGGTTCGGGGTTAAAGTTGAAGAAACCTATTTATTATGCATGCGACGACGATGACGAAATGCGGGCTTTGAATTTTTAGGGAGAGTTACATTACTCGTATCTATCTATGTATCTATGTACAGTACATATCGGGAAAAAGGAATCTCCAACGTAGAATACTGTTAAATTAATCAAAATGGATTTTTGATTAGCGTTTCTCGCGTGCCGTGTCAGAAAGGAAACACGTTGTAAAACTGTATAGCCTGCCTTCAGTTCATAGACATTAATAAAAGATTATTTTAAAATTTATTAGCTGGTAAAAAAGCCATTGGCTTGGTCTTTAATATGTTAACTGCTTCTGCATGACATTTGAACACATACTCGTATAATGAAATAAAAAAACCAACAAATTGAGATGCAATTACTTGAGACTCGCAGTAGATAGTACCTACTCAATTAGAAAAAGACAGAGAGGTGCCAGTTTTATTTTAAAAAAAGGCGTTCCAACTTTTAGCTCTAAACCGAGATTTACCGAGATTTACCCGTAGGTAATCTTCTTACAAAATAGTTATCTACTAGCGAGCCAAACGTCTCGGAGCTTATACATTTTCTACTGAAAAACCACTAACCAAATTGGTTTCGAGACGTTCGGCTTGATCGTTTGTGGCTTTAAATCTTGATTGTACAATTTGGCTCGAACTTTCCCATTTCCATATCGGGTTGATAAACATCGTGAATCTAATGGCACAAATGAATTTCGGTGACGTGAAATAAGGCCCAAGGAAATAAGACCAAATCTCAAATTTGTCCTAATTTCGCTTTGAAAATGGAAATAAGGCCAAATTGGCTTTATTTCTATTTCCAAAAGAAATAAGGCCAAATTTTATTTTATTGTTTTAACGAAAACATTCAGTGATAACGGAAGCTTTGAAAGCAGACCAACTGACAACATAGGCGCCTGCCAGGCGACTGAGCCTACCCTAAGCGGAGCGACGAAATCGCGTGAGCGGGACAGAGGACAGAGAACTTGAAATCAAGTTAGCAGAACATTCATTTTCTCCAAAAGTACTGGAGCATTACATTTAATTTTTGGGTACTTAATTAGCATTTTATGAGCACGTTGTAAGGCCATCAATTTTTTTATGTTCTGCTGACTTTGCTCTGCTAAGTTGAGGGACATAATTCTCAAAAGCACCTGCGGGTCTAAGTTCTTTTTTGTTGTGGAATTAACTCACGCGGTTTTTTTTTTGGGAAATAACAACCGCGGGGGCTATGCACTGCACCTAATGAAAACAACATAACGGCGATTTGTTTTGAAGTTTTCTGAAAAAAAAAAAAATCATGACAACGAAATAAAGCGAAATTGGCCTCTTCGTTTTCTAAAGCGAAATAAAGCCAAAATTTGGCGTTATTTCCATTTTAAAAGCGAAATAAGGCTAAATTTTTGGCTTTATTTCGTTGGGCCTTATTTCACGTCACCATGAATTTTAATGATTTAATTTCCACGTCATAAGAAATAAAAAAAAAAACTTTAGAAAAACAATCTAGTTTTGTTAAAAGGCTTCAGATAGTCTTACATAGGTTCTGGCAAGGGCCTAGCAAGGGTTAGCAAAAGCTAGAATAATAAGGGAATTGGCTATTATGAACCTTTTTGCCTCGTCATGCAAAAAAACATTTGGCCTACGTGAGACTTGATCCCGCGATTTTCAGCTTGTGAGTCCAATGCGCTACGTAGTAGCCCGTAGCGTAATGGTTAGTGCGTTCAACTGTCACGCTGGAGGTCTGGGTTCGCTTACCAGCCTCGTCCACCTAAAAACTAAAGTTTTTTTCAGGGCTACTGCCTCTTGCGAGGAATTGACAAATCCTCCAAGAGTATGACTTGTCACGAATAAGTGCTTCTCGTCTAGCCGTTCGGATTTGGCATTAAATTGTAGGTCCCTTCCATTCCTGTCGATAGGCGCACACAGGAATGGTTGCGAGTTGTTAGTCACTAGGCCTTGGTTCTTCATGAGCCGTTGTGCCACCCGACTTATTTTTTTTTTTGTCCAATGCGCTACCCACTCGGCTAACTCGCTATACAACAATTTAATGTCGAAAGTGATTAAGCTTCATACTTTAATGTTTCATACCATATTGCGTAACAAAGACATACAAAATAGAAAAGGATTTCATGTACTTGTTTTTAGGTAAAACAAGTTGTTTACAGATATCTCGCACCTACAATAAAAACTGTGATAAGAAAAAGAAGACAAAGGAAAAGGAGAAAAAGTGTCGCATGATACTGAAATTGCATGGTGCTTGTAAAGTTTTTGTTTCTGGTGTACAAGAGACATTTTTGATGGGGTACCGAAACATGTCCAATAAGTTTTTACTAGGAAGGGCTTTGCCAAGTATCTGATAAGTTTTTTTCGTCGACTAGATTTTCCTTACTAAAAACTTACTAAGGCATTGCCCAAAGTAGACAGAAACTTCCGCAAACTTCCAAAACTTCATTTCCCCAAGTTAAGATTTGCGGAAATGATTTTAAATCAAAAAATAAATCAGTTTGTTAGCCCAATGAAATGCAAACATTTTCAAATAAATTGGTTTTTGTACTAATGAAAAACCCCATAAATGGACTCTGCTACAAAAGTAAAAGGATTTGATGGTGACATTTTATTTTTATTGCGGTGTTGTACTTTGTTTGAAATTTCTATACTAATGGGATGGAGTCAACATCTACTTGTCCTCATGAAGGCTTTTCATTGTTAATTAAATGAATTTAACTAAGAAAGTTAAAAGTATGTTTTGCATTTAAATTTCCACCCATACAAAATTTCATATTCATGTCTTTTTTTTGCATTTCATATTTATAAATTTAATTTTGCATCTGCAATATTCTTCAGAATAGTGTTTTAAGCTGACGACCGGTATAACGTCTAAAATAAGCAAATTAAGACAGATGAATTCACAATTGCTCTATCAAAAAAAAGAAAAACAAAACAGTCAACATATACTATAAATACATAAGTCGTTCATCGTTTTCTCAAGATTCCATAAGAAATGCCCATTCTTACATTATTCCAGTGCAGTGAAATGCAATGACAAATAATGAGCTTAATGAATTAACTGCAATTGTTGCTTTCACTTTGTTGTGTATTATTCTTAAATGGTTCTGATCTTTCTGTTTCCATTTCTCTCGCTATTATTAAGAAGAATATGTGTATGCATTATGTATTATATATGTAATTCCAATTTATTCTCATAATGTGATGTGGGCTCATAAAAAAAAAAAAAAAAAAAAAAAAATATATACTGGCATCGTTGTAGGTCGTGATCGTGACCCACCCTTTTTTTGGGGGAAGGGAAAATCGCTCTAACTCAATTCAGGCCATGATAAATTCTTCATGATTCCGGGAATCAATTTTAAAATCATGAATTAAATTCCATTTAAAATCAGATTAAGATACTTTTTTGAGACAGTGCCGGATTATCTATGTTAGATAGTAGTATAGACAACTTTATCTAAATAGCAGAACCCCATTCCTTAAAAATTGATAGTCGACAATTCTATAAATATGTCCTCCTCATTGTACAAGAAAAAATTAGTCATGTCATGACAGTTCTATGATTGTCAGACTATGAGATTTCAACTGATCAGTTCAACACTAAAACTCAACCTAAATCAATTTTGATGGGACAAAATTTGTACAATTATTCTTCAAATATCATTGACTAGACTGTTTATCACTTAAAAGACAAGATGGTCATAAAAGCTTGCATTAATATGGCAATAGGGCAGTAAAGTTAAATAGCAATAATATATGTATTTCTCTCTTCTTTATTCAAAAAACGATGATGAAATTGGCAATTGTTCATCATCTAAATATTTTTGAAAGCAAATACTTGCGGTATGTGCGCCTGTCTTATTCGGCCCTATCGATGTAACCGTCGGAGCGGAATTCTCTCCGATTTCCTACGAATCGGACACATTTTGCTTCATGGTAGTTCTCCGATCACAGCTGGTCGGAAATTCTCTCGGGCGAAATTCAGCGCATGCCATTTTCATGCGATGCTTTGCGATGATGTTCTTGTAATTGTTTTGTTCTTGACAGATAACAAACAAAATTTTCTCCGAAGTCCTCCGACAAGTTCTTGTTGCGGAAAGTGGTTTCTTTAAAAAAAATAGTTAGTTAAAATGTAGATAACAAAGAAATAAATTTTATTTACGTTAACTTGTGTTAGACAGAACGAAAAAACATGCTCACACCAATATGAGCGAATGGTGAATTGCTGACTGAATATCCCGACACACAAACAAGTCACCAGAAATTGTGGCTTCATTGGGGCCAAGGCAAAGGGATGTTGGTGGATGGAAAAAAGTATGTTCGTGATCTTTTGCTTTGAGCATTCATTCATTTGCATTGTGATTAAGGTATGCAAATTTCATGTATTTTATTATTTATTATAGCTTGTTTTAAGTCAAATAAATAAATAATATTGTGTTTCAAAAGTTTTTTTTTCTATTTATTCTTTTTTTTGACACTTCAAATGGAAATAGGGATGGGACTTCATTCGATAATTTTGATTTAATAATCGGTGCATCTAATTGCATTTCTTAAAAACGATAGCGCATTATAATTGAACAAATTACTTGTTATGAACAATAAATTACGCCCTCTCACCAATTTTTCATGGTTTAAAACGCTTATGGTGTTTATTTTATAAAAAATAATCGAAAATATATCGCATTTTCGATACATCGGGTTATTTGCACATCTCTGCCTTAAATTTATATCCATCGCAATGCGTCGACTCATTTCTGTAAAATTTCTTCTGATGACAGCTACTTTGAACCAAAATTTAATCTCCGACGAAGGATGCGTTGCGGAGAAAGTTTCGCTCCGCCGGTTACCTCGATAGGGCCGATTATAAATGACAATGATATTTGTATGTACTAAAATCAACACTGAGCAAAACCTCCCTCAAAGCCTCTCCCAAACCAACGCGAAAGTGACGCGAGACTTTCGCCGACGTCAGTGTTTGTTGTTCGGGAGAGCCTTTTAAGATTAAAAACGCCTTTTGTGTTGGATTTTGTGATTCTGCTTGTGTCAGTTTCATCAAGTAATAGAAATCACTTTTCATGTTATTATTCCTAAAATTCCCCATTTGACAACAACAGACGAAACAGCGAGACATTCTTCATTGTTTAAGATAAAACAAGTATAGTCCAGCCCTGATCGGACATAGTTGAGCATGTGAGTCAGTCAGTGAGATTAGCCCAGCTGGATTAGGTATTTACAGCAATGCTAAATTCATTCTGTAGTTACAAGTTGACGTTTAATAGATTTGAATTTATGAAGGTTTGTGTTAAATGCAAAATTGCGTTTCCGATTAAATTAGTGAGTTTATTTTATTTTTAATCACATATTTGTTAGGTACATATGTATATAATATGTAGTCTTGTCGGCAACTTATTATATTTTCAAAGAAACCACAAAACATCATTCATTCCTCTCCCAAAATTGGTCTTTTATGATCCAATAATTGTAAAAACTGGATTATAAGTGATGTTTGGTGTAAATGGGAGTTTTTATAGATGCGGTTTTATAAATTGATGTGAAAATACTATATATATATACATTTGTATGTACATACAGTGTCGTACAAACAAAAGCACCCAATTTCAGTTGGTTAGATTTTTCTTAAGTAAATTTTTAAACTTGAATATACACTCCGCTCCACTTGAATAGAAACAAACTTTTTTGTTTACTATCAGAGCGTGTGGCGCTTTGGTAAATTCATATATTCACCTTTTGGTTTCAGTTCCTAAAAGAGAAATCTATTGCGAATAAATCTGCAGGGACAGAATAATTCAGAAAATATCATAAGGTTATTTGTTTATCACTATTCTAATTACTTCATAAAATACACTGTTTTTTTGTGCGCCACTTGAATAGAAACAGTGTGCGTTTTGTCTCTATAGATTATGGTAAAAAGAAAAAATATTGTTATAATAAAAGTAGAGTAAATTAAATATAAAAGAAAGGATAGGCCGCGGAAAACCATTAAACCCTGCTGAAAAAGCAAAAATAGAAGTACACGCGGAAAACAAGCTTCACCTATGCACAATTGCCAAACAAATAAGTAGAAGTGTGAAAATTGTTTGGTCGAACCCTAGAAATAAAGAAAACTATGGAAAAATATGTAAGGTAGGCAATAGCCACAACAGAAGCAGACCGAAGAAAGATAATTAGACTGGCTTCAAATTCAAGCGGCTGTCGTGCTAAGGCTAAGAGTGGTATTACAGCGAGTCTTAAAACTATTAGACGTGTTATTCGTGGGTCACACCATTTAAAGCGCCTAAATCGAATACAAAGACATAATATAATAGATTTTTGCAGGAAGAATATGACGTGGAAGGGAGAGTGGACAAAAGTGGTATTTTCTGAAAAAAAAATTCAATTATGATGGCCCCGACGGATATAATTACTATTTTCGTGTTATAAGGGAGGAACCCAGGTTTCTGGAGCGCCACCATAGCCAAGAAGGCGGTGTAATGGCGTGGGGTGCGATTTTATGTTTTTGAACAATTGGTCTGGACTTTCCCACATTGAAAATGACGGCAAACTCCTACAACGAAATATTGCAAGAAGCTTTCCCTAAGTTTACCGATGTCTGTGGACCAATACCATAGATTTTTCAACAAAAAAACGGGCCAATCCTCAACGCAAGGATCATTAACAGTTGGATATCCGAGAAAAATGTTACCTTACTTCAATGGCCACCGTATTCTCCGGACCTAAATATTATTGAAAACGTATGAGGATGGATGGTTCGTACAGATTACGATTCTGACCGACAATATAAGGACAGAAATTGAAATCAACAGAACTTGCTTGGAAGTATCCCCTAGGTTATCATAAAGAATTTGATTGAGTCAATGCCTCGTTGTTGTGAAGCACCAGTTATCAAAAAAAGTGGCTTTATAACAAAATATTGGAGAACAACTACAGAATTTAATTATGTGCTTTAGTTTTGTCGCAATTGCTTTTAATATTTTTTTAAATTTTTTGTTTTATTTCCTTTACTGTGTAGCTAATATATTTTTTTTCTTTGCGATTGAAGAACTAACGTTTACCTACATTAACCAAATAAAATTCTTTAAGTATATTCAAGTTTAGAAATTTACTTAACCTTCCGTCTGACACCTATTTTTAACCCTTTGGACCGACACATGGGTCCGGCTTGACCCCTATACATTTTCATGCATTTCTATCAAATATTTGATGCACTCAACCTAATTTTTTTACTAGTCAGGTATATATTATTCATTTCATTCTTGTTTCAGTTATTTTGGATTATATTAAGGCAACAGTGCTGGTTAATTCAAATCATATATTGCAAAAAAAAAAACACGTGTTTTATACTTATTTTGACATTTTATTTCTAATATAGGTATCTTAGTGATTTAATGAAATAAATAGATGAGATTATATTCAGGTAATTTCTTTTTACTATCTAATAGGTCAGTAATGCAACTAAAACAAGTATATTTGATTTTGGAGTGTTGTTGACATACTGGATTTTTGCATATGGAACAATAAAAACGGGTCTTTCGGCGCAGCATATCGCCTTCTTGTAAGCAAATTCTTCAATCTCTCTTTCCTTATTATTAGTATTAGCACCGCTTTTAAGGGGGGTCACGACATTTCCTGGAAAATTGATTGGATTCCCAAAAAAACTATTCATTAGCAGTTCGAGAGCTGAACTGCGAGATGGTCCGGGCATTGTTCATTCGATTCTCAACGTTTGCAAGAACCAATGTTTTTGACGGCATGGATAGAAAACTTCTTCTAGAATCTTTCTTTCTCAGTCCATCGGGTTCCTTGCAAATACAAAAAGCAGCCAATGACATAACATCTAACTTCGTCGCCCATTGTGATCAACACAAGCAGCAATGAAGAAATGATGTGTTCAACATTTATGCGTCAACGTCAAATGAAGCACAAAACAGGAAAAAGAGGTATGGCAATAAGATGGCCAGTAAGATCGAAAAAATACATATACGCATATATGCAATAGTAAGAACAACGCTTGTGTGAATACATACATGCCTGTCCTGTGTGTAGCGCTTAGCGGACCTTCGAGCGCGTCATAAATCCTTTCGCAGAAAAAAAACTGTTTTACCGACATGCGTTCTGAGAATGCATCCGGTGCGTTTTTTTGGTACTTTTTTTTGTTGTACCTGTTACTATCTATTGCGCCTGCGAACACGAGATAAATTCTCCGCTCCGGAAAACCTTTACGTCAGGAAGGGTGAATTAGTCTATGGAAAAAACTTTTTTTTTATTCTTGTTCGACTTTTTCAGGGCGGAAACGCAGTTTCGTGGTCTTCCTTTGGGAGAAAACTGTATAGATGAACCTTTTTTTAGTGTTTTTTTTTCTGCAGATCTGAAAATATTGAATTCTTCAAGAATTCAACTCATATAAGGTACGCAGGTCCCATTGATAACAATTATTCAATGAAAAGGTAAGAAAGGAATTCTGATTGATTTATCGGGCCTTTAAAAAACTGAATTTCAAAATGTATTAAAAAAATTTAAATTATAATTTATTTCGATTTTTTAAGTTAAAAAATACTTTAATATTATATATTTTTCTCTTATTTTTCTCTTATTTTTCTCTCTCGATCCTCAGCAGTTTTTCCTGTATTTTTTGTATTGATTATCAAAAAGTAATAAGTTTTTAAAAAAATTGCATTAAATAAAATAATTAAAACAAATTAGAAATAATTTATTTCGATTTTTCGATTTTTAATAAAATATTTTTTAATTTTTATGTATTAAATTTTTTTTCTTATCAAATAAAGTTTTTTTTTTTATTAATTTTTGGATGTGGGTTTTAAACCAGATATTGGTAAAAAAAAAATCATTTAAAAAAACTTTTGTTGTTAAGAAAAAAAAAAATAAATAAATACATACAAAAATAAAAATATTTAATATTTTGAAAAATCGAAATAAAATATTTCTTATTTGTTTTCATTATTTCTTTTAATGCATTTTCTTAAAGAACTTATTACTTTATGATACTTAATAAAAAAACAACAAAAACTGCTGAGGATCGAGAGAGAAAAATAAGAGAAAAATATATAATATTAAAGTAATTCTTAACTTAAAAAATCGAAATAAATTATAATTTAAATTTTTGTAATAAATTTTTAAATGCAGTTTTTTAATGGACCGATAAATTAATCAGAATTCCCAAACAAATTTAGAATAACTGTTATAGTTCCAGAGAAAAAAAAAATTAAATGTGAGAAGTGTAAAGTTCCCATACAAATTTGTATGGGTAAAGTATGTCCTTAGAGGCACGGGGTCAATACCATAGTATCTGAACTATAGTATTTAAACCCCATGTGTGTCTTTAGTATAAGTATGTATGTACTTTGTTTAAATAAAACCTGCGTATGTTTAAATCGTGAATTAGCCTTAGCTTTAGCTGCCATTTCAATTCGTATCGTAGGAAAATATAAAATAGGTATTCATCCGGTTTGTTGTTAAAAAATGTGTGTGTACCTACGGTTCAATTATTGAAAAAACGATTGTTTTCGAAATTAACCACATCATCTCATAAAATAATGTTAAATGCCAAAGGTTTCTTGATAACTTGCATAAGTTTTCCCATAATGAAGGTAATAATCTTAAATTGAAGCACATATAAATCACTTTTTAAATGAAATTAAAATCGTTTCCATTTGATTCTTGATTCCTAAAACTTTTTTCTGCTAGTTTTACAGGTTTCCTACTCTAAAAATATCAATTATTTTTGTCAATCAATCTGAGCAATATGAATTAAAAGAATTTTGTTTTTAATTTCAGAAGTCTTCTTTGCCAGCGATACTGTGGTGACAGCGGCGGCAAACAACATTTTTATCTCCCTAAAAGTATGCAACTATAAAAGGAGTAATTACCATCACCGCAGACATGACATCAGACGAAGTGATTTTACGGTGAGTCTTTTATTTCTTTCACAAAATTTCACCTAAAAACAATTATTGAAATCTCAATTGAATCAAAGAAAACCCTTTTCCATTCAATTGAATTTATTTTGAATCAAAAAAGAACAAAATACAAAAAAGATAAGAAGCAAATACGAACGACATGAAAACAACAAATCCATATACAGATGTATTAATTCCTTCTGTGCGGACGGTAAGCTCTAGAATACATCACTAATTTCTCATCCAATTCTCGTTTCCTTCGCTTTCCAATACTGGATACCGTTCCGAGTTGTAATAGAAATGGATTACTGGCTAGAGCTGCTGCTATACCCAGGACTGCAGCACTTGCCAGTGGGATTAAAAAACTCTTAGCCAGGAGCGCCTTGTCGTAGCCATGTTTTCCATGCGAGTGTCCAACGGCAACATGTCCCCCTTCAACTCCACCTCCACCGTGCTGACCACCAGAGTGTACCGGATAGGTGGCATATTCACCAGCATGTCCATAGCCTCCGTATCCTCTGTTGTACAATTCGACTGGAATTCCTTCACCTCCTTCGGAATAGCCATGGCTATTGCCAGTTGGAACATAGTATTCGTACTCAATGGCTTGGGCTGGTCCGTAAGGGTGTGCACCTGAGTGGCCTCCTCCATAGCCACCACCATGATTTGCCCCTTCTCCATACCCCGCATGACCTGAGCCATAGCCATGATTTATCCCTTCTCCATAGCCTCCTGTATGACCTGAACCCGTTCCATAATATTCTGCAAAAAAGGAAATTATAGTCACAAATTTGGTGTTTCACTAAACATGGAGTTGGAGTATCCACTTTTCTTAGCTTACCTACACTAACCCTGTCATGCTGTCCCTTGCGTTCTTGCTGACCACTACTGGACCAACTTCCACTGGTGGACCCCTTGAAACCATAATTCTCTTGCGGGAATGCAACTGGTCGGGATGAATACTCAGCAACAGCACTATCTTTAACGTTGTGCTTGTTGTTGTTGTAAGTGGACGGCCTGGTCGAGGATGATGCAGGTCCCCTAAAAAAGTAATCATTGTGGGATTATATCAAAATTATCCTTACATCGTTGGTTGAGCTTTGATTACAATCATAGAGAGAGAGAGAGAGAAAAAAAGGACAGGTACTTCTTGTATTAGGAAAAAGGATTATCATTCCCAGAAGAAAGCATAAAAGAACATAAATTGATAACCCACATGGATTCGCAAATATTTTTATTGCGACCTCATCATTGTTTTGCTCCTGAGTCTCCCGACTCTGGTGAGCACCCATTTCGTGCGAGGAAAATTGCATGATTGCGTTGCTCATATAATAAAATGTGTTATGTGTTTTTGGTCCTTTCTGATGTTTTTTCTTTTCTTTATCATCGTCGTTGGTCGTCGCCGTGTACCGTCCTTAGTCGTTGTATTTGTCTTCATGCAGTGTATGTTTGTTGTCAGTATGTGTTCTCGGCTCACCACCCAACTTAATGGGTATTAAGGTGAATTTGTTCGTTGGATTAGGACTTTTTTTTGTGTTTCCTCTTCTTGTTGTTGATGTCTTTCTGAATGGACATTCCATTGCCAAAATTGGACGACATTTTTTTCTTGGCTTTTCATCGCCCTTTTTTTCTTGAGAGTCAATTTTTTGGATTAATTTTCATGCGGAATGGAATGTAAATTGATGTGTGGATAAGTTTGGGTTTTGTGACTTGTATTATTATTATGGTCATGGAATAGAGTTAAGAGTTGGAGGCGGAGGGGTTTGAGGTCATGAATTAAGATTTCGTTTGTTATGTGGATTATGTTATGTATGTATGTCTGTGCGTATTTTAAAAGGTAGTATGGCTGAATGGTTTAAGCTTTATAGCTTTTATTATTTTATTCATGTTTTACCTAAGTTTTAAATCTATTGATGGTTTTTATAAAAAAATTATAAAATAGAAATAAAGTAAGGTGTATTATTTTAGCTTTTTCCTTAACTAGTCATGTAACAATATTGTAATAACACACTCAGGAAGTCGAAACCTTTTTAAATTTATTGAAACATCTATGGTGTATTTTCTACAATACAAGTCTGAGTATTTAACAATTTATATTTCGATTAACATTATTGTTTTCCTTTTTAGGTGCTCAAATATTAGCACTGAGTGGGTGGGTGGTGAGTATGGTGGTACCTGTTGTCCAAAAAATATGGTTAAGCTTTACAACTTTTGCATTTGAAGATTCCACGTCAAACATAAAACAAATTTCAAAATCATGAACAAACGGAATACTTCGCCACTCTCTTATCTTCTTGGAACCTCACGTTTGACATTAAAGAAGAAATATCTAGTATTTTTAAGGGGCAGTACTTTGTCTGTACATTCCGCATTCCAAAAAATGGAAAACCAAGTAAATTGATTAAGTAAATATTTGGAATATGAAAAATAAAAAATTAAGAAATACTTTTTTGTAACTTTTGTTGCTTTCTAGTGTTAACCCACATTTGAGGTTAAATTTAGAGAGTTTCATCGAAGAAATTAAATACTTGCATACCTTTTTTGGGGAATTAGCTTATTTTTATTTTGTTTTTCTTAGGGAGAAAAATTATTTTAAACAACGTTTAAGATTCTAAAGATATCTAATCTTTCAAAAAAACTAACATATTTATATTTCAAAACCAAGTTCAAAACCTTATATCAGTTGAAAAGAGCATCACCCTATTATTCCTTGAAATGTACCGTTATTTACACATGTTTGTGTATTACTTCCATATGAGAAGTGTGGAATTGCTCGATTTCCCGTGGCCAAAGAATTAGCACATGGGGTTCAAATTGTGTTTATAGTATAAAAAGCTGTCTTTTTGGTCAGATTTTAAGAAAAAAATAATCGACAATTTATTCGAAGCAAGTTGTTCTAAAGGATTTTTTCGCAAAATATTTGAATATTTTTTGACTAGATATGCTGGCAACAATCTTGTACACCTGACATGAAATGCTAAACATGAAATGCTTTTTGTATTACTTTTCACTTTAAATGGCAACAGAAAACTTTTAGGAAAGTTAAGAAGCATTACAAATTCTGTTGAATGAACTATCAAAAATGACAGAACCCAGTACCTTTGTCCTTTAAACTAGGTAATTTATGATCGAATGGATGCATTGTTTGTACGAAGCCATGACAAAGTAATTAAAATGCTTAAAAAAAGTATATAATATACGCAAATTCACTAGGATTTTAATTCTGGAAATGTATATGTTAAGTTATTGAATGCCTAGATTGATGTAAGTTAAAGGTTCAATTTCAACCTTAAACAGGTACAACAAAAGGTACCAATTATCATTCAGCATGGTAAATGTTTTAGCTGAAACTTAAGAATAACATAATAATGCATTTTTATTTTTTGACCACGCTAAAGTAGGTAATTGATTTTTCATATCGAGTAGCTAAATTTAGTCAACATTATTGAACCGCAATCTGTTCAGTGGACTTGGTTTATATGTACATTTGTGAATAAAGCGGGAAGCAACTCATCCATCGAAAAGTCACTTTTCTATAACATGAGTTTGCGCGCACTAAAATGATTATCACAGCCCATTAAGATTTTGATTAGGTATAAGAACTCAATTCAACTTATTTCAATCGATATAAATGTAGATTTTCTTATAAATGTTCTTAATGCTCTTTTTTGTTCACAATTTTAAACTTTCACTTTCCACTACTACCTGTAATATTCCGGTGGAGGATCATAGTTTTTTCTCGACAAATTTTCCACTTCTATTCCTCGCTTGGTAAATCCATCTTTTGTATTGTTTTTAGAATATCCTTGTATTGCTAATGAATTTGTTGACACTGTAGAAAATTCCGAACCCAAGCTGATGTTTAGACAAAGAATCACAAAAACTCCAACATAAACTCCCACAAAACGAATCATTATTTACGGCGCGTATATGTTTAATGTTTATCGACCACCGAATTGAAACTGATTTTCCTTGAGGCACGTCAGTAAGTTTTATTAAAATAAAAATGGAAAGCCAAGGAGGAAAAACCTTCTCTTCTTCAGGGGGTAATTTCACATTTCGATGATTATACCAGCAATATTCATTTGGACTCATTGTTAAACTAGATACTAAGTCAAACTTGATGCATAGGCATATACGCCATAGGTACTAATGTCGTTGGCGCTGCGGTGGCGTCACCCGCTGCCTCCTATGTTGCTGATGTTTGTAATACGAAGTAAATTTCAAATTGTCAATTATCGTCTTTAACTGAGCATCAGATTTGGAATTTTTGTCTTTGCGTTTCACTTTTTGTATATTCCTTAGCTTTTTTACATGCGATAAATTTGTATGAATTATAAGGCAAGTTATAAATTCATACAAAAATTTGTATCTATAAATTGAGACTTTTTTGTATTTAACAATATTATAACAATAACAAAAGAACTGTAAACCTACCCGTACTCCTGTGTTGTTTCTAATGTTCTTGTAAACAATTAAATGGATTTTAACGAAATTTTTAAAGCTTTTTTTCTGAAAAGTACTCAGTTACTTTAGCAATATTGTAACTAACGCTTCGCTTAAAGAACAAGAACGTACGACCAAGTCAGACAAATTATTTTCATCAAGTTTGAACAAAAAACAAAACTGATTTATATTTTGTAAATGAATTTTTTTTTTTAATAAAATGTATTGTCGAATCGGTGTCGACGTTCGCTCCTAATTTATTGGTGACGATGATGATAACGAATGTCGTAACAAAAACGATATTACGAAGCGTGAACTATACATATAATTGTCTTGTATACATACGTATAGTTATTTATGTAATACCGGATAATATGATTTGACGGAATTTATGAGTATGATTATGATGTAAATGCGACAAGAAGCAGCACATTCGAGAAATTATTACGCGATTAAAGAAGTGATCAATTCTTTGATTATATCCTCAAAATGATGCCATATTTAACGCTAGGCATGGGACACGTTTGGGTTCAATGCCAACATTCATACGTTGGATTTGTTATTTTTTATATGGCCTTGGAGTTTAAGGGAAGTCAAATAGGTAAATATAAGGTAGCAGAATAAAAATAAAAATTCAAATGCTAACCATTCCATTTTGTTTAAAAACTTGTTCCAATTCTGGGGAACGTTTTTGAAATTCAATTAAAAGAATTGATTCTTTTTAAATCAATTTAGATATTTTTATTTTGCGGTGTTCGTACGTTTTGTTGAAGCCATTATTATTGACATTTTTAATGCATGACTTCGACTAATAGTCCAAGAGACGCATATTTCTATGTCCGAGCGACTACTTCCTAAACGTCTAGGATTTTCTTCCATATTCGTATTTTTTTGGGTTGCTCACAGTTTTTTTTTATTCTTTTAGGACAAAACAAAACGGCATCTTACCCGATAAGCAAAATATTAATTTTCTAAAAAAGGCTCCTACAATTTTGATTAAGAAAAAAATCTACAAAAAAAAGTTAAAGGGAAATGAATGTCACTTTTTGATAATTTTGCTTCTATCGAAAAATGGTATTAATACTTCCTTTGGTAAATCCATATGATATTTTTTTGAGTTTTTTTTTCAAAACTATTTAGTTGATTTCTTAGGTATACGATTTTAAGGGTATACGAAAGTTTTCATTATTTACTCCACTAGACCTTAAACTTTCAGAATCTATTACACTATAATAATAATTGTGAGGTGCAGATGAGAAACTTGTAAAATTTCACAATTTGAATACAAAAAAAAGTACGCATACGCCCAAGTGTACGCTTAAATTCTTCTTTTCGACTTTTCTGACAACGTCAGAACTTTAGCCAATGTTTGCCTATGGAAAATTGTTCGATTAAAAAGTTGCCGACACAAATTTAAATGATTTGTTCATCGTACCCTAGTATTTATTAGAATTCTTTAACGGTTGTCGAATAAGACAGTTGCCTTATAGTCTTAAAGTGTATGGAAAAATGCTTTTTTAAATAAAATAAAATGTCCATTAAGTCAAGGTTGAAGCAACTGATTCTGTTGTAAAATTTTGACAACTCTAAAATCCGATGGTCATAATCGATTATTTTTCTTGGATCAGTAAAATGTCCACTTTATAATTTTCTTTTACTGCGACAACGTTTTTGAACTCACAATTTTTCAACCAAAGAAAAAAAAAAAAAACGTTCGCTTCCAATCGAACGTTCTATATGCTACTCATAAAGAGGGCCGAAGCTTTTATTTTATCTGACAACAAGGAAATTGTCATTGTCTAAAACAACGACGTCTGAAAATGTCCTCTACTTGTCTGACAACAATTAAGAATGTATGACAATTTTCAGATACCAGACAGTTTCATTATCCGATGGCTTAGCTTTAAAACTACTTGATAATGACTTCTTCGAAAATATTATCAAAATTCTTCAAAAAGTTCAAATGAATGTGAGACATTTCAAAGTACATAGTAGGTAATGGTTATGACCCTGGGCTCAGGTAGAGAAGAGTTAAGTCAGAAATATTTGTAGTTCTATTTTGCATTTTTTTGTAGGTTCAGATTATGTTTTTTTTCAGAAATTAATAAAGCAAACAAATCATCAGAAAAAAATAAGGTTAAACATTCATTAAAATTTTGATAATAATACGCATACGTCCGAGTGAACGGAAAAAACTGTCCTTGCTTTTATAGCTTCTTTTCCGAACAATATGAAATAATAAATTTATTTGTTAGATAACAGAATTCAGTAGTATTTATTCCTTAAAGTAGGTACAAACAAAATTATTATATTTTTCGAAAGTGTCCCATAACTGGAGATATTTAGAAAATGGTCCCAAGTGCCCCTCTACTAACCTACTTCTTATCTTGTGTTTGGTAACAAAGAAACTTTATTGTTCACACCAACAATTTATATTAAAAATGCTTCCACAATGTCCTCCTTTGTATCTGCGTCTTTTGCACTCTTCATTGCAATTTGAAATGTAGTTATTAGCGTTTCGTACACAGCTCCCAATAAGCACGTCCGCTTGAACGCCATTCTGCGGAGATGAAACGATCACCAAAAATGCGACACAGACCATCAGGAATATTGAACGGGAATTTTTCACCATTTTTACGACTACAAAGAACAGATTTTTTACGATGAAGCTAGAACTGTCGATGCATCTGTGCCGAGATACAAACTGTAATTGACGTATTCGATGTCACCGTTTAAAGTATTTATTTAAAAATACTCTACAAATCTGTAAAGATGGCAAACCATAGTTCGTTTTACCCTCCCAAAACCCATTTGCTTGCATTGTTGTATTTTAATTTTGTATCCGTGAAAAGAAATTCAATAACAATATATGGGGGCGAACTAGTTTTTTTTTTTACAAATGCAACAATATAAACGAGGTGAGTTTATTATATTTTGACAGCTGTTTTTTTTGTTCAACTTTTAATCAGTTTTGCATTTTTGGTTTTAAACTCAAATAATTTATTAAAAACAATTGTAAAGGAGGTATTAAGAGTGTTGATGCTGAAAGTAGATTATTACCTTTTACCATTGTTCAAAGGCAGTAGACGAACGAGAAAGGATTATGGGGGCCGGAGGGGGGGGGGGTGCCTCCATGGGCTGAAGCTCCGTCCCCCGAAATCAATTTAACACAAAAAACTACTAAGAGTTTAAACGCAACACGTTCCATCGGGCTTCAAGCTATTGTGTGAAAATAATAGAATCCAGAAAGTGAACCCAATCTGACTTGATGAAGGCTATCGTGAAAGCAATTTTTAAGTTGTTATCGCATATTTGATTACAATTAATAAGGTGAATGAAATTTAAAAGATTACAGCTTACTTCAAAAATGCAATACATAGCTGCAAAAATATCAAATACAATGCGTCTAATTTTTATTATATTTTAAGACGTGACAGACACGCTAATTCCAACATCGATACTGTAGGTGGTGGAATTCTGATTGCCGTAAAGTCTTGCTTCATAGCTGCGCCAGTTCATACCTGTAGCACTTGACAATGAATTTCTCTGCATTAAAGTGACTTTAAAGGATAAAAACTTATACATTGTCACGATATATATTGTTCCTGGCAGCTCACACGATGAATATACAAAAGCCTTTCAATACCTGAGCTTCATCAACGAACTTTTAGATTATCAGGATGAAATTATATGCCTAGGTGATTTCAATCTTACCAACGTCGCTTGGTTGCGCTGCAATGACAATAATGTTATGTTGCCAACTGGAAATCTTAGATCTGACGATTCAAAATTAATTGATGATTTACTTTCTCTCGGACTTCACCAATTTAACGACGTTTTAAACACCAATGGAAAAATGCTTGATCTAGTGTTTTGTACTATTAACGATGTTATCACAATAGAAAAATCATCTGAGCTGTTAGTGCCTGAAGACAATTATCACCCAGCGCTGACTTTTTCTCACGACAAGTCACGACCCCCGGGTTATAACACAATTATTTTCCGACTTCTTTCAAAGTGCCTTCAACTGTGATTCCTACAACTGTGATACTTCAAACTGTGATATTTCCAACTGTGATAAATTTGACGAAAATTCTCAAATTCTCTGATATAAACTTCAACATTAATACTGACAACATTGTAAAGTTTATATCTAATCTGGACGAAAGTTGTATACCAGGTTCTGATGGCATACTTCTTCTATTTTGAAAAAATATGTAAGTTACTTGTCGTTGCCTTTATCTATTCTTTTTAACTCTTCAATTTCTTCTTGCGTGTTTCCTTCTATATTTGGAAAAATTCTTTCATAATCCCTCTACATAAGAAAGGGAAAAAAGATGAAATCGAAAACTATAGGCCTATTGCTAGATTGTCAGTTATCCCAAAACTTTTTGAAGCTATTATTTGTGAGTCTCTATGTTTTTAAGTTAAATCAATTACTGCCGCAAATCTACATGGTTTTACCAAAGGCCGGTCTACTGTCAGTTTTTTAATGGAATTGGCAGAAAATTGTATTTATTCATTCAAAAATAAAAAACAAGAAAATTGTGTCTTCACAGATTTTAGCAAGGCATTTGATAAGCTCTCACGTCGAGTTTTGCTTTTTAAATTAAGAAAACTGGGATTTAATGATACATTTGTAATGTGGCTCCAATCTTATCTACTCGATAGATCTTATTCGGTGCTATTAAAAAGTTGTTAATCAAACAAATTTAAAGTTAATCCTGGAATACCACTGGGTAGCCATTTGGGCCCGATCCTTTTCACTTTATTTATTAATGACTTACCGTCGGTTTTGAAGTATTCCAACTGCCTCATTTATGCAGACGATGTAACAATATTCAGAACTATTTCAAATACTCGCGATTGTGGTGAAGAGTTGCAGTGTGACTTAAATTCGTTTTTTGACTGGTGTGTTCGTAATTATTTGTGTCTTAACATCGATAAATGTAAGGCTATGAGTTTTACGAGAAAGGTATCAATAATTTTATTCAATTATTCTCTTAATAGCATACTATTATCACGAGTAAGCGAGATGTCCGTCCTTGGTGTTTTATTTGATCAGAAACTTGAGTTCATATCACATATCAACTCAATATCTAACAAAGCCAATTCAATTCTTGGTCGAATCAAAAGAAAGTCAAGGCAATTTTCTGATCCCTTCGTTACAAAACAGCTATTTATGACATTTGTTAGACTTATTCTTGAATATGCTTGCCAGGTTTGGTCACCCCATTACCATTGTCATAAAGCTAGACTGGAACAGGTACACAAAAGATTCCTGAGGTTTGCACTCAGAGGTTTAGGTGGGGTAAATCCTTATGATATTCCACCTTACCATAATAGACTAAAACTTATTGATATGCCTAGTCTTGAGAACAGACGATCGTATTTATGTTTTGTCTTCATTGTAAAATTGTTAAACGGAAAAATAGACTCTCTGCTCCTTCTATCTTGTATTCACTTTAATATTCCCCAAAGAAACTTAAGGAACGTTTCCGAATGTCTACATATTTTTAAATAAAATAAAATGTTTATTTTGTTTAATATTTTCAATAATATATATATTAACTTGTTTGATCAAAACGTAAATTTCACAAGTAAATTTAAATCAATTTTTTTTTTCAAATATATAAAATTGTACATAAAACTTTATAGCTAGTAATTTAGCTAAGTTGTAAATAAATAAATTTGAAATTGGTACAAAACCATTTTTTGTGTACCTTTTAACGTTGATACGCACATAGTGTTGCCATTGATAAATTTGAAAATGTTGGATCCAAAAATAGCTCCGCGCTCATAATTGGCCTTTTTTCGAACTCATTATCAATTAATAGCCTTTTCACAGCAAACTCAAAACGCGGTTTTCAGCAATAGGTTTACGAAAACTTGAAAAGCTTTCACACCGAAAATTTACAAGTTTTCAGTTGACATTTTATTTTTTTTTGCTTGAACACAATGATCTCGAAGAAGGGCCGCGTCGCTTTGAATATTTGCAGTGTCACAGTAAAGGATAAAAATCAGGTGTTTTATGCGAAATTAAAAGACAATTTTTAAATATTGGAAGTTAAAAAAGGAAATGCAATGAATCCTGATTCGTTATATTTAATTTATTTCTTAAGCGATCAATTTCACGTAGTAGAAAGGATGCGCGACACTGCGTCGCGTTCTCTTGTGTTCCAGCAGAAAAATTATTTTTTACCTGGCAGCAACCCGTCAGCTATTTATATGACGTTTAATTGAGCGCTGAATGTTTCACAATGTGTATTTTCTTAGTTTATCTTGTTAATCCAACATATATTCGACAGGTTTTTATTTAAAACTTATGTTCTATCAAAACTTGTGGTTTAGCGAAAATGTATGGGAAAACTTGTGTTTGCGATTTAGGTTTGAAGCCAAAACCGATATTTTCGCGAAAACCAACCGGGTTTGGGTTTGGTGTGAAAATGCTATAAATATTATTAGTTTCATCTATGTGAAAAAATGTCAATAAGTTGAGTAAATCGATTATGGTAGCTCGCTGGAGCGAAGCAGGATGTTTTGGTCAAAACAGCTAGTATTCAATAAAAGGTTTGCAGCATCTTAAAAAATCAAACAAATTTTTTTTGTTTGTCGTAAAATCATTTTCTAGTCAAAATAAATCTTTGAAGTACGCATGTAGACACCTTTTTAACGCAATTTTGTATTGTAATTCTAGACTTTCTAACTCTGAATCTTATGATTTTTGAACTTTCAGTCTATGAAGACATTTAAGTTTTTGTTCATACTACAGGGGTTTTTTTTAGGCAAACCCGTCAAAATTCTATATAGGCTATGTGACAAGAACTTAAACGCATCACATAAAAATAATCAGTAACTACCTGCTAAATTATAAGCCAATCTGGTGGATATCATTTGGGCAGCTTGCTGTCAGGCGCGTATACATCAGCTTTATATACAGGGTGTCCCGTAAAGGATAGTCCAAACTGAATATGGTGATAAGCCAGGTCATGACCTTTCAGAATTTGGTAACTTAATCATACCGAATCATAACGGTTTTCGAGTAACGGCTATTTTTCGAAATTTAAAAAAAAACTTTACTTTGAACCAGTTTTTTTGCTCACCCTGTTCATATTTGACTTTTGTTATTTTTTTTTATTTTTACACTAAAACTTTGGCTAATAGTTTGACTTGAATAAAAAAATGTTCATTTACATCACCATTTGCCTACAAACTAAAAGATAAACTTGAACTTTGACCAAATTTAATTTTTGACCTCAATCTTCTTAAGAGCTCCATGAATAAAATTCGTATGACACAATACAGGTTTTATCTTCCAAAAATATTCCGTTTTTCTGTAGTTTTTAAAAAGATATAAAACTTGCTAAAGCGGTGGTCAGATAAAAAGTTGTAACCCTTTGAACCCAATAAAACAGGTTAGAAATAAAACATTTTTGTTCAAGTATATCGATAAAATTAAATAATCTTTTCAAATATAATTCAGACAAAGCTGAATTTTGGCGGAGAGCTTCATTTTGATGTCTTACGCATTTTTTAAATAAAAACCGTAAATTTGGGCAAGGGCTTTCGATTTTGTAGGGTGCAAGGGGAAAAGTCCAGTATTTTTAAAGATTTCTCGAAAACCATCAGGTTTTTTTAAGAAATATCTTTGGAAAAATTGTAGCTTATAATATTCTTCAAAGAATAGATAACTATAATTTGTTTGTTAGACTAATGGATTTTGAGACAAATGAGCGTAAATGCAACGGTGTGGAGTATATCACATTAAAGTAAGGCCACATTTTGTCCCTGTTTTTTCAAAATCTCTTGCTCCGGCGAAAAAAGTGGTTGAATTTTTTTATGCGGAATTTTAATAGCTACCGTTATGCCAAAGACAGTTCTTAAAAAACCTGATGCTTTTCGAGAAATTTTCAAAAATACTGGACTTTTCCGTTAGACATCAAAATGGAGCTCTTCACCAAAATTCAGCTTTGTCTGAGTTGTATTTGAAAAGATATTTTAATTTTATCGATATACTTTAACAAAAATATTTTATTTTTGTTTTATTTCTTGCCTGTTTTATTGGGTTCAAACGGTTATAACTTTCTATCTGAGCACCGCTTTAGCAAGTTTTATACCTTTTTAATAACTACAGAAAAACGGGATATTTTTGGAAGATAAAACCTGTATTGTGTCACACAATTTTTATTCATGGAGCTCATAAGAAGATTGAGGTCAAAAATTAAGTTTGGTCAAAGTTCAAGTTTATCTTTTAGTTTGTAGCCAAGTGGTGATGTAAATGAACATTTAATTAAGTAAAATAATTCAGTAAAATAAGTCAAACTATTAGCCAAATTTTTAGAGCAAAAAACTGGTTCAAAGTAAAGTTTTTTTAAAACTTCGAAATATAGCCGTTACTCGAAAACCGTTATGATTCGGTATGAACAAGTTAACAAATTCTGAAAGGTCATGACCTGGCCTATCACCATATTCAGTTCGGACCATACTTTACGGGACACCCTGTATACATAGTTCATCAAAAGACATGCATTACAGGACCAGTCATTTTAAATTTCTGACAACCTGCGCAGTATAAATATATTACTTTATACCTTAGTCAAAATAGACATACAAATCTAAAAACATAAACAAAATCCCTTCAACGCTTAAATTTGGTACGGACCTTCCACTGACCATAAAGAAGCAATGGTAGAAACTAGAAAGTCCCGGTCGTAGATCATACAACTCTCTACAAAAAAGACAAACATTTTTCCTACGACCAATGACTAAGAAAGTGTAGCTGTTTAAAAAAAAAAACATAAAATGATGAAAATACTGTTTTTTTTTAGTAGGAAAAAAGTGTGTTTATCTTTTTTTGTAGAGAATTTTGTGATCTGTAAACTGCACCCTTACCTACTTTTCTATTAAAATTCTAAATGGGCTGTAGGTCTTAAAGCCCATTAAGAATTTTTACATTGTAAAAAAGGTCACGAAGAAGGAATAATTGTTAACTTACTCTTCTATCGCATTTTCCGTTCAAAAGCTATTTGCGAAAAAACGACACTTGACCCTGCGTTAAAAGGTGCTCGCGTCGGATAATCGGGGACTTTCTAACCTTGATTCGTTATGGTCAGTGGAAGGTCCGTACTAAATGTAAGCGTTATCGGAATTTTATTTTGACATGGGGTATAATGCATGTGTACTGTAGATAAAAGTGACTTTCAAAAATTTTCTATCCGATTTTGAAGAGTCGAACTGACGATTGAAAAATCGGATCTAATTATTTTTTTTTTATATTAAGCGCGCACAAAAGGGGTTGTGAATACCCTTAAATTGATGTACACAGCACGAGCGATAAGGTAGGTTGGAGGGGATTTGAAAGAAACCGATGTACATTGTTTTTGAATGCCTATAGATCATAATGGGAGGGGAAAATTCAGCTAGGTAGAGCATTCCACATTCGTGTAGTGTGACTAAAGAAAGAATGTCTGTACTTAACAGTACATCCGAAGTTGAACCTCAAAGTGTTCTACAAGTATCTTTGGTATTAAATTTCTATATTAACTCATAAATATTTAAAATAAAAACAAGACGATTTTGATTAAAAAATCAATTTTTCGGATTAAAATTTTTTGAAAGAATTACCCCTCTCTGGTCTCTGCACGATTGCGATCAAATTTAATAAAATAGGTACATAAACAAAAAGTTTATTTTTACATTTTCAAAACTTTTCTTTTATTACCTATTTGCAGATTATTTTTTTAAGAATTTTAAAAAGTATAGACTTATAAAAACCAAATTTTAAAAAGAAAAAATCTGATCCCCTAGAGAATTTTGACCACAAACCGATTTTAAAAATTCAAATTTTTGTGTCTACCGGTCGTAAAGAACTAAACTTAACATATTCTTATAATTTTCTCTGTAACACTTGAGTTCTCGGTGTGGGTCATGACTCGTGAGTTACAAAATGTATTCATGGATGTTATGCAAATAATCCTTAAAAGAGGAGAGTATATTGAACAAACTTAAACCCAGGTTTTTGGAACATCATGGCTCTGTAGATTAAGAAAGATAGGATGTGAGCGGTCAAAAATTATTTCATAAAATTTTAATGGTAGCGATACAGAATTAAAGTTTGATAAACTTCCACCTCCCCCTCTCTAAATGCGTCTAAAAAGCCAATACGGAGATTTTTTGGGCTTTGGATATGTTGTTGAGGACCACATTTTTATTTTATTGACCGCTCAGTAAGCAGATCCTATCTTTCTTTCAAGTTTTGAAAATATAAATTTTTAATCTTATTATTTTGGCCACCAAATTAAAAAAAATAGTAAGCATACGCCCCAGTGACCGTAAAAGAATCTCCTTTTTGGTTATATAACTTCTTTTCCGCTGTGATATAAATTAATAGATTTTTTTGTTAAATATCAAAGTTTATTATAGAATTATATACATACATTAAAATAAGTACACACAAAATTGCTGTGTTTAGAATAAAATTATTAAAATTGCGAATAACCAAATTGACAAAAAAAAAACAACAGTGATTGAAAAAAAAATTTTCTCCAATATAGGAGGTGTTCAGATTTTCATTGATCGCACCAACAATTTATATTTGCAAAGCTTCCACAATGCCCTCCTTTGTATCCACGTTTTCTGCACTCCTCATTACAATTCCAAATAAAGTTATTAAAGCCTTTTACACAGCTGCCAATATGTATATCTCCTTGAACTTCATTTTGCGGAGATGAAATGATTACCAAAAATGCAACACAGACCATCAGGAATATTGACAGGGAATTTTTCACCATTTTCACGGTTATAAAAAAGAGATTTGTTGTGGATGAAGGATTACTCGTAGAACTACTGATGCTTCAGTGAAGAGACACAAACTGCAATTCATGTTTTCAGTGTTGCCGTTCTCGGTATTTATTCAAAAATATTTTATATGTAAGGATGTCAAGCATATTCGTTCGTTTTACCCTCCAAAAGCCATTGTTGTATTTGTAATTTCATTTAGGGTCTTTGAAAAGATGAGAAATTCAACAACAGTATAATGCGGTGAACTAGTTTTTTTTTTCTTTTTTTAACAAATGCAATAACAAAACGAGGTGAGTTAATTGTATTTTGACAGCTGTTTTTTTTTTTGTTCAACTTTCAGTCAGACTAAAAAGGTTGTGGAAGAGTGTTGATGCTGGAAGTCGATTATTACTATTGTTCAAGGCCAGTAGATCAACGAGAAAATTATGATGGCCGAGAGGTCGCTACAGGGGTTGAAGCTTTGCCCCGCGAAATGAATTAACACAAACAATTTGTAAGAGTTTAAGATGCAACAGGTTCCAATATAACAAAAAATAAAAAAAAGAACTATTCCACGAAACCGTAATGTAAAACTGTTTTTTAGTATTTATTGTCCATCAACCTTTGTGACCAAAAGTTTCATCCATGTGAAATAAGATGAGTAAATCGATTGCTAGCTCGCTGGGGCAAAGCATGATTTATTTTTTGAAAAAGATCTTAATCAATAATAGGGTCGAAAAAGGGTCATCAAATTATCATATTTGGTGGTTTTGGTAGCAGATTGAATTGTTTATTCAAAAGTATTTTAAAAAGCTTCTAGTGCTGCTACTGGAAGAGATGATTGCCCCAGTTTCATTGTTCGAAAATTCAGGCCATATAAATCATGGATTAGTGTCTTTTGCTACTAAAAGTTCGGGACATTGCACTGCGGAAACATATTCCAAATTAATATTTCAATTTAAAGATTCAAAACAAAAATCCAGCATAAATGACTAAATTATGGCAGAAAAAATGGGTGATGAAAACGAGTGAAGAAATTATTTTCAACAAAATTTGGTTTTAGGTATACAAACGCTAAACAAAATGAACAAGACAATAATGCTTCCATTTTCTGATGTTACCATCTTGAATTTTGAAAAACTAGTTGAGAAATGGCAACATTAGTCGTCTCCAAAGTGTTGATCTGTATGAAATTCAAAGAAACCAAAAAAAAAAAAAAACTAAATTGGGCACCGCGCCGTCAAAAATTTAATTGTATGGATTGGTTTGGAGTTGATGGTGGAATACTTAGGGCTGACCACGAGACGAGACGAGACTCAGTGAGGGTTTTGTAAGTCTCGTCTCGGTCTCATTAAAATCGAAATTGTTCAGTCTCGTCTCGGTCTCGTGTCGGTCTTATCTCAGTCTAGTCTCAGTCTCCTCTCAGTCTCTTCTCAGTTTCTTTTCGATCTCGTCTCAGAAAAATACGATTTCAGGGCAAGTTCTTGAATAATGGAACAAAATATTCTCGATGCGTCGAAATATAGTTTTTCTCCCATCTGTGAAGGCAATAACAACTTTCAAATTTAATTTCAGGGCAACCATCACCTGACTGTGCAGAAGAAAATAAATATTTTAATGAAATTTGATTTTCAATTTATAAGCATTTTTAAAATGCCTTTTTTTCTGCCGAGACAACCAAAACCGATGAGAGTCTCGGTAAAATTTCCGTCCAAATATACACTCTCGACTCGGTCTCGTCTAATTGTCAGCTCTCGGTCTATAAGCCTTTTCTTGTGGTTTGTTTGAGTAAGAATGGTCCACATATTTAATTCTATCACTTGTTAGCTCAGGTTTGCTAAAAGCTGTGCATTAATTAAGCCATCAATGAAGTTATATGATTTTTTTTTGTACCCGAATAGCAACAAGTATTAAAAATACAATTTTTTATTTAGAACATCTAACTCCACTGAAAGATTAAAAAAACACCGCAATTTTAATTTTATAGAATTAAAAATTGTTAAGTACCTACCTATACATTTTGTTTTCCTTAAAGTCATTTTGGAACCACAGTGTGCTGCAAAGTCCCTGGCAGGTACAGAATCCTCAGAAATTTAATTCAAGTTTTCATTTCAAAATTGAGTAATTAGGTAATTAAAGAAAACTTGCCAAGTAAACTAAATCAATTTAAGTCAGTAATCATTAATAACAGATTTCTCTGATAATGTTGAGTTTCTTCTACTTAAAATATTTGATATTAAATTTATGCCTTTTGTATGTACTACAAGTCCTTACGCTCTTCCAATTTTCATAAATCAGAAGTGCTCCATTGAAATGATAATAATTGCTAAGAAGTAGGTAGATGCCACGCCCCTGCATGTAAAATATTATAATTACAATTTTTTATTTGTATACACCTGAAAATCCACCGCTGTACCAAATTTCATAATTCTGCAGCAATCGGAAGTGCTCCAATATATGTAATATTAATTATGCAAAAATGGGCGGGTGCCACGCCCCTAAATGGATAATTTCAAATTTTCCAATATTTTCTTTGTATTGACCACATGATCAACATGATTCTACCAGTCTATCAAACTTTTTCATTCCGCAACATTCCGAAGTTCTGTTTATAACTAATGTCAATTTTGTGAAAATAGGAGGACGCCACGCCCCCTTAATGGAAAATATACAAATAAAATTTGAGTTTCTTGTTTGCACTTCCAGCTTTATCGCTTTAACAAATTTCTTAGTTTTACGACAATTAGAAAGGCTCCAAATAATGACTATTAACTTTATAAAAATGGCGGGTGCCACGCCCCTCATTGAAAATCTCAATTTTGCCATTGTAGTATAGAAATGTACATAAACTTATTACAACACCAACCATTCTACCAAATTTCATCATTCTGCAACAACCCGAAGTGATCCATATAATTAATAACAATTCTGAAAAAATGGGCGGATGCTACGCCCCTGAATTTTAAAAATCAAATTTTAAAATTGTTCCTTTCTTTGCAATTCAAGCTCTACCAAATTTCATCATTCTACGACAATCAGAAGTGCTCCATATAATTGGTACCAATTCTGCAAAAATGAGCGGATACCACGCCCCCTGAATGTAAAATCTCAAATTTCAAAATGTTTTCTTAGCTTTCACTTTAATTCCAACCGCTCTACCAAATTTCATCGTTCTGCAATAATCAGAAGGGCTCCAAATAATTATATGAAAATAGGCCGGGTACCACGACCCCTGATTAAAAAATCTCAAATTTTCGATATTTCCCTTTGTATGCACAAGGCCTACCCTGCGAAATTTCATAATTCTCCAATGTCGGGTGCTCCATAATTTTTATGATCTGTCGAGAGTTACGTTTTTTGCTATTATTGCAGTCATATCTCGAGAACCACTAATGCTAAAGAATTTAAATTTGGCGAGTTGCCCAAGCCAGGTGAGCTTAGCAAATGCTGCGAGTTTGAAGTTCCTGACATTATTGGTACTGAAGTTAGAGGGGGGTCGAAAATTGCCTGAGTTTGATCCTGTCAAAAAAGGGTGTAGTGCCAGAACTCGGCTGGGCACTACCAAACCTTTTGATTTCTGAAAAAAAACTGAACAAATGTTTTTTAACATTTTTTTTTTCTTCAGTTTTGAGCGTTCTTTCCATTTGCAATTTTTATCAAGATGAAACAATGCCAACATTTTGTGTTGAAATATATAAACTACAAATAAGGCCCAAAAAAAGGAAATATTTTTAAAAACAATTAAAAAATAATGAAGTTACGCCCAAATGCAAGGGAATATGGTCCACCACTAAAATCTTGTAAGTGGGTATTTTACTGAAACTATTTTGATCAAGCAACACGATTATAAAAGTTAATGTCTTTTATGTATTGTGAATAAATAATAGAAAACTTAACGTCTGTCAAGTTGGCAGGGCAACTTTCGTCTAGAGTAACGAGACCAATGCATCAATTTGCAGGTTTTTTGCATTTCTATTCCCGATTTTGCAGTTCACCAAATAGTGGGTGTAATCGAGTGACCTGCTAACTTCACAGTGAAGTAAGCAGGTCATATAGTGTATCTTAACAGTTTTTCAAACCGTATTAAAGTATAAGTGGCCCCATGGCTGGGCACCGTAAAACAAAATGGATTTCGCTACTGCTTCAAAAATTTGGTATTTTGCACTGTGCGCGATAATACTTTGGAAACAATTTCTCCATGTTGAACTAATTGCACACTTAGCTTGGGATAATTTTTCAGATAAATGGGTTTCCATATTTAAATTAGAGGTGAAAATCATTCCTAGGTACTTGTATTGCATAACTCCTTCGATTGGTTCTCTCTTAAATACCCATTTCTCTGCTCTGGACATTCTACCTCCCCCACTTTTGAATATCATGATTTTTGATTTTCTTAGGTTAAGCTCAAGGTCCCAAAGATTACAGTATTCCGCAACTCGATTTATTATCATTTTCATAGATTTGGATGTTTTAGCCAAAATGACAATGTCATCTACGTACAAAAGAGCCTTGATATGCATTCCTGCGAAAGTGATTCCACCTGGGAGATGATCAATGATGTCTTCGATATATAGGGCGAAAATTGATGGACTTGTATTGCATCCTTGTCTGACTCCACCTTCTGTTGTAAACCACTCAGACAAGTCGTTTCCGCACCATACAGCTGATTTAGTTTCATCATATAAACTTTCTAATGTTTTACCAAATGTGTGGCTCACTCTATAGCTATATAGCTTGTAAAACATTTTTTTGCGATCAATGGTGTCAAAAGCGGCTTTAAAGTCTATGAAGAAAGCATATAACTTTTGTTTTTTAGCAATATAGCTTGCCGCTATGCTGCGCAACAAAAATATATTATCGGCCGTGGCATAACCAGGGCGAAAGCCAGTTTGAAATTATTTCAGAAGCTTGTTTTCGTATATCCAATGTTCTAGCCGGTTTTGGAGAATATTTGTAAAAACTTTAGCTGAGGAGTTCAACAGTGAAATTCCCCTATAGTTGGCTGGATCTGTGGAGTCTCCTTTTTTAAAAATCGGGTAAATTATTGCTTGCTTGAAACTTATCGGTACGTTTCCTGTTTCAAATATAATATTAAATGTTTCTGTTAATTTGATCTTGAATTAGGTTGAACTATATTTGTAAAATTCCATGGGTATTCGGTCAAATCCTGGTGCTTTTAGATTCTCAACTTCTGCGATCGACATTGGCTTATCTAAGGTTTCATTAAAATGGTTTGGTCTACAGTAAAGAAAGTAAAAAAAAAAATAAATAAATTGGGTGGCACAACGGCTCGTGAAGAACCAGGGCCTAGTGACTAACAACTCGCAACCATTCCTGTGTGCGCCTGTCAGCAGCAATGGAAGGGACCTACAATTTTATGCCGAAATTTTAAGCACTTATTCGTGACAAGTGATACTCTTGGAGGATTTGTCAATTCTTCGCAAGAGTTTTTAGGTGGACGAGGCTGGGGAGCGAACCCAGACCTTCAGCGTGACAGTCGAACGCACTAACCATTACGCTACGGGCTACTACACAGTAAAAAAAGTATGAGTCCTTATAAGGTGGGCTTAAGAGTTTTTGGAAGTAACATTTAAGAGTTTCGATTGTTAACTCGGTGTTTACCTTTGGTTTCATTCCTTTTAATTTATTTGCTGCTTTCCAAAAGTCCGAAGCATTGTTGCAGTTTGCAAGTTTTTTGGCTTCCGATTCAAAATGTTCCTTCTTTTTAGCTCGACATAACTTCTTGTAGTGACTGCTGGCTGTGTTGTAGAGTTCCTGGAAAGTTGCGGTGTTGAATTTTCTAAACAACCTGATGTAAGCAAACCATTGACTTTTGAAGTTTGTTTTTTGGCTTCTATTTCCTGAAGGAGTTTGGTTTGGAATAGAGAGTTTAATTACTTCTTCTAAGTTTGACTTATTACTTGTAAATCGCTCTGATAGCAGGTTATTAATATTAAGCCTATAGGTTTCAGCCATCGAATTGACCCACACATATTTTGGCAGTAGCTTAATCACGCGCATGTTATCCACTACGACGCGTTCTAGCCCTATTTTTGCAATAATAGGGAGATGTTCGGAGTACGGGAAAGAATCGACCTTAAAATCTGCAATAAGGGAGTACCAGTCTCCTCCTATACAGCAATAGTCAATTAAAGATTGATGTTTGCCTTTGACGTAGGTAAATTCTCCTTGTTGGTCTGACTTTGAAGTTTCTTTCACAATTCTCAAGTCCAAAGAGTCCAAGAAATCCAAGAGCTTACGACCACATGTGTTAATTGTTGAATCTTTCGAATTTCTTTTAATCCCTTGCCTCATATTAGATTCACCTTCCATATTACCAATCCTTCCATTAAAATCACCTATCACAAGTATATTTTGACTATGCGTTGTTGTTGCAGTTTATGTAAATCGGGAAAATAAATAGTTTTTGTGAGCGAGCCTCTAGCTCTAAGTAAATAACACCGTTCTCAGCATTTATGAATTCGCATTTATATATGTTAGCAACATTTTTCTTGACTCCAAAGTAGCAGCATCCTGAAGCACGTCCAGATATGCTTTCTTTTATTGCTGGTACCCATTTAAAGTAATAATTTATAAATGTATGCTCAAAAATCATTTTCTACTGCAAAAGTTTCAAAAAGAAATATAAAATTTATTTGATTGATATAATTAAAAAAATCCAAAAATAAAAGCTTATTGTTCAATCCGGAAATATTATATGACAAAATATTTAAATTACATAAATTTGAATCTAACGAACTATTTACAAGTACAATTTCATTATGGCAGACGGCTACTTCCTAGTTCTTACACCCTAGGATACTTTTAGGCTGCATAATTTTTTCTTTGTGATGTTGGCTGCTCGAGCTTGGAATAACAGAAATGTCAGTGGCTGAAGTGACGTCTCGTGCAGAAAGATGAGTTGTGTAAACAAAAGTTGACAGATCTTCCTTGTTTGGTTGAAATTGTAAAGAAGTGCGTTCCCTCGCGAATGTTTGATTTAGAATGTGGTAACCCTCCTTATCTCCACATCTCAAACCGAGCTCTGGATTCCAGCTGAAGATTTTTCCACCGAAGAACATCTTATCATCACTGACACCGACCTTTGCATAAGTAGCATGTTTCCTGATTGTCTGCCGGATGTGAAGCAGCCTACTTCTCTTCATTCTGACTGAATGTGGGAGGTCTTTTTGAACAGCGATACCAGTGGATCGAAGGTTGTTGGCTCCTTTCAAAGCACTAGTCATACTCAGCTTTAAATTCAATTCAACGACGAAGCTGACGGTACTATTCTTTCTTGGATTTGCAGCTAGCTGGCGAACATGGTAGAAGGTCAGTGCAGATACTTTTAACTTTCTCTGTGCCGTCCTCTCTTTGAACGTTTGGCATGCGTACAATTAGGTTTTTTTTCGAGGTTTTTGACTTGCATTGATTCGATTGAATTTTCTAGAAACGCGCATTTTGTTTCTAAGCAGCCCACTCCTACTGTAAGCTCTTCGTTTTTGCTAATAAGAAGTTTAGTGTCGGTGTGAAGCGATTCAATATCGTCCTTAGTGCAGATGCGTTTATCGTCCAGTATACCGCATATCATGTCCTTCAACTGTTCAAGTGAATTTAGTGCCATCTCGGTTGGTTGAACCGCCTTGTTGGATGCAGAAATATTTTTCTTGTTAGCACCAAATACTTCGGGAGAGGTTTGGCCAAGTTTACGTTTTTTGTCCTGCATGAACAAAGTAGGTAGGTATTTGTTCAAAATGAGATTAGGATACAGCGAATCCTTTTTAAAGTGAATAGAGAATTATGACTGTATAACTCACTTGAGTTTCAATGTTTTCTAATTTTTTGGCTTAAGCAGTGCACAATATATAACAATCTGTGTTAGTAAATACTTTTTAAATAGTTAAATTGATCGTATTTAACAGAGCACAGTGAAGTTAACCTTGTCAGTTAAAAGCAGTTGACAGTTCTAGATTTATTTGTAATAGATTTATTTGTTAGATATCAAAGTAAATGATATAATTATGTATCCCTTAAAGGATAAAATTATTAAAATTGAGAAGGACAAAATTGAAAAAAAAAAAAAAAATAACTTAAATAAAATAATTTTTGCAAAAAGATGTTCGGACTTCATGGACCCAGTCAGTTATCCAGTGTTTTTTTATAGGATCTCATTGGTCACACCAACAATTTATATTCGCAAAGCTTCCACAATGCCCTCCTTTGTATCCTCGTTTCATGCACTCCCCCCTGCAATCCTGATAAAAGTTCTTAAAGCCTCTTACACAGCTTCCAATATGTATGTCTGCTTGAACTTCATTTTGCGGAGATGAAACGATCACCAAAAATGCAACACAGACCATCAGGAATATTGACAGGGAATTTTTCACCATTTGTACGGTTGTATAGAAGAGATTTGTTGAGGATGAAGGTTTAGAACTACTGATGTTTCAGTGAAGAGACACAAACTGCATTAAATGTTTTCGATTCCACCGTTGTCAGTATTTATTCAAAAATACTTTATATTTATAAGGATGTCAAACCTTCGTAAGTTTTACCCCCCTCCTCCTCAAAAAAAAAAAAAAACAAAACATTTATTTACATTGTTGTATTTGTAATTTCATTTTGTGTCCCTGAATAGATATGAAATCTAACAATAGTACAATGGGGTGAACTAGTTTTTGTTTTTAACAAATGCAACAATAATATAACGAGGTGAGTTTATTGTATTTTGACAGCTGTTGTTTTTTTTTTTTGTTTTCAGTCAGTTTTGTTCTTTTTTTTTGTTTAAAACTCAATAAATAATTAAAAATAATTGTAATGTATGTAGGTTTTAAGAGCGTGGTGCGAACTATTCTCACGTATGTATGGTTAGCTTGTGTGATGGCCGGCACTAAAAAAATCATACAATATGGACAAACTTAGGAAAGTTAAAAGAATACCTAGCGTTGTCACTACAGGGTCTATTCGATCTTGTTTACCAGATGCCTTAAGCACTTTTTCTGTACCTGTTACCACTAGATTCACACATTAAATACCTGGTATCTATTGCAGGTTGTAGCGAGTTTAGACTTAAAGAATCAAAATTCTGGTTTGCACGGCAACATCACGGATTTGATTCCAATCGAAATATTTTTGACTCCCACTGATTATTGTTCCCCTACAATGAGCCTCTACTACCAAAATGCCAGCCCTGCACTGATTGATGAAATTTACAAGTGATTCAGCGACATTTTTGAAACAGCAATCATACCTACCTCGTTCAAACAATCGATCAAATATTCGTTATTGAAAAAAGGCAACGCTAATGATGTAACAAACTATCGCGGGTTGTCCTTCTTAGACACGCTGCATAAAATATTTACGTCTGTGCTCCTTAATAGGCTTACAGTTTGGGTTGAAGAAAACAACATTCTGAACTTTACTATACGTGTACAAAATTAATTAAAAAATATAATATTTTTTTTTCAAAATTATTAATTTTTTTTTTTTTTTGTAGTAAAAAACATTTTTTTTCGAGATTTTTTTTTGGATACGTAGATCACTTAAGTAGCTCGTTAACATAGTTTTCACCCCATTTTCTACCTGAAAGATTAAAGAATTGGTCTGCTAGCTTGAAATCAAGTTAGCAGAACATTCATTATTGCCAAAAGTACTGGAGCACTTAATTTAATTGTTGGGTACTTAATTAGTGCTTTATAAGCACCTTGTAAGACCATCAATTTTT
This sequence comes from Melangyna quadrimaculata, assembly GCA_949320155.1. Taxonomy (NCBI): domain Eukaryota; kingdom Metazoa; phylum Arthropoda; class Insecta; order Diptera; family Syrphidae; genus Melangyna; species Melangyna quadrimaculata. Next base: position 105,656,119 of record OX439483.1, read on the forward strand.
TTTTCTGCTGATTTTGCTCTGCTAAGTTGAGGGACATGCGAAGCTGGGTATCCCCTACAATATTTAATGTCGTAGTTTTATCTGTAAATGTCTCGCTTTGGCCAGAATGAGACCACAAGCTTTTGGTAATACCTTTTCTTGGAGACTTTAACGAACTTTCCGAAACTTTCGACTTTTCACCATTTTTTTCCTCAAACTTCTTTGACTGTAAGCTTGCAGACTATTTGTTTTTGAAGGGGGCTCATGGTGCACAAGGATCAGTAAAACACATTGTTGGTTCGATTTTCGCTTCACTACCAGTCAACAAGCTGCCTAGTATGGCACAGTGTAGATGGTTTTTTCGATGTGAACTTTCGTTCCTATTGAGTGATTTCATATGTCCAAATCGATGAAAGATGTGTGGTCTTACGAGCGGGTGGTATTTTCTCTGGTGACCACTAGTCAGGCTGAGTAAGCAGACGGAGCGGAAGATCACCCTAAGGGCTCAGATCGTTTGTGTCTTGGGCAAATCGACAAATTGGCTAGCTTGGCATACTGCAGCCGAACTCATGGCGTATGCGATGATCCACTGGAAGCTCTATCACCAAATCCCCTTCTTTTCTTATATTTCTTTAAAAACCTTCTTTTATTCACAGGTCAAACGAATTATGGTATCAAAACGGTGCACTACAGCGCTAACTGGGTCATCCGGTAAGGATGCTTGTGGCCACCGCCGACGTCTCTTACCTACCAAGGTATTAAGAGTGTTGATGCTGAAAGTTTTGTTTAAGACCAGAAGTTGAACGAGGAAAGATTATGAGGCTAACAAAATGATCTTACTTACTTTATTTTAGATGGCGCTCACAGCTCAGGATGGACTACGACCTCAACCAACAAGCCCTCCCAGCCAGCTCTGTCCCTAGCTAGCCGCTTCCAGTTGCGCACATCAAGTTGGTTGAGGTCGTTCTCCACTTGTGCGCGCCACCTGTTATGGGTTTTTCCTCTGCTGCGTACACTATCGAAGTTGGATTCGTAGATTCGTCAGGCAGGTGCATTGCTGTCCATACGCTCCACGTAATGAAATTTGGTATAAATGTTTCATTTGGCATGTTTACTAAGAATCAAAAGAGTCCCCAAAAATATCTGTGGTGAAAGGGTGTTTTTTTGAGGGCGAGATGTTAGTGCGTCATTATTACCATGAATAAGTTTTGGTACACTGATGAAATTTGCTAAAAATATTAAATATTTCATGATTTCCAAGTATCAAAAGAGTCCATTAAAATAACTTGATCCAAAGAGTTTGTTTAGATAGTTTATGTTTGACCTGCCCTATATGGAGCAAAATGTTAGCTCTTACGAAAAATTGTATTTTCGTGTAATCGAGATTGTTCATATAACATATGATTTAAAGGTATTTTTGAACGCCGAATCTAATAAAAGGAAAACCAATATGATACAAGCACCCTTAAAAAAGTTAGATTAATTTTGAAACAGAAATTACTGTTTTTTCCGTTTAGCAGGTCAAACATTACACCCCCAACAAATACACTTGGACGGACTCTTTTGATCCTTGGGTGCCAATATAAATTTAATATTTTTAGCAAAGTTCATAAGTGTCAGAATTTGTTCATGGATGTTATGGTAATAATCAATCACTTGCATCTCTCCGTAAAAAAAAAACAACCTTTAACCAAAAATATTTTTAGGGACTCGTTTGATTCTTGGTTAGCATGCCAAATGAAACATTTATACTAAATTTCATTAATATCCCATTTTTTAAAAATGGTTTTGAATAATATATTCTTTTAAAAAAAAAGTCATAATTTCATAAAAATGACATAAACTTTCCACAGGATACATGTGTCTTTGTCAGTTTTGGTCTCTTTAGAATCAGCGTTGAAAAGCACCCTAAAAACATGTGTCATATGATTAGATTGTATTACAACAAATTTTTCAGCTTGCCAAACTCCCGCCTCCCTCCCCTGTCCACCTCTTAAAAATGCGTCTACACAAAAAGTCGATTCAGGGATTTTGGAGGACTTTGGATATGTGGTTGAGGAAACAATTCTGCGTCGATACCAGCAATAAAATTTCATGAATAAATTTGTCCCTGGTTGCCCATAATAAATTTCCTATCTTTCCTAGACTAACTCCTTCGATACACACCGGACCGACAATCACACGAAGAATCTTCCTCTCAAAGCAACCTAGTAGACTTTTATCCGATTTTTCAATGTGCATTGTTCAGCCCCATAGAGCAGGACTGGGATGATTAGGGTCTTATATAAAGTCTCCTTAGTTCTCTGAGAGAAAGCTTTACTACTTAAATGCCTTCTTAGACCGAAGAAACAGCGGTTGGCAAGAGTAATTCTTCGTTTGATCTCTGCACTGATGTCATTTTGCAAGGTAATAGTGGAGCTCAGGTAGACAAAGTCCTTGACAATTTCTAAGTTATATCTGTCCATCGTGATATTTTGCCCGAGTCAACGATGTTGAGATTCCTTCCTTGATGACGGAATATACTTCGTCTTGTCCTCATTAACCACCAATCCCATTTTAGCCGCCTTCAATTCAATGCTTGCAAATGCGCTTGCCAGAGCTCGCTTCGTTCTGCTGACAATGTCTATGTCGTCTGCATACGGAAGCAATTGAACGGACTTTTGATAAATTGTACCGCTGGTGTTGACTTGTGCGTTGCGAACAATTGTTTCAAGAATGATGGCAAATACTTTGCATGATAAAGCGTCGCCTTGCCTCAATCCTTTCTCAACATCAAAGGAATCGGTGGTGTTCTTACCGATTTTGACAGAGCAGCGAGATTTCTCCATCGTCATCCTGCACAAGCGGATAAGTTTAGAAGGGATGCGAAGATATGACATGGCTCTGTATAATTCGTCCCTTTTCACACTATCATACTTGACTAGAGGTGGCGTGTGTCGATCTGGAATTCCTGGATTTTTTAAAATCTGTCGGAGTGTGAACAATTTGATCAATTGTTGACTTGCCTGGCCTAAAACCACACTTATAGGGGCCTATTATATCGTCGACAATAGGTTTTAAGCGGTCACACAGAATAGCTGATAAGATTTTACAAGCGACGTGTAAAAGACTAGTTTGTACACTTCAGAGCATCTCCTTTTTTATGGATGGGGCACACTTAACTGAGGTTCCATTCGTCGGGCATACTTTCATCCGACCAAATTTTGCAGATGAGCTGGTGTATGCTCCTAACCAATTCATCTCCCGTTGATTTAAATAGTTCGGCTTGTAAGCCATCCACACCAGCAGCCTTGTACGACTTAAGTTTGGATATCGCCAGCCGCACTTCGGACGGAAATGTTGGCCATCATCGTCCAAGTTGAATGGAACGTTCTGCCTACTAGCGGAATCTTGGCTGTCTTCGCCGTTAAGTGGTCTAGAGAAGTGTTCTTACCAGATCCTCAGCACTGACTGTGTGTCTACTACCATATTCCCACTCTCATCTCGGCAGGCTTCCGTTCTAGCATTGTATCCTTGGGTGGATCGTTTCATCCCTCGAACATCTCCCCTACCGCTACAACCCTCAATAGACTCTACCGCCCGCTTCTCGTGCTCTCTCTTTTTCCTCCTGAGAAGTCGGCGTTTCTCTTTTTGTTTCTGCCCGTAGAGCTCCCGGCTACTCTCTCAGCAGCTCTTGTTCGAGTCTGCAGCATTGCCTGGTAGGCTTTGTCCTTAGCTGCATGCGCTAGCCGGCACTCTTAATCGAACCAGGGGTTTCGTTGTGGTCGCCTAGTGAAACCCAGCACATCAGAGGCGGCACTTCTGATGGCTTGTTGACAGTGACTCCACTGGTCCTCTGCACTTGATGCTGCTGGGGGACCTCCTGAGAGATTAGGAGTTACGTGGTCTGCAAAAGTTCTGGCGGTCTCTTGTGATTTAAACTTCTCGACATTAAACCTTTTCACAGCATCTGCTCTGCGTTGTCGCGACATGGATATCCGCATACGTAGCCAAGCTACCACCAGGTAGTGATCCGAGTCAATGTTGGCCCCTCGGAACGTTCGGACGTCCAGGATACTGGAAGCATGTCTCGCGTCTATCGCAACGTGGTCAATTTGGTTGACTGTTAGTTGATCACGCGGCTGCCAAGTCTCCTTGTGTATATTGCGGTGTGGGAAGCAGGTGCTTGAGATGATGACATTTCGCCCCGCCGCAAAGTCTGCCAGCCTGTGTCCGTTGCCGGAAGTTTCGTCGTGTAGGCTGTGTACTCCGACTATCGAACCGAAGATGCCCTCCTTTCCGAATCTTGCGTTGAATACACCAAGAATGATCTTCACGTCGTACTTCGGGCATATATCATACGTTGTCTCCAGGAGATCGTATAATGCTTCTTTGGTTGAGTCATCTCTCAATTCATGTGGGGCGTGAACACAGATCAGCGTAATGTTCTTAAATTTGTTTTTTGTTTGCACTTCCAGCTTTATCGCTTTAATATTTTTCGTAGTTCTACGACAATTAGAAAGGCTCCAAATAATGTATATTAACTTTATGAAAAAGGGGGGATGCCACGCCTCTCATTGAAAATCTCAAATTTTCCATTGTTGTATAGGAATGTACATATACTTATTACAACACCAACCATTCTACCAAATTTCATCATTCTGCATCAATCCGAAGTGATCCATATAATTAATAACAATTCTGAAAAAACAGGCGGATGCTACGCCCCTGAATTTTAAAAATCAAATTTTAAAATTGTTCCTTTCTTTGCAATTCAAGCCCTACCGCTCTACCAAATTTCATCATTCTACGACAATCAGAAGTGCTCCATATAATTGGTATCAATTCTGCGAAAATGAGCGGATACCACGGCCCCTGAATGTCAAATCTCAAATTTCAAAATGTTTTCTTTGCTTTCACTTCAAGTCCTACCGCTCTACCAAATTTCATCGTTCTGCAATAATCAAAAGTGCTCCAAATAATTATATGAAAATAGGCCGGGTACCACGACCCCTGATTAAAAAATCTCAAATTTTCGATATTTCCCTTTGTATGCACAAGGCCTACCCTAGTGCGAAATTTCATGATTCTCCAATGTCGGGTGCTCCATAATTTTGATGATCTGTCGAGAGTAACGTTTTTTGCTATTATTGCAGTCATATCTCAAGAACCACTAATGCTAAAGAATTTAAATTTGGCGAGTTGCCCAAGCCTGGTGAGCTTAGCAAAGCTGAGAGTTTGAAGTTCCTGACGTTATTGGTACTGAAGTTAGAGGGGGGTCGAAAATTGCCTGAGTTTGATCCTGTCAAAAAAGGATGTAGTGCCAGAACTCGGCTGGGCACTACCGAGCATTTTGACATCTGAGAAAAACTGAACAAATTTTTTTAAACATTTTTTTTTCTTCCATTTGCAATTTTTATCAAGATGCCAACATTTTGTGTTGAAATATATAAACTACAAATAAGACCCAAAAAAAGGAAATATTTTGAAAAACAATTAAAAAATAATGAAGTTACGCCCAAATGCAAGGGAATATGGCCCACCACTAAAATCTTGTAAGTGGGTATTTTACTGAAACTATTTTCATCAAGCAACACGATTATAAAAGTTAATGTCTTTTATGTATTGTGAATAAATAATAGAAAACTTCACGTCTGTGAAGTTGGCAGGGCAACTTTCATCTAGAGTAACGAGACCAATGCATCAATTTGCAGGTTTTTTGCATTTCTATTCCCGATTTTGCAGTTCACCAAATAGTGGGTGTAATCGAGTGACCTGCTAACTTCACAGTGAAGTTAGCAGGTCACATAGTGTATCTCGAGAACCAAGCATGCTAGAGACTTGAAGGAAGGCTCCTTATTTGCAGTTTATTTTGCATTTCAAGAAATTTCAAGCCCAAGTTTTGACGTCTTTTAGTTGAAAAAAATTCAATACAGCCCTACTAACTTCACAGTGAAGTTAGCAGGTCAGAAGCTATCTCGAGAACTAAGCATGCTAGAGACTTGTAGTAAAGCTCGAAATTTGCAGTTGAATTTGCATTTCGAGAAATTTTATTCCCAATTTTTGAACTCCAATTAAAGTATTAAATTTTTTTCAAATAAAAGACTTCAAAATTTGGAAATAGAATTTCTTAAAATGCAAAATAAACTGGAAATTTGGAGCCTAACTGCAAATTTTGTAGCATGCTTAGTTCTCGAGATACACAATTTGACTTGCTAATTTCATATTGAAGTCAATTATTTTTAAATTTCTTAAAAATGAGGACAAATTCGGAGCCTTACTTCAAGTCCCTAGCATGCTTGGTTCTCGAGATACGCTATCTGACCTGCCATATTTACTGTGAAGTTAGCAGGGCACTCGATTACACCCACTACTTGGTGAACTGCAAAATCGGGAATAAATGCATAATGAATGCAACAAAAACCATTTACATTCAACAAATTTGGATGACATTTCCATTTTATATGGACGGAAGTAATTTTGGGCCATATTTATAAATTTGTATTTGTTTTTTTTTTGGGCGATACAAAATATTAGGGCGATATTTCAAATTCGATGTTGGTACTCTTTCCTTATAGTCTAGGAAAGATAGAAAATTTAATATGGGCAAGTGGGAACAAATTAATTCATGAAACTTTATTGCTGGTATTGAGGCAGAATTTTATCCTCAATAACATATCCAAAGTCCCCCAAAATCCCAGCATTGGTTTTTTGTATAGAGGGAAGAGGTGGAGAGGGGGAGAAGGCGGGAGTTTATCAAGCTGAAAAAATTTGTTATAATACAATCTAATAATACTACACATGATTTTAGGGTGATTTTCAATGCTGATTCTAAAGAGACCAAAACTGAAAAGATACATGTATCCCGTAGAAAGTCAAAGGCCTTTTTATGGAATGATGACTTTTTTTTAAGTACAACAAGTTAAATATTACCCAAAACTATTTTAAAATAATGAGATATTAATAAAATTTAGTATAAATGTTTCATTTGGCATGTTTACCAAGAATCAAAAGAGTCACCAAAAATATTTGTGGTTAAAGGGTGTTTTTTTTGCGGAGAGATGCTAAATTGAAGTTTTAAATACAAATTACAATTGACTCATTCCACAACCAATTAACAATGGTTTCAATTTTTTCATTTATTTTATTTTATTTTAGAATGTAAAAAAAAACATCTTATAGCAAAAAATTACCATGTAATTTGCATTTAAAACATAACTTAGTTTCGGCACGGTTAAATTGAGATAGAAGGCTGAAATTTTGAGGGTACTTTTCTTTCACCGTGTGCAAAAATTTCGACATGGAAAATATTTTCGACATGACACAAAATAACGGCCACCCTTTTGTATACCAAAAAAAAAATTTCAGCTTGATAAACTCTCACCTCCCCCCTCTGTCCCTCTTTAAATACTTCTATACAAAGAGTTAATTTTGTGGATTTTGTGGGACTTTTTTGTGAATATGTTGTTGAGGGCATAATTTTGCGTCGATACTAACAACTAAATATTATGCGTTGTTTTTTTGGCCGCTCAGATCCTATCTTTCTTGGACTATACTAGTATTTAAATATTGCATTAATCAAGTTTTGAAACTGTAAATTTGCAATATTATTCTGGCCACTACTGAAATTGAAATGAATGAATCATTTGAAGAAAAAGGTTAAACATTCATTGAATTAAAAATAGTAAGCATACGCCCCAGTGACCGGGAAAGAATCTCCTTTTTAGTTTTATAACTTCTTTTCTGCTGTGATATAAATTAATAAATTTTTTTTGTTAAATATCAAAGTAAATTATATAAATATGTATCCCTTAAAGGATAAAATAATTAAAATTGAGAAGGACAAAATTGAAATAAAAACTAAAATAACAATTTTTGCAAAAAGATGTTCAGATTTCAATGACCCAGACAGTTATCCAGTGTTTGTTATAGAATCTCATTGGTCGCACCAACAATTTATTTTAGCAAAGCTTCCACAATGCCCTCCTTTGTATCTGCGTTTCATGCACTCCCCCCTGCAATCCTGATAATAGTTCTTTAAGCCTCTGACACAACTTCCAATATGTATGTCTGCTTGAACTTCATTTTGCGGAGATGAAACGATCACCAAAAATGCAACACAGACCATAAGAAACATTGACCATGAATATTTCACCATTTTTACGGCTATAAAGAAGAGATTTGTTGAGAATGAAGGTTTAGAACTTCTGATGCTTCACTCAAGATACACAAACCCAAATTCATGTTTTCGATGCCACGGTTCTCGGTATGTATTCAAAAATACTTTATATGTATAAGGATGTCAAACCTTTTTAAGTTTTACCCCCCCCTCCTCCGTAGAAAAAACATTTATATGCATTGTTGTATTTGTAATTTCATTTTGTGTCCCTGAATAGATATGAAATTTAACAATAGTACAATCGTGTGAACTAGTTTTTGTTTTTAACAAATGCAACAACAATATAACGGGGTGAGTTTATTGTATTTTGACAGCTGTTGTTTTTTTATGTTCTTAGTCAGTTTTTTGTTTGTTTGTTTGTTTAAAACTCAATAAATAATTAAAATTAATTGTAATATATAGGTAGTAAGAGCGTGGTGCGAACTTATCTGACTTATGGTTCGACTGTGTGGTGGCTGGCACTAAAATAATCATATAATCTCGACAAACTTAGGAAAGTTCAAAGAACACCTAGCATTGTCGCCAAAGGGGCTATTCGATCTTGTCCAACAGATGCCATAAGCGTTTTTACACCTTTTGCACCTTTTACCACTAGATTTACACATTAAATACCTGTTATCTTTTGCAGCGTGTTAAGACTGAAAGAATAAAACTCCTGGTTTGCCCAACTCAATGGTCACGGCAACTTCACGGATTTGATTCCAATCGAAATGTTTTCGACTCCCAGTGACTGCTGTACCCCTACAATGAGTCCCTGTTAAGATTTTAAAGTTAAATTCCCATCTAGAAAGACTTCGGCGTTCGGTACAACTATCTTTACTGATGGATCAAAGATGGAGTGCGGTGTTGGTTCGGGAATTTTTTCGGAGTCCCTAAATATATTCATGTCTTTTGGGCTACCAGACTGTGCTAGTGTTTTTTTAAAACTGAATTACTGGCAACTGGCAATCAGGGAAGCATGGAAGTAACTTAAACAAGATCCGAATCGGAACCGAAATACGGCTATTTTCTCAGATAGGCAAACGGCTGCTGTTAAAGCCTTTAATTCGGCTATATAATCCTCTTAATTGGTACGGCAATGCCAGAATGCACTTTCGAGTCTGCACACTAACCTCGGGATCACTCTTAACTGGGATTCAGGGTCATAGTGGCATTGAGGGGAATGAACGAGCTGACATGCTGGCCAGGTAAGGTTCAACCCTTTATAACTCAAAAGATTCAGCATTCCTCTCGGAATTATGAAGGACAATATGTTCTCAATCTTTCTCACCGAAACCAACCGGAGGTGGAATAATTTAACCAACTGCATCATTTACTACAAAGATTTGTCCCAAATATAATAAATTCGGAACTATTAATCTAATATGCAGACCCAAGTGAGCCATAGCCAGGATCGTAGCAACATGCACTGGACATGCGGCAAAGCTGGACATCCCCTATGCAATACTCACTGTCGTTGTTGTGGGGACCAGCAGGTAAAGCGAACAGTCTTTCATTTCCTCTGTAAATGTCCCGCTTTGGGCAGAATGAGGCAACAATCTTTAAAAGTCAATTTTTGCGTTTATTCAATTATCTGATTGCGCTTGTGTGGTAAACTATATGGATATTCAAAAAATATACTATGGAAGGAAATTTAATTTAAAAATTTCCAAATACGGGATTTTTTGAAATTTTAAATTTAAGTAGTGTAAATTAGGGTCGAAATTTTATTTTCTAAACGGTACGTCGCGTCATAGCGAAATGATTTTTTTTTTTGCAATTGAAAGATGGTGTTGAATACATGAAAGTTATATATAACAACAAAAATGTACAACTCGAGATATGAACGTTTGAAAGTCAAAAATGGCGAAATAGATGTTTGAGAAAAAATTTACTATAAATCAGTGTGACGATCTATTGAAATATATGGTATGTTGTTATGAAGCTGATTAATAAAAAGAAAATAGGTACCCGCCAAATTTTAAATTAAAGCTTTGGTTTTGGTAAAATGAATTTTTGAAAAATATTTTTTTTTTTTTATTTTTAGGTTTTAGCGCGCCAACCCTGAGTTTTAACCAAGTTTTTTTAGTAATCCTGGTAATATCATTGCTTATATAGGAGTATTATCTGCATTTTGATGTTAATTTCAACGAAAATACCAAAGGGTACAAAAATAAAACAACCTATAAATTTAAAAAAAAAATTATTTTTTAAAAATTCACTTTGCCAAAACCAAAGCTTTAATTAAAAATTTGGCAAGTACCTCTTTTCTTTTTATTAATCAGCTTCATAACAACATACCATATATTTCAAAAGATCGCCACACTAATTTATAGTACATTTTTTCTCAAACATCTATTTCGCCATTTTTGACTTTCAAACGTTCATATCTCGAGTTGTACATTTTTGACAATTTTTGTTGTTGTATATAACTTCCATGTATTCAACACCATCTATCAGTTTCAAACAAAATCCTTTCGCTATGACGTAGCTAGCGTAAAGAAAATAAAATTTCGACCTTTAAATACATTCACCCTAATTTACCCTACTTACATTTAAAATTTCAAAAAATCCCGTATTTAAAAATTTTTAAATTAAATTTCCTTTCATAATATATTTTTTGAATATCGTTATGGCTTTCCACATGAGCGCAATCAGATAATTGAATAAACGCAAAAATTGACTTTTAAACCGTGGCAACCTTATGAAGGGCCCACTATTTTTTAGGCAACTCATGCGCAAACTGTTTGTTTTGGCACTATTTAAAAAACTGTACCTCTCATCTGGTAAAGAGATGAGGGTAGGTCGTCCTATGACCGTCTCCCCGGCTAAAACTAAAGTTTTAGATAATTTTGGCTCAATGAATACAAACCGATTTTATTTACAAATTGTTGGTTTTATATTTTATAAGATAATTAACTTTGTATACTACATAAATAGCTTGAAATATGTTGTAATGATGAACTTAAAAAAATAGGATCAACGTCCGAAAATTTAACTTAACCTATGTTTAACTAAGACACAGCTCTGAAATGACTATGAATATGCTCCAATGTATTCAAAAAAAAAAAAAACTTCAGAAAAACCGAAACCGAACCGAATATGTGTGAACGATACATTTACTTTGTGGCCCAATACATGCCGTTTTGAAACCGAATGAAAACGATTGGTTTCGAGGGATCGTTCGGTGCTATTAAGTTTCTATTAAGTTTTTATTTTTGCCTTTTTATCGTTTCACACAAATCAGGCACAGCCGAATTCAAACCGAATACAGACCGAACCGAATAAAACCGATTGTGTGTGAAACGAGCGTAACGAACTTTCCGAAATGAAGATGACCGATTTGATTTCTTTTCTCAACGCGACAAAATGGATGTAGGATCGACTTCGGTTTCCTTTTGCACCATTTTCTTTCTCGAACTGACTGTGAGCTAGCAGACTACTGGCTTTTGAAGGAGGCTCATGGTGCACAAGGGCCGGACGAATACATGGTTGGTTCGATTTTCGCTTCAATACCAGTCAACAAGCTGCCTAGTTTGGCACAGTGTAGATGGTTTTTTCGATGTCAACTTCGTTCCTATTGAGTAATTTCATATGAACAAATCGAAGAAAGATGTGTGGTCTTACTAGAGGGTGGTATTTTCTCTGGTGACCACTAATCATCCTGAGTAAGCACACGAGGCAGAAGATCATCCTAAAGGATCAGATCGTATGTGTAGATTGTAATCAGATTGTAATTGTCTAGCTTGGCATACTGCAGCCGAACTAAGGACATAAGCGATGATCCATTGGGAGATCTATCACTAAATCCCCTTCTTTTCTTTTATTTCTTTAAAAACCAGGGGCAAAATCGCGTCCTCCATGAACGGATGAGCGATCGAACAAATGAAAATTACGTGACTCGTCAATCGACTGAACGTATTGGGATCGCGGCCTACGTTAGTTGACGGAACGTTATCTATAAAATGGAAAAAATTGGGTGTAGCAGGTTGATGTTCAAAATTGTAACAAATCAAGTTCTGAACGCACCCATATTATGTCATTTTAATTGTTTTGATTTGATTTTTTAAGTTCGGATGAAAGTATGAATGAATTAAATGACAAAATCGGTCGTAAACAAATAAGTTTTTGCAACCTTCACTGATGTCGATTGTTCATTTACTTTGTTTTGATCACAATCGCTGGTTAAATAATTATCTTCAAACACACAACGAAGTGAATCTTCAAGAGAAAATTTTGCAGTTAGGTCCTCCAGGGTAAAAGTAAATTTGATTTGCTAGTTCTCCGGGGTTGACGTTTTATTTGGAACATTTCACACCTGCGAGACCTTCAAATGCTGCTTCCAGTCCAGTAGCTTCAAATATAAGTAGCTCTTCTGTAATGTGCTTTTCCTCGTAAGGACCACTTCGAGTCTTTGTTTTCGAAGCTTTCTTTAAAGAACGCTTCTTTTTTGCTTGAAACTTTTGATGTGCAAAAACCTAAAAGAAAGATTTTATATCAATCAAACTAACACATATTCTATTTTCTAACTTTCATCCAAAGCTTGGCTTCTTTTTTTGGCCCAGCTGCATTGAGTTTCCTACTTAAGCTCTCCCACATTTTAATGGCGGTGGCTTTACCCCTCACATGTATTTAGCAGAAGATTTTTGGCCAAATTAGGATGCTCCCTCATATACTCTCCCAAAATAGACTTTTAGGTCAGATTTATTTTGTTGTAATTTGTCCTATAATAATTTTAAAAAAATGTATTTGTCAAATTCTAAGGGTCAGTTTTTCCAAATTTGTTGAGTTAACTTTGAATGAACTCGAAAAATGTTTATAATATTTTATCATCCGTGTTTTTAAGGCATTCTGCATTCATCATCAATTAAAAAGCAGCTTCCTGACGTAACTGTAGATAGATCTATTTCCAGAAGTAACTAACTTGGGCAACCCAACACTGAAAAACTGGGCCTAAAATATATTATTTTGTTCAAAAATTAAATTTTTACTTACATTCTTTAAAAAAGAAATTCAACTGAAATACAATTCCGTAACTCCAGACTCGACGGGTGACATAATGCAAAATTTCGTTTGCCTTACGTTTACGAACATACGTTCACGTAAGTCGCAATCCCAAACTACCACATTCCGTGAACGAGCTACTCGTTCACGGCGGACGCGATTCGGCCTCTGCTTTTATCCACAGGTTAAACGAATTATGGTATCAAAACGGCGGGGCTCACTACAGCGCTAACTTGGTCCTTGAGTAAGGATGCTTGTGGCCACCGCCGCCGCGCGCCGTCTCTTACCTACCAATGTATTAAGAGTGTTGATGCTGAAAGTTTTGTTTAAGACCAGACGTTGAACTAGAAAAGATTAGGTATGAGGCTAAAAAATTGAACTTACTTACTTTACTTTAGATGGCACTCACAGCCCAGGATGGACTTCCAGCTCTGTCCCTAGCTAGCCGCTTCCAGTTGTGCACACCAATTTGGTTGAGGTTGTTCTTCACTTGTGTGCGCCACCTGTTATGGGTTTTTTATCTGCTGCTTACACAATCGGGGTTGGATTCGAAGACTCGTCGGACAGGTGCGTTGCTGTCCATTTGCTCCACGTGCCCCAGCTATCTCAGCCGCTGTATTTTCAGCTTCTTGACCAGGTCATCGTCGCTGTTTAGTCCGTATAGCTCGTCGTTGAATCTCCTCCTCCACACTCCTTCGATACACACCGGACCGGAAATCACACGAAGAACCATCCTCTTAAAGCACCCTAGCAGATTTTCATCCGATTTCTTCAGTGTCCATGCTTCTGCCCCATAGAGCAAGACCGGGATAATAGGGGTCTCGTATTAAGTCTCCTTGGTTCTCTGAGAGAAGGTCTTACTACTTAAATGTCTTACTACTTGGATGCCGAGATTTGACATGGCTCTGTATAATTCGTCCCTTTTCACGGTATCATACGCGACTAGAGGTGGTGTGTATCGATCTGGAATTCCCGGGTTTTTTCTAAAATCTGTCAGATTGTGAACATTTGATCGACGGTTGACTTGCCTGGCCTTAAACCACACTGATAGGGCCCGATCAGACAAAAGGTTTTAAGCGGTCACACAGAATAGCCGATAAGATCTTATAAGCAACGTTAAGGAGACTAATTAGCCTGTAGTTGGTGCACTTCAGAGCATATCTTTTTTATGGATGGGGCACACTATACCGAGATTTCATTCATCGGGCATACTTTCCTCCGACCAAATTTTGCAGATGAGTTGGTGTATGCTCCTAATCAATTCATCTCCCGCTGATTTGAATAGTTCGGCTGGTAGGCCATCCGCACCAGCAGCCTTGTACGACTTAAGTTTGGATATCGCCAGCCCCACTTCGGTTAGGTCGGGTGGACGGAACTATTTGCCATCATCGTCCAAGTTGAATGGAGTGTTCTGCCTACTACCGATATCTTAGCTGCCTTTGCCGTTAAGCACTCTAGAGAAGTGTTCTTTCCAGATCCTCAGCACTGACTGTGTATCTATTACCATATTCCCACTCTCATCTGGACAGGCTTCCGTTCTAGCTTTGTATCCTTGGGTGGATCGTTTCACCCTTTAATACAATTTTCGAACATCACCTCTGCCGCAACAATCCTCAATATAGACTCGACAGCCCTCTTTTAGTGCTATCTCTTTTTTCCTACTGAGGCGTTCCTCTTTTCTTTTCAGCCCTAAGAGCTCCCAGGCTACTCTCTCAGCAACTCTTGTTCGAGTCTGCAGCCCGAGTCTGGTAGGCCTAGTCCTTAGCTGCATGCGCCAGCCGGCATCAGGGGTTTCGTTGTGATCGCCTAGCAAAACCAGGCACATCAGAGGCGGCACTTCTGAATTCTGATGGCTTGTTGATAGTGTTTCCACTGGAAAATCTGCACTTGATTCCGGTGGCGGACTTGATGAGAGATTAAAGAGTTATATGGTCAGCAAAAGTTCTGAAAGTCTCTTATCTAAAAAATTGAAATGAATTCTAAATTCCCATGGGAAATTGAGTTCCGATAACATTAAGGGCACCAGTATCCCTATGCAAACATTTTTTACTAAGAGAGGTACATAAGGGTGCCGTTTAATTCCCAAACTGATTTTTTTGTATTGGGAATGGACCTTAATTGAAAGTTTAGGTCACAAAAAAAGTTCTCCATCAAAAAATAATTATTTCTGGTATAATTAAACCTTGTGTTTTAATCCTTACATGTTGCACGTAACTGCCGCTAGAGCAGACATCGGATCAATGGGCACTTTTTAACACATCACTACTAAGACATATCTTGAATAACTATATCAAGTTTCAAAACTGTTGAATTTATTTTGGGGTTAAGGAATTTGTTTCCTACCCTTCATTGACTGAACTATAGGCATAATCAACGTGGCGTAACCACAAAGATAAAAGGATACAATCATCATCATCATTTGATGTGTGATTACATCCTCCAATTTTGTTTTCATTAAATTTCTTCAAATAATTGCCCAGCAATTTGCAAGTGATTCTCTTTTTCACCAAACTATATGCGTCGCAATGTTATTCTCACAGATGAACTGGGAGGATTCAACCAAAGGACATCAACTGTTCGCTTATACCTACTATATGAGTGCTAAATGGAGTGATTATCTCGTATGTATCATATATCCGTGTCTCCATTCACCATCCCTCCCCCATATGAATAAATGGAGAAACTAATCAATTCTTATCTTTCTTCCTCATCATCACATCATCGCATCGGTCTACTGTTTTTTTTTTTTTGTTTTCTGTCAATAAATGTTCTGCTCTCCTTCAATACCAAAGGATTCATCGTGATGTGCTGCTGGCTGCTGGGTAGGTAGGGAATTCTTTTGTTCCTTCAAATCGCTCGTCGATATTATATTGATTGCCCCCGTTGCGTTGTGAAGTTCAAGCTCCTTTTGCTACTCAGTATCCACATCACGATGAAACAAATCGAAGCAAATTTACCACCAAAGCCGCACGAACAATTTCGACAGGAAGGAAGGAAGGATCTATAATGTTCGCTCGCAGTTGAGAGATGTTTTGTTGTGCGGGTTGAGGCAACATCCAGAGTCCCGATTCCAGACTGCAGGATTTATTCTTATGCATTTGCGTTTGGTGGTATCTTATTGTTGTGTCTTTGTCTGTTTATTGTAGTTATAAGTTTTCGCATCCTTTACTTTTTTTCGATTTTCGGTAAGAATGTGAGTTTCTTTTTTCAAAGACTTTGATTCTTATATCGTTGATATGTTGGGAATAGGATTTGCAAATTGCTGCAATTTGTATGGCTGATGACAGTGCGGTAAGCAATGTGCGTTCTATAAGATGAAGTATGGGCGGGGTTGGGCGGTGCGTGGTGCTCCAAAGATTGCTTTCAATTACAGCTATTTTATAGGAACCGAAGAGGACACCATTGACATAATGCTGACAGTTTGATATATTTAAGATATTTATTAAATTCGACTTGCCTTCTATAATGTATGTAATTTGTATTTATACAAAAGGATCAGTCGACAAAATTAAGGAATTTATGGAATGATAATGAATTGTGTTTTTTCTTATGGTTTAAGATTGATGCCTATCCCCTCTCAAACTATTTGACTATGAATGTATGTATCTTAGAGGAAGCGACACACTCAGAAATGTTTTTGACGAATAAAGTAGTTTTAAAGTCCTATATAGATCGCTCAATTTGAATTTAGTGTACAGTAATCCGATCAATCGAGAAATTTAAGCTGTTTAGGTCAGAGTTTATGTGGGGTTTTTAAAAGTAAGATTTATGTTTAGAAATAACTCAAGAAGAACTTCTGAAAATCGTGGTTGCTATATTTTCATGGGTATTTTAAAAAAGATAGACTTAATGGTACACCCTTTAGTATTGGAGTGCCTTGCGTGTCAGACTAATGTCATAAAATTCAAAACTAACACTCCAATTTGGTCGATTGGGTCCTTATTTTGAATGTGAAAAAAATAAGACTCGGTTCATATGTAAGACTGGTTTTTTTGTATTTGACGGCCCTCTGTCTTTCTAATGTGACCAAAGTTTCCGCCGATGATGTCATAATATCCGTTGTCAGCTCACTGTCTAAGTCTTCTCTTGTGGTGTATAAGTAAGAACGGTCCACTTACTTAATCCTTTCACTTTTGTGCTCGCGTTTGCTAAAAGCAAACAAATTCCATCGTAATCGGAAACTTTTTACGAATCGTGAAAAAACTATCACCGAGTCCGTTCGTAGTGGCAATTTGTATGAGAAATGTCCACTACGATGGATTCTGCAATCCTTTGTTTTTAAGATTCGTAACGAGTTTCCCATTACGATGGAATTTGTGATATAGGACTCAATTGGCAACAAGTATTAAAAATACAATTTATCTTAGAAAATATAACTCCATTAAAAGACTTTAAAAAAAAAAAACACCATACGCAATTTTTGTTACAAAATTTTAATTTTATAGAGTTACAAATTTTCTTTAAGCACCTATATTTTTGTACTTTACGAAAAAAAAAAATTTTGGAACCATAAATACCGTTAAAGAGCAATGTTTATAAATTCGAAGAAAATCAATTACGTGAAATTTTAGTTTAATTTAAAACACCATACGCAATTTTTGTTACAAAATTTTAATTTTATAGAGTTACAAATTTTCTTTAAGCACAAATTTTCTTTAAGCACCTATATTTTTGTACTTTACGAAAAAAAAAAAGGAATTTTGGAACCATAAATACCGTTAAAGAGCAATGTTTATAAATTCGAAGAAAATCAATTACGTGAAATTTTAGGAGATGCATCTTAAAATATACAAACATGCACCTGAGACATGATTTTTTGAAAGTTGCTAGCCCAGTCGGCATATTGTGTATTGAATCTTTGGTGTTATTTCTTATTTTTTGGGTTGAGCATGACTGTCTTGATTTTTGAACTTGAATTATTTGTTTGACTTGAAACCATATCATGTAAAGATTGCGTGTGCAAACCGTATCAAAAGTATATGTAGGTGTCATTTTTTAACATCTTTCAAAATTATTTATCCATCTTATATTATTTTCCAAAAAATTGGACTTTGCACACGCTCTTTTCATATCTATTTTGAACACACATTCAAAAATCAATTACTTGCTAAATCACACATTCACTTAAATCCAATTTTAAAATTCCGAAGATGAAAAAAAAAACATACAAATAACAATAAAAAAAAATAGAAAGAACGATTAGGCAACATAACGAAAATATATGCCAAAATAATGTTATCGCCAAAAGTCGAAAATATCTACAAAAATTCGTATTTTTAGAGTACCTCCCTAAGAGGATTTTTAGAGGACCTCTTGGTCGTAGTTGTAGAGTGGTTATTTTTGTTTACTTTTAGGTAAACATGTTCTCTCAAGTTGACGGGACATTTATAGATCCTTTTAGTACGAAACTTTTCGCTTCTCCCCAATAATTTTTATTTAAAAATTTAGCCACATTTGTAAGCTAAATTTTGAGATCTTAATCTTAAAAATCTGTCCAGTAGAAATGAAGTTAATATTCTTAAAAAGGAAAAAAAGCCGATTAGAAATTAAAAATTTATTTTATTTTTATTTTTATATTTTTTTTAAATTTTTATATATATTTTTTTTTTTTATTTTTATATATATTTTTTTTAATTTCATTTTTAAAAACTGGTGGTTGCACTTCCAAGCCTACCGGTCTACAAAATTTAAGCATTCTACAACAATCGTAAGTGCTCCATATAATTTACTGGATTAGACTACTTTGTTCTTTTCCTTTGTATGCACCACGAGACATACCGCTCAGCCAAATTTCATTAGTCTCCGACAATCGGAGTTGCTCCATATAATTAATATCCATTCTTAGAGAAAGAGCGGATGCCATTAAATGGAAATCTTAAAAGACGCAATACCTACCTTTGGGCGAGATTACAAGATTCTAGGGTATCGGAAAGTGCTTCATAATTTTGATGATCTGTCAGTCAGTCAATTGCGGTTTTTGCATCTTTTACGCTCCTATATCTAAGGAAACACTATTGCTTACTTACTTACTTTACTTTTGATGGCGCTCACAGCCCAGGATGGGCTTCGGCCTCAACTAACAAGCCCCTCCAGCCAGCTCTGTCCCTAGCTAGCCGCTTCCAGTTGCGCACACCGAGTGCTTTGATGTCGTCATTCACTTGATTGCGTGTTCTTCCTCTGCTGCGTACCCCATCGGGGTTGGATTCGAAGAAACACTATTGCTGGGAACTTCAAATTCGGTAAGACGCCTTAAGTTGATGGACTTTGATTTTGAAGTTTCTGACTTGGTACTGGAGTTATTTGGGAGTATAACCAATTTGGCTGGGAACTACCGTGCGCTTTATTGATTTTACCAAATTATTAATGGTACCTTTCATAAAACCGATTTTTTACTTCTGAAATTTCTTACATGATCCATTGGTGTCAAAATGAATTATAATAATTTTTGGATTTTTAATCAAATCTGTCCTTAAGTCGAGTTAAATCCTAAAGCAGCGTTCACATTATGTGGATTTGTGTTTATCAACAGTGCTGATCAACAATGTTGATTTAATGCGGACGTGTAAATCAACAGAGTCGATCAACTTTTCTTGACCCGAACGTAACCCGATTCATATGGGTAGAAATCAACAATGTTGAGTCGACTGAACAATAATTTTCAAGTCTGGACGTGTTGATCAACACAGATGTTATTTTTATTGCGGTTGTGATGTCTGCGTGCAATATATTTTGTTTTGTATTTTGATTTGTGTTATCAGATACTGTTTTGTTTTCGTTTGTAGGTTTATTTGTATTGTTATTTGAAAAGAATTGGTCAGACCAAACAACGCAGCGTTTTTTTTTTTTTAAATTAACGTGCAAAATTGAGTAGGTACAAAATGATGTACCTACTGGGCTTCGAGATGCCCAACATCAAAGCCACAAAACAATCAACCAACTGATTTGTATAGACACCACATGGGGTTTTGTGCCTCTATTGGTAGGCACATGACAAATATGTCACATAACACATGAAAATAAAATGCTTTCAGAAAGCGTTTCGAAAATGACGGAACAAGTCACACAGTGAATGTTTTTTCGTCACACATTAAAGTTTTGCTTGCAGAAACTTTTTGCATCCTGAAAGCACTTTGCTTACAGTGTGCGACATCACCTTTACAGAAAAATTCATTCCAATAAAATTAAACCATTTTAGGAAAAAAATGCTGACGAATCCTATACGTTTTTTTAATGATATGCAAAAAAACTTGTAATGTAACCTTGAAAAAAACTATGGCTGACCGATTACTGAAATTATTTGACCTTCTTAGGAGGATTCAGTGGACTTACGAATTGTCTACTTTTTTTGGTGAATATCCCATAAATGAGGTGCTAAAAATCGCTTTGGCCTTAAGAAATCATTCAAAAATTAATTTAAAAAAAATCTATGGCTGACCAATAACTGAAACTAGCTGACCTTATTTGACCATTTACTGACCATTTAGATGATATAATTTTTTTTTTCAGTATAACCCATATATGAGGTGCTAAGATAACGGATCCCATTAAACCCCCACTAGAAAATCGATTTTTGCAACCAATTTCGATTAAATAAGTTAGTGTGTATAAGTAGCTTTTTTCGTCAGCGATTAAAAATCTTAAAACACCACTTGCCTATAAATATTTTTGTCATCGAGTCATTTTAAGTTTGAATGAATTAAATAATTATTTACATTATTTGAACTTTTTATCATTAAAAAATAATACGTATTTATGAATTTATTAGTAGGTATGTAAAGTATTAGTATGTATGTAAGGTATGTAACATTGGCAACTCACAAACTTAGTAAGTTATTAAACTTAGTTAGGTACTTAACTTTAAAGATAGTTTCTTCTCTTTCTAATTCGTGCGAAAGAAACAGAATATTATTATTGTAAGAAGTTAAATTGTCACCCACGTACTTTTGACCTTCATAGTTTGTTTAAAGTTAAAAAGAATTTAAGCGCCGGTTGATCTAGTTAGATTTGCTATAGGTAAATTTGTGTAATTTATTTCTCAATTATTTGTTAAATTAATTATTTTTAACTTTAGATTTTTAAGCGTTTTTAAAAAGTTGTTCAGAGCATTCTTGAAAATTTAATGTTACATTCCGATACCAATTTGTGAGTACAAAAATAGAAAGACTTAAGACATTTCTGATAACTTGTTCATTACAGAAAATAAAATTGAATTTATACTGCTGAGAAGAAGTTTTTATCGTGTTAATTTTTGTATTTAAACCTACTTCGCTGGATTTGGCAGTTTTGGTGGATATTCAATATTTATCCTTGGTTTGGAGTTTTAATTTTCAGTTGTTCGAGGAACAACATTATTTTATTTTAAATTGTTTGTTCTTTGGACTTTAAAGCCAATTTCTTTGAAAGGTTCACCATTTTAATTTTCCGTTAAAAATTCAAAATGGATAAAGAGGATCATAGCTGTAGCTCTTCGAGTTGTCAGAGAGCAGATGATGATTCCATGGTTTCTTGTGAGAAGTGCAAACGTTGGTGGCATTATAATTGTCATGATTTTAACCCTGATCATTATGATACAGCGACACCTTGGTACTGTGAGGAACCGGATTGTGTAATGTCAGAGGAGGAAGATGCAGAGTTCAGGCATGCGGACGGCAGGAGTTCTATGCCAGCGGCCCCCTTAGGAAGTGCAGTAGAAGATCACGTGGACCTTATTATAGAAGCTGCTGCAGTAGCACAAGCCGCAGTTGCTCAACGTGACAAGGAATTGTCGGAGTTACGAGCTGAACTTGCGGAGATGAAGTTGAAGCTGTCGAAAGCCTCCATTGTAAAGGAGCGGCCAGTTCCCACTCCCAGCCTTACCACTAAAAGTTCGAGTGCTACACCATCAGCCGAGAAGATGGAAATCATAAAAAAGATCCAAGCTAACCACAAAGCGTTGTTGAATAGTTCATTACCACCTGGTCACTCTACACCCTTACATAAATCAGCCCAAAATCAAGACGTCAATCGTGATATTTCCATAAGAGATGCAGACATGGCTAATCTTCTTACAATTCTCAATCGTAGCAACGTACAAGAGTTGCCGATATTTTCAGGTGAGAATAAGAGAGAGTGGCCTTATTTCGAAGAAGTCTACAAATCTACCACGATTGAAGGGCGATACAGCGATAAGGAAAATGTCTCGCGCTTGCGTAAAGCTTTGAAGGGAGAGGCGTACCAGCTTGTAAGTGATCGTCTAAAGTATTCTTCGGACGCGGATGCTATAATGGATTTGCTTCGTACCATGTTTGGTCGTTATGACGTTCTTGTGCACGATTTGACTTCAGATTTATTGACTCTGCCGAAACTTACTTCGAAGTGCGATCCGAAAATTCGCACCTGGGCAGTGAAGCTAAATGGATTTGTAGCCGATTTCAAATCAATGAATAGGGAAGATGATCTGACGAATGGGTATGTTCTGACAAATCTTGCATCTAGGTTAGGTGTGGGACTATATCAAGAGTGGCAGAAAAGAAAATCGAGTTTTGAACGTCCCAACTTTCAACAATTTGCAGAGTTTCTATCGGAAAAGGTAATTGATTTGCCTCCTGATCTGATGAGACCAGCCGGAGCATCTGACAGCAAGAAGTCAAGCTCGAGTAACGCCAATAAATCTTCTCGAGTGCTTATGCACCAGCCAGTTTCATCATCAGCTTCAATCGGCACATGTAGTAAGTGCAACAAGAAACAACATGCTTTGAACCAGTGTGAAGAGTTTTTAGCTATGAGCCCTGAACAGAGGCTGACGTTTGCTAAGGATAACTCAATTTGTTTCACGTGCCTGGATCCAGCAAAACACCAGTGGAAAGCATGTTCTAAAAAAAGATCGTGTGGGACAAACGGCTGCAACCGTCGTCACCATCCCTTATTGCATGCGACATCTAGCAGCAGCACCTCAGAGTTAAATACAGCAGCTGTTCCGTTCATATCACAACCACATATTCATTCCTCTCATGTTGGAACTAATGTTCAAATCTTGTTTAAGATAGTTCCGATTCGGATTTATGGAAATGATGACATTTTCGTGGACACTTTTGCCTTTCTGGACGATGGTTCTTCTTTGTCACTACTTGAGGAGGGTCTTTTTAATGAACTTGGGCTGGACGGAGAGGCTGAACAGCTTACACTGCAGTGGACAAAGGGAGTGTCTCGTCACGAAAATTCCATGCGGACTTCTTTAACTGTGTCTGGTGTAAATAGTCGTAAGCTGTACGTTTTAAAGAATGTCTACACTGTAAACAACTTGGGGTTAGCTAGTCAATCAGTCGATGTTGCGAAGTTGAAAAGCTTGTACCCCCATCTTCGGGGTCTCCCACTTTCTAACCTGGTGGATGCTCGACCAAAAATATTGCTCGGTTTGGACCAAGCAAAATTCTTGTTAGGTCACGGTCAGCGCCATGGCAACGATGAAGAACCTTATGCCATAAAAACCCTTTTAGGCTGGATTGTGTATGGAAGATCAGCTCCATCGATGCACGTATCCTGCATGCATCAGGCATTGAAACCTTGTATGCAGTTCATGTTTCACGATGCCATAAGGAAGGAAGATGACCTGCACGAGCTAGTGAAGCGTCATTTCACAACTGAAGATTTTGGTGTTATGCCTCCAAAGGGTGAGTTACTTAGTCGTGAAGTCAGTCGATCAATCGACATCATGGAACGCTCTTTAAAACTAGTTGGCACACAGTATGAGATTGGCCTATTGTGGGACACCAATGATGTGAAACTTCCTGACAGCTATCCGATGGCTTTTAAACGCCTTGTCGGCTTGGAGAAGTCTTTACGAAAGAAACCTCATCTTATGGATTGGCAAAATAATCACTTTCGCGAATTAATAGCTAAGGGCTATGCCAGGATTGCTACGCAGGAGGAGCTGGATAAAAGGTGGCCAAGGGTATGGTATGCTCCAACATTTATTATTGTGAACCCTAACAAGGTTCCTCTAAAACCCAGATGTGTTGCAGACGTGGCGGCAAAGGTGAATGGCATTTCTTTAGATACTCACATGATGAAAGGTCCGGATAATCTTGTACCCTTACATGCTGGTCTTTTTAAATTTCGAGAGCGACAAATAGCTATCAATGCAGATGTGAGGGAGATGTTCCATAGAATTCGTATCAAGGATGAAGATCAGCAATGCCAACGCGTTCTATGGAAAGAAGGTGATAGCTCCCGTGAACCCACAGTGTACATCATGGAAGTTATGATGTTTGGACCCAGATGTTCGCCTACTTGTGCGCAGTTTGTAAAAAATCATCATGCCAACCTGTTTAAACATGAATGCCCCGAAGCGGTCGATGGGTTGACCAAACGTACTTACGTGGACGACTATTTTAATAGCCATGACACGGTGGAAAAAGCTGCCTCTGTTACAAAAGATGCAATTCGCATTTGTCGCTCTATGAATTTTGATCTTGTTGGTGTTCAATCAAACAGCCGTGAGCTTTTGCATCAGATGCCTGAGGGTTACGTCAACACTAAGCTAGTAAGCATCTATCCTAACGAGAGTGATAGTTTGGTCTCCAAAATTTTAGGGATGTATTGGCATCCGTCCTCTGATCATTTCTCGTATAAACTTTCGGATGATGAGGTCATGAGGGATATGTTAACTTTCGATGCGATTATAACAAAACGGAAAATGCTAAAAATAATAATGAAGATTTTCGATCCTCTCGGAATTATTTCGTTGTTCATCATACGTGGACGAATCATACTTCAAGAAGTATGGAGAGAGGGTTTTGATTGGGATGACCCAGTATCATCCGATTTGCGTACCTCGTGGTTTTACTTCCTGAAGGAGCTGAAGAACATCGAAAACATTAGAATCCCTCGTCGTTATGTGTCTTGGAATCCCGACGACTCCAAAGCAAGTCTTTTGGTTTTTGTTGACGCTTCGGAAAAGGCATTTGCAGCAGTGGCTTATTTACGCTTCAAGTTGAACGATAAAGTCGAGGTAGCACAGGTTATGGCAAAGGCAAAGGTTGCTCCTGTTAAACAACTATCGATACCTCGTTTAGAGTTGCAAGCTGCAGTACTCGGAGTTCGATTAGCAGTTACAATCAGGGAGTCACATACTATACGGATTGACGAATTGCTGTTTTTGTCTGACTCAAAGACTGTTCTCTCTTGGATCAACTCAACCAAATATAAATTCCCTGCCTTTGTAGCAACTCGCGTGGGTGAGATTTTAGACACTACCTCCCCTCGTCAGTGGTTTCATATCGGATCCTACGATAATGTTGCTGATGATGGCACCAAGTGGTTCGAAGCATCTATGGGAAATCAAGATACGAGATGGTTCAGAGGCCCAGAATTCCTCCGACTTCCTATGGTTGAATGGCCTATAACTCCAAGTATAGCTGTATCTGATCTGAAGAAGAGCGATAGTTTGGATAATGTAATTTTGGTTCATGTAAAAAAGGAAAAAAAACTTACTATGGTGCATACGAGATGTTATCAGCAAGATTTCGGGCGAGGTGGTCTTCGTCTGTCAGAGTTATCGCATTTCTGCTGCGCTTTAAAAACCTTCTTCGTGTAAAACGCACGGAGAAAGTAGTATGTATCACTCCTGTCGAGTACTTTCAAGCTGAAGATTGGATGTTTCGTAAAATTCAAGAAGACGTTTTTAGAAACGAAATTAACTCGCTAAGAACGATTGGGAAAGTTTGTTCTTCCAGTTCAATCCTGAGTTTGTCTCCGTTTATAGATGGTGATGGGACGTTAAGAATGAGTTCGAGGGCCCAGAAAGCTAACACCTCATATGCGTCACGTAATCCTGCAATCCTACCCAACAATCATCCAATGGTTGATGTTCTTATACAGCATCATCATGATAATAATTATCACATGGGAACTGCTACTGTTATATCGGACATTCGGCAACGCGCATGGATTATCAGTATACGAGGAGCTGTTGATAGAGTGAGATCCAAATGTAACATGTGCAAACGCCTTAGGGCTAGACCGGTTATGCCGCTTATGGGTCAGCTTCCTGAGGCGCGCTTGGCTTTCGACTCTAGACCCTTTACTCATGTTGGAGTGGACTGTTTCGGGCCTTTGCTGGTTAAATTTGGCCGAGGAACAGTAAAACGTTATGGTATGATTTTCACATGCCTTACCTTCAGAGCAGTTCAGATTGAATTACTCAACGATCTTAGTTTAGATCAATGCACTATGGCGGTAAGGCGCTTCGTTATCAACCGTGTCGTAACAAGGTTTCTCTACAGTGACAATGGTCTGAATTTTGTTGGCACAAAAAACTTGTTGGATAAAGACGCAAAGGATATGGAGATTGCTCTCAGCGATTACTTGTCAAAGTATGAAGGCATTTTGTGGCGCTTCATTCCAGCCTATTCACCATGGATGGGAGGAGCTTGGGAGCGGCTCATACAATCAATTAAAAAGAGCGTTGATTTCGTTCTTAAAGGCCTAGTTCCTCGAGAAGATGTCTTACGAAATGCACTCCTGGAAGCTCAGGGTCAAATAAATCGACGCCCTTTAACCCATATACCGGTGGATCCTGAAGACCCTAAGCCTCTGACTTCAAATTCAATGCTCTTTGGCGAAGATGATAGAGACATTACGGCACCTGGAATTTTTTCGGAGAGCGATTCTTGTAGTAAACTTTATAGTCGCCGGTCCCAACACTTAATGGCCGAGCTAACCAAACGTTGGTACTCCGAATATCTACCTGTTATAACAAGACGGTCAAAATGGTTCAAGGTTACAAAGCAAGTACAGGTAGACGACATTGTCATAGTAATCGAGCCCAATGAAATACGTTCAGCCTGGCATCTAGGACGCGTTGTTAAGGTATATCCAGGACCAGATGGAGTGGTACGAATGGCAGACGTTAGACTATCTAATGGGTCAATCAAGGTAAAGAGATCAATCGGAAGACTCGCTGTTTTGGACGTGAAGTCTTCGTCATAGATTCTCAGACGGCCCCCGGAATGTCATCGAGTCATTTTAAGTTTGAATGAATTAAATAATTATTTACATTATTTGAACTTTTTATCATTAAAAAATAATACGTATTTATGAATTTATTAGTAGGTATGTAAAGTATTAGTATGTATGTAAGGTATGTAACATTGGCAACTCACAAACTTAGTAAGTTATTAAACTTAGTTAGGTACTTAACTTTAAAGATAGTTTCTTCTCTTTCTAATTCGTGCGAAAGAAACAGAATATTATTATTGTAAGAAGTTAAATTGTCACCCACGTACTTTTGACCTTCATAGTTTGTTTAAAGTTAAAAAGAATTTAAGCGCCGGTTGATCTAGTTAGATTTGCTATAGGTAAATTTGTGTAATTTATTTCTCAATTATTTGTTAAATTAATTATTTTTAACTTTAGATTTTTAAGCGTTTTTAAAAAGTTGTTCAGAGCATTCTTGAAAATTTAATGTTACATTCCGATACCAATTTGTGAGTACAAAAATAGAAAGACTTAAGACATTTCTGATAACTTGTTCATTACAGAAAATAAAATTGAATTTATACTGCTGAGAAGAAGTTTTTATCGTGTTAATTTTTGTATTTAAACCTACTTCGCTGGATTTGGCAGTTTTGGTGGATATTCAATATTTATCCTTGGTTTGGAGTTTTAATTTTCAGTTGTTCGAGGAACAACATTATTTTATTTTAAATTGTTTGTTCTTTGGACTTTAAAGCCAATTTCTTTGAAAGGTTCACCATTTTAATTTTCCGTTAAAAATTCAAAATGGATAAAGAGGATCATAGCTGTAGCTCTTCGAGTTGTCAGAGAGCAGATGATGATTCCATGGTTTCTTGTGAGAAGTGCAAACGTTGGTGGCATTATAATTGTCATGATTTTAACCCTGATCATTATGATACAGCGACACCTTGGTACTGTGAGGAACCGGATTGTGTAATGTCAGAGGAGGAAGATGCAGAGTTCAGGCATGCGGACGGCAGGAGTTCTATGCCAGCGGCCCCCTTAGGAAGTGCAGTAGAAGATCACGTGGACCTTATTATAGAAGCTGCTGCAGTAGCACAAGCCGCAGTTGCTCAACGTGACAAGGAATTGTCGGAGTTACGAGCTGAACTTGCGGAGATGAAGTTGAAGCTGTCGAAAGCCTCCATTGTAAAGGAGCGGCCAGTTCCCACTCCCAGCCTTACCACTAAAAGTTCGAGTGCTACACCATCAGCCGAGAAGATGGAAATCATAAAAAAGATCCAAGCTAACCACAAAGCGTTGTTGAATAGTTCATTACCACCTGGTCACTCTACACCCTTACATAAATCAGCCCAAAATCAAGACGTCAATCGTGATATTTCCATAAGAGATGCAGACATGGCTAATCTTCTTACAATTCTCAATCGTAGCAACGTACAAGAGTTGCCGATATTTTCAGGTGAGAATAAGAGAGAGTGGCCTTATTTCGAAGAAGTCTACAAATCTACCACGATTGAAGGGCGATACAGCGATAAGGAAAATGTCTCGCGCTTGCGTAAAGCTTTGAAGGGAGAGGCGTACCAGCTTGTAAGTGATCGTCTAAAGTATTCTTCGGACGCGGATGCTATAATGGATTTGCTTCGTACCATGTTTGGTCGTTATGACGTTCTTGTGCACGATTTGACTTCAGATTTATTGACTCTGCCGAAACTTACTTCGAAGTGCGATCCGAAAATTCGCACCTGGGCAGTGAAGCTAAATGGATTTGTAGCCGATTTCAAATCAATGAATAGGGAAGATGATCTGACGAATGGGTATGTTCTGACAAATCTTGCATCTAGGTTAGGTGTGGGACTATATCAAGAGTGGCAGAAAAGAAAATCGAGTTTTGAACGTCCCAACTTTCAACAATTTGCAGAGTTTCTATCGGAAAAGGTAATTGATTTGCCTCCTGATCTGATGAGACCAGCCGGAGCATCTGACAGCAAGAAGTCAAGCTCGAGTAACGCCAATAAATCTTCTCGAGTGCTTATGCACCAGCCAGTTTCATCATCAGCTTCAATCGGCACATGTAGTAAGTGCAACAAGAAACAACATGCTTTGAACCAGTGTGAAGAGTTTTTAGCTATGAGCCCTGAACAGAGGCTGACGTTTGCTAAGGATAACTCAATTTGTTTCACGTGCCTGGATCCAGCAAAACACCAGTGGAAAGCATGTTCTAAAAAAAGATCGTGTGGGACAAACGGCTGCAACCGTCGTCACCATCCCTTATTGCATGCGACATCTAGCAGCAGCACCTCAGAGTTAAATACAGCAGCTGTTCCGTTCATATCACAACCACATATTCATTCCTCTCATGTTGGAACTAATGTTCAAATCTTGTTTAAGATAGTTCCGATTCGGATTTATGGAAATGATGACATTTTCGTGGACACTTTTGCCTTTCTGGACGATGGTTCTTCTTTGTCACTACTTGAGGAGGGTCTTTTTAATGAACTTGGGCTGGACGGAGAGGCTGAACAGCTTACACTGCAGTGGACAAAGGGAGTGTCTCGTCACGAAAATTCCATGCGGACTTCTTTAACTGTGTCTGGTGTAAATAGTCGTAAGCTGTACGTTTTAAAGAATGTCTACACTGTAAACAACTTGGGGTTAGCTAGTCAATCAGTCGATGTTGCGAAGTTGAAAAGCTTGTACCCCCATCTTCGGGGTCTCCCACTTTCTAACCTGGTGGATGCTCGACCAAAAATATTGCTCGGTTTGGACCAAGCAAAATTCTTGTTAGGTCACGGTCAGCGCCATGGCAACGATGAAGAACCTTATGCCATAAAAACCCTTTTAGGCTGGATTGTGTATGGAAGATCAGCTCCATCGATGCACGTATCCTGCATGCATCAGGCATTGAAACCTTGTATGCAGTTCATGTTTCACGATGCCATAAGGAAGGAAGATGACCTGCACGAGCTAGTGAAGCGTCATTTCACAACTGAAGATTTTGGTGTTATGCCTCCAAAGGGTGAGTTACTTAGTCGTGAAGTCAGTCGATCAATCGACATCATGGAACGCTCTTTAAAACTAGTTGGCACACAGTATGAGATTGGCCTATTGTGGGACACCAATGATGTGAAACTTCCTGACAGCTATCCGATGGCTTTTAAACGCCTTGTCGGCTTGGAGAAGTCTTTACGAAAGAAACCTCATCTTATGGATTGGCAAAATAATCACTTTCGCGAATTAATAGCTAAGGGCTATGCCAGGATTGCTACGCAGGAGGAGCTGGATAAAAGGTGGCCAAGGGTATGGTATGCTCCAACATTTATTATTGTGAACCCTAACAAGGTTCCTCTAAAACCCAGATGTGTTGCAGACGTGGCGGCAAAGGTGAATGGCATTTCTTTAGATACTCACATGATGAAAGGTCCGGATAATCTTGTACCCTTACATGCTGGTCTTTTTAAATTTCGAGAGCGACAAATAGCTATCAATGCAGATGTGAGGGAGATGTTCCATAGAATTCGTATCAAGGATGAAGATCAGCAATGCCAACGCGTTCTATGGAAAGAAGGTGATAGCTCCCGTGAACCCACAGTGTACATCATGGAAGTTATGATGTTTGGACCCAGATGTTCGCCTACTTGTGCGCAGTTTGTAAAAAATCATCATGCCAACCTGTTTAAACATGAATGCCCCGAAGCGGTCGATGGGTTGACCAAACGTACTTACGTGGACGACTATTTTAATAGCCATGACACGGTGGAAAAAGCTGCCTCTGTTACAAAAGATGCAATTCGCATTTGTCGCTCTATGAATTTTGATCTTGTTGGTGTTCAATCAAACAGCCGTGAGCTTTTGCATCAGATGCCTGAGGGTTACGTCAACACTAAGCTAGTAAGCATCTATCCTAACGAGAGTGATAGTTTGGTCTCCAAAATTTTAGGGATGTATTGGCATCCGTCCTCTGATCATTTCTCGTATAAACTTTCGGATGATGAGGTCATGAGGGATATGTTAACTTTCGATGCGATTATAACAAAACGGAAAATGCTAAAAATAATAATGAAGATTTTCGATCCTCTCGGAATTATTTCGTTGTTCATCATACGTGGACGAATCATACTTCAAGAAGTATGGAGAGAGGGTTTTGATTGGGATGACCCAGTATCATCCGATTTGCGTACCTCGTGGTTTTACTTCCTGAAGGAGCTGAAGAACATCGAAAACATTAGAATCCCTCGTCGTTATGTGTCTTGGAATCCCGACGACTCCAAAGCAAGTCTTTTGGTTTTTGTTGACGCTTCGGAAAAGGCATTTGCAGCAGTGGCTTATTTACGCTTCAAGTTGAACGATAAAGTCGAGGTAGCACAGGTTATGGCAAAGGCAAAGGTTGCTCCTGTTAAACAACTATCGATACCTCGTTTAGAGTTGCAAGCTGCAGTACTCGGAGTTCGATTAGCAGTTACAATCAGGGAGTCACATACTATACGGATTGACGAATTGCTGTTTTTGTCTGACTCAAAGACTGTTCTCTCTTGGATCAACTCAACCAAATATAAATTCCCTGCCTTTGTAGCAACTCGCGTGGGTGAGATTTTAGACACTACCTCCCCTCGTCAGTGGTTTCATATCGGATCCTACGATAATGTTGCTGATGATGGCACCAAGTGGTTCGAAGCATCTATGGGAAATCAAGATACGAGATGGTTCAGAGGCCCAGAATTCCTCCGACTTCCTATGGTTGAATGGCCTATAACTCCAAGTATAGCTGTATCTGATCTGAAGAAGAGCGATAGTTTGGATAATGTAATTTTGGTTCATGTAAAAAAGGAAAAAAAACTTACTATGGTGCATACGAGATGTTATCAGCAAGATTTCGGGCGAGGTGGTCTTCGTCTGTCAGAGTTATCGCATTTCTGCTGCGCTTTAAAAACCTTCTTCGTGTAAAACGCACGGAGAAAGTAGTATGTATCACTCCTGTCGAGTACTTTCAAGCTGAAGATTGGATGTTTCGTAAAATTCAAGAAGACGTTTTTAGAAACGAAATTAACTCGCTAAGAACGATTGGGAAAGTTTGTTCTTCCAGTTCAATCCTG
The DNA here is from genome assembly GCA_949320155.1 of Melangyna quadrimaculata. NCBI lineage: Eukaryota > Metazoa > Arthropoda > Insecta > Diptera > Syrphidae > Melangyna > Melangyna quadrimaculata. Next base: position 105,688,285 of record OX439483.1, read on the forward strand.
AGTTTGTCTCCGTTTATAGATGGTGATGGGACGTTAAGAATGAGTTCGAGGGCCCAGAAAGCTAACACCTCATATGCGTCACGTAATCCTGCAATCCTACCCAACAATCATCCAATGGTTGATGTTCTTATACAGCATCATCATGATAATAATTATCACATGGGAACTGCTACTGTTATATCGGACATTCGGCAACGCGCATGGATTATCAGTATACGAGGAGCTGTTGATAGAGTGAGATCCAAATGTAACATGTGCAAACGCCTTAGGGCTAGACCGGTTATGCCGCTTATGGGTCAGCTTCCTGAGGCGCGCTTGGCTTTCGACTCTAGACCCTTTACTCATGTTGGAGTGGACTGTTTCGGGCCTTTGCTGGTTAAATTTGGCCGAGGAACAGTAAAACGTTATGGTATGATTTTCACATGCCTTACCTTCAGAGCAGTTCAGATTGAATTACTCAACGATCTTAGTTTAGATCAATGCACTATGGCGGTAAGGCGCTTCGTTATCAACCGTGTCGTAACAAGGTTTCTCTACAGTGACAATGGTCTGAATTTTGTTGGCACAAAAAACTTGTTGGATAAAGACGCAAAGGATATGGAGATTGCTCTCAGCGATTACTTGTCAAAGTATGAAGGCATTTTGTGGCGCTTCATTCCAGCCTATTCACCATGGATGGGAGGAGCTTGGGAGCGGCTCATACAATCAATTAAAAAGAGCGTTGATTTCGTTCTTAAAGGCCTAGTTCCTCGAGAAGATGTCTTACGAAATGCACTCCTGGAAGCTCAGGGTCAAATAAATCGACGCCCTTTAACCCATATACCGGTGGATCCTGAAGACCCTAAGCCTCTGACTTCAAATTCAATGCTCTTTGGCGAAGATGATAGAGACATTACGGCACCTGGAATTTTTTCGGAGAGCGATTCTTGTAGTAAACTTTATAGTCGCCGGTCCCAACACTTAATGGCCGAGCTAACCAAACGTTGGTACTCCGAATATCTACCTGTTATAACAAGACGGTCAAAATGGTTCAAGGTTACAAAGCAAGTACAGGTAGACGACATTGTCATAGTAATCGAGCCCAATGAAATACGTTCAGCCTGGCATCTAGGACGCGTTGTTAAGGTATATCCAGGACCAGATGGAGTGGTACGAATGGCAGACGTTAGACTATCTAATGGGTCAATCAAGGTAAAGAGATCAATCGGAAGACTCGCTGTTTTGGACGTGAAGTCTTCGTCATAGATTCTCAGACGGCCCCCGGAATGTCATCGAGTCATTTTAAGTTTGAATGAATTAAATAATTATTTACATTATTTGAACTTTTTATCATTAAAAAATAATACGTATTTATGAATTTATTAGTAGGTATGTAAAGTATTAGTATGTATGTAAGGTATGTAACATTGGCAACTCACAAACTTAGTAAGTTATTAAACTTAGTTAGGTACTTAACTTTAAAGATAGTTTCTTCTCTTTCTAATTCGTGCGAAAGAAACAGAATATTATTATTGTAAGAAGTTAAATTGTCACCCACGTACTTTTGACCTTCATAGTTTGTTTAAAGTTAAAAAGAATTTAAGCGCCGGTTGATCTAGTTAGATTTGCTATAGGTAAATTTGTGTAATTTATTTCTCAATTATTTGTTAAATTAATTATTTTTAACTTTAGATTTTTAAGCGTTTTTAAAAAGTTGTTCAGAGCATTCTTGAAAATTTAATGTTACATTCCGATACCAATTTGTGAGTACAAAAATAGAAAGACTTAAGACATTTCTGATAACTTGTTCATTACAGAAAATAAAATTGAATTTATACTGCTGAGAAGAAGTTTTTATCGTGTTAATTTTTGTATTTAAACCTACTTCGCTGGATTTGGCAGTTTTGGTGGATATTCAATATTTATCCTTGGTTTGGAGTTTTAATTTTCAGTTGTTCGAGGAACAACATTATTTTATTTTAAATTGTTTGTTCTTTGGACTTTAAAGCCAATTTCTTTGAAAGGTTCACCATTTTAATTTTCCGTTAAAAATTCAAAATGGATAAAGAGGATCATAGCTGTAGCTCTTCGAGTTGTCAGAGAGCAGATGATGATTCCATGGTTTCTTGTGAGAAGTGCAAACGTTGGTGGCATTATAATTGTCATGATTTTAACCCTGATCATTATGATACAGCGACACCTTGGTACTGTGAGGAACCGGATTGTGTAATGTCAGAGGAGGAAGATGCAGAGTTCAGGCATGCGGACGGCAGGAGTTCTATGCCAGCGGCCCCCTTAGGAAGTGCAGTAGAAGATCACGTGGACCTTATTATAGAAGCTGCTGCAGTAGCACAAGCCGCAGTTGCTCAACGTGACAAGGAATTGTCGGAGTTACGAGCTGAACTTGCGGAGATGAAGTTGAAGCTGTCGAAAGCCTCCATTGTAAAGGAGCGGCCAGTTCCCACTCCCAGCCTTACCACTAAAAGTTCGAGTGCTACACCATCAGCCGAGAAGATGGAAATCATAAAAAAGATCCAAGCTAACCACAAAGCGTTGTTGAATAGTTCATTACCACCTGGTCACTCTACACCCTTACATAAATCAGCCCAAAATCAAGACGTCAATCGTGATATTTCCATAAGAGATGCAGACATGGCTAATCTTCTTACAATTCTCAATCGTAGCAACGTACAAGAGTTGCCGATATTTTCAGGTGAGAATAAGAGAGAGTGGCCTTATTTCGAAGAAGTCTACAAATCTACCACGATTGAAGGGCGATACAGCGATAAGGAAAATGTCTCGCGCTTGCGTAAAGCTTTGAAGGGAGAGGCGTACCAGCTTGTAAGTGATCGTCTAAAGTATTCTTCGGACGCGGATACTATAATGGATTTGCTTCGTACCATGTTTGGTCGTTATGACGTTCTTGTGCACGATTTGACTTCAGATTTATTGACTCTGCCGAAACTTACTTCGAAGTGCGATCCGAAAATTCGCACCTGGGCAGTGAAGCTAAATGGATTTGTAGCCGATTTCAAATCAATGAATAGGGAAGATGATCTGACGAATGGGTATGTTCTGACAAATCTTGCATCTAGGTTAGGTGTGGGACTATATCAAGAGTGGCAGAAAAGAAAATCGAGTTTTGAACGTCCCAACTTTCAACAATTTGCAGAGTTTCTATCGGAAAAGGTAATTGATTTGCCTCCTGATCTGATGAGACCAGCCGGAGCATCTGACAGCAAGAAGTCAAGCTCGAGTAACGCCAATAAATCTTCTCGAGTGCATATGCACCAGCCAGTTTCATCATCAGCTTCAATCGGCACATGTAGTAAGTGCAACAAGAAACAACATGCTTTGAACCAGTGTGAAGAGTTTTTAGCTATGAGCCCTGAACAGAGGCTGACGTTTGCTAAGGATAACTCAATTTGTTTCACGTGCCTGGATCCAGCAAAACACCAGTGGAAAGCATGTTCTAAAAAAAGATCGTGTGGGACAAACGGCTGCAACCGTCGTCACCATCCCTTATTGCATGCGACATCTAGCAGCAGCACCTCAGAGTTAAATACAGCAGCTGTTCCGTTCATATCACAACCACATATTCATTCCTCTCATGTTGGAACTAATGTTCAAATCTTGTTTAAGATAGTTCCGATTCGGATTTATGGAAATGATGACATTTTCGTGGACACTTTTGCCTTTCTGGACGATGGTTCTTCTTTGTCACTACTTGAGGAGGGTCTTTTTAATGAACTTGGGCTGGACGGAGAGGCTGAACAGCTTACACTGCAGTGGACAAAGGGAGTGTCTCGTCACGAAAATTCCATGCGGACTTCTTTAACTGTGTCTGGTGTAAATAGTCGTAAGCTGTACGTTTTAAAGAATGTCTACACTGTAAACAACTTGGGGTTAGCTAGTCAATCAGTCGATGTTGCGAAGTTGAAAAGCTTGTACCCCCATCTTCGGGGTCTCCCACTTTCTAACCTGGTGGATGCTCGACCAAAAATATTGCTCGGTTTGGACCAAGCAAAATTCTTGTTAGGTCACGGTCAGCGCCATGGCAACGATGAAGAACCTTATGCCATAAAAACCCTTTTAGGCTGGATTGTGTATGGAAGATCAGCTCCATCGATGCACGTATCCTGCATGCATCAGGCATTGAAACCTTGTATGCAGTTCATGTTTCACGATGCCATAAGGAAGGAAGATGACCTGCACGAGCTAGTGAAGCGTCATTTCACAACTGAAGATTTTGGTGTTATGCCTCCAAAGGGTGAGTTACTTAGTCGTGAAGTCAGTCGATCAATCGACATCATGGAACGCTCTTTAAAACTAGTTGGCACACAGTATGAGATTGGCCTATTGTGGGACACCAATGATGTGAAACTTCCTGACAGCTATCCGATGGCTTTTAAACGCCTTGTCGGCTTGGAGAAGTCTTTACGAAAGAAACCTCATCTTATGGATTGGCAAAATAATCACTTTCGCGAATTAATAGCTAAGGGCTATGCCAGGATTGCTACGCAGGAGGAGCTGGATAAAAGGTGGCCAAGGGTATGGTATGCTCCAACATTTATTATTGTGAACCCTAACAAGGTTCCTCTAAAACCCAGATGTGTTGCAGACGTGGCGGCAAAGGTGAATGGCATTTCTTTAGATACTCACATGATGAAAGGTCCGGATAATCTTGTACCCTTACATGCTGGTCTTTTTAAATTTCGAGAGCGACAAATAGCTATCAATGCAGATGTGAGGGAGATGTTCCATAGAATTCGTATCAAGGATGAAGATCAGCAATGCCAACGCGTTCTATGGAAAGAAGGTGATAGCTCCCGTGAACCCACAGTGTACATCATGGAAGTTATGATGTTTGGACCCAGATGTTCGCCTACTTGTGCGCAGTTTGTAAAAAATCATCATGCCAACCTGTTTAAACATGAATGCCCCGAAGCGGTCGATGGGTTGACCAAACGTACTTACGTGGACGACTATTTTAATAGCCATGACACGGTGGAAAAAGCTGCCTCTGTTACAAAAGATGCAATTCGCATTTGTCGCTCTATGAATTTTGATCTTGTTGGTGTTCAATCAAACAGCCGTGAGCTTTTGCATCAGATGCCTGAGGGTTACATCAACACTAAGCTAGTAAGCATCTATCCTAACGAGAGTGATAGTTTGGTCTCCAAAATTTTAGGGATGTATTGGCATCCGTCCTCTGATCATTTCTCGTATAAACTTTCGGATGATGAGGTCATGAGGGATATGTTAACTTTCGATGCGATTATAACAAAACGGAAAATGCTAAAAATAATAATGAAGATTTTCGATCCTCTCGGAATTATTTCGTTGTTCATCATACGTGGACGAATCATACTTCAAGAAGTATGGAGAGAGGGTTTTGATTGGGATGACCCAGTATCATCCGATTTGCGTACCTCGTGGTTGGACTTCCTGAAGGAGCTGAAGAACATCGAAAACATTAGAATCCCTCGTCGTTATGTGTCTTGGAATCCCGACGACTCCAAAGCAAGTCTTTTGGTTTTTGTTGACGCTTCGGAAAAGGCATTTGCAGCAGTGGCTTATTTACGTTTCAAGTTGAACGATAAAGTCGAGGTAGCACAGGTTATGGCAAAGGCAAAGGTTGCTCCTGTTAAACAACTATCGATACCTCGTTTAGAGTTGCAAGCTGCAGTACTCGGAGTTCGATTAGCAGTTACAATCAGGGAGTCACATACTATACGGATTGACGAATTGCTGTTTTTGTCTGACTCAAAGACCGTTCTCTCTTGGATCAACTCAACCAAATATAAATTCCCTGCCTTTGTAGCAACTCGCGTGGGTGAGATTTTAGACACTACCTCCCCTCGTCAGTGGTTTCATATCGGATCCTACGATAATGTTGCTGATGATGGCACCAAGTGGTTCGAAGCATCTATGGGAAATCAAGATACGAGATGGTTCAGAGGCCCAGAATTCCTCCGACTTCCTATGGTTGAATGGCCTATAACTCCAAGTATAGCTGTATCTGATCTGAAGAAGAGCGATAGTTTGGATAATGTAATTTTGGTTCATGTAAAAAAGGAAAAAAAACTTACTATGGTGCATACGAGATGTTATCAGCAAGATTTCGGGCGAGGTGGTCTTCGTCTGTCAGAGTTATCGCATTTCTGCTGCGCTTTAAAAACCTTCTTCGTGTAAAACGCACGGAGAAAGTAGTATGTATCACTCCTGTCGAGTACTTTCAAGCTGAAGATTGGATGTTTCGTAAAATTCAAGAAGACGTTTTTAGAAACGAAATTAACTCGCTAAGAACGATTGGGAAAGTTTGTTCTTCCAGTTCAATCCTGAGTTTGTCTCCGTTTATAGATGGTGATGGGACGTTAAGAATGAGTTCGAGGGCCCAGAAAGCTAACACCTCATATGCGTCACGTAATCCTGCAATCCTACCCAACAATCATCCAATGGTTGATGTTCTTATACAGCATCATCATGATAATAATTATCACATGGGAACTGCTACTGTTATATCGGACATTCGGCAACGCGCATGGATTATCAGTATACGAGGAGCTGTTGATAGAGTGAGATCCAAATGTAACATGTGCAAACGCCTTAGGGCTAGACCGGTTATGCCGCTTATGGGTCAGCTTCCTGAGGCGCGCTTGGCTTTCGACTCTAGACCCTTTACTCATGTTGGAGTGGACTGTTTCGGGCCTTTGCTGGTTAAATTTGGCCGAGGAACAGTAAAACGTTATGGTATGATTTTCACATGCCTTACCTTCAGAGCAGTTCAGATTGAATTACTCAACGATCTTAGTTTAGATCAATGCACTATGGCGGTAAGGCGCTTCGTTATCAACCGTGTCGTAACAAGGTTTCTCTACAGTGACAATGGTCTGAATTTTGTTGGCACAAAAAACTTGTTGGATAAAGACGCAAAGGATATGGAGATTGCTCTCAGCGATTACTTGTCAAAGTATGAAGGCATTTTGTGGCGCTTCATTCCAGCCTATTCACCATGGATGGGAGGAGCTTGGGAGCGGCTCATACAATCAATTAAAAAGAGCGTTGATTTCGTTCTTAAAGGCCTAGTTCCTCGAGAAGATGTCTTACGAAATGCACTCCTGGAAGCTCAGGGTCAAATAAATCGACGCCCTTTAACCCATATACCGGTGGATCCTGAAGACCCTAAGCCTCTGACTTCAAATTCAATGCTCTTTGGCGAAGATGATAGAGACATTACGGCACCTGGAATTTTTTCGGAGAGCGATTCTTGTAGTAAACTTTATAGTCGCCGGTCCCAACACTTAATGGCCGAGCTAACCAAACGTTGGTACTCCGAATATCTACCTGTTATAACAAGACGGTCAAAATGGTTCAAGGTTACAAAGCAAGTACAGGTAGACGACATTGTCATAGTAATCGAGCCCAATGAAATACGTTCAGCCTGGCATCTAGGACGCGTTGTTAAGGTATATCCAGGACCAGATGGAGTGGTACGAATGGCAGACGTTAGACTATCTAATGGGTCAATCAAGGTAAAGAGATCAATCGGAAGACTCGCTGTTTTGGACGTGAAGTCTTCGTCATAGATTCTCAGACGGCCCCCGGAATGTCATCGAGTCATTTTAAGTTTGAATGAATTAAATAATTATTTACATTATTTGAACTTTTTATCATTAAAAAATAATACGTATTTATGAATTTATTAGTAGGTATGTAAAGTATTAGTATGTATGTAAGGTATGTAACATTGGCAACTCACAAACTTAGTAAGTTATTAAACTTAGTTAGGTACTAAACTTTAAAGATAGTTTCTTCTCTTTCTAATTCGTGCGAAAGAAACAGAATATTATTATTGTAAGAAGTTAAATTGTCACCCACGTACTTTTGACCTTCATAGTTTGTTTAAAGTTAAAAAGAATTTAAGCGCCGGTTGATCTAGTTAGATTTGCTATAGGTAAATTTGTGTAATTTATTTCTCAATTATTTGTTAAATTAATTATTTTTAACTTTAGATTTTTAAGCGTTTTTAAAAAGTTGTTCAGAGCATTCTTGAAAATTTAATGTTACATTCCGATACCAATTTGTGAGTACAAAAATAGAAAGACTTAAGACATTTCTGATAACTTGTTCATTACAGAAAATAAAATTGAATTTATACTGCTGAGAAGAAGTTTTTATCGTGTTAATTTTTGTATTTAAACCTACTTCGCTGGATTTGGCAGTTTTGGTGGATATTCAATATTTATCCTTGGTTTGGAGTTTTAATTTTCAGTTGTTCGTGGAACAACAATTTTATTTAACTAATCATTTTTAAATTTTATCATGTTTGGTGATTGTTGACCATAAACTTATTTCAAAAGATTCTTATAGGGATTTAAACAAATTATATATTTTGTTCTGTTGTTCTTCTCCGTCACCCAAGCCACATCTTGTTGAACTATGTTGAAAGATAAAACATGTCCTCGACACAAAAACTCTCGACAAAAGTCTTAAATTAACTTTTATTTCCACAAACTTGCGGTTGCAATAAATCTTTTTGCTACGAATATATAGCTATTGCCTAAATTCCCATTCTCTTTTTCAATGAGGATATGCTACCGTAGCCAGAAAAACTATCTCGACAACTGACAACAACTCTAATTCGACCCCAGGAACTCATAAAGAATTTTAACGAGGCAAGCAAGCTCTATGTATCTTGTGTGTATGATGTTATGTGAGTGAACATTGTTGCATAGATATAAAAATAATTTTGGCCATCAGGATCAGGACCTCATACCCCAGCTGCTCCTTCTCCTCTGTGCGAGTATCTTTATATCTCAGCCGCCACCAAAAACTCATTATGGTCACATTTATCCTGGACGGAACGGACCGCCCCACCATCAAATGGCGTTGTATGGAATGGACACTAAAATAAAACAACAACAAAATTCCACAAGTGTCCCTTTCACATCTAACCTAAATGAGAATCCTTGAGAAGCATTTAGAAATAAAAAAAAACTCAGCCCTCCTCCTAAGATGATGTCCTTTTTCAGTTGGCAAATCTTTTTGAGAATCCTTCACTTAACAAGGCAACGACAACAAAAACAACAAAAAACTAGTACATATTTGGTATTTTTTGTCTTATACAAACAAAAGATTTTTTAAATTAAAAAGAACGAACAGCAGACATCGTTGACGTCCGCCGTCCATCGCTCGTCGTTGAACAAAATTGAGGCCAACTTGAATCCTAGGGAACTATGATATACTTTGCAGGTTCCTTTCGGATGTGCCCGTAAGAAGCCTGTAAAGCACAATATGATACCTAAGGACATTCTTTTTCATTGCAATTGTTCTCGTTGTCGTTTTATTTTTATTTTTATATTTATTCCTGTCGGACTTTTATCCTCATTTCATTTCTATTTATTGGTATCCTGGATTTCATTCATTCGGAGGATGATGGTTTCTTATACTGATTAAAATTTGAACGTCTGTCATGAGTATAAATTTTATATCTTGTTGTAGTATCAATATCCTGAAGAATGATTGGATTTCCGTTTCCGCTTTTCGAAATCACTTTATAAGGACTAATTTTGTTATTTTACTTTTTTTCTGTTTGTCTCTTTTCAGTCGCCAGAGGTCAACAGATGAAAATGGTTGTGAAACAATTGAACCACCTCAGCCGCCGAGATTACGTGGTCAGAGCACCTATTTAGCGGTAAGTCTAGACAACGATATTCTTTTGATTTTGTTTATTTTTTGTTCAAAGTATGAGGGGGGGGCTAAGTATATACGACGCTATTATCTCTCACCATTCATGCACAGGATCATGGGGGATAAAAGCAATTTTCAGCATCGTCATCTCATTTTTATTTTTACTTTTTGTGGGGAAGGAAAAATATACTCGTAGTGTAAAGAACAATAATTATGACGTTGGTCCTTATTACTTGAGCTTGTCACTTTGCATTGTCCTAAGCGGCATAATGCATAACGGGCATAACGAAAATGACTTTTTTAGTGAATTTTCCGCGACCGGCGTGATGTTAAGTATTCATCTTTTTTTCTTCTTATATTAGTATTTTTTTGGGCGAAAAATGACGGAAAAACACTAAAGCGTTTTTCTCTTTCCTATTATTTCTCTACTTTGCGTTGTTATTATTTGGTTATTGTTCCCAGTCATTGTATGCTAATTCTATTATCCAAAGGCAACATAATGAAAGGGTAGAATTTACATTGTTTTGAAATTATAAAAGCATCTCTTTTTAAGTTGCGCTGAATTTGAGTTTTCTGTTGCGAAAATCAAATATTAGAATAAAGTTTTTTTTTTGTAATTTTCAACGTCGGTGTATAATATTAAAAACAAACTTTGGAATTGAGAAGCTCACTTAAATAGACAACGAAAATGCTAATGATATGGTGGATGTTAGTTGTATGATTATTTTCAAAGTTTTTTTTTTTCAAAATATGGATGGTGTTTACGTCGCCGTAGAATATTTGGAAAATAAAAAAGGTAGTAGCCAACAAGCCGTCAAAAAACTTCTATAAAATGATTGCATAGTCCAATTCGTCTGATTTAAATATACCTACCATGTAATTTACCCAAATTCACACTTTCACAATAATTGAAGAGTGTAGAAAAAATTGATTTTTAAATGAACCATATTCATTTGTCTAGACACTCATATAAAAATGTATGCATATTTAGGATTTTGGTCATTGTATATTATTAAATAAATCAAAAAAATATTTTCTGGGCTCTACTACTCTCTACTTAAAATTAATGAACAATTCCGAATAGGCTTCTTCTTTTTGTATTCAAATTGATAGTAAACATAGCAAAGCTTCTTCTGCGGTTTAATTCAATAAATGAGTCAGATAAAATTTTAATAGCCTTCATTGATTTTTTGTAAGACGCAAATTCAGTGGTGCAAAAACTATAAGCCCCATATTAATAAACGGAGCTAGCGGGAATCTTTAACTTGTGGATTAGGAGTAAGACTTCTGCCACTTACGAGCTAGCTTAATCAACAAGGAAGGTGGTTTGGCGAAGGGTTAACTAAGAAAAGTAAATATATGTTTTAATTCACGAGTTATCTCTTAGTCCAGGCCTACACGATAGGTCGAAAGTTAAACCTGAGTGAAGCGCTGTTTTTATTAATATGGTTATAAAGTTTAAAGTTGGGATTGGAAGTAGTTTTTATTTTTTTATATTTAGTTAGGCTTTTACATAGACAAGAAAAAATAGGGAATGAGATACCTACAATTTTGGATTTGATTTTGTTTTTTTTGTCAATTTTTGAGTCAATTTTGTTTGATGTTTGGTGTTCAGCGGTGAAGAAAAATTTAAGATGTGTGTGAAGTTAGCACCGCCATTTTTGATTTTCGTAAACAAAATGTTGTGCTGCAACTAAAAAAATCGTACTAACGCTTTCTTTTTTATAGTGTTTTCATTTTTTCAGCGTGAAGTTAGTACCGCCATTTTGTACTTTCAAAAATTAAAATTTGTTCTGTGTTGTGCTGAGTTAGCTGAGCACATTTTCGGGTGTGAGCGGCAGCGAATGAAATTAGTGTCAAATTGAAGGTCTGCTAGAAGGAATAACTTTTAATATGGGCGTTTCCTGCAGTGTATTTCGGAAAAGAGATATGAAGACATTTGCAAATGCATTTCTGGGGCAGATGGCGTTTTCAAAAACTATCTGATACGTTATCCTTGTCTAGTGACACAATACGTACCCGTTCAAGATAGCCCGTGCTTATTTTACTAAGCCCCTTATACGAGTTCAGAAGGCAACAGTATAAGATTAGCTTTTTCATCGCAGCTTTTTAAAAAGTGGATTCCAACCGATACTTTTATTCCAATCATTAACAAAACGGATGGCGGTAGTGGGCCAGGATTATTCAGGCTGTTTCGGTGAGAAAATGCACTCTTCATATTGCATTTTGGTCTAAGTATACCTCTTTCACAAGGGATTTCCAAGAATAGAGTATCAAATGACAGCTAAGACTGCCCTCTTTATACTAATGCAAGGCTAAAACAGAATTTTATTGGTTGGTTATTGATGATGTGAGTAAGGATGGTTCTCTATGTCTCAGGTACCTGCAAAAACTTGGACCTTTTTGAATTCTCCAAAAACACATGTTTTTCTTATTAATATGAATAATGAATATGCAAAGAGCAACTTTCCGAAGCATCACTGGTGTCCATCCCAGTTTTGAAGGTTTTCTAAAGCCATCAGAAAATGATCTTATTCTATTATGCTGATCACCTAGTGCAAAACTTTGATAATATTGATGTGTACCGAGAACAACAAGGAAAAGAGATCTTACGCAATTTATCGAAGAGCAAGACATCTAGTCGTTGCGAATACAGTCGAGACATGTAAGTTGTAGTTTCTAGGACTTATTATTCATACATTGTGATTGACCGACAATACAAACATCAGTATCAGTAGCGGATCTAGGATTTGGATATGCGGGGCTTGAGGCTTCAGATTGAGACTTTGGTCATACACTTTTTGCTGTTCTAAAATTGAATAATTGTTTTCTCATATTTATTTGTACCCAAAATGGCTTTAAATTTTGATTTTGGCTGCGATGTCGAAAAAGATTGAAATAAAACAGCGTCCGTTTAAGGTTTTGTTTTTTTTTTTTTGTGAAAAATTTAGTTGTACAGGGTGTCCCTTAATTCGTCAATAATATTTATGGACATGATTCTTAGGTATATTCTAAGAACGAAATCGTTCTACTGAGAAAACTGTACTATGAGTTTTAAAAAAAAAACATGTTTGGCTTCATGTTCAAATAATTACAAATAGAATTTGGTTTAAATCTAATTAAAATCTATTTACATTCAAAAAAACTATTATTTAAATATAATTTTGTTTAAATAAAAGCATTCGTGTTTGATTATTACATCAAAAGCTACACGTAATTTTGTATTATGTATTCTAACTTGTTTGAGTTTGATTTTTGCAAGGCATAGTTGATGATTGAATTCTTATTTGGTTGGATATAGTTCACATTTGATCATTGTCATAAAATTAACGTAGGTAAGTTGAAAATTAATAAAAAATGCGTTTTGTCATGGTCCTCACTTGTCAACTGTGGGATCACCCGAACAAAACGCACCAAAGGCCATTCAAATCTATTTACATTTTTGCTGGTTTACTTTAAAAAAATCTTAATTATAAAAAAACCTTATTGGCAACTCTGGTATGTTTAAGTAAAGTTCAATTCTACAAACGCTCTGATAATTTTAACCAAAATAATATTGTGTAAGCTTTAAAAATTTGTTAAATCATTGTCCATTGAAATTTTGGTGAGTCCGATTGATTTCACTATTTAATTTATGAAAAGAACCAAAAGTTCGCCGCAAGCAAAATTCATATCGACAAACAAAATGAATCGTACACCACCATCGTCGTCTCAGAAATCCAGTAACTACACGCAATTTAAAAAAGGCCACATAAAGAAATTGCATCAGAGTCACCTCTGAGTAGTGGATCGAGTGGTAGTAAAGGATCCGCAGTGGGGGCGATGGCAGTAACAGATCTCCAGAGGATTATAGAGGAATCCATGTCGAAAATGCTAGACGTCAAACTCAAGGACATGCCAACCAAATTAGATTTTGATGCAATCCGTATCCAACATCTCCAAAGAAGCAATGATGACTTGCAGGCTCAGGTTAAACATTTTGGTTCTCGCTGCAGTGCATTGGAGCGCCAAGTCGAAATGTTGCAGTCAAAGGCTAATGAAAAAAATGTCTTTGCTCACCTTCCTATACAAGGGGGGAAGATGCCGGTGTTGCAAACCAACGAAAACATAGTTGCAACAACGAGGGTTTTGAGGTCCAGCAATAACAACACAGCAAATGTCATTGTAAAATTGCACAAAAATGAGGATGTTGGGCGGCTTCTAAAAGCTTCATCAACACTACGGAACACTGGAATTTATCTCCATCGAGATCTACCGGCTACCGCACGAGCAAGAAGAAAAAATGTATTAACATTAAAAACTGAAATTTTAAGAAAAAATAGACTGGTAAAAACGCAATTGCGAGGACAAACATTGATGGTCGAAAATAAATATTTCTATTATTGTTGCGTCAAATAATAGATGACAGTCGTAATGGGTGCGTTCCAGGCCAAAATTATCTTGTTGATTTAAATGACAGTGCTTCCCAACCTGTTGGGGTGCCTCGAAACTTGTTTTAATGTTAATGCCGTCTGCCAATCAAATTTTATAGAAAGTTTAAAAGTTGAAAATGTAAATGTTATAAATATTTGTAAGAATTTTAAAATTTTGTCATACAACATTTCTGGTCTTAGTAATAAGAGTTTATTTATTGATTTTTTTAATTTTATTAACAAGTTTTAATTTATATTTTTATATAAAACAAATCTAAGTGTAACAAACCTTACATGTTATGAAAACAAATTCCAAGACTAGATTTTTCACACAGCTGGGTCTCCTTTGTCAGTTTTGAAAGTAAAACGTAATAGATTTCTCCTTTATGGTTCTAATTTTGACACAAGCTCATTATAACTATAATGAGATAAAAAATATTTTATGCATAACAATTTATGCAACGCTGTATAGTGGCTACATAAATCCTTATGCAGTGCATAACTATTCATCTGTTCAGCGGATTCTAATGAATACGGCTATTAATATTTATTTCGAGGTAAAATAAAATTCAATTTTGCACAACTTTTCTCATAAAATGACTTTTAATTTTTCATAATGAACTACCTTACCAATGATCATTGAAAAAATTAAAAGTTACGTTACGGGGAAGATATGGGTCAAAATGATTTGTGTTTGGAGGAGAAATAATTTTGAAGTCGTAAGCTATATTTCTGCATTAAAATTTTTAATGATTAAACCTTCCAAGGGTCTCAAAATAAACAGCTAACCTTTTCAAAGATGGTTTCCAATGATAGCTATAACTGGGACCTTAGCTGTAAGCTCGTGTTAATAGAAATTGATATGTTAATACTAATGATAGAAACTTCGTTAAGGCCTTTAGTTTATAAGAGGAAATACCAGCAGGTGTAAATGCGTTCAAATGAATTTGATATCTTATTTGAGTCTTTAAATATTCAGTTTGTAGCCTGAACCTACCATATTTCTCGCCCATGGCATTGTATATGAAAACTATAGTAATCTCATCAGAAGTCCTGACTACTGAGACTACTTTTTGTTGAGGAAACAAATTTGAAAGTCGAGATCTAACTCTCTTACTCCCTTACATTGCAACAAGACGTACTCTTTCCAAACATTAATGTCTACGCTGTCAAAATCATTAAACATGTTGCAAACATAAGCGCCAGCAGCCGTCGAAATCCAAAACGACTCCATGAGAATACTATAGTTTTCATATACAATGCCCATGGTAACTTTTGGACTTTGAGGTCAATTTTTTTTCTTAAGTTTTTTTTGTTCATCGTTTCTAACCAAAAATATGATGGAACCTATTTTTTTAAGCGACACCATTAAGGTGAAACCTGGGTTGGAATCCGTTACCGTTTTATGAAGAACCTGTTCTTTTAAGCCACATTTGTTAGGTCATATTTTAGCATAATTCATCGAAAATGCATATTTTTTTTTTAAAATACATATTCTTGCATTTTTTTGCACATTTTTCTACAAAAAATAGAATTTTTGACAGATCATTTAGAGTATGTCTCAAAGTAAATAAAAATGTTTAGGCATATACCTATGCATAATGTACTGTACATATTATTTAAGCAAAAATCTCCCAATTATTTTATGAGTTATGCGCGAAGGAACAAAATAATTGTTTCGGCTTTTTAATTAAGATTAAGATTAATATTAAGATTAAGATTAAGATTAAGATTAAGATTAAGATTAAGATTAAGATTAAGATTAAGATTAAGATTAAGATTAAGATTAAGATTAAGATTAAGATTAAGATTAAGATTAAGATTAAGATTAAGATTAAGATTAAGATTAAGATTAAGATTAAGATTAAGATTAAGATTAAGATTAAGATTAAGATTAAGATTAAGATTAAGATTAAGATTAAGATTAAGATTAAGATTAAGATTAAGATTAAGATTAAGATTAAGATTAAGATTAAGATTAAGATTAAGATTAAGATTAAGATTAAGATTAAGATTAAGATTAAGATTAAGATTAAGATTAAGATTAAGATTAAGATTAAGATTAAGATTAAGATTAAGATTAAGATTAAGATTAAGATTAAGATTAAGATTAAGATTAAGATTAAGATTAAGATTAAGATTAAGATTAAGATTAAGATTAAGATTAAGATTAAGATTAAGATTAAGATTAAGATTAAGATTAAGATTAAGATTAAGATTAAGATTAAGATTAAGATTAAGATTAAGATTAAGATTAAGATTAAGATTAGATATATCCATTAGATTAGATTAATATATATCCATCCATTCGAAGACGCCTAAGTACATAGTATTTACCCCTACATACATACATACATCTACTAAAAGTATTTGCTAGAAAGTTTACAAATGTTAATGAATATCGGAAATGAAGAAGAAATCATAAATTTATCGTAAAGTTATAGTTTTCAGGTACATCTGGTACTCGTTTGTACTGATCATCATCAATTCCTGTAACGCCGATCGGGGCCTAGGGCGCCAACAAATCGTCGCCATCCTTCACGGTCTGCAGCTAGATATTTTAACTGGGGCCACGTCTTTCTCTGGGTATTTGCTTCTGCTAAGACTGTTGATTTCCATGTTGTTCTTGGTCTTCCAACCCGCCGTGCACCTTGAGGATTCCATTCAAAGGACTGCTTCGCAACATCGTCGTTTGGTTTCCTCAGTGTGTGACCAATCCATTGCCATTTCCGCTTTCTTATGTCAACGTACAGCCGATCTTGGCTTGTCCTGCGCCACAACTCCTGGTTCGAAATAATTTGTGGCCAACGAATCTTCAGGATGTGACGTAGACAGCGATCTACAAAAGCCTGCAATTTCTTCGAGATGGTGGCCGAGACTTTCCAGGTTTCGCAAGCATAAAGGAGCACGGATTTGACGTTGGATTCGAAGAACCTCAACTTAGTGCGTAAGGAGATTTGACTAGACTTCTAAATTTGAGACAAGGCACCGAAGGCAGCACGAGCTTTACTAATTCTACCTTGAACGTCAAGATCTGTACCACCATTTGCTGATACAGTACTTCCAAGGTAATTAAACTGTTCGACTTCTTCAACTGGCGTCCCCTGCAGAATTATACGCTGATGTGTGGATCGGCCTTTGAGCATTATTTTTGTCTTTTTGCTATTTATTCTTAGACCAATAGACTCTCACCTGCAGTGTTTGACACATCCCGTTCAGCCCACTGATGTTGTTTGTCATGAGACATATATCATCTGCATAGTCTAAATGACTAAGCTTTTCAAACGGTCTCCATTGAATGCCCTGTCTCTCTGCTGTACCAACACTGGCCCTCAATACGTCATCTATCGCGAGCAGAAAAAGAATTGGCGATAGAACATCACCTTGTCCCACACCCTGCTGCACTTCGAAAGAGTCGGATAGCTGACCATTGTGCAAAACAAAACACCTAGCATTGTTATAGGACTCTCTTATAATGGCAACAAGTTTCGGAGGAATTCCTCTACCAAGAATTGATCTCCATATACAATCGCGGTCAACTCGGTCAAATGCCTTCTCAAAATCAACGAACATGAGATGAAGCGGTGATTGAAATTCCGCAGACTGCTCGAGGACAATAAGTAGGGCGTTAATATGGTCGACACACGATCGACCGCTCCGGAAACCAGCTTGGTGCCTCTTGAGTGTAGACTCGATTTCAGCCTTTATCCGCTCAAGAACAATGGTTGCCATTAGTTTTGGGAAAACAGACAAAATGGTAAAACCACGCCAATTGTCTGTACTCATCTAGTCATAACTTTCGTTTTATGCATATCACCCATTGCAAAGATTAAAACCTGGAAGGTAATATAGTATGATTGTGTGCCATAATTTAGCAAGCAACAATGGTTCCTTTTATCTGTCAATCTGTAATATTTTCCATGGCTTTAAGTTTCACCCTTAAGCTCCCTTCTGACATTTTCATTATACTTAACATCAAACTCTGTATAGCTAATTTCCCATCTCTCCCATCGCTACACTTCCCACAACAAATGCACACAACAAGAAAGCGTCTTGTACCTACTTCTTTTAGCGTTCCCCCTCCAGACACCATGTCACTTAAAAAGACCCTCCTTGTGCACCTTTTAGGGCTTTTAAAATTTTAATTCACATCATCCATTTTATGTGTAATAAGGACATAAAACGCGTCATCCCCACCAAGCATGAAAATCATTTTAAAGTGATGTTCTTGTTTCGCTTGCTTGCGATGATGGGATCTCGAAACTCATCCCCTCCTCCGTTGAACGGCAACTAATCCTGCGGAAACATCATTGAAAGCACCTGTTTAATCGCAACTAATCGTCTGGCACACGCATTAAGTATGAACTCATCATCAAAGTATACATCAACGTAAAATCTCAATAATGATGTTGCATTTCGGTTTTGGGAAGAGGGCGGTGAAGGGAAGGGAAGGGGCCAAGTAAGGCTCCACATCCGAAATGAAACACTCAACTCCATCTAAGTTTATGATGATAATCCATTGAAATGGACTTTTGTCTACTTAGACAGGGTATTTAAGACAATTACCCTTACCCTTCAAATAGAACGCAATTTACTTGGAATATACTCACTCCATCTAACCATAATTTTTATCCATTCACCTGTGCCATCAGGAGGAGGCCAGGCCAAGACCAAACATCATCACCCATCACAACCACCTGTGCTCTTGGCTTCTCCTGTGGGAAAGTTTTATTATATTTTCTGTTGGAAAATAATCGAGACACGAACAAAAACAAATTCATAGAAAAGTGGATAAAAGCAAGCCGTATACAAAGTACAGAGTGTAACAACAGAGGAGGTATACATGTTTGGACGTATCCTTTAAGTGAAAACGCATTAAGAGTTTCCTGTGCGCTGTGCTGTAGTACATCATAAAAAAGTATGAAGGGATTTTCACTTTCACAACAACTTATATATATTACTAGAGAAAAATAGCTAGGAAAAAAGGAAAAATACATCCTTGCGAGCAAAACAAAGTCCTGTGTAAAATAATTACCGAGAAGAAAAAATAAAAATAAAAAAAACATCAGATAAGAAAACCCTCATCAGTAAGTAGGTATACTTGTTTATTAATAATATTCTCTACAGGGGAATTAAAAGAAAAATATTTTGTTAGATAGTAAAAAGACTTTAAGAATATACAAAGAAAATGTGTATACATAACTTTAATGAAGTTGAGAGCGTGCTAAATAAAAAAAAAATACTAGTCTGCAAAATGTTTGTCCTAGCAACTTAACTATAATAATTTTCAAAGGTTTTGATGTCCTGTTTTTTTCGATCTAGTCATTGCTCAGATGCATTGACATAATGTGCAACTAATGCACATTTGTTTTGCTTATTTTGATCAAAACTAAAGTCAATATAACCCTCATAAGGATCATACTACGCAGTGTAAATTTGGAATTTTCCAAAAAATCATGCAATAGTTAAAAAGATTTAATTTAGCTATTTAAGAAAAAGTGGAGTTTTTGACTTATTCCCATATTGAACATGTCCTTAATTTTGCATCGATCCTCCCTTCAATATGTCCGTGAAGTTAGCATAACAAGTGTCAGCATATTAATTTTTTTTTTGGAGTTCTTATCGCATGCACCTGAATTCTATAGTTCCTGACAGATAGACAAAATTGATTTTAAAAAGTGAGATGCTAACTTCACGCCAGCATATCATTTTTTGAAATATCATATAAAAATATTTTTTTCGGGTGTAAGAGACCTTTCCTAAGAGTTCCTCATACCTAATAAAATTAGTTCTATGACGGTCAGCCAGAAAAAAAATTAAAACTAAAAAAAAAAATTGAATTATAAATAAAGTACTTTCAATACAAAAAATGCTAAATAACGCAAGTTGTGATGGTAAAATCCAATTTTTCGAATTTAATAGGTAGACTGAATACGCTTGCAATATAATCCTTAAGTTATTTTGTTTCTAACGCTTTTCTAACGAAAATAAAGAATGTTTTTTTTTAATTTTAAAATGGAATTTGCACGAATTGTGATCAACTTCCTTGAGATGCTGGCATTGTTTTGGGAGTTCCAGCCCATTTATCGAACTCAACATATAGATATGATGTGTTTACAGTATAATCCGCGGAGTTCCCGTTTCTAACGCTTTTCTAACAAAAAATATGATTTTTTTTTATTTAGAGCGGTTTTTCACGGATTTTGGTAAACGACCTCAACATATAGACTCAACATACAGATATAATGTGTTTACAGTATAATCCGCGGAGTTCCCGTTTCTAACGCTTTTCTAACTAAAAATATGATTTTTTTTCAATTTAGAGCGCTTTTCAACGGATTTTGGTAAACGACCTTGAGATGCTAGCATTTTGTTGGGAGTTCCAGCCCATTTGTCGAACTCAACATATAGATATAATGTGTTTACAGTATAATCCGCGGAGTTCCCGTTTCTTACGCTTTTCTAACTAAAAATATGATTTTTTTTCAATTTAGAGCGCTTTTCAACGGATTTTGGTAAACGACCTTGAGATGCTAGCATTTTTTTGGAAGTTCAAGCCCATTTGTTGAAGTCAAGATATAGATATAATGTGTTTACAGTATAATCCGCGGAGTTCCCGTTTCTAACGCTTTTCTTACTAAAAATATGATTTTTTTTCTATTTCGATAAGTGGGCTGGAACTCCCTAAAAACTGCTAGTATCTCAAGGTCGTTTACCAAAATCCGTGAAAAACCGCTCTAAATAAAAAAAAAATCATATTTTTTGTTAGAAAAGCGGTAGAAACGGGAACTGCGCGGATTATTTTGAAGTTAGCATCTCACTTTTTAAAATCAATTTTGTCGGTGAAATCAAACAGAACTATTTTAGAAAACTACCAGGAACTATAGAACTCTGGTGCATGCGATAAGAACTCCAAAAAAAAAAATTGAGATGCTGACACTTGGTATGCTAACTTCACGGACATCGGACAATAAATACAAAACACTTTAAATATTTAGTTCTCTTAAAATTAAAAGGTTCTTTACTTTACTTTGTGCACAAAAACTCACAATCTGTAAAATTTTGGAGATTAAAGATGAAATATTCTCAAAAATATCAAAGCTGTGCAAGAGTACGGGAACGCGAATTCCAACAATTTCCGGATTACTTAATGCGCCAGACAAGTTTGGTTTTCATTATTATTATTTTACTCTCAAAATGACATTTAGCTGAACTGATGTTATTTTCAATCTCAAGACTTTTCTCGGACAGAAAATCACAGGTAAAAAATAAATAAAAAAAATAAAAATAAATTGGATGGCACAACGGCTCGTGAAGAAGCAGGGCCTAGTGACTAACAACTCGCAACCATTCCTGTGTGCGCCTGTCGACAGGAATGGAAGGGACCAACAATTTTATGCCAAATCCGAACGGCTAGACGAGAAGCACTTATTCGTGACAAGTGATACTCTTGGAGGATTTGTCAATTCCTCGCAAGAGGTAGTCATTTCATTTCATTTATTTGGCAATAATGGTACGTACAGTAAGATAACATCTTTTATAATACTTAGTTATAATATGTTTAAATATTTACATTTAATTGAATACAATTTAAGAGAAGAAGATTTACATTAATTTTAAAAGTGAAAATAATTCATTGTGATTGAAGGGAAAAGGGAGAGGATTATGGTTGAATTGGGAGAGATGAAAAGTGAAGGAATATTGAAGTTTTAAATTTTGTATAGTTAACAATTGATTTAATTAGTGATGGGAGCGAGTTCCACAGTTTAACAGGACGTATGAAAAACAAACGAGACGAGTTCAGATAATTGCCGAGTTGAGGGATAATACTGATACTTCTTGCAGAACGGTTAAAAGAGAGTTTGGTAAATAGATAAGACGGAGCCTTAGTATGAATAAATTTGTGTAAAAATAAGCAGTTTCTTGCGTTTATGTATTGCTGCAATGTGCAACCCAATACATTTTTGGAAAATTCCGAAACATGGTCATATCTACGTAACCCATAGACATAACGGACATCATCATTGAAAGCAACTTGTAGTTTTTGTTTGGATAGTGAATCAAGATCACTGTACACGATTTCAGCATATGATATGAGGGGAACAATTAAAGCAATATTTAGTTTACGTCGAGTCTCAAGGGGTGTAAAGTATGCTGAAGGTCAAAGTTTACGTAAGCATCCATAAATGAGACCAATAACATAATTAGTGTGTCTATAGCTTGACAGATGACGGTCAATAATATACCCAAGGCTGGTACAATGATCCACTACTTTGATTAAACTATCACTAAGCCATATATTTGGCATAGTAGAGAGATCAAACTATTTCTTGGAAATTGGAATGATTATGGTCTTGACAGGATTTAAGAGTAGGCCATTTGTAATGGACCATCTATTAATTTGGCTTAGATCCTCGTTAATGGAGAGGGACAGTTCATTGAGCTGACGGAAAGGCCTAGCAAGATGAAGTTGAACATCATCTGCATACAGGTGTACCGAAGAATGTGAACAACACGCAGGCAGATCATTGATGAACATACAAAAGAGTATTGGACCAAGAATCGATCCCTGAAGGACTCCTTGCATAACAGGTCTGAGCGCTGAGCATTTTCCCCCCGAAATAACCCTTTGCAATCGGTCAGATAAGTAGTCAGTACACTGATCATCAGTGGTGCTAGTCTCCCAGTAGGAAATTTGCTCCTCACTGACAAATTTAGGTGAAAACACCAATGAATTCATCTATTACTTTCAAGAAAGAACATCACGTAATGATTTCATTAAAAAAGGGTATTTCCTTTTTCCTCACTTAATTTTATCTTCCCTTTCTTTTACTTCGCACACACATTTAACTGAAATCAATGCTTACAACTCAGTATATTATCATTGAGTTTATACACATAGAGGAACCACCTCAGTATTAAGTTATCACCAACCTAGGTGGCGCCCTTATTTGCATCTAGAACAAGAACCAGTGATAATCAATACAAGAACCATTTGCTCCTTTGGCCGTGTGTCAATTGCTTTAAGATTTTGGTTAAGTTTGATCCCAGTTAAATTTGATCCGTTTTTATGGGGGTGAATAAAATTGAAGGGTTTTGCTGTGTCAATTGCATTAAATGGAATTTTTCAAAACATATATTTCCCATCTACGTTCCTTGCGTTAAGGAACCTATCCGAGACGGTGGATATCTTGATTTGTTGTTGCAATAGCTTTTTTCAGAAGTAATTACAACACAAATCTATCCAAATCGCTTTGGATACGATCTTGAAGGTGGAAATTGCATTTTGATAGTGGCAGTCATGAAGCTAGTATACATGAACTGCTAGTCGATCGTCATTCTCATTTGTTAAGCATGACACACAAGACGTTATTTTCAACTTTTGGTTTGCATTAGAATAATTTTGCATTTGGATGTGAATATGTTTCTTTATTCATTTTAGATATTCAAAATATTTGGAATAAGAATTTTGTGTTTCCTTATTCAATAAAATACTCGGGATAAACCATTATTGCCGATTTTATATTTATTCCGAATAATTGGAATGGATTTTTCATACCATCTGAAGCGCGGAGTCAAAAGAATACCAAGGCAAAAAACTCAATGCTCATGTGGTCCCCTATATAAGTACTAACCGCGCCCGAAGATAATTGATTTCAGTGATCGAACGAGAACGTGTTTTTGTTTTTTCAAACCGATATTTCCCGTTATGTCTTTCGTCAAAAGGCAATGAATCCTTTATTTAATACAAAAAAAAATCATAATTGTCGTTTCTTTTGAGAGGCGAGAACGATAAATAATTTATTATCGATACCAACACGGGGAAGCATTCTATATTGCCTTTCAAGGGATACATTCTCTTCCTCTGCATCATCTTCGCTGCTCCAAAAAGATGACGCCCAATTCTCTTAGAAGTAGGTTATTTGCACGAAACATTTTTTATTTTATTATTTCAATTTAAATAGAGCTCTATTTTTATTTAATTATTATTTATTTTAAGATTTTTTTCCTTTCGATGTCAAAAGATGATGAAAATTCCCTACTTAATCGCTAACTTTTAATGTTTTTTTGATCAACTCTAGAGTTGAAAATCAAAAGTTGAAAACGTCAACTACGAGTGAATAAAAACTATTTCTCAAGTTGACTGTAAAAATCCCAAAATTATGTTCAACTAGTAAATAAATTGTTCAACAGTAAATAAATAAGGCCTAAGTCGTTTTCAAATTGCCGCTAGTGCATCGATTTTTTTTTTTTTAATAAAGGGAATCTATGTGCATAAACTCAATGATACTATTTCACTGAATGCATAGTTTCATAAGTTCGTTCGAATAAAGTTGAATCATCTGCAGGACCGTAGCTAGAACTTGTGGGGCCCCGGGGCAAAACCAAATATGGGGCCTTATTTCTCAAGTACTACCTGCATTTTGATTAAATGAATTTCAAAAAAAAATTGTGTATACGTTATGTGTGTTAAGTTTATAAAATTATTTACTATAAAAGAAATGTAAGGTCAGTACTAAACTCACTTTTTTCTGAATCTTGCAAAAAACGAACTCATTGCTTTTCACAAATCTATGTATTTGCCATGCTCTTAGATTTTCAATCGATGTCAATGATAAATCTTTTAAGCCTTTCTCGTTCCATGTTGCTTCGCTAGTAATTTAATTAATTTTTTTATTTTCGTCTTTTTTTTTTCACATTTTATTGATTTTTTTTTATTATTTTTATTAAGTCAAGTAAATTCATATGGTTTATCGTTAACCCAATAAAAGTATTATCTAACCATTAATATTAACCTTCAGTGGTTAGCTAAATTCAAGTTGTTAACTTCAGGATCAAGTTCATGCGATCCAGTCGTGCATTTTAGATAGATAGATAGATAGATATATTTTATTTCGTTACAAATTTTACAATGGTTTGTTACCGCACATTTTACATTTTAGAGATTCGATACAATTTGTATATCTTTCAACTAAAATATTATTTTATAAGGGTTTCTTTAAGTATATATTTTTTATTTGAACAGTATATATGTGGAGGAAACTTCTCTCCATTTGAGAGAAGAGAAAAAAAAATAAAAATACAAGATTGAAGTAACCTATGATAATCTTAATACTAATGACTAGAAGAGAGAAAACAAGAAATGTAAATAGAAATTAAATGACATAATTAAAGTGAGATTACTAGGTGAATAAATTAAACAACTATACATTGTGATTATCAATAGGTAATTACAAAATAAATAAATAGCTTTAGCCAACAAATTAACATTGATACCTTAAGTAATCTATCAACAGGATAAAAGGTACATATAAATAAATTAATATTTGAATAAATTGACATTTAAATAAATTTACATTTAGATCATGCAACCATAAAGCAATAAATAAGTAAATAAATAAATAATAAATTAATATTTAGATTATACAACAATAAATAATACAATTAAGTAAATAAATAAACAGATAAATAAATAAACAATTAGATAACTACATACATACATAAATCAATAAATAAATAAATATATAAATAAGTTAATAAAAAAATAAATAAACAAACAAACAAATAAATCAATAAATAAATAAATAGTTTAATAAATAAGTAAATAAATAAATATATGAATGAATAAATAAGTAAATAGATTTGATAAATAAATAAGTATATAGATAAATAAATACAAAATCAAGATTTTTATCTTATCCACTCTTTAAGTATAAATAAATACATACATAGATCATAGATAAAAATAATAATATATTTGCTATAGCATGCCAACAAATGTTTTTTTAACAAATGAATAGGATAATAATGAAAAAAAAAAATAAAATCAAAAACATGATATATCATCACAGGTCGTAAATTTTGTTAAATTCATACTAATATCGATTAAGTTGGCTTATGAGAATATTCTCAGCAAGATCAAGCCGATCCAAAAATGAGATACTAAGTTTTTCAATTCTATCCGAAATCAATTCAACATTCGCCCTTTTATGGAGATCGGAAGTCGAGTGATGCCAAGGAAGATCAAGCATCATTTTCATTACTTTATTTTGAGCAATTTGCAATTTTTTCATGTGGCATTTAGCTACATTTTTCCAGACGGGACAACCATACAAAAGAATTGCCTGAAAAACTACTTTATGAATAATTATTTTATTATCATTTGACAGTAAAGACTTTCTATTGATGAAGGGGAAAAGCATTCTTGTGGCTATGTTGACTTTTTTTTATTGTTTGGGATATATGGTAGCTGAAAGTTAATTTTGCATCAAGATGAATGCCAAGATATTTGACTTGACGATCCCAGGAAATATCTTTTCCAAGAATTTGTAATTGACTGCTTGGTAGATGACAAGCTTTTCTTTTTCGTGTGAAAAAGATAGCTTGCATCTTATCACCATTTAGTTTTATTTTCCACTGATTGTAGTATTTTTCCAATATTTGAATCGCATTGTTTAAGTTAGTCTCAATGTTAAGACCAAACTCATGCGAAGAAAATATGGCAGTGTCATCAGCAAAAATTGCTGCTTGACAATCGGGAATTTTGGGAAAGTCAGAGGTGTATAAGTTATATAGAATTGGCCCCAAGACTGAACCTTGGGGTACGCCAGATTTTACACATATCAATTGAGAGACACCACTATTGACATGCACTTTAAAACATCTACTTGATAGAAAACTTTGCACACTTTTGCACAGATAAGAAGGAAAATTGAATAAAATCATTTTAAATATCATGCCATTGTGCCAGACGGAATCGAATGCTTTTTCAATATCTAATAAGATCATTCCTGTAGATCTTCCGTCAGCACGATTGCTTTTAACATGGTTAGATATTCGGAGTACTTGATGAGAAGTGCTGTGAAACCTTCTGAATCCAAATTGCTCGTTTGGATATATGCTATTATTTGAAATAATTTTAAGCATTTTTTCTTTTATTATTTTTTCATACACTTTGCTGATATTGCTCAGCAAACTAATTGGCCTATAACTTTCAGCCCTTACTGAAGGTTTGCCAGCTTTTAAAATTGGAACAACTTTGGCAATTTTCCAGACATCTGGAAAGTATTGCATTTTAATACAGGCATTTATTACGAAAGTAAGAAAGTCGTGCATTTTATTTTTAATTTGATATCGAGAAGTAAAACACCTGTGTTATTATTTTGTTTAAAGTGGATGGACTCTTAGCACAACAACAAACTCCAATTTCGGTAAATGTTCTAGGTTCATAAATGTTCCTCCTTTTTCTATTTACTTAGACCTTCCACCCACCTCTAACTTGAGCCTTATTGGGGTTCATATAAAAAGTTTAAACAAGCTGCTACTTCGCTGGTTATGTATCTTCAACCTCTCTATTTGCATATATACCCGCGAGAGCATCAGCTGTTACAAAATGTATCACATTTCATGATCAGCATATGTATATACCTACTTTTCGTATCAAAAAAAAAAAACGAAAATCATAACCTCCTTCGCACATTTAAATTCATCATCACAGAGTCCTTAATAAAAAATGAAATTCAAATTTGCACAAAATATTCACTGAACACAAATGAACGAACGTGGCCCATACCCTTATTTTTGCCATAAGCTTTCGTAGAAAATTTTCTCACTGGGGAAATGTTTCTTACATAGTATAAAAGTGCTTCCAATGCTCATATTTTTTTTCACATCGAGTGCTGCCAATGTCCTCAAACATCAATTTTTTATTTCCAGAAAATTTTATGAAAAACTGATCCCCTCCCACCAAAATAGGGCGGAATAAATCTTCCACCCAATCCTTATTTATTTTTAGCTTGTCTTAATCCAAACTACAAAAGCTACAAGGAATCGAGTATAGATTAGAGCTTAGCTAATTTTGGCCATGTTATCACTTTATTAAGACGTCGACGAAATTGTTTACCATGAGCTCAGGAAAACACTGAATACATCCATTTTACTATTTTTCAAATTCAAGCTGGGGGAGTCGAAATGCCACCCTAAGTACCTTCCGGCAGGCGCCTTTGCTTATTCCCATTTCCGTAAACGGAGTGAACTGAAAAAATCAAACCAAATTCAACTCCAATCCCATATTCAAATCTTCTCCTAAAAGTAAGCTTCAAATTTTAAACTCTGCACAACAATTTTTTTTCTTTCCTTTCTTCCTCATCAATTTGTGGCACGCTGTTTTAGGCGATGAACGTTTTTTGTACCAGCAAATTATTAACACATCAAAAACTATGCAAAATAATTTAAAAGCACTGCGTTCTGGTTTTTCTGTGAAGTGGGTTTTTAGGAGGAAACCATCATCACATCGCCAACGCACGGAATTTGTGAATAATTCTAAAAAGAGGATTAAAATGGATAGCCGCCTGGCTAACTACACCCATTTCTTTATTCATGCAAAAGAAAAACAAAAAACCGTCAACTTGTGTGAGGATGTGTGTGTATGTACACCTGAAGGCGTTAGGAAATGAAAATTCAAACAAATGACAACGCCGACGCACGACGACGAGCGGGTGACGATGGCGTTGCCCGATGTTGGTTTATTTCAAATAGGTTTGGGATAGAATTGTGGTTTGGCATCAGAAAAGAGAGACTATTGCTTTGAATTTCAGGATGTATGTGATTTTGCGAGTTCCTGGTGGTTTTTACCTTTTTCTATTTTGTTTTTGTTTGATTTTGCTGAAAGGAACATGTAATCTAAATGCACAATAGACGTTGATTTTAGCTTTGCTACATGCTACCACATTCGAGAGTTATCCTTGTTAAGGGACATACTGTTCTTTTCTGCTGCGTCTCGTTATCCGAGAGTACCTAAAAAAAGGTTAAAAACCTCAAACCATTCATCCGGAAGTGCAACGGTTTTGACTTTTCAAAGTTTTTGGTACATTAGGTATATGACTCCATGTGTGTGTTTTGTGCATGTAGGATTTCTAATTACCGATCACTTCAGTGAAATAGAAGGGATGAAACAAAAGAGAAGAGAATCCTGACAGGAAATTGACCTTTTGTTCTTTAAACAATGAATAATGATGAATGATGGTGTTAGACCTTGGGTATAGGAAATTAGCAAAGGTGCTTTCCTCCCATGTTTGAGAATATTGTGGTTTTAATCTATTGTTGTTGACATTGACTAAAAAAGAAGTCTGAAGGGACACAAACTGAGAATTTCAGTCTTTATTTTCAATAAAATATTATTTTCTCACAAAAAAAAATAATTTTTTTTTGAATTCTGTGTTAAACAATTTAACAAAGCTCTGTAAAACAACAATGCATTTTCGACTTAATCGATTTTTTTTAGGTTCGGACTGTTGAGTTAATGTTATAAAAAAAATGACACCTTAAATAGAAAATATATAAAAAAAAACGGGAACACTTATGTAAATTTTGTAAAAAATGTTCAAAATATTTTTTGAAAACTCAAAATTTCGAAACCATTTTAATTTCTTAAACATGGTATAAAATGATTTTTTAACACTTTGCCGGCTGGGAAATGCAAAGTTGCTTTCTAGTTTGGGCAAAGCCCAAGTAAGTTTTCAGTAGGGAAAATCTAGACAAGGAAAACTTCAGATACTTGGCAAGCCCTTGCTTGATTTCAGTACCAAAAATTTAGACGAGGCAAACTTTTCAAACACTCGTGAGGCCTTTCCTAGTAAAAACTTGTTGAACATGTATCGGTACCCCATCAGGAATGTCTCTTGTACACCAAAAACAAACCAAAAAAACACCATGCAATTTCAGCATCATACGACACTTTTTCTCTCTTTCCTTTTGTCTTCTTTTTCGTATCCACTTTTAACTATGGGTGTGAGACAAATGTATAGGATTGTTCAATGAGGAAAAACCTGTTTTTAGGTGTTCTACCTAAAAAGCAAGTACACATAATCCGTTCTTTTGTGTATGTGGGTGATTCTCTATTAAAAGCTCCTTTTTAGGCCCCAAAATCTCCCCTACCTAAATTTAAGAAAAAATTATGTACGTTCAAGTGTTGTTATAAATTATGGAATAAATTAATGATTTAAGGTGCGGGCATTTGATTTTAAGCGTTTTTGATAATTTGGGCTTGATACGGAAAGGACGCCTATGATACGGAAATGATAATGTACCAGTACAAACATTTTCCTTTTAAAATATTCCTTGTAGCAAGGGCCGTGTGATTCAGGTTGCATTTAAAAGACTTACGGTATTACAGAAATTTATTACAAATTATTAAAATCTAAATTAAATCGATTTACGGAAATGATTGTGTGGTGCTTCCCCACCTATCTCCGTTTTACGGTCTGTGTAATTTACGACCGAAACATTTTGATTACCACTGTGGTTATTCTGTTAATACTTCTATTTCATCATTTGCACATACTTACTCGAATGTTCTGTCTATATACTGACTCTCGTATGATCTTGTTATACATATACCTACTTGCTTTCATGCAGCTGTAAAGTGACAAGTTAGTCCAGTTGGAATCAGACAGCCGTTCATTTTAGAATCTCTTTAATCACCTATTTAGTTTTGTAATTTAATAAACAAATTAAGAATAAATAGTTCGTATTTATTAAATTGGCGCAGTCGCAGTTTTTGTTCAAAAGCAAATAAAGAATAAAAATTAATTTACGTGCAAATTTATTCTGCATTCAAAATTAAATGCCTGAAAATTCTAAAGAAGATCTTGCTATCAAAAACGAGCCAACTCCACGTGGTAATCAGGAAAATACACCAAATCAACACATCATGTCGAACGAAGGCAGCTTAGAACCATTTGATCTCACACACCCCGAGAACTGGAATTCTTACTACTCCCGATTTGAGCTTTTGTTGGTAGCCAATGACGTACAGGTGGAGACCCGTCAGAAAGCCACGTTTTTAACTTTAGCTGGGGCTCAACTCTATGACCTCCTGTCGTCATTGGTTTCTCCTAAGAAGGTGAGTGATCTTAATCTTGCTGAAGTTAAGACTGCTTTGACAAATCATTTTTATCCCCCGCCTTCGGAAATCACTGCGTATATCAAATTCCACAAGCGAGATCAGCAACCCGACGAAGGATTTGCTGGATATGTAGCTGCATTACGGAAGCTGGCAGTGGATTGCTAATTTAGTGATCTCGATCGTTTGGTTTGTGGACTACGTGATGCAACACTCCAACGAAATCTTCTTGCTGAAAACAAACTGACGCTGCAAACCGTAATTGACCGTGCCACAACCGCCGAAGTCGCTTCGAACAGCGCTTTGCAAATTCGTCATCCTGACCAAGTACATTTCAGCCCAAAAGGGGAGAGTAATTCATTTCAGCATCGGCATAAGGCATCTGCAGGTAAAAGCGGTTTAAAACTATGCAACGGTTGTGGGGCCCAACACCCACGAACACAATGCCCTTATCAAGAATCGATTTGTTCTTCTTGCGGAACGAAGGGTCATCTCCAACTTGTTTGTCGTGGCAGCGGAGTTTCGCCTGCACCTAACTCTTCTTCCAAAAAGAATTCGAAAACTCGACACAAAAAATCGAAAGCACATTCAATAAATCAAATTCTGCCTTTGGTCGACCTGAAGAAGGCAGCAACAATTGAAATCAATAATCGCTCGTATCAATTTGAGATCGATTCAGGATCAAACTACACAATTATGTCACCTCGAGTGTTCGATAAATAGTGGCCAACTACAAAGCCAACCATGAACAAATGTTATGTGCAGCTAATGGACTTCCAACGCAGCAAAATTCCGATCAAGGGCGTAGCAGATATCAACATAACCTATAATGGTCTGAAGATTAACGATCTGCCAATTATAGTCGTTGAAGGTGATCGCTCGAACGTGATGGGTTGCAACTGGTTTGCCCCTCTTGGGATCAGCATCTAAGGAGTTAATTGACTTTTAGGGGTTTTAAATGCATGCACAAAAATTTTAATGAATCTGTCGTTTTTAGTAAGATGTGTGTATGTACGTACGTTCGGGGTATTTTTTTCGTCCATCAAATCTCGAGAAAGCATAAAGATATCGACCTCGTATAGATTCTATTTTACAGATAATATTGTCATAACGTGCTGAAAAGGTTTTCTAACAAATTCAATAAACCATTTTTTTACTACAGCAATTTAAAAAAGAGCTGTAAAATGTCATTTATCTGGAATATCTCGAGAAAGGAATAAGATATTCACTTCAGACTAATTTTATTTTACGCATAATTACATAAAAAAAAATAATATCGATTTCAAAATCTTACCAAAAATGTATACCTATACCATCTTAATGTTGTGTAATTTTGAGATTTTTAAAACCACCCTTTAAAAAGCTAAAAATCAAAATGTTGCAAGAAAAAACTTTTAAAAAATGTTTTAATTCGAAAAATTCTTACCATCAAAAACGCTTCAAAATCGAAACTTTGCATATGACACTTAATTTGCCTTTTTATATTCTTTGAAACCATGTTTTTTTTTTTAAGTACCTACACTCCCCTGATTTTTGGTATTTTTTCAGCCAAGAGTCTGTTTTTAAATAATTGGCTAAAATAATTAATACAAGAATTATTATAATTATTATTTTAATTTTAATTTAATTATTATTATATTAATTTGTAAGCTATCTACAAAAAAAAATATAAAAATTTTACTATTATAAATAGCTAAAGTACAAAATATAGGTAATGCCACATTTTGCCCTGTATCTCTATATCTATACTTACCTATTACCTATATACTGATTATCCAAAAACCCAAAATTATTACACTATAAAATAAAAAATTATATAATATATACTCTACCACCCACCAGTTAAGTAAATATGTGCATATGTATATGGTTTTCAAGTGCACCAATGGGAAGTTACGAGTGTGGGTCGACCCCAGACTCCTTTTTTTTTGAGTAAATTTGATTGATGAAATTTCTTTATCTTAAAGTTTTACCTTAATATTAATAATGTATTGCCGTTCCAATTTTTTTAAACTGCTCAGTGCGGCCATTTCAAGGAAATTGAATATGTTTTATTTCTTAAAGTCTGACAATTTATTTAAACAAAAACCATTAAAAACATGTGTTTTTTTAATTTTGTCCAGGGGCGGCCGCACCAACGATTTTAAAATATTTGCTTGCATACATTAATACTTGTTTTATAAAGGAATCGGCACCTTTTTTTTTGTTTAACTAATGAATTCAAACAAAGTTCATTTCAAAATTTTGATTTTTGTAATACCCATGTCATATTAACTTACATATTACTCGTATACAAACAATTCTTTAAAATCTTTAAAGCCACTTGAACATAAAAGAAAATTCGTGTGTGGAAAACAACAAGAATTTTTCAGATTTTTAAAATAATGTTTAGACATCACGAATGCAAAAAAAAAAAAACATTTTTTTTGGAATTTAAAACAAAAACCAATAAATATCACATTTTCAATAATGTTTTTGGTCTAAAAGTTATCACTTGATAATGCTATGGATTACCATACATTTTGTATTCTGGACCACATTTCGTCCTTGTTTTTTCCCCTGAAGTCCCCGCCCTCTGGCTAAAGTACGACCCAAAGGTGTTCTTTAGGATTAAGATCGGGAAACTGTGATAGCCACTCCATAACACTTATTTTATTTGACTGAAAGTACTCCTTTGCCAACTTTGAGGTGTGCTTGGGGTCATTATCTTGCTGGAAATCCCACTTAGTGGGCATGTCCTCTTCGGCAAAGGGAACCATTGATGTGCTGAGGATTCGAACGTAGTCTACAGCACACATTTTCTCTTTTATCCAGAAAATTGGTCCAAACCCAGATGAGGAAAAACACCCCCAAATCATCATTTTGCCTCCACCATGCTTAACGGTCTATTTTGGATCGAATTCCGAGTTTATTGGTTGTCTGAAATACATTTTCCCATCAGAACCGATTAATAAACCCGGAATTTGTTCGAAAATACTCAAAGAAGCATGTTGGAGGCAACATAATGATTTGGGGGTGTTTTTCCGCATCTGGGTTTGGACCAATTTTTTTTTTGGCACCACTCAAAATATTTGTTTATTGTTTATTTAGTACAAAAATTAATTCAAAAACAAAATTGGATGATATGAAGAAAGAAAACCAGACAGACCACAGCGCCTCCTATCAGCCCATTCAACCAACACAAAAATGTATCGAATTTTGTAAAAAAAAAGTCAAAAATATGAGAAAAAAAGTGCGTATACGCCCGAGTGTATATTTGTATGAGTGTATGATTTATCGTCAATTCAGTGCAATAGAAATACGTCATATGGTTAATCCATTCATTTTGTTTAACTTTGGTGTTACTTAAGGAACTTAATATGTGTCGTCAATATTTCTGAACAATTTCACTGAATATCATTACAGAATTTGTTTACAACGCGTACCATAGCGCCACCTATCAGGTCCAGGTTTTGTAATTTGGTTTGTTTGGCATTAAACCAAAATATAATGTGTACTTCAAATATGAGTCATTTTGCAACATAAATAAATTTTTGTATTAACTACACAAGCGTAGTCTTTTTATTGTTTAAGAAGTTTCAACCGTGTTATTGATCATAATGAGCTCGCATTACATCGCAATCGACCTAGAATTGTTGAAGATATATGAATTTGTTCGACGTGCTCATAAAATCAAAAAAAAAAAAAAAAAAAAAAAAAAGCAGAAACCCTCACCTTGCAAGAACCAACGATAACCTATAAGATGTTATTCTTCCATTAAAATCTCGTTTAAATGCAAATTTAATTAAAATTTCCACTCAACTCGCGTGTGATGGCTTACCGCAGTTACTCGCGTATACAATAACATAAATCTTCTTTGTCTTTTCCCTGAAATCAAGGTATTCTCATTAAGCTGCATTTCGGCCAGAGAAAGGATTATTTTTTTTATATCTATATACATAGGAACAGTTTTTAACCCTGAATCTTATAGATCATGTGGAATGGAATGGTGGACTTATTTAATTTTCAAATAAAATTTAAATAAATTATAAGTAAGGTAACTAAATTTTATTGCATCAACTTTATTTATGTAACTAAGATCTTACAACTTGATCGCCAACGCAAAGGAAATTCCGCTGAAAAGACGAGAATAAATTAAATCCACAACTGGATTGGATGATTTTGCCTGGTTTTTCTATGGGAAGTTTTCTGAGAGACTTATTGTTGGTAAAACAAATTTAATTTGGTGCTAACTTAGGAAGGAGTAAGAAAGTAGAAAATGAAAAAGTCCAATTTTTCTATGTTGCATTAAAATGCTTACAACTATTGAAAAACTCAAACTTAGAAGAAAGTTGCAGTAGCCTCTCATCAACTTACCTTCGGTTTTTCAACAAGTCCAATACTTCCCCTTGCAATATCTTGATCTGTATCACAAGAGAAAAATGTGCAAGTATACAAAAATAAAATCGGCGTTTACGAAGGAACGAACAATATTGAGACACGGACCCACGCCTGGCCCGTCCCAACATCATTTTTTTTTTAAAGAAGAAATCTTGTAATCTAAACCTTTCGCTTTTGGCGATCGGCCGGCTCTTTAAAGCTGCCTCTTCTGCAGCTGTATTCTCCTCCATTATACGATCGTTTACCGTGCGATCTTCAGCTATCAGAGCCCGCGCCCGGATGCCTTTCATTATTGTACTGTGACTCTGATGATCATAGTGATTTTGGGGGGATAGCTCGCGATGATTGTTGGGCCAGGGAGTGTAATGGAACGATTTGTTTACTAGATATACTCTCAGATGAGGTAATCATTTTGAAATATCACACGCCTTGAGATAGGAGTTGGTTTTGAGTCTTCTACCATCACCACTTTCCCCCTAGCATCAGCATCGCCATCGATACCGCCATCACCGCAGTCGTCGCTGCCATCGTCCGTCAATAGAGGGAGCAGTCATATCGTTACTAATGGCTTATCTTATGTCTGCTTGAAGCGGTAGATAGCATCAATGGAGCGCCCGCGAATAGATTTGTTGATGTGTGCTTCGAGACTTTTTTATTTTGTGGAGTTGAATCGATGGATGCGACGGCGATAGGACGATTCTGGTATTTAGATGTCAGAAATGAAATGGTTATTCAAATAGCCGCAAGTAAGGATTTAAATTACTTCAAATTTGCATTGAGTTGGGGGTGAATGTTATACTTAACTGAGGATATCGTCCATGGGTACCTACTTGTATAAGTATTTATCTTTGTGAACGACAGAGTATCTGGTTTGATGAGGAGTTATTGCAAATTGAATTTTGAGCCGATAATCATACCAGAGCTTCAAAGGTTTTTAATTTTTTTTTATACGATTAAATTAAATTAAATTGAAGACAACACTTTTAAAACTGATTATTTTTAAAACAATAGGCCACAATTTAATAAGGCTAGGTATAGGAAGGCATGTGTGTTTATAAATATTAATGTTTTTTATTAAAAGAAATAATTAAAAAAAAAAAAACATAATCGATTTTTCATGAGTATACATTTTTGCTCATAACTTGATAGGGAAGGCGAAAAAATTAGATCTCGCATTTCTGTATGACTGTCTTTCTTGCGGCTACAGCCTGCCATACAAAATTGTTTAACCACTGAGGAAAGCATTATTTTTCTGAAAAATGATTCCTACGATTTTGATTTAAAAAAAAGTCAGTTAATTACTTAAATAATTTTTTTGATTTCGAAAAATGGTTAATATTTGTACCTCTTGTAGAACACCTCTGTTTTGATTTTCATAAAATGGTTCAGTTGATTTTTGTTTCAATTATTTATCGCAGACGCTTCAAAAATTTAAAATATTACTCACCCCAATTACGAAATTCGTATTATTAAGTCGAAATTTGTCGTATGTTGGGCTTGTTTTGTCCCTTATGGTAAAATATCATCGATTTAGTGCAAAGATTTAGAGAATTTACGAATCCATACCAGCATCGCATCGTCTCTATTCGTTAATTCTCAAAAGCTTTTCACCAAAAATATTGACATTTTAGCATTAAGGAAACCATAAGACCAAGATACGACGGAATACGACTTAATAATACGAATTTCGTAGTTAGATTGTATACCAACATTTTTGAAAAAAATAGTTTTTGAAATTTAACATAAAAAATCAGGTTTTTATTTGAAAGCTCGAAACTTCAAAAACGACATGTTAATTTTTTTGGAAAATTGTGCTTAGGTTAGTTTCTTAATATTTACTAGAACCAAAAATAACGGTATCATCAAATGTTGAAAAACTGTTGAAAAATCTTTGTTTTTTACTTTGCAGTAAAACAGTTCTTTCCATATTTCGACTTCTCATTATTCCTGTTGAAAAAACCCAATTTATCTTATTTTTTAAAAAGTTTCAATTTTATAGCATATCCAAATTTTGATAAACGATTTTTCAGAAACGGGTTGAAACCAGACCTGGGGCCGAATTACGTCTTCAGTGGACGAGTGGGGAAGTTTTACAAGTTATCGAACTATCGAGTAATCACATTGGTATGATGTTATACGAAGTATCACGTATTGTACTTGGATAATTCTAGTACATTTTCCTAAACGTCAATATTCCTACCTTTTCATTGGTCGATTGCCACAGCTGCTTGTGTTGGGCTCATGTTTTGTTTACACTTGCCTTTAAAATTTAATTTGGCCAAAAATATTTTTTGGCTTAATTGAATTATTGTGCCTAATTTTCTGGATGATGTTTAATTTATTTTAATTCACCCTGAAACACTATTAATTGATATTGTGTAGGAATATTTGCAGAAAAGAGAATAGTTTTATTTGTCTGCCATTTTACTGCTCACTCGTCCACCCAGCATCTATCGTATGAAAAAACACTCGTTCACTGACGAGGAAATGCCAAAAATCGAATTCGATATTCGATACTTTACTCGATATTTTAGGAAGGAATCCCAAATGCAGATAATTCAGTTACGTACTGCTCACTCACTGATGCGGTAATTCGGCCCCTGTATAATTTAAGCTTAAGTACAAGTAAAAGTACAATTCCTTGGTACTTAAAATTTTTAAGTACAAGTACAATTCCTCGGTTCTTGTACTTGAAAATTTTAAGTACGGGTACCGAAGAATTGAACTTGTTCTTAAATTCCACAAAGGAATTTAAAAAAATTGTAATAATTAATTTAGTAATTAAATAATGTACTTAAATACTTTTTCAAATACTTTCAATTCCTTAAGTACTTTAAATATTAATTCCTTTTGATTCCTTTTAATTCCTTCTGTTTTTCTTATATTTTTGTTTACAAAAGGAATATAAAAGGAATAATACTAAAGGAATTAAAAGTATTTGAAAAAGTACTTAAGTACAGTATTTAATTACTGAAGTAATGAATACAAATTTAAAAATTCGTTTGTGAAATTTAAGTACAAGTACAATTCCTCGGTACTGGTACTTAAAATGTTTAAGTACAAGTAGCGAGGAATTGTACTTGTTCTTAAAAATTTTAAGTACCTAGGAATTGTACTTAAGTAGTACTTAAGTCACAATATATTTAATTACTTTACAGCTCTGGTTGAAACTAAATGTATATTGTTTGTCTTCATATTAATAAACACAGGGAAAACATATTTGGCGTAATTTTTTTTTGCTCGCATCTGAAATCAGAATTGCATGATTGGCTCAGGTGTTTGAGTAATCTTAGACTAAAATTTATAAAAAAATATACTTTTTCGTTATTTTTGAGGTTAAATTACTTAACCGACAACATAGTTTCTCCACATTTCTAAAAAAATATTGAAATGATAAGAAAATCTCTATGTTAAACCTGCTAGACTTTGATTTTAATATCTACAATATATGATGGTTTTGGTAAATTGCGTGGTTTTGGGTCCTTTTTCATTTTGAATTTTTCATTTCATTATACAAAAACGGCCAAAAAATAATATTGGATGTAAAATTGAATTTTATATCAAGAACTTCTGATTCACCTTGGTCGAATAGACTCTTTCGGAACAAACTCACTTTTACTATTCGAAAAATTGGAATAGAAATAAATAGGCTTTAAAAAAAGGGGGGCATTTGGAGAAGAGTAATAATAAAATTCAAATAAAATCTTATTGGGTTTGGGTGGCGTATGGAATGATCGCGCTAGCAACCCTCTAATCTCTTGTCATTTTTACTTTTCACCCAGTTGTGCATTTTATTTGAATTCTTAACTCAAATTTTGCTAAAACACAAAAAGTATTGGTTTTTTATTTTGGTGTTGACCTTTTTCACTCCACCAAATCATCAACTCATTAAATTCGCATCAGCATCGATAAACAAGTAGTTTTTTTTGTGTTGTATTCTTCCCAGTTTTTTGGATCTTGCGGTAAAGTAGGTAATGTACGTGTACTCGCATAAATAAACACATAATTTTGTATGTTAGATGGTTCATCAGAGAGTAGTAATTATACAAGAATTCTGTTTAAAGAATATTAACTAACTAGAATGATTTAAATTTGTATTCCTCGTTGCATCTTGGGTACACATACGGCAAAAATATATTTAATAATTTAATAACTTGGTGCTAAAAATAGACTTGAAAATTATAAAGAAAAAAAAAAAATAATAAATAAGTGGATAAGGTATATACGCTAATAATTATAACTAAATTATTTTTTTCACCAACCACAGCGAAGAAGTTGTAGTTCAGTCAAGGAAAAAACCGCCTTCATTAAAAAAATCAACAGTTTGGAAACTTGGCACACTTACTAAGAGAGAATGATGTCTAGTAAGATATCTAGTGACGACCTAAAAAAAAGTCCCCAATAATCTGACCGGGGCACTTGTGACAGTGTTTTGTGGCGTTTATCTTGCAAACTGTTTCTAGATTCAAAAACTAATATTCTGCAGAAATAAAGCTTACTAAATTTCCTAAACAAAACAGTTTAAGCATTTTTCTCGTACACTCCGCTCCACTTGAATAGAAACATACTTTTTTTTATTGTCAGAGCGTGTAGCGCTTTGGTAAATTGATAAATTCACCTTTTGGATCTATTGCGAATAAAACTGCAGAGACAAAATAATTCAGGAAAATACCATTAGGTTATTTTTCACTACTTTTTTCATTACTTCATTAGATACAGTGTTTTTTCTTGCGCCACTTGAATATAAACATTCTCTTAAATAAGGAAACAAATTGCAAAAAATGCAGTAAAAGAGGGTAGTTTTTTATTTGTAATCATATTTTCATAATGTGTGCTACCACCTTTATTTGAAATAACCTGAAAAACCCTGTTGGAGACTGAATAATTCAGTTATTTTATATAATTTAAAGAAATTGCACTTCATGCTTCTTTGATTGCAGCAGTAAGTGATTCTTTGTCCTCATATTGTCGGTCAGAATCTGCACTCTAGGAACCATCCATCCCCTTACGTTTTCGATAATATTTAGGTCCGGAGAATACGGTGGCCATTCAAGTAAAGTAACATTTTTATCGGATATCCAACTGTTAATGATCTTAATGAGCCTCGTCCACCTAAAAACTAAAAAGTTTTTTTTAGGGCTACTGCCTCTTGCGAGGAATTGACAAATCCTCCAAGAGTATCACTTGTCACGAATAAGTGCTTCTCGTCTAGCCGTTTGGATTTGGCATAAAATTGTAGGTCCCTTCCATTCCTGTCGAAAGGCGCACACAGGAATGGTTGCGAGTTGTTAGTCACTAGGCCCTGGTTCTTCATGAGCCGTTGTGCCACCCGATTTATTTATTTATTTAACTGTTAATGATCCTTGCATTGTGGATTGTCATGTTGTTGTGTTGAAATGTCCATGGTATTGGTCCAAGGACATCGGTAAACTAAGGGAAAGCTTCTTGCAATATTTCCTTGTAGGAGTTTGCCGTCATTTTCAATTTGTAAACTCCAGATGAATTGTTCAAGATACCAATTAATCGCACCCAACACCATTACACCGCCTTCTCGTGTTTGGTGGTGCTCCAGAAACCTTGGTTCCTTCCTCATAACATGAAAATAGTAATTTTATCCGTCCGGGCTATCAAAATAAAATGTTGTTCATCAGAAAATACCACTTTTGTCCACTCTTCCTTCCACGTCATATTATAACTGCAAAAATCTATTCTATTGTGTCTTCGTATTGGATTTAACGGTGGTTTTTTCTTCAATTTTAGGCGCTTTAAATGTTGTGACCCACGAATAACACGTCTTATAGTATTAAGAGTAGCTGTAATACCACTCTTCGGCTTGATTTAAGCAGCAGAATCGCTTGAATTTGAAGCCAGTCTAATTATCTTTCTTTGGTCTGCTTCTGTTGCAGCTCTTGCTGGCCTACCTTACACAATTTTTCCATAGGTTTCTTTATTTCTAAGGTTCGACCAAACAATTTTGACACTTTTACTTATTTTTTTGGCAATTGTGCGTAGGGCATGCTTTTTTTCCGCGTGTACTTCTATTTTGGCTCATTCTGCAGGGTTCAGTGGTTTTCCGCGGGCCATCTTTTCTTTGATCACCAAATTATTATTTGTTTTAATCTACACTTGTATCTTATAACAATATTTTTTCTTCTTACCGTAATCTATAGAGACAAAACGCACACTGTTTCTATTCAAGTGGCGCAAAAATAATAGTGTATTTAATGTAGTTATTTAGAAAAATGGTAAAAAATAACCTTATGGTATTTTCCTGAATAATTCTGTCTCTGCAGTTTTATTCGCAATAGATCCCTCTTATAGGAACTAAAACAAATAGCTGAATTTATACATCTACCAAAGCGCTACATGCTCTGAAAGTAAAAAAAGTTTGTTTCTATTCAAATGGAGCGGAGTGTATGTGTTATAGTTTAGAAAAAAAAACTCTAGCGGTAGTTAAGAGAAACATGTAGATTTCTTTGGGGTTTCCCATTTATCTTGGAAACTGTTTCTCGTATCAAAAAATGATTTGGTTCAAAAATAAAGCCAAGAAAATTGTCTACACAATCAATTATAGATACACTCCGTCTCACTTGATTAGGGAAAAGATTTTTTTTTTAATTTAACAATAATCTTCTACAAAAATAAAGCCAAGAAAATCGTCTACAAAATCAATTGTAGGTACACTCCGTCTCACTTGAATACGGACATTTTTTTTTTTAATCTTACAACATTTTGCAAACCATTGGATAATCTAAAAATAAAAATATTTATAGGACTTGTAGTGATCATGTTGACGTTTTTTCCGAGTGATGTACCTTCTTTTTGTCTCCCTTGGACGGATAAAAGGAAACTACCTTGTTCTTCAACTCACATATAATCCGCAATTTTGGGCAGAAATCATCAGCCAAGGAAGAAATAGAAAAAGTTCTAGCTTACAAAGAACAGGGGTTGCTTCGTAGCCAACAAAATTGGAGTAGGCTCTAATGGTGTACACAGTCAGAATCTTAAGAACCTTGTAAGCTATTGAACAAAATTACAAAAGAAGAGTCAGAAAGGCAACAGCTTCTCAGGAACGACGGCTGATTCTCGAAACATCTTCAAATTCAGGGGTCCTATAGTTAAAATTTCTATGAAAGGAATATCTAGAAGACTAAATTATTTCCTCAAATCAACTGCAAGATCATTGACATTTCTTATGCTGATGTGCTATAACCTCACCCTGAGTTTCGTTTTTTTTATAACCACTTCTCTCATAACATATCAAATCTTAACCCAACAAATTGAAAGGAATTTGCGTCTTTCGTGGTTGTTCTATCTATAACCGACCCATCCCATGTC
Organism: Melangyna quadrimaculata; assembly: GCA_949320155.1. Taxonomy (NCBI): domain Eukaryota; kingdom Metazoa; phylum Arthropoda; class Insecta; order Diptera; family Syrphidae; genus Melangyna; species Melangyna quadrimaculata. The sequence continues at coordinate 105,730,990 of OX439483.1, forward strand.
ATAATATCAACCAAGTCTGTGTTATTATTATTTTTGTGATTAAATTGCGTATGATGACGTCACATAGAATGAAGGCCACCACATCCACGCATGATAGTGCATTGCGCAAATTGATGGTTGATTGCAATTGAAGAAAAATGCCTCCGGGAAGATCACGCATTAAATTGCAAACGGTCGTTGGTGGTGGTGCTGATGACTGAGTGTCGTCCAACTTGCAGATGATTCTTACTTAGAGTTACCTTCAATTGTTTTTCTTCCTCGAAAACAACTTTAAAGATTTTGATTAAATTTTGTTAAGGACTCCTAAGAACGTAAAATTCTCAGTTGGACATTTTGAACTGATTTTTGAATTTATTTAGTAATGGATTTACGATTATGATAGAAAACATTGTTTTGAAAGAAATTGCTATTCTTTTTCCAATTTTATAGTACAGTCAACGAAGGAATTTCGCTTGCAAAAAATAGTTCTCTCTGGATTATTTTTTATACGGTAGGGGATACCCCCAGGTATAACAGACCCAAAGTCCCCAGACCAGGACCGCGAGCTAAGCTCAGGAGGGGGGGTTAAAGGTATCCCTTTTTAGATTTTCGTGAATATTGGCACAACCTAGCATGTTAGCGGAAAAGAGTATACTTCAAAGTTGGAGACGAAAAAATTGTCTATAAAAAAGTTATCTTCATATTTTTGCTAGGGTCAATGGTTCTATGTCTCCTAGTTTTTGAGAAAATTGAAAAGTTGCGACGACAATTTTTTTGATTTTTTTTTTGTATAATTTTCATTTTTATTATAGTGTTAAGTAAGTGATAGTAGTGTTTCTTTGTAGGAAATTCAATTTTCTCAAAAACTAGGAGACAAAGAGCCATTTAGTTGTCAGTTTTCAATAAAGAGTTATTAGGGGTAGTGAACCATAAAAGCCAATTCAGCATCTTATTTCCCAATTAAAAAAAAAATTAAAAACTAAATTTTCAATTTTTAATTTTTTTAATTTTGAGTTTGAAAGTTATTTTTACAAAAACTATGGACATCAAAAACTTGAAATTTTGTTGTTGTATGTGTTGCCGTTCTTTTTTAATATTATTTAAAAAAAATGCCACTTCTCTCTAAACGGGGGGGAGAAAGAACCCCCTTTTATGGCAACAAAATTTGGTATTGTGTTCCTTTAAAAGAAACGTCATCAGTTTTTGGCGTTGTATGAAAACAACTCTTGCTAATTAAATTTTGCCTAATTTAGTATTCATCAATTTTTATGTACAGTTTCGGATAAATAGAAAACAAAGGAAATTATAACTCCACTCTCAGCCTCATGAAATTATAAAATAACGGTGAATGAATGTGTATTTACCATTTTTGTTTTTTACAAGTACATTGGTCAGAAAACATTCAATATCTAAGACAATAACAGTTTTTTCAGATTTGTTGACTTTTCAACCACCCGCATCTCCCTCATTATTGACCCTAGTAAAAATATGAAGATAACATTTTTATAGACAATTTGTTTTTCTCTAATTTTGTAGTATATACTTTTCCGCTAACATGCTAGGTTGTGAAAATATTTATGAAAATCTAAAAAGGGGTACCTTTAACCCCCCCTCCTGAGTTAAGCTCGCGGCCCGGGGCTGGGGACTTTGGGTATGTTATACCTGGGGTATCCCCTACCATATAAAAAAATAATCCAGAGAGCACTATTTTTTGCATTTATTTTATCATTTTGAGTCTTCGTTGACTGGGCTATTAGTTTACATTCAATATCAATATTTGTTCCCATAGGTCAATTCGGAAAATTCCGAAATACAAAAATTACAATAATGGAAGTTTTCCAAATAATAGGGCAACTTACCGCACAGACGTTGAACATACAAAATCCAATCTTGCATTAAAAAAAGATATCAATGTATTTTGGAAACTTCCCTTGTATTGATGAAGATATCCAACCAACTGAAAACTCTTCTTCTTATGATGATGGCAACTCTTATTTTATTTTTAATGACAACACTGTGCGACCGGATTGGCAATTTAAGTAAATGAAAAACACACCAACAACATTATAATAATAAACAATAAGATGAGAACTATACGCACGCAAAGAAGTGTCTTCGTTCTTCGATGAGAAAATTTAGTGGACTAGGCTATCACTATGATTAAAATTTATGTAATAGGCAATGGAATTTAGAATAAATATAAGTTAAACTTAACTGAACCTTAAGAATACATGTAGTTTGTAGCATATTTATTTAAAGCAATAGGCTTACACTCTTGTTCTAGATTTAAAAATAAATGTCTAGGCGTCAGAATGTCGTCGACAGAATATTTATTGTCCTTGTAATTTGATGCGATAACGCCATCATAATGCCATGACATTCTTGATTAAAATCTCGACTGCGATTCTTGTACGAATGCAAAACTTGTCCCATAATACTATGGATATGGCAACTGTGTAATTTGTTAAAACCGGTACGGTGTTACCTCAAAAAGTTTAAAGAACCTTGAATAAAATAGTTTTGTTATTATCCAAATTTACTCGTATGATAGAAAAATAATAATAGTCTAAGAGCTGACAGCAAAAAGGAAGTGGAAGTGCACTGCCGGTCATAAAGTTAGAAGCAGTAATTTTTGAGAATTGAATTTTAAATATCTCGTTTTATGCGCCAAACAGATCAAAACTATGTATGACTCAGGAGAGACTGTTTAATGCGACTTAGCAGAACCTATGTTTGAACTTCAAGAACAAAAATTGATGGCAGCCAAGAGAATAAATGTTAGCTGAGTCAATTTTAAGTAATTTTATCGTTTATCGGTTAGAAGCACATACCAAATTGAAGAAAAAAAAAATCGACAAATTTATTTACTTAATTGTGTGTGCTACCAGCTTATAACAAAAATTCCAAAAATCGATGTTTAAGAGAGTTATACAGTGATTTCAGATAGTCAATTGAAATTTTACTCAAGGCCAACTTTACGGTGTCAGTCCGGTGAATAGGAAGCCAAGGCAGCAATGGTAGATTTTTCTTTAAAATAACGACTTAAGCTCTCCAGCTGCATGAAAAGGAGCATTATTTTTGAAAATCAATGCGGTTTGTCGGAAAAGATTGTTGGTTTTTTATCTTTACGAATCATGAAATTTCCTTTTAAGTGGCATTCAATCGAAAGATGCATATTTTTATCCAAATTCCAAATTTTAATGCAAAATGCATACATATTTTTATGGAACATTTATATTTTTATGAAAAACGAATATTTTTATGAAAAATGCATATTTTTATGAGAAATGCATATTTTTTATGAAAAATGCATATTTTTATGAAAAAATGCATATTTTTATGAAAATGCATATTTTTATAAAAAATGCATATTTTTATGAAAAATGCATATTTTTATGAAAAATTCATATTTTTATGAAAAATGCATACTTTTTGTATGAAAAATGCATATTTGTATGATAAATGCATACTTTTTTGAAAAATGCATATTTTTATATTTTTTGAACATATTTTTGTGTTAAGTGCATATTTTTCATTTTGTTAATGCATATTTAGAATTTTGCATAAAAATCCCTTTTCCATGAAAATCCTAGCTCTTATTTATTACAAAAATGGATTTGTTCAGTGGGGTACATTCCTGCGACTTTCTGACCATGCACTGCGTCGATACATATCTATGCGTTTGCAAAATAGAATCAAATTTGACATCCACCTCCATTGGTTTTTGAATGTGCATAAAACCTCCACCCCTCCCTAATCAATTTTTGTCAATTTCCTTTAAACCACTTCTGAATGAATGGGTATTTTGGGAACAGAGCTAAGTCTAGTTTAGAGCTGCCGTCCATCGTAGAGCACCTTTTAATTCATTGCAAATATTTAACAAAAACGCCCGCTATAAAAGCGTCATACATCTTCTTCTGACGCATCCCCTGATTTAATGCAAACATTTAGAAAAAGTCTAAGCCCACACATATGGCTTCTCTTAATGAATCCTTAAAAGTTAATTTAACGTTATATTAGTTTGTTTCTTTTTGTTGTGAAATGTTTACCAACATCAATGAGTACTGGACACTGAGACAGGGAAGGGGACATTTGCATTCGAAACACATTACACGAGAGTCAAAAAATTAAATTCAGCCAATTCGTTGGAATCGTGGTTTAATCCCTGCAAATGAACCTCGTAATTAAACTCAATGAACGTAGGAAGAAGGCATAAGAACTGTTTTTTATTTACCTTTAAGCTGTCACTGTCAGAAAAAAAACAGAAAGGAGAATACCTACCCAACCAAACCACCCATGCAAGTCGTCCGTCCGTCCGGGCTTGGTTTGTTTTGGGTTATCCCTTTTCGGTGCTTACTTGTTATATGCGATGGCATGGATTGCACAGGCGAAACAATCCCCTTGGTGTGCCCATGTTACATGATGTGACACTCTGCCACAAGAATTCCATTTCGGGTGGAAGTCAGTTGTTGGTCGTCGCGGACGCAATCAACCGCAGTAATTAGAGATTTTCCAAATTGAATTCTTATCGTTGAGCTTAATCGACGACCTTTCTCTTATTAGTTGTGTTTCTGTTTCTCGGAAGGCTTAAATGGGTGCTAAGTGTGTTGGTTTGTTTGGTAGACGTACCTCCATTCTTTTCCATTTCAACTCTCATGGACATGAGAATTTCCAATTTTGAGTTTCTTCAACTTCAATTTGCATAAAACATAATTTTCATATTAACCTCTTTGAACAAAACAACTGCTGTGGTTGACGGAGGCGCTCCGCGCGCTGCTTCTCGTACGCGTCCAAGTCTGAGCTAAGGCTTGATTGAGTTCTGCAGCAGTTGCACTTTGCAGCGATGCTATTGGAAGTAGTTAAGATTGCAAAGATTGGCGCAATCCATATTGTGGGAAAAATAGTTAATGTAGTTTCTCTCTATATCTAACTAGATAGGCTTTGAGTGTGGCGCATTGCCAGAAGGTACAAATGAACTTTAGAAGTATCTGGTATTCATCTAACTATTTGTAAATATTATTGAGGAATATCTTGTTCTTTGTTTGTTTGTTTTGTTTCGTTTCGTTTCGTTTCGAGAACTGACCAAGGTTTGGGTGGAGTAGATAATGTTGAGTCATCTTTTGGCATTTTATTTGCTTTCAAACATAAAAGAGGTATGATTGATATTGACTTCGTGAATATTTCAATTGTGTATTTTTTGGGCAACAACGTCCCTTTGCCACTGACTTTGTAGTTTCTTTGTAGTCACTGGAATTTCGTTCTTCGTTTCCATTCGCTGGTCATTCGTAACGCCATGAAAAAAACTTAGGAACTTTAAAAGAGCAAAGTTTTTCGTTACCTAGGCAGCAAATAGTTGAAAATTATGCCTGAAAAAAAATTTCCCTCTTCATTGTTTAATTATGGGACAAAGATTCTTTCGCACTCTTACAGTTCCTTGAGTTCTGAAGGATCTCGATATACACAAATCCGCTGGCCCGGATAGTATCCCTTGAATTGCTCTGAAGAGGTGTTCTTCAACAATGACAAATCACTGCGTGAGCCTTTCCATCTGTCCTATTCTGCTGGTCCCTTTTCATCAAGTGGATGGAAAGCTAGCATTTTCCTAGCCAGTACCTAACCTCAAACTATCAACCAATTGCACTTATGTACGTAACTTTTTCCCAAGGTCATGGAAACGCTGATCAATTTTCAGCTCAAGAGACATCTCGAAGAACGAAAGCTTCTTATGACCGACAGTACGGCATTCGTGTCAGTCAGTTCACTGGTGATCTGATGTATATTTCACCGAGAAGTGGGAGCAATATTTACATCCTTTTGGAAGATTATTGTGCTTTGCATAAAATTGTAGGTCCCTTTCATTCCTGTCGACACGCTCACACAGGAATGGTTGGGAGTTGTTAGTGACTAGGCCCTGTTTCTTCACGAGCTGTGGCGCCATCCAATTTATTTTCTGTCAAATATACAGATTCTGGTTTTAGCAGTACTACATGAATATGGAATGCTTAACCCGACACTATTTTGCACAGCCATTTTGATATTCAGAGGTTCAATTCAATGTGCATCGGTATGGCCACTAAAATCCTTTCCTATTTTCCTGACATTCACTCTGTTTTTAATAATTTGAAAGGTAGCAAAACCCCCTTTAGTGCGCGATTATTGTAAAAAAATAAAATACCTACAACATATGTGTATAATCAAAGTGTAACGGTTTTAGATTTTGTTTCAATTTTAATTTTATATCATTTATCACATTAAATCCAAGCAGTGAAAATTCTGTATAGACTAAATTTTATCTACCTTTTAAAATTATTATCACACACAACAAAGGCAGGAAAAACACATTTCCAACTGCGAAAAGATAGCAGTTGTCTATCCAACAGATAGATAAGATAACAGGTTGTTTTCTCTCATTCCCACACTTCACATTCATCAAAAAAAAAATAGATGCAAATGCTCTGCTACCGTGATTCCTCATTTCATATTTTAACCATCATAATGCACCATGAACGTCATAGTTTGTGTTGAGTTGAGAGCGTAAAAGCCTCTACAACGTCATTGTACTCCGCATACCATCCATCATAGTGTATTTTTTTTTTCTAGTCATTTATCAACGCAAAAGTGTCGCCACAAAAGGAAGTAGCATTGGTTTGGAAAGAGGACAAAATATATAAAAAATATTTCAGAAAAATATGTACATACATATGTATGGGTTAGTAATGTACTGTACATATGTATGTATATAAAAGTTTGAGATATAGAAATATAGATATTATTATATGCATCTCCAACAAAAACCCAACTGCTCAAACACCCATTAAAATTATGCAACTTTTTTTTATTAAATGAGGAGGACTCTCAAGCGAACTGCAAAACATTTTTCAAGGAGGACTCTCAAGCGAACTGCAACACATTTTTCAATAGTAAAAAATGTAGTGTTGTGTTTTGGTGATTCCAAACTGAGTAGTGGTGATAAGAAAAACAAGATTATGCTGATCTAAACATATTAATTTCAGTGGAGAGTATCATAAATCGCACCACTGGCTTCAAAATTCCATGAATAAAATTCAAGCAGTTGCTCAGTTTATTTAAAGCACATGCTCTGACTTATAATTGTTCTGTTTTATGTTTATCAAATTATAAATTTCAGTGGAGAGTATCACAGTTCGAAGCACTTATTCAAAACTCTACTTTTTGTAGAAGGTGCCTCATTTTGCAAGAGTAAAACTGTGATCACTTGAAATTTCACGAGTACTTGCTAAGTTTATTTTAAGCATATGTTGTGAGTTATTGGTCTGTTTTATGTACACCAAATTATAAATTTCAGTGGAGACTATCACAATCCAGAGCACTTGCTTAAAATCCGCTTTTTGAAGAAGGTGCCGTATTTTTCATAAATAAAATTCATGATCACTTGAAATTTCACGAGTGCTTGCTCAGTTTATTTGAAGCATACGTTCTGAGTTATTGCTCTGTTTTATGTACAGAAAATTATAAATTACAGCTGAGAGTATCACAAATCGGAGCATTTGCTCGATTTTTTTTTTGAGAAAGTGCTTTATTTTTCATGAATTAAATTCATGATCACTTAATTTCACGAGCAATTGCTCAGTTTCTCTGAGTTTTTTCTCTTTTTTATCTATACCAAATTACAAAGTACAGTGGAGATAATCACAATTTGAAGCACTTTTTCAAAACTCTGCTTTTTGGAGAAGGTGCTCCAATTTTCATGAAAAAACTCATGATCACTTGAAATTTCACAAGCACTTGCTTGCTCATAAAGAATATGCTCTGAGTTACTGCTCTATTTCATCTATACCAAATTATAAATTTCTGTTCAAGAAAAAAATAATTGTATACAATTAAGAAAAAAAAAATCTTCAATCCTAAGTGCCAAAAATTCAATTCCGTTTTTCCTGTTATAACCACGAAAATAACGTTCGGATCTCTAAAAAAATTGGAAACAAAAACTATCGTAATGGAGCAAAAATACATCTAGTAAAATGATTTTCAATTGCATTGCAACTCTTTCTTGCTGACTTATAATATGGTGGCTTCTGGAATCTGTTTTTCCAAATGCCATGCCTGGATAAAAAAAAATAAAATATATATTTTTTTATTTTGTGTAATGGTATGGTAGCATCTGAGAGATAGTTGGCATTCGGTTGGAATGGAACCTCGGAGCTCGGAATCGGAATGACGCGGTGACGAACGACACATAGTTAAAGTGTCGACTAGGAGTTGGTTATCCTTTATGTAGGTGGAAGTAAATATTTCCTTAATTATTCTATTTTTATTTCTTGCATCTGTCTGGATAAGAATTTTTTTTCTTAACCGAAGAACTTAACCACTTAGGAATAATAAATCCTCTAATTATTTAAGGGGGGAATATTCGCTGACTTTAAAATAATTCTTAAGCTGTAGTTTGACGATTATTGTAAGAATAAAGTAACAAGGATTAATCAGTTTAAATTGTGTAAGGTGAAGGTATCCAATTTTTATATTTTATTTATTATTTTGCTGAACTCTTACTTTAAATTTACTTGAAATTAATAAATTAAGAATTGAATCAAATTTTGTTCGAAATAAAAAGGTATTTCTTAGCTGCTTATACATTTTTGTTTAAGAAAATGAAGGAATTAGTTTTATATTGAGTTTTAACACTTGTCTTTAAAAGACACATTTTGACAAGACAAGCGATTTCGTCATCATCGTTTCTATTTTCTTTGCTTTTTCTTTGGTATCAGCCATCACCCTGTCTATTTTAACACTTCTTCCAAAGACCAGTACAAATCAAACATTAGGTAGATTATGTACATATACGTAAATATGTTTATTAAATGTATAGATTTATCAGGCAAACATATTTGAATTCAGTAATAGTTGTTCGTTTTTTAAGAGCTTAGATTTAAAACATACATAAATTACCGAAATAGGCATTGCGGTTTAAAATTCAATGCAGTTGACTACCAAGTTGACTAGTAAATTAGATACTCACGACTTAAAAATTAAGATTGTGTTCACCGATATTCTTAAGCTACTGGATTTGATCTTTCTGCGGCAATTTGACTAATCGGGTAATTATACTGGTTACTTAAAAAAATAATGTTTGGTTGAAATGTGCAACAAACGTGATTTCTGTTCAATTATTATTTTTACAAATACAAAAAAAAAAAAAAAAACAAGACTGAGGTATGGCGCCAAAAAAAAATGACGTTGTAAAGTGGCTAAAGTATCTATAATGGAGTTATTAAATATATGACGTTTAAGATTTATAGATCTGCACAAAAGACTTACAGCATAAGCTTAGCAATTCTGTTAAGTTGAATAATTTAATTTTTTTTTTTAACTCAATGCAGTTTAGTTGAAGGCCAACTTCATTTGGAGGGAGACAAAAATTCTTTAAAATGTGGCGTAGGTTTTTTGAGAGAATTTTGAATGACCAATACTTTTTGTTTTCTATAATGACCATACCTATCGAAAGAGTTCTTCATTGAAAACTCGAATAGTTAAGGAATTCAAACAGGTATACGCCGTCTGATTTCTAACGTCTGGAATAAAACGACAACTACCAGTGCTTATATGATTTATGTTATGTTTTAGTGAAAAAGAGCAATGAGAAGTTGATCGTCGGTCTCCAATCAACCAACTGCAGTGGAGAAAAGATCCGTTTAGCTTTAAATTGACGGATATTTATGTAGTTTAATAGGAAGGCTTATAACTTCAGTTTCAATTCTTGGATCTTGATAGTTAAGGTGGTTGAGAGGTTTGTATACTTAAGATAGAGAGCAGTTGATGAAAAGGCTATTGAAAATATAGGAATTTTAAGGGAAGAAAGAAACACCGGTTTTTAAATATTGAATATGTTCGTGTGGAACTTAAGCATACTAAAAACAGACAAATCGTTTAAATGCATCCATGCATTTCTGAGAGAATATTCATTTTTCAATATGGTTGGTATAACTCAAAAACATAGCTGAATTTGAGAATTTAACTTTACACATTTTTTGCAGGGAATTAGATTTGATATCAAAAAATTTATAAAAAACAACAAAAACTGACAAATCGAAAAATCGAAAAATCACTGATTTTAATTTATTTAACTAAATTGTTCATAACTTTTTAATGAAACAATGTAGGAGCTCAAGCCTTTAATATGATGGATCGAACAAATTTGTTCGATTTTCAGTTAGCAGAGTCGGGTAATATTCGGATGAAAAAAAGTTGAATTTTCCGAAAAAATCGATTTTAATTTAGGATAGCAGAGTAATGTATGGGAAATGAATTAAATTTCCATTTTTCATTTTTTTTTTCACCTCAGATCGCGGAAAATACTTCGGAAAATGGGGTTCTTAATTCGAACCAGACAAATACTTAATTAATCAAAAAAAAAAAAAAATTCGGATCAAAAAAAGTTGAAATAAAAAAAATATATTTTTTTTTTTCAAAATTATTAAAATATTTTTTTTTCATAGAAAAAACAATTTTTTCGATTTTTTTTTTGTATACGTAGAGCACTTAAATAGCTCGTTAATATAGGACTCACCCCAATTTTCTACCTTAACGTTTAAAGAATCGGTCTGCTAACTTGAAATCAAGTTAGCAGAACATTCATTATTTCCAAAAGTAATGCGGATCACCTAATTTTAATTTTGGGTACTTATTTAGCATTTAATAAGCACCTTGTAAGACCATTAAATTTTGTTTGTTGTGCTGACCTTGCTCTGCTCAGTTGAGGGACATTACTTTTTCTTTTATTTTGAAGTCAAGTGAATAGAAGGCCAGGCAGCAATAGATCATTTTGGCTTGTAGTACTAAGATGACTATGGAAACCATTTATCTCAGGACTTTGAACTACGAAGTTTTCTTCATTTAAATGCAATAAAATGCATTTTTTTTATTATTTTATTTTGTTGATCTATATATTTCGAGGACCTATTTGCCTCATTATCAGGATCTATAGAAATAAAATACAATAATATTAGGATATTTCTTCTCAAATCATAACATCACCTTGCCTGTCGTGCTGACACGACGACGCGACGCACGGTTCAGAAATCGCTCCTCTTTCCTCAAATCGTGGAAAAATTAATAAAGCCATCTTGTTGTTTTCGAAATATTCAGTTTAAAAAAGAAAATTCTTTTAAATTTAAAAAAAAACTATTTTTTCATTGTTTCAAACTTTTAAAATTTTCTAAAAAAAATCAACTAAATCGTTTTGGGAAAAATCATAAAACAAAAATATGGTTGTAATAGGGGTGGGTATCATTTAACATTTTTCGAAAAAAATTAGGAAAAAGGAGCCTTTCCAAACATTAATTCACTGACAGCCTAAGGCTGCGCGTATAGTAGTGCGACAAAGCGATGCGATGCGAGAAGCGATGCGAGAAGGTATTCAAGATTCGAGCAAAAGTGGTCAAAAGAGTTTGTGAGCGTGATACTTGCGATAAGAATGTGAAAAAATCGCAACACTCTCAGCAAATATCGCATCACTGTACCCACGTTTATAAAAATAAATGGAAATATTTTTCTCGCAGGCAAACATTTCTCGCATCGCATCGCTTTGTCGCACTACTTACTGTACGCGCAGCCTAAGAGTCGACGTAAAATTTTGGGAGTGGATGTATATAATGTACAGTACATATATGTGTGTCAAGTTGAACGAAGTTGTTTTGATTTTAATGTTATCATGACGAATTGTTGGATTTTGGCTCAAAAAACATTCTGGAAAATTGAGATCGAAATTTTAACGGTCAGATGTGTTTTCCATACAAGTGCGAAAAAGTGAAAGTGTATAATAGACCGTTTCAAAAAAAAAATTGTCTCCGATTTTTCCGCAACTAGGCTCAAAAGTTTAGGCTTGATAAAAAAATATGTCTGTGAAAATTTGAGCTTTTAATATTAACGTTTAGAGGTAGCTCAACGCCGTTTTCGGTTTTCCATGGGATTTTGGATGGGACAAAACACATGTTTGTGTTTGGAATTTTATAACTTAATAATAGAAAGTATTTAAATCATAGACATAACTTTTTTTATAGAAAATTGAACGCTCTAAAAAAAGGTCTTAACATTTTGTATCATAAGTCTAACCGTTTAAAAGTTATGGCTTATCAAACTTAACCCATCAAATTAACATTTATTAAATTATTTTAAAATAAGCATTTCTCTTATGGCCAATTTCATAAACATTCACTAAAATTGTTTTTATCTAAACTCCTTTTAATTTATAACAGACAACTAAATTATTTCAGTTTCACCAATGTAGAAAAGGGAAATTTTCGGGATAATTTAGTTAAAATTGAGTTTGCTCACATCCCTGTATACAAAACATAGGTTGTCCTCCTCTTACATATGAGTATACGAGAAACATCATTATACATAAATACAAAATGTCATGAAATGATAAAAATTGTATGTGTGCTATTTGATAGCAATTTTGTTGCCACAAAAAGTTATTGGGCGCACAACAAATACTAAAGTGAATTCATTTTTCTTATATTTCGTATGATAATAATAGTAAAAGAACAAAAACAATTGTGGTGTATTATAAAATAAAAAAATAGATCCCAAAATCCAAGCAGACACATCGGCGAGGATCAATTATGAATATTTCACTAGGGGTGGGGGACGTGTTTTCTTCGCGAATTGTGTTTCTCTTTTTTAATCGGATTTTTGTTGCTTGAAGATACACGCACAATTATATTTACTTTTTGTTGATCATTCACTCAAATATAAATAATTTTAGAAATTAAAACACTTTACATTGGTTGTATTTCTTAACATAGTCACATAAATAATTTCTGCATGGGTACCAAGCTATCAAAAAACCAATCCTATGGATTCGGAATACTCTGGCGTTGAATCTTATGTTTGCTCCTTATCCTCAGAAGATGATGACCAATATATTATTCTAAAAAAAAAACCAAAATGTATTACCTATTCATAAGTGCCAATCTGTACAAAAGGAAACAAAAAACAAATGGGATTTTATGTGTATGTTCATTGTTCAGGGGATGTGATGACTTTCACGAGGCTTTTAAAATTTAATGAGACAAAAATGAGCTTTTAGTTTATAAGGGTGTTTAAAATCGTGTTAAATTTAAAAGCAGTTGGTAAAACCAAAAATCTCCATTTTAAGGCTAAATGGCCTTTTAAACATTTAAAAGTCCTTCATAAAATCGGCCATTAGTATTCTAAATATTGTGCTAACCAGTGTCTCTTTTATAAAAACTTACTTAAGACCTTTTTTGTAGAGGACAATTTTCCTATCGAACAGTATCCAACGATAATTTTTTACTCAAATCATTATTTAAATGTTCGCTTCGAAACGACTTTTCTAGTGGACATAAACACAAATTTAGTTATAATGTGATAAAAAAAAAGTCAAGTGTACAAAAAATATGTAGGTAATTATGTTGTAATTTTTTGATTGTAAACAAGATGTTTGTTAGACAAGAAAATGCAAATTCCATAAAAATAAGGAAAATAGAGATGGATAGACAGCACTGTTATTGTAAGCCATGCTTGTTTCTTATTACGCTCTTATGCCAGACCAGTTGGGAATAATCACTCGCGGCTTCAGTTATCTTTTTATAATCTCGATTTTTTTTTATTTTATGTGTATTTACTAATAATTTCATTTAAGTATTTTTTAAATAATGAATAAATCAAACTATTTGATTGGTGATCCGATTGAAAATTTTGTTGGGCGTGAATTACCAACAGTGATGAAAGTTATGTGCGTTTTTTTTATCAACATTATGTTCTTTACCTAGGAACAAAAATAAGTTTTTTCAACACAATACAAAAAATTGAAGAAATATAGCTAAAGTCTGGAATCCCTACGTCTGGAAAAGTGTTTGCCAATAGAAAACTCAAAAAAATATATAATTGTTGGTATAATTTACAAAAAAATCGTAACCGTAAATCGAGTTCCCAAAAAAGGAAGGAATTTCATTTGATTCAAAAGTTGAAAAAGTTGTTCGACATTGCTAAAAATGGCGTGGAAAAATTGATAATCATCAAAAATTATTTTACATATATGTTTTTTTTTGTTCAAATTATAACTAAATTTGTGTTTAGGTCCACTAGAAAAGTTGTTTCGAAGCGAATATTTGAATAATGATTTGAGTAAAAAATGATCGTTGGATACTGTTCGATAAGAAAATTGCTCCTCTACAAAAAAGGTCTTAAGTAAGTTTTTATAAAAGACACACTTGTTAATACAATATTAATAGTACAAGAGCCGACAGCAAATTTTGGGAGTGGATGTATAACCAAAATCTGGATATGACAGTGTTGAAAATAGAGATTTTCCAAATTTCTTATCAGGGGTACTATCAATTTAATCTTGTTGTTAAATATACATCATGATGCCCTGCCATTTTCCCTAAGTTTAAACACCTTAATCTTTCTGATCTGAATAATAGGACCCAAGAAAAAAGCTTTTTAATGGAACCTAGTCCATTTTTTTTTTTGGCGATTTATAAAACCCAAAAAATGAATAAAACAAAGTCTCCAAAAAAAGTCGATTAAGGTTCGTTTGAAAGGCTTATATCTTGAGGTCTATTAGTCGGATCAACAAGATTAAGGTGTTTGGGCCTAGGGAAAATGACAGAGCATAATCATGTACTGTGAAAAAAATAATGGAAGTGACAATAACCCTGATAAGAAATTTTGAAAATCTCTATTTTCAACCCCCCACCCCCGCCAAAGGCTGAACAAACAACCTGCCAGACTTTTTATTTCGATATAATAAAATATGAACCTATAAATCCTCATACTCAGAATTTGGTTATACATCCACTACCAAAATTTGCTGTCGGCTCTTATGTCGTTTTCGGTTGGAGGTTCGGAGTTACTCCTTTTTGACTCCACTTACTCCAAAATAATTCGATTGGCTGTTCCGAGTAATGCTTTCGGAGTATTTTTCTCTTCCGGAATTAATAGAGGAGTAGACCGGGAACACACATATCCATATAAACCCTTTCATCGGATTATTTGTCAAATACATTTTGCTCGTCTGAACGTGCAAAATATACATAAATATCAGACAATTTACGCACACACACATAAATATTTCACAAATTAGTCTCGGAACAATAGAACATAATTCGATTGGAATCAAAAAGGAGTAGTACTGTTCCGAAATCCAATCGAAAACGACATTAGACTATAAGAATACTAATAGAAATGCTTATTTTAAAATAATTTAATAAAAGTTAATTTTATGGGTTAAGTTTGATAAGCCATAACTTTTAAACGGTTAGACATGATAAAAAATGTTACCTTTTTTTACAGCGTTCAATTTTCTATAAAAAAGTTATGTCTATGATTTAAATACTTTCTATTATTAAGTTATAAAATTCCAAACACAAACATGTGTTTTGTCCCATACAAATCGTATGGAAAACTCAAATTTTCACAGACGTATTTTCTTAGCAAGCCTTAACTTCTGAGCATGGTTGCGGAAAAATCGGAGACAATTTTTTTTTTGAAACGGTCTAGTGTATAAACTTTGAAACAAATCAAGCCTTATCTTTAGGACAAACGAAAAACACAAAGGATTTCTGGAAGATAGCGAAAGAAATAAATGGTTCAAATCATATCATAGGTTCCAGTGTATCTGCGGATGACCTCTCTGTTTATTTCACGAACCTACTGCAAAATAAATCTCGCCTAACGTTTTCATACGCCGAACCATTTATATGCGATGATATTCTAGATTGCACAATATCTGTTGACGAATTACAAAAAGTTCTCCGAAAAGCAAAAGATGGGAAAGCTCCAGGAGAAGATGGGATACCCTATGAATTTTTTAAAAATGCCTCTCCAACGTTTTGTAACAATTTGTTAGCATTTTTTAACAAAACTCTAACGAGTGCTGAAGTTCCAGCCTCCTTCAAAACATTATTATTTTCCCTATACATAAAAAAGGGGATTTGAATGCTATTGAAAACTACCGTGGCATTTCGTTCATGAATGTTATAGCGAAAATATTCTGTGGAATACTAGTTGGCAGACTGGAAAGGTGGGTGGATGAAAATAATATCCTATCAGAGCTTCAAGCTGGATTTAGAAAATGCTTTTCTACTATTGATCAGATTTTCTCACTTACATCTATAGTTAAAGCGTTTCAAGCACGGAACAAGAAAATCTATGCATTTTTTGTGGATTTCAAATCTGCTTTTGATCTAGTGAATCGGAACGCTTTGCTATATAAGCTTTCAGAAGTAGGAGTTTCAACAAGATTTCTTCGAGTAATACGGAACATGTATACGGACACGAAGGCAACAGTTTGGGATGGAGGAGTTTTTTCGGAATGGTTTGGAACAGATACTGGTGTTAAGCAAGGGTGTCTGCTTAGTGCCCTCCTGTTCTCCCTTTTTATAAATGACATTGTTAAACATCTACCCGGAGGTATTCGAATTGCAGGCACCATCATAAACGTTTTGCTGTACGCCGATGACCTAGTCATATTGTCAGAGTCACCAGAAAATTTGCAACTTATGATAAATCGTCTAGCGGCATATTGCGAAAAATGGGAACTGACTATTAATACTGAAAAGTCAAAAGTTATGGTGTTCTCACGATCAAATCAAAACAGCTCACAGAAAAATGTAGTGCGTCGCAAAGTCTTATCAATTTAACATGGAGGAAGATATTTTTAAATCAACACATAAATCTGTCCGTAAAATATAAAATCTTTGATTCTGTTGTTAAATTTTCGCTATGCTATGCTGCTCAAGTTTGGGGGATAAAAGACTATGAAGAAATTGAAAAACTGCAAAGAAACTTTATTAAAAAACTGTTTTGTCTTCCGATCAAAACTCCAAATTATGCCATATACTTAGAAACAGGCTTACCAAAACTTTATACTTACACTCTTAAGCTTCAAGCCGATTTTATCATTAAAGTTTTGAGATACCCGGACTCTCGGTTGACCAAAAACCTGCTACTTTATGAGGTTAGAAATAAAGATTGGTGGATGGAAAAGTGGCAAACCCTTGGTGTTTTGTATAGAGAAGAAGTAAATATCGATCCAAACAACCTTCAACTTTTAAAAGATCAGTTTTACAAAATCATTCAAAAGCAAGAAGACTCTGTTCGAAATCTCATGGTTGAAGAGGCCTGTCAATCGTTAAGCAGAATAATATACAGCCAATTAGAGCACAATCTCTGCGACGCAAATTATTTTACAGATTCATTTAACTGCAAAGAAATTACCCTTATATGCAGAGCGAGGTGTGAACTTCTAGGTATTAACGGAAGTCCCTACAATGGAAGTTTTAATCAGTTCTGTACTCTATGTAACACGAGATCCAAAGAAGACTGATTTCATCTACTAAGCATATGTCCAATCTTCAAGCAATATAGACTGTGTTACTTTGGAAAAGCTGTTTTAACAATGGAGGAGACAAAAAGCATCTTAAACGGATCCAACTGGAAAGGACTTGCCCTTTTTTTGAAAGAAACCTGTACATATAGAATGCTGCTTATAACAGAATATTCGTAACTGACATACAAATTAATATAAACTACAAATTTAATGACAATATAGTTTTTTCTTTTTGTATTTTTAAATTTTTTAAATGTTGCCAGTCGAGCTGACGGCTAAGCCAAAGCTTAAAATAATTCATAAAAATCTATGTAAATGTAACAAATTTAAATTGTCAATAAATGAATTCTTTACTTACTTACTTACTTACTTATAATTTTCTAACCGTTGAATCGGAAGAATTCGGTTGATATATTTTAATTCGAAATTTTATTTTCCTTAAAAAAGATCTTGAGCTTTAAATTGATAAAAAATGACAATTAGAAGATAATCAGTACTTTAGTATAGAAGGTAGAAGTCGCATTTTTCTAAAAACATTATCTTAAATGGAAATATTATAAAAAAAAAACATCAACATTACCCCCAATATTGTTTTTTAGCTATTTTAAAGCCAACGCTCTTATCTTTTATTAAAATTTTAAATCCAAGTTGTCAAATCTCAAGTGTTTTTGATTTTAAAATATTTTTATACACGTTGAAACAAAATTGTGGAAAAAATCTTTCAAAAAGTTTGGTTAGTTTAGTTTAGTTTGTTATTGTATTGGCTAAGTTTTTTTTTTTTGTTCAATTCTGTTATTAATTTTAGCTCAAATAAAAAAAAAAAAACAGATTCTTCTATGTCTTCTAGCTTTTAGAAATTATATTTCGAATGCATTAATTGAAAAAATGTTTAGTTTTTGATGGCGCGGCGATATTTTACTCTACAATTTTCAAAATCGATTTGTCCAAAAACTACATATGCGTGGTCAAAAATACCTAGTCAATTGGTAGTCAAAAGGGTTGATATAAATGGTCTTCTCCTACAACAAACTAATTGTACACTCTTCGGCTGAGTAAAACAGTTTTCTCCAGATCATTGGAACATTTTCAATAAGGTAACCTTATATTTTTCGAGTTAATTTTAGTTTGACTGTTTTGGAATTTATTTTTACTACAATATTTTGTTAAAAATAATAAGTATGCATTTTTTTTTAACAAGAATACAATTCCTTAAGTCTTCATTAAATGTTGCTTTCTTTTCACAACTCTTTTCTCAAAATTGGTTATGTTCACAAGATTTGATTTTCATAATCTCATAGGTTATCGCGTCAAACAAAGTCACAAGTCAACAAAAATCTCCACGATATCATTATATCGTTTAAATTTGAATGACTGCACATTAAGCTTATTTTAATTTAGCGATTTAGCATATGCAAAAATTACGATAGGTATTTGCAACTTTCCTTTGCATATAACCATTCTATAATCTCAATCCAATTATGACGCTTTAATTGATCGTAAACATTTATAAATTAATCCTTGCGATTCCCGGAAAACATCGTTAAATGTCATTTCAATTCACTATGATCGCCAGCTACAATTTGACTTAAATACCCAGTGGAGCGCAAGCCGGCAGCAGCAATAGCAGCAGCATCAATCCAATCCAGCAGCAAGAGCAGCAGGAAAATATAAATTGCTATAAAAACCCGTCATGATGATCAAAATGAAAGATATATCTTTGGCCAAGAGGTGAAAATCAGATTGATTTTCTCAGTTCAATGCAGATGAAAGATAAACTAAAAGTTGCAGTTGATTACGGTGGCGCAGCGGGCAACGGTGGCGGGCTGACAGCTGGCAGCGGATCCCAAAAATACACGTGGGTGAACCGGATGGAGAAATTTTACTGTATAAATGCTGTAGAATAAGAAAACAAAGAAGAAGATGTAGCAACATCTCCTCGTCAAACAGAAACCAAAAGGACAACAGCGCCAAGTTGTACGTTAACGTTCGTTGGGCAATAAGGGTCGGATTGAGCCACGTAAAAACCCTTAGGCAGCAAAAGTCTCGAGCTTTTCAGTTGTTCTTGTTTTTTTTTTTTTAATATTAAGTAGGTAGCAGGTCTTTTTGAAACTGTCCACTTAAAGTGCTTTTTGGAGAAACTCTCCAAAAAAAACTTTTCTAGATATCAGTTGGGGAGTTTGGAAGTTTGTAGAACTCTCCAAAATATATAACTCGTGATGTGTTTTGGAGAGTTATATAATAACCCCAAGACATACCACTAATCTAAATGCATTTTGGAGAGTTCCAGTTTTCCAAAGTCTCAGTTGAGAAGTTTACAAGCTCTTAAAACTCTCTACAAATACATTTCTCGTGAAGTGTTTTGAAGAGTTTAAAAGTTTTTGGAGTATTTGGAGAGTTCCAAAGCTACCAGGCAACAGGGTTGCAGTTGGGTTGTAAACGGACGTTTAAAGCAAACAGATTTAAACAGTTTAAACAGCCAAAACATGGTTCTAAACAGCCACGATAAAATGTTTGGTTTGAGGGTTTTGGAACTCTCCAAAATATATACAGTTTTTATTACGCTCAGTGAGCCCCCGGAGCCTAGTTAAATGCCTCATTTGCCTTTTGTATAATCCATCACTCGTAACGTTATGTGTGATACAATGCTTGTTGGTATCGTTGATGATGGTAATTTCCCGAAATGAATAAAATAAGTGCGCTGTGCATGCGCACAACCAAACCGATGTGATGTCGGCGGTGGCGGCAGCAATGGTGACGGCTCCAACGCGTATAACATAAGGTTCGATGGCTGATTAATGAAATGCATACGAAATGAGGATTTCTGCGTAAACGTGGGCTGAAGTGCTGGCTTTATATTTCAAACTCCTCGGCTAAAAGAAGAACAAGAGGTGTGATGCATTATGCATCACCTATTCGTATCTTTTTTTCTTCATAACACAGAGAGAGATTGTCTGTATCTGAATCTTGATGATCTTTTCTCATCTTTGAATATACAATAGGTACATACTCAACTCATACATACATTTGGTATTATGTTCATGCCTTGTTTTTATAACATTGGTATGACGGTGAACGCGTGATCCCGACTAGGCTGGCAGGAAAGCGCCATCGCCTAGTTAAATTACCTTTACCTCTCTCAAAGTTTGATGTGAATCTCTAGTTTAGATTTAGAACGACGACGATGCAAACCTGATGCCTAATCGACGCTTGGAACGAGATTTTCTTGTTAACCTGAGTCTGATATTAAGAATGTCATGGTTCTTAATTACGTTTGCTATGCGAAACCGCATTTGCATTAAAACTGGAAGTGAACTAGCCCTAACGACTTTGCCATGAGTTTGTTCTTGTATCGAAAAGTAAGCCAATTTCTTTATCACTGGGTCATGGGAGAATTATATCTTAACGTTTGTATTTGCTACAGCTTAAATTACATAGGTGCATATTAGCTGTGTGAAGTGGGGAACCCCGAAGTCAAAATTTTTGGGTGGGGTTTATCAGAATCGTTACGCGAATGAAACTGAGTACATTCGTTTGTCCACCGGCTGTTTAAGATTATCCATACAAAATAATAGTTTTCCACTTTTAGTTCAAAAGTTATTCAACATTTCTTTTTTATAGCTACCCCAAAAAAATTTAAATTTTTTTTACCAAAATCGTTTTAATCCCAATCGTTTGTCCACCGTTTGTCCAGGTTAGTCCAGCAAAAAAAAAATGTTCAGACCTTCGCGAAGGCTGGACTAACCTGGACAAACGGTGGACAAACGATTGGGATTAAAACGATTTTGGTAAAAAAAAAAAATGCTGTATAACTTTTGAACTAAGGGTGGAAAAACGATTATTTTTTATGGAAAATCTTAAACAGCCGGAGGACAAACGAATGCACTTAGTTTCATTCGCGTAAGTTATAATTTGGGGTGTTGGTCAAGCTTTTTGACTTTGAGGGTTTTGCTATAAAAACTAAATGCTGAATAATTCTTGAACGAAGGTCTAAAAAATTTTTTTTTTGCTGGACTTACCTGACAAACGGAGGATTTTTGGGATTTTTTTGGGGTTGCTATAAAAAAGAAATATCTTTTGCATTAAGGGTGGAAAAACGATTATTTTTGGTGCATAATCTTAAACAGCCGGTGGACAAACGAACGCACTTAGTTTCATCTTCCTAAGTCATCTATTGGGGGCAGCAGATGAGTTTTTTTGATTTTGGGGAGTTCCTATAAAAAAGAAAAGCTTAATAACTTTTTCCTGAGGGTGGACAAACGATTTTTTTGGATGGACAAACGATTCTGATAAACCCCATCCAAACATTTTGACTTCGGGGTTCCCACTTTACACAGCTGTGCATATTTAGTGATATTTAAATCAAACATCTGGTAGCTCCAAACAACTTAATCTTAGTGATCCGATTAGTAGAACTCAAGATATAAGCTTTTTAAAAAGAAAAGGATACAAGCTTTTGAAAAAAGACTTGCATTTTGACTAGTGTTCTTTGATGTTTCAATGCCTAATCCCGCACAGAAAAACAATCTAGTTTTCGACGAGGCACTAGAGAGTTTTACATAGATTCTGGCAAGGGGCTAGCAAGGGTTAGTGAAGGAGAGAACAAAAGTCACGGCGATTTGAACCCTTTCGTCTCGTCAGGCAAAAAAAAAAGGATGGCTTTTGTGGGACTTAATCCCATGATCTTCTGCTTGTCAGTACAATGCGCCACCTACTGGGCCAACTAACTATACAAAAATTCAATGTCGAAAGTGAATGTTTCATACTCTAATATTTCATAACATATTGCATAACAAATACATATACAGAATAGAACAGGATTTTATGTATGTACTTGATTTGATGTACTTGCTTTCAGATGTCTCAAAACCATGGTAAAAAGTGCGATATGAAAAAGAAGACAAAGGAAAGAGAGAAAAATGTATGATACTGAAATTGCATGGTGCTTATAATTTTTTTGTTTTTGATGAACAAGAGACATTCCTGATGAGGTACCGAGACATTTCAAACAAGTTTTTACTAGGGAGGGTCTTACATGTGTTTTAAAAGTTTCCCTAGTTTAAATTGTTGGTACTGAAATCCAGCAAGGGCTGACAATTTTTTCTCGTTTATATTTTCCCTACTGAAAACTTAATAGAGCATTGCTTAAACTAGACACAAACTTGGATTTTTTTCAGCCGGTAAAATACAAACATTTTAAGCAAACATATCATGGGGTTGGAACTCCTTTTATGCTTTTTCAATTTTATCAATTTATTTTTAAATAAAAAGTATTTCTCTAGTAATTCGTTGTCGGAGACAATTTGAGAGTTTAATACAAAAATATTGGTCATGCATGAATTGGTGACATCTTCTTTGATTTTTACGCATATTTGTTTTTTTTCGGAGGAATGTTATAATTTATCAATCGGAACGACTGTCATGATACATAAACTATCCATTTTAACAATTCTTACAATCTGGACAAAATTTTGTTTACGATTGAATTATGAGTAGGATGTTAGGGCTGACTGTGTTTTATTACTTTTATATGCCTCTAACATGATTCGGATGAAGAATTGAAAATCTTGAAAATTTATTTATTCTTCTTTAATTTCTGATATTTCCCAACATTCCAATTATTTTTTTCTATTAAATATAAATCTTGGTAATGAGTGATGCGATTTACAGTGAGCCCTTTAAAATTAAAATGATTGCTTTAGTACCACACAAAAAACACACAAATTCTCCTTTAACGGCAGATCAAAGTTTTTTTACTTTAAATATTTCAAAATATATAAGATCCTCTTTCCGATTCTATATTTTTATATCTTTCCTTCAAGCTCTTATGCCTACCTAATAGTTGCAAACCTATATGGCCACACCCTGCCAACAAGGTTCTTCCATTATCATAAGATACGTGAATTTATTCCATCATCACTATACTTCTTCTATTTATATCTGCATAACACACCTTTCGCCGGTCAAGGCTTAACAAAGATGGGTGGTTATCTTGGCTAAGCAGTTAGTGTTGGTATTAACATGAAATATTTTACGATCCATTGTGATCACAATTTATACAATTTGCAGCCACGCTAATGTGCGCACTCACAAATTGTCGAGACCTCCTTTCACTCTTTAGCTCTAGTTCCAGCTTCGTTTTACTTATGTATATCCCTACCTGCCTGCTGCATCCCTGCTTGCTTGTCTGCATATTTTCCATAATTATCAGGTGTCTGCTCGATGATCTTCATAACCAAGCTAATTATCCTTATGTCACGAAATTCCATCCGACCACGACATAACTTGGAAAACTCGAAACAACGTCTCCAGACGATAGGAGGGTATACATACGGACGGAAGAAGAGGCCATCAGAGAAGAGGTGAGGGTAGCGCGCCCAAGAACTATACCATTATTGTCTGGGCTCTGGCTCTGATGGGTAAATGGGATGCATCTTTTGTGCGCCCCAATGAGGTACACAAGGAACGACACACAACAAGCACATCTCTTTTGCGATATGATCTGTGCGCCTGCCTGTTGCCTGTGCTGTGCTGCTGTGCTTGCAATGCCTGCTTGCACCCAGAAATGTTGCATGTCCTATAATGCTGTCCTATACTATTGAGGCTAACTATGGATAGGGCTGGAGCTGGTAAGCACCATCCCATGTGCTAATTTTCAGCACAACCATGTTCTTTTAGTTTTCACCTTCTATGGAACGGAAAGTAAAAGGCATTGCATCCTATTGGGGTATCTACTTATATAAATGATGTTTGTGGATCCTTTTGATCCATCATCAGTCCAATTCGGGTTTGTTTGTATATTTTAGCGCCGACTTTTGTGCAATACCTATATATCCCGGAGAGGAGGGGAGGCTAAACAGCGACAGTGCAAGAACTAGACTCTCTCCATAAAAAAAAATAAAACAAAAAAAAATGTTTATATTACCTTTAGCTAAAAATGTATGGAGAGGGTTGCCACTTGGCACTTCATGCCTTTTATAGCTTTTAGAAATCGAAGTTCGGCACCTAATCTACGAATTACTTATCTCTGGGTGGCTCTGAGTTACACAAATTGCGATCCACACTTTAACAAAGTGCTTTTTGTCTAAGTGTAATATATTGCTCTCGTATATTTTCAAACGTCAAATTCTTCACTTTGTTGAAACGTCATTTTGATATTTGTATTTATTTATGAAAGGCAATTTCGCTGGCATTATTTTCAGTTATATATGTAAATATAAATAGGAAAATAGAAATTACAAAATAGATCTTCCTTAAAGCTTAGAAAACGTGCTACAGTTTCGCAGCTGTCAGTTTTATCAAGGTAATCGCTGTCATTTTTGTCGTTGACAGATACGTAAAATTCTCTTTATAAAATAAATAGAAAATAAAACAAATTCAAACTTAGCAAACGTTTGACAGTTTTGTATCTGTCCATTTTATCAAAGCAATGGCTGTTTCTGTTATCGTTAACAGATGCGTAAAATTCCAAATATCAAGTTAATAAAAATAAAGCAAGTTCAAGGTAAGGGAACGTTTGACAGTTTTGCATCTGTCAGTTTCGTCAATGCAATCGCTGTGACTTTTGTGGTTGACAGATGCGTATGTGTCAAACAAAGAAATGCAGCATGGCAACCCTTCTCAACAATTCCTTGCTTCTGTGAATCCTTGTTTAGTTAAGTTTTAATTTCGCTTTTCTATTCCATTTTTGGCGTGTGCACGACAATAAATGACAGAAAGTAACCTACGCGACTTGGTTCTCAGAGATTCTTTGGCGTGATGACTTTGCCGCGATGCGATGTCGATGGCAATGGCAATGACGATGGCGACTACTGAATTCGCTTTTTTTTTGTGACAAACAAAAATTGAAAAGAAGAACGAAGAACCACAGAAGGCCATCATCGTCACAACAAGACAACTATCCAAGCGCGATGCCGCGCTGCTGATTAAGAAAACTCCAGACCTATGACTATGAGCAAAAACAACTCGCACAACATCAGAACCTAAAACGAAGCAAGGTGAAGGCTATTTAAAGAAGTTTGGCTGCGCTGCGTGCCTTAACTAGAATCAAGAACCGACCCGCATGGATTGCTGCAATCGAGAGTGACAAAGGAGTTTAGCTGCTGCTGCTGGTGCCGCTGCAACGAGAAGACAACGACGAAAGCGAGTGCCCATGCCCATACCCAGATCCAAGATCCCAGACCAGACCAAGAGATGCGGTTCAGGTTCATTGGCGATATAAGGAAGGAAGAAGCGATGATGAAGATGGCGTCGGCTATACGATGACGATATTCTAGCCGATGGCAGTTGTTTTTTCTACATCTTCGTCTTCGTTGTCGTTGTCGTCATCGGTGGGAGTTTGACAGTTTTAATTGTTGTTGTAGTATTTTTTATTGTAGGTAGATATATATTTTACCGGTGATATTCTCTCTCTCGCGTGACACAAGACGCGACTCTGACTAGGTATTTTGTGATCGTGTTTTGTTCTATAAGTATAGAGGTGCAGCTCAGATCATCAGATGCATAATTTTATTATGTCGCACCATCCAGTTTTGCAAAAGCAAAAGCATAAAAAAAGAACTTTCTATTTTTATCCCATATCATCCCCATCACAGGAACATTATAACACATAAGAATCAAGAGAGGTGATGTCGCTGATGAGGCGTCACGGAAAAATTACACCGGCTATTAATTTAGCTCGTAATGACAGTTTTTTTCGTGGTTTTATGTGTGCCCGTGCCCAATATTTTGTGTGTGAAGGCAGGTCGGGTTCGGGAACTCTTGCTCATCGTGAAACAGATCTTCTTGGAAAATAAGGATGATCATTATTTAAAAAAAAGAAAATAAAAAAAAAAAAAAAATGATCACTGAATGGTGCGCTTTTGAAGGTGTTTGCAAGTTAATGAGACGTGAAGTTCACGAGGGCAGAAACGATTAAGTAGCTGCTAGAGAGATAGCACACAGTACTAGTGAATGGAATTTGGAAATTTAAAAAGAAGGCAATATTTTCTGAGTCTGTGCAAGTCTTAAGGAATTATTGCAGCTTTGTTTTAAATGCGACTTTTGGGTTATAAATTCCCCGTAAAAGATAGTTAATTTTGTTTTTCTTTTTTAAGGTTTATGGTCATCAATTCATCACAATGAGAAAAAATGAGTTTTGAAAAATTTTTAACTTCTTTAAGGTTTGACCAAAAATTCACAAAACGGAAAAATGGTCGTATTTTTAGGTAGTTATCGAATGATTTTTCTCAATTTGTAAACAGGCACATCTTAGTACTACATTCTAGTCCAGTAATCATATGTATACATCAGATGTTATCAGGCTCCCTATCCATGAAGGTTGGCTGCCTGAGACACAATGGCTTTCCATCCTCTACGGTCCTGCTGCTTCCATTCATCCAAACCAAGCGCTCTGGCGTACTCGACGACCTGGTCTTAAAACTGTAGGTTCATTCTTCCTTATAGTCTCGAACCTGGGGGCTGGAATTTGAAGACTCTTGGCTGGAGCATTGTTGTCCATTCGCTCGATGTGACCGAGCCAGTGTAGTCAACGTGTTTTGACTTTCTGAACTGCATCCACATTTTTGTTCAGGTCATAGAGTTCGCTGTTACTTCTTCTCCTCTTCACAGGACTAAATCAGTATCAGCTCTCCCTCTCTGCTCATCGTCCAGCACTCAGTGCCGTATAGCAGGACTAGATATATACTGGACAGTATAAAGGTTTTGTAGAGTATGCACTTCATGTTGGAGTTTTCAACTTATTTGTTTCGCATAACCGAATTAGCAGCGGTGTCCGTGGGTGCCGAATTTCCACTAAGGTGTCATTCGTGTTAATGTTTACTCCGAGGTAGATGAACTCCTTACTTATCAATAGTGACGTTTTGTCCTAGCCGGTGCTTTTTTTGTTTGTTGATATCACGTGCTTTGTCTTAACCTGGTTCACTTCAAGACCAACGAGTTTCGCCTGTTCTTCAATCGCCGTGAAGGACTCTATAACGGCACGTTGGGTGTGGCCGATGATCCAGCAGTTGCACTATCTGCCCCAGAACGAGGTTGAAGAAGTTACATGATGGCGCATCTCCTTGTTGGTGATGGTTGGAACAGTTCGGAGAGCTATTTCCTAACTACACAATGCATCGTGTGTTTTCTAATTTAACGCCACACAACTAGATCAGTTTTCTGGGGATCCTGAGTTCAGCCACCGACAAATAGGGCTAATTGCAAGGAATTTTATCATGTGTGGCCTTATGCAGGGTTTCCACTTGTCATTGAAAGACACAGTTTGACAGGAGAAGGTGGGTTAAACCTTCTTCCTACTACTATTTTCTTTGCTTATGTAGTTGTCAATTTGGTCTTTCAATTACAAGTAGAAACCTAGCATAAAAGTCGATAAAGAGATGGTAATCTCGACTGGCAATTCGTTGGTCTCTTCCAGAACATGCATCAGTGTGAAAATTTGGTCTATGGACGATCTGACGTTCGGGAAGTCACACTGCTATTTGGCGATTACAGTGTTGTTGTACGGCTTAAGACGCTCAAACAGTATGTTCGATTGGATCTTATAAGGGATGTTTAGCAGATCTTACGTCAAATTCAGTAGTTCTGATTTTTTGCTTATGAATAATTCAAGTCTTAAATCTCGAGCACCGATTATAACCACTGCACGAATTAAAAAACCCGCGAAATGTATAACCTTCATCAGTTATTGGCGATTTTAAACCTGACCATTAAAACTATTCGGTACATGAAAATGTACAAAAATGCTAAAGAATTTAAGACAACAATAATCGTGCAAGGAAATTCCTCAGGTTGACAATTAAAATGTCACCAAAAGTATCTAAAGAATAAATACGTACATCAGTTTATTTACTATCGGATTCTACTCCAAGAAGATAATTTATGGGTGCAATATTTAGCGTGGTCTTGCTCAATTAAACAACTTAGAATTAAGTTTGGGATGGGAATTCCACCCGATAACATATGGATTCCTTATAGGTGGCGCCCAACGTGAGACATTTTCAAACAAAGCCACTTATGATTAAAACATTATCAACTCATACCTCGTACTTCGTACATTTCATTTTAAGCCTTATACCTTCTTTTATCTTTTTTATATTCATTCTCATAAGTGATCAAACTGTGAAACAGATTCATTTTCCAATTAATAAAATCAATATATAATAATTTCAAGTTCTAGTAAGAAATACAAAACCCTCAACTGTTTTCTCGGCTTCTTGAACAATTCTTCTATTTCAGTCACTTTTCCTCCACTAAACTATTTTTTTTCTGTAAATTGAAAATAATTAAGAATAACAGTCAAAAAAACTCC
Source organism: Melangyna quadrimaculata (assembly GCA_949320155.1). Classification (NCBI taxonomy): domain Eukaryota; kingdom Metazoa; phylum Arthropoda; class Insecta; order Diptera; family Syrphidae; genus Melangyna; species Melangyna quadrimaculata. Next base: position 105,759,609 of record OX439483.1, read on the forward strand.
AATCTGTCCGATTACTTTAAGAAATGCCAGAAGAACATAATTAAAGAAAAAATATATAGTTAAAAGCATATATTACGCATACACCCCAGATATCCATTTGTTTGTTTTTATTTAGATGGAAATTTTGTAAGGAAGTGAACTTTTTGTGATAGTTAAAAATATCATGAAACCAGACGATAAATTTCAGAGTTAATTTTAGGAATTCCCAAACCGTGCTCTGCAGTACGAAAACAGTCTAATTTGAGGTTTAAATTCGAGTCATGTTACTCCTGGAACATTCTTCCAGTCAATTTGAATCTAGAGTGTGGTCCTATGGTGATTTAATTTTTGACAAAAACTGAAATGCAATCCATATTTTTTTTTTTTTTGAAGATCTGTCCAAACCTCATTTAAATTAATTTTAGTCGCACTGAAAAACTGGACCTAAGCCACACCAGAATTTGTATATGGTCTAAAAAAAAAAAACTTAAAAAGCATTTGACTTTAAGTGTTTAAAAAGGCAGTCCCATAGCTTTTATAGCTTCGACTAATCCCCTTCTAATAAATATTTTTCATAGTAAAACTCTGACAACTACCGAAATCCCATTAACAGGCCATTAATGTACCACTCTAGGGTCTAATATGACACCCAATTTGATTTATTCAGCGAAATCTCTCACCTGCGCACACTGAAATTCACATTTCCAAAGTCGATAGAGGCAAAACCAAAAGCAAGTAGACAACAATAAACTGTCTATAAATTCTATATTTTATGCTTGAACAACAGGCCCAACTTCGTATAGTTTTAGATCGATGCGGATCATAATATAGAGAGACCAAGGTGTTGGTGGTTTCCTCCTTTCGAATTTTTGTCTAAGGCCACAACACTCTTAACCTGGTCAGGAGTGATCGAAAAAATTCGATAACCAAACTAACTGCGAAAACAATAAAACACCAAGAGCCATAAATCCGTTGGATACTTCATAAATTACCACCATTTTTCTGGAGCCCCGGCAGCGTGCACAGATGTAGTCAAATGATATTCACACCGATAAACCGTCGCGTCGCTTCGTCGTTGTACCGCTTCACACTTTGGACTATGGGACGGTAGAGTGTTCACTGTAAAGTGTGCCATAGTCTACCACCACTCAACCAACGATGCCACAAACAACTTCATAATTCAAAACTGTTTCCAATGAAATTTCCCCACAAAAACGTCACCATCGAACCTCGTCATCATCATCGAGTACGTCCAGTCCATGTTATTGCCAAATGTGACCTAAAGCGGTACCTTGATGGCATGGCACAGCAGATCTCTCTATCACACACAAAAACCCGACTCTACTCTACCGCCACCTGGTGATGTCGTTCAACAGAACCAAAACAAGCCGATGATTGATGGTGGCGAGGACTATCAACTATCGCAGCCTGCCAGCAATATGTGGCCGGCAGTCGATAATCCTCGAACTCATGTGATCCCCATGTGATCCTCTCTCGCAGTCTCACAGAGATCATGATCTATGCTAGAACCAGAAATTGGCAGCCTTGCAACAATTAATTTGCATAATCTCCTCACGCATGTTGTACACCGTTTTGTCCAATGGCCATTTGTTGTTACTTTCAAAGTAGTATCCATTTCCAGTCGCACTTGTGTACGCTAAGGAGCTTATCGCCAGTCACAGCACCAATAAATACGTCGTATACTCTCGCTCGCTCGATGCTTCGGTGAAGCCATCCAAAAGAGACCGGACGGCCAGCTAGAGTGCGACATGGTTGTTCTAATAAATAGCAATGCAAATGCCTTCACTCCATCACAATTAAGCGATGACTTCCTCTGAAGCCGATCCAGAGTAGACAAGGGTAGAGCAGAGATATATGTTCGGAAGAGCCTTAGGCTAGTGCACGTTCCTGCGTGACTCTCTGTCTCGTCGTCATCATCGTCGTCGTATTCTTGGTCGACGCTGAGGCTGATGATAAAAAACCACAAATAAAAGGTGGAACAAACGATCGCATTAGCACCACTTGACAGATGGTCGTCGTGTTCCGACATTGGACATGAATTGCATTTTTCGTGGACATGGCCCGCGCTGTTTGAGATGATTCACTGGTAAGTTCTGTGCTTGGGCCCTTTCTTTTTTCTTTCTTTCCTTCCATTAGACGTTGCATAGAATTAATATATTTCGATGGGGCTATGGTCATTTTTCAATGGCTTGTTCTCATTCCAGCAATGTTGTGCATGATCGGCTTTGTGTGTGAAGGTGATCGTGTGAAGTATAATGTAAAGAAGACGACGCTACGATGCAGATGTTGATGATGGTGAAAGAAATGGTAGTTTGTATAATACAAGTTAAGTTACTTGTTTGTGCTTTTTAAAGAGTAATTTTCGATTATGTATCTTGGCATCTTTAACGAGAGTGCAAAATTCATTGTTATGATTGAAATTATGAACAAACAATCACTTCCGGGAATAGCATGCATACTTTATTAGAAAAATAAAATGATTGCTCCTATACATTTGGTAATATACTTTTTGGAGGAAAAATTCAATACCCAGCACAATAACTATAAAAAGGGAGAATTGACAACTGTACTTAAATTTTAGGATGAAAAAATAAAAAAAAACAATCATATTCTGTTGATAGGAGTGTCAGAAATTATTAGTGTAAAAAATGTATTAGAAGTGGATTATGCGAATATATTGTTCAACGCTTAAAGCAATCTGCTTTTTAAGTTATTTGTTTAGACAGCATTCAATTGTGACTTAGGTGTAGATTTTCAGTACTTCATAGGTAAATTGTATGTTATACAAGATTTGGACAAATTTTCGTAAATGGATTGCATTTCATCTTGTATCAAAAAGATTTACTTTAACTGGAAAAAGTTTCAGGAGTTAAATCGAACTTGAACCAAATAAACTGGGATGATTTTTTCATTAAAAAGTCTTCATTAAAAGACTAGACTAAGAATTCTTAAAAATAACTCTGAATTGTTCGTGGTTTCTCTGAGCTAGCGCATCAGAGGCTTACTCTTTGCGCTACTGAACTACGTTATCAGCTCTATCCCATTGCAGGTTTGATTTTGTATCAAGCTTTAAAAATCACCTGTAGTAGCTCGTAGCGTAATGGTTCGTGCATTGACTGTCAAGCTGCAGGTCTGGGTGTATTTCCCAGCCTCGCCCACCTTAAAACCAAAAAAGATTTTATCAGTGCTACTGCCTCTTGCGAGAATCGACAAATCTTCCAAGAATATCACTTGTCATGAATAAGTGCTTCTCGACTAGCCGTTCGAATTCGGTATAAGATCGTAGGTCCCTTCCATTCCTATTTTTTGTTAGTAACTGGGCCCTGGTTCTTCACGAACCGTTGCGCCACGAATTTTATTTATTTATTTATTTTATTTAAAGTCACCTGCTTTTTTTTCGGCTCGCACAAGTCAATACGCGTTAAGAAAGCACCGTCATTGACGATTTTCTAAAGATTAAAGGTTTAACTTTGTTATATTGTTATGACCTTTTATGTTGATATGTTTTGTTTATTTGGATGGGCTTTAGGTCAAATGAAACAAATTTATTTATTTTGATATCACGACTTTTCGTCCATGACTATGGACATCATCAGGTGAAAACAATGAGTTTCTTTATCTACATTGATAAATATAAAGATTACAAAAATTGTCTACAAATTTGTACACAAACTATATATAAACTTACATTTGTTACATTTATATTGCACTTTAAAACAAAAATTAATTTCAATTCAGTATGAAGTGGAATTGACAAGTAACAGCCATATAGATTTTAATTTATATAAACATGATCTTGGTAGTAGATCATTTGCCAAAGCTTTATCCTCCCCTTCCTCTCCAGCAGGTGTTTATATTGTGGGCTTACGTCTTTCATGTCAGTTCGTCGGTTCATCGTATTGTCAGCGTTTATGATATGCAGGGTTTTAATTATCATTCTCTTGTTGTAGTGTGGTTCCCTTTGCAATATTTTGACATCTTCGAAGTTAGGAAAGTGTTTGTGGGTAATACAGTGTGATGTCAGTGCTGTCTTCTGTACTGCATTACTTTTCAAGTCCGATTTATGTCCGGAAAGTCTGTTTTTTTTAATTTTTGTTTCGTCGTTCCTATATAAGTTTGTTGGCATTCTTCATTCGTATTTCCATTACAATTTATTTTGTAGATTAAGTCCGAATGTTCCATTTTGTCTGTTTTTGGGTTTGTTTTATAGTTGTGAAGTTGATTTCTTCGCCATTGTGTATTTGTCTGTATCCAATAGTTTGGCATTTTTGAAACGTTCCGCTATTTCTTTGATGTAGGTGAATGATTTGTAGACTATATTTTGTTGTTCTGTTGCTGATTCTATTTCTGGTGGCTTTGTTTTTCTATTTTCATATTGTGTTATAAGTGTTTTTATTATTTGTAGCGGAAAGGCGTTTTTCCGTTAAATGTTGTCTATTTTTATTTGTCGTTTTTGTGAAACTCGATATCACTTATTGTGAGAACTCTTTTTATCATGTTATTGGCTGTGTTGAAAATCGTCTGTCAAGATCATGTTTATATAAATTAAAATCTATAAGGCTGTTACTTGTCAATTCCACTTCATATTGAATTGAAATTAATTTTTGTTTTAAAGTGCAATATAAATGTAACAAATGCAAGTTTATATATTGTTTGTGTACAAATTTGTAAACAATTTTTGTAATCTTTATATTTATAAATACAAATATAGAAACTCATTGTTTTCACCTGATGATGTCCATAGTCATGGACGAAACGTCGTGATATCAAAATAAATAAATTTGTTTCATTTGACCTAAAGCCCATCAAAATAAACAAAACTTATTTAAGATTTAAGGCTAAAGCAAAAACGTAAAATGCACTGATCTGCCGAGGTTCTTAATTTTTCAAAACATCCTTTCATTTAACCACCATGAAACCAAACCTTTTTTCTTGTATGGAACCGCTAATTATCCGTGTTTTGGTGGTACAATGATGCTAAAATCCATATTAAAAAATTGTGCTTATGATGGGGTTGAAATCAGGCTATCTTCAAGATTACGACCTAAACGCAAAATAGTTGGCCTACTCATCAATTGACACATTAATCCTCTTTATATACCTTCATTTTCTGTCCCAAGCAGTTGTTGATTAATTTTTTTTTGTCAATGTAATAAATTACATTTAATGAGTTAATAAGAGCAAACAGAACTTAATTTGAGAAAACACACATGGCTTCAGGTTGCATTCTCTTAAACAAAGATAAGAGCATAATAGTTGGACTACTCTATATGGGATGAAAATAAGTGTTGGCCTATGACGATTTAAATAGATGTTCAGTTAACCGTTATTAAAAAAATGACATGCACTTGTTTTGTTGTTTATTGATATCTTGCAACAATTTAGTGTCAATCATGGTGTGTGGTGTTGCCTTATCACGAGACCTTAGGGAATCCAAAGTTAAAGCCTTCGAAACGGGATTGTCGAACTACAAAATAGCAAACCAATTTAATTTACCTCACTTATTAATTCGAAACATTATCACAAAGTTCAAAAATAGTGGAAATGTGGAGGTTGGTAAAAAAACGGGACGCCCACCAATTGCGAAACCTCGAGATTGCCGAGTCTTAAAAAAAATAATAAAGGAAAACGACGTCAAACTGCCGCTGCAATAACTGCTCAATGGAGAGAAAGAATCCAAAAAAGTGTTTCAGTCGACACTTGTAAGCGGACAATGAAAAAAATTGGATATAAATTTTATAAGGTTTGTTTAAGATTTATTTAAATTAGAGCTATTTTAATTCGTTAAAACATAGGCCAAAGAAAACCCAACTAAACAAAAGAAAAGGCGCCTAGAGTGGGCCAAGCATCGTAAGAACTGGACTTTAAGTCAATGGCGGTCCGTTATTTGAAGTGAGGTTTGAAGTTTGCGTGGGCGACGAACGAAAACGTGTCATAAGAAACTCCAAAGAGGTCTTTCACAAAGATTGCCTTAAAAAAACAGTCAAGTTTCCAGCATCTCTAATGAAATGGAGATGCATGTCTGAGCGAGGTTTGGGCAATTTACATTTTGTAAATGGAACTGTCAATGCTACCAAGTACGGGATATTCTGGAAAATGAGCTACTCCCATCAATACCACGACTTCAAACCATCACAGGATGGTGTTTCCTGCCATACAGCAAGGTCTACAATGGCGTGGTTATCTGCTGAAGCAATTCCTTTACTGAAATGGCCTTCCAGCCGCCCTGACCTTTCGCCAATTGAAACGGTCTTGCATAAAATGAAGCAAAACCTCCGAAAAGAACTATGTCGGACTCTTTAAGGCCTAAAAGCTTAAATCATAAATATTTGGGAATCTTATGGTACCGAAGAATGTCAAAAATTAGTTGACGCAATGCCACGACGCATAGAAGCAGTTATCAAGGCCAGAGGCGACGTAACACCATGGTAAAATGAAAATTAAGACGCGTAGGCCAACTATTTTGCGTTTAAAAAAAGGTATCAAGCGTTATTTTATTTTTTAAGACTGCTCTATATGGTTATTTATCTGAAGTCATTTTGTTTTTGTTACTTATTTGTATCTAAAATAAATATATCTAAAAAAAATACCAAAATTTTGAGTTTTTTGCTGATGGAAATTAAGAGCCAGCTGATTTTTGTTTTTTATCATAGGTAGTCCAACTATTTTCCGTTTGGGCTCGTATTACATTTGTTGTTATTCGTAAGAAAAGATTTTCGTAGTGCTGGTCACGAGACGAGATCGATTGTAAATCGTCTCGGTTTCGTCAAAATCGAAAAACTTCAGTCTCAGTAACTTAGCCTGATCTTTATTTTGTCTCGGTCACTTCCCAGTTTGTTGTGTTTGAATTAAAAAATGTACAAAATAATTTTTTTTTAATTTAAAACCACCGAAACCTCGGTAAATGTGTGTCCAAAAAATACAGTCTTGAGAGGTATCAATAATTTAATATTTTAGTATTTCAATATAGTTGTCTTATTTCATGATCCCTCTAACTGCCACACTTCCGTAAAAAAAAAAAAAATGGTTCACTGGGGCGTATGCGTACTATTTTTGTATTATTTAATTTAAAACACTTGCAATTTTTAAAAGTTATCGGCAGATTAAAGTTGTTATAATTTTTTTTACAATACCAAGATTTTTTTTATTAAATTGTGTGAATTTAAAATTAGTGCTATCAACGGGATTACTTTAGAAACTTGAAAAACCAAAATAAAAAAAAAAATAATAAAAAAAGATTTATCGCTAACTGAAATTGTACTTTGGTGAATTTTAGCATAGAAAATCACAATCTTAGTTGGAAAATAACTTTATTCACAAAGCGACTTAAAATGAGGTGTTAAAGTAAAAATAACTTTCCAGGGAAATACAAATGTTTATATTTCATCGTTATTGGTACCTAGATTAGTTTCCATACATTTTCGCCGATTCTCCTTAAAAAACTAAAAAAAAATCTTGTTGTATCCGAAATGCAGGAATCGGCAAAAAATGTATTATTAAAAAAGTGTATTGTTCTGCACTTGTCTAAAGAGCTGTATCTCTGCGAAAAATATTCATATTAAAATGAAACAAAAAGAATTCGATAGATTTATTTTCTAAGATTAATTGTTTTTAGAAAATCAATTTTTAGATACTTTTTTTTCAAACTTTGCAAATTATGAAACATAAACGCAAATTTGCAAAGTGAAAAGTCCTTTTCTGCAAAGTGAAAAGTTTTGTTAGTTTGCAAAGTAGCTATTTGTTCTTTTTGTTTCACCAAACAAATAAACTTTGCAAATTATATTTAGAATTTTGAAAAGCTTTTCAGTTATATGCAAAGAGAAATTTTCATTTGCAAACAAGCGTTTTTTGTGAAAAGTTGTCGAAAAATAATAATAGATAAAAATGAATAGTTTTGATGAATTTTTTGAATTCGAGGAAGTTAGTTATAGTGGCCAAAGAGTATCGAAGTTAAGAATTAACTTTGATATCGGGAATAATTTTAGCGACGAAAACAACCATAATTTTTATTAACGAAAACAACCATAATTTATTTTGTCCAAAATTGTAAATGAACTACAGTTCAACAGTCAAAGGAATACGTGTTTAAGTCATTTGCAATATCACGGTGTTACACCTATGCACGAAGTAAGCAAAGCAACCGTCTGCAGAATAGTTCATGGACTGTCGAATGTGATCATTGATGAATTCCTCCCAAAAATCATTTGTTGGCCACAAAATTCTTCAGAAACAGCCATACCCTAATGCAGTAATTTTAGAAGAGATAATGCAAATACTTTCAGTGAATGATAATTAATAACAGATCCAATGGAACAGAGATTTAACAGATCTCATAAAAGAATAAGGTAAATCATTGAAAACAGTTTTGGTATGAGATGTACAGGAAGGTACATATACAGGGTGGACCAAATACAAGTTTCTTTTTAAAAATGCAATAAAATGAACAAAATTAAATTTTGTCCATGTATTATGGCTTTATTAGTAAGAGCAAACATATTCCCATTAATAATGGAACTCAACGGGCCCCTGTTCGTTTTGTTGAGTTTATTGAATGAACTGGTTAGATAACTTGTTTATTCAGCTTTAATAAATTTTTTTCTTTTTGCTATACGATTATTTTTGTTGGGATATTTGATTGCAAATTAAAAAAAGGTATTTCTGACTTTGATCGCCAATTTCCTGGCAAATAATGGTACCACCAAAAATTGAAGGTCAGTTTAAAAATTTGAATTCTTTGAGATTTGTTTAGCCTTTACCTTTAGTTTCCAAAAACTGCGATTTTTTTTTTAGTTTTGTATTTTCTTAAATCTTTTAGTGCCTTACAAATGTTGAATGCGAAAATAATGCTGTTATACAAAACATTCACGTAAATTCAAATTGATCCACCGAAGATCGAACCGTTTACATACCTATACCGAATGATCAAAGTTGAAAAATCAATTGAAGGAACAAATTCTATTGTGCCTGATCATTATGTTATCATCATACAAATGAAAAATGAAGACAAATATACCAATTTTCGTTGAATTTTTTCACAGTTTTGCATTATTTATCTAAATAATTTTTAGACGAAGTCAAAACAAAGTATTTTAACCATTTGTTTTTAAATTAAGTTTTTTGTTTAAATTTACATATATTTAATTGGTTTTATTTTTAAAGCAAAAAACGATTTACGAAAATACCAAAAAAAGCTAATCCCCTGACTGAATCTGATTCTTAAAACTCGATCAAAGGCAAATAACCTTATTGTCCAAACAATTTGTCGCCAATGGCTTGGACAGCAATGAGCACGAACAAATTCTTTAAGTTTTTTTTAGTTTGAGTACTCGTTACACAGAATTACCTACAAGATGCAAGGTTTAATGAAGCTATAGCTTGGTCCAGTTTACAATTGGAGTAACTCGCACTTAAGTGGCCAATAAAGCACAGTGCCTACTTACCTGTATAAGTAGATCTTGAGTCTCCCATTACTGGTCACTTAAGTCAAGTACCTACTGCTTATGCATACTCAGACTCAGAATGTAAAACTGAGTCTAAGGTGCCATTGTCATTATAAAACACTTTTATTCTATATTTATTCCAGTAATTGTTTCGTTTTGAAATTGACCCTTAATCTCTTGCTCCTTATACATTTTCAGATTTTTTATCATTTTCCGAATTTTTGCCATCAATTCTACTTGTTTGAAGTTGGCCGCACATCTTTTCCAATACTTTTATCTTGAAACGTTTAATTTCCACCCTTGCTTAGGCTTTATCCCTCCTATAGCAATAACGTGGTAAATTTATGTCATAAAATCTGCATTAGGTTTCTGAATTCAATTTCGTAAACTTTGTTTTTTTTTTCTATACTAAACCAAAGGTATCGTTAGCTACCTACGTCGCGACGACCGAACGACGATACGTCGATAACATTTCCTCCAATTCTTAACAACTTTAATCAAAGCCCACATGGTATAGAATATGCCGCCTGCCTGCCAGCCTGCCTACATCTGTATGCAAGTGCATGTGCATTGAACCGTAAGTAACCCAAACTGAACAACAACAAAAAAATTTGTATAAAGTGCAACTCTGAGCAATACACAGCAATATATCCTACATCTAGCCAGCAAAATGAAACTCTCCATTTCCATGTCAAATTTCAAATTCGCAAGCTGATTGCATGCAGTTGCAGTTTTGCATGCAAAATGCACTAAGTAAAGTAGTAGTAAGTAAAATATCTGCTGTGTGTTGCTTCGTCTCGTCTCTCTATATCTACGAGTATGCAAAATGCAATTCCTATGGTTATGGATGGGGCTATGGCCACGGTGCATTAAAGTCTCCACTCTACCTCTACTGCTGCTATAGTGCAACTCCACATGCATTCTAAGCCCACAGACATCAAAAATGCACCCAATGTCTATTGGTATTGGTTTTATTCATTTCTATGACGAGACGCGATGATAAGAAAAAAAAAAAAAAAAACAGTAAATAGCAAACATAAAGAATAAAAAAAAAAAAATAAAACAACAAACACCGGCTTTTATTGTTTGCAGATTGTTGTGTGTGGTTGTGGATTATTTGGATGTGGATGATGGCGACGGAGTGTTGCCTTTGCCTTCATCATGCCTGCGCCTTTACGAGTTCTGTTCTGCTTTTGCTTTAGTATGACTGCTGCACGCTAGGGTTCGACGACAACGAGATGAGGTTGGTTTTCTGGTATGACGGTTAAGTTTGCTTTTACTTGATTGACTCGATCGTAGACAACAACAACAGCAAAGAGAATGAGAAGTCTACAACAACTTTAGGCCGCTGCTTCGCTCTTCCATGGCGGCACAGCAACCAGAAAACAGGCAATGCGTTATTATGAATTTTATGTTGCCGCAGTCTTTAAGTTGCTTTTCAACGGATTTGTTGATGTAACTGAGCAGAGGTAGTCGGGCGCCATTACGCGAAATATAAAATTCAAATGTTGAATAGAGGATATTGTTCTTGAAAATTTAACAACAGCCCAAACCGAAACGACTTTGACTAGAAGCCTCTTTGTATCTTCGAAGTTTTTTAGTAATTTTTTTTTTTTTTTTTTTTTCAATTCGGTTTAATTTTAGTTCCATTATTTTTTTTTGTTTATTCTGTTGTTTGCTGCAGATACGCGAATTGAATTTCCTTATTGGTTGTGCTGCGGCACAAAATTCTGCAGCAATTCCTCGTGCGTTTTTTGTTTGTTTTGTATTTGTTTGTGGAGTTGTTGTCTTTCACGTCGTCGTTGTTGCGGCGATCTTAGTGAATTGTTTGTGGTCGGCTAGTACGTATAGTACTGTGTGTGGTGCGCGCGGTCTTTATGGCTAGCTAACTCGCAGCGGAAAGAAAAGAATTCGAAAATTCTTGGTGCTTTGCCGGTTTTATTCTGTTTCCATTCGATCATAGTTTGTTTAAAATACAAATTAACAAATTATATCTATGAATATTGTGAAGTTCGAGGTTTTATTTTATTTTTAAAAGAGTGCATAGGTAATCTCCAAAATAAGTATCTTAATAATTCTACCTGTGAAAAGAATCACGGAAATACAAAGTGTCTTAAAAAAATAAGTGATCTTCTCTCTAGCAACGATCGAGATTGAGTTCCTATCTCGATCAAGTGTTACGTCATAATCACCGCACTACTTTTAGATATATTTTAATTTTAAACCAGAAGCAGCTCGAAAAATAGAGACACAAACTGACAAAGGATTAAGTCACCACCACACCGACCGACCGCATGGATATTTTATCTAATGGATACCTTATTGCTAGCTTCATTGATTGTGTTCTTCTTTGTGTAATTTGTGTTTATTTCTAAAATTGTGTTTCCTCTTCTTTTTTTTCGGTTTTAATGATCATTTTTTGTTCGTTTTTTATTTGTTTCTTATTAAGTGTGCAAAATTTTGTGTGTTAAGTATGAAGTAATAAATACTTATATAGTGTAGTGACCCCTTGCAGATTTAATCTTTTTTTATTGACTTTGACTCGTGGTTCTCTTTATTTTTGGGGAAAAAATCGGTTATTTTGTTGGGGTCAAAATTTTTTAGGGTTCACAGAATTCTGTTTGATTATAAAACACTTGCTTACAGGATTTTGTATGGCCACTATGGAGTGGCTGTTTTAAATTCGGGAGATTTATGGTTTAGCTTTAAAATTAAGAACTATGGACTAATGCAGCTTGCTGTTAATTAATCTCATCTCCGACGTTTCTCTCCAAAAATCTTAGTTTGGAGAGAATTTTGCTCAGGAGCTCAAACTAAACTTGAGCTAGGTAAACCAACGTATAATAATTTGTTAATAATTATCAAATGTAGATTCAAGAAAGATTTTCGAGGTCGATACCCAAGAACGTTGGAAAAATATACCATTCTCCTTACCGAATGGGGAGAGTGGCAATTTAGTAGCAAAAAAAAAACCATTACCAAGAGATTTTCGCGCGGATTATACCTACCTACCTACCCAAGCCTTTTTTTTTTTACATCACTAATAAAGTTGTAAGAACGCAATTTATTTTAGATAATTTAACTTAAGTGCAATTTTGTATGTGGACAGTTTTAAATATCTATGAACATATCTATACATCTATACATTTTAACGAAAATGGGACATCGCGGAAAAGTCGACAGTGTAAAGTGTTCATCATATATGAAGATCTATGTGAAAATGTTTAAATTGAGTACCTACCTGAAAAGGGAACAAAAAACTATTAAGAGCGGTAAACAGTAACAAACGCAGGATTTTGTTTGGGGGGGCTCAGTCTCAATTTTGGTGTAATTTTTTTAAGTTATCACAAAATAGCAAACAAAATTAAAGCCCTTCGTATTATCAACCACCAGAAATTTAATTTCAATAGAAAAAAAAAAGAAAAACACACAAAATACTCCCTATAGTTATGAAATGAATCTTACCTTTCTTTCTTTGTAAACAAATATTTTTTGAAAAAATCAAATTTGACAAAAATCCACTTTATGGGCTCGATTTAAACAACGTTAACGGTAATAGAGGTAGGTGAAAACTGTATTCACATTTTAATAAACAAAAATTTCCGCTTTTTCTTTAAATAAGCTCATAAATATGTTATACAGTCGTTTTTTTGTTGAGAGAATGAATAGCAACTCAGCAAAATGTTTACACGAAAAACAATAACAAAACAAATTATTATTGAGAATTTTGTTTGTGTTTTCCGAGTAAAACTTTTACTGAGGTGCTAGTCACTCTCTCAAAAAAAAAGGCTGATAACATTTATTAGGTCTGTTCATTTAATATGAGTTTCTGTGATTTTTAGTCCAAAGTCCTATCAAGTTTATATAAAAGAAATGAAATTGATAGAACTTGGGAACGAAATGCACAGAAAATCGCAGAAATTCAGGGTAAAGGAACAGACATTATTATAGTTTAAAGTAGCAGAAGAAGTAGCTATACAATGTAAGAAATGGTAACATTTTTCAAGGGAATTCTCATAATACAAATTATTATTGGGATGTTTTCATAGTGGTTTCGCTAAACTTATGTTTTACTTAAGTAAAGTTCAAATAAGATCAATTATAACAATTTATTCCAATTCGATTTCTATACTTATCAAAAAAGAAGTTTATTAAATTATTGAACGTCAAACATAGTGCCTTGAAAAAAACTAAAATAAATGTTTAGGTTATATTTTAAGTTTAAATTAATCATAACAGTTTAAGACGACTATGAATACGGCCCATTAACTTAAAAAAAAAAAAAAGAGTTTGAGAAAATTGTCTACCTCTGATACAGTTTTCGAAATGTCATCAATTGACTCTACAGCTTTCTAAATGCCTTATGTCGTAGCATTAGAAATAAAAACCAAAATATTTTTTGAATATTTGATACGTTCACTGAGCGCGAAGGTGATGGTTCAAGCATAAACAAAGCACACTAAAAAGCAAGAATAAGAGAATTTATTATCTTAATAAGTGCACTACATATTTTGTTATTTCATTCCGGCTTTTTTTTTTTAATGGGAAAAGAAGGAAAAAATTAAATGTGTAAAATCATTTTGCGAATTTTGACTGTTTGCAAGGGAATTTTGTTTGGGTTTCTTACTGAGATACGTTTGAAATGTCAAACAAAATCTAGATTACGTGTGGTATGAACTAATGATTTTAATACGACACTCATGTCTACAGTTTTTTTTTAAAATTAAAATCAAAAATACTGCTAAGGTTTAAAATTAACATAAATATAATTTGAACTAAAAATAATAAAAACTTTGCTTCGATGATATCTGAAATCTTAGCACAGTATACCATACTGCTTGGGAGGGGGGCTCAAGCCCCCTAAGCCAATCCCCCCCCCCTGCGTACGCCACTGGCAGTAAAGGTGCTTGCTTTGCTATTTGAATATAACCCAACGGCTCTAAGACAGGATGCCATTCTTTAACTATTATTATAATTAAATTATTTGTACTTAGCTTTAGGCGGTTTTTGATAATTTTTGAATTGAATTCTCAAAGATGTGCTTAAAATGGTTGAGGAATTTAATTTCAACGAGGCGATATTTTTGATACCAACGTCGTCGTCCCTACCATACTTGTATCCTGCAACTTTTTGAAAGGTCTTAACATTTGCTTTCCTATTTTAACCGGACTATAAATCAAATACGAAACAACTCAAATCCAAATTTTCGTCTGCACACAATGTTTCGGGCAATCGATTTTGTTTGAAAAAGCGTGAAGACATCTTGAAAAATAACAAAACGAGATCATAACTAGAGGACAAATTAGAAACAAGTGAAGTACGATACAGAAATTGCATGGTGCTCATACATTTTTTTTTTTTTTTTGGTGTACAAGAGACATTCCTGATGGGGTACCGAAACAAAACCAACAAGTTTTTGCTAGGGAGGGCCTCACGAGTGCTTGAAAAGTTTTTCTCATTTAAATGTTTGGTACTAAAATCCACTAAATGCTTGCCAAGTATCTGACAAGTTTTCCTCGTCTAGATTTTCCGTACTGAAACTTACTTGGACCTTCCCAAACGATACAGCAACATGGAATTTTTCAAATTTCGTCTCCTAACTGTCCATTAACTAACGAGTCCTTATCGCACCTGTATCTGCTACTGATATGGACATCAACGCCAGTCAAACCACGATTTCGGAAAAACACCATCACGATGAATCGGTCATAACATCCGGTGGCACACAGATCCTGGCCTTTACACTAACCTACAAGTTTGTCTGTCTGAATCTTCCGTAGATCTTTGACATGTATGATTGGCTTAGACCGAGCTGACGAGACACAGTACATTGGTTTGTTCCTTGTTGCAGCAGTGTGACAACTTCTACAGGCGTGCGTCGTATCCATTTTTTTCTAAGATAAGGAGGACAAATAGAAATGTCGCAATTCACTTTGAACAGAAAACTCAAAACCTAAGACCAACAATGGGCGCATTTAACAAGTATAATTTGTTATTTTTGTTATTATGGCGGATAGCGCGAAAATTATCAGATGGATTTATATGATTTTACCTTTAATTTAAAGTTTTAATTTCAAGCTTTAAGACGAGCCCATTAACAATTAATTAAAGATATTGTATCCATCGCGACTGTTGTTTTTAGAAGAACTTGAGTGATTCCATTTTTTTGCTCGTATATTAAAAGAACAAAGGATTTTTTCTTGTATCAACCCAACCTAAACGCTCTAGATTTTGCCGTTCTTATGGGAATCACTTTGGATATATCACGATAAATAAAGTGGACAAAAAAAAATGTTAGTGGGTGGCATGCAACAATAAAACATCACTTTCTATTTTCATGCCATGTTTTGAATTCCCTACAACACGATTTAATCAACCGACTCGACTACCGACTCTAATGTTTATCTTTTGAAGAACAACATCTCCAATTCAAATTTGAATACAAAACAATCTTATAAATGACACATTTCTCATTAGATATGCTAGATTTAACACGCTGATTGTGTGGTAACGAACTACCAAAGATACTGTGTAGATACATTCAACAAAACACTTTTGATTTCCATTTTTGTCTTGCCGATTCACACCACAATTTACTACAACAACTTCTTTTTTTACAATATAATTAATTCGACCTATAAATAGAGGGAAATAATACAAAGCCCAACCGAACAAGTTTTGCATTTTTTTGTATTGTTATATTTGTTGTTTAACAAAACAAACAAACATGTGTGTCAGCTATGAGAGCAGGTCTAAAAAATAGCCATGATCAATACCAAATCCAACGACAATTTTAGCCATCAGCAGATTATGTCACAACATTTACACTTGTCATGGTAAATAAAATGAGAATACAAAAATGGCGGAACAAATCATGGAATTCCATATATCTACATAATTGTATACGAACGGTGTATTTTAACCTAAAATAAATACACAACTTGTGTATAACTAAAAACCCTATTAGAGTGCAGATAAATAACTCGATCAGCATGACCAGTGTTGCATGCAAAGTTTCTCACAATTCGTGTAAATTTATTCAAAAAATAGAGGAAATCGTTGAGAGTAGTAGCTCCAAGGCAATAGACTCCCACACTAGACTTAAATGGAAGTCGATTACAATATAAGAACCCCTCCCCTCAATCCCCTCTTAATGATCTTGGAAACAAATCTCTTTTTTATTCCAAACCCAAAATGATCAAATTGAAAATACAAAAGAAATTTGCATAAACGATCGATCGGACACATCCAGCTGCAGCGCGGAGCCCAATATTTATTTATTATGGTTACTGTCGTGGTGATCTTTCGATTTCTTGGGATTGACTTCATTGAGTGCGCGCGTTGATGTTTGCCGATCACTTAACGTTTAGTTACTTTGAATTAAAATTAATTTGTTTTTTCTTTTATTTATTTACTCTTTTTTGATTTTCTATCATCGATCAATTAGCTGTGTGACTCAATAAACCAAGATCGGAGGATAGTGATCCAATAGTTTTGATAAAAGTGAGACGGAACTTTCTATTTAAAGCCACAAACACTCCCACCTGTCTATAGAGAAGCAGGTTAATCATCACTTGTTAATCTTTCATTTTCCATCAAGGCCCCATTTCTCTCCGTCATCCAATTAAAACAGACAGAGAGCGATAAAAGTCTGGACGATCGAACACACGACCAAATGACCTGCTTAAAGGAAATACATACATACCAACAAGTTAGCTTGCAAATTACTTAGCAAGTTAATTGAACCGACCGAAACGAAGTTCAGGTGATAAATTAAATACAAAAAATGTTGTTTTAATGACTTTTGTTCGCGGTGACAGTGGACATAAAAAAACTTACCTCAAATACTGGTGCATATATGCATGCAGCGACGTCTAAACGGCCGTTGGACGGCCGACGTCCGACAACGGTGCAACAAGGGATTTAAAATCATTGACAGCAAAGGTTGAATGGAATCTTAATGAGGCGCAAAGTTTTTAATAGACACGCCCAGAATAATATTGCAATATATGTATGCTGGATGTATGGCGCTGAGCTGAGTTGTAAAAATTATAAGAATTCCGAATGGAGGTGATACTTCGGTTAATCGCAGGATTTATGTCGTGGTATTTTTTTTTTCTGTTGGTTTGAGAATTTAAAGAGAATTATGGGGTCATAATCAACTGAACAAAATTTTAAACTGAGAAAAATGACAATAGCTGTAAATCATTTGAAGCCATTTAAAATGAGCTCATTGACAGGTATAAGAACACTCTAATCTTTAATTAGAATTAAAAGAAAAATGTGTCTATGTTGTGCTTTCTCTTTATTTCTCGCCTGCCGTAATCGCTGCTTTAAAGCTTTTATCATAATTTTTTTTATATTCAGGAATGTGACCTTTTTTTGCTAAAATAGTTAAGTTTCGAACTGGATTTCGAACAGATTTTCATACTGCCCTTGAGTTTCAAAAGTAAAAATAGTTTCAAAAACAATAAGATTTGGATACTGACTACAACTGTGAAAGTTTAGTTCAGAACACTTTTTTTTGTAATCCGTACGGAAATCGAATTTCGCATATGGATGTAATTCAAATAGGAAATCAGAATAAGTTTTGCTACTTAATTCAGTTCGGAATTATCTAATCCCAAACTGGCACAAAACTATTTGATCCCTAAATCTAAAGCTTATCTAAAGCAATAATACAAACGTTTAAAGCAACACAAGAACTATAATAGTCAGAGTCGTACTTAGCAAATCTCGTAAGCAAACGAAAATTAGCTTTCCGTATTGTAAAATACACTTGAGTGAAAGGAATATTCTCATTTTTTTCATTTTTGTTAATTTCACGTAAGTAAAGTACACATAATGCACTTGAGTAAATGAAATATTCTTTTTTTTCTTCAGTTTCGCCAGTTTTATTTAAGTGGGTAGCGCACACCTATAGCCTCAGTGAATTCATTATTTGACCCAGCTGTCTGTTCCACTTATTCTTACATTTGAAAGTGAGTAAAATAACTCTGAATTTTAGCGGCCGCCACCTTGGATTTTAGTTTTTCCTAAATATTACACGGTTCCTGTTAGTCCCCACCCCCACAAAATAGATTGTATAAGATACAGTTTGAAGAATTAAAATTCCTTTTTTTGCAACATAAATCATTTGTCTAAAATCATCTTCTCATGGTCTCATATATTCGTAAGAAGCGTCTCAACATTCCATTTAAATTAGGTTTTTGTTCCATAATTTTGTTCAGCTTTGTTAAAAAAAATTTTAATCAGTCGTGTGTAACCGACAGATAAACAAAATATCACGAATATTTCTACATTAGAAAATTAAATAGAAAGTTACAAATCAATCATTTCTAAGTACTTAATCTTGCGCCAACCTTCTGCGACATCAAAATGTATACCTTGCACCTATGTTTATATACATTATTCGTTGTTTTCCATGAAAATGTATACCTAACTCTTAATAACCTCTTATAACATTGTACCTATTGTTCTCGTATCAGGGTTTTTATTTTTTTGTTTACTATTTTTGTTCGCTCAATAAACCTACCTCAATTTATAAAATGTTTACTTAAAAGGCCTTCTGAATGCAACTGATGATAAGGTTTTTCATTCACATAGATACACACTGCACAGTACACACCAACACATGTGTGTTTACATTTTAAAATCAGCAGCAGCTAGCGGGGTAGAAATACCTTACAAATGAAATAAAGAAGTAAGGAAACGAAATTTAATATAAGATGATAAAAATGTCGGTCTTAAGTCAACTTACAGCTGATAAGGAATAATAATAAAACAAAAATAAAGAGGATGATTCGTTGATGCGCGTATCAGTACAACACCCGCGCCAGCATATGTTATTGGAGTGTTTTTTGTTATCGCAATCACAAGTTCGGTTTATGGTTGATGGTCGCTGGCGGACGATGACGCATTGATACGTATGATTGTATGTATAGTAATATGATGGTCATTGCTGTCGTAGGTGCAACTATAGCAGGTAGGTCGGTTACCTTCACTATTTTGCTTCTTTTTTGATGGGACATTTACCTATCGTATTAATCTTCTAAAAGCAAGAATTTTAAAATGACAAAAAAAAAAAACAAGCGACTCAATAATGTTAATATTCGTTATCTTTGTCGTAAAATCGGAGGGAGAAACTCTTTTGGATTGTTATTTATTTCAAATCCAAAAATTTGTGGTTGGCTACTGCAAAATATTCCTGCGAATGTTCCTCTCCATCGCAAATTATTGGAAATTGGTGATTCGAGAATGATGATCGGAAGTTTTCCATTTATCTTATAATTTATTGGTACATATTAGGTATAAATTAATTAATTAATAATTATAAAGTAGAGAGTTTTCCTTAGCGCTAGAAGAATAGTTCAATATGACACAAATTTATTTCTCTAAGGACTAAATGATACAATTTTAACATATTTTCAAAAAATTTTAAGTTATGCAAAACAGGTTAAAAAGCCTGGGGAGAGTACGATAACTTAGGCGCCAAGAATTGATAACTGTTTTGTATAGAACAGTTCAATACAGCAATTTTTTAATATTGAAGACGGGGGTCTATCTCCGCCCGTTTGGGCGGTAGGGGCAATTTTATAAAAAGGTACTAAAAATGAAAAAAAAATATTAAAAAATAACGGTAATACTTACAATTATGTTTTATATCTTGTTCCAAAGCCAACACTTTTTACTATAAGCTGTTTTTAAATTAAGTGCAATCTATGCACAGTTTCGAAAAAAAGGGTTTTAAACTCAAAATTTGGGAAAAAAAACATAAAAAAAAAGTTTTAAGTGTATTTTTTCAAAACAGTAAAATAATATATTATTTTTTTTCTGATCTGAATCTGATATGATCTAGGATTCTAGTATCGCCTTTGTACTCATCTTTTGTATTTCAGTATCTATTCCCCTATTGAAAATATCCCAGTTGGTTATTCTGATATTTCTAAATGGTTTAACTCTGAAAATATATTTGTAGACAAATATGTCAAGAAGCAGTTTTTAAGTTGAGGGTAAATGCAGAAAGTCTTAAAAAACAAGGAAGATGAAAAATCAAAAGCATTTGTTGAGTTAGTCCAGAGTTAACTCCGGTTAAATTTTAACCCCGCACTGAAAGACTGACCCTAAGAGAATAAAATTTCGAAGCAAAAATACTACTTAATTACGCAAAATTTTGAACAAAAATATTTTTTTTTTTTAATGTTGAATTTGAAAATTAATTTTTTAAAAACTTCAATAAAATAACTTTGTTTAAACAAAAAAAATAAAATAACAAAAATGTTTGGTGGAATAAGTTGGGTTAAATCTTTGTATATAAAAACTTAGTATTATCAATGAGCCATTTTTATTTACGACGGCTGGTGGCGCATGTGTTTGCAATATGTTTTATGATTTTGCCAGCGTAGACATTAATGTTTTCCTTAACGCTATTGTAAGGGAGTTAGAGAGTAAGATCTTGACTTTCAAATTTGTTTTCTTAACAAAGAGTGTTGAGAGAAGTTAGTGGATTTCGACACTACGTGGCTCAGTAGTCGCCGCTTCTTATCAGATTACTATAGTTTTCAAATACAAAGGTTAAATGAAATTCCCCTCGAAGTTAGAGAATCCAGATAAGACGTTCTATTTTTTAAAAATGTTGATATATATGGAATTTTAATTGAGTTTTCTGAAAACTCATACAAATTTTAATAAAAAAAATCTGTTAAGGCGTTTTGTGCCTTTGTTTTCATCTGAAATAGGTAGTACCTAGTTAGTGAAGTAGTTGGTTTCACTTTCTCTTAGTTCTCTGTAACCCCTTTGCCAGATTTAAAATTATTTTTTTTTCTTGTTTTATTTGCTCAACCTCTTGGAATCATTATCTAATTTTTTTGCTTAATTAAATTTGCCGCAAAGTTCTGAAACGGTTATCCCCCTTAACCATCTGACTCTCTCACAGTTTAATCAAACAACCATCAATTGCTTTTTAACTCTCGCCCGTCGGCCGTTCAGACCGAAGCTGGAGCAAAGACGATCAAGGGTTATTTATTTTTCAGCTTGTCAGACACAATGGAGAACCTCGATCGCAGCAGCTACATAGACAGAATATACACAAAAGAAATAAAAAGGGTTTCACTTTTTTGATCAACAATAAGAAAAAGAAGTAATTCCGTCAAAGCTACTGGTTTTATGAACCTCTTACGACTTGTAGTCTTCTATTTCTATATAGTAGACTCTCAAAGGATAGAACTCGCATTCTTCTTTTTTTCCTCCTCGTGAAGTTGTTGCTTTTATTTGTTTGCTGCCATTCTTGAAATGTGAAGATAAAAATAGCTTGGCTACAGATTGGATTGGCTTGACTTGGCAGAGAATAGAATCGTTCAACTACTAGCTAGCTGGTGAAAGGAAATGGCAATCTTTTTATTTTTGTTTATTTGGTTTTGTTTAGCAGTGGTTCAATGTTGCGTATAGAGGTGAGTTGAGATTAAGCAGGAGAATGAGGTTTGACATTTTTAGAATTAGTTAAATTTCTGTCAAGCAATTTAAGAACTAGACTATGGAATGTTGGATGGATGAGCCGTAGAAGAATGGACTTTAAAGAAGATCAAGAACTGTTTTTGAAAAAAAAAGATCTAATCTTTGATGAAATATTGCTTAATAGGAATTTAGCTTTAACAAATTAGAAGGTTGATGTATTTGTTATTTTTCAATTGGGAATTCTGTTCCCAAAAGGTTTCGAATCTTATTAAACAATATTTCGCAGTGAAATTCGAAAAAAAAGATATAAAATAAAGGTAGGTAAGGGTTTTTTAGGCCGGGTCGATGTTAAAATGGAATAAAACAAGTTCTGTGTGGGGTTTTGCTGACATTTTTACTTTGAAATTCCGACCAATGTACATATGTACACCATTTTATATGGAATTTGACATCGTTCAAATGTTTTCTGCGACTTCGCATAGTAGAACGGTACCGAGAGGTCCAATTTTCAAAGAACTCGGTTGGCGTTGTCCCATATACTGCAATTTTGCCATTCATTCAAAAATGTCCCATATATTGTACTTTTGCCATTCATTCAAAAATGCATCTCGCCGATAAAAATGATTTTCGTTCAAAATTGAGGCCCTCTTTTCCAAACGGTTAGAATCTGCAAAAATCAGGGAATTTTTTTTTTTAATTTAGAGGCTAATGAGAGCTATCTAAGTTTATTTCCTAATTAAGGACCACCCTATGCTCACATAAAATGACGATTAATAGAAGCTATAACGACGACACTGTACCAATTCAAGCAGAATAAAGGTCTTAATTTTAATTTGCATAATAATGACAGAGAAACATAACGTCTATTTTTATTCGCGAAAGAGTAATATAATGTAGGTACCTTCAAAAGGATAAGTCTTGCATTTGTGACAAAATTCAAACTCAAGTCGAGAATTTAATGGAATATGAAAGGTATTGACCATCACAATGGGTCCACGGAGATCCAAGTGAGGTGCTGCTGCTTCAACCCTTCTCACCTAACATATTGTTAATGAATTAAAACGTTACTGGATTATGCCATTTGATTACATAAAATATTAATTTTAATATTTGATTAAATAAAAATCCTCGATCAATTTTAATACCTAATTTTAAATTTCACGTAGAGTTGATAACTTGGAGGTCTAAAATTGTTTAAGCAAGTACATGCGACTTGGTCTTGACCCTAATTTGCTTTTCAATTGACGTTTATGCTTGCAGGTCACGACGATGATAGATGACTTTAGGAGCGGGAGACAACAGCCAGACTGGACTGGACACTAGGCTGCGACAAATGCCTCTGTCAATGTGATTTTGTGAAAGAGAATGTTGTAGAATTGAAAAAAAGCAAACAAAAAAAGTTAACAATTCTGTATTGGTGTTGTTGCAAGTTGATTAATAATGATTAACTTCATTGATTAAATTAGGGTTACTATGTATATCGATTAATTGACAAATAGCATCAATGATAAAAAGTGATGGGAAAGTGTGAGGTGCGTAGTTGGAATCAAACAATTTTAATTTCAAATCGAGTTGTATAAAGCTTTACAGTCAATTTGAATATTAGCAACAGCGTCCTTGGAATATTTAAAAAAAAGTATATTCTCATTAATTACTTAAACTAGCTCACATTTACTAGCCTTATGTGGCATTCTTGATTGTTGCTTTAATTCTACAGATATCCCAAGTACATATATTAGGCAAAAAAGTGCCAAACTTCGAATGAACTCCGACAAAGGTGAATTAAGGTGGAGAGTTATTTTGTATATGTATGTCATTAGCTCATTAGCATTTCGAAAATATTGGTACCCTAAATTTGGCCGGGGAAGATTTTTAAGGGAAAGGAAAGTACAAAACTTTCATGCTGTGATAACCCGAAAATTACTTTCGTGAAAGCGTTTACTGAAAGTTATTTGCTTTTACTAAAAACGCTTTCACAAAAAATAACTCACTGTGCGGATATTTCCTGAAAGTGTTTTCAAGAAATCACTTTCAGAAAACGCTTTCCGTTTTCAGAAATTGTTTGAGAAAGTTTTTCAAAATTGCATATTCGTCACCAAGAGAGTGCCACATTTCAATCGATGTATCACATGATACGAACCTATTGTATTTTATGTACAAATAATTGCAATTCTATTTTTAGTATTTTAAATATTCATTCTGCTTCACTCAGAAACAAAAAAAAAATTATATTTTTTAAATATTGACAAAATGAATCACTCCTAATTTTTCTATAAATGGGTTTTCAGTTTTCTTCCAAGGGCTTAACCTTGAGAATGTATATTGTGTCTCCATCAGAATGCGTTTTACTAATACTGTGTACTAATGTTGTGCATTTATGTTTCTCTCATCAATTTTTAATCAAACACTAAAAACCAATTAGTCAAATGTAATAATAGGTCCGTTCCTTTAATTTAAATTTCTGTGATTTTCTGTGCATTTGTGTGATTTTCAGTCCAAAGCCGTTCCCGTACTCGATAATTTGACAGTTTTTTACAAAAAACAACGCTCACGAGAGAGTAAATAATTTCCCCTACCTGTGATTTTCTGTCCGAGAAATTTCTTCGGACTGAAAATCACAGCACAGCAAAATGTCAATTTTAGAGCAAAAGAATGAAAGCCAAACATCGTGCCTTCCTTGTCCAGCACATTAGGTAATACAGAATTTGGTTGAATTTGCGTTCCCGTACTTTGGCACAGTTATGATATTTTTGAGAATATATTACCGCTGCTCTCCAAGATCTGACAGTTTGTGATTTTCTGTACACAAAGTAAAGGATCGGACCTAATAATAAAACATATCAGAAATTCCGAACAAATATTGACTACTTTGTTGCTAGAAAGCGCATTTTTTGTTTTTTTCTCAGAAAATAAAAGTGGTACAATTTTTTTTTCTTTCATGACAAATTTACGAAAAATTCCCGACAATTAATCCAATTATTAGATTCTTGAAATTTTGAAATGGTAATTCTAACTTGACAGGCATAAAATACACAATGGTTAACTAGGGCGTATACGTACTTTTTTGTATTTCATTCAATTATAGGGCCAGTCAAATTCTACAATAAAATAGCAAAGTGCGAATTAGTTCGGCATTTTTGATATGTTGTTGGGGCATGTTAGAGTAGTCTGTGGCTAATTTTGCAGCTTCAAAAAACCTGTGCTCGCTGCAGGAAAAATGCAACAGTGAAAGTAACGCTAAAATCACCCCACGATAAACTTGTTTGTTATAAAATTTTCTACAAGACCTAACCATGAACTAAAAGCAAATTTCTGAAAAACTAAGTAATTTGGGGCACTCAAAAAACAGGTAAACAATTATCCAGTTCTGCCAAAAATTTGGAATCAAATAGTTCACACTCAAGAGTATTACAAGACGAAATTCTTTAATTCGATCTAAACCAGTCTAATAGTTTTGGCATGAAACTAAGTGCAAGGCGCAATGTTTGCAATCCTTGTTGTGGTCAAAGAAGGACACAAAAGTTGGCACTGATTTTTGTACACGTACTTGTAATCCTTAAATATCATAAAATATCGTTATGATATTTATATCTTTTTTTAAGCACCTTGGATGCGATTTTAAAAATCACGAAAATGTTTCACTGTATAATTAAAAAATGATTTCGTGTAGAATTTTTCCGAAATTTTTTCAAACATCTCAAATCGCTACCAAAGTTACTTAAAAAAGTAATAAATATTTAGGGTATTCCTGCAACGTTGCGTCGTAAGTTTACAAATTGTGTAAAATGATAAGTTTACACAAAAGTTTGCATGAACGACCATTCTATTCATTTGGTTAAATGATGTGTAATTGAATCAGCTGTCAGTTTATTTGACAGATTTGGTGTGTGACAGATAAGACATGTTTAAATTTCGAAGTTAATTTTAAATGAAGAACCTCTCTCGAACCAACGCGAAATCGATAAAAAATGTAAGCTATGGAACTACAAACAATAGTCGTAGGTTCACGGTATTGGTCGGAAATCGGAGCCGAGTGTCTCGGGACGATACAAAATGTAAGTTACACGATGGAACTACAAACAATATTCGTAGGTTGACGGTATTTGTCGGACAAAAATGAGCGAATACAAAAAAAAAAATATGGTGCGCCCATAATGTCGGTTTCTTGATTTGCGTAAACTATAGCTTTCGGTAGTGAGGTAGAAGTGATACTGACATTTTTTTGTTGAGGCAGGAATGAAAAAAGAGACACAATGAAATGACTCAATTCTGATTTTGGTTGTTCAGAAAGCTACTTTTCATTGGTTTATGCCATCTGCTTCTGACAGCTTCCGATTTTTAAGGATCGCCCAAACCAATGCGAATCATTCGTTGACGAAAAACAAAACAAAACAATAACAACACGTTTTTGATGCAGTTTCGTCGTCGTCAACGATTGGTTCGCATTGGTTGGGCAGAACCTTTATAAATCTACCTTAATAGTTTACGAAAATAGCTTTCCTCAACCTTGATTAAATGTAGACATCCTATTTATTTGGTCTTGCATAAACAACGTTTTAAGTCAAAACTTTTATCACCAACTAATCCCGATTCGATAGTTACAGAACACGGTCAGAGTTTTCTTAAGTTCTCTGAGTGAGATATCATAATTATTATGTATATCATATTACTGAACACGCCTAGTTCTTAAAGTCACAATGACGTTTGGATAAGTTTGTCGGATAATTTTAACCGAATTGTGTAAACCATTTCCCATACCAAATTTGACAGTTCATTCACCAAATGATAAATTTAACCAAATCGTAGACTTTTCTAGTGTTTAACGACGTTGCATGAATACCCCTATTTTAACAATATTTTATGATAGTTAAGAGTTCTAAACAAATAAGAGCAACTTTGCAGCTTTCAAAAACCTGGGGTGGAATCGCGTAAAGTCGTTTTATGTTCATCACCACTTGTGATAATCAAATGTAATAGTATTTGATTTTCAACCTGCGTTAAGTGATCGCAAAAAAATATTTCAAATTTGGCATCACTTTGAGAGAATCACACAACACACACATACAAGAAAGTTTCTCTCAAGTCAATTTTGTTGAAGATTTTCTTTGTCGCGGTCACAACATTAAAATCTATTATTTTTTCGCTATTGATCCCCTAATTTCTATGGAAATCAATAATTGCTCTAAATTTATGATTTTAAAATCCATTTGAGAGGAAAAAAGCTAAATCTTAACCAATTAAAAGCTCAAAACTGCCATTTTGTATGCCTAAAGATCTTTTTGCCTAACATTAGTGAATTTTCCTGACCTTAAATGTTGTGCTAATATTCCAGAGTCATTATGTCGTCATCAATTACCATCAGATTCCTTAAATTTAATGCTTAAATTTCTGTCTACCATCAAGTGCACATCAGTGACCAAAAAATCCACATTTTTGTAGATGATGAGGATGACCATCACAGCTGTTCAATGTTTCATTGGACGCTACCAACACACTCATTTTTGTTCTTCCTACTTTCTATTCCGTTGGCATAATTAAATAAATCCCATAGATTTCCTTTTTCGTAAAATTTGAGCCGTTTCGCTTGTCTGATGTGGACGCCGTCGCTTAGCGTCGCATCGTTGTATCAGCTGAGCAACACTATATGTGTTGAACGTTGATTGTGGTCAAAACTGGTGTTTGGATTGAAAAAACAGTCAACGTCAATATAAAACAACTCACTCTGCAAGAATAATGATAAGGATAATCATACTCTTAATAAAATCCTCTTAACAAACTAAATATTTTTCCTATTTTCCTTGTTATATTTTTTTTTTTGTTTAATTTACTTTACCATCATAGTTATCTCATTACGAGAAATATTTACTTAAGCCACTGTAGATAGCGTTAGCCTCTTTTTTGTTGTTGTTGTATTTTCTTTTTTTTAAACAATTAAGATTACACGCCGCAATAGCAGCACCGTATGGCAGATTAATCGCGCAGAGGTCCCGAATAAGGGCAACACGAATTAAAATTCATAAAAAAAGAAATACAAAAAAAAAAAACAAAAAAAGGAAAAAGTAGGAAGGAAAATAAATACAAAAAAAGGAGCAAATAAAGTTGCGCGATAACGTTGTCAGCCTCAGCACGTAAGACGTATCTTTTTTTTTTTTGGTCGCACTCAGGCTAAGGCTCAGGCTTATACTCAACTCACGCGGATGGCTGTCGAATTGTAAACGTCTCCTTAGGAGGATTGTTTGTTGTCTGTCGACAGCTTCGACTGCGATGACGACGAACGACGACGACGTCCATCGTCGTTGTCTTTGTTGTCGTCTGGTCGTTGGTTGTGTCTGCAATGGTTTTTCGGGACAAATTTGGCAAACGTGGCACATATTTTCGTTTTTTTATTTTTATTTGGGGATTTCCTTCCTTGATCGCGGGCGCGTGGTCCCGTTCCGTTCGTCGAACTGAACTCACAAATCTCAGATGCCCACCGCAACAATATCATGGGAATGTTATCTTCATGTACATCGTTGGATGTTAAAAAGTTGGTTCGAATGTTTCTTGTCGAATTTCAATTAGATACGAATACAACATTCAGGAAAGAAATTCAAATATGAAGAGTCCCTCGACCTGAGGTATGTACATATGTAGGACTGTAGGTGCGTTGTTTCTTAGTGAAGGAGGGATTGATGAATTTTGTTCTCAAGGCAGCAGCAAACAGATTGAATTTCGATATTTCTTCGTGGCTAAATGTCAAGGTAGAAATTTATTGTGTCGAATGCGTTGTTTTTCGTTTCTGCACGAAAAATAATAATATTCGGTGGACATTTGAATGGGAATGGGAGCGCGATCAATGTTCGATACTTTTTTTTTTTGGGAGAAAATTTGCATTAACACAATATAAATGACTTTGAACAAACAGAAGGTAATCTTTTTGTAGATTGGATGATTTTCAAGATGAATTACTTCTTTAAATAATAAATTAAAGGGAATATGTTAGAATATAGGACGAAGCTTACACCCAGCTTAACACCTAGGTATTCAAAACTACAAGGAAGCTTTTCATGCATTAAACCTACTTTAAGATTTTCTCACTAAAACTTCCTAGTACTTATTCGTTTGAATAGGTATGTATGTATATTCAATACATATATTTCTCCCACCTATTCAAGCAATATAATTGTTGAGTGCAAAACAAAATACTTTATCTAAATCCTTATCCAGAAGTATATCCTTAAAAAATTGTCTCTCGGTGTTTTCCTGCTCTCCAACAGTTCTGTGCAGGATGAATGCACTAACAATGGGCATATTTTTCAACCACAATCTTTCCTTTTGGCTGATGAAAAAATATATAGAAAACATTGTGATAAAAGTTCTTTTTTTTTTCGATGCGGTTGTGTATTAATGAAGAAGGTATACCTACCTTCCTACCATCACCAGAAACAAGAAAGACAATAAAAGCGGGAATGCACTAAATATTTGTTTTTATGCGGAAAAATAATAGGTAGGTATCTTAAGTAATGAATGAGTGTTGCATTTTGTTATATAGTAGCAGTTCGTTGACTTTAGCATCCATTTAGCCATACAAATAGTATTTAAAAAAATCGATTTTGTCCCGATAATGAAGAGAACATTTTTTCAAATTAATTTTCTATTTTAATAAAGTCAAAGTGAAATACCTCTATTTTATACCTCGCACTTTAACAAAATCAATTAATGTTAAATTGATTCAGTTTTATGAATATGCATATATGTACCTATGTAAATAAATGTCGAAAGTGAAAAGAATATTAAAATTGAAAATAGTTTTTACAATTAAAATTGTTAAAAACACACATAAAATAAAATTATAATAAAAAATACTACAACAAATGCTGAAACAATTTAAACGGATAACAACAAAATGGTCAACGCTGTTATGGATGCCATTGCGGTAAGTGATTTACAAAAATTGATTTATACCTTTTACATTTTTACTTCCCTTATTTTGACGACACTTTGTGGCGGAATCGAAAAAAGTTGATATCTTATATTAAATGCTAATTTGTTGCGCAATTCAAAAATTTGTAGCTCGCTTAGTTTTTAAGTTATTGAAAATTCCGCTAAAATAAGTCGAAGTTAGCGGACGAAATCTAAAATAATGAGAATTTTGAAGTAAAATTCGTACCCAAATTTGTAGCTTTTAAAATGCTCTTCAGCTCTGAAAAAAATTAATTCTTTAACTATAATAGTTTTTTTAAATATTCAAATTCCCGCTTAAATAACTCTGAAGTTAGCAGACGAACATTGCAAAATAATATTTTTTTTTGGTCTCCAAAATTGTAGCAGGAACTTAAATATTAAATAAACCGTTACAGCTACAAATTTAGGGTTCGCGCAACCATTCACTTTTCAAAAGCTACAAATTCTGTCAAAAGATAAAAACTGAAAACCCCATTTTCTTAGACTTTTTACTTAAAATTCCAATAAAAAATTACCCTTAAGAGATAAGAAATTAATTTTGCGCAACAAATAAGCATTTACAAAGTTACAATTTGGACCAAAAGATGGTAAAAAGTCCTCTTTGTTCCGACGCAACGCACGTGAGCATAACTTTTTACGAATGGCCAAGTGTCGAAAATAACTTTTAAAGGGTAAATGCTATCGAAAATTACTACAGTACATCACAAAATTCTCTGCAAAAAACACACTATTTTTCCTGCAATAATTTGGAAATAAAGCTCTTTAAAAAGGAACATAAAATGCCAAAAAAATATTGTTGTTTTTTTCTGGTATAATTACCGAGGATTTTAACGAAGTACTTAAAAGAATATTTTACATAATGTAACTATCTATTAGAAAACTTGTTATTTTTACTTAAACTTTTCGTTAAATAAATATCAATATTAAAAAAAAAAAAATTGGCCAAATAAATATGATTTTATGGGACAAATCTTCTTTCGCACTCGTGCAGTTGCTAGAGTTCTAAAAGATCTCGACGTACACAAATCCACTGGCCCGGATACTATCCCTCCCATTGTTCTGAAGAAGTGTTCTTCAACGCTGGCAAAACCACTGCGTAAGCCTAACCTACTCTACTGGTCTCTTTCCGAGTGGATGGAAAACAGCATATGTCCAGCCTGTCCCTAAAAAAGGCATATCTTCTTCACCCTCTAATTATCGACCAATTGCATTTACGTCCCTTCTTTCCAAGGTCATGAAACGCTGATTAATTTTCAGCTCAAGAAATATCTCGAGGAACGAAAGCTTCTTAATGACCGGCAGTACGGCTTTCGTAGCAATAGGTCCACTGGTGATTTGATGGTATATCTCACCGAACAGTGGAACAAATCTTTACATCGTTTTGGAGAAAGTAAGATTTTTGCACTTGATATTTCAAAAGCGTTTGATAGAGTTTGGCATAAAGCTCTTTTATCGAAAAGCGCGCATTTGGTTTCGGTGAATCTCTTCTTCATTGGATTAGAAATTACCTTTCGGACCGTTCAATACAAGTTGTATTGGACGGTTTCAAGTCTGAAATCAAAAAATAAATGCTGGTGTGCCCCAGGGCTCCGTTTTGTCTCCGACTCTCTTCCTTATTTTTATAAATGATCTTTTGTCTAAAACTTCTAATCCATTAAACTGTTTCGCTGACGACAGTACCCTCAGCTTTTCATATTCGTTTACATATTCACATCCATGTCCTTCGGATGTGGAATTGAACGGCGGCGTATGATAAGCTCATTAAATTCTGATCTAAACAGCATCGTTCAATGGGGAATCAAAAACCGCGTAGAATTTAATGCTTCTAAAACTCAATGCTGTCTCCTGTCGTTAAAGCGAAACCCACTCCCAATGCCGGTATCAATGGACGGCACTTGCATCGAGGAAACCAAACAGCTCTCAGTTCTCGGTATGTGTGTCACAGACCACCTTTTGTGGAATGACCACATATTCGATGTCGCCAAAAACGCTGCTAAGTGTTTAGGTTTTCTCCGCAGATGCAAGAAATTTTGTTCCCCTTCTGATCTGGCTATGATCTACAAAGCCTTTATTCGTCCAAAACTTGAGTACAATTCTCATGTCTGGGCAGGAGCTCCAAAAACTCACTTAAGTTTGTTGGACAGAATACAAAAAAGAGCTTTAAAAATGATAGGTGAAGGATCTATTACGGAAACAATTACGTATCATGTCTTTCCCTATTTTACCGTTATTTTTATAAACAGTGTTCTAGTGAAATAGCCAGTTGCATCCCTCCCCTTAAACAATTCAACCGTAATACTCGCGCTTCTAGGAATGCCCATCAGTTTACCCTCGAGCCCAACTCTCGGACGTACTGTTAAGTATAGAGATTCTTTCTTTAGTCGAACCACAAGAATGTGGAATACTTTACCTGGCTCTGTGTTTCCCTCTTATTACAATATTCAGACATTCAAAACAAATGTTCACCGGTATCTCCTTTTTAACCCTTTCCAATTTCCTGAACGCTCGCACTGTGTGTAAATATTTTGAGGTTAATAATAATCCCTTTTGTGCGCGCAAAGTTAAAAAAAAAAAAACAGGTTTTTTGCTTTTTACTTTTATATAGTGAAGTTTTTGACAGATAAATTTGTGCAACAGCGAATGCTTTCTTAATTCGTAAAAGCATTTAAACTTGTATACAAATATTGGAAAATCTCTTTAAAAAATAAAGGAACCATTTATTTTCAATTTAATGCATATTTGTACAAAATTTGAAGCAACTCGATCAACTCGTTTAGGCTCTAGCTAGATGATCAGTGGACCTCAAAAGGGAATATAAAGTTAATACCAAACACCACAGATAAATAAATGGGGACAAATTGGTTGGACCGCAACAGATAACCGAAAGAGACGTTGAGATGCGAAAAAGTGTGTGTTTTTAGGGTATAATTGTTCTTTTTAAACCGGTTTCTGTCAGAAGTGGACCTGTTATCGAAAAAAGTTAAAAGTAAAAGTTGTAGTATTAGGCGGGGATAGTTGGACCACTTTTCCTGGAAGTGTTATAATTACCAAAGCGCTCATAATATACCTATAAAACTGGAATCAATTAAAAGAATGGGCTTTTGGCTTCTAAATGTAATTTAAAAAAATTGAAAATGTGTAACAGCAGAAAAATTACAACTTGGACCACTACCGCACCGGTCCAACTTACCCCACTCCTAGTTTGATGCACATATTGCGTCACTAAATTGAAACCACTGAAAACATTCAAATTTTAATCACAGAATATTAAAATATAATAACAGTGCTCAAGAAAATACTATAACTTGTGAGACTCTCACGTTTTCTATAAAATAACACAAAAAGAAACAAACATGTTTTTTGTTACTTTGGCAGTTGGCACAACAAAAACAGAAATCGGTGTGTGGCTACCGTTCTACTGACAATATGCAACTGAAACCATTTTTGTTCGTGCTTATTCGCACGCTTCATTCGTGATTTATCATGTTCGTGTAGGACTTTTATTTTTCGAGTAATTCGCGTGGTTCAACTTGCCCCATGGGCCAACTAGCCCCGGACTATCCTACCTTTTTTTTCATAAAAATGTCTACAATTTTTAAATTTATCTTTTTTTACATTACCTCAAAAATATTAAAAAAATGTAAAAATAATGGTTCTTATTTTTATATTCCCAAAAAAATATTTCGATTTTGATGAAATATAGTTTTTTTGAATGAAAATATTAATATATTGATTTAAAAATGGCCTAAAACTAATAATCTTAAACTTAAATATAGGAAATAGCTTTTTCGATACAGGGTTTGCTTATGCCAAAACCGTACAAAAAAGAGATTTACCCCTAAACAAACACACACTTTTTCGACTTACTGCTAAGAATTTCATTTTCAAAAATTATTGGACTGGTCTATTATTCCAGCATCAGGATAGCTTTCTATTATTTTGTGGCTTTTTTCTTTTTGTTACAATTGGTAAAATTCTCGTTGTCTTCTTGGAGACCACGCAGAAAAATTTCATTTCGCAACAGTATATGCCATAAATTTGTCCCTCTTAATTCTTAAACCAATTTATTTAAGTTAGTAACTTTTGCCTCAAGAGATTGGAAATGCTTTGAACTGAGTGATTTTTGAAAATGTATCCCTCTCTATTTTCAGTCGAACTACACATACATAACAAATGAGCACAATTTTCAAAGTTGTAGATTGTAGTGTTAATATTTGATACCATAATCTCCACGTTTCAATGGCTGCTCCCAATTACGATTTTCATTGATAACCATATGAATTTTCTACATACAATTTACAAACTGGGCAAAGCGCTCTACTAAGTACTTACTACTAAGTACTAAAAGAAATACCTATTGAAATTCGGGATGCATATCAAATATAGGTACTCAAAATCTGTTCACCATTCGAGATATTGAGATTCCAGCTTTTAACATTCGATGTTTTGGGATTGTAGATTCTCCGTTTTCATGTTATTTTCCTTCGCGTTTATACCAGCTCCCATACTTTAATTGCAATTCATTTTTCATAAATTGTTGAATGCAAAGTCCTCTGTTAGATAATAATTTCTTCACATGAAATTAAAATTTCAATTTGCATATTAAAAATTCATATGCCAGAGTACCTAGATCATTTCATCAATCAACGATAAAGTTATAGGTACAAGGTTGTTAAAGCTTACACTTGCTTTGCTACAAACAATCAAACTAATAATAAACAAAATATGTATCTTTAACCATTAAACTTGATTGGAGTTCACGCTTTCAAAAGAGATTTAAAGCTTCATAAATTTATCAGTTGTAGTTTATACACATTTTACTATACGGCAATGACTTGTGACCTTTATCAATCTTTCCAATCACGATGCACGATTGCTTTTTGTATTAAGTTTATATGGGCTAACCAAACCGAATCGAACCACACCGCACTACATCTTGATTAATGATTACATGTTATTCTTTTAACACACCCAACATTTCTTGTTCAACACACATATCGACTTAAAAAAATAAAATCAAATTATTCCCATGAATTCAATAAAATATTTATACATAGTTCAACTACTTTAGATTTATTATCATACAATATTTATTCAATACAATATTCAGTTAATCCAAAATAAAACATTAATTCAACATCAATTCAAGATTTGTATATAAACACGTTGTAGTTGTCTCATTATGTTATCGTACTTTATGGTTGAATTTTAATTTGATAGATACATGTTATGTACTTGAAAACTTGCTTTCATTTTCCTTTAGGCAATAGGCATAGACAAAAATTACTGAACCATGGTAGGAAACCTAGTCTGTTGTTGGACATGGGATGACGTGATAATCGAAAATTATTTGGTGCTTTTTGACTAACTTGTCAATGGAAACAAAGGTGTTAACACGTGATTTGGAGATTTTTATATGTACATAAAACCTTTTTATTTTTTTTTTTTTCACGAAAAGCTTATGGTAACATTTTAAGAGAACATAGGAATTGAAGAAAAAGTAGAAAACACACACCGAACAAGGGATCAAGTCTGAATCGGAAACCAACAGATGTTAAGCAAGCTTCTTTGTTTTTTATTAAAAATATAACCCAAAAAATTCCTCCAAAAATGTCAGCTTTTTCGTTGGAATTTCAATTCGGAAATTAGAGTTTATGAATTTTTTACACACAAAAAATAATATTTAACACCTTTCGTAGTACTAGTACAGGAAATTTAATTTAGCAAAACAACAATCGTTTTATGGAACGAAATATAGGACGGCAGAATTCTGTATAGCTGAAAGAGGGCTTTTAGAAAAGCTTACGTCCAGTTTTTTGAGCCGCCTCCACCATTCTGGAAAACGCGAATTGATCTGTATCTCCGAAACTGTCGATTTGAAGTGAAAAGTTGTCATAATCAACTTTGTTGGAAATAAAATTATCTGTTCGTTGTCAACAAAAATTTTTTCTGAGTGGGCAATATTTTTGAGGTTTTGTCGTTATTACTTTTTTTTTTGTTTTCCCATTTTTCTCATTTCGTAAGAAATTTACGAAAATTGTTCTCATGATACAAAGTGTAGACCACAAAGTTAGTTTTCATATATTTTTAAAGATGATGCGATATCCCGCTCCAAAGTTAGAGCTTTTGGAAAATTAGCTGCTAAATGAATTGAGCCGATAAAGTACAATAAAGAAAGACTTTTTCGTCGAATGAAATATTGGTAAGCTGATTTCTTTATTATAATGAAAGAGGGCTATAAGAAAAGCTTATGTCCGGGTGTCCGGGACGCCATGACCCTGGCGAAATCCAACATTTTGGAACATGCGAATGGATCTATATCTCCGGATTTTCTAATAGTCATCTTTCAGG
Source organism: Melangyna quadrimaculata (assembly GCA_949320155.1). NCBI lineage: Eukaryota > Metazoa > Arthropoda > Insecta > Diptera > Syrphidae > Melangyna > Melangyna quadrimaculata. Next base: position 105,795,797 of record OX439483.1, read on the forward strand.
TATACAAAATTCAGTCGTCCTATATTTCGTTCCACAAAAAAATCTATCCTTCCTATGCTTTACATTTTGAGAAAAACGTAGTAGTAACGGAGGGATCTAGTTTTAAAGTTATCTAAATGTCTATGTTTCCATGTTTTCTGCAGTCTTTGCCTATGTTTAAGCTCGGAATTATAAACAGAAAACTTTGAAATAGCGCATAACCAATTACAGATAATAAGAACAAAATGCAACTTTTATTGTTTTCTATCTCACGACTCCTTTTCCATTTCCAAGCGACTTGTTCCAATGGCAAGGAACTTTTATCTTAAAGTTCACACACATATCTAACCTCTCGCTCTCTGCTATATTAACACTTTCCATGGCAGCGTGCAATTATTTTTTCTCACATTAAAATTACAATTAATCGATTCATTGGATATCTCTAGTTCCATAGTCATGAGCATGACATGATCATCATGATGGAAAAACTGCCATTATAATAGGACAAAACATGCCACAACAAATCGTCTCCTATTTCTCGTAATAATTCATCTGACACTTCAATGTCATATCAATATTTTTTTTATTGTGTTTTTTTTTATTGGCTTTTTGTTTTAAACTTTACAACTTTATATACACGAAACAAATTTAGCGATAACAAACTATAGTACTTCAAGCAAGACCATGATGGTAGCTGGTACCAAAAGTTTCTCTCTTTCGTCAGATCGAATACCAGAAAAGGGAGATAATCTTGTTCAATGATTTAGACATGGATGTTCTTTCATGTTTCATCCATCTGGCAAATGGAAATATTCGCAAGAAATGAATTTAGCACGAATTGACAGGGTAACGTCACAAGTCCTTTAAAAGGGTGTTTTTTTTAGAGCATGATATGATTTAACATACAAAAAGTAATTTGTAACTTAATTTTTTTGCTTTACATCTGAAACATAACAATGAAGAGGTTAATATTATTTACAACCGCCTTACAATTTGAATTGCCATCAAAACACAGTGTTTAGCTATAAATTTGAACTAAATCATTTTCAATCGATATATATGTATACATATGTACATATATCGAACCTTTGATTAAATATTTAAAAAGGCTAAGGTCCATTTTGTTCACAATGAATTAAATTTAGCTTGTGACTTTCACAGGCTCTTATTAATTAACGCTAATCAACCAAAATCGGCGATAAACATACGATTAACAACTCAAACTTTGAATTTTATGAAAAAATTTGGTCAACAAACACATTGGGCGATTTAGCAGATCCAATATAATTATAGATTACGGAATAAACTGGCCCTAAGGCCCACTTCGGTTGATTAACTATAAGGTTCAAATAGTGTTTTGGTGCGGGTTCTGTTATACTATTTATTTCATATAGTCAATAATATACTTAAACCCTTGTTGAATCTCCATCGAAATTGGTGAGTTAATTTCTTAATCCGCGGATTAAGTTGCTTGGCCAACTAGCCATAATGGTCGTATTAATTAAATTTTCTCAGACGGTTGTCTCAAAGTATCTTTCAAAGTGTTTCAAGTTAAAAAAATAATAAATTTTCTACTTATTGTACAGAACGTCACTTTAATCAGTGTGTGCAGAGCAAGACATCTTTAGTCAATGATTATTGCAACTTCTATTGTATTTTGTTGAGATTTTTTTTTTCAAAAAAGTTTGTGGTGTTAATCAAGGATATAGCTACTCAGCCAATTTTGATTGATTAGCTTTATCTAATTGGAACATATTAAAATCACATCAGAAAAAGAACCCGCTGTGAACAAACTGACCATTAGGGCCAGTTTGTTCACAGTGGGTTAAAATTAGTATGTGACTTTCACAGGCTTTAATTAAACAACGCTAATCAGCCAAAATTGTCTGATTAGTGAAATCCATGATGAGCAACTCATACTTTGAATTAAAACAAAAAAACATTCATCAACGAACACATTTGAGGATTTCCCACCTCCACTAATCATGGATTAAAGATGATAAGCTGTGAACAAACTGGCCTTAAATATTATTAGCTGCAGACAAAATGGCCCTTAAAGTCGAATTTATTAGATTTCAAACCAGTTGCTAAGAACTTAATAGTTTCTTGTAATAGTAAACTTCACAAAGAAGGTATACATCATTTTGTTGTTTTTCCTAGGTTAACAGGTACCAGCCGCATTTAATAGATTTTTTTAATTAACTGGTGATTAAATAATCGGCTTTAAGTGATACAATTCCTAAACAACCGTTACAAATCTTAACCCTAGAACCCATTCGGGGTGCACTGGAACCCCACTGCGTAATAAAAAATGGTTATAATTTTTAAAATAAAAGTATTAATGTTATTGAGGACCATGACTTTTATTTTTTTCGTTATTTCTTTATATGTGAAAGTTGTTTATTCCATTTCCTTTCCCAGGTTCGAAGGTACAGTGGTCACTGGGGTGTAATAGCACCCCATATGTGTTAGCGTGATATTTTTTTTCAATGAAATTAATATAAAACTGTTAATTTTTTTAAATGAAAACTTCAACAAACTTAAGAACAAACGATTAAAAAGGAAAACAACTGATTTTTGGCACATACTTACTTTACTTAGGTCCTCGGACTTATTACGTCCGTGATGTTTTCCTTACGGGACATAGGGCCTCCACTACACCTACGCGCCATCGTGTACGATTTCTTGAAACATATTTCAGCTCTCTCCAACTTTTCCCCAGTCGTGCCGATTCCTGTTCGACCGTTCTTCGCCATGTACTTCTAGGCCGGCCCACTTGTCTTCCCTCCTGTGTGAGCGGGTTCCACTGCATTGCTTGAGATGCAATGCACCGATCGCCTTTTCGAAGCGTATGGCCAATCCACTGCAACTTTCTTCTTCGTATAATGGAGTCTATGGGCTCCTGACTAGTTCTCGCATGGAGTTCGGCATTACGGTTGGGCCAGAAAATCTTCAAAATGTTTCGTAGACATCTATTAACGAAGGTTTGCAGCTTTCTAGTGACAGTGTCAGTGACTTTCCAAGTGCTGCAGCCGTAAAGCAGAACGGATTCAACATTGGAGCGGAACAGTCGTAGCTTGGTCTTTAAGGTAAAAGAGTTGTTTCTCCATATTTTGGACAGCATTCCGAACGCAGCTTTTGCTTTTCTGATTCGGCTATTTACGTCCAGTTCAGTTCCGCCACCCGTAGAGACAATACTCCCAAGATATTGGAAATCCTCTACCATCTCTACCGGTTGTCCAGAAATATTTACTTGGATTGATGAGGAAGTTCCAAGGCTGATCCTTTTAGTTTTTGCCGAGTTGATCTTAAGCCCTACGATTTCTGCTTCTCTCTCCACCCTTGTTGTCATTTGATGGAGATCCATGATCCTATGAGAGAGTAAGCATACGTCGTCCGCGTAGTCCAGATGTTTGAGGTGAGATTGCAGAGTCCACTGAATTCCTCCATTTCCATTTGACAAAGATGCGTGCAGTACGTCACTTATCACCAACAGGAACAGTATTGGTGACAGTAAAAAGCCTTGCCTAACCCCACTTTGGATTTCAAACTCCTCTGACAGCCTACCTTTGTGCAAAACGTGACACTTGGATCCATCATATGTAGCCTTGATAATAGCAATCAATTTATCTGGGATGCCCCTCCTGCGCAAAGCAAGCCAAATAAATTCTCTATTGACACTGTCGAACGCCTTTTCAAAATCGACGAACAGCAGGTGAAGTGGGGATCGATATTCAACGCACTGTTCGATGATGATCCGCAAGGTGTTGATGTGACACAGGAAGATCCAGTGCGGAAACCTGCTTGTTCGGCGTCGAGTGTGTCTTCGAGGTGGTCTTTAATTCGGTCCAATACTATCCTTGCTATTATCTTGGCTACTGCAGGCAGAACGAATATTCCTCTCCAGTTTTCGCACTGTGTGAGATCTCTTTTCTTTGGGAGCTTGACAATCATTTTTGGCACATGCCAATTGCATATTTTTCCCAATCACCCCAATTTGGTATGAAAAATTCGCTAATATACTATCAATGAACAACATTAAAAATATAGTCATATTATTTATAAAATAAAAACTTTTTAAATGTTTTAATGTTGCATTAGGTGTCTTCTTTAAAAATCAAGAAAAAATTTGGAAAGTATTGATTTGAAAAAAAAAAATATTTTTTGTGTTTTGTTATAGCACCTTATCGTCGAACCACTTTAGTACCTCTTTACTTAATATAATTCTTTTAATTATGTCTGTGAGTAAAATGGTTTTATTTTTGCTAATTTAACTACAAAATATAATCTTTATAAATAAAATAAATGAATTTTACAATATTTATTGTTTAATTTGATACAATACTGTTTGAAAGTTAGGGGGGTTAGGAGATACCCCAAATAGGTTAGTGAAAAAAAAAAACAAGGTATGGGTTGTAGGGTTAAAAAAATTATTACTATTAACTTTAAAAAGTTGGAGCGCTGCATTCATAATTAAATACAACTCCATTAATGAAATATCACTTAAGTTAAGGTTAAGGGAAATCTTAGACAACAACGTGTAAATGGGTGCCTAAGGTTAGACATGGTTAAAAAAAATCACAGTTTAATTGTTAACAATTAAAAAAAAATGCCAGTTTAATTGTTAACAATTTAAACTGGCCTATTTCCTAAAACGCTTCTAAAATTTAAAACGTAGTTAACGAATTCATCTCTCATCCCACATAGTGAGTACCAATCACTGTTATATTTTTTTGAAATTTTCTATCACTTTTTAAAACACCCTTTACTTCTTGGAAATGATTGTCTTTCTTTCACGCCAAGAACAAGCTGTTGGTGTCAACGTTTTGGTTGACCGGAACTTTAGTTATATGGTCTGGTGAATTTGGCAATGAACACATTTTGTATGCGCATCAAGCACACACGAACTTCACCTCAGTTAAACCATCAGTTACAAATCCAAAATAGCTACATACAAACTTGTAGCTGGATGTTTTATCTCTGCTGAGAGTATGGGAAAAGAATTATGTAGCCTCTTTTGAGGATCGTGTGTTGCAGCGGCCTCAGCCTTGTCACCTGAATGCGAAATTAATGTGTATTGTTGCTGCAACTGCATTAACATTGGCGTCTACCATATGTATGTCTTGTTCAGGTGCTATACATGGATTTCAGAATGGTGTATCTCAAAGGTGTTTTTTTTTTTATTTTTTTTTTTAGTTTTTTCTTGTTTTTAGTTTTTGAAAATTTTAGTTTAGACATTTGACCTCTTGTGTAGTGGCGATTGTGTAGAATTGAGGGTACAAGTCAATTAATAGAGTTGTAATAAAGTTTGTTGTGTTTTTGTTTGTGCGTTTATTATGGTTGTCAGAGGTGATTGAAGGCACAATGAGGCTAATTTTACCTAATTTTTTTAATTGAAATTTTTTTGATTGCTATTTTGACTGACTACAAGAGATTTCAATCAATGAGATTTGTATACCTATTCGTTGTAAATTTTAAAGAATCATTTGTATGACCCTCATCCACACGAGACTGTAGGCCACCTTATCTATGTTGTAATCTGTAGCAATTGAGTTTACAATTATCACGCAAGAGGTTTACCAATAGAAGCCCTTGACATGTAGTTAATGTTACGACTTGAGGTTATTTCTTGTTTTTGATGGTTTCACACGTTGTTGATTTTCAATTGAAATCATGATTTATAGCTAAGCATGGATGATCCAACAGATGGCAGTACCAGAAAAGAAAATCAGGAAATCGGGGTCTGATAGGTGGCGGCGTGGTCGAGTTTGTTAATACATGAAATTTAATTACAAAATTAGTATATTAAAAAATTACGGAAAGAGAAGTAAAAGTGGAGTAAATGGAAAGTCAATTCAGACCGTTATCGCCACCACCGCTATACTACCACCAAACCCACCTTTACCGTCACCTGAAAAAAGGTGATAAACAAATATTTGAAATTTTTAATTAAACTCAGAGGTAGAAAGGTTTTCATGTGCTTCCTTTTTTAATAGTTGACGCGCACCCAAAGGGTTTTGACTACCCTTCAAATGTTGTAATTTAATAAATTATTATTTTAGTGAACTTTGTATCGTTAAAGATTAATTATACTTTTTGTGGGCTATCCTATAGGTCAAATAAAAGATGTACATAAGTTGTTCATTGCAACGTTTCAAGCATGTTTTTGCTCTTAATCAGGCTTTTATTTTATAACAAGAATAGTATAAAATACAAATACATTAGAATTTAAACACACACTTTTATACACTCCGCTCCACTTGAATAGAAACAAACTTTTTGTTTACTGTCTAAGCGTGTAGCGCTTTGGTAAATTTATAAAATCACCTTTTGGTTTAAGTTCCTATGAGTGGAATCTATTGCGAATAAAACTGCAGGGACAGAATAATTCAGGAAAATACCATTATGTTATTTTTTACCATTTTCCTAATTACTTCATTTAAAACACTGTTTTTTTTTTGCGCCACTTGAATAGAAACATTCTCTTAAATAAGGAAACAAATTGAAAAAGTGCAGTAAAATTGTATAGTTTTCTATTCGTAATCATATTTGAATATGTTTGCTGCCATCTTTATTTGAAATAACTTGAAAAAACCAGTTGGACACTAAATCATGCAGTTATTTTATATAATTTAAGGAAATTGCACTTCATGCTTCTTTGATTGCAGCAATAAGTGATTCTTTGTTTTTTATGAACCATCCATCCTCATACGTTTTCAATAATATTTAGGTCCAGAGAATACGGTGACCATTAAAGTAAGGTAACATTTTTCTCATATATCCAACTCTTAATCATCCTTGCGTTGAGGATTGGCACGTTTTTTTATTGAAATGTCCATGGTATTGGTCCAAAGACATCGGTAAACTTAGAAAACGCTTCTTGGAGTATTTCCTTGTAGGAGTTTGCCGTCATTTTCAATGTGGGAAAGTCCAGAACAATTGTTCAAAATCAGGCAATCGCACCCCACGCCATTTCACCGCCTTCTCGGCTATGATGGCGCTCCAGAAACCTGGGTTCCTCGCTTATAACATGAAAATAGTAATTATATCCGTCCGGGCCATCATAATTGACTTTTTTTCGTCAGAAAATACCACTTTTGTCCACTCTTCCTTCCACGTCATATTCTTCCTGCATAAATCTGTTATATTCTGTCTTCGTATTGGATTTAGCGGTGGTTTTTTCTTCAATTTTAGGCGCTTTAAATGTCGTGACCTACGAATAACACGCCTAATAATGTTAAGACTCGCTGTAATACCACTCTTCGCCTTGATTTTAGCAGCAGATCCGCTTGAATTTGAAGCCAGTCTAATTATCTTTCTTCGGTCTGCTTCTGTTGTGGCTCTTGATTGCCTACCTAAAACATTTTTCCATAGCTTTCTTTATTTCTATGGTTCGACCAAGCAATTTTCACACTTCTACTTATTTTGTTGGCAATTGTGCGAAGTTGAAGCTTGTTTTCCGCATTTACTTCTATTTTGGCTTTTTCTGCAGGGTTAAAAGTATTTCCGCGGCCCATATTTTTTTTTAAAATTATTACTTTTAATCAACTCTACTACTATTATAACAATATTTTTTCTTACCGTAATCTATAGACACAAAACGCACACTGTTTCTATTCAAGTGGCGCAAGAAAACAGTGTATTTTATGAAGTAATTAGGAAAGTGGAAAAAAAATAAACTTATGGCATTTTCTTTAATTATTCTGTCCCTGCAGTTTTATTCGCAATAGTTTCCCCCAAAAGGTGAATTTATGAATTTACACGCTCTGATAGTAAAAAAAAAGTTTGTTTCTATTGAAGTGGAGCGGAATGTATGTGACGTCAAACAACTTACAATAAAATATCCAAATAATACGTTAAATTTCAGAAAAGAAGAATGCATTATTTTTTTGCATTTCTATTCCCGATTTTGCATTTCATCAAATAGTTGAACTTTGACCTGGCAACTTCACAGTGTAGTGAGCAGGTCACATAGAGATTTAAAGCAAGGCTCCAAATTTGCAGCTTATTTAGCATTTCAAGGAATTTTAGGTCCAAATTTGGAAGTCCTTCACTAATAACTTCACAGTGAAGTTAGCAGGGCCAGTATGAAATTTTTTCCATCTTCAAAATTTGGAAGTTGGCTTTCTTGAAATGCAAAATAAACTGCAAAATTAGGAGCCTTAATGGCTGAACTCAATGAAGACGTAGCCGCATTTGCAATCGCTGCCGTACTAGTTGTAAAAGTATAAAAATATTGAATACACACGCGGAAAAAAATTATTTCTGTTTTCAGTGTTTTTGTGTCGTGTTTGATTATAGAAACAGTTTTTGACAAAAAAAAAAAAATTGTGGATGAATGTGAAACAATTATTTAGCAATAAATAGGAAGGACATATTTTGGAATTTATCAACAAAAATTAACAAGCTGTACAGCTGCAGTTGTGGGCACATAGAAAACAGAAAAACAAAATAAATAAATTGGGTGGCGCAACGCCTCGTGAAGAACCGGGACCTAGTGACTAACAACTCGCAACCATTCCTGTGTGCGCTGTCGGCATGAACGGAAGGGACCTACAATTTTATGCCGAATCCGAACGGCTAGGCGAGAAGCATTTATTCATGACAAATGATACTCTTGGAGGATTTGTCAATCCCTCGCAAGATGCAGTAGCCCTGAAAAAAACTTTTTAGTTTTTAGGTGGACGAGGCTGGGAAGTGACATTTTTTGACAACTATTCTAGTTGCGACTGCAGTTCTTGTTGCGGCACTCTATTATGTTCAGCCAGTTACTTCAAGTCTCTAGCATGCGTGGTTCTCGAGATACACTATGTGACCTGCTAACTTTACTGTGAAGTTGGCAGGTCACTCGATTACACCAACTATTTTGTGAACTGCAAAATCGGGAAATAGCTGCAAACAAAATGGAAAACAACTGCAAATAACTGTGTTTGTCCCGTTACTCTAGGTGAAAGTTGCCTGCCAACTGCAAAGACGTCGCGTCGATACGACCCAAGTTTGGTTCAAGGGTATACTTACGAGCATTCCTAGCGGAGCGGTTATTACGGTTAAAATGTTTAATGGGCGGAATGCAACTGGTAATTTCGCTAGAGCACTGTTTGTAAAACTACCGATAAAACCGTGATAGGCAAGAGACATTTCGGTGATGTTCCAGTGAAACAAATGTTTGCGAAGCTATAATCTGTATTTTATCCAGTAGGTTCAATGATGTTCTAGATGCACTCGACCAAATATGGGAGTTTTATTCTGTCTAGGGCGGGCGTATTTATGCCTTATAAATTGTTGGCAGTTAAGAAGAGGAAATAAAATTCAATCATTTTTTGCAATATCTAATACGATACGTGATCGTTCCACAAAAGGTGGTCAGTAACGCACATAGTTAGAAGCAAAAGCTTTTTGACTGTAACGACTGTAGACAGTTGTGAGTTTTAGAAGCATTGAATTTTTACTCTTATTGCTACTCCATTTAACGGTAGTATTGAGATCGGGGCTCAATGAGCTAATCATATTTTTGGTCATTCGTAAAAAATATACGAAATACCACCTCGTCCTCGGTTCCAACGCTCGTCTTCAATGATACTCCTTTTGTCAGCTCACAAGATAAAGCCAATTTGCTTGCTGCACAGTTTGCTGTTAATTCGACGCTACGAGAGAGTGTTATGACTCCTCCTGTACTTGAAAACGTAAATGATTTCATGGGACAAATCTTCTTTCGCACTCGTGTAGTTGCTAGAGTACTGAAAAATCTCGACATTCACAAATCCGCTGGCCAGGATAGCATCCCTCCCATTGTTCTGAAGAGGTGTTCTTCAACGCTGGCAAAACCACTGCGTAAGCTTTTTCATATTGCCTACTCTACTGGACTCTTTCCGAGTGGATGGAAAACAGCATTTGTCCAGCCGGTTCCTAAAAAAGAGGTATCTTCTTCCCCCTCTAACTATCGACCAATTGCGATTACATCCCTTCTTTCCAAGATCATGGAAACGCTGATTAATTTTCAGCTCAAGAAATATCTCGAAGAATGAAAGCTTCTTAATGACCGGCAGTACGGCTTTCGAAGCAATAGGTCCACTTTCTCACCGAACAGTGGCACAAATCTTTACATCGGTTTGGAGAAAGTAAGATTTTTGCGCTTGATATTTAAAAAAAACATTTGATAGAGTTTGGCATCAAGCTCTTTTATCGAAAATAGGTGCATTTGGTATTGATGAATCTTTTCTTCGTTGGATTAGAAATTACCTTTCGGACCGTTCAATACAAGTTGCATTGAACGGTTTCAAGTCTGAAACTCACAAAATAAATGCTGGTGTGCCCCAGTGCTCCGTTTTGTCTCCGACTCTCTTCTTTTGTCTGAAACTTCTAATCCTTTAAACTGTTTCGCTGACGACAGTACCCTCAGCTTCTCATATTCATCTTCAGATTCACATCCATGTCCTTCGGATGTGGACCTTGAACGGCAGCGTATGATAAGCTCATTAAATTCTGATCTCGACAGAATTGTCCATTTGCGGGAATAAGCTCATTAAATTCTGATCTCGACAGAATTGTCCATTTGCGGGAATAAAAAACCGCTGTCTTCTGTAGTTAAAGCAAAACCCACCCTCCCTTGCCACTATCCATGATTGGCACTTGCATTGAGGAAACTGAACAGCTTTCGGTTCTCGGTATGTGCATCACTGACCACCTTTTGTGGAATGATCACATATTCGACGTCGCTAAGAACATGCAACAAATTTGTTTCCTCTTCTTCTGATCTGGCTACGATCTATAAGGTATACATCCGTCCAAAGCGTGCAATTCGCATATCTGGGTAGAGGTTCCTCCAACTTACTTGAGTTTTTTGGATAGTATCAAAAAAAAAAAAAGCTTTTAAAATGATAGGTGATAAAACCATAACGGAAACATTTACATCTTTAGAGCACCGACGTGATGTTTCATGTCTTGTCTTATTTTATCGCTACTTTTACCAACAGTGTTCCAGTGAAATAGCTAGTTGCATTCCTCCCCTTAAACAATTTAACCGCAATACTCGCGCTTCTAGGAATGCTCATCAGTTTACCCATGAGCCCAATTTCGGACGTACTGTGAAGTACAGGAATTCTTTTTTTAGCCGCACAACACGAATGTGGAACGTTATACCTTACTCTGTTTTTCCCTCTCATTATGATATTCAGAAATTAAAAAAACCAATGTGCATTTAAACCCTATCCTATTTTCCTAATGCTCGCACTGTGTTTTACATGTTAAGGGTATTAACAACCCCTTAAGTGCGCGTTAATTATAAAAAAAATATATATTGCCGTTGCAGTTCCATATTCAAAGAGCAGGGAGATGAATTTGGAAACGATTATGAAAAGATAGATAGATGGAAATTATTCAATTATTAAAAAGTTGTAAATACATTTTTGTCTAAATTAGTTTGAAGAGCTGAGCGTATCGTGTTGTCTTCGGCGAAACAGTTCAATGGATTAGACGTTTATACAAGAGATCATTTATGAAGAAAATAAATAAATTCGGACAAATAATGGAGCCTTGGGGTACACCGGCATTATTTATTTTACAGACTTTGAGACTTAACTATCCAAAACAAATGGATTCAACGGCCAGATAAAGTTTATTACTTATTCACTGACCAAGTGATTCATCGATACCAAAAGCACGCAATTTCGATAAGAGGGCTTGATGCCAAACTCAGTTTGAAATATCGAGTGCAACAATCTTTACTTTTGCCAAAACAATGTAAAGATTGATTCCACTTTTCGGTGAGATATGCTACCAAATCACCGTGGATCTGTTGCTACGATAGCCGTATTGACGGTCATTAAGAAGCTATTCGCTTTTCAAGAAATTTCTTAAGCTGAAAATTGATCAGCGTTTCTATGACCTTGGAAAGAAAGGAGGTAAGTGCAATCGGACGGTAATAAGAGCTTGAAGAAGCTTCGCCTCTTTTAGGATTGCAAATAAAACACTATTTATCTTAACTAATATATAAAAGTCTTTTTTTGTTTTCTTGTCAGTTTGGCTGTATGGGTGTCCAAACTAACAAGAAAACAATCAAAATACTCACACTTTTTTATTGCAGCAACAATCTCTATCCCACTGCTATCCGATAGATAGCTTCTGAAAAAAAAATAATTGTAATTTTTTTTAGAAATCTTAAACAATAGTAAAAAAATGTTGCCTACCTCTGTAAAAAATAGTTTATTTTGACGTTTTGGACTTCTCTGTTTCCTTACCTTATTCTTATGCAAATGGGTGCATTCAGTTCTGTACTATCGTTTGGTCCGGATTTACATTAGACGATTTTTTTTGTTGGTATTTGGTATTGATAATTTTTGTATGTGGATGTGATTGGTTGAGATTGAGAGGTTCAGTCAATATGTTCCTTCCAGTTTCTGATGACTTTTTTATACGCCGCCGTGCAGGTATTTAAAATCACGATTCACCACCATTCTAAATTCATAGTCACCACCACGCGTTGAACGCATTGAAATAAATGTGGCAGAAGCTTACAGATTTGTTTTTCGAGTTAAGGCTCTCCCAAACCAATGCAAAACATTCGGTGCGGTGGAGAAACATCCTCCAGTCAAATTTTATTTACATGGCGAGAAACATTCGCCTTTCAAACTTTCTCAATTTATGCGGGATTTGCACGGTTGACCATCGTATTTTATTCCATCCTAAACACGAAACATTACTATATTTACACGTTTTGGCGGGAAATTTGTCGCGTTGAAATAAAAACGGCGATTAATCCTACATTTATCAAAGAGGAAAAATTCACGTTGGTGTGGGCACTCTCATTTATCATCCTGTAAATAAATTTTGAAAGGCGAATGTTTCTCCGCCGCATTGGTGTTGACTCTCTCATTTATCACAATGTATTTTGACTTGCGAATGTTTCTTTGCCGCACCGAATGTTTCGCATTGGTTTGGGAGAGCCTTTATGCGACAGATTTATGTGAAAAAACGAGCGTGTGAAAGAGAACCATAAAGGAGATGAACATATTCGTCTTCATATCTGCATTACGGGCCGCTTTCACAGGCCATGAACTATGGCCGAACTACGACCATGTCTAAAAAAAAATCCCATGGAGTCCAAAAAATCCATGTCCATGCAGCAACATGTCGAAAGAAATAACGTTTTGAACAAGACATGGACAGTGTTGTCACTTCAAAATTTAAAAACGTGGTAGATTGAGCTACGAAAAAGTGGTAGATTCAGATTTTTTGGGGTAGATTTTAAAATTTTAATTTCTGCAGCTTTTATTTTGTTGGTATTATAAACCAAGGTATTATTGAAATCGAAATTAGCGGCAATTGAACTACATACAATATTATACGAATACGATGTGAACTTATAGTTCCTTCGAGTGTTGTCTTAAAGATTGTAGTACGAGGACGTACGTGTTGAATGATACATGAAAACAAAATAAATCCCTACGGCATAGACGAAAAATTCCTTTTTTATGATTTTTATCCCTACTTCTATAAAATCTACAAAATAACATAAACATACTTAAGGAAACAAAAATAAGATATTTTTTTAATGTTTGTTTAAAAAAAACTCTTTTGAAGGATTATAACAGTTTATAATTTAAGCTTAAAATGCGCCAGCTCATGCTTAGCTAGATTTGACAAGACCTCATAAACGTTTTGAATTTTATTCATTTTATTCCAAAATTGCGCAACTTCTAACAGCTAAATTGTTCTTTTATTTTTCCAAAAAGTTAAATTCGTTTGTCCTATTCTCTTACAAAAGTGCATATTGAATATTGATATCTTAGGAAAGTTTCTCGGACAGAAGCTTAAAACGGAACTCAGTTCTGTCCCCATCCCTATTAAAGCAACCTCAGGATTCAAAAAAACAAACTGAAAATATTTGAATTCTTACTACATAGTCTTTGTTGAAACTCTTCTAAGTTATAGTATTATAAGTATTAAAATTCCAGGGTATGTGCTTAAAAAAAAATTATAATAAAATTCTGAAAATCCCAACGCTTTTATTGAAAATTCTGATATTTCAAAAATCTATCCCTTTCCCTACGGTATCTTTTTCAAGACAGAAATCCCTACGTGTAGGGAGTTTTCCCTACGTGTACCATCACTAGTTTGAAGCAAATTGTGATAATTTTGTGCAAATCCAGAACGCCATGTTGTGGATTGATGTGTTTTTCTTTTTCTGAACGATTATAGAATGAAAAATCTATAAGTGGAATACTGAGACGGGTGGAGGAAAGAAGTGCAAGTAGAACAAACTATGAATTTATGCAAACTACAAAACAAATATAGTTTAAGAGGACATTAATACTACGTTTTCATAAGAGCCGAAATAAGGTAATTTCGAAATAAGCTGATTTGGAACGTCAAATTTGTATAGGAAATGACGTTCCAAATGAGCTAGTTTCGAAATTACCTCATTTCGGCTCTAATGAAAACGTAGTATAAAGCCTGATCCACATCTGTGTCGTGTGTTGTGTTGTGGAGTCGTGTGTCGCTGTCATTCCATTTATTTTATGCGCCACACTGCAACACAACACAACACAACACAAATATGGTTCTACGCATATGAAATACATTGTAGCGATAGCGACACACGACTCCACAACACAACACAACACACGACACAGATGTGGATCAGACTGGTACAATAGTGGCACAAAAACTCAATAAGTAATCATCTATAAATTATTTCGACAATACAAAATAAGATTTGCATTTTATAAACAATTATTTTGGTATAGTCGTTTTTTTGTTTCAATTCAGCTCATTTCTGTTACATTTTCTCCACAAAAATTTAGCTAGGATTTTAGCCAATGTTTGGGGAGAATAGTGCTAGCTAAAATTTAGCGCGATCTGCATACTTTGTTTAAAGAAAAAGATGTTATAAGATTTTTCGAAAAAAAAAGTTTGTTTTTTAATTTCCTCAAAAATGTTTATGCATTTAAAGGAATTCCTTGATTTTTATATGGCTGATACAAAGTGGTAGAACTTTTGATTACCGTGGTAGAACTGGTAGATTTGAAAATTGCTTGAAAAAAGTGGTAGATCTACCACAATTGTGGTAAAGTGACAACACTGGACATGGAGACCTGTTCAAAGCTTGGCCATGAGATGACGTTTCGTGTGCGTGATTTTTTTTCTGGTTTTCCTTGAATGTGTAAGTGAATTTTGTTGTAAAAGATAGAAGTAGTTGTGAAAGACTAATGAACGACAGGACATCATGCTTTGATCAGTTAGTAAAAATGCACTGTTTGTCGATTGGATTGTGGTTGTGATGTTGGACATCTGTATGATGACCTGTGGAATCGGCCTGTTATGAAACTTCCTGTAATCTGCTTTTACGAAGATCTGCATTTTGGTGTTCTCTCTCTTTGTCCCAATCTACATTAAACGATTTTTCCAATGCCGATCTTTTGTTTGTTGGTGAAGAGATTGAAAAGTGAGGGGTAGGGACCAAATCGTTTGTACCACAAAACTCGAACGATTTTTCCAGTGTGTTTATGTTCTCTTTCACCATATTTCCAGTTTTTTGTCTGTGTTAGGTGTCAGTGTTCCGTTCGTATGATGGTATGAGAGAATATCAATTAAAAATTAAAAGCTCAGCAATCAAAAAAATGAAGAAAACAAGGAAAAGATCTCATTGAAAAAATCGTTATCTGTGTACATTTCACATGATTTCTGGAAAAATCTTCGTGGGAAAATCGGGCAATGTAGATCGGGACTATTAAAAAAATGTAAATTTTATATTTGCGTCCCCTTTTCTTGCAGAAGTCAGACAAAGATACGTGTAAATCCACCTTTAAGCCTCTCCCAAACCAAAGCGAAAGCGGTGCAAAACATTCGCCGATGGCAGTTTTTGTTGTTATTTGAGGTGCGTTTTATTGGTAATTTAAACAACGAATTCACACAACGAAACTGAGTTGCCAACAATTGGTAGTTTGTAGGCGAGAAGGGCAAGAAGTAAGGTGATTGAAGCAAATCTCCCCGGTCAACGTTTGAAGAGATTTTTGTCACATTCCTTCTCGCATTGCCCGTAATGTATGTTCACCTACTAGATTTTATAATGAAAAAACATAATTGTGTATACTTCTTTTTTGTCATTGCTGCTAAGGTTTGCGTCAATTTCACGTTGGCTTCGAAGCAAGTTTCAATACATCATGTAAACGGGGTAGTAATGCTGGATTTACATGTATCTTCGTCTGCATAATGCAGAAAAGTAGAGCAGGACAGATGTTTACAAAAAATCCGAGCGAGTGAAAGAGAACCATCAAGAAGATGAACATGTTCGCCTTCATTTCTGCATTAAGGTAAGACCGCACTAGGCGGAACTGCACTGCAGCGGAACTGCGATTCACAACAATTTGTATGAAGTTTTATGAAGTTCAGTTGCCGCTTAGTGCGATATAGCTCATACAATTTCATAGAAATAATATTTTGTCGCGTCGTGAAGTGTAGTTCCGCTGTAGTTGTGTGCGGTCTTAAGCCTAGTACGCTGCTGATGCCAAACGAAAAATCCCATACAAAAATGACATGACGAAATCATAAACGAAAAATTTCGTTGTGCTTTTCGTTCTGTGGTACGCTGTTCGACCAGCGAAATTGATGATTATACCAGATTGTTTTGAAAAGTCTCCACTCTCTTTTCGCAAGTAATTAATTGCCCGGGCCATTAATTGTGTGCGGAAAAATGACATTTGGGTTTGTTCGTGTTTTTATTTGTTGTTTCTTTAATTACAGCACTGTTTTTATTTGATTTTTTCGTTAAATTTCGATGTATTTATTTGCAATTTATTTAAACTCTCCATGAATATTTGTCCGCTGTATTTTTGTAAGCATTTCGTTGTCTGTTTGGAGACCGCAGGAAAATTTCGTTTCGCATCAGCAGCGTACTAGGCTTTACCTTTATGTTAATTTCCTATAATGCAGAAACGAAGTTCTTCTGCATGTTGATCTTTTCTCTCGATCTAACAAATATACATTTTGTATTTGGCATCCCTTTTTTTTGCAGAAACCAAATGCAGATACATGTAAGTCCCCTTTCATACAGGGAAACCAGATGCTGGAGATTTTTTTGACGTTTTCCTTTAATTTCCTTGTACCTTTCACACAAGGAAACAAAAATTGCCGAAGAGCAACGCTACCCTATGAAGTTATTGATATTAGGAAAAAGTTTACTAGAGGAATTTGAATGTCATTACAATATTTCCAAAAAAAAGACCCGAGCAACGCCGGGTATTTTCCGCTAGTAATCTCTAAATTCTTCGTTAAGGCGAAAGCCCCAAGATAAAATTCCTCTTCGTACTTCTTCGGCTTTGAATTTTCGCTCCAGAGTCTAGACCATACAAAAAAAAATACCTCATATCACATCTGAATATTTTTCGACTCAAAACAAAAAACTTAAGTTTATAAATTTAGAAAACTAAGCTCATTTTCCGATGACATAGGACATTCGCGAAATGTTTTCATTCCATCAATTTCATGAAATACGATAATAATTGTTTTGAACAAAGGCAAAAAAAAAAAAGCAAATATGCAAATGACGGTAAAATTAATTAACCCAAGACTTGCATGTGGATATGAGCTCAAACCAGCACCAGCGCAGCGGTCTATGAAGCTACCGAAGCATGAAATTCGATAACTTAGGATTGGGAGTTGACTGCATCAGCCAGCAGCAGCAGAAGCGCCTATATGACAAACCAGCAACAGGGGACGATGAAAATGAAAACGGTTTTAATTTCCCTCTCTCTCTGCCTGGCGCTGTGCTGCTGGTGTGTTCTTTCTATTCCACTGCACTGCCACTGACTCTATAGTGTGTCATTAAAAATGTTGCGGTATTATTTTATGCCTAGCGGTATGCAAATACATGAACTTCAACGTCAAATCTCGCGCCAGCAGCAGCATAAGTAGCAGCGTTACGTTGTCTCGTGTCAATTTGATGAGGTTTTAAATTGCGCACAGTTGCATTGCACTGCATGAGCACGATTATAGATGTATGTATGTTGTGTAGTTGGAAGTTGATGACCACAAACGACACAACCACTAACTTTGGTTTGATGGATTTTGAAAAAAAAAAAAATGTTTTCACTGTGTATGTTGATTGATTGGAAATCAGGTTCTACCACATAAATGTTTTGACAGATGCGGGTAGATACTTTTACATAGTACCTTACCTACATATACATATGTCAAAATCAGCGGGTTAACGAAGCAAATTAGATTTTTTATTTGTTCGTGGATAGGGTTTTCGGTATACGGTTTTGATTTAAGTTGTGGTACGTTTGTATTCGGAGAATGGAAGTGACAGTTTTTAAGATTATTAATGTTTACCATAAGAATTGTATGGTAATGACTTAATGAGTAATGACTAAGGGGCCAGTTATAGCTATCATTGAAAACCATCATTGAAAAAGTTAGCTGTTGATTTTGAGACCCTTCGAAAGTTTGATCATTGATTATTTTAATGCAGAAATATAGCTTACGACTTCAAAATTATTTCTCCTCCAAAAAAAAATTCATTTTGACCCATATCTTCCCCATAACGTAACTTTTAATTTTTTCAATGATCATTGGTAAGGTAGTTCACCATTGAAAAAATAAAAGTAATTTTATGAGCAAAGTTGTGCCAAATTGAATTTTGTTTTACCTAGAAATAATTATTATGTCAACTAGCTTTATTTTGGCATCAAAATAATCATTTATTTTTTCTTCAAAATCTCTCAAAATTGACAATTAATATTTTCAATGATGGTTTTCAATGATAGCTATAACTGGCCCCTTATGAGTAATGACAATACACACTCAAATACAAAATTGCAAATTGTTGACATATACGAATGAGTCTTCCATAATATTATATTCAATTAATTCTTCAAAAATGTGTACAAAACCTATTGCTACCAATTCATTATTTCCTAAAAAGTTCGAGTCTAATTTTCAGATTATTTTTGTCAACAATAATTTTTGACTAGCTGACATAGCTAATAAAATATGTAGGTAAAAATAAAAATATGCACGGTTTAAGTTATACTAAAAGTAACAATATGGAATAGTTGTTGTAAAGCTTATTGAAGGTGTATGGTGGCGTATGTGTAACATTTTTGTTTAAATGGGAAGCCCAGGTGGTTTAAATGTTTAAATTTTGTTTGAAACAAAATAAGGACCATTCACAAAAATATCAAATAAATAATTGGAGCGTATAATGGACATTTATAATAATTTCAAAATTAACAAAGGATTACATATTTTTAGATTTTTATAGCATGTATACTAGGATAGACATAGATTTCCTTTTAACTTGCGACATATACGTAGGTACTATTGGGCAAGTTATGGATTCGGTAGCAAAATCGAACTCGAGATATTATTTTTCCCTAACATTAAGATGATAGAGAAAGCAAACAAATTGGGCCTCGCAATTCTGTCTGTCTGTACGTGCACATACAGTCTAAACGGCTGAATGGATTTTCGTCAAACTTGGTACTTAATGTTTTTTGAGTAAATGTGCCAACACATTTACAACATGTATAACTTTTTCGGCCAAAAATGAGAATATTTTTTTTTTTCAAAAACGGCTCCAATGATTTTCTTGAAAATATTCAAATAATTATACGAGTATAAAAAGGATATTTTTGGTAATTTTCAATTTCAACAAAATGGTTATTTTTCAAACCTTTACCGAAACCATTTTTTTTTTTTTGTTTTTGGTTTTCTCAAAAACGGTTGGGTTGAAATTTTCCATTTTTTTTTATGGTGAAGCTTCTATACAAGGTTTGAATATAATTTTTAATCAAAATTTTTAAGAAACGTGAAATTAATAAAAAACAAAAACATGTTTTTTTTTTTTTTTACACACAATATTTTGAAAACGACTCAGTTATTATATTCTAGAATATTTGAAAAAATAATGATTCTAAACTCAAAAATAACGATACCTTCCATACAAATAATCAAAAAACGTTAAAAAAATCTCATTTTTCTCGAAAACAGCTCCAAGAATTTATTACAAAAAAGGTAAGTGATATTAAATCAGTGAGCTCTACTTTTAAATTAGAATTTTTCCTGTGTTCTTATTAACAGTTCCTATTTCCCATAGATTTTCGATGTCCTAAATATTGAAAATTTAGGGAAAATGTCCTAAATTTTTTGAAATTAAATTTGTAAGTGTATACAGGATGTCCCAACGTCACCGGCCCAGACAAAAACCATGGATTCCTGAAGTGATTTTGAGTCGAAAAACTCGTTCTCGTTTTCGCTTCCTTTTCGACTTATTTCGGTTTTATGATTTTTGATCTCATTTCCTTATCCGGTATTTGCCCTTTTTTTTTAAACAACCGATTCATGATTTTTTTTGTATTAACACAAAAGCACCTAGCAGTTTTTACCCATCCTGAAACTTATTTCTATGCAGTTTTATGCTATGCTATTTTATTGCATATTTGTGCCGTTTATTTTTACTGTGGTATATAATTTTTTTTTTTACAAAAACTTTTTTATCATTTTTTTCTTTTTATTATGAAAGCCCAATTCTTTCTCTTTAAAATAAATAATATTTATTAAAAATTAGTGAAACCATTAGAATCGGTTATTATTCATTAATTTTTTCAAATACTCAAATTTTCTTATATTTTTTTAAATTTTATTTTGTTAATAATTTTAAATGTATTTTTTGGTAAAAAAATGTATTTTTAAGAGAATGAGTTGGGCTTTCATAATAAAGAAGAAAAATGTATACTTAATAACGTGTTTTTGAAAAGAAAAAAAAATGATACCAAAGTTAAAAAAAAAACGGCACAAAAATGCAATAAAATGGGTTTGATAATAAATTGCGGGAAAACCGTTATCCGCATAGGAAAAAGTTTAAGGACGTGTAAAAGGTCCTAGGTGCTCTTGTGTTAATACAAAAATAAATTTAAGAGGCGGTTGTATTTTGGCAAAGTTAAAGCCAGTTAAAGAAATTAGACTAAATATTATAAAAACAGTTATAGGTCAAAAAGAAGCGAAAACGAGAAAATTAGCTCTTAAGTTTTTCGACTTAAAATCACTTCAGGAAGCCATGGTTTTCGTCTGTTCTGGTGACGTTGGGACACCCATTTTGGAGAAACCTACGATCGGTGACGTCTAAAGTTGAACCATAGGAATCGCTAACAACCTATCACAATACAGCTTTGTCGCTCAACCTACAATTTGACAAACGTAAAAAAACGTAACTTACACGTAACGTGGCAAAAGCAGTTGCAAAAGTTGAAATATTTTCAACTTTAATTAGTCTGTTGCATCTGTATGTGTGTATTAACGTACACTAGTGCAACTCACTTATAGATGTCAGTCAAAGTACAATCAAAGCTATTCTAACGTAACGAACACAACGCTAACACGAAAGTAGCTTTGTGTTTTCCGCTTTATGTCCTTTATGTCTATATACAGAAATGTATAGACGCGTACATTTGACGTAAACGTAAATAAATCAGCAGTCGGTTGATTTTTTTTTAAATAAACAAAAACTTATATACAAATACATTCATACATACATAAATGCAAATAACTGAAAAAGTATTATTTACTTTTTTGCAGCTGCTGAATCCATTGTTAATTTTTAATTCCTTGAGTTTTAATTTTTGTTTCCTTTCAAGTTCCGCAACTAATTTTGACGTCTTGGTGCGTTGCTTTAATTTTGACGTATTAAAGCATCCTTTTAATTTTATCGGATTGTTCTTAGATTTATCTATCCGGACGGTTACGATGATAGAAAATTCCTACAATTCGTATAAATCGGAGAGAATTTTGTTCCGATCGGTTACGATGATAGACCTTATTGTTATTAGATAAGCTTGAAGTTAATATAAGAAGCTGGGGAGGATATATGCAGAAAGATTCAATACCATATTCTTAATTATAAAATAATCCAAAGTTAATGTTTTGCCTATCCGATTTCAATGTATGAACATTCTGAGTAAAAAAAAGGCTATACAAATCATAAACAAAAGGAATTTAAAAGCTTAAGAAAACCTCAGAGAAAGGTACCTACCTATATCTATTTAATTAATAATTAAATACCAGATTTAATTCCTCCTTTTTTCACTAACCGGCTTACAATAGCAACGACGAAGCGAGGACGATGCAAACTTTCAACGAGAATCTAAGTTTTACGCTGGTGCTTGCATCTATACTATTTTATAGAATTGAAGAAACTCTTACCATAATTTGTCTCGTT